>OX596005.2:25887752-27385987 GCA_951394115.2 Drosophila phalerata
TTTTTGTTATTTTTGTTGTTGTATTTTTATCTAGCCACATATTGCTTTTGTGATTTTTATCTAAGTGTGTGGTTTATTTCTGTTGCCTTTTGCAATAAAAAAACGAGAATCGCTTTTATGGTCACAGCGAGTCACCTCTGCTCTGATGAGCAACAACAGCAACATCAACAGCAAATTTTACGCAAATGTTGTGTTTCCCATGCTGTGTTTTGGTAACCAACTTCAGTTGTTGCTGTTGCTGTTGCTGCTGCTGCTGCTGCTGGTTTATATCGCTTATCGCTTGGACTGTGAGCTGCCATCATAAAACTGCGACGACACAGACACAACAGACGACAGACAACTGAAAACACTGTCGACCTAGTCACGGAGTGGCTCGATGTTGCAGTTACCACCTGCCTGCGTTCGTCAAGATTCAGCACAGCAGCAACAAAGCTGCAACAGCAACAACAGCAGCAGCTGCTGCCACTTCTTATGCATATTTGCAACGATTTGAAACTAGTATACAATATATACATATATATATACATATATCTGTCTCATACTCATGCCATCTCCCTCTCTCATTGCAGATAAGATCACAGAAACCCTACTATACCGCAGATCCCGAAGTCGATTCACTGGTAAGTAAACAAAATGCGACTAGCAACAATGTTGCCAGCAACATGCACAAAGATCATGGCCTAACAGAGTGTATAAGTGTGTGCATATGTGTGTGTGTGTTGGTGTGTGTGGGTGTGTGTGTATCTGTCCGATCACCTTGACCCAAAACAATGACAACAATTGAATAATTTTCTTTTATTTAGAATAAATCACAGTAAATTTAGCAGCAGCCAAAAGCAATTTATGAGCATTTGTTTGTTCACTTTGCTGTGTCGACATCCACACTGCGATCCACAATACGATCCACTCTAGGCGGCACTGGGACTAAGTTGTTTAGTCATTTTATTGGACAGCGTTGCCATACTTTTTCTTCTCGCACGCATTTCGATTTTTGCATACTCTTTCGGGATGGCAATGCAAAAAGGGAATTCGAAACGTGTTGGGGAAGGGATAATGATCAAGATGATGCTGATGATGATGATGATGATGACGATGTTGCTGATGGGGAGACAAGCCACAACGACTCAACGTCGACTACAATATGAAGCAGAACGATTTAATGATGCATATGACATTTTTGCACTCTCTAAATGGGCAGCCTTTGGGTGTGCAAAAGACAACAACGACGGCAACAGCAACAGTTGCCGCAACAACAGCAACGGCAACGGCAGCAGCAACAATAAAGTTGGCGTCGTGCGTCGTGGCTTAGTTAAATGCATTCAGTATTCAGATTCTGGGCAGTCAGCAGAGTCAGCAGACCCCAAGGCAAAGGCAAATGCCATCAAGGCAACCTTGACGACGATCATCATCATCATGTTGCTGTTGTTTCAAGACAATAAAAACAAAAATAATAATCAAGATCAGCTGCTGCAGCAAGTGTAGAATAATTGAAAATTAAAAGTATGCATTAAAAAATCGAATGCATTGCTGGGCATTCTACAATTTCTCATGTGATAGCTCAGTATTATTCAAAATATTATACTTCAAATCAAACCCTCTTCATTTTGTTTAATATTAAACACTGATTGTTTTGATTACTAAATAAATAGATTGCTAGTTATCAATTGGAAAGATCTAATATTTACTTTAAATTTTTCTAATATTAACTTGAAGAATTCATCTTAATTTTGTTTTTAATCGATAAGAACTCTAACGAAACCATTAATTTGAAGTATTTGAATTTTTTGCAAATTTCCAGCTGAATACTGAAAGCAGTAATCATGATTGCAGATCAAAATTGGTTGCTGAATTCGCTCAATATTTGTTTGAACTTAAAGATATTTTCTTGTTGCCCGTTGATCTTGACATGGCATGAGTCATGTCAGTTGTTGCTCTGTCTCTGAGTCCAGCAGAATTCCATGTAAATCAAGACGGAAATGCTGCGTGCAAAAAGTGCAAAACGAGCCATGCAATTGGGCTGCACAAATCGCGTCAACTGTTGCTGCTGTTGCTGCTGCTGTTGTTGCAGTTGCTGCTGCATATAAAGAGATTAAGGGGCAAAACTAATTTTAATTGCGACTGCGAGACAGCCTCAGTTTCTTCTCAGTCGTAAATGTGTCACTCACTCACACTGAGAGACTGACTTGCTGCCAGCCTGTTGCCAGTTGCCTGTTGCTGGTTGCTGGTTGCCCGTTTAATGTCGCTGGTTTTATGGCGTATTAGTCGCCAGCAGCAACGGCAGCAACAGCAGCAGCTGCAGCAGAGAAATCTCTTGCGGTGGCCCTAATTTTATGCACTTGCAGATTAGTTTATTAGTTGTAGTACAAACTCACTGAGTGCCAGTTCGACTTGGCCCCAAACAGACAGGCACCCGGACCTCTTGTTGCTGTTGCTGTGGTTGTTGCTGTTGCTGTGGTTGCTGTTGCCTGATCGGCTTTGTGCTCTGGCCATGGCCGTGTGCGCCTGCGTACTTTGGCCATAAATCATTTTGGCATGCCACAACTCTGTGGTGGACTGAGTTCCCTATCGGGTAACCCCCCTTCTGCCCCTGCTCCCATACACTGCACTCTGTTCATGTTTGAACATTTAAAAGTGCATTTAGTAACACTTACTTAAAAATAAGAAGAAGTAGAAGCAGCAAAAAAAAAGAGACTAGTGTTGGACACACATATAGGCTCATATGTATATGGTTGTTGGTGCTATAAAAATGTTTATAGCATGTTTTCTCTATGTTATTATTTTACTATGCGGTTCAGTTGGACGCGGCTTTGGCATTAAATGAAATTCTTCAAAGTTTTTGCCGGCCGTTGGTGTTGTTGTTGTTGTTGTTGGTGCACCAACAGCAGCAGCAGCAGCACCAACAACAACAACAACAGCGGCCACAGCAGTTAGCAGCATCGTAAAAATGTCAAATGTCAAGCTGACGTTTTAATTAGCATCTGGTCACCCTAACAGTTGGCGCTTCATACATGTGTGTGTGTGTGTGTGTGTGTGTATGTGTATGTGAGTGGTTCCGGGGCGTCAAACGATTTGTTTGAAAGCACTCTTTATGGCTATGAATTTTATTATTATTTGTGATATGCATAACTCATGTTTTCTCTCTCTTTCTCCCTCCCTCTCTCTCTCTCTCTCTGTCTCTCTTTGCAGATGGTGCAAGCAATACAAGTGCTTCGGTTTCACCTTTTAGAATTAGAAAAAGTAAGTAAACCTTTATTTAAATAAATACTACAATTAATTTAACATTAAGTATATAGATTTAATATATAAAAAAGCATTGCAATACGTCTTAATAATTTTCTTAAGATAAAGAAAAAGCTAAAGCATTAAATAATGTTTAGACAAGTCGAGATCTTTCTTCTCCTACCTGACCAAATGACCACCCATTAATGCCATAAATCAAATGCAACCAAATACTGAAAGTACTGTCATTCAGGCTAACAGATATGCTGTAAAACTTTAAAGTCCTTTTTAAGCTGTACTTCAAACTAGACTGATACAACATGTTATTTGCTCTGTTGGTCTTGCATACTCTATTCAATGCACAATCGGTTTACTGGGTATAACAATTTCAATTGGTAACATTAATGTTGACATTTTATTGAGCTTGTTGGTCTGCTGCAATCGGAGACAGACCGACCGACCGACAGACAGACAGTCAGACAGACACACACAGCATGCAGTCATATCTCTCTTTTGCAAATGTCTAAATTAAAGCACGGCAACAAGTTGTGGGCCAACTGCAGCTGGTTGTGGCCAAAACGTGCATTAATTGCCAATCAAAATTGTAACATGAAAACCGCTTGCATTGCTTCAGATATAGATAAGTTCAGAAAATGCGGCTCGACAGGATGTGACAAAGCATTTACACAAACCAAGATATACTATCCAACGAATGCAGCAGAGGGACAAATATTTAAACGAGTGGTGGAAGGGAAGGGGTGGGGTTTCTGTCTGGACAGGTGTTTGTCCAAAATACTCACAACAATTGTTGTTGTTGCATTATACAAATATATTTGCATCCGAGCGTCCAGTGAACAATGCAACGCATTCATTTGCGGCGCTGCTTTGTTGTTAATTCATGAGGTGTGGATACACTGTCCCCCCACCCTCTTCCTTTACCTTATCACAACCACATAGAACTAACCCCCGTTGCACATAAATAAAATTTTTGGGAATGCAAGCAACAAGCAACACCTACTTTATTATTGGACACTTTATACTCTAAATGGGAAAATTACAGGTTGCCTAATTTGTTTTAATTTCAAATAATATGCAAGAGCTTGACTATGGGTGCGAGTGTGCGAGAGTGTGTGTGTGTCTGTCTTAATGGAAGTTGTTCCTCAACGTGGTCGTAATTAATGCCCTGCCCCACCCCCCTCCCCTGGCCACTGTATCTGCCGAGAAAATTAATTAGGCAAATGCGCAGCGAAGCGTGGAGCGTCGACCGAAACTGAAACCGAAACCGAAGCCCAAAACGAAGCTGAGCCCGGCTTTTGAGCTAAACTCGTATTTTTTTTTTGTATTTTGTTTTCTTCTCTCCATTTTCAATTAAGTCTTAAGTAAGAAATTATGCAAAACATTATAAGAAAATAAAGAAAAACAACAATAAGAACAACGCAAGGCAAACGTTAAGAGAATACGAAGCTGAGCCGCATTTTGGTCAAGTTAACTTGAGGCCTGGAGAAAGATGTGTTGTATTTGTTGTAGGCCCCCAAAGTCATTTATTGTGGGGATTGTCGGGTAACTGGCACGTTGCTATTGGGCTAATGACAACAATCACAGATACAACAAAAGTCAATCAATGTGCAATTAGCGTTGACCAATGTTAATTACCAACAGCAGCAACAGACACTTTCTATTGAAAGTAGTGCAGTAAGTCAGACCGATTCAGTCAGTTGATCAGTCAGTCAGTCAGTAAGTCAGTCTGTCAATCTGTCTGTCAGTCTGTTAGTCAGTCAGGTAGCCAGCTGGTGCAATTTGTTGCAAGCGGCACCCTGTATAACAGCAACGTCGAGTACGCGTTCTCTCGTAGTCGAACGAGATCTTTATCATCATCACACACAGCCCACGACAGGTTTTTGTTTTGTCATTTGTCACTCACACAGCTTGCGACACACACGAACCAACAATTGGCAACAGCAACAACAGCAACGACAACAACAGCAATCGGTACAAAGAACTGTAGCAACTTGTACGAAAAAAAAAGATATACAATTCATTTATATGCAGCCAACAAAATGCAACGGGCGATTTTCGGAGTATCAAATAAATAAAAAAGAATAAATAAAATATATATAAAAATAAAAAAACACAAAAAAAAATAATACTTAAATAAAATGTGCGGGCTGACTGGCAAAAAGCAGCTATATACATTGTGTATATGTATCTGTATCTATATGTACGTATATCTGTATCTGTAGATATTTGTTGCTGCTGCTAAAAACAACACACAGAATCAGTTAAAAAGACGTTTCAAGACTTGTGTCTGTCAAAACTGGTTTGCCAGCCCCAAGTGCCCAGTCCACAGTCCTCAGTTCTCAGTTCCCATCCAGCACGGACAATTCTCGTCACAGAGTCACATGCAAAAAAAAAAAAGAAAAAAAAACAAAACTGAAAAAAAATAATACAGAAAACACTCAACGACGACGGCGCATTGCAATTGACAAACAGACAGTGAGACAGTGCCACAGTGGGACAGATGGATAGACTGACGGACAGCAACACACGTTGGGTCAGTTGCACACACACACACACTCTGTCACACACACACACACAGAGTCAGATAACCCGGCAGGGGGTAAGCAGTCACAGCTTGGCGGCTGTACCGGTACCGGTACCGGTACCGGCATCAGCGTCAGCGTCATCAGCATCGGGATCGGAATCGGGAACGGGAACGGCATGGGGGCAATACTACTACCACTACTAGCACAGCCAACACCGAATTGGGGGCCTTGTTTTGATGGCTTGGCCAGTTTGGTGCTACAACAACACCAGACGACAACCAACAGCTGTATTTTGTATTTAGTTTTTTCTTACCTTTTTTTTCTTTTTTTGGCTAAGCAAAAATACACTGGAAGATTGAGCCGAGATTTGATGGAAAGCCAGGTGTGTGTGGGTTCCATTCGTGGGCATTGTAAATGAGAGAGCATTAGTCTAAGAATGGCTAAAAGCATTCAACGTACAATGTCTTATTTTAAGTTAATCTCTTTCTCACTTTACTCGTTCGATAGTGAAAGTTTTTTGCAATCCCTCTTTACCGCATTCGTAAATGTTTTACTGACAGCCTTTTTGCAATTCCTTTTTGTGCTTTCATTCTGAAAAGTTTTACTGTCTTATCCCATTTTAAATCCAATAAAAATGTCTTTATATTTTTTTTTATAAAAACTCCCTTTAATCTCTCAAGAGTAATTGGCTAAATAATGCCTTGTAGTGCTACATTCGTAAACGTTTCACAGGCTGCTCACACTCAAAGCGTATGCAATATTCACCTCGCTTATATTTCTATTATTATTATTTTTTTTTTTTTTTGCATTTTTTGCATTTATATTAAATTGTTTTGTTGTCAGCAGCTTAGATTCAGTTTGAAGTGTTTGTCGGTTGCCGTTGCTCTCATAGCAATAGTTGTTGGTTTTTTTTCTTTTCTTAATTACATTTCATTTAAATGTCAGCAGTGTTGTACATTTTTTGCCGCACGCTTGTTAAACAAAATGCAAAAAAAATATACAAATAAAAAAACAAATAAAACTTGTTGCCGACAGTGACAGAAATAGTTAGTGGGTTCTGGAACTGGGGAATTGAGCAACTGGAGGCTGTGTCAGTCGGTCGATCGGTCGAACGGTCGCTTTCGTGTGAATCTCAGTTAGAGCTGGTCTAGTCGTCATCTTTGTATAGAACATTTAATGCTATCTCTGAACGGAAATCGAAAATTACCACTGCGCAGATTGGAGCGATTTGCATGAGATTAGAACGAGAACGAGGAAAATGCAAAGGCATAGTTGCAATCCAAGAGGGAATGAAAAGTGTATGCCCGGACGCATTGCGATGCTATCATGTTGCAAGAGGAAGCTGTAAAATGTGACGTGAACGGGAATGGGAATGGAAATGGAAAAGGGGTATGGCAAGGGGAAGGGAAGAAGGGGAAAGCGGGGACTGTGAAAAGTTTTGTTCAACAGGATGTACAAATGACTGTAACATTTACAAAGCTTACAACAAGCAACGCCCTCTGTGCTGCTGCTGCTGCTGCTGTTATTTGTAGTTGCCAGTGTGTTGCTGCTGTGCCCACCCAATGTGCAACAGCAACATGGCCACAGTCACAGCAGCAGCCAGTCATAAATATCGCAATGAGCTGTTTAAATGTCACACACAACGCTGACAAATTAATCAAAAATTATCAGAGTCCAAGCATCGCTGCAACAGCAGCAGCAACAACAACAGCAACATGCCACAAAGGGCCGTGTCCCGTGTCCCGAGACAGGCGACTGAGCAAAAGCCGCATAAACATATCAATTTAGTAAGTATTTATGCCATGTTGTTGCTGCTGCTGTTGTTGTTGTTGTTGCGTGCAGTAGTTGCCTGCAACATGTTGCTGGCGTGCTAATTGCGCGCTTTATGTGCATTGTTATGGCAACTTTGACAGCTATACATACCAGCAACATGTTGCTGCTGTTGCTGGTGCTGTTATCAGCAACGGGCAACGACAAATTTGAGTCCTGCCATAAACCAGTTGCTGCCACTTTTTATCAACGTCATATTTTTGGTGACAATAACATTGAACACAGGCAGCAGCAGCAGCAGCAGCAGCATCGTCATCATCTTTGGCAGCAGCAACAACACCGGCAGCCTGCAAACAAGTTTGGCAAGTTTGGGCAACAAGTTAATAGGTAGCCCGGCTTTTAGCCGTTGCAGCTTTCGTATGCCAAAAATAAAAAAAAAATAAAAAAGAGGTAACGCAAAAAAAAAAAAAAAAAAAAAGAAATCGAGAGCCGCGTTGCAGCCGTTGCAAGAAACACAACAACAAGCAATTTGCATAAGCAACGCGCACTTTTTCGTAAATTAAATGCCTGCTCGTTTAAATGGAGCACCCTGTTTGTTGTTGCTGCCGTTGTTGCCGTTGCTGCCGTTGTTGCCGTTGCTGCCGTTGCTGCCGTTGCTCTGTCTGCCCGAGCCCAGCGCAATTAATTTCTTTTTAGCCGTGTCGGCGGCTGCATTCCTCTTTGGTGCGCAGCCTTTTTGCATATTTGCATATGTGCTCCGCCTGACTCACACTCACTTTGGCCTTATCGCATTTGTTTTATCATACACACAAACACACACACATACAGGCACACATGTACTGTTTTTGGTACCAGCAACAACAACAACATGGCTTTAAAAACGCATTTTGTTGGCCCGTTTGCTGCTGCTGCTGCTGACGCCAGTGTTCGTCTGCATGTTGCACGTGCTGCTGATTGTTGTTGTTGCTGCTGCTGCTTGCTTAAAAGTGTGCCCTGCGGCTAAACTTGGCTGGCCAGCACTTCCTCTCTGACCAATGCTTTTTGGCCATGGCCAACACCAGCTACAGCTCCAGCTCCAGCTTCATCTCCATCTCCATCTCTCTATGCATATTTATGTGGTCGGCTTCGCATTTTTATCGCCTGCAAGCGCGTACACCTTCTAAGCCGTTGTTGTTGCTGCTGTTGTTGTTGTTGCCGACGTTGTCTACGCCATTTTTGAGTGCCATCATCAACCATTTGCGTGGCCGGAGCTCAGAGCCAAGTCCAGAGTTGTTGGGTTAACGCTAACGCATAAAAAGCAATTTGCATGCCATTTGCAGCGGGAGCAAAACAAGTTTTCTCCTCATGTTGCTGTTGTTGGCATGAAGAATGCAATGGCGCTAAGTGTTTGCAGCTGTCTCTGTCTATCAAGTTGAATGTCATATTAAGAAACCGAATGCCTAATGAAGTCCCGATTATGGCCTTAAAACGTATTGCAATGCTTGATTAGATTTTGCCCAACTTATGAGTATATATCAATATTTTATTATAAGAGAACACGAGCTGAAAAACGATCAATAGAAAGACCATATCATAGACTAAAAATATTAAAAGTGATAATATATTTAAAAATTTTAAATTAATAATAAAATTGTTTGATTATCGATTGTTTATCAGTTGCCTGTTTTTTTTTTTTTGGTAATCCTTTAGATAATTATAAGATGTAGTTATTTAAGTAATTCTGCCTTGACATCGCCCTTTCTCACATACAATATCTTTCTCTCTCTCTCTTCTCTCTCCGACTCTCTTTATGTGGGTTTATCTTTGCAGGTGCATGAATTATGCGATAATTTCTGTCATCGATATATCTCATGTTTAAAGGGTAAAATGCCAATAGATTTAGTGATTGACGAACGGGACACCACCAAACCACCAGAATTAGGTTCAGCAAATGGTGAAGGAAGAAGTAATGCCGATTCAACATCGCACACCGATGGAGCTAGTACACCAGACGTTGTGAGTACCCCCTTCGCGGGAGCACATGGTCCTATATTGGCGAGCTACAATGCGGTGGTGCACCCATGTTCGTAGTACGATAACGACCTTCTTGCAAAAACGAAGCGGGTGCTCACAATGCCCTGGGATTAAATGAATCAATAATAATAAACAAAATCAAAAATCAAAAATAATATGAATGTTGCGAAACTGCATAAGAAATTAAGTAAAATTAATTAATTTTGCAAAACTACAACAAGCAAACAAAAGCAAAAAAAAAAAAAAAAACAATAACAATGATCATCATGATCACAATAATAAAACAGTAAACAAAATATTGATGAATAAAATCCAATCAAAAAACGCAGAAGAAGTTGTACGTAATTATGAACAAGAACAAGAACACACACACATTGTAAATTAGTCAAGAGAATTAAAATTCATATATAAAGTACAAGCAAGCAAACATAATAAGCGAAAGATCAAGCAAATTTCTAGCGAGCGCAACCGCAGCAGCAACAACAACAACAACAACAGCGACAGCGACAACAACATTAACACCAGAGTGGCAACAACAGCCAGCAGCAACAACCAGAGATACCACAACAACAACAACAACACAACAACCACAAGGACTCAACGCCAGCGGCCAAAACGACAACAACACCGACAACAACAACCACAACAACTAGACGTAATACAACACCGACTCAAATAACTACAACAACAACTGCGACAACAACGACGACGAGAACAACAACAACAACAACTACTACTACAAACGAGCTTCCAAGCGGCCGCCAGGTGGCGACACTGGCTCCAAAATAACGGAACCAAATATATCCTGATGCTGATGCTGGTGATGTTGCTGCTGTTGCTGCCATTGCTGCTGCTGTTACTGCAACTGCAACTGCTGCTGCTGCTGCTGATGCTTTGGCCGTTAGAATTTGCCTGTTTTTGTACAGTTAAAGAAACAACGAGAGCCATAAATTTAAGTTCCAATAATGAAAAACTAAGAAACAAACTTTAAAGTAATACAAAATACAAAAGTCATGTTATTTATTTTTGTGCTCTCACAGCGGAGCACGAGAATAGAATGCATTCAACTTGTAAATTACTTAAATGATTATGATGATGATAAATAAGATGAAGATGAAGACGAAGATGAAGATGAAAAAGATACAGCAACTGAGCAACAATAATTAGCGCAAAAATTTGCTTAATTTGTAAAAAGTACCAACAACTAAAGAAATATCTATGAAAATCTGAAAAATATGCAAAAGAAAAAAAAAAAACAAAATAAGTAAAAGTTCCAGTACTTCGTTTTTGCAAGAGGCCCATATAGCTCGCCAATATATTATTAATTATTATTAAAAAACATTTAACAACTTTTTATTATTTTCACTTAACACACAAAAAACAAAAAAATTTAAACTACAAAAAAATACAAATATATACATATATATATTACAAGAAAGTTTACTAACCCAAAACTAACCAATTTTAACAATTTACATATGCACATAATTCTATATAGAAACTACATGTATACTTGTATCGATATATATATGTATGTACCTATATATATATACATATGCATACATATATATTGATATGAAAGTTAGTCTAATATGCAAGGCGTCGACTTTGCGGGTGCACAGTCCAGCGTCGATTAATTCCGATAACTTCCGATATATGTGTTATCGTTTTGAGTTTGTAAACTTGTAAATATTGCCTATAAGTCCCCTCCACAGCCCAAACACAGACATAGATACAGATACAGAAACAGAGACATAAATCGATATCGAATTGATATCGAATTCGATATTGATAACTAGACAAACAAGCACACAATACCAACACTTGATCTATATGATATCTAAAGCCCATTTCTCTATATTACAACTCTGTGCCAATTTTCTAATTTGGAACTTGACCACAGCCTCACTCTCAAGACTTTGCGCCGCTGGAAGAAACCTATGCCAGTTATCGCATCAAACACGAAGCGGACTTTTAACTCGCTACGTGTGTCTGTGTGTGCGTGTGCGTATGTGAATGTGTGTGAGAGTGTATATGTGGGTGGGTGGGCGTGTCGCATCAGAAGCCCAGAACTAAAGGATAAAGGAAAGCTATACACAAACGCGATCAGAATACGCGCAGAGCAAAGTTCTTATATATATATATATATATATAAACTCTATTATAAAATATACCTTTAGCATGTAGATGTACGAATCAAGTCTAGGCTGCTTACAAGTTATAAAAAACAATATTAAAAAAAAGAAAAGAAATGTTACAAAGAAAAAGAACACTAAACGAAAAGTTAATTATCATTTTGTTTGGCTTTTCAAATCATTCTTCACTTTAGCAAACGAGTATACGATTTTTCAATACGTCCTTTTTCAATGTGTTTTACAACACTGAAAGAACTTGCCAAAAACAAAAAAAAAAAACAAAATAAATTTATATCCTTTTCTTGTTAGACTTTTATTTAACTAGATTTTTTTTTCATTTTTTTTATCATTCTTATTTCGACACGTTCTTAAGGAGAATCGAGAACCAAGTGCAACTCATATACGTAAATGAAAAGATACATAAGCATAAAAAAATCAACCTGAGTTCAAATGCAAAGTATACGAATAAAACATAAAGTAAAACATATGTTTTTCTATTATTGTTTATTACAAATCTTAAAACTAAAAAAACAAAAACAAGAAATACAGATTAAAGTTAATTTAATTAATTGAGAATTGAAACGCGCATATACGATGACATTTTAAATGAGCTAGAAACCGTGCGAAACTTAACTTAATATACGTAATGAACGGGATACTGTTTAGGTTATGAGAAGATCAAGAAGAAAACAAAAAAGTAATAAAAAAAAAATTAAATAAAACAACTTTAAGCATTTACTAAGAAACATTTTTAACTATACAAGTGAATACGTAAAATGCTAAACACGATACTATTATTATAAATAAATGTAATTAATAATTAATAACAAGATATATAAATACGTAGCAACAGCGCAGCTTTTGGTGCTCAAAACAGCAGTTAAGATGAATGAGATGGAATAAGATAATCCCTAACTATCCCAAACATACTTACAACTAGACTAGACTAGACCCAAACCAAACCCAAACTCAAACCCAACAGACCCAATGTAGATCAGCGGCAATTGCAACTACTTTTGTTGAAGGTAGATGGGTTTGGGTTCCCCAACTCTATGTATACTATAGCGGTCTAACTAAATGTACGTTATATAGTTCTTAGTATCCGTAACGGAAGGCTACGTATTAGTATGTATGCTAAGCTTAACTTAAACTCTATGTTTACCCATCTTAACTAATTTCCGATAAACTCTTCCCAGCTCTAGGCACTTCTATCTCTATCGCTATATTCTACCAACCTTCTTCAGTTAATGCATACTAAAAAATAAATCCAAAATAATATAAAATCGAAAAAAACAAAAAAAACTACCAAACATTGTACTTAATGGAACTGCACTCGGTTGCAGTCCAGCTATATGGGCAGTCATTTGTATACTTACTTACACTTTATGAGTAGACCATAAAACCAGAAGGTTGATTAGTGAAAGAAACCAGGCAACAACCTACTAACTAAAAACGAGAATACGTCAAAGCTTTTGTACTATTTTTTCAACTTATGATAATGAAAAAAAAAAAACAAAAAAACACACAAAACAAAAAAAAAATTAATAATAATAAATTTAAAAAAAGAAAAAAATATGAATAGTTGTTGTACTTTGTCTCATAAAAATGCTAAATATGAAAACAACAAAAATCTCACAAAAGTGAGTAATTGCTGTAATTAAAATGTAATTTTAGTATAAAACTGTGGCCAACTGATCTTAGTTGCTTTTTAGTTAAAAATCACAGCAAATTTACCACTATACATACAAAAAAAAAAAAAAAAACATAAAAAAAAAATTGTTGTACATTTGTCTGCAACAAATTGTTTCCTATGATTTTTGCAAGCTTTTGCATTTTGTTGAACACATTTGTTTAATAATTTTCTTATAATTAGTTTTGAGTATTGAATGTTTTGCGAATTAAGCGAAAATTTTTTATTGTTGTAAAAACGAAACTAAAACAAAAAAAAAAAAAAACAAAATATACAAAATACAAAACTGAAACTGAAATACGTAATTGCTTTAGGTGATATTTTATAAAAATATAACAAAAGTAAATATAATAATGAAAATATTATGCAAAAAAAATATACGTAAATATATTTTAAAAATAATTGAGACGCTTTTTGCTTTTTATTTTTAAAGTATATACAAAAATACATAAAGTTTAGTTCTTTTGTCTTCGTGCATACATTTTTTATTATTGTTTTACGAAACAAATTTTATTTAGTTTTTAGCAAAATTGTAAAATGAGAAACATGAAATGAAAATGATAATGATAAACTTAGCAGAGAAGAAAACGCAATCAAAAAGAAAAACGTAAATTAAAACATTAAAGAAAAACCAACAAGCAGCAACTTCTATACGATATACGAATACATTTTAATGTAATATTTTTAATTATTTATATGTATACTAATAATATAATTAAATGAAAAAAAAAAAAAACAAACAAACAAACAAAAATGAAAAAGAATTAAGAAACAACAACTACAGAGTAACGTTTAAAGAGTTAGCCAATAAATATATGAAAAAAAAGTATATTTGAAAAGTACAAAGAATGTTTTTTCACTTGCAAAATTGAGGATCTAGTTATTAAGTCAACGCATTTAGGCCAACTGCTGCTGATGAGATGACCAGCCAACTGATGATAAGATGATTACTGGAAATCTGCCTGTTGAAGAAGGAAACCTTTTGGAAGCCATCTGCGATTCTCTGACAACTCTTTGATCATTTCGGGATCTCATTTCAATTCTCTATTTCAGCAATATTCTCTCAAGTTGCTCATGGATCTAACAGCTCTCTCTCTGTAGTCTTAATCTAAAGCCAAATTTGGGTTACATTTTGACCCAATTGGTGCTTTATAAGCTGCTTAGAAGAGAGAGTACGCCTTAGTGCAGTGGGCTTCATGTGCATACTTGAGTCTTTTATTTAAGTGTTATTATTAAGTGCTTCGAATTAAACGCGAATTCTGTGACCTTTCAACTTTCAACGCAGGACTCACAACTCAGTGTATTTTTGATATCAGTGCATGTAAATCGAGCTGCCCGCTCGTATTACATCTCTGTATAGTATACAATATATTTTATTTATAAGAACTGTTGGCCATATGCTGTTCTGGCATTTGTCAATGGATCTGGCACGTGTAAGCCGCTTATGACGCCCCCGTCACAGCTCAAGTGTCAACTGCAATGGAAGGCGGCGTCCAAAAGGGCTGGCGACGACAGTCAAGGATCAGAGACCGTGTTTGCCAGCCCTGCATTGTTGCTGTTGTTGCCTGATCTGTGGCCGGACTTGGTGCGTGTGCTGCGCCTGAAACTTGAGCATTGGTCCTGGCTTTGGGTCCGATCAAATTGCCGCTCCGCAATATGCTTAAATATTGCGCTGGCAGCTGGGTGAGGTCTAAATCGAATTCTTAACTCGGGCGCGGCATGTGAAAAAACACCTTAAATGACTTTTTGTATTTCTTATTGTTGTTGTTGTTGGCCAGACCAAGTTGTTGGCTCTGCGTGTTAGATGATTTCGTTCTGTTAATGGTAGCTACATGTAATTTGGCATTTTGCGTGATTGCCAGGGGCGTGTTGCCTCTTAGACTTCAGTTCGTTGGTATTTTTTTTTTCTTTCTCATTCATTTTGATATTTACTTATTTATTGTGTTGAGCATTTTCCCCTCAAGTGGCCAAAGAAAATGCTTTGTGTTGGCTGCATTTGTATTAATTTCTTCAGCAACGCCCCACACAATTTTCCAGTTGGGACTTGAGAGACCTATAATTTTATAGGCATTAAGTCAAAAGGCCGAACTGAACTGGTTTTGGGTGTCTGTTTGTCTGGCTCAGCTTTGAGCCAACCAAAAAAAAAAAAAAAATAAAAGGATGCTCTCTGGTCGAGCAGGCTCATTAGCCGCGCTCTCACCTCAGTTTCGAGTTAGCTGCTTGGATTTTTCATTTATATACTGCCTTTCTTGTGGTTTTTTGTTGCTCCAACCAAGCGTCATACTGTCTGTGGCTCCAACCACAGGCGGCTGTCCGAAATTTGTGCATTCATTTGTGAAATAAAAGTCCAGCCAATGTCCAAGCTTCAAGCCAAGTCCAAGTCCAAGGCTAAGGCTACAATTAATAAACCAAGAAAGCCCTACAAATGCCGCCGTGGTGGCTCAAACAAAGACGTTGGCCAAAAACTTAAAACCCCAAAAACCCCAAAACCAAAAAACCCAACAAAAAATTCATTCTCAAGTCTCGAGTCGAGCGTTTGTGCAATACTTAAGCCCCAGCTCAATGTGCAACGGATCGGAGGATCGAATCGTGTGTGCGACAAGTCGACTTTTTTTTTGACGAGCGGCGATCGACGCGACGCGACGCTTCGAATGGCAAACGGGCGATCGGAGCTCGGAGATCGTCGATCGGCGATCCACTTTTATTATGTATGAAGTGTCGCGTTGTCAGGAATTTCTGGCAAACAGCAAAAAACCGAAAAAGTCAAAAAGCCAACGGCCCAAAGCAACAGACGCATCACAGACAGGCGGGTGCGGTAACCCAAAGCCAAAGCCAATGACAGGAGCTGGACAGTGGACAGTGGATAGAGGGGAGATTGAAGAGAAGCGACCGCAAAAATGTCATCACTGCTAATGTTTCAATGCAGTTGCCAATGAGCTCGACAAGTTTTTAAATGCGGCACGGCTGATCTTGTTTTATTTTCTTTTCATTATTTTTCTTTTTGCCTTTGGTTTACGTTATTTCGATTCTGTTAGCTGTTGGGTTTCAAGTCGCGTTCAAATACAAAACTTTCAGCAATTTTTGTCGCACTGACGATTCTCGATCGCCGAGGGAATTGTATTGAAGGCCAAAAGCGTTGAATGCGATACCTTGGCCCATTGGCGTGAAAAGACATGCCAAAGTGACGATGACAACGCTGGTGACGGTTCCATTCATTGATCCCAGAGTACACTTTGTTAGTAGGGGGGTTCTCAAAACAAAAAGTTCCATAATCTCTTATTGAATATTATCATGGATAATTTTATATTCTAAAATAAATTGATGTGATAATTTGATCAGTACTCAAATATTAATGACACTTTGTACTCTCTATAGCTCACTTTCTCTGATCTGATCTGTCTGATGTTCTGTCATTTCCATTTCGCTTACTAATTTTCATTCATAGTTGTTTCACATATTTATGAAGACCCGCATGCATTTGTTTTGTCTTTCCTGGAATTCTATCCATAAAATTCAATCACAAAACGAAGCAAAGTAAAAAAAAAAAACAAATGCTTGGCAAATAATGAAATCTTAATGAATTTTTTCGGTTGTCGTTCCGTACATATATGTATGTGGTTATTTTTTGTTTTTTTTTTTTTTTTATTATTATGTATTCCATCTATGGCCCAAGTCAAGTGTTGCTTCAAACGGCAGTTGCCGCCGCTTCAAAAGAACGCGATTTGCGAGCTGGATGGTCAGCTTTGAGGTCGTTGTTGTTGTTGTTGTTGCTGTTGCTGTAGCGAGTACCCATTTATACATTTCTATATATATATACTTATAAGTCTTTCTATATGCTCATATCTACCTGATTGTGTCAACCTTTTGGCTTAGCCACAAAGTATCAATGTGCTTCGTTTATATCGTTTTTCGAGTATTTTTTATTTGTTGCCAAATTCAATGGAAATTTATGCCGTAAAAATGCCGCTAAAAAATAAGAGAGCAACAAGATAGCACCCAAAATAGCTTAAAACAACTGAGCCTCTGAGTCTCAATCTCAATCTCAATGGGAATCGCATTCTCAGTTCTCTGTCTCAGTCACAATCTCTCCCGCGTCTTTGTAGTCTTTTTTCCACTGAAAGCACGCAGTTTTTGTTGGTTTTTTGTTGTTGTATATTTTGCTTTAAGAAATATTTGAACACCGCCCTGGAACTAAGCTGCAAATCGGTTTAAAAGCTTACAAATTATACAAAGTCCGCTTGGTCATTAGGCAAATGCAGGCGAGAGCGCTTAGCGCACATTAGCCGATCATCGGTAGGTAACATTCTTCTTGGCCCCACAAGGGAAGCCATACTGTGGGGCGTTGGCCAGGTTAGTGTGTTGGTCAGAGAGTGTGCCTGCACAATTACCGTTAATTACCAAAGCTGCCGAGCTGCCGAGCAGCACTTTGCACCGCAAATGCAATTGAAGTCAACTCAAATATCAAAAGGACAATTTACGCTTGTTTCAAACTCGATTAGCCAGCCAAGTGACTTACTCCCCCGCAGTTTGTTGCCCCCTATAAACCATTTGAAGGGCCTTTCAATTATCATCGATGCACTGGCACGCAAGAGGGTTAGGTCGCGACCACAAAGGGAAGGGTTCAATCATCGGCATCGGCATTGGAGTCGAAATCGGCAGCACTTAAGCCCGCTTAGCTTGTATTGGCCACTTGTAAATTGTAATTTAATCCGACTAAACGGGAACTATAAACCTTGCCATGCAGGTCTACAAACTAAAAGCATTCCCCCTCCCCAAAAAAAAAAGGGTTAAATATCAAAGGGCCCTGGCTAGTAATTGAATTTCCTTCAACTTGTATGTGTTTTCAATATTTAATGCAAGTCGATGTTCGACATTTGGCATTCGACATTCGACATTCCACATTCGACATTCGACTTTTGATTGATTTTGCTTGTGGCCAAAACCCGTTTTGCCATTTGCAATTTGGCGCATTTATGTCTACATCAGCTAATTTTCGTATGTCCTGTACACACACACACACACACATATACACATATAAAGAGATAGAGATGGAGACACTTACTCCCCACTCTCCTTGATAGATCACATAAATCACTTGCACTTAAATCCGCTGCTGGCGACGTCTCAGTGTCTGTCTGCTGGCCATTAGAGCAACCAGAGACACAGAGAGTTCTCAACCCCCAACCCCCCTAATTTCATATATATATATATATGATATGTGTGTGTGTGTGTGTGGGGTCGCTTTGTTTGTTGTGCTGGCATTTCTATTGGCCCGGAAGCAGTGCGGCCAACATCTACAAAATAGTCAGCCAAAAGTTTGCCCATTCCCATCTGCTCTTAGCCAGGCCGACAGCCTGCCAGCCTGGCGAATTTTTATTGCCTTTTTGTGCTTTATTTCCTGCGCACTATTTGCCGCTTATGGGCCTCGGATTGCCGAGCAGATTGGGATTGGACTTGGGCTTGTGGAATCTGGAATTTGGAGTGAGTTTTCCTGCACATTGGGGGCTTTATGCCTCAATGGCGCGCCGAGCATTAGATAATGGTGTTCCAGCTTATTGCTTACATTGACTTTTCTCTCATTCCCTTTTCCCTTTCCCTTTCCCTTTCAGTCTCCATCACCCCTCTTAGCCCCATTGTCTGTGCCTTTTTGGATTCTCAGGGGGGGATTGCGCGTTGGGATTTTCTATAATTTGCAGGCAGCTTAGCAATGCCAACGGAAAAAACTAGCAAAAATAATTTATTGCATATTTAATAGCGCACGTGCCGTGTCCAAGCCAAAAAATATATATATTAGCAGTTCTTCAAGCCCTGAAACTACAGATGACTCTGAGAATATCCTCAAAGTAACTTGGTAAAAATAAATAAGTTTGACAAAATCTGACATCAAATTGATTAAAAAAAACTTTTAATTGAAATGCAATTATACCAAATAAATGATTCTTTTAGTTTATTGTACTTTGTAAAAGCAAAAATACTTTTTGTATTCAAAAATAATTCAATTTTGGATTTCCCATTTCGGGTTATAAGTTCTAATTCCAATTCTTACTAAGTTTGCGTTTCAAATAATTTTTCATCCCTGGTAATCTTAGACATGGATCTTTAATCTATGAGATTTGTTTTTAATTTTCATGAGGTTATACGAACTTTTTTCAATTTTTATATGCCTGTTTCGCAACGTGTTTAATCATGATGTAAGCTTGAGGATTAGTTTTTTAATTACCATAAAAATGCTTATGTTATTCATTAGCAACTCGAGACCTGACCATATTGACACATTTTGGCAACATTTCCCTCTCTTGGCATTCTCCCTTGTCCTGGTAGAATTCTATTAGGCAAACGCCTGCCAAATGCCGCATAAATCTCTAAGCTACTTTACTTTGACGCACTTTACTTTCAGTTCTTGGCTCAGGCTGAGCTCATGCAATGCCTTCCTTGGCAGGCAATTCCCATTTGGGCGACTTCCACGTGCTTCTCCATCCCCTGCCCCATACTTTCTTCCCTTGTCTGCATATGGCCTGCATTATGGGCATAAATAAAAATGCTTGTCGAACTGCCGCCAACGCTGTCGAACCTCCTTTGCCTTTGCTAATAAATGAAATATGATGCTCAACGCGTTCCACCACCCTCTTATACCTCTTATACCTACCCCCTACCCCTCTCAGCTCTCGTACTCCGCTGCTGTCGTAGCTCACATTGTCGTAGCTCCTGTTTATTGCGCTCCCAGCCATTACAATTTGAAGTATTCCATAGGCGGGCGACACAATTTTCTATATTTGGCAAATTATTTTTCTGTGTCGTATTGGATTTCCAACTCAGCTCAGCCTTGGCTTCATTTCTTCCCCTTGCTGCTCATGGTTTTCCTTTTCTTGGTGGGTGAGGAAGTCTCTCTCTTTTGGTATGCGCGGTGCGAAAACAAAATTGACGTCAATTACGCAATGCACACAGGGCGACAAAGAACGAGAGAGTGGGAAGAGGGAGACAGGGAAAAATGCCAACCAGTTGGCACCAGGCAGACCGCACCCTCTTTGCCACATTCCATGCCACAGCGTCCTTGCTTCATACTAATCCGCTTCAGGGATTTTGGGAATACGCGTAGCATACTTTTTGGGGTTTTAAGCGCGACGCCTCAGATGCTCTCAAGTTGCGCTTGTTTATGTTGCTCTCTCTGTGTCTTTGTGTGTGTGTGTGTGTGTGTGTGTGTTTGGTTGTTGTTGCTTCTGTTGTTATTGCTGTGGTGTTTGCACCCTCAGTCAGTTGCTGTTGTTGTTGTTGCTGCGTGGTGCTAATTAACGCATTAAATCATATTAATGTCGCCAAATGTTTCAAAGTCAGCTCTTGCCGCTTTCCTCACTCCTCCCTCCCTCCCTGCTGCTACTCTTGCCTGCTTTGCATACACACACACACACACACACACACACTTATTGGCAGCTGAGATGTCTGGCCTGTCAATAAGCCGGCATAAATTGCGACTAATGCTGATGGCAATGCTGATGCAGAAAAATCACAAATTAATTAAAGAGCTGCTGGGTTCGTTTGACTGGTTAATAAAACTTATATAATAATTGTTCATAAACTGCACAATATTATGGGCTTTCAAATTAGTTTGTCATGCCTGCCGTTCAAGTCTCAGTCTCAGTCGCACATATGTTGTTGCTGTTGCTGTTGCTGTTACTGTTGCATGTTGCTAGTTGCATGCAACATCAGCGCATCACTCGGCAAACGCGTCTGCAACTGGCGGCCATGCCATGCCGTGTTGTCAACTATTTCTTCGGTTCATAAAAATTGTTATTAATTGGCACTTAAATGCTCAAACGCAAAAGTTGAGAGACGTCGTCCGAGACGACAACAATAACAACAACAGCAACAGCAGCAACAACAACGTCGCACTTTTTGCTGTCGTTGATGCTGTGCCTCTTTTGCTGCATGTTGCTGTTGTTGTCGATACTGTTGCTGTTGCTGTTGCCTTTGTTGTTGCTGCTGTTGTTGTTGTTGTCGAGCGTGTTGTGAAATTTAAGCTTTTTAGCAGTTGTTTCTGTTGCTGTTGCCGTTCGTTGCATGTTAACCTTTGCCTCGCTTGTAATGAATGCAACTGCAGACGCTTGCTGTGAGGTTCTCTGCGCTTGCGGAGGCAAGGGTGAAAGGGGACGGGGGAACAGACTGTGGAGGGGAACATGGCAATGGGAGACTTACTTGAAGCTTTCATATAAATTTCTTTACTTCATGGCACTTGTTTAAAGTCCATTTGGGCACTGCGTGAGTGTTTATTGAATGTATCTTTCTTTCTTTCTTCATCTGCTTCTGCCTCTGCTTCTTCTTCTTCTCATTTGGCGTGAAAGTTTGACGAAGGATGCAAGAATGCATTGCAGAAAGTTGGAAAAATACAGGCCAGTGCAGTCGACATGGCTTAAAGTTTAGCAATCACAACAGATTTGTCAGCAAGTGTTTCGACTATTGAAAACAAGTTTGTCATTTCTTCAAGTGTACTTACTGTGAGACGCTTAAAGTAATCACTAGTTTAATTAACTTGAAGTTGACTTAAAGTTGCGGCTTTAAGTCTTAAGTCTTCTCACACACACGCACACACATTTATAAAGATACACACACACATTTTATGGCAATCAGTGGAGACACGAGCTAAAGTGCCTTATCATTGCCACACACATTCAATTCCACAATTCCGATTCATTTTAAACTCGCCACTCGACACACCTTGCCCCCTTTCCTCCCCCTTGCCCCACTCTTGCCCCCTTTGGCCCTGTCACTAACTGGTTGCAGTGCAGCCATTAAAGAAATTAATAAAACGCCATAAAACGACAATAAAATACAGCTTCATACATATGAAATCAAGCAAAAGCGAAAAGCTTATTAACTTTTGTTAAACATTTATTATGATTTTTTTTCGCTTCTCTCTTGGTTTGTTTTTTTTTTTTGTTTTTTTATCATTCAGCTGTGCTGTGAATGCGAATTGCAATTTTAAGCAGCAACAACAGCAACGACGTTAATTAAAATTTAAAAAAATGTGCAAAAGAACACCTTGAAAATATAATTTTGTTATTTGCGCGCCACACAGCGGCATCTTCGGCCCCACACCCCCAGAAATGTCCCCACCCCTCAGATATATATATACATCTGTAGATATATATACATATATATCTGTATTCATAAATACAACAAAGACAAGCTGAACACTCTGGACGTTGTTGGTCCGTTGCCATTTTTGGACGACCGACCGCTGTGCGCGGGTCGAGAATCTGTGTGTCTCCCAGTCTTCCAGTCTCCCAGTCTTCCAGTCTCTGAGTGTAAATGATATATGTGGGCAGACGGGCGATCGGTAGATCGGGCGGGGTTAGTCGAGGGCGGGGCAGCATTGAAAGTCGTAGTAACAGTCACAGCAATCGCAGTCTTGTCTGTCATTTGGAGCCACACAAAACCACAGCAAGCCCCTGACTCCGACTCCGAAACAGACTCCGACTCCGACTCAGGTTCAGATTCAGACTCCAACTCGTACCCAAAGACTCAGAGACCGAGTGCAAATGACTTATAAGAATTTAATATTTAACAACACAAATCAATTCAAAAATCATCAGAGGCCGGGCACAAAAACTCATTTGGTGCAGTCGCCGTTGCCGTTGCCGCTGTTGTTGCCGGATTCCGGGGCTTGAACTTGGGGCAACAGCAACGGCAACGGCAACGGCAACGGCATTGGCAACAAGCATCTGGAACAAGGCCCAGACAAAGTCTCATTTCATTTCGATGTTATTTCGCTTTTCGGTATCACTGCGCAAAGGTAACGAAAATGAAGCTTTTACGTTAAGGAAACGATGATGCCGGCAGACAATGTAGAGAGAGATGACGATGGGATGGGATGGGATGGGATAGTATGGGATGGTATAGGGACTGGACCGAATTGCGACTGAGGCCTTTATTGTTGTTGTTGTTGTTGCTGCTGCGATCAGGCCCAAAGTCGTTAACATGAAGCGTTCGTGGTGGTCGGTGTTGTTGTTGTTGTTGCTGTTGTTGCTGTTTTTGTGGTCAACGCAAAAATTATGAAAATCAAAAAGTTTTTGGCCCTGAGTCTTTGTATGATTTCTTCACAGAGCCTTCTTCTTTCTTTCACTTGGCTTTAAAGCTTTACTTGTATTTCGCTCTTTTTATTATTTTTATTTTGTATTTTGTATTTCGTATTTTATTTTCATTTATATTTATTTTTAGTGCGCCCCAAAAACTTCAACATCCTCGCAGTTGTCGTTGTTCTCTTGCTGCTGTTGTTGTTGTTGTTTTTGTTGTTGTTGTGCACAAGGCCATATGAAACATACAACAGACATAAAATTAAATCTGAAAAACCCCAAGAAGCATTCGAGCAGCAAAAGATGCATTCTGCATTCAGAAACTCAACATCTCCCGCTGTGTCCGTAAAGTCACTTCGATTTTCGACTCTATAGAGAGACAATGCAATTTGGTAAACGATCGTCGCTCAAAAACAAAACACAAAGACGGCAAAAATGAGAAAATTCAAGAAATATATGTGCCGCAGGAAAATTATTGAGCATTTAACACCGACAATCGACAGATCGAGAACTCAACTAGTAGCAAAGGCTATAGTCGAGTTGACTCGAGAGCGAGACACCCTGTATGCATTTTATGAAAAAATCATATACTTTGTTCTCTCTACTCCTTCCGTTATATCAAACGGTTTCTTATCGGATCGTGATGAAATTTTTAAAAAAACATAGAGACCACTATTTTTATTATGTGCCAAAAATTACTTAAATCTATAGTTTAAAATTGCGCTGATAATACAATTTTCTGATCTGCGGGGCATGGCAAAATGTGTTAAACAAAGAAAAGATATTTAAGAATCTACATACCAAATTTAATGACTCTAGCTCATACAGTCTCTGAGATCCCGTTGATGGGAAGGAGGACATGACTACATCGACACACTTGTTGATGTGGGTTAAGAATATGCATACATTACGGGTCTTATACTCACTCTTTTGTTTGTAAAGCACTTTCTGGTTTTAAAAAAACTTAAATACCATTCTGTAATTGCTAAGTACAGGGTCGAAAAATTCGAAATATCGCTCACAACGCCATGTTGCATGCAATTGGGGTCTGTGGGGTGGATTTGGGTTGCGAGGAGGTGGAGAGGAGTGGCAGGAGGGGGGACAAAGACAAACACTTTGCACTCAACACCCATTTAGCTAGCTGATGATGATAATCATGATGATAATGATGATGATCGTGTTGTGGCCGCCAGCCGACAGCCAAATTGTTTACAATAAAACTAAAAAAAAATTTTGCGATCGATTGCAGCGCAAAGGAAAAGTGTGTGCAACCGCAAAGGCAATGCCACAGCAACAGCAACAACAGCAACAACAACAGCAGCAACAACAACAGCAACAACAGCAACAGCAACAACAACAAAAGCAGCAACAACAACAGCAACACAACTGTAAACTATTTACAGCGTGGCAGGCTCGTTGATTGTTTTTGCTGCAGATTGTTGATGTTGTAGAAGATGCTGTTGTTTTTGTTGCTGACGTTGTTGTTGTTGCTGTTGCTGTTGCATTTGCTGCGCTTTTATACAATGAAATTTATTTGATTTCTTTACGCTGCTTTCATGCCTCAGTATTTTTCTTCAATTTTCCTGCACTTTTCAAACGTGATCATTGCTGTTGTTGTTGTTGTTGCCAGCGTGAAAAGCGGCAAAATGAAAATGCGGCGTCGCAGCCAACTTCAGCAGCGGCAGCAGCAGCGGCAGCAGCGGCAGCGACGTCGCTTCGTTTCGCTTTTATAAAAATAAATTGTTCGCAGACGTAATGATGCGAAAGCAATTGAGAATTCTATATATGCATTTGTCTATATAAATATATATACATATATATATATATATGTGAGTGTGTGTGTGTGTGTGTATGTGTGTGTTCGGTGTGTGTGTATTTGTTTGTTGTTTGTCGGAATGCGTAGAATTTCAATTGACTGTAGCAAAGCATAGAGAGATGCCTCTATCTTTCTCTCTATCTAACCATCTATCTCCATCTCTATCTGCGTCTCTGGCTAGTTGCGCAATGGAGGCCATTGAAAGAACCTTAAGACCCGATCGTGGTTGTTGCAGTTGTTTTTCTGTGTGTGTTTGTGTGTGTGTGTTGTCTAACGGCAAGTTGGCAACACGTCCTAATCACAATCTAAGCTAGACGATCTCAGCTGATCCTCAATTTGGCCCCATCTCTTATCAGAGCCTTTAACTCGTAATCAATGGCTGTTTTGACAAGCCACTGACAGTTCAGACTGCGTTGTCCAACAATCGAAACAGTGTTGGTAAACGTGTGTGTGTGGTGATCACACAATAAGATCAACAAAAATAAAACTCAACCTCTGTTGACTGCTCGTTTCGGGTTTTTGCCTTTTGTCCAACTACAGCCACGCCCACAGTTTGTAAAAAGGGGAATACAATAAAAAAGAGGGAGACAACGAAAAAAAGGAGGAAAGAACAAAAGTTAATTGTTAGAGCAAATTTCCCCCCTGTGTGCGCCTGCGTGAATCTCGATTCTGATTTTGATTTCGGGTGGTACAGTCTGTGCGAGTTAATCCGATTTGTTGCGCCCCTGACCGAGCACAGGGTGTACATGGGTAGTAGATAGGGTGTATAGGTATATAGTATATAGGGGTGGCTTATGCGACTCGACGATGTGATTGATTGCCTGAATATTTGTGGACCAGGGGTTGTTTCACTTCATTTCTGTTCCTTATCCTGTTTTACTGTTTCTGTTCGACTTTGAGTTTGAGTTCGAGTTCGAGTTTCGTGACGTGACTCAGTTGGTTTTTGAGGTGAAAATTTGATTAAGCAGCTCATAATAAAACAGCACGAAGAAGAGCAACAAGAGAAAGACGAGGGGCAACATTTTAATTATTGCAATTACAAATTGCATTGCAAAAATTGCAAAAATCACGCATTTTATTGATTTTTAATTGCCGCTCGTTGCATACCAAGCTCAATCGAGCTGGCTAAAAAGCCAGAGTCTGGCCAAGAGACCGAGCAGCGACATGAGCATTTGTGCCTTTAATTATGTTGTTGATTGTGAGCGTCTGTCGCCGCCTGTCTGACTGCATCTGTCCGTTTGTCTGGCTGTCTGTCTGTCCGTCTGTCTGTCAGGCCATTTAGGTGCGAACAACTGTTGGCCGACTTGTAGGGAGCAGCGACAGTGGCCCACACCAGTTAGTCAAGTTGAGTTGTCATAATTTCTGTCGTTCAACAACAGCAACAACAACAACAACAACACCTGCTCGTTGTTGTCGTGGCCTGGCCAAGTCAGAGCGCGCCAAATGCCGCAAATAACTCAGTTAATATAATTAAGTTTTGCACGAAATGTGCAGCAGAAATATGTGAAAAATGCCACGCAATCAGCGTCAAGCAACAACAACAACAACAACAACAAAATATTAAACATACACGCCCCAAACAAAGTCACAATCAAAAACATCAAGACTCCAACTACAACTACAACTACAACTCCAACTGCCACTTCAGGCCAAAAACTTAAACTTTTGTTTATGAACTTGTCCAGGCGACAACACGTGTAAATGGCGCCACATATCGTTGAAATGCCACAACGCATGTAAATTACGTAATGCCCATTACATGTGTGGCAACCAACAGAATTTATTAACTCGCCAATTGTGTGGCAAAAAGTGCGAGAATCCAAGAGAATGTCCGAATGTCCATAGTGTTTGCCTGAGAATTTGTGGTACTTGATTTCTTACGCCTTGCAGTTGTTGAAAGAATGTTACGTCATTGCGTTACGTTAAATAAAGTGTGCAATCTGTCATCCTCTTAACATGAATATAATATAGAAAATACCTTACGTCAAATGTTAAGCAAAACTCTTTAGTGACGTCAACTGCTTACGTTAAACGTTATGATGAAAAGGCTAAAATCGTACCATAAAATTTAAAATTAAAATGAATGATTTAAGCTTAAAGACGTTAATAAATTTGCTCACGTCAAAGTAATATAATCCCCATTATCTTTTCACTGCAACTGCAGCGTAATTTGATTACGTTTCATAATTGGCTTACGTAGCTGCTTTTAGCGCCTGGTCAAAAAAAATAAATTAAAACTGTCCCCCATCCCTTAAACACTGCAGTCAGGTTGAAAAAATCAAATTTCATACATTTCCCGCCCCCACTTTGAGCATTTGCATACAAATCACAACGAGATTTGCAACCCTTCAACTACGCAGACAACGTAAACAAAAAACGTAAACGAAAGATAGAAAAAAAAGATGGAAAATGGAAAATACCAAAAAGCGGTTGTAATGTTATTTTGATGTTGTCTCGATGGGTCTTCAATGGGTGCTACTGATTCACACTCACACTCATTCACTGGTATTCACACTCATCTATGTGGAAGTGGCTGTAACCGTTGGAAACCCGCAAAATGCGTGTTTTAAATCCAATTTAGACATTATCTAATTTAGGGCATCGCACCGGTCTGACAGTCTGACGGTCTGACTGTCTGACGGTCTCACAAACTGACAAACTGACTGAGCGTCGATGCCTTTTTATGCAAATCTATGGAAATTTCATTACGAGCATGATGCACCCCTTTTTCAGCCGTTTTAACTTCGGCAAGTACGTTTTTTGGCTAAATGCTGTTAACGGTAAACGCCAAAAGACGTAATAAACTCATTTAAACGTCGCTACCGTTGCGTTGACTGCCCTTTGATTTGATTTTAGACCTGACTTGGTTAGGGTAATGAAATTTTTTGGTTAGCATCTTGCCAAGACCGACCTCACGATAATATGCAAATGACCGAGCCCAGTGGGATATACCGAATGGATGGAACTCTGTGGCAATAATCAAATTTTCTAATTTTTATGGCTCTCTCTGGACCGCCAAGTGTACCATAATGGCCAAAATGAGTGTGTGAGTTTTCGCGAGCAACTCTAATTGATTTTGCACTGATTTTTGGACTGATTTACGAGTCCCGAAATGGAGTAAATGGAAATGGAATCACTCTCCCTAGCACAGAGAGCAACAATGCGGCTTCTCTTATTTTTATTTTTATTATTATTTTTTTTTTGTTCACTTATTTGTCGAGTCATTGCGATGACGATGGTCGATGGCGACGACGCGTCGTCTTCTAGTCTACTGCGCCTGGTCCGCAATGATGGGACAGTTTTGGGCCTTAGCTTTGGGTTCTCTGATGCGGCTTTCAGAGGAGGAGGTACCGCCCCCCCCTTTTAGAGGCCTTTTAAGACAATACTGAAGGCGGCGTGCTGAAGTTCGCGGCAAGCATGACACAGCATGAATCGAGTTGAATACAGGGCGTTGTTTAACTGAAGTGTATTTTCGGCATTTATAGAGACTCGGAGTGTTGGAGAGTCGGAGCTAAAGAGACCATAACAATAACAAAATGTGCGTGGCTGCGAATCTTTTGATCTACTTTCGAGCCGCGGCATTTATCAGTGCATTATATCAATATACTACATAAGTACATAGTACGATATATAGTATAGTATATGAATTTCAGACTGAATGAGTTGGCAGTTTCGGCACACGGTCTGGAGACAAGCTGAAATCCTTGTAATGCCTTGTCTATGGCCATGTATCCGCCGGGGCCAGCTAATTTCAAATGTCAGCTTATCTGGCTAACAAGATGAGCGCAATGTGATAAGCGAACGTGAACAGGAACGTGAACGGGAACGTGAACGGGAACGGGAACGGGTACTCGAACTGTCCAACACCTTGGGGTTTTTCTTTGGCCTTATCGTGTGCAAAGATTGAGATTTTGGCACGCTAGTCAGTCTGACATTGCATATGTCATGGTGCAGACCAAAAAAAAAAAAAAAAGAGAAAAAGAAAAAGAAACAAATACTTGTTTCAGGAATGCAAATCTATAAAATCTCTTGGCCTAAACGAAATGAAAATGTCGGCAGCGGGCGCTGACAACAAGACGTCCACGTAATTTGCAAATGAGCCGAGTTCCGAGTTGAGTTGAGTGGAGTTGAGTTGAGTTCCAAGTCGAAGACACAAACAGGGACACTTGGGTCTGATCCCTGGCCACGATGTGGCTAATCTTCATGCCATGGCGCTGTCGTTTCTATCAGCCAGCGGAATCTATTTGACACTGTCAGACGGACAGACAGACAGATGGACAGGCGGACAGACAGACGGTCAGCCTGCCTGTTGGCTTGTCTCCTGTTTGTATGTAGTTTAAGTTTTGTCTTTGGCACGCCATGTTATAAGAATTGAGAAACTGTTGCCGGCTCTCTTCGGGTCTCTGTTTGGGGTTCGGGTCTCGGGTCTCGGGTTGTGGCACTCGGGAGGGACTCGGGTCTCGGGCGGGTGTGACACTTTACATGAAATTACTTTGCATACACATGCATCAAATTAATTACACGATTAATGTTCTCACATGCAACGAACGGACTCAGAGACTGGGCATCAGTTTAACCCCCCTTCCCTCTGTCTATCTCTATCTCTTTCTATACCCTATCCCCCTCCCCTCCCTTCTTCTCATCTCTTTCTGTCAGCTTATGCAAATCTATTTCGCGCGATCATTGCAGCATTTGCATGTTGCTATCTTGATATCTTTTGCCGGCAAGAAAATGATTCCATTGCCTTTCGTGATACAAGTCTCTCTCTACCCCCGCCCACCGTCCCTCCGTTTAGCTGCTTTCTTCATTGGGTCTGGACTTGGAAAGAATGTGTGTTGGAATTGTGTGAAACATGCCATTTGAATAATTATCTTATTTGCATTGCAGCCATTGCAACAAACAACTGCAGTCAGTTGGAAATTAAAAAGTGCAAAGTCCACTCTCTGTCTCAAGTCTCACCCTCTCTTCCTCTCTCTCTCGCTAGCTGTAAGTACACATGTTAATCTCTTTTGGCTGGGCTTTGTGAAAAGTTCAAATTGATAGCTGAGATTTGCAACGCAGATAAATCCCTCAGACACTCTGTGTGAACATTGCCCAATGCAAATCGCGTGCAACGTGCAAAAGCCGTGCTCCATTTCCGTCTATGCAACATCCAATATTCAAGGCTCTATCTATGTCTATGTCTATGTCTGTCTTCTCTACTCCCCTCTCTGTGGTATTTTGGGGCTGCATTAGCTACTTTTCCACTGTTTGTGTAACATAATAACAAAGTCAAACAAATGATAAGTTGATAGAGCAACAATTGCGCGCTCAGCTCTGCTCTGGGTCTATTTTGCTTATCTATTTAATATTTCTTTGTTCATTCTTTGCTTCTATTTTGCCTTTTTGTTGTATTTTAGGTAGCTTCTGAATTTTTATTATCAAAATACTAATTTCATTGTTTGCACAAGATTTCCAAAAAGGTAAAACTCGTACTCGTACTCGTTGCGTTGCGTTACGTCGAGGCAACAACAGCTACCTTAGGTACCTGCTTCAATTTGTTATCAGCTTATAAATATTTAATCACAGACTTGTACTTGGGCGTGCTTTTTTCGACTCTGCGATAGCAGTACACAAGATTTCCTGTGCCCCAAAAAGAGATAGAGACAGCAAGACAGTGAGACAGAGAGACAGAGAGTGCGAGCACGTTGCACATTAGACAACGTTGCGTATGAGTAATAACGCTCCATCTGATCTGCCGTTGTATATCTGATACACATATACATACACAGGTGTAGTCACACAATTATGTCAAGTGCTTCAACATGAAATTAACATGTTGCCACTCGAGTGCTTGCTTCCTCCATGGTCAGTTCGCCTATCTATCTGTTTATGGCCAACAATGTCCCATTAGCTCATTTTTACAGATAGCAATGCTGCCCAAAATTCCCCCAGCTGATTATTTCGAGTTGCCTTTAACTGCAAATGTAAACAGATATCTGTTAAGAATTTATTTGTTTTTTTTTTCAATTTTTGACCAACATTTATTAAGTGCTTGTTGAATTGATATCGCGGTGTGACTATATTTGAAAGTTACTAGAAAAAATCAGGCAATTTGAGAATGATACTCAACTGATAACAATTGATAAGAATTTATTATTGCTAAGTAAAAATAAAAATACAAATTGAGTGTAATTTAATATGTTTTAATTTATTTAAATTACTACTTGAAACTGCTGCAATCTGATGCAAATATTTTATAAATCGAAATGTTCTTGAAATACTTGGAATTATTACTAAAGAGTGCTGCAAATGTAACATATAATTTATTTTTAAATTTCCTTGAATTTATTTTTCAATTTAATTATTATTTTTTGTATTATCCTAACTATTTTCAAACAATTATATGCAATTTACTGAATATATTTAAGTTGAACTTGTAAATTACATTTTGATTCTTTAATTGCACTCAAGTTTTATACAAAGTTGAAGAAAATAACTTAAACACAACAAGCTGCCACTCATATGTGTGTGTGTGTATGAGTGTGTGTGTGTGGTATAATTGTGTGTAATTAATTTGCAATTTGATTGAAATTATAGCCTGCACTGGCTGTTTGTATGTTTGTATACTTATAGATACATATGTATCTACATTTGCAGAGCTGAAGCAATTTGCGTGTCGTGGCTGGAAACGGCTTGGGCAACCCCAAGAGGCAGCCATATTGTGAATTGTTTCAGCAGCACCACCCCCTACCCCCCCCCACCATATCATGCACCTCTGCCCCCACCCCCTGCTTCCCCCGTCTGTCTCTGATTGGTGTGGCAAGGAGCAATGCTCCTACGATGCCAGCCACTTTAATTAAAAATTCAACCCTCAAACAAAATGGCACACTGCACACATATGAAGACGCCATACACACACACACACACCCACACATACATGCACACATAAATGGAGAACAAATTTCATTTCATTCAGCGAACATTTTACAACTTGAACAAATTTGAAAAACAATTAAATGCCATGCGCGCAATTAAATACACAGAAGGTGGCAACAACAACAGCAACAACGACTGCTCAAGTGGCAAGTGGGCGACTTGGGGGTGGGGTTGAGCCACATATACCGTTAATTAAGCAGAAACAGCTGAAACACAGCCTGACAATGGAGTTGAAGCCAAAGGGATGAGTCTAAGAATGGGGCAAGAAATGAGTTTGCGATTGGGAAGGGGGTTGGATTCGGGCTAAGCTCTGCTCCAGGGCGCTAAACCACAGCCACAGCAACAGCAGCAACATCAACAACAACAACAACAAACACGACATAAACAGACAAACAAAAGCTTTTGTGCCCGAGCATTGCCAAACATGAAATCCATCAAAATAAACAGCCGACGGGGTTTTATACGGATTGCGATTGGCATGGGTATTTTTGTAGGAGAGCAGGGGGGAGTGAGTAGGGGATGCCATTCTCCCCTTCAGAAATAAGCGTAAACTTAGCTGGCTGTGCGGCCATGTAAAAAGGATTTAATTATTTGTTCTAAGGATATGGATTCGAGTGTTGTTTGCCAGCTTTGTGGTTCTCAGTCAGTCACGGTGTGTGTGTGTGAGAGTGTGTGTACGAGTGTGTGTTGAGTGTGGCTGTCTCTCTGTAAGTGTTTACACACACACACACACACACACACAGACAAAGAAAACAGAAAAATATGTTTCACGTCCACTTTTGGGCTCAGTAAATACAACTTCATTTGCCACAAGCAAACTGACAATGATTATTGGGTCTTGTCCTTTCGGCTAAGCTGCAGATTTCTAATTGTGAAACGAGGCTGGTCTAATCCTCCGCTCGCCTCAGGCCAAATACAACAACCAATCCCATTCCTATTCCCATTGTCAATCCCTTTTCCATTCCCATCGAATGTCAAATGCACGCGGAAATTGCTGCAGGGCAATTAGAGAGAACTTCGAGAGAGTCCGTGTCGCCGGCAAATGAGTAACAATCATAACAACACAGTTTTGAGATGGCACACGCGTTGCCACGCCTCTTACCACCGCCCCCAAAAAACACCCAAAACGCTTCCCACGCGCTGACAAAATGTTCTTCAGCTAAAAGAATCAAACGCCTGCTTCGTTTTTGCCATAATTTGATTGTTCTGTTTGTTTGTGTGGCAAGCTGTGGCTGGAAGGGTAGCAAAGTGGCAAGAGGCAAGAGGGCGGGGTGAGCAGCTCTACTAACTGTTGATTGTAGTGATTAACTCGGCAAGGCAGCGCTGTGATTATGAGCTAGTAAATTATATAGCCGAAATCTCTAGCGAAAATTGCATGTTTTGACTCCCTGCACTTTCTGTTGTGTTGGACTGTGTGGCATGCCACGCGGCAAGGAGCAATTATGCGGCAGCTGAGCCGACTTAGCCAAGTCACTTGTAAAGCCGGCCAGAAATAACGTTTTTGGCAACATAATGAAGTGTCCGGGCAATCAAACAAAAACTTTGACCAACAACAATTGACCAAGTGCTGCGTGTTGTTTGTTGTTTGTTTGTTGTTCGTTGCTCATTTCGAGGGGGGAGGGGATAAAGTTGGGGAGCGATTACGTTTTATGGCACGCTTGGCATCACAATTTTGCGGCTGTTTAATGTTGGCCACGTTTAAATTTTCAACAACAACAGCAACATGATTGTGTCATGTTTGTACCGAGATACAAACAAAACACTGTCGAGTTGAGTTTTCGGTTTCATCAAAAATTTAAAGAGCTACAAACGCCATTTTGCTTATTGACGCTGCGTTTAGTTGATAAATAAATAATTTGTTCGCTGGCAAGGGGCATGTGGCATGTGGCATGTGGCACTGGCATCAGGCAGGTCCCCAAACCCCACACAAAGTACGTGGCAGGTCCCCAAACCCCACAGCGCCAAAAAGGTAAACGAAAATTGTTTCTTGATCATTTTAATGCACCCAAAGGGACGGCAAAGTGAAAAAGTTTTCTTTTTTTTTTGGCTGTTGTTGTATTTGTTGGGGGGGCAACATTACGTGATGGGAAGCGGCATGGAATGGAGTCGACTCCGTCTCCGACTCCGACTCCGAGTCGACTTGGGTCTCAGTTCACTTTCATGAATATTGAAAGCGGCAGCAAGAACAGCCTCATCATTTAAATAAAAACCAATATTTGATAATAATTGTCGCAGGACATGCGATGCGATAAGCAACAGCAACAGCAACAACAACAACAGCAACAATGATCGGAATGGCAATTCGATAGCTTAATTTCCTGGTCGCTCGCTAATTGAAAATGTAATTAATGCACGCATCGCTTAACTGAATCGCCCTGTGCCACATTCCCACTCACCACTCACATCCAATGCGGGGTCCTGTTGTCCTGCTGTTGGCTTTCAAGGAGCGCGACTGGCATTTAGCACGACGCATGCCGCACGCTGCATGCCACATGCCGCTTCTTCTTCTTCTCGCCGTGCCGTGTTCCAGTAACTCGATACAATTTCAATAGCTTTTGCGACACAGCAACTTGCAACGCTGAACTCACAAGTGTGCGGCAAGTGTGAAAGATTCGAAAAGTTGACCGAGTCGAACCCGTAAGGAACCCAGAGTCCACACACCGACAGACCTATCGAATTTCACTCGACTCGCCTCGAGTCGCCTCAAATCGTTCATGCCACTCACTCATAAAAGGAAAGTTTCGTTTTCGTTGGGAAAATGCAGCCCTTTGTTTCATTAAAAAACTGTTTTTTTTTATATATTTTTTACTCTCCGTTTTTTATTTTAATGCAGCTAATTAAATAGTTTCATTTGCTCGCTTTAATGAGCCACAAATTAGGCTGCGGTTGCCACGTTTTTTTTATAGCCCATAAACTTGGCCAAGGAAACATAAAAAAAAAAACAAACGACAATTGCTACAATTGCGCCTATGAAAAAGAGGCTTAAAACTTATCAAGTGGCGAGTTGAGTCGTGTCCGTTTAGCTTGGAAATTGTTTATGCGTCTATCAAAAGACACCTCGTAGTTCATGCTGACACAAAGACAGAGATGGACATAGAAAGCAGACAGAGAGAGAGAGAGAGAGAGAGAGAGAAAGAAGACTAGCTTTAATATGCAGACAACGTGTCTAATTATTAATACTTCTATTGCCCATCGGAGTTGGATGTGTGTGTTTGAAATTGAAAGTAGAGTTGAGGCAGGAATTCAAAAAGTGTGCTTGGACAAATTGGCAGTGATCCAAGAAAGATTCCCACAGTCAACAACGACAACTTTGCGAAATTAATTCATTTGACTAAATCACATCCGATAAAGAACTTTGTTAAAAAACAAACTCGATTTTTTAAAACAAATTACCTTTCAAAATTACAAGAAATTGTAAGACAACTTTATTCAAATGTAAAATTAAATACATTTTGTATCAGATATATTTTATATATATTTATTAGAATTAAATATATTTACATATTCAATTAATAAAAAGCACCTATGTCATTTTGAAAACTATTTCAAAGGTGAACACAGAGTATCTCGTAGTCTTGCAGTCTCAACTAGATTATACTCAACATTATTATGTTGTTAAGCTCGCTCTTCTTCCCTCTCTCTCTCTCTCTCTCTGTCTAATGATAGTTTCCCAGTTCATTGGACGAGCATTGATTCCTCTTCTATGATTTAACATCTTCGTGCTGAGCTAGTCAATTAAATTGCACACACACATACACACACACACTCAAATTACACTCACACTAATACACACACATGGATTGTCTATATCAGGGCGCTATTAATATGCGATTTAACAAATATTTAGCGAAAACACATGCGATGCGCTCTGCATTCCAAATGAATCAACCAAATTTTTGTACGCACACTCGAAATTTATTGTATTCGAAAGTCAAGAATTTTTACGAGCTTGGGAAAATAATAATTTTATGGTTAAATAAGAAAAAAAATAAATAATTGCAACAGTGGGTGAGGGAGGGGCATATGTACATATATATACGTGTATTTATAAGTGTATACGAGTATATATATTTATATAGTACTATGTTTATTTGTATCTTTTATGCACGTGCATGAAATTAATGCCGAAGCGTAATATTTTTGTTGACTTCGTCGAGCGACAACAAATTTTGTCGTTATTAGCAGAATTTAAATTGCTGTTACCGATCGATTTCGAGCAAGACTTCTTGGCCAAAAGAATGAAGGAGAAGGGGGCCAAGTAGAAAATATGGCTATAGCGAGACTGGACATTGACATTTTTGGTCTCTGCAGTCCGCTGAGCTGAGCTGAGCGTTTAATATGCCGCCATCGTCGTCGTCGTCGTCGTCGTCGTCGTCTTCGTCGCAAAAGATGACGAGGCTGTTGAGGTTCTTTCTACTCCTAGTTAGAAGACGTTCCGAGTTGCAGGCGGAGGTTGAGGTGGAGAAGCAAAGTCAAGGCACAGCCAGCTGCTGCATATTAATTTGATAACTTATAGTATATATGTTTATAGATTTTTGCACACGATTGTTGTTGCTGTTGCTGTTGTTGCTGTTTTGTTGATTGTTGTCGTCTAGGCCTAGACCACGATCGTTGCAGCATTTGTTTGGCCATAATATGGCCGGGCTATGGCAGTTTTGACAACTTGACAGTCGTGCAGACTAGACCAGACAGTCCGGACAGAGTCATTGACATCGACATTGACTCGATTGCTGATTGGTCTTGTGCGTCTGATCGTCTGATCGTCTCAGACTTTATATTGATTGTATGTCCAGTTTTATGTGCCTCATTTTATGGTTGGCGTGTCAATTTAAAGCGACATTTATAAGCAATTTGTAACTAATTCTAACAAACACCTAATGCATGCGTTGCCAACTTGATCTACGAGTTATACATACATACACATTTATATCTATACCTATTAGTGCATGAAAATCATAGAATAAGTACATCATATAATTATCTATTATTAATGGGAATACCCTTTATTTTCTCTCTCTCTCTTTCTCCATCTCTTTTTATGCTTGCAGCGGCCGCCCAGCTCATCGTTGTCCTATGGAGGCGCAATGAACGATGATGCGCGTTCGCCGGGCGCTGGTAGTACTCCCGGTCCATTGTCACAGCAGCCACCTGTCTTAGATACATCAGACCCTGGTAAGTCCTAAGTCCATAATCAAAAAAAGAACAAGTGCTACATATGTAAAAAAAATTTTTGGATACAATTATTTTAATTTGAATGCAGAATGAAATAAGATGCGAAATCATGATCAAAATGACACTCCGCATGAAAATCGGTTCAGTTTTGTCAAAGTTATGAAAGTTTGAAGTTTGTTCGAACCCTTGACCTATCAACTTTACAAGTCCACATTTTTTGTCTGATTTTTAACAAAAAAACGTTTTAGAATCAAATTTAATGTGCTGTTTTATCCTAATTTCGATGTCAGGAGTTGATTTAAAGTGAAAACTTAAGATTTTAAATTCTCAATTTTCAAAATTCCAAAGAGGGACCCTTTGCATTGAAAACTAAGCACAATTCCAAAGGGGAAAATATTTTTTTTTTACAAAATTAATCAAATTTGAATGCAGATATAATTAAGAGTCCATTTAATGATCAAAATGACATTTCGCTTGAGAATTGACTCAGTTTTTATAAAGTTATGAATGTTTGCAGTTGTTGTAAGAAACCATAAATTCGAGTAGCAGTTACTTCTAAATATTAACAAAAATAAAAGTGCATTTTGAAAATAGTTTGCTGGATTTGTTGTAAAATTTATGTATGATCATGATGTGAGTTTATTTTTTGAGCGAGTGTAAGCTCTTCACACCTTTGGCGATTTGTCGCTTTGTCGCTTTTTGATTATGTTGTTTGCTTCAGCTTGAAGTGCTGCTGTGCGGCAGTTTGAAGCTGAAGTCATGAGCAGACAACTACTTGAATAAACAGTAACGCGGCTTAAAGCTTAAACACATACACACACACACACAGAGACACTTAGACTCACACAGATACAGATACAGATACATATGGAGTCAGAGTCAAAGAGATACTTAGGGACAGCCCTAAGCTCGACTCGTAGACTGCCTGTCTTTTGCATGTTGCTTGTTGTATGTTGCTTGTTGCTCGTTGCAGAGCGACTCTTCACTCCAACGCCAACTTCAAAATGTTGTTGTGTGGCAGCCGCAGATTTTTTTCCATTTCATTTCGTTTTTTTTTTTAATATTTTGAGTGCGTGCAACAACAACAATAACTTCGCACTTGGCGCTTCTTTTTGAAGATTTTTATGCTCGTAGTCGATGCTCGATGCTCGGCTCTACGTTGAATTATTTATGGTGATAGGCAAAATATTTTTATGTGTTTTTCTGTGTGTTGCCGGCAAGAAAACAAAAGCGCTCAGCGCAAACACCACTCGAAAAAGACACTCTCGGGCCACTCGTCATCTCCTCATCTCGTCTTCGCGACTGCTCGACACTTCGTCTGCCGCTTTCTGGGACCTCGAGTGGGGACCAGGGTGATAATGCAGTTTCAGCTTTTCGAGGAAGGCGCAACTTTTCGGCCAAACTCATACTCCAAACTCGTAGACCAAATGACGCGCTCTCAAGCCCTGCTATGGCTTTCAAAAACGGTCCAAACGGGCCAAAAGGGGCCAAAATGGGCGGTGGGGCAACAAAGGTGCTGCACACGCCAAACTCAATCCACTGGACTGACGTCAAATGTTGTTGCAAAAAGTATTTAAGAAAAAACTATATATATGTATATATATAAAACTTTAAAGTGCGCCGACAGCAACAATTCTAGGCGAGTTTGTAGCGCTTTTTACGAGCAGTTTTCTTATTTTGTTTTGCGCGCCATTTTGATTGATTTATCTACACGTCTCAGTTACTTTGTAGACAAATTAAATTTTGGCATAGTCGTAAGTAGTTGAAGCTGCACTTTCGAGTGTGTGTGAGTGTGTGTCTCAATGAAAATTATCTACAGTTGAATAACTTTTTGCGGACAGCGAGCGAATTTTAATGTTAATTTCATTTTCGCCATGGCGATAAGAAAATTTCGCCGCTTTCGTTGAGTTCACTTCATTTCCCTTAGCTGAGCAAATTTGCGACGCGTATTTCGGGCGTAGCAAATAGATATTTTCCACATTTTAAGTAGACATGCAGACAGACGGACAGACAGACAGACGGACAGACAGACGGACAAATAGACGGAATGAAAAGAAGGCAGTCAGGAATGTGGTAACCAAAGAAATTCGGTGCTGCTGCAGAAAATTCCACTGCACACAAAGGAAAGAGGCAAGAAGGAAGAGGGACAGGAGCAGGAGACGGAGACTGTGTTAGGGGTTGGGGGATGGGGCTAGGGTAGCAACTGCTGCCGAGGGTTGCCGTAATTTTATGCACGAATTCGTAAAATGTTATTCAAATGGAAAATGTGATTTTTATCAATTTTGACAGGAATTTTTCTGCAGAAAAGCATAAAGAATACGTAGCGTAAGTAAAAGCGGCACAAGGATGTGTCCTCTGCACTGCCAAGGCTCTTAAATTTGAGTTGTGAGACAGAGTGTGTGTGTGTACTTGAAATGCTCAAATCTTTCTAAATTATGAGGTCAGGCAATTGCCAGAAGACAGTCATGTAATGACAAAGGGCGATAGTGACTTAAAGCAAAAGTACTTGTACTTCATTTACGCAATACTTTCTCTTTAGCAAAATAGGATACAATAAGTTCGAGAGCAACTGAAAAATAAATTTAATTACTAGTCAGATTTTAATGATCACCGCTAGGGAAATTTGATCAAATCTTAGAATTATGTGAAAGCAGTTCTCACAGTAATAAACTCTAAGAGATGCCTAATTTAAAAATAATTAAAGAGATCAAGTTGATGAGACAAGAGCAAGATTTTCTATGATATATGTATATATATTCAACTGGGTGCTAAATATATCAGTTAATAAAAAGTTTTAACTCTAGAAATATTGATATGAATGTGTTTAGTTTATCACTGTTGCATAATTCTATCGATCGCTGATCTGTCAGATCTATCAGAGTGTGATTAAGACCCACATATTTGAAGGTTTTATTGGTTATTTAAATCCCTGTAATAGTTGGAGTATAGCTCAGCTGTCTCTGCTTAGTTCCAGCTCGATTCACTTAATTGCGGACCTCATCGCGATCGAAATTGTTAGGGGCGTTAACACGACGACTTTTTGGCTAGATAGATTTCCATAAATAAATAATCCCGGCAATTAGTTGATGGAAAGCCACAAGTCAGTCGTCTTGCCAGTTCTCGCAGACAGTTTTGAGTTTCGTGTCGGACTCGAATCGGGCTTGGAGTTGAGACTTTTGGGCCCTATAATTATGGGGCACCCTCATCAACGTCGCGCTTACCAGCCGATGCATTCAATTAAAAAATATTTGTACGCGTGTTTCTCTGGGTTGTGACCTGCCCAAATAAAAAGAATACTGATGATGGAAATGGAAAAAGAAAAAGAAATTAAAATTAAAATTACGATGATGACGGGTTTTCGCTCTCTCTCTCTCTCTCTCTCTCTTGCTCTCTGGCGCAACAGTTAATGCGCAATTAAGAAGGTAAACCAGGCGATAAATGTCAGCAAATGTCAGACTATGAAAATATGTTAAGGTCCGTGTGTTTATTTACATTTAAGAGGTCGACTCGTCAAGTGTCGCTTAAATGCAAATCAAAACGAGATCAATTTGATTGCCTTAGCTGCGAAAATGAAAATAAACAAGAGCAGCGGGCGACCTATCGACTCTCTCATCTCAAAATCAACTCACAACCCTCCTCGGTTGGATGAATGCTCAACCCTTCGGTAGGCAACCCCCTGGTCTGACATTGATTGAAAATGCTGCGTGACGTAAATTAACTTTCATGGCGTGGGGCAGCCTCAGAAGTGCGTGTTATCCTTTCCTTTCCTTTCCTTGCCTTTCCACAACGTCAACCGTTTTTCGTCAAGCCGCAAGACCCACACAATTGCCAATTGTTACAGTTCTGTTTTTTAAAGTTGCAAGGGGTGTTTCCCTATGAGTGTGTGTCTGTGTGTGTGGCAGCTTGTTGTTGTCAATGCGGCGTTAATGCCACCCATCCTTAGTCACATCCACATTCTCATTCCCTTGCCCATTCTCATTCCCGTGCTCAGTCAGTTGACATGACCTGAAGTGCACTTTTCGTTTTTGCCACTAAGGCGATTATCTTTGTTGCTGTTACTGTTACTGTTGCTGTTGCTGTTGTTGTTGCCCAATTTTTGCTTATTTACATTGACGAAATGTGTTACGGCTGCAATAACAACAACAGCAATAACAATGACAATAACAGGAAGCTCTGGTCTTAGCCGTCGGCTGTTTGTTATCTTACCACGCACAATTAGACAATTTTCCAGGGCCTGGCCAACAATTTCTCATGAGAGCCTGAGACTTTTCTCTCCCCTCTCCCTCCTCTCTTGTCTGTTGTCTCTTGTAATGGGAAAGCATTATTCGTTGTATTTTTCTTGGTTTGCTCTTAATAGAATTACATTTGCTTCGTTTGACAGCCACAACAAAGTAAGGGAAGAATGGCCTCGAAGCCCTGATTTAGCTATGGCGGAAGACAATCTTAGTTTACTATGCAATTCTACAGACATGCCATAAGAAAGCTCCTTGGGTTCAGCTAAAAAGAGCAATCAATAGTTGAAGCCAACACTCAATTTGCATAGCAGTTCCTATATATAGTATTCATTTTCGTATTCATATACTCAAGTTGCTGTAATTTAATGAATTCATTTAAACAATTTTCTGGTTACGTTGGGAATTCCCTTGTCGCTCCCTGAACTCAAATACCCATTCACACCTAGGCATCAGTCAATCTGATGATCCAAGCATCTGCCTTTCCCACAACTTTTTAACTCTTTTGTCAAAATGCTGACACAATTTCCGCCACCAACGTGGCACAACAACCACACCAACAACAACAACAACAACAACGACAACGATAAAAAAAATAAAATTAAAATTTTACGCATTAAACAACATTTGAATAGAAACTGCGGCGCGGCTGCCAAAAATTACCCATATCTGTTGTATGTATCTACACCCCGAACTCAATCCCAATTCCGAACCCAATTCCAAACCCAAATTCGAGACCTAGCAAAGAAAAAAAAAAACACCAATCCCAAAAGGGGCAACAGCTGCCGCACGTATTGCTCTCTCTTTCTTTCTATTTTTTTTTTTTTTACAATCATAAAAATTGAAACAGAAATTCGATGTTGCCTGTGCCTTTCCATAATGATCACCCTAACACAATCCAGAGAGCTTATGTAACATTACGTCAAATTGCACAAAAGGCAATACATCTTCATCCCCTAGCACACACACACACACACACATTTTACAATGAAAATTTACGAACTGACTGTTGCATATCTGCTGTTGCTGTTGTTGCTGTTGTTGCTCCTCTCGCTGCTGGCACATTATCATATTTCTAGGACCGACACGCCAATGAATAGAACGCGCATCGAATTTCTCAGACCCGGGATTGGGCCAGGTTTAGCTCGTTTTGGCTTTTGGTGGGGGTTTCACTGTACAGGGTGCAGAGCGGGAAGAGAGTGAGGAGAGTGAAGAGAGTGAAGAGAGTGCCGGCTGCACGTTAGCGTTTGCCACATCAAACTCAACGAGCACATCAACAAAATCATCAACACCAGCAACTGAGGCAACTGAGGCAACACAACAACAGGGCGACTTGGACTTTGTCAATGCCACTGCCAGAGGTCGCAGCCTAGTTGACAAACAAGCAACACCAGCAACAACAACAATGGACAGGAGGGTTGCGGCCGCGTGCAGACAAAATGCAAACTTCCTTTTGCTACGTTTTGAGGCATGAAATTTTCATATACAATTTGACTATTTTTTTTTTTTTTTTGTAAGTTTATCTTTTGTATTTGTGGCAGCGGAAGGGGGGGGGGGGGGAAAGAAGAAGCCACGACTCGATTTACATGGGTTGGTCTCATGATTTTTTTTTTTTTTTGATTTGTTTTTGACTTGAATTTGTCTAGCTTGAAACTTATCGCCATAATATAGTTATGATCTCTTCTTCCCCCACTCTCTCTCCTCCTCTCTCTTTCGCACTATCTGCTGCAGTGTTGCCAGGTTTTGGGCGCCCGCATAAGCTAGATTCGGAGAAAAAATAAGCTAAAATAAGCTAAAAATAAAAAAACATGCCGAAAAACAAGCTAAATGCATTTGGAAGATAACACTCAAAATTATTGGGTTTTTATTTAAAACAAATTTGTTACAAAATTATCTATTTCAGTATTTTCATCCTGACTTAAATATTTTTCGTTTGATTGAATCAAACTAAGGTATTTTTGTGGCAACTTGCTTCCCCATGTCTGCGCAATCCATATCTGTAAAATTAAATAATTTTATTAAAAAACATACCTTATACTTAGTATTGCATTTAAAGTATTTAATTGCATTTTGTTGCGCAACTTTGTTTTACCCAGGTTCATTTGGCTAAAATCGCGTTCCACTTCCGCATTTGACCACGGTAGTGAAAGCATTTGAAGTGCAAACAAGGCCAGGGACTCAAATGGATGATTATTTCCAGCATCTTTGTAGGAGAGCACCTCTGCCCAAAATTTCGAGGTATCATTAATGTGCTCCCATTTAATAAGATGTATCTTATCAATTTGGAATTTAAAATGATCAACGTGTGAAACGTTATAGGAAAATAAATTGACGATCATATGAATAAATTCACGTAACAATCGGCAATAAAGAACCAGCTCCGATATTATAATGTCCTATAACATTTTAAACTTTTGACTCGTTGATGTCAAGAATTCATTTATTGTTAGAATATCTTACATGAACTTTAAAATATGCTAGATTTATGGCTATAAGCTATTTGCAAATTTTTTAAGCTATTCCGTTTTTAAATATGCTAGATCTAGCCTGAAATAAGCTAATCTGGCAACACTGATCTGCTGTGCTTGCTACACTGGCTGCCGCATAAATTAGTCACAGCTGAACTCTATCAGTTTTCACACAGTAACCATATGCTGATAACAACTGTCCATTTAATAGATGTACACATGTGTGTGTGCGGGTGTGTGTGTGTGTGTATGTGTGTGGATTCAACAGACAGTGGCTTTTGGACTTTTTGCTGTCCATTTGTTTTGCTCTTTATGCCAACAACAGTCGTGTCAGTCATAAAAAATCATGTTCTTCTTGACTTTTATTATTCATTATTTGCACATTTATTGAGACCCCAGCAAATTTGCAACTTTAATAAGTGTATCGCCATTTTATGAGTACAATAACAACAACAACAACAACAACAACAGTTGCCTCTTGCCTTTAATAATAAAGCTATCAAAAAGTGCAGCCTGCTGATGACAGTGGCTTATCAAGTCGCGAGTTGTTGTTGTTTCCCCGTTTAAAATTGCATTTCTCAACACACAAATCACAAATCACTGTGAGGCATGCAATCTCTCACACAAATCATTCCATTTTTGCCCCGATGCCAGCGTCGATGTCGCCGTCGCTGTTGCCGTCGACGTCGACGCCAAGTGTCATTAGCGTCACACGTCGCCGACGTCAGCGTCGTCATCATGTCAGACGTTCGTTCGTTATGTTGTTGGTTTGTTCGCTTTAAGTGTTTATTAGTATGAAACATTTATCAGCAATTATAATTATATGGCTATATGTGTGTGCATTAAATGGTAGCGAACTTTGCGACCCGAGATAGCAAGTGGACACGCTTTTATGGCCGTCACTGTATGCCTCTTATGAGTCTCTCTTCACTAAATGCTTTTTAAATGTAAGCCACAAATGAAGCAACAAATGAATTAGGCTTGAACAACAACATTTCGAGTGGATACACACACACACATCCATCTACGCCCATTAGGTAAAACGCTAGAGCAGCTCCGGTTCCGTTAGGAGGGTGGCAAATACAGTTTTTTATGCAAACAGGCAACACCTAAGACATTAGCCTGTATTCTGACCAAACTGAAGGCAGTCCAAAACCAAACACTCAATGACAAATTATGCGCTTCTACTGGGCGTAACAACCTGCCAAAAGGCAACCGCCCAACCACCTAAGCAACCGTTCCACCGTATGGTCGTACCACCGTATGGTCGTACCACCTACATAACTGACTAGCTGGGTTGCTGACTACCTGATCCGAGTCTAGCATTAACATTACCATGTAGTTATGCCACCTACAAGCATTCCAATTTTCTCTCTTCTCGGGAGCGTGTCGTGGGCGTTTCGTTTCGTTTCGGGGGCGTGTCGGCTTTTTGGGAACAATTTTTTGACATTTTGTAATGGGAGCACAGACAAACGAGGCAAATTATCTTGCGTCAACAGGAAGAAAATGTGTGGAAAACATTGTTGTAAATACATTTCTTTATTTTTTGGAGGGTAGCCTAATGATAAACGACATTAGTGAAACGTATAGTTATATTACAGTGTTGGCCAGGTTGGAAGGGGGCGGTAAGGAAACCGTAAAGTGCATAATGAGAAATGAAATAGCAAAGAAGGAAATGAAGTTGTCGAACTTGAGGTGAGTGTGTAAGTGTATGACTAACGAGCCTGGCAACTAAAAGGATGAATTGTGAGGCTATTCAGGGTCATAATATATAAAGAATTGCCTCTCAATTAGAAGAGAGTTGGATCATCATACTTATATATTATATGTTGAATACTATATAGAAAGATCATTGGCATGCATTGTGAAAGACATTAACATTTCGCCTCTATTCTTGTTGCCACTCGGTGAAGATCGTTGAACTTGTCTTTGTGCCTCGACAATATCATCTGCAATTGTCCCAAGTCCGAAATAAAATGATGACAACCCACAAGAACGCAAATGCTCGCACTGCTTTATTTCTTTCTTTTATATTTCTCTTAATTTTGCTTTTCTTTTTTCGTTTTTTACACACACTTCACCCACTGCACACACATGTGTCGGTTGCTAAATTTAAACAACTTTTGCCTTTTGCAATGCTTTCAATGGAAAAATATCTTTCTTTTTTTATTTTTTTTTCTTGTAGCGCCAAATGGCGCCGTGGCAAAAGTTTCATTTTGTTTGGTTTCATTTGGTTTGGCTATATTTTTTTCTTCTTGGCTGCTGCTTTTTCAGCCTCTTCAAATATTCATTGAGTTTGAGTAAAAGGCCGAGGCGCAGGCACGCAGCCATTTCATTAGCAGACAGGGCCCGAGCTCAACATATGGAACTGGAACTGAAACACAAACTGAAACAGAAACTGACTAAGGGCTGTAGGAGCTCCTCTTCACATTTAAATGCGCACATAATTTCTAATTTGTGCCTCTAATTTATGTGCTCCAGCAGCGAGACCCAAACTTAGCACAACAAACTTGCCAATTTAACGGCGCCCAAACCAAAAGCAACTGCAAAAGTAGAAGCAACAACAACAACAACAAAATAAAAAAGAAAAGCAAAAGCAAAAGAAAATGGCAGAGAAAAAGTTTTGCCGCCACTTACATATAAGAAATAAATAAAGCCATTTCTTCTAATATACAAAAAGCCTCGAACGAGAACAAGAAATGAGAAAATTACTTTTTTATAAGTACGACAGGAGGCGGGAAACCATCCACCAAAATCCAACACAGTTCCAGTAACCTCCCCTTGCCCCTGCCACCAAGCACACCTTGACAACAACAACAACAACAGCAACAGCAACGAGAAATAGAATAAGTAGCATTGAGAGTACTTGGCCCATATAAAAAGGGCCAAGTACAACATTGGCAAACATTGCCTAATTTGGAATTGCCTACAAAATGTGCATTAAAATAACTAGAATCTACTGTCTCTTACAACCCCCCTCCCACCGCCCTCCCACCCCTCGTTTGGTTCTGACACCCCTCGGCAGGACAAAGTGAAAGCCCCAAAAAGGTGTGTAATAAAAACAAATGTCTGTCGTTTGTTTATATCAGCCAGCGACAACTTCTCTTCGCTTCTCTTTCCCACTCTTCTTTTACTCTACATCTACTTTAGGCTGTTGTGCCATTTTTTTTGTCTTTTTGCCTGCAAAGTTGCGTATACGCCGCGTGCACTGTGCGAAATTCAAACCCTTTACAACACCTGGTGTGGTCCTAAAGTGAGAGGGAGGAAGTAAAAGAGAGAGAGAGAGAGAGCTGCAATGACATGCAATGAAATCAAAAGGCATGCAACAAAAACAGCCACAAAAATCGAACTAAATTTTACGACATAAACATAAATTTAATGACAGGCGAACGTGGAACGTGGAACGTGGAACCCGTTCAAAGTTAGCTAAGGAAATCAATTTTATGTGCTGGCCAAAATAGCAACAACAATAACAAATAATTTCCATCAAAGCGTTGCTGCCACACCGTGAAGAGTGGAGAGCGGAGAGCGGAGAGTCTTGGGAAGACCGGGAAGACCACAAGAAAGCGGGCGTAGAAAAATCTATAAAAAATATGTGAGAACTATTAAAAAGTCGTAAACTGAAACCGAACTGAACATACCCTCGAATCGGGCAGAAACAGAGAGGGGGTGAGAGAAAGAGAGGGAAACACAAAGTGTTTTGCTTTTGGCTTTGCATGTCGTAAAGTCGCCATCAGGCAGATAGATGAGACGGAGATAGAGATAGAGATAAAGATAGAGATAGAGATGGTGTAAGCGCTTCAGATAGAGATAGTTATAGTTATAGATATATAGATATAAAGTAATAGCTATAGGTATGCCATGCAATGTGACTTGGCAACGGAAATTGAGTAACACGCTGAATGTTTCAATATATTTCTTGGCGCTGTGTGAATGTGTGTGTGTGTGTGAGTGTGAATACTGACATTAATAATGCCATTAATGGTCACATTACAAGTGTAATAATAATTGTCCTTGATAGATACTATACAAACATACACACACACACTGCAATTAGGCCAAGCGTCTGTCCAAACTGTCCAACTTGACTCGAACTGCATTTTGGCTTAATGTAAACGCATTTAAACGCAATTACTTTTCAACTCAGTATGTGTGTGTGTGTGTTGGTTGTGTGTGTTTTCTTACCAACTGACACGTACCAAAGCAATTGCTGTTGTTGTTTCTGTTGCTGTTGTTATTACTGATGATGATTGCCGACGTCGCTTGGAGTGTCGTCATAAAGATCCTTTATCAAAACGTTAATGGATTGAGTTATATGTAGAGTCCACAAAGACACACACAGACTTTTCTCTGTGTGTGCGTGTGTGTTGCCACATTCGAATGTTGCATTAGCATTGTCTCTTTTAGGCCCTGTACAATGTACATACATTTAATGTACAGTTAATGAAATGGCTCGTAATTGTTAATAGAGGTACAGAGGTATTACCAGATATTAATTATGACGCACCCCAATTTCTGTCATAAATGTGCTGAAAGCCTATATTAATTGCATTTTAATGAAACTAGGAAATTCTTGTCAGATACCGATACGAAAATTAACCCTTTTTTTTCTAGGACATGCAGGACATTTGTGTGTTGTGCGTTTAAATGCAGATCAAGTTGAATGATAAGACATTTGGAATATATATTGAGAGAAATACGCACATTTATCAAGCTGTTGTTAATGGACTTCACGTCTGTTGAGAGGGCTCAAAAGAAAACCAGTTAAACAGTCTCTTAAATTAGCATATGCCGTCAATTGCACAGCCTATTTTATGCAACTATTGTTGACTCTCTTGCACTTGTGTATATGCCTCTCTCTCTCTCTCTCTCTTTGCCAGTTGGCAACCACAAATGAAATTAAATATTGGCAGAAACAGCAAATAAATAAATCCAATGAAATGAATACAACAAAAAACAAAAATCGCTGCGGTTGGCGCATGTTTTTATTTTATTTTATTTCATTGTTTTTTTTTTTTTTTTTTTTTGTATTTATTCTATTATCAGTTGCCATGAAAAAATAAAATGAAATAAATGATGCCTGCGGAGGGAGAGAAAGAAAGAGAGAGATAGAGATTATATTGCATATTTGAGTAGATGGAGGCGTTGCATATATGAGAATGCTGATAAAAAATTCATTAATTCATATGCAAAATGCAATTAAGCGCAGTGGCAAAACAACAAAAAACATAGTAAATAAAATTAATAAAAAAGAAATACTGAAATAAAAACAACAAAGATGACAATTAAAAAAATTCGTGGCATAAATAAATGGAGAAATGGAGAAATGGGAAACAGCAAACGCAGCAGCAGTTAAATTAACAAATTGCATGCATATTTTAAATAAATATAAATATTTTAATAAGATTAAACTATAATGCAGCCAAATGTCAAATGCGGCCAGCGAATGCATTCCCAATGGTGCGAGCATAAAAAATGACTTTTTGTTTAATTTATGCGGTTTTCAATTACCCTTTTGATATGAATTAATGACCGCACCGGACGGTTTTTGTATTTTTGTTCTAGCCACATAATTTAATTAAACACTGCAAACCAAAACCAAAACCAAAGGCCACCCAAGCAGCCAATCCGCCTCTCTATGCGCTTCTCAAACATGCACCGCAATCGTGAAGCTCTCTATGCGATTCTCAAACGCTGAATTGCTTTCTTTGCTGCATTTTTATTGCATTTCCAATATGTTCATTCGTTCGCTTGGTTGCTTAGGTTGGTTGCTTAGGTTGTTGTTGTTGTTGTTGTTGCATGCTGCACTCAATCATTTAATCCAAATGTTTTGTTTGCAACTACTTTGAGCTATGCGCATTCCAGCAACTGCAACCGCAACAACAACAACAACAACAGCAACAACGGCAACAACATTCCTTTGCTGCTCGCTGTCTGGACGGCACAATTTCATGCCCGTGTAAACTATTTGTCGACAATTTTGTCTGCTACAAAAGTCCGCGTGCCACAGTCAATGCAACCAAGCAAAGCCCACAACGAGTTCAAGTCCATGTCCAAGTCTGAGTCTGGGTCTGAGTCAGGCTCTGAGTCCGAGTCCGAGTCCAGCAAAGCGTTAAAGATAGTGATGTACCATACCAAATATTTTGAAATATATCGAAAACTCGATTTTTGTGAGCTCTGTTATTTTTTTAACGATCTATCGAGTTAATTAAATCAATTTCCTTAAAAAAAAACGACAATTTGCTGGAGTAACAAACTCCAACTTAATAAAGTTTAGTCATTAAATTTTGTATAAACGACCGTTAGAACTACATAAATGGCAATAAATGGTACTAGTAAAACAAGATATTCATATTCCAATAAAAAATATAAATATTTTTGAAAAAATTCGGTATTTGCAACTTGATATATCGACAATTTTACCTTTCGATATACAACTCAAATTTTGGCTTTACATCACTAATAAGAAAGCGAGCTGTTCGATAGATTGCTGGGTCGCTTAGAGCCTGGTCAATTGCCGCTCTAATGACTGCTAACTTGTATCGCAATCGCAGTGCACATCCTTGCCATAAAAATGCACAAAATATGCAAAGTACAACGATTTAAATCAATTCTAAGCGCTATCAGTGCGACTCTCCGTCTCGACTCGATTGTTGTTGCTCACCAGCTCAGGTGCTTATCAGAAGTTAACGCGTGTAAAGTAAGTTTACGTGTAGCACGGCAAAGTGCATTGATAAGCTCTAAGGTTGAGTCTCAGTTTCTCGTCTCTCTTCTCTCGTCTCTCGACTTTCTTTGCTCGCTGTCTGTCGATTAGTCGATCAACGAATGAAGCCAAGCCTTTTAAATATGCGAAAAGGAGAAGAGAAGAGACGAGAAGAGTTGGTAAGAGTAGAGGATAAATAAAGTAAAGGGCTAAGATGCTTGGCGCAGTTCAGGTCTTGGCCTGGCCAACTCCATTATAGCTCATTATCGCCCCGAGCTGCATCTTACATTATGTTGATGAGGCTTCTTTTATATTTTTATTTTTTGCCGGCCATTCTAATAGAAAAGCCCTTGCTAATTTGTAGAGTAAAAGAGAAAGAAAGAGAATCAGAGAGTTGTGCTGTGCTGTTCATTAAAAGACTGCCACGCCCACAGTGGCTTTCATTAATTGTTGACAATGATTACCTGGGGCGATGGCCCCAATGGCACCAAAGTACAGAACGAACGAAGAAGAAATAATAAAAAAAAGAACACAAGAAGCAGAGTATAATAAAATGAGAAGCGAAGGGAAAGAAGACAACGAAGTTGTTGTGTTGTGTTGTGTTGAGTTGAGTTAAGCGAAATGCAATTTCAATTTCCAACGACAGGTGATAAATAAATCGAAACGCAACGAATTGAAATGAATCGACATCGGCATCGGTGGCATCGTCTCAACTGAACTGAACTCAACTCGAATCAACTCGATTCTCGACTCTCAACTCTCGACTCTCGACTCTGGCAATCGATTCGTTTCGATGCGTTACGAATGAAATTGCGCCATATTTGGGCGTTATTTGTGGCCGCCACTGTGTTTTTGGACTGACTGCTACAGTGAGGCGTTGGCAATGAGCGACCGATGGTATTTAATTGCCACCACGGTGTTTTTGACGTTCAACCATCAGACATGGAGTCCCCATTGCCAGCCTTTTCAAAAAGGTGTTTTGTCGCAAGACCTTAAGAGTCTACCTTCTACAGTCTACCGTCTACCGTCTACCGTCTACCGTCTACAGTCTTCGGTCTACAGTCTTCTGCAATGCTCCTGTGAGTGCGAATTGGCATTTTATTTTACGCATTTGGCATTTTCGGGGCGCGTTGTTCATTTAGCCGTGTTTAGTGTCTGTCTCTGCTGCGCTTTTTAATTTTCATTGCGCATTTTTTTCAGCAGTGTCAGTGTCAAGTCCCGATTCTCGATTCTCGATTCTCAATTCTCGATTCCTTGAGCCTCAAATGATTTAAGATGTTCGTCTGTCAGTGCTGACAACATTGACAGTAAAATTATTTCTACGCGCTGCAGCAGGTTAATTATCATTGATTTATTTACAACAAGAATCTCAACTTACAACAGCAAAACAACAGTCTAAATAATATTGTACGATCCGACTTTAGTTTAGATAACATCAAATTAATATGATATTTTAAACTACATATTTTATCAGGTTATTTAATTCGATTTAAACATTATTTCAAATGTGCTAAATCTTTTTACGTTCAGCTCTTAAAATCGCAAATAAAATTGTTTTGGCAGAGCGAATAGTTTATGGGCGCCATATGATGGGCTTAAAATGCCATTTTATGCGCCATAAAATGCCAAAAACGTTGGGCAAAAAACACAAATACTAAAATTAAAATTAAAATTAAATAATTTATTGAAATGGAAACAATTGGACAGCAAGAAAGACAGACAGACGGACAGGCAAACAAACATAGAGAGAGCGAAAAAAAAATTAAGCATGACAGCTATAAATATTTTAAAATAGACACGAAAAAAAATGTAAATCTGTGCGTTAATTTGCATTTTTGTTGCATGATAACAAACAACACAGAAAATTGCCAACAGCAAAATTAAAACACGAGACAATGTTAAAATATTAAATTAAAATTAACATGGGGATATTGGGGAAAGGGGAAAAGGGAAAAGGAAAGGGGGGAATTGCGGTCAATAAAATTGCTTGTCAAAGTGAATTTAAAATAATTATTGTGCATAATGCGGCGTGGCGCGTATTAAATTAAATGCTGCACAATAAACGTATTAATAAAAATAATGTATTATAATTTATACACCAAAAAAAAAAAGAAGGAAAACGGAAAACTGTAAAGGTGTGCAAATTGACAGAAGAACAAAGAAAGCAAGAACAAAGCCAACTAATGTGCAACAATGGCAACAAAGTGAATTCATGTAATGCCAATAACAATAACAGAGATATTTTAATTATGCATATTTAATGTTAATATAATTGTAATTAATTTATTGTATTTATTTTCTTATTTCTTTGCAGATGGTAAGTTCTTATCATCACTCAATCCTTCAGAACTAACATATGATGGTAAGTCACATTCCACATTAAGTCATTTAACACATTATATTGAATATTCGTACATTGTACTCGCTTTGTTACTCTCTCTCTCTCTCTCTATCTCTCTCTTTCTTTCTCTCACTCTCTCTCTCTCTCTCTCTTTCTATCTGTTTGTGGAGCACACGTCTCGTCAGTTTCGCACATTAATCAAGTTACCAACTTGTCCTCTGATCAAACTTTGATCGTCTGTCCATCTATCTGTCTACCTGTCTGTCTGTCTGTCCGTCTGTCCGTCTGTCACTAATCCTTCTGCTTGCTGTTAGCTGCTGCTACCGATCACGTTCCGGCCTGTGCCACGCCCACTTAGCGCGCCCTGTCCGCTTGCCGCTTCCTGTTTTGACCGTCACTCTGAAAATGAGAAATTTCTTTTTAATTTAGACTTAAACAGGCAGCAACTGAGGCAGCTGATAAAAAATCATTATAAAGTTAAATTTTAATTAAAAACTACAATCGATTATAAAAAGGGCAGACTGTCTGCGGCTCATAAATTGAACACTGGCGGTCTGAGAGCTTTCAACGTCCATGTCACGCCTCCCCCCACCCCCCCCCCCAAAAAAAAGTATACCTGCATCCTCAGCTCCTGCTCCAGTTTGTACTTATCAGTGATGACAATATAGCTATCTTTTAGCTTGCTATGGCTATTTTCAAAGTGCAATTGCTTGAAATATTTAAAAATTATAATTTGTTCATTTTTGCACTTTGTCCAAGATCATATAAAAAATGATAGCGATATCAATAAAGAAATAGACAAAATATTGAAGATTTTTAAATATAGATAGGTGATTGTTTTCTAAATTTCTCTTTTTGGTTTTGTTTTCAAATTCAGCTTTTTTTGTTTGAGGTTTTTCTATCAAAAACCAACTATATATTTTTTCTTAATAGTTGGCAACACTGTCACTACTGCTCCTCTTGCTTCTCCATCTCCTTCCTTCTGATGGTGATGAACTTGTGCCAGTTTTTGACGTGGAAATCTGTGTTCGCGGTGTGCGCAGTGGCAGTTTCGTTGTTTGATAGCCGTCCCAGATTCCAAGCCCTGAAACATGATTATATAAGCTCCGCTTTTCGCTTTCATTAATAAGCAACAACAACTTGAACAGCAACAACAACAAGAGCAACAACAACAGCAAACGTTTGCCTGGCACGTGATTTTTGCAGCAAATTTTGATTTATGGCCTTGGTTGTTGTCTTGGCTAACTCGGCAAATGTTGAACGCCTGCAGTTCATAAAGAAATAAATAAAAATAAAAAAGAAAAACAGATGTCCAGCGTCTTCAGTATAGTTATATATGTGTGTATATATATATAAATATTTTATGACGACACGCTGTGTTAAGTTGAAAAATGATGTGTAAAATCATAAAAATCATTAAAATTAGCAATAGTTGTAAAAATGCTACGACAGTAGCTGCGTCCTTTTCTGAAGTGCAACGGTCAGACAGACGATATGACTAATACGCCCTGTTGCCCGTTCAATGTTAGGCACAATTAATTTGTGTGTGTGTGTGTGTGTGTGTGTCAGCAGCAGGACCTACTAACCCAGTAAACATATTTGCAGACACTTTTTAGGCCTGGCCAGACAGTGTAAAAAAGCAATAACAATAAGAAGAGAGAGAGAGAGAGAGGGAGGAGAAGTAGAAGATGAAAAACGAAAATGATAAATGCCAAAAAGTGTAATTTGTATTATAAGCAACGGAACGTAGCCTGAAACTGGAACATGCTTTTTTTTAGTGTGTGTGTGTTGTGTGTGTGGTGTGTGTGACTTATGTGCGCCCACAACAACAACGACAATAACAACTGCAATAGCCGTGACCATGGCCAGACACAGACAGTGTGTGAGAGAGAGAGAGAGAGGGAGAGAGAGGAAGAGTGAGAGAGCAAGCATTTAAGCACAACTTTAAATAATCGTCTGTCAGAACTGTCAAACAAGCCGGCGAACGCTAGAATTAATGGCACAGTGAAAGACAAAGAGAGTGCGAACAAGGCAGACAGAAAGAGCGAGAGTGGGAGAGAGAGAGAGAGAGTGTCAGCAACAGAAATACAGTTGTGCAAGTGTATCTGTGTGTGTGTGTGTGTGTGCAATTTGTTTGCCCTGCGCAGGCGCAAAGCGTGCATTGAACCTGTGACTGTGACTGTGACTGTGAACGTATGTGGAGCACATACATATATATACATATACAGCCACATATATATATATAGATATATAGAGTCAGCCACAAGTTGAATTATTGTTTTTGCGCGTATTCGTTATCCATTGAACGGTAGACTGTATCAAGAGAGAGAGGTAGAGAGAGGGGTGAGAGAGAGAGGGGAGAGAGCGGGGACTGCAACGGGAGACGGCGACGCAGTCGCAGCGTTGCTAAAAACAATGTCTGCCCAGACGTCGACTGCGCTGCCAATGTCGCTGCGGTGCTTTATCACTTTTGCTGCTGCTGTCTGTGTGTGTGTGTCTGTGTGTGTGTATAAACTTTACACAAAATTAATGCGCTGTGCCGCAGCGGGCGAACTTTCAACTGTTGCTGCTGCTGCTGTTGTTGTTGTTGTTGTTGCTGCCTCAAGATGAAAAATTATTGCTTTTAATTTATTGCATAAACAAAGGCAGCGTAGGTCTGAATGTCTGTGTGTGTGTGTGTGTGTAACAGCGCTCAAGGTCACGGTTAAAGTGTGCACACACACACACACAGACACTCTCATGACGTCGACTGCGCTGCTTGGGGCTTTCCCCGGCGTCGCAGTCGCAGTCGCTGTCGCAGCGCCGCCAACTGTCAAAAATGATTTAGTAGTTCAAAGCCGCGTTTTGTTGTCGTCATTTTGCGCACTTTTGCGATTTGCCGACCGACCGACCGCTGCCTGTCAAAAGCAACTTCAATAGCAGCAACAACAACAACAGCAACAACAACGACAACAGCAACAACAGGAACATTTGACACTTGCAGCGGCCATTTTGACAGCTGGCAAAGGTCAAAGTGAAAGTAAAAGTGAGGCACACTTTTTGACAGATTGTTGTTTAAAACTCGCATATACATACATATATACGTCCTACCGACAATTTTCGACTGTCTATCCATTCGACAGTCTGTCCGTCCGTCTGTCCGCCTTTCCGTCTGTCCGTCCATCCGTCAGTGAGTTGTCAAGTGCAGTGCAGCTTTTGAAGCATTCAGCATTCTGTTTTTTATAGTTCATTGCGTCGCCTTTCAATAAAAGCCAACAAGCAATGACAGCAACAACAATAAAATGCCAAATCAAAATCAAAAACTGGCTAAATTAACTAGTCATAAAAGGCAAACCGAGGAGACGAGCAGAAAGTCATAAAAATAAAACAAACAAAATTATACAAATAAAAATAAATACAAGAAAAAAACAACAACAACAAACCAGAAACATCATCAACGCCAAAACGGCAACTGTTGATAGATCATTTTAAAAATTTTTATATAGACAAGTTGTTGTTGTTGTCAGCTGACAAAATCAAAATCAAAACTGAAACTGAAAGCTAAAAACACTGAAAACACTGAAAACTGAACGCGACGTCTATAAACTTTGATTTATGATGTTGATAAATGAGAATTTAATAAATTTGCTTTTCGAGTCTCGTTCTGAGTCTCAGTTTCAGTTTCAGTATTGAGTAGTTGAGTTTTGAAATAAAATGCCGAAACATCAATTAAATGCTGAAGGTATTCAAAGTTCAGACTGTTTGAATTGTGTGATTTAATTGACAAATGATGGCGCTTATTTCAATAGATTAACATGCCTCCCCTCTCTCTCTCTCTCTCTCTTTGTCTCTTTCTCTTTGTCTTTGTTTATTTTTTAGCAATTGCTAATTAGTTGTCTATGTGTTTGTCTGATTTTGATAGGAGTTTAGCGCAATGCAGTTTAATTAAAATAAAAATGTTCAATTAATCGTTTAAATTAAAACATAGTTTCATTTCTTCAATGATTTTCTTTTATGTTTTATATTCTTATAATTAGAATATTTATATTTAAAACCATCAGTTTGTAATTTCTTCTTTAATTTTAATTTTTAATATTTATACTTGAGACCATTCAACTTCTTAGTCAGTATAGTATAAATTAAATTGCCAAATCGTCTGCTATTTCTTGCAAATTGCATGCATATTTGAAAGCAACGCTTGACATAAGATAATATAATTTACCACCCCGGGAAATTCAATTCACTCTTCCTTTTGATGGCAACTCATCATAATTCCATAGCATATGCGTGGGCGCTTAAGCTTAAGCTGTCAGAAAGGACAGAGCTGTTTTGGGCCGGGCCAAGAGCCACTCCTATGATTACGTATTACGGCTGGAATACATAAATCCACCACAATATGCGCTTGATATTCACTTGATGCGCCCAAAATTCCGGCGATTGTCCTACTGAATTATGCATGCAACAAATTGTATAAAAATTTGTGCAACTTTACGTAGTTACGTGCCGAAAATTTGGAAATCAAGTTGTGCCCTCACTCGATAGAGCAACATTTGAGGCATACTTGTCAGACGGAAAGCGAGTCCTTACTCCTTACTCCTCAATCCTCGTCCTTATCGTCAGGTCTTGGGATAAGTCAACCCCCCTGAGGACCAGACAAAGTTACTTGGGACTGAATTGAAACTGGAAATGGTCTCTGTACCGTTTACAAAGTGATTACTTGTGTTTAAAAATTGATGACTGCTGTTGGACACGTTTTCAATTTGAAAACGGCCAAGAAAATGCTCTCACTCCCTCTCTCCACTTTGGGTATGCATTTAACGGAATTGAAACTGGTTTGAGTTGAAAACTTCAGGTGAAATTGTCACATAAAATCATTTGATCGACCTTTTGGCATGTCGTTAAAAGTGAACGATACAATTGCTGCCTTTTGTTTGTTTGTCTGTTTGTATTTACGATGGAAACTGTGTTGTCATCTGTCGATAGGGCAATTAAATGCTTTGGGGGCATCGTTAAATCATCACTGATGATTGACTCGTGGCTGCTGTCCGTCCTTGAAGATTTACGGCCGTTAAATGCTACACACACTCGGTCACTTCATCGATTATAATCGATCGGCCTTTTATTGCCGGCCATAAAAATAGCCAGCTTGAATGTGTAACCAAATATGCTAAATAGCCAACTGATGAATTCAAGACAACACTCTTTTAAATTTCTGTTTTTCTTTTTTATTTGCGAAAATAAAGTTGTTGTTTTTTTTTCTGGGTGTGGTCAAGTTAAGAACCAGGAAAGAGGGTGTAATTGCGCCCCAAGGTATGCAATAGTTTTGCATGTGTGTTGAGCACATTTAAGGCAACTTTTGTGGCAGTTTGCGTGTAAAGTTTCGACTGGTTTTTATTAGCCAACAGCTGGCTTAAAGTTTGATTAAACTTCATGCATTGATAGCAAGCTCAAACTCAAGCTACAAATTTATAGACACTGTGTATTCTGTACATGGCCAACTTTTGATATAGCTCGACAGTGACTACAATAGCAATGTGGTTGTGTGTGTGTGTGTGTGAGGGGGTGGCTCAGTTGAAGGGGGTGTATCCATTTGCCAAAATAGCAAAACTTGCATAAAAACTTTTGCGCAACAACTTGGACTTTTTCATCAAACAAAACAACAAACTAAAGCGAAATGAAACAAACTTTTAATGCAGCCAGAGAGTCAGAGCCAACCAGAGTCAAGCAGGAGCCAACTCACACACACACACACACAGATGCATACACACACACACACACACATACTTGCATACATACTAAGAGTACACTCTTTCTATGCACTACATTCCGCGTCCTGGCACAGCTGTCAGTCAGTCCAAAATATTTTCACTCACACACACACACACACACACACACACGGGGAGATAGAAACACCAATACAGAGTCAGCTCGGAAAAATAGCAGCCAACATGGCGAACAAAAGTTTCCACGCTGCGGCAAAAAGCGGAAATGCATTCAAAATCTAATATGGCAGCCATGGTCATGAGCAACAACAACAACAGCAGCAGCAGCAACAACAACTGCGACTCTTTAGCTGGAAAAGTAGCAGCTAAACAAAAAGACTAAAGAGTGCCAAAGAAGAAAATGCAATTTTCTGAAAAACCCATTAAATGTTAGCCAGCAAAAAAAGAAACCAAAAAAAACAAAAAAAAAAGAGGGAACGACGAGAACTGCAAATAAAGCAAAAAGCCGAAGCTAAAGTAGAAGATTGGGAAGAAGCAGCAGCAGCGAGAAGAGGGTAGAGTGGTAGAGGGTAGGGGAAGGATGAGGGTGAGGCTGAGGATGAGGGAAAGTGGGAGCAGGCGGAGCTAGTGATAGACTGGCTATGTATAGAAAGTATTTAGGTATATATGTATATACATACATACATACATACATACTTACATACATACACACATATAAAATGCTGCCCTTAAACCATGAGATGACTTGTGTATTTTCATGAAGCCATTAAAAGCACTTTAAAACGGCTTGGAGTTCTCTAAAGACAAGCTTTAAAGCCAAGTCAGCCAACAGGCAAGTCCCTGCATGTCCCTGCATGTCCCTACATGTCTCTGCATGTCTCTGCATGTCCCTGCACATTCACATGTCATATACAAGGCACAAGGCATCCAAAGAGTCTGCCTTCTGTGCTGATAGAGCCATTTACGCCGTCAGCACATAATGATGACAATGCACAGGCTTTTTGTGGGTGTAAGTGAGGAGATTGGGGGCAGGGGGCAGGGAGAAGGGGGTGGTGGGAGGAGCGGGAGCAGCTGCAGTGTCTGCTGACGGATTTCCATGGCATATAACAAACAGTGCCTCAGGCCGCGATGCCGCGTCTGCCATTGAAAGGCGCAGACTACGTTGCAGCTGCACGAATGGATGGACGAATGGAGACGCCACCCAAGTCAGAGGCACAGACACAGATACGGACACAGACACAGACACTGCCAGAGGCAGAAGCAGCAGCAGCTGTTGTTATTTCTATGCCACGTCCTTTGTCTGTCTATCTATCTCGACCATGTGTGTGTGTGTGTGCGAGTGTGTGTGTGTGTGGCAAGGATATATGCCTGACGATGAAATTTAATGGGGTGCTTTGATGCGATTGGTTTTCATATAACGCAGGCGCTTAAAATCATCGAATCATTCAAAAGAAAAGTGAGCTGACTGCTCCACACACACACACATACACACACACATACACACCAACACACACACACATACACGCAGCTGGAGCAAGCGCCAAGAGAGCACCAAACATTGCCTGGAAGAAGCTAAGAAAAGAAAGCAAAAAAAAAGAATGAAAACAAAAACAACAGAAACACGCAGCTTGTGTATAAGAATTTTTCTGCTGACTGAAAATAAAAGAAATCACAAAAAAAAACAAAAAAAGAATATAGAAAAATGGTAGCTGCTGCAGCGAATGTACTGTGTGTGTGTGTGTGTGTGTGTGTGTGAGGCATTTTCCTTGGCTGCTCGACTCGCTGTCGGTTTTTTATATAAAAGGCTGACGATGATGACGACAACAGAACTCAATTCAACTCAACTCAACTCGACTCGACTCAGCATTGAGCTAGAGCTGAGCTGGAGCTGTACACGAGGAGGAGCACGAGGAGAAGCACGAGGAGAAGCACGAGAAGCAAACGATGTCCGAATCGTGGCGGGAGAAGTCAAAGGAGAAAGCAAATGAGAAGGCAAAGGAGAAGAGGAAGGAGTCGCTATCCCTGTCGTAGTCGTAGTCGTAGTCGCAATCCTCGCCAATACGCACACAGACAGCTGCCACATAGTACACACACACACACACTCGCACACACACACACACACACACAGACGTATAGTGACTGCGCATGAAAAAAGCTTTTCTTCATTTATATGGTTAGCATTTATACGTTACGTACTTCTTTTTCTCGTTATTTCTCGCCATTCTTTCATTCATTTTCTTTTGCTGCTTGTGTTGGTTGGGTGTCACAGCCATGTACGTATATGTAAGGAAAGATACATCTACAGTTACATCTACACATACATTCAGATATTTACATATCAATTGCTTTAAAGAATTCGAATTGAATTTCTGATTTAAACATAAGACTTAAGTCAATGAATAAGTTTAGAAATTTTTAAATGTTTGCAACTTATTTAAATTGCAGTTAATGAAGTTGGCTTTAATTTACTAACATACCTACAATTCACAATATGGCTAACAAGTTTTGACTGTCTTGGACTTGGATGTAAATCAACAAGTTTCGCACAAGCGCATAAATTTGTCATGACAGGCGGCAAGTGCAGCACCGTACTTGCAACAAGATACATTAACAGCGGGGAGTTACCTTCCCCTTTCCCCCTCCCCTCTACCTACTCACTATTCCCCCCTGAGCTGTGAAAACCCCTTGAAACAAAAAGAGACGCGAGCTGCCATGACAAATCACATTGCCAAATTAAGTCTCTTTGTATGTGTGTGTGTGCGAGTGTACGTGTGTGTGCAGTCAAGCAACAACAAAACATTAAACACACACACATATATGCTTTAAGCGCGCTTTTATCGATTATTGTAGCATACTTACTGGCGTCATTTTGTGTGACGTTCAAAAAATGTTGTTGTTCTACTCTCGTTGTTGTTGTTGTTGTTGTTGCTCTCTGGCAGAAAGGGCTAAAATTACTCAGCCAACAACTTGTGCCGCGTCATGGCCAACTGCAAGTAATGGCAATTTGTTGAACAGTGTAAAAATTGCAAATCCTACACCTTTTCCTACTGAAAGTGGCAGCAGTAAAGTCGACTTAAAGCTTTTCCTACACATTTCTAAAGTCTGGCAAAATACACAAAAGTCTGGTCAAGAACTCGACTTGATATACACACATACACACACACACACACACCTAGAAGTTGTCAAGTTGCAGACGGAATGAAATGACAGCGACTATTTAACACGCATCATAGCATGAATTTTATGCGTATGTGTGTGACAGAGAGAGAGAGGGACAAAGAGAGAAGGCAAACTTGTGTGTATGTGTGTGTGTGTGTGTGTGTGTGTGTGTGCCGTCTGTGACTGTAAAAAAAGGAAAAACCAGTGTCAAGGTTAACGACCAATGAATTTATTTTGCTTGAATAAATTTTACGATAATGAGGAAATTGTCGTTGTCGTTTTGGGTATTTTTAATGGTCGTAATGCTCTGGCGCTTGTGCTTCTTGTTATTGTTGTTGTTGTTGTTGTTGCTCACTGTTAATGCGCCTGCGTTTCAATTGTGCAAGCGAGATGGCAAATGTGGGTGTAGGTGAGCGAGAAAGTTATTAAAATTAAAAAATGTCAGACAATTAAAAGGCGCATTTATGACATACACATATGTACACGTATAGTATTCGTATGTGTATCTTTAGCTGCATCTATGTATCTGTATCTGTATCTGTATCTTTACACTCATTTCGTCTCTGGATTTGTTTGTCTGTCGCTTATCAGAAATGCCGCAAACGTTTTTCAATTTCCGGCTGGCACAGTTTCCTCTCTTCCATCTCTGTCTCTCACTCTCTCTGTCTCTCTTCACGCCGCTTTTCCATCGTCAGTGAGGCAAACGTAAAATTCTGCTTTGATTTTGATTTGCTTTGGTCTGAGTCTCTTCTCTTATCCTGCCAATGTTGAAGGACTTCAGCATTGGGAACGCCGTGCACAACTCCATTTTACGTAACATTAATTCTGTGATTTATTAGGGTCACGTGACCGTCGTGACGGACGACTGAGTCACGAGGCGGCCAGACGCCGTGCCGTTAACGTTTCCCACTGACCGCAAGGCAGTCAGAGAAGTCAGGGGAGTGAAGGGAGTGAAGGGAGTAGGGAGTAAGGCGGCAGCAATACCTCATCATCAAATCTAGCTAATTTCAAGCGAATCAGACATAAACTCGCACAGTTAAAGCTGAAATTTAATTCACAGATAAAACAATATTATTTTTATTTAATGATCATAATGCGAAAAAAAGATATGTAGAATTTCTCAAGCTACTAGGCTAAAAATAAAAATAGAAACCAATAGAAGAAAAAAAAAGAATAAATAAAAGATTTATGAAGTCTCAGGATTTCTGTGGGACCTCTGTATATATATAGATTCACCACATGAAAAATAAATGTACAGAAATATAATCATTTTCTTAAATAAGATAAGCACTTAAAAAGACTCTAATTTAATTTTTGTACTACAGACAAAATTTTGAACAGACAAATATTTATTTAGAATAGTTTTTTTTTTCTTTTTTATGATGAATAAAAAACTACTAAGATTGATAGTAATAAATATTAGTTAAAAAATAATAATTTCAAAATATTCTAAATAGAATATTAAAATTTTACTCAAATTAAATAATTTGAATAAGCGTATTATTTTATATTCAAAAGAATAAATAAACAGAATGACTAAATGTATAAATACATATATTTAAATAGTGCTCGTACAAAAATAAATGGAATTCTTTGCAAAGGCAAAGTAGAAAAGAAAACAAGTTTTGTTGTTGTGGTTGCCTGTGTTGTTGTTTCTGGTGTTGCCTGTGTAGGTGTCATAAAGTGCATTCACATGAATGCGATAAAGTTTATTGTCAGCTTGCAAGCTGGCTGGCAACAAGAAAAATTAATACCAAAAACATTTGGCTCGCAACGTTGTTGTCATTGTTGTTGTTGTTGTCGCTGTTGCTGTTGTTGCTGTTGTTGTTGTTGTTGTTGTTGTCCCGGAGATCGCACACGCCTACGCAAACATGTCGCAACTGTCATTTCAGCTTAAGTTGGTCCATTGTACGTTTATATTAGTCGCGCGGGTCTCAGCATTCAGATAAAGGGAGAGGGCGAAAGAGAGAGAGAGAGAGAGAGAGAGAGAGAGAGACCTGAGCACCGGCTCCTCCATCGGACCAAGTGCTGATGATGTTCAGATTCTGCTCATTGTTGTTGCTGTTGTTGTTGTTCGCCGTGTGTGTCTTGTGTGTGTGAGAAGCAAGAGTTACGAGCTGTGCGTCTGACTTTCAAATTCATTTCAAGTGTAAAGCGATATGTCGTCAAGCGGGCAGGGAATGAGGATGAGGATGAAACTGAGGCTGAGAATCTGGCCAAGATGAATGCTCAGTCAATGGGGTGAAGAGAGGGTAGGGGGAAAAGAACCTTGTTGCGTTGCTGACAAACTTTTGCCTTGCTTAAGTTACAAGTCATGTTTATGTTTTTTTTTTTGGTTTTTTTCGCCCGTTTTTCGAAATGTTATTGAATTTGCAAAAACAGGCAATCGAAAATGCCATCAAATCGCTTGAAAGCCTGACCATATGCCAGTTAAAGCTGACACGCCCACACGCCCACAATTCCAGCATTAAAATATAAATGCAGCTAAGCTTTTGAAATCCATTTTTGGGCGTTTGCTTGCATTTTTTTAATGCATTAGACACGAACACAGCAACTGTCTATCTCTCTCTCACTCGTCCAGTGTCTCGCTGTCTCTGTTTGTCACTGCTTCTCCCTTCTCTTTCGGTGCTCGTTTAAGCCTGCCATTATTTTCATAACTACGCGCGAAAAGCTTTTTCATTTAAATTTAACAAAAATGTAGCGCACGTCGCGTCGCCATGGAAAATGTTGTAAAAATTGCAACGGGAAAATGCCAGCAACAACCAACAACAATGACAACAACAATAACAACGACAACAACAATAACAATAGACAACTTGCGTTGTTTTTGCTGCTTTTGCATAGTCGTAAAGCAGCTGCAGCAGCGCCACCTTCCGGCCGCACACAGCACATAGGTGCAATGCTGTATATTCAAATATGCTCACCATTAAATACCCTGCAATTGTTAATAATTTTATCTAAAATTTAAAATTATTCAACAGGATAATTTTTGATACAATTATAAAATAAATTTAAAAAATTTATATAAATAATACAGTTTTATATTTGAGTAGAATAATTCATAGAATACGATTTAGTCAATATTTAAAAAGGTTTTAGGAAAATTTATAAAATCGATTATTAGTTGAAGCAGTCCGTAGTGCAGCCTTTTTTTAAAAATAAATATTCCCTTTATGTTGAATATATTAAAAGTATATTTAGTAGACTATAATTCTCTATTTTCCAACCTCATCTATTTGAACTGTCAGTTTACAGGGTATACAAATGAAATAAAAAAAAAAACTTAATAAAAACGTCGCTCTTGCATTTTAGTGCTTAAAAAATGGCGCACAACAAAAAAAAATGGAATATAAAATTCGTTTGTGCACGTGAATAATTACGAAAAAAGCAGCAAAATGTTGCAGTAAACAAGAAAAACAACAATTACATACATGTCTAAATGAAATGTACCTGAGAAAGAGAGAGTGAGGGAGTGAGAAGTGAGATGGACAGAGACGGAATGAGGAACAAAATGTCAACTCATTTAAACGAAACTTTTGCGGATTTTTGCACAATTTAAAATTGCTGTTTAAATAGATATATGAAACAAAATTCAAAAAAAAGGGTATAACATAGAATTGAATTGAAGCCAAGATAATAATAGGAAAATATTCCAGCTATAAAATTGATTTTATACTTAAGATAATAACAAATACTAATCACAACAATAATAAATGATAACGTTTCATTCTTTACATTCTTTTTTATTATTATTAAATTTTCATTAAATTCTGTTAAAGTTTAATTTTTTTCAATTTGAGTTGCTTACTCTACAGGGTATCTAAAAGTGCTGCAGCTTTTTAATTTAGCCTACGAATTTCAATTTAACAATTTTGCATTTTGTGCCTGAATTCAATGTTTCCTGTCTGCGAATTGCCGACGGCATTTCCAACAGATTTCCAACTGATTTTCCCCTGCGCTTTTCCTACAACTTTTCCTACTGCTTTTTGCTGCCTCCTTTTCAACTGCTTGTCACCTGTTAATGTCCTTGTTGGAATCGCTAAGTAATTTGATAAATTCATAGGAACTTCGATTCGGCCACGCCCACCCAGAGTCTGAACTCCCTCCGCCCACTTTTTGGTCAACTTTCCTCGCATTTCAGGCGTTCAACCAATTGGAAAATTTACACGTGCAAAATGATGAAAAATTGCTGCGGTTTTCCTTTCCCATTTTCCCTTCATTTTTGTTCGCTGTTTATTTTATATTTTTTTAACGCGCCGCCGTCATTCGAAATTGTTCGGCATAAAATTGGAAAAGCCAACAAATATTTTCACTGCAACATTTTCATTTAAAGTTTAAAGTGACATACACACACACACACACACACATGCAGAAAGGAACAGACAGACATATATAGATACAGATACATTTGAATTTGCTTTTTGTTTTCATTATTTTTCTTTTATTTGTTGTGTTCATTTTGTGTGTTATTTAAATGTCCACATTGTTGTCGTTTTGTCAATTGTTGTTGTTGCTGTTGTTACTGTTGTTGTTCCTGTTGTTGTTGTTGCTTTGTAATATTTTTAATTTTGCGCAGGCAGCGACATAAATCATTTTGTCGCGCATTGCAAAAATTCCAAAAGAGCAAGGCGAAAAAATTACAAAAATTTTTAAATTAGCTCGCAACACAGACACACACACACACACGCACACACACAGAGACACATACATACATAGGGAGAAAGATAGAGAAAGACATGAAATGGAAATGGAAATGGAAATGGAAATGGGGGCGACTGGGTGGGCCAAGTTGTGGGCTGGAATTAAATTTTCATATGAAAAACTCAGAATATAGCAACAATGTTGTTGTTTTTACTCGGCAGCAGGCTCTGAGTGGAGTGGGGGGGGGTGTTTTTGAGGGTGGGGGTGTTGTGGGGAAAAAACAAAGCCAAATAGTAGAAAATTGGAAAGATGAAGTTGATTGTGATAGCAACAATGTTGTGGCACGTAGGGAGCAGACATGCGAAGGAGAGGGGGAAGTGAAAGTAGGGACTGGTCTTAGGGGATGGGAGTGCGGGGGTAGTACTGCTGCTGTTGGCCTAGCCTGGTCTAAACGAAAAAAGCAATTTTCAATTTTTCTACACAAAAATGCGAGCGAAGCGACGCTGCTAAAAACTTTGACGACAGACAGCAAAGACAGTGAACAGGGGGAGGAGGGTGGAGGGAAGGGGGGTGGAGTGCTTTGCTGTAGGGGTGGGGGGTAGACGTTTGCGCCTTACAGTAGTCGCTGGCAAGTGATAAATCATTTCAACTGTCACTTTCGAAACACAATTTTATCTAAACACACACACACACACACTCACACACACACACAGCAGAGATACAGAGACAGAAACAGACGATGGCATTTGGGGTTCAATTGTTGTTGTTGTAGTTGTTCTTGTTGTTGTCTGGGGTGGCTTCTCTATTCTATTCGTAGTAAATGTGAAATTGTCAGCAATATGGAAAATTCATTGTTTATACATACAGTTAGACAAGAAAGTGATTTGACAAAAATTAAACAACTACACAAATTCACTTGAAAAAAAAGAACTGTATTTTTAAGTAATTTTCTTTTATTTTTTTAGATTCTTGGCGTAGGGCAAGTTAAAAACAAAATAAAAATAATTGTTATCGGTTTTGAATTATTTTTAAAGTGCCAAAACACTTTATATACTCACTGTATGTGTGTGTGTGTGTAAGTACACTTATTAATGTGTGTCACTCACTGTTATTTTGGCTGCATTTGAACTTTGTTCCATTGATAACAAAAACAACAAATACACACATTGCATTTCGAATTTTCCCCCCACTCATTTCCCCATTTTCCCATTTTCGAGTCTAATCAATGCACACAGGGCCAACAAGAGAATCTAGCGCCATTTATCAGCACTTGAGTGTCAGCATGGGGTGGGGGCAGTAGTAGGGGTGGGGGTAGGAGTAGGGGCACTCAAAATAGTTGCACTATAAATAGCCTCAGAAAAAATGGGGCTAACAAAATGCTGAAGTAGAATGAGAACACAAAAACAAAAAATAAATGTTTAAGTTTAAGTTTTCTTTGATTTTCGATTTTTTTTGTTGTTAGCTGAAAATGTGACAAAAACGCGCCGGCTATTTAAAATGTCATAAATTCGTGTGTCTACAACAATAAAAAGCGGAAAACTATTTGGAAAACATTTCTTTATAGTTTATTTTAGTTGTTTTTGTTTTTGGCGCGCACATTTTTGTCAATTTATTGATTTAACATTGCATAATAAGCAGCAACAACCACAAAATCATTAACTTGGCTTTGGCATCCACAAACAAAGCGCCAACAGCAACAACTACACACACACACACACACACACACATATACATAGTTGCAACAACAACAACAAGCAGAGCGAAAACGAGAAGAAACCTTTTTATTGACTGGTCGCTTCGTCTCGCAACTCAATTCGCCCTCAATTCGCCTCGTCTCGTCTCGTCTCGCACATACTTACACACACACACACACACACGCTGTCACACAATAAGTGTTCGTATTTAACTAGCGCCGTCTCGCTCGCACACATGCGACAGCTGCCAGAGCTAAGCAATGGCGCTGCCTTCTTACGATATAAGCAGACAGCGTGCTCAACTTACGATATGCTTACGATACGACGGGGAAATGGCTTTTGCCGCTGAGTGTGTGAGTGAGCAGCGCTCTCTGAGAGCGCTTCAGCGCAGACTGTTTGGCTCGGGCGGCGACGTCAACGTCAACGTCGCTGCTGCCGTTGAGTAGTTTGTGTTGCTGTCGCCTCTCTTCTGTTTTTTTTTTTTTTCATTTTATTTTATTTTTTTTCAACTATAAAAACGACAATAAAATTTTTAGTGCAAAGATTTATGTGCGAACAATTTGGTTTTGGAGTCTTTGCCACTGCCACTCTATCTATCTCTCTCTCATGCTGTGACTGTCACTGCTACTGTTGCTGTTGCTGTCTCTTTCTCAGTGCAGTGATCAACTCAATTAATTTGTTTGATTATGGATTTATTCTGATTGGACAGGTGCGACAGCTGTGCAATTTAATATGCCATTAATAATTTGATTTTAAAAACTAAGTCACTGCCAAATTGTCAAGCGCCCTCTTAAGGGTGGCAGAGGGAGGGGGAGGGCATCCCCTTGTGTACACGATAAACACCCCACAAAAGCGTTCATAAAACGTGCCCATTACTACCAACAAAATTGCCCATTAAGAAAACGAAGCAGACGCCTTCATCTTCTTCTTCCTCTTCTTCTATATACTTCTGGTTGTTGTTGTTGCACTGGCCAAGTTAGAATTTAAATAAAGGTGCGTCGCCCTCTCTTAAAAAAAGAAAAAAAAATAGAAAGAAATGTAATAGAAATCGCACCCCTCTTGGACTTGGCCTGAAACGCCTTACCACTTGGCCCAGTGTCTTCATTGTGCTTTAGAGCCAATAAACCAAATTATTATTAGCGCCATTTTCATTCTTCTCATTTTCTTTTTTCTACTTGTTCTTGTTATTTTTTGTTGTTGTTTTTTGTACGCTCTTTTGTTCACTTTTAGGCACTGTGTATTTCATTTAAAGTTTTATGCCCTTAAATTGGTCATTAGAGTGGTGGGAAGGGGGAGTAGAAGAGGGGGGAATAACTTGAGACAGTTGTTGCTGTTGTGTTGAGTGGGGGGAGGGGGGGTAGAAACAGCGGGTAGGGGGAGGGAGAGGGAGCTTAGCATGTTCCACACCTGTCACTCAATGCTGTCTGACGAAAGCAGCTCACAAAAGTCTTAACTCTGTCCAAGTGTGTGTGTAGGTGTGTGTAGATGTGAGTGTGTGTGTGTGTGTGTGTGTGTGCTGGCTTAACATATTTAACATACTGTCAATATTGTGCAAATCCTTAAGTTGACAACTGTTACAAATCGCGTTCGGTTTTGTGGCTTAAGAACTTAAGATTGTTGATAAAAGATATCAAGTTATCGAGTTATCGCGATATGATAATAGTTGCTCTATCATTACTAACTGTTATTGCCATATACTATATAGTACTAATGTGCGGCTTCTCTCACTCTCTCTTGCAGGACGATGGTGTCGAAGAGAATGGTCCTCTCCTGCCGATGCTCGCAATGCAGACGCCTCTCGGCGATTGTATTCCTCAGTCTTCCTTGGTAGTCCTGGTAAGTAATACTCCCTACTACATATGGATATTGACATTTCTACTTAAATATATATAGTATGCCTAATTCCTCACTTATCGAACTGGGGGTCTTATGACCCAGCGACCAACTGACGTCAATGTGTTTCCATTAGATTTCAATGATTTACAATATCGATTTCGACTTTTTGCTTTTCTCTCCTCTCCTCTTCTTTGCTATTCTTTTTTTTTAGAGGGGGTTAAATACTAGAAACCTGCCACATGACAGTAGTGTAGCATTGTTGTTGTTGTTGTTTCTTCTTTTTTTTGCGATTGTATGGTTGTTTTTTGTTTTTTTTTTTTTTTGGCCAGGCCAGAGAGATCCGTCGGCCAGATTGTGCCAAAGAGTTAACGTTAATGGCAAACTACTAACAATGGCCGCTGCCTCACGGCCCGGCGCAGTAGGTAATTTCTATAATGATATACGAACTTGCCACAGGCCACAAAAATGCCAAACAAAGGCAGCCCAGTCAGCCAGTCAGCCAGCCAGCCAGTTGGCCAACTGCTTGGCCCAGCCACTGACTGGCCAACTGCTCAACTGGCCAACTGGCAACAACAACAACAACAACAACAACAACTAGCTCTGCTATGATGCTGATAATGGCGTTCATAGCGTTGAGGCAGCCAAAGAGCCAATGGATCAGGATCACAGCCAGACAATTCACATCAGAGTCAAGCCAATGCCATTTACCATGGCCAACATCGTGGCTAACGCACCCCAAAACGACACTGTCCAACAAACTTGCGATTTGACATATTAATATTTTAATACTTGTTACTTGAACGATCTGGCAACTCCAATTCATGGAACTTCGGGATAAATAAGTCTATTTACCAAAAAAAAATGCGGAAGATGTTTTTTCCAAACTCTTATTTTCATTTATTTTTTAACTCTGTTCCTTAAGATGATCGGTAGATGAATATTATTTTTTTAGAGTATTATTTACCTTTTTAGCGATCTGGCAACTCTACAAAATTGCTCTTTCCAACATTGTTTTGATATGTCAAGTTATATAATTATATATAATAATATTTCTTACTAAAAAATCTATGCAACGTTTTAACAACTAAATTATTAATTTAATTTAAGTAAACTCCATTTTATAAATGGAATTTTACATTTGGTTTTTAGTAGCAATAACATCATTTTTCCATTTATTTATTTACGAAGTGCCAACTTTTTTTTCCCAAGACAAACATTGTTTTTTTGCACAGTGTAGTTGGACTATGCGTTCCGTTTTATGGGGCGGAGCTCTTGGCTGCAATGCGTGCCAATTATGATGCAGCTTTTTTCTAATATTCCCCACACACACACACACACACACACACACACACACACACACACACGCACACACACACACACACACACACACACACACATTTCCTCTTTCTCCCGCTACCTCTCTCTGTTCTTGTCATGCTTGCTGTCTCATTCGTTGCATCTTTGTGTCTATGGTGTAATCAAAATTCCAAGTGCCAGCAGGTTGCTCACTCGAGCAATTCGTTAAAGTCAATTTGCAAATCATTTTTCCATTGAAACTCAATCTACGTCCAAGTGAAAATACCCAAAAGGAATGAACTTGCAGCTCAGCTTAGCTCTACCTTCTTCGTCTTTCTCTTCCTCTTCCTCGTCTTCTGCAGTCTGCAGTCTCTAGTCTTTAGGTCTGTCGTCTCTTCAGCTTTCAGCTTCACATCCACATTCACATCCACATCCACATCCGCGTCGTTGCCTCCTTTGCCGCATCGATAATAATGATTTTCTTTGAAATGCATACTTCAGCTCGGTCTTCGGTCTTCGGTCTTCGGCCTCGTGGCTAAGACTCTGGCTTAAAAGCAGCGAAAGAAAAAAAAATGCTGAAAATAACTGACAGACAACTTTGTGTGCGCTGACTCCCTCTGTCCCTCTGTCCCCCTCCCCCACCCCTCCCTCTGTACCCCTCTTAACTTAGACTTCGATGGCTTCGAACGTGGTGTAATAATACTAAATTGTTGCTGATTATCCTTTTGGCGGTTCGCCTTTGGACATGTTCTTACTCTGAGTCGCAGTCTTGGACTCTGTCTACGTTTTTGACTTGCTTTCTGGCTCTTTTGCATATGAGGTTGTTGCTGCTGTTGTTGTTGTTGTTGTTGTTTCGTTTGTTGCCTGAAAATGGCGTCACAGTCAAGTGAACAAGAGGCAAGCAGCCGAAGTTGCCTCACTTTGGGATCCATTGTGGATCTCTCTGCAACTCTATTTCGGCTTGGAGCTTGCAGTTTGGAACTCCGCCTCCGCCTCTGCCTCTGCCCTGTACTCCGTGTGTTCTGTGTTCTGTATTGTGTGTTCTGTGTGTGTTGCTGTTGGCTTGATTTTGAAAGAAATCAAGCAAAAATCAAAGCCAAAGCCGCCAAGAAACACAAACCACTTCACTGTAGAGTCAAGTTGAGTCGAGTGGAGAGAAAAGAGAGATGGAAGATGGAAGAGGGAAGAGGAAAGGCGAAAGAAAGAGTCGAGTCTAGGCCCACTTCAATGGTCACATAAATAGACTTGGAGTCGCGCTTGAGTCTCTGACTCTTTTGGCCATTGGAACTGGGATTGGGATTGGGATTGGGAAAATCGTGCCGTCCGTTGCATTTTGGGTGCTTCATTTTTATATGCTTCACTTGGCCAGCTTTGTCGGCACTTGAACTGCTTTTGGCCGTTTTTCCACTCGACTCAAACACACACACACAGGTTTTTTCGCGGAAAATTCTATGTTTTGGTAATTACCGTTAAATGACCCAAGTTGCCAGCTGTCAAACTGAGCAAATGGGAAATTGAAAATACTGTGAAAAATCGCAGTCCTTGACAATTGTCAACTCTTCTTCTTGAAGACTCAAGGCTGAGAGCTTCAACTTCAACTTCAACAAGAACTTCAACAACAACTACAACTTCAACTTTGTTCGCTGTCTGCAAATTAATTGCGACCAGGCCAACAGACTGTAGACCAGAGCCACAAACTTGGCCAAGTCGTTGGGCCAAACAAATTTTGCATACGAAATGCCAATTGTATTTGTTGTTGTTGTTGTTGTGTATTTTTGTATTTTGTATTTCGTTTTTTGCGCTCGGCAAAGTTAGTCGAAGTTGCACTTTGCATTTTAACAGACGGCGACAACTTCCAGCAAAATCAATTAACAAACAATAAACGTTTGTTGGCCAAGCCAGACACGTATTTTATTTAAGTATCTAGAATATTAAAATGGGATCAGACACGACCTCTGCTTGACGTGTGGGTGCGAGTGAGAGCGCCTGTCAGCGAGCGAGAGAGTGAGAGAGTGAGACGGAGATGGAGTGACAAAAATTGAGGCACTGCGTCGGCGACATTCATTGAAACGTTTTTGGAATATTTGAGAGGCTTGAACAACGCTTTCTTTAATGCGTTTGCGACTGCAACAACAGCAACAGCAACAACAACAACAACAACAACAGCAGTCGAAAGATACTTTTTTTGTGGTTGTTGTTGTTTGTTGTTGGGTTGCAATGATGGCGACTGGAGCTTAATCTGTCGCAATGTTCTTTGGTGAGAACCACGAACCACGAACCAGGAACGAGGAACGGGGAACGAAGAACGAGAATCGGAGAACGACAAACCACCCAGCCGACTGACAATCAGCGACTGACAAACAACGACCGCCGACAGTCACCGCATCAACTTAAGACGATTATTTATGAACTGCGCAGCTCAGGACGGGTTAAGATGGGAAGGGAGAGGTCGGAGGAAGGACAGAACTTGGCAATGGCCGCTGCAGGACACTGACATCGAGAACGACAACAACAACAACAACGACATCGACACCGTCAGTTGGAGCGTCACCTTCGTGTACATGTGTACAATGTTGCAATGTTGCAATGCGTGTTCGATGACTTAAATGACAACGCAGTCAGGGATCAGAGCCGAGCAGATGCCAATACTCTTAGCCATGTTATTACAAAGTGGCTAAATGACTGCCAAAGTATGAACTGGCAACTCAACTCAAGGAATTACTTTACTTTTAAGTTGAAACTCTCAACTGACGAGACCAAAAAATGGAACTCAATCAGCTCAACAGTCGACGAGATGATTATCACACATGTTCCTCAATCCTAAGTCCTCCTTCCTCCGTCCTCTGTCTGATTTTGGCATTTTTATTGCCATAAACTATACAAGCTATGGGCCAATAGCAAATGGCCAATGGTCTCGCACTCGTTAAGGCCAATTCCAAAGCAAAAGCTGAGTTCAAAATTAAAAAAAAAAAAAAAATAAAACTTAAAAGCAGACCTCGGTTTCAAAAATTTGCATATTACCCTCGGGCTGCAAATGGGCTATAAAAACAGAGCTAAACAATTTGATTTGCGTGTGAAAATGCATAAATAAAAAAATATGTATATCAAACAAAAAAAATTAAATTTCACATACAACTTTTGTTTTATTTTATATTTATTTCTTTATTGTTGTTTTGTTGTTTTTTTTATGTCGATTTGCTGCATTTGATTTGCTCCAAATATTTTTGGTTCACACTTCGGACTGATTCCGGAGGCTCCATAGTTATTTGATTGATTGCCAAAAGCGGAGTCTGCACAATGCGTGCGAGAGTGTGTGAATATATATCATATTTTTATGGCAACAACAACAACAACATCGTGCTGCGGTCAAAGTCTGCACGAAAATTTAAAAAATTTTGTTTTTTTTTCCGAATGGGATTTTCGGAGCTTGAGCCTGAGTCACAAACACAAACAAAAAAAAAATATGAAAAGATTTATTGTGGTTCGGATTTTTGAGGCCTGAGAAATTTTAGAATGCCAGCGAATTGAACTTGTTGAGAAAGATAATTCATTTGTTTTGTGTGTTTCAAGTTGTTTGGGATTGTTTGTTTTAAATTTGTTAATTAAATTAAGTTGAAAGGTGGGCGTTGCTAACTGTTTTACAATTTAAGTAATATTTATTATGCATTCTCAACTAATTTATTTATGCTATTCACTTTTCTCTTGCAGACAATTTCGGAACGAGTGCAAGTGGTAAGTTTTCTCTTTAAATTTAGATTGTTATTATAATATTTTTTTGATATATATATTCATTCATTCGCCAATGAAAAGCATCAGTGTAATCTCCAAATCACGCCCAGCTGCTACAAAATGGCCAAAAAAATAAAAAATAAATGAAGAATGCGTTGTCGAACAAGCTGAAAAAGAAGAAGAAGAAGCAGCAGAATCTGCAACGTAGCGTAACGCTCTCTGTCTATCTTTATCGCACTCTCGCACTCTCTCACTCTCGCTGTGTCGATCTCTGTCTAAACTGAAAATTGTATAGCTTGTGACTTGCTGGCTGCCTTTTGATGCGCCCTTCATTTAGTATTTGACAGGACCCATAATTATAAACGGGCATAACCCATCATCAGCATCAGCAACAACAACAACAACGGCACAAGGCTGGAACAACAACTAAATGCTGGGGCCATATAAATTTTCTGATTAAGAGCCATCTTATCATTATTATAGACTGTGCGCACGCTCGTTTTCAGTTCTCAGTTCTCTGTTCTCAGTTCTCTGCTGACTCCTCTGAAACAAAAAGGGGGAAAAAATAAAATAAAATACCAAAAGACTTACACACACGCTCAATGTGCTCCCCTTCCCCACTCAAAAGGCATTATAGGGATTTAGTTTTTGGGATTTCGATTTCTCACACAAGGCAGCCCGAAAAATGAAAACGGAAAAAAAAATAAGAGAAAATGAAAGAAAGAAATAAGAAATGTGTAGAACATATTGTTGCCTGGGTCTCGTTTCCGAAGATTTCCTGTGAAATACTTTAAGCCCCGGCCCTGGGCATGCCAGCGAGAGACCCAAGAATCAGAGTATAAGAACAAGAACAAGATTGTGACTGGGACTGAGACTGGAACTGAGACTCCGTTTCGGTTACTCTCTGTTCTGTTCGGTTCGATTCGGTTCTGTGTTGTGTTGTGTTTTGGGTTAAGCATACTTGAAATTCTTGTTTCAACTTAGCGGCGAGTGTTGAGGGCGGGGGTGCAACACACACACACACACACACACCACAGTGAGTGTGTGTAATTTAATACGCTTTCGAAATTAACAAATATATGTAGATAAATATATATTTATATATGTGTATATATCTCGATATGCTTGGTAGGCATGAAAGGTCACAAAGCGCAAGAAAGATTTAAATTTGAAATTAGTATGGCCGCATCGAGCAACATAAATAACACCACCACCAGCAACAACAACAACAACAACATCGACAATCATGTCTTACAAAGCCTTTGTGGCTGAGTTTGGAGGCATCTCTTAGGGAAATATTTCATTATTATTAGACAGTTGCTGAGCAGTCGAGCAGATTCTTCGCCTCCTCTAACAATTCTAACTAGACAGACAGGTCATTGATTTTTTATCCAAGATTCCCGAGTTCAGAGTTTTCTGTTAATTTATGCATCGGATGCCTCATGTTATTAACTGTAATTTGCATATTATAAAGCTGATACGAGTCTTTTTATTTATCAAAGATTTATTCTTTTTACCCCATCATTTTGTTTGGTTTCGATTTTTCTTACCATTTGCTGCTGCCAAATGCCTTATTTCCTTTCTTAATAAACCATTTTGTTGTTGCAGTCTTTTTCAATATTTTTTTGCTTTTCTTTTCTTTTAGTTTAGTGGTTTTTTTTTTGTCTTTTTGCAGACTTTTCTTTTGCCTTCAATATGGCCGCGAAGCAGCAGCAAAACGTTTGGCAAAAATGTTTTGCAATTTGCCGTTGAAAGATTTTCACATGCCACAATGAGGGGCAACAACACCGGAAAGCGGGGTATGAGGCAGAGGGGAGTGTGGAGTGAGGAGTGGGGAGTGAGGAGTGGGGGGGGCCTTCGTGTCGTGACTGATGCGTTATAATTTTCATGCTGTTAAAAAAGCATTTTCAGTGTATTATTAAAAAAAAACAGCAACAACCTCATGTTGTTGTGCTGTGTTCTGTGTTGTTGTTGTTGTGTGTTGTTGTTGTGTGTTCTCTGCTCGGTGTTCTCGGTGTGAGGACCGCCTTGACTTTTGTCTGCTGCAATTTCGATGTCAAAAATCAACGGCAGACATTTATTTTTGTATTCTCCTTTTTTTATTTGTACTTTTTTTTCGTTGTTGTGCTAAACGAAATTACACGCTTATGAATTGCTTAATATCATGTTGAAAATAATAATATGAATTGCATATAAAAAGCAACGAAATATTGTTGAATGACGTGTCATAGACACAAAGTTGGACAGACCAAAAGATTTTAGAACGGAGCTGCTTTTCTGATATTAATTTCTTGGAATTGAACTTAATTTCCTATTCAAATATTTATTTGAATTATATTACATACTTTATTTCATTTAATTATTTGGTGGTTTATGGGATAAACTATATTTTAAACGAGAACATAAATATGAAGTAAAAATTTAAATAGAAATAATTTTATTATATTATTTTAGTTAAATTATTAAAGTAGTAAAGAGAAAGATAAAAATATATATATAACCAGAGCTAAATTTAAATATATTTGGATTAGGCTTTTAAAGTAATTAAAAAAAAGAGTCGAGAAATGCTTAATAAAAAATTAAAAGACTTACATTTTATATTATAAAATAAATAGATACTAAAACGTACAGCTTTTTATATAGAAATCTTTGAAATACGACTTAAAAATCAACTGAATGTGATACCAGAAATGTGAACTCTTTGAAGTCTGTTTCTTGTCCATCTTTAGACTTCATAAGTCACCAGGTTGGCAGTCAATGAAGTTAGCCTCGAAGAGTGGGAATAGATCTACTCTTCCCATCGGTATTCTACCTGTGTAGATGACGTGTCAATGTGAGTGAATTACACTACACTGCATAAGAAATATGCATAGTCCGACTCTATCTGGGTTCCAGTTTCAGTTGGAGTCTCCGAGTTAAGCCTAACACAGGTCGAGGAGACTGAAAGAACACCCAAAAACAAATTAAACGCGTTGCCATTAATCTTCAAACTTGTGAGACGCACATCATCATATATGTATATGGTATATCTATATATCTATATATATGACTGCAACTCCAGCTGCGGGCTAATAGGGGAACAGGGGCACAGGTGGCACATGTGTGGCTGGTGGGGAGGGGGGGTTGCGTCTTTGGTGGCTCCACAAGACGGCTCCGCAATCAAGGTGAGATGCATTTCAACATGTCTCATAAATTCGTGCGGATTGAGCGCAAAGCGCACAAAAATCTTGTCCAGACGTTCGTTGTCTGTAGATTTGCATAAACTCCGTGAGCTTCGCCCAGGAGAAGACTGCAACACACGCACACCAGTGTGTGTGTGTGTGTGTGTGTGTGTGCGTGTAAAGTCCATATATATATATATATAGATAAATGTACATATGTGCGTTTTTCGAATATATTTCTTTAACTGCGTTCATAAATTTGGCAAATTTGACAATTATGCGCATTAATAATAAATAAAATTGACAATAATTGAATTTGAATAATTTGATTTTGCATATGTGAAGAGTGCGACAAAGACAGCTAGCTATGTAGCTGAAAGAGAGAGAGAGAGGGAGACTGAGTTGGGAGGAACACATATGGCTAATCTGCATATAAGGCGGTTGCTCTGACAGCTTTTGGTTGTCGTTGCTGTTGTTGCTGTTGTTGTTGTTGTGGCTTTTACCTCTTTTTTTTGGGTAGGCGTGAAAACATGTGTTGGCTGTGCTTTTTTTTTGTTGTATTTGCTGTGCTGTTGTTGCTTTTTTGTTGGCTCATTGTTGTTGCTGCCATTTACGCTCGGAATTTTAATAAACTTTTGAGCACTTTGGGCGGCTTTTTATATATATTTTAAGTTTTTGTTTTTTTTTTCGTGCAGTTTTTTGTGCAGATTTTGTTAAGCGCAAAAAAAGTTAACAGCAGCCTGAGAACCGAAACCAAAAGTCCAAGGCGACCGACTTACCAATCTCAACGGACCGCAAAAATCCGTATAAAAATAATGAGGCATGAACATGTTGCAGCATCCAACATCAGCAGCAGCAGCAGCAGCAACTGCAACTGCAACAAGCAATATTATTATTATTATTATTATTATTATATTTTTTGTTGCCGGCAAAACAATGCAACTGACTCTGCTGCAAAATATTGCAGCGGATCACACAAATCCGCCATAAAAAGTACATATACACACATGTGTGTGTGTATGTGTGTGTGTGTGTGTTGGCAAACTGGTCAAGCCAAAAGCTAAAGCCGCTTTTGTGTTAATACCTCAAAACGTTGCTGTCTTTCTTTATTTTTTTCCCCCACTCTCTTCTCTCTCTCACATTCTCTCGCTTTGTGGCAGCCTCCTCCTCCTTCTTCTTGATATAAGGGGAAGCGCAAAAAATGGCTACAAAAATTGCTATTGACTTTAGACTCTGTGAGTGTGTGTGTGTGTGTGTGTGTGTGTGTGTGTGTCTGCCATATGCCATTTATGTATGCGTTTTGGTTAAACCTCGACGGCGGTTGTTCCTCTTATTGACTTGTTGCCGTTTTATGGCGTTGTCCGATTGGTGATCCATCATCATTTTGAGGCCCGTACATAATTTGCAGGCTTTTCGCACATGAAAATCGTTTGGGAAATTGGGCACATTTAAGTGCTCGCCGGTAAATTGACTATGGAAAATAATGGCTGTTGAAAAGCCATCTCTAAAGTATCGAGTGCAAAGTGAAGAGCCTGGGAAAAATGTATTGGAAAATGGTTAAGGGAATGAGATTAGATTGCATTTATTTTTGTATTCATAACAACTCTACAAATTACAAGTTAACTGCATAGATTCAATATTTTCAGTAGATTAAAGTATGAGATGAAAACGCTAGCTCGAAAATATCTATTGAAGTTATTTAAAATAAATAAAAGTGTTTTTGCAGGAATTAAAAGTGTACAAAACGAATTGATATTTGTTAAATTAATTTCAATTATTTCTCTCATTTTTACTAATTGTAAACATATTAAATCTTGTAAATTTGTATCTGACACTTGTGAACTTGGCTTAAGCCATTTGACGACTTGGCGGGAAGTATGTCAACTGATTCTAAGCCCACTTGGCCTCATCAATTGCAATGCAGTTGGAAAATACAAAATACAAAAAATGAAGCCACTGCAAAGCCAACAACAACAACAACAAGAACAACAATGTTGCCCATCAATTATTCAGGCGCCGTGCAATTTTTCAACATTTAATTAAGTCATATGGCAAGCACTTTAAGCTTTATTAATTTGCCGATCGTATAAAAGTAATAGCTTTTCATAATTGTCGTCAGCCAGTGGCAACTCACTTTACTCCACTTCAGTCCCCCTTTAGCCCCTTCACTCCACACTCTTGACTCGGAGATGTGCGACAAATCCGAGCGAGTGAAGTGTTGGAAAATTAATTGCTGATGTTTATCATACACGTAATATTCAATAAACTTTTCATATTCATATCGTTGTTTGTAGTATAAGCCATGAAAAGTGTTTGGCTTAAAGCGGCGCAGGCGCATAAATCATTTCTTTGAGTGTATGTGTGTGTGTGTGTGAGTGTGCTTAACTTGGCTAATAAGCGAGATCAGGCCAACAGAGGCAACACCTTGGAGGTCTCACTTGGTTAGCGAGCACAAGTGTTTGTTGTTGTTTAGCCACCCACTTCAACAACCAACAGCAGCAACAACAAACAGCAACAACAACAACCAGCAACAGCAACAACAACAACAATGACGATGAGGAAGACGCCCCTTTTTAAAGCTTTTGTCATGCGTGAGTTGCACACGACTTGGACTCAAGTGGACAAGCCATGGAACTGGGCTCTGTCTTGGGTCTTGACTGAAGCGCAGCTTCTTGGGCCACACACTTGAAGAGGAAGAAGAAGCAGAAGCAGAGGCAGAGAGGGAAGAAGAGGCAGAGAGGGGGTAGAGCTGGCTCAAGTGTTTGCCGAGCTGAACACTTGTGGTTCCGTGTGACAAAACACAACAGTTAGTACTGCCAGGATTGCCACCCAAGGCGTTTGCTGATTTCTCTTGACATGTTTTGAATTCAATTAAATGCCTCAAGTTGCGAGACTGAACACGTCTCACAAAAGCCGCAAGTCAATTGCTGCTGTTTATTATTATTAAAAGCAAAACTCAATTAGTTGGCCAACTCACATTCATTCCCATTTCCATTCCCAACCTCCTCTCTATAGACTCAAGAGAGAGATAGAGAGACGCTTCTCGATCTGGCCTATAGAGGATGCAGATTTCTATATGCTCTGTGCTGTCTAGTGTTGTGTTGTGCTGTGCTGTGCTGTGTGCTGTGAGCTTAAGCAGACTTCCGCCATGTTCAGTGTTACTTTGGGGGACTGTGCCCATTGGAAAATGATTGACAGACGATTGGCATGATTTTGTATAAACAAAATGCCTCCAAGACGAAGGCGCAAAAATTGTTTTAAATGAAAAACTCAGACACACACTCGCACCTAGCGTGAAAATGGAAAGTTTTTCGTTGGGAAAAAATAAAAGAAAAGTTTATTTCAAAACTAATTGAAAACTGCTTGCTTGCTGTTGGCTGCGACTTGCCACGGTTCGTTTCAGCTGCCACCCCCCACCCCCCCCTTCCCTTCTCCGCCTCTCCTTTCCTCCCTGGTCCCATAACCCCATTGCCCCATTGCCTCTATAGTCAAGTGCTCGTTGTTTTGTCTATTTGACTACGCGTTTTTGGCCCAAAGAGTGAAAAAAAACACAAATTTTTGAACTACTTTTTTCTTTTTTTTTTTTCCTCTACTTTTTGTATTGTTGTCTATTTGAAAAGCAATTTGTTTGTTTTCTTTTGCGCCAGCCGAACAGTTTGTAAAAGTGCATTTTGTTATTGAAATTTATAAATGCATTTATCGCATTTAATTCTATTTATTTTTCCTGGCAATTTTCAGTTCAATTTCCCCCACATTATGCCAGATTTGTTTAACATTTTTCATCTGCCAGCAAAACTTTTAAAAACTGTCATAATAAAAGCAAATATAAATGGATATATCTGAATATTATATTAAGCTTTAATGTCGGAAATAAAAGCATTTTAAATAGAATTAATTTTATTACTAGCTGGTGAATATTTTTGAGATTTATGAAGTATCTATGTTGTTTAAAGTTCAATAGAGTTGCGAAAATGTATTAAGATTTGTGATTCGAAAATTAAAAAAAAATGCATGAAAATCGAATGAAAATAAAACATTATAACATACAGTTTTTAGACTTATACAATGGCAATATTTATTTAAAAATAATACATTTGTTTGTGGTCATTTTAAAGTGAATTTGTTGTTGTATTGAGATTGAATTTTAGGATGTTTCTTGTTTCTTTCATTTTTTGGCTATTATTGTTTGCTGTTGAGTTAAATCACAGACTTGTCAAGTGAAATCTTTTAGGAAATGGTCAACAGTCTTCCATTAAACCCATTCACAATATTTATACGTAGTCAACATGCAACTTTGTTAGACTTCTCGGCAAACATATATCGGATTCGGAGGGAGGGAGGAAGGGGAAGTGGGAGGAGCTCAACCTCTGGGCTCCAAGCTCCTAGATGGAGGTATCCTGCAATGCTGATGGTTTTGGGTTGGGAAACTGAATGTGGATGGTTTTCTTAGTCGCTTTCAACTAAATATGTATGTGTGGGATTCTCCCTATGTCTGCGTATGTGTGTGTGTGTGTGTGTGTGTGTGTGTGAGAGTGTAAGTAAGAAAAGCCAGCAGGAAACTAAAAATGTTTTGTATGTCCGTATAAAGGAAAAATCGCAAAATTTACTGCAAATTGGAATTTTGCGCAATTGTAGAAAAAATGTGGCAAGTGGGGCAACCAACAAGCAACCAACAGGCAACCAACCAATGGCAACTGTAGCTAACATTTTCTCATTGTAAATAGAGGGGGACAGTGGGAGGATATTTGCTGGCAATAATAACAACATACGTCTGTCTGTCTGTCTGTCTGTCCGTCCGTCTGTCTTGCTGTCAGTTTGTCTGGACCTGGACCCAAAGACGCAGTGGCTCCTGCATCCTTTGTGCTGCTCCTACAGCTGCTATTGCTATTGCTGTTGCCGCCGTTTTAAGCCAATAATAAATAAAAATGCTTGTTACAGTGCCACCCAAAAGTATGCCAACTCCCACATTGCCACCCGCTACGAAAATTGCGACGGCTTCGAATTTATTTGGCCAACACAAACTTATGAAGCAGGCAGAGTGGTGACTGGAGAGTGGAGGGGGGAGGGGGGAAGTGGTATGCTTCCATAAAGTCGCCAAAGTTATAGTGAAAATTAATTAAGTTTTGCGCTGCGCTTAACAATTCAATTAAAAAAATTCGCGTCGCTTTATCTCGTTCCCGCATAGTAAGTACTACAACAAAAAGCACTTTGAAGAAGCTCCTCCCCCTGCACCATCCAATTGAGATTCCCCTGTCCCCTGTTCCCAGTTCTCTGTCCACTGTAACCTGTCCAGCAGTCTGATGTGCTCCCAATCTCTGTTACACGAGTGTGCCGCTCAAGTGCCACAAGTGCTTTTGCACATCGTTATTATAACAATAATAAGCAGCAACAACAACGAGAACAACAACAACAACTAAGCGGCTCTGGCCAAAGATTAATTGTGTGTTTTGGTTTGCCAGATCCCTGCCACGAAGTGAATGTAAAATTGGAGCACACTGCCAAAGAAATGACTTCGATTCGATTCGAGAGTCGAGAGTTGAGAGTCGAGAGTCTTTGGCGCAAAGTGCAATCCACTTGAAGGAATTTACATATCAGCAGCAGATACCGACGGCACCAGCCTCCTCCACACTCCACACTCCACTCTCCACACTCCATTCTCCACTCTCCACACTCCACTTCACTTTACGTATCTTTGACTGTGCCTCAATGTTGCAGCCAAATGCATTAATCAATTTCATGTTTTCTTAAGCGCGCGCCTGGGCGCGATTTGAGTGCTTGGCCAACGATGGAAGCGATGGCAACCATGGAAGAGATGGCAACGATGCCGCCTGGCTGCGTCTGGGGACGCTTTACGTATGAGTGGAATAATCAATTTCGAGGATCATAAACAACTTTTAATGAAGTTGTTAAGTGCCAGCAGCTAGTTGCTCAATATCTCTCCCTCTCCCTCTCTCTCTCTCTCTCTCTCTCTCTCTCTCCTCCTCTCTGTGTGTGTGTGTGTGTGCCTAAAGTGCAGTCCAAACCCGAACCCGATAAGCATACCGCAAAAGAGCAACTGCATCCATAATGGACTTAAGCTCATCTCATCTCCTCTATTCTCTTCTGACTGGCTCAGAGAATCAGAATCACAATCACGCATTTCCATAATTGCTAAATTATGCAGTCTCCATTCACGTTCCACAAGTGGACGGACTCTATATAGAAAGCCCAATAAAATCAGACCAACAAGTGCGCACTTTTGGGAACTTCTTTTGTCTTGGCCTTCTCTTTATTATTTTGCCTGTTTCTGCTAAATTAATTTTACAACTTTGAAGGCATTAGCTAAAGCGTAGGGTATGTCTAGTTCAACATGCATTTAAATACTGAATAGGGCATGAATGTTTGTTTTATTTTATAATACATTTAATTAGTTGAGTGACTGTTTTTATTTTATTTTAAGAATTTTGTGACACAGTTTCAATATTTGTAAAATAAAAATCGAATGTTTTTATTCCAAAAACATACCATTTAAATTAAACAAAATAAAAAGGTCGCTAAACCAACGAAAATATCACAATTAATTGATGGTAAAACTTTGTTATTTTGTACAATTTTTATTTAAAATATTAAAATGTAAGGTATTCTGTGTTGCGGTGTCTTTTTTCACACATTTAGGTTTTGTTTTTATGGGCATGTTTAGAAAATCAGCCGACCACTCAACAAACGTCTCCATCGGCGACTAAATTAATCAAAACGAACTTCCGGTTTACGCAAAATGGCGTGAAGTCTGCCACCAACAATGTACGAGTATGTGTGTGTGTGTGTATGTGTGTGTGTGTGTGTTTGAGACATGTGCTACTGTGAAATTTTTCAGTGCTGTTGAAAATTAATGAATGAGTTAACTGAAAAATTAATGAAAAGCGAGCGTTAGGCAAATGTGAAGGGAAAGCAAGACAGTAGACAGTGGAAAGGTGGAGAGAGAGGGAGTGGAGGGGGAGGAGGGAGGGGAGGGGAGGGGCTAAAAAACCAGAGACAGCGGCCAGGTAAAGGTGTTGTGCGAAAGATAAAGCATGGAAAATTTATGAAGCAAACCAAAGGAGAGGAACTTGCTGTCATAGCTTCTCCAAGTTAGACATTCACAGACGCACTATGTTTGGTGTTGAGAAATATTTGTTTTGGCACACTGTGCCAGGGTGGAAGGGGGTATTTCAGGGGCGGGGAGGGGGGCAAGAGGTTGAAGCGTGAAATTATGCAATATTAGGCCAGGCTAGTTGGATATTTGTACGGACAGTGGATAGGGAATTTGGACCTGGTTTCTGGTTTATTTTGTTTGCATGTGCGTAACCATTTGGGGCTTCCTGTTTCAGACGATGGCATTTGAGTTACTTAAGTGTAACTAAAACTTTAAGTAAACACACAAATAACATACTTAATATTAAACAAAAATATACAAAATCATCGCGCTGCTTCAATGTTGAAGATGATAATGACGATGATGATGATGATGATGAACATGGTCTTGGGACGAGGCGAAAGAAAAACAAATGCCAACGGAAATGCTCTAGACTCTAGATTGGAGAGCGAATGAAAGTGGCAGTGGGTGGAGGGGGGAGGGTGTTGTTGTTTCCCAAGCAAACAAAAGATAAAAGCTATAGAAAATTTAAATTAACCAAAAATTATGCATGAACATTACCAAAAAGCAAGAGAGAGGCAAAAGCAAAGCCCAAAGACAGCGTATGACAAATATTAATTTTGTTTATAAACCACAAGCAAGAGAGAGAGAGAGGTGGAGAGAGAGAGAGAGAAAGATAGATAGACTGACCTGACTTGTCTTAAACGGCAGCCACAAACAATGTCATCCATATGATTATCATTATGTTTAAGCAGCATCTGAGGCTGAGAGCAGAGTTAAGTAAAGTTATTTTATGCCCACTTGACAAACAGTCATAAACCAGAACACTAACACTAACAACAACAACAACAACAACTACTACTATTCTTGGCCAAAATGAGTAAACAGCAGTTGTGAGCTGTGGCAACAACAAATGCGGATGTGGATGCGGATGCAAATTGGTAGTGAGAGAGTGCTGTATCAATATTGACATAGACCAAAAGTCGACTTGAATTTTCAACCATTTCCCTTTACTCTATACTCTTTACTCTTTTCCACAGGTGATGCCAGCAATGCCAGCATAGGCAGCGGAGAGGGAACCGGAGAGGAGGACGACGATGCGAGCGGCAAAAAGAACCAAAAGAAACGTGGCATTTTCCCAAAAGTAGCAACAAACATATTGAGAGCGTGGCTGTTTCAGCATTTAACGGTAAGTGGTAGCAACTAACTTAAAATATATATTATATATTAACTAAATATCAACTGTAATTGCACCAATCACAGCAACAAATCGTAATCTTAACCCCTTTTGAAATCAACACTATTATTTTGGGCTGTGATAAGTGCTTAGCCATTCCCATATTTAGTTGTTGGCCAATTCTATTTGTTGTTGGCAGTTTGATAAGATTAGCAAGACAACCAACCAAAGGCACAGTGGGTGTGGTTACACTTTGACAATGCAAATAAACGGAAATCGTGGGAGGAGCAGAAGGGAGGAGGGAGTAAAGTTTGCATATAGTAAACAATGAGAAAATAACAAAAGATAAGATAGACCTGAAATTGATGATCTGATGTCGAATCAACTACGCAGTAAATGTGGCTTTTGAGAGTCCATTCCAAAGTGCAGTAACCGCAATGCTTAAGTAACCATTTAGGCCAGTTTCTTACTGCGGTCATCGAGTCCAATTAGATTTCCATTTGAGCCATCAAAGTGCTCAGATAAATGTCATTTGGCCTCTTCCAAAATGCGACACTAAAAACAAATTGCAATTGCCAGAAACTAGAGCTGAAATGGAAACCTGGTCAAAGCCAAAGCCAAAACTAAATCCAGTCAAATCAAAGTTCAAACTTCAGACGGAAGTCGGATGTACAAAATACTCGTAAACAGATTTGTTATGCACCACTTTATGTTATTTTCCGTAAAGGGTTGTCCTCCATTCGAATACGAATACGAATACGAATCTATCCCAAAATAATAAAAATAAGAGAGGCAAAAATAAAACTATAAGATTTTATGGACAACGGTCAAGCGACTGTTAAGGAAGTTCAAACTGTTGGTCTACGTTTTTGGCCATTAGCCACATTTTTTTGTTGTTGTTGCCTTTTTTGCTGGCCAGAAGTTGCGGCTGCTGCTGCGTATGTAAAATGATAAAAATCTTAATGGAATTTTCTAAATGTGTGTGTTTGTGTGTGTTGGTTGAGGAGGCAGTGACCAACGCCCAAGACCTTAGAGCCAGGAACCAAAGTAGAGCTCCGTTTCAGGCCGAAGGCGATAAGCAAACAAATCGGAAATTAAAGTTGAAGCTGCTGCTCGGAATGTTTATCTGCTCAGCTTCTGAAAGTTGCTGGCGCTGTTTTTAAAATAGCCACCCCCACAGTGTGAACACCCCTGCCTCCTTTCCTGCCTACCCTAAGTAAGTGGTGCCCACCCTCTGACATTGATGGATTGCCGTTTAAATCAGCGCATCACTCATGTTTACCCGGCTAAAGGCGTCGACGTCTGCGGCTCGACTTTCACAGCCTCCGCCTCTTTATCCGCCTTCGTCTCCATCTCCATCTCCTTCTACACTTACATCCCCTCCAGCTTCTGCATATCCTTGACTGTTTACTTAACTATTTTTTTTTGTTATTCATGTCCTTTTAGCCATTTAATGCTATTAAAGAAATTGTTTTCGCTTCGACATGCATTGCAAACTTCATTGTATTCACTTTTTGTAGTCGCTTCAAATGCTTAATGCAAATGCAATGCTCGCCAATTTGATTTATCACCAGCTTTTCCAATTGGCATAATTAACAGTTTTCCACACACACACACACACACTGTCAAGTGAAACTCAAGCTGATGGTTACAGCCATTGCTGATTCCTCATGCTGCCAACGATGGCGTTTCTAAAGTCGTTAAAAAACCAGAACCCAAATAAGACAACAACAATGACGACGACGACGACGACGACGATGATGGTGCTAATGAAGTGCACTGCGGACTGTAGGGAATGGGTAGGGAATGGGTAGGGAATGGGTAGGGAATGGGTAGGGAATGGGTAGGGAATGGGACAGGAACAGGGGCTGGGTTAAGCGTACTCGCTGGCCAACCAAAAACAAAGGCCAAAGGCAGATAGCAAACAACAGGGAAGGCAAAGAAAGGGAAGAGGCAGCGAGGGGAGTAATGTGGCAGCGGGGAAGGGAAAGGGGGACAGGGGAAAAGGGGGAAAAGGGGGAACGAGGGCAATGCAATGCATGGCTGGTTTGTTGTTGCTGATTGCTTGCATGCAAGTTGTTGCTGCTGTTGTTGCTGTTGTTGTTGCTGTTGTTGCCGTTGTTGTTGTTGTTGCCATAATTATGGCAGGCGCGCGAATATTTTGTTTACATTTGGCGCGCATTGCAGACAGGCAACTGGCAACTGGCAACGTGCAACATAAAGGGGCAAAAAGTTTCATTTCGCGTGCTCCGCCTACTCTTTGCCTCATGTGTTGCCAGTATTTCCCCCCACTCCCGTCTCCCCTCTCCTACCCATGCCAACCGTTCCCCTTGCCATTTTCTTCTTGTTGGCCAGCGTTTTGTTGTTGCCACAGTTGCCACACTTAAAAGTAACCCCCGAAAAAAAAACACGCGCAAAATGGCCTAAATGGTAGGCGCATGTTGAGAAGGGAGAGCAAGGGGGCAGGTGGAAGAGAGGGAGATAGACTGTTGCAAAGAGTTGCATTGTTGTCAGCGCTCATGTTGCATGTTATGGCCTAGAGCGACGGCGGCGCTTAGTGTGTGGCATGTTCATGTGTGGACAGGCAGAGACGAACTCAAGATGCGCTACAGCCAATAATGATGAGGTGGGATGAAGTATCTCTGAAAGAACAAGACATATACATAGGGAAATATATGTTTTATCATGCTATTCAAATTAAGACTAAAATTTCAGATTTAATTTTGGTGCATTGCTTTTTATTCCTAACGAACTTAAATGGAAGAAATTTGTAAAAAAAAATATGAATAAATTATTTAATAAATTAAGAGTGTTTAGAGTTAAAATTTAGAGTGTTTTCTTGAGGTTTTCAGTCTAAATTCCAATAGTTCGAAATAGAAACTTGGTTAGTAAAATGTCATTGCTCTCGTCACATGCCTTGGGGCAATTGTAGATACAACAAAGTGTGGCACTTGCTCATTTTAGACCTTTGACCCCAACTCACTCTCTCTCTCTCTCTTTCGGAAGTACGAATATGCATACATAATTCTGTAATTCTCCTACCTTTGTCAGTTTCTTGACCCTTTCACACACACACACACACACATATATATATGCAACATGGCCAAAGGGCATCTTTATAACTTTGTGCATGCCTCGCGTTTGTTGCAAATTATTTTTTTTCTCTCGTTGCGAGGATGAGGACAAAGTTGCGATTAGTGCTGCACTCTCTCCCACTCTTTGGATCTCCCTCTCTCTCTCTCGCTCTCCCGCTCCGACTCGCTCCATCTCTGTCTTTGCTTGCCACTGGAGTGGAAACACTCATTTGGCTCTGTTTAGACATGTAGTGCAACTGCAAAAAAATCTTCATAATGGCTGCCACAGGCCGACGACGACGATGGCAACGACGACGACGACGACGACGACGACGACGACGACGACGACGACGACGACGACGACGACGACGACGACGACGACGACGGCAACGACGACGGCGACGCGAAGTTGCAATGCAATTTTCACCGCCGACGCCGCAGCAATTTGCAGTTGCTGTTGTTGCAGTTGTTGCTGTTGCAGCTTGTTTCACAAATGGCGTCGCATTTGGCGTTGTTAATGGCGGCGGCGTCGCTGGCGTCGTTGTACGTGTGCATTACCGAGTTGTCGTTGTTGTTGTTGCTGTTATTGTTGCTGTTGTTGTTGCTGTTGTTGCTGTTGTTGCTGGAGCTGGAGTCGACGTCTTGGGCTTGTTGTGCCATGTGTCACGGCATTGCAGTCATGTTGACATCATGTGACCAGCCAGCGAAGAGAAAGAGACAGACAGAGACAGCGACAGAGAGAGGGGGGACAGAGAGAGAGACAATCGAGACATAGGCCTAGGCCTGAGGTTGCCTGGCACTTGTCGACAACACAAGAAGGTGATACGGGAAAGGGGAGTATAGAGTGTAGAGTGTAGGGTGCAGGGTGGGGTGTGGAGTGGGAGGGGTTGTGGGGAAAGGCTGTTTGTCTCCATGTGTGTGCTGATTGTCTTAAATTCATTTGCCAAGTTTAAATAAACACACAACACGAGCGAAAATATGTGGAAAAAGTGGAGCGAGTTAAGCGACTAGACAAAGACTGCAACATTAAGAGAGAGAGAGAGAGAGAGAGAGAGACAGAGGGAGAGAGATAGAGAGGGGACAGCAAGTTGACAGCAAAGACACAGGCGGGTTAAGAGAGCGAGAAAAGAGGAGGGTGCAAGAAGGAGAGGAGCCGGGGAGGAGACATGGCAAAAGCAACTTAAAGGCGTGACAGTAATTAATTATTTTGTCGTATGGTAAATTAATAAACCAAATGGACTTTGTTTCACTTGACATGTTTGCACTCGTTTGCTTCGCTTCTTTCTTGAGACTGTCGATTTGTGTGTGTGTGTGTGTGTGTGTGTGTCAGTGTGTGTTTGTGTGTGTGTGTTGTGCAAAATGCATAATTGCTTACATTAGCGTAATTGGTGCAATATGAGACTTGAATGAAAGAAGCAACTTCAACTTTTGGATTAATGCACTTTTGATATGCTGATAATGAGAACTCGATAAGTGCATATAATGAAATATAAAGAAAATTTATAAATATATCCTATTCAATCATGAATTGGTTAGAAAAATTTAAATAACTTAGGTTCATGATTTCCCAATTTCAGCAAAATTAAATGATTTTCTTAGAATATCTTAAATTTGAGACATTATAAAATGTAGAAAATGCCAACAAACTTAGAAAGAAAACTTGGAATTGAACTCAGACTCCGTCTACAATTGGAAGAATTATGAGATAATATAAAAATATTTATATAATCAAGTCAACTATTCAATTATGAGAGAAAATTTTACTAGGAGGAGTTGAGAAATTCAATGTGAAGTATAATAAATGCGATTTAATTGTTTAGTGATTAGGAAATTAGCACAAAAAATAGATGTAGTAAACAACCTGTCAGCCTCCAGGTATTTTCCATGAAAATAGAATTGTTAAAATTATGAGATTACTTCAGATAGGTGCTTTATACGATCTGGCAATCGGTTGTAACTAATGGCAACCAACAATAATGTCAACCACAAGCAACTTGGCAGGAAAACTCGGACTCAAACTCGAACTCGGACAATTTCCCTGTCTCGAAGGCAGATGTGTAAAAGCATTTCTCTAGCGCCACAAAGTATGCTATAAATTCCATTTTAATTTACCTGCATGTAATTTATGCCTTTTGACTTCTTAAGCATTTTATAACCCTCCCAAGAGGAGGATGTAATGGAAAGGGGAGTAGTGGGAGTGGGTGGAAGGGAAGGGTAAAGGCCAACAAACATTGCCAATGGCATGTCCATTGTATTTACATGGACATCTACGTTTATTTGTCAATACACAAATTTCATATACTAGTTTTAGTATTGGCTATTGTCAGGACTTGAACTCAAAAGGGAACAGGGGGAGGGGCAGGACATTGGGCGTGCCACTGCAAACAAATATTGTTGTCGGACAGCTCGACACAGACAGAGACACACACACACAGAATATCTACAACAAGACAACACGCAAAATTTATTAAACACAAACAATAAGGAAAATGCATTTAAGGAGTAGAAGGAGCAGGAGGAGGGTGAGAAATGGGTGTGCAAGGACAACAAGGCAACTAAATTGCATTACAGACATTACGCAGGACATGCGGGTAAATGGAAGATACAGACAGACAGACGGACAGACGGACAGAAGGAGAGACAAGCGTCAAGGATGTTGCAGCGTTGCACATTTCGAATGGAATAGCAAATTCCTGCCACTTGAGCACTTGCATATTGAATACCGAGTGTACAAACTATACAATATACCATATACAACAAAATACAACTATCTATCTGTTATATATATATATATATTTTATATATGTGTAAACTGGTATATAACTGACAATCCGTATATTTTGGAGACATTGGCAGGCGGACGGAGGTCTGAGCACATTGTCACTGTGGGTGTGGCTAAGAAAACGGTAAATTTCACAGCAGTGCAGCATCACAACAACAACAGAGGCAATTGCTTCCTGTGTGTGTGTGTGTGTGTGTGTGAGTGTGTGTGTGTGTGTGTGGCAAATTGCATGTGCAGACAACTGCGAGTACATCGCTCAAAAGTTCAATTGGCAGCAACCGCAGAATGCGATTCACAATCACAATAGACAGCGCTGTTGATTGTGAATTGAGGGACGAGTGGCAAAATTGAAACGCCCACAGCTGCCGGAAATCAGACGATAATAAAATAAAGTAAACGGCACAAAGGGTTAAAAACAATGGCAAAGGCAACGCATGCGCCAAAGGATCGCGAGTTGAACAAAAGCCCAAGGATTGACAGGCATTTCCGTTTTCAGTTCCAACTCGAGAATGAGCGAAATTAGGAGTTATCCAGGTGGCTAACTCAGGGTTTGAACTGGCTTCTGGCTTCTGTCTTCTCTTGTATTCTTTCTTTTTATTTACTTATTTGGTTTTTGGTTAATGTGAAATCATTGAGTCAATAGTGGAAATCCAACACGACGACAACAACTAAAACAAATAGAAAATTGTAATAAGCGCCAGCAACGTCAGTCAATGATTAGATTAGCTTGCTACAACTGCAACTGCCACACACTCCTACACTCCTACACTTCTACAGACCGACTTTCACTGAGGGTGAAATGCTAGGGAGGTGGAGAAGGGGGCTTTGTTTACTCACTGACGCCACTGTGGCGGCTTGCCTGCTGCAAGATTTATGAGAAGCAGCGACCAGACCCTGCCCCCCCCCCCCCCCTCTTCCCCTCTACCACCCTCCCTCTTGTGGCTTTGTTTGCCCATTTGGCGCTAGAGAAATGCGTTGCAGTTGCAGTTGCAGAGACCGACAAAATTGAGGACATTTTGAGTGGCAGTGCTGATAAGCGATTGGTCAGAGATCCAGATAAACATAAACATTCACCAAAAACCGAACTGAACTGAACTGAACTGAAAAATAAAGAGAACATACGCGTAATAAAATAAACGTCATAGAGAAATAGTTTTTTTTTTTAGGGAGAAATGCATTTCAAGTGCAGCAGTTCAACAAACGTTGACAGGTTCAACTTTTTCCTAGATACTCCACATGTTTATATATGTTTTATTGGGCCAAACTGGCAATGATTGATCGATCGATCGATCCTCGACTAGTGACTCTAGATTGTAAATCTTCTATGCCGCAGTAGTGTTAATTGAATTGTGCGTGCTGTAAATTTATTTCTGTGATTTAACCATTTCTTTTTTCCTTTTTTTGCCACTTTTAGCATCCCTACCCATCCGAGGACCAGAAAAAACAATTGGCGCAGGACACTGGATTAACGATACTGCAAGTAAACAATTGGTGAGTACTGTCTGAAATATTTCTTTAGAATTAAGTTATAGATAAAGCTAGAAAAGTAATAGTTGTTAACTGTGATAAACAGTTTGTTGAATAACTATAATCAGATCGTAATGAAATTTTCAGAATATGTAGAGAGCGTATATATTATAATGTATACCGAATTTCATGATAATATCTCTAAGATTGCTCTTGTAAGAGAATTCTATTGACAATTTTATGGAATTTTATTTAACAAACAAGCCTTTACTTAATTCGTTGTATAAGAGATGTCACTCCCTTTCTATAATGCACTCTTCTGTTTCTTTTCAATGAACATTCGTTGCTCACGTGTCACGCTGTGAGTGTGATTCTCAAAAGAGTTGGCGTATTCACAAATCTAATTCAAAATACAAGGCCATTAGGTGCACGCCTTATGTCCAAGCCTCAACCAGAAATAGATTCCCAACTAGAACTAGAACCAGAGCACATACAAAAGCTATAATATCATCTTACAGTAGAAGTCAGGCAAATTTATAAGGCAGATTGCGCCTACGACAAAAACGGAAAAAAAAAAGAAGAAAATGCTGAGAAAATCTGCCATGCAAAACTGCAATGTGGCATATAAAGTTATGGGGCATGTTGCCTGTTTGGTTGGACAAACAAATCCTAGAGACAGTGTAGGTTCGCATTAGGCAGAGCTACGGATCCACAGACTTGTCGAGAGCTTGAAGGTGACTTCATCAAATTTTGCACATTATGCGACATGCTGCAAAACTTGACACCTGGCAGCCAATGCAAAAGACAAGACAAGCTTCTAAGCTGTTGCTGTTGCTGTTGTTGTTGTTGCTGTTGCACGAGTTGCAACCAGATCCAGAGAAGCATTGGGGAGGGAGGGGATTGCTACAAAAGCTTGGAGAGAGCCAGTTAAAAGCGTTGCTGAATCTTTTATGCAGTTGCCGTTCCGGGGCAACATGTCTGTGGCATGGAATGCTTTTAAGCAGGGACAGGCCATAATAAAATCTAGCGAAAAATGTGTGAGCCTCAGTTGGAGTTGGAGTCGGAGTTGGACTGAGTATGGATTGGGTTGGGCAAACACGATGGTCGGAAGGCACTCAGCTCAATTAAATTGAATTTCGCGCTCACTGAAGCACACTGCAAATTAACAAATACGAACAGAGTAGCACAAGGACTCTGGCGAGAAAGTGGCAAGGACGCAAGGACTGGGCTAAAAGGACCCCTGACCATTTCGCTTAAGCACGCAACGCTGCGTAGACAACACAACTCCAAGGAGGCAAATGCTGACAGAGAAAGAAAGAAAGAAAGCCAGCAAAAATAAAATAAAAGAAAAATTTAGGGGGGGAAAAAAACGTTAGCAGAAAATAGCAAAATAAAATGTTGACACTTTTGGTTATTTATGGGCTGGCAGACGACACCTTCGCCAAAGCACTAATCCTTGGGGAATGTCCCTGTCACTGGTCCCGGTCCAGCCCCTGGTCGTAGCCCTGGTTTTAGCCAAGCTAAATGTGTATTTATTTTGCGCAATTTGAGGAGCAGAAAATAAAGAAAGAAACTGCGTAAGAAGCAATTCAAATGACCAACAGACAGATAGAGAGAGAGAGAGTGAAGAAGAGTGGAGGGAGGGGTGAAAGTCCATTAACACCCAATAAGAAGAAAAAGTAAGACGGTTAGACAGCAATGGACTTCAGTTCAGTTCTGTTACTGCGGTAATCGAAAAAGTTTTGTTGTAGCCAAGTTTTAAATATTAACGCTTACTTACAGCTGCAGAGCCAACAAAAAAAAACAAAAAAAAAACAAAGTTATAATTATGGCGTAAGTACATAAATAACAGTGCAAATGGTATGCTATGGCAGCAGTCTGAGGTTTTGTGGCATTACGAGCACATGCCACATGCCACACATACCCACTGATGTAGCCTCCTCCTCTTTCCCTGCTCTTGCAACGACTCAGCCAATCAAGTCAGCAGCCAGCGGCCAAATCGATTTGCAGCTTACAACGTCGCATCTCGTCTCACATTCGCCGCTTGTGGCTGAAAACGTTCCCGAAATCGTTTGCAACGGAACTCAATTCCATTTTGTCGTTTTGATAAACGATTCCAGGGCGTTGCAACAATTTCCGCCTCAAAATGAGCCACAGAAATGAACTGCAAATTGAAAAAAAAGGGCCAAAAAAAAAAAAAAACAGAAAAACAGAAAAATAAAGACGAGACAAAATGGCAAGAAAAAGTAAAGTATCTTATACATATGTAAGGAATGGGATTTGAGTTGCTGCTTTCAGTGCATTAACCTCTACTAAATCGCAATGAGTTAGCTCACTGTTGTTTTTGGCTAATGTCTGACTCGTTCTGTTCCTGTTTTTACTTTACTTCACTTGATTTTATTGTTTTTTATGTGTGGTGTCTCTGTATGTTTTCTGTGTCAACATCGTTTGAGTTGCCCCCAGAACTGAAGAGACTGTCACTCCTGCAACGGCTGCGATTGGCGGCTTTTTGCTTTAATCATTTCATTTCTTTGCTTGATCCTTCACGCAATGGATCAGCAACTGAAGCGACGGCCTGCTTATTATTTCTTATTGCATTTATTAAACGACAATCATAACCAAAGTCGGCATTGGGCTTTGTAAAGGCAACCATTCCCATTCTCATTCCCATTTCCAGCTCACAGTTTCCCATTGATCTGGCCCGACTCTCTCTCTCTCTGTCTCTCTCTCTCTCTCGGACTCTAGACTGGCCAGCAAAAAGTGTGACTCTGGCAAAGATTTGGTTTAGTTTATGGCTAAGTTGCTCACATAAAGCAGACTGCTGCAAATCCCCGCAGTCTACAGAAATCGTTTATAAATAATTCATAAATCCAACTTTTGTCATCTGCTTAATTAAAAAATAAAATAAAAAGAGCTCTAACTAACATCTCTTTCTTTCTCTCTCTGTCTCTGTCTCTGTCTTACAGGTTCATCAATGCGCGGCGAAGAATTGTGCAGCCGATGATCGATCAATCGAATCGAGCAGGTAAATATCGACAAAATTTCCAATCTCCCTATCCTACTCCTTGAACAAAAAAATAACCATAACTATGAAATAGCGCAGAGCAAAAAAAAAATATAGAAAAGAAAAGAAAAAGCTATTTCGAGCTTTGCCTAATTTTGAACGCAATTTCTAATTATGTGCATTTTTTTCTCTCTCTCTCTCTCTCTTTGAATTTGCAACAAATGCGAATCTCTCAACAGTTTATACACCGCATCCAGGTCCCTCCGGTTATGGTCACGATGCCATGGGCTATATGATGGACAGCCAGGCGCATATGATGCATCGTCCGCCCGGCGATCCCGGCTTCCATCAAGGCTACCCCCACTACCCGCCCGCTGAATACTACGGACAGCACTTGTAATGCAACGCTAGCGACGGATACGGCATGAATCCGCAGGCGGATGTATTAGCCAATGGTGCTCCAATGGTTGGAGCCGTTGGCGGAGCTGATGCTGAAACGGTAACCGAATCCAAGCGAGCGGAAGTTGAGGTGCAAGCAGAAGGCGGAGGCGGAGGCGGATGTTGAGCAGCACGCTGATAGCGACAAAGCCAAAATCATAGCTTAAAATTACTACTACATAGCAGAGAGGAGCCAGGATCAGGATCAGGATCAGGATCATGAACAGGAACAGGAACAAAACTAACAAACCGAGCGGCAATATCAGTCAAGTAATAGATCAAAGTTAAATTGTAGTAAAAACATAAGAGAAGCAACGCAAAATGAAAAGGAAATGATGATATTAGCTAATCAAAAGGCAGGCGCAACAACAGTATCTACAGCAACAGCAACAGCAACAACAACAGCAGCAACAACAACAACAGCAGCAGCAACAACCACAACAAAAAGGAGAAAGAAAAAACATTTTAAAATGAAACTATTTGTGTATACCTTAAACATAAATAACTACAACAAGCAACAAAAGAAGAAAAGAAGGAAGATATTTATGCATAAACAAAATGAAACGCTTAGCTCTAAGTTAAATAAACACACAAATACACACACACACACACACACCCAAATGTTTGGCAAACAACAACTACAACAACAACAAAAGGTTTACTAATTGAATTCTTATATGCAAATCTTGACTTCAAAAGCTACAAAAGGCAATATTTCGCAGCATGAATTTAGGCGCAATCCAAAACGATAACTTAAGCTACATTTTGGTCGAATGCAAGCCAAAAACAAAAAAAAAAAAACCGATTTGATTTGTTTTATACAAAAACTAGTTTATAATTTGAATTTAGTAAATGGCCCCGCCCACAAAGCAATAGAGAGATCCATACTGAAAACAGACCACAAGCTGCGTACAATTCTACAATTTACAAATGATAAAAATAGAAGAAGAAAAATGCGAAAGTAAATAAAAAGGAAAATGATAAGGAAAATTCTTTGCTAGAATTTAGTTTCTTTGTTTAGTTATGTAACAAGTCAGTTGTAGTAAACGCTTTTGTTTTCTTATATATGTAGTATATTATAATATATATTATACTTACCTTTGTTTGTACGTATGCATACAAATGTACATATATAAACAGATCGATATCTAATTAAACTTAATGATAACTGATTAATTACCAACTACTTACTTATATATGTATATGTACATCTTAGGTTTAGCACTCTTATTTAAATTTATTGAATTGTTTTCTAATTTTACGCAATGCAAAACTTAAGCAAAAATTTTAAACTAAATGATAAACGGAAATTGAATTTAATTTTGATTGAAACAAATTTAATTATTTTTTTAATGTATTCATTTTTTTGTGTGTGTATTCGTAGTATTATTTCCAAGAAAATCACATTTTTGACTATCAAAAGAATTGCTAAATAAAAAACAAACTGATCACTTACATGAGGTACACACACATAAACAATAAACTATAAGCATGCGAGTACACATAATCATACGAGTATGTACACATACGTATATACATATACATATACATATACATAAAGATAAACATATAAATAATAATTAATAAATTATGCATAATTTCTAATTGTACTTTTATTTATGTATTTTAATTTGTATGCGTTATATTTAGTTACTATTATTATTATTATTATCATTATTATTACATTTACTTAATTAATGATTTAATTTTAAAAACAATACAAAATGGAAAGATTAAATGATGAAAATACGAGTAAAATGCATCTATGAAAATAATTGCAAAAATAAATTATCTGTGTTTTTATTTGATTTTCATTTTACACCTTACAGCAATTGGAGCATTCCGAATTTCATTGGTTATTTTCAAAACTTAATTCGGCAAAGAGGCTATATACAGAGGAACGACTCTTAAAGAGGTTTTTTTGACATTATCTGTTCGACATTTGCGTTTATTTTGAGTAATTTTCTTTAAATTTAAGCAATTGAACTGAATTCAGCAAGCACAAGTGCTTTTAAATTGAATTTACACAGCTAATAAAAGAGTAAAAATAAAAAATAAAACTAAAATCGTAACGAATATACGTAAATGCAAAGAGAAACAAACTGAAATTTAAGTGTTGTACAATTTCATTTTGAATATACTCGTATCATGTACTAGAAATGATGTGTGTGAAGAATAAGTGAGTACCTTTTTTAAGCTCAGTAACGCAAAACTGAATATCATTTGGCTTACATACTTATTAAGTGAAAATCAATCGAGAGCTTCTTTTTTGTAGAAATTTCTGATTTCCTAATCATAAACACATCAGACATCATCATACTGAAGATAAAAACACTCATCTACTTATAACTATACTTGAAACAATCACTCAAACGTATACGAACTTCTTAAAGAATACCGCAGAAAGAATACTTATGCTATTGTTTTGCACAGATAAAAATAAAATAAAACTCCAAAAACTTATTTACAAATTGCTAAAGGCAAATGTTTTTTCGCCAGCCCTAAGTATTTAAAAAGAAAACTAAACATGAAAAAGAAAACGCAAGTTGCAAAAAAATTTCACTATATATATACAGAATTATACGATTTATGCATCGATAGTAATATATTAGACTTTATGGTAGTTAAATAATCAATACAAACCATTGACTTGAGAAACGATTAAACGCAAATTGTACAGAACGCCTTAAATGAAAAACCCAATATTGAATGAGCGAAAGATGTATACGAGTCTATATATATCCATATGCATATATAATATATATATGTGTAAGTATATATAGAATATAAACTATAAATATCTAGATATATTATTATTATTAATTTTTAAAGCCCCAAATAATATTAAATATGTATGTACTATAATGGCTTAAGCACAAGGAACCAAAATTCAGTTAGGATGACAAAAAAAGCACACATCTTCGTAAGACTGTTAACATGTTGAGAACAAGCAGGAAAGAGAGGGAGATGGAGAGATTAAAAGAGAACATGTTTATGGTATTGTTTGTTTGTTTTTGGTACATTTTATACAACAATTTCTTAAAGAATTTAAAAAATAAATAATTATTTGCAATGGAAACAGATAATGGAACGTATAGATTATTTCGTTTCCTATTGAGGGCTCTTATTTCTCTCTTTGTGCCAACATGTTAACTGCTTCCGAAGCATTCGCATCGTAACTAAAAGCTTGTAAATTAAAACCGCTTTATGATGTATGGATGTGTTACCAAAAGAGTCTAGAATTATAGATGAAAGTAATTTAGAAATGAAATGAAATTGAATTTGTATGTGGTGATCGCTTGGCTTGGCATCTTCAAATGTGCCCGTTATGTGTCAGTGTTGATAAGCGTTACATACAATAAGTAGTCGGAAGAAAAGAAAAGAAGATGGGGAGAATGGTTAAAAAACCAATTCAAGTAAATGCAAAATACAATTAAAAATATTGAATAATAATAATATTGTATATGAAATGAATTTTAATGCTTTTTGTGTTTCAACCTTTTTTCGTATCAGAATTTAAATTAAAATGTGATTTTTCTCGAAACTTTAATGTATACGCCGTAAATATTTAATATGATTATTAAGAAAGACAGCAACATTTATTACGATGATTATATTTACATACAAATATTTAATAATTATTGTAAATTTTTGATAAACTCTCAATGAAAATATTTTGTAAATAGTGCAAGAACTTGCATAAATTATAGCATGCATAAATTTAAACCGATAACGAAAAAAAAACCAAAACAAAACAACAAAAAAAGGAAATAAACTGTATTTAATGCTAGTTTGTAATTACCGGAGCAAATGCAACCCTGAGCATAGACTAAAAGTGCACAAACGATTTATACAACTTACAACTTACCCACGCGACAGCATCGGCAGATATTGAGGAGCGAGACAGAAATAGAGAGAGAGACATACACACACACACACACACAGTAAGTGCGGGCGAGCGAGTGAGCGAGAGAAAGTGTGCACTTGATGGAGTTAGAAAAGGAGAGAGAGCTAACTCTTTAGTTGCAATAAATAAGCAAATTAAACAAGAAAATAAAACAAAAAGCAAATGCGAAAAATTAATAAAATAAATAAAAAAAATAATATATTTATATGAAGTAAAATAAATCAATGTTTGTGCGTGTAAAAATTAACTTTAACTAAATTTCTAGGTTTAAATGATGAAAACAATGAAAATATAAAAATTAAACTTGAATATATTGAAAAGAAAAGTATCATTAACTTAATAAACTAATTGAAGCTTCTATGTAAAGAAATAAAAAACAAATACCCTTAGATTATGGGCATATTGGTGACTAGAACAACAACTCGATGAAAAAAGATAAAGATAGAACGAGAGAACGGGAGGGCAAATGAAATGCAAATAAAAATATGAGAAAATATTGAACATAATTTTCAATTGTAATAAATTATGAAATAAATGATTATAAAACCAAAATGTTTCTTAGTACCCGCAGTATGGATTATTATGGATTATTTGAATCCTGGGAACTCGCAGCATTCACAACGATTTGCAACTGACAACTGATGTGGGTGTCTGTTCGCCATTTGCCATTTGCCAACTGTCAGTTGGTCAGCTGGTCAGCTGTTCAACTGTATACCTATGCTCTCGATCCGAGCTGACCAGACGGACGTTCAAGGGTTAGAGAGCGTTGCGTGCCTTGGCCATATATCTTGCTCGCCTTTCCGGCCAATATAATTGAACAATAATTGGCTGGAACGTTCGTGCGGGACACACGCTTCATCTGCTCCGGTTTCCGCTCCAGCTCCCGCTTTGAATCCCACTTTGTGAAGTTGGAGTAGGCATTAGTTGGTCATCAATTGGTGTGAAGTGTATGCACTTTTCTTTCCTCTTTCATCTTTCCTCTTTCCTTGTCTTTCTGTTGTTTTTGGCAGCCGCTGCTAATTCCAAACTAAATTCAATGCTACAACAGCTGTGCGGATTGCCACGCTCATACACACACACACGCACACACACACACACACACCTACACACACCAGACACACACGCTTGACCAACAAATTCAATTAATATTAATTAGCCAAGGTGCTGAGCTGGTGTTTGAACCGCACGCTGCGCTAAACGCTGTTGCTTCTCTCTCTCATACACACACACACACTCACACTCTCACGCACTCCTCCATACAAATGGAGTTTTAATCATTTTCCAAGTGTGAAAATTAGTTGCGTTTAAGTTGCCTATAATTAGTAGCCCGACACACACACACATTAGAGGGACGCTCGTTTGTGACACCACCAACACCCCCGCCCTATAGGCTCGTCCCTCTCCCCCCTCTGGCCACCCTGTCCGCAGCTGTAATTACTTTTACGAGCTGTTTACAGCTGTTCCAAGTGCCCATTATGCGGTGGCGTACAAAATTTCTGCTGTCAATTTATGCAAATTTCTTATATATTCTCCCAAAGTTTTTCCGTTTGTCGCGCAAACTGTCCACCTACACAAGATTCTTAGTATTGTACATTTGTAGCAATTGCAGTCGCCTGACCCCCCCTCTTCGCCTCCCACCCCATCGACAGTTACCGGTAATCTTTAGTCCTCCCCTCCCTTTCCTTACGGCACTCTACTCCGAGCTTGTTGTTTCTGAAACTTTAATTTATTTTCATTGCGCATTTTGATGCTCGTAATTCCCTCGTTATTGTTGCCTCCTGTTGCCTGCTGATGTTGCCTCCTGTTTCCCAGTTGTTGTTGTTTTTGTTGTTATAATGTCACGCTTGGTGTTGGCATCATTACTTTTTGCCATTGTGTTGTTGTTGCTCTCGTTTTGCATATGAATATGATTTGAGAGAACGAGACAAAGAAAAAAAACATTGTAAACTGCGCTTACAAAAGCCACAGCCCCTCAACCGAGTTCCCAGACCCTTTCCCCGTCCCTGTCTCCATCCCTGGCCCATCGCAGCCCTTGCCTTAGACTTTCCGTGGTGGTTGCTATTTTAATTTCATATTTTTTTTCCAACATCGTTGCTGCGTACACTCCACTTTTATAATTTCAAAACAGATTAATGTTGCGCATATGTGACACCATTTTATGCGACGGGTTTATCTCTTTTATGGCATCATCATCATCGTCACAGCACCAACACCAACACCCATACACATACACAAACTCATACATATCTTACATAGAAAGAAGGGCGTGCGAAGTTGACTAGGAAAAACATGGGTCTTATTTTCAGCAAGGGACTCGGGCAGGACTTAAGTGGGATCAGCTCAGCACCCGGCTAAATGCCTGCCCAGATCAAAGCAGATGCAAGTGCAATGCGAACAGAAAAAGGGATCATCTGGATCCACCTATAATAAATACAGTTTACAGAAATTAGTATTATTCTATCATTTCTAATCAACGATCGATTAAGTAGTTGGTAAGGTTGATCTGTCGGAATAATAATTATAATTATACTTTAAATTTACTCATCTGATTCATTATGAAAATTTTTACTTTTATTAAGCTTATTATATCGTTATAAGCTTCAAACCACAGTTTGAAATCGATTCTGAGATCTCATTTTGTTAAAAATCAAGCTAAATCGGTCAAAAATTTTTATGGATTGGATAATTGTGATTTCACTAGCCCTAATTGACGAATAGACTAAAAAATTAATTAAATGTGAAATATAGTATTCTATTATTTCTATTTCAGCTATGTATATCTACCCAACAAGTTTTCATGATAATTACTTCTGCCGTCAGCTTGTGTAATAACTTTTCCAATGCATTTAAAGATTGAGTATAATTTAATTTTACCAAAAGTGTTGTATGTAAAATAACTGCATCAAGCAATCGACAATAGAACTCTTTTGTGTTGTAAATGAAATTTATACCCAATCAGTAAAGCTAATTTGCTTAGCTCACTTTCAGCCAGAGTCAGAGTCAGAGAGCTGCCAAAGTCTCGTTTGGAGCTGTGGCTATTGTCTTTTGTAATGTGATATGAAGCCTATTCATAGTGAAGCTGTCAAGACATCCATCCACTCATTGGGATTGCCTGGAGCTATGAATTTGAGTTGCCGTCCGAGGCTCATTAATGCACTTTACATAATCGCAAAATCATTCAGACAACGATAACAATGGGAGACTGCGACTATTCAGGGAGTACAATGGGAACACGAGGCACAGTATTCGAGTGACTTTGAGTGTGATTGTGAGTGTGAGTTTGGGTGTGAGTGTGGGTGCAAGTTACAAAATGAATTGAAATGTTTTCGGATAATTTAAATGACTTAAATTATGTAAATTGTCGCTGCAGACAAAGACTCTGCAATGCGATGCGACGTTCTCTCATTTGTCCCCGTCTCCAATCTCCAGTCGCAGTCGCAGTCACAGTCTCAGTCGCAGTCGCAGTCACTGTTCCTCATTGTCGATGCACTGTCCCAGATAAAGTGGGGAAAGCGGCCAGAGTCGTAGACGAGCCGTAGTCATTGCCATCAGCCCGCACTAGATTCACTTACAAATTTAATTAAGTTCAATTGAAAGTAACACCACGGCCGTTGTCGTCATCGTCATCGTCGGCGACATCTGGGAGGAGGAGGAGGAGGAGGAGGAGGAAGGAGACTGGCGGGAATAGCTCCACGCGAACTCGTCGACTTGGGCAATGTGGCGACAATCCAAAAACTTTGTTTTGACAATTGATACAATGAAAAATTTAGTGCGATAAACGACGAGTCGTCGTCCACTTGCTGCGTGGGTTGCCGGGCGGCATCTGTAATATGTGGCGATGTGGCGATGTGGCATGTAGATGTGGCATGAAGAAGCCTCGATTAGTTGTACACTTTCATCTGAGCTGAGCATCGAGTGTAGAGCGTGCTCGTACTTGCCCCATATAAGCTTCAGGCATTCCTGGCATCATTTTTTTGATATGAGACTAACCGCAGCTATATTTGTATCTACTCGTACTTGTAGATACATATGTATCTACATATCTGCAGTCTATCTGGTTGATGTCTAAATTTACATAATTGAATTTGTTTGCTTGATTGTCGAGCTGTCGAGCTGTCGATGCGCAGTGCCGATCCGTGCGGGGGACACTCACAAAAATGACAATTGCTAGTTCCGGTCGTTTGCAGTTTGAAGTGCCATTGACACAGGCCACAGACCGAAGCTACACACACACCAGTTAGCTGTTAGCACAGATGATAGGGGATGTGGGAGGGAGCAGGAAGCTGGGAGCAGGGCAACCCTCATGCCGATGCCCATGTGGAGAGTATTCAACGACGAGCGCAAAAATCAACGCAATTTGTCAATAAAAATGTAACTCGAACAGATTGTGAAGTGTGCGAATGTGCTCGAAACAATCGCAGAGCATAAATTATAGTCCACATATATCCATGAGATGAGTAGACCGAGCACGGGAGTAACTGCATCCCTGTAGCTTCTGCTGCGACTGCGGGTTCTCATTCCCCTGACTGTATTTGGGGATTGGCTTGACTTCAATGAGTATAATGATTTCCAATGCAAATTAAACGATCAGATTATGCTGTTCTTCAGATTTTCAAGTGGCCCGTAGACTTGAATCCAAATTGAGTTATATTAAGGAAAGCATCCAAATAGACTTCAATTTGATTCATGCATAAATTCAAATCTTTATAAAATATATGAAACTCATTTTATTATACAATTTGACTATAATTTCCTTAAACCTACCACTGCAACTGGTAAATTCGTTAAGTAAAACCTTTTTTACCAGAAATAAATCGCAAAATTTGGAAATTTATTTTCATAGGTGGAAGAAATTGAACCTTCCTAAGTGGAAATCAAGCCACACGATCTACAGAAGACCTTTTTGAAAGACTTTTATAAGAGAAAAATATTTATATCAATATTAATTTTTTATTTTATTATTCGATTTTTGGTTATAGTAGACTCATTTTCAGATAGTATATGAATTGATGATTAAGTACTGTGCATGAAATTAGAGAATCAATTTAATTTGAGTTAATCAATTGCAGTTTCTGTATGAAAACGAGCTCTCATTTGATATGCCATAAATAAAAATCGCAATCAATTTTAATGCATTTGACTGCAATCAAAAATGTTGTCTGCCAGTTGACTTTTAGCCAGGATTTTCCAAAGCGCACACACATACTCGTAAAGTCTTTGCTAGAAAATTATACAAAAGATTCCTAGACAAGGACCACACCCACTTGCAGTTTGACGCCCACTTTCAGATTGGATGCCAGCAAAAATACAAAAGTAAACTCTATTGAAAACATGGCAGAAACGACAGTTTCGTTTTGTTGGAATGCATCTGCATTTGTTAAGATATTGCAGATGTGGCTAACACCGATACAATAGAATAGAATAGTATAAAATTTATATACATATGTACATATATTTTTATATATACTTGTACATATATTGAATCTGAAGACCAAGGCGAGAATGTTGCAGCACAACAAATTTGTACAACAATTGGAAATGTCTGCGTTGTTTTGTGGCCAACATTTTGCGCATGTCAACAAATTTGTTGTGTGTGGCCAAAATTATAAAAGTCGCAATAATTTCTTAAAATCCTTGAATATTTTTGGCTGCCAAGAGAGCGAGGAAGAAAGCAAGATAATAAAGACAGATACATGTATAGATAGTATAAGAAATTCAACTGCATTGTTGTTGCAGCAACTGATGATGTTGATGTTGATGATGATGATGACGATGATGTTGTTGTTGATGCTGTTGCTGCATTTTATTTTATGCTTCCTTCCGTTTTTAAGACGAACTTTGCTCAGCTCTCATTCAACTGCTTTCCCCCCTTTCACTCTATTTCTTCTCTCTCTCTCTCTCTCTCTCTCTCTCTCTATCTCTCTCCACATGACTCTGTACTCGACCCACGCATAAATTTTTCGGTGGGGTTGTTTATATATCCGCACTTAATGCTTAATTCAGTTACATCTGCTCTGCTTTGTTGTTGTCGCAGCATTGACAATGTTGTTGTTGTTGTTGTTGTTGTTGTTGTTACTGCTGCTGCTTCCATTGACAATGACATCATCATTATTGCGTGCTGAGCTTCAGCTTCCTTATAGATACGAATGTGTATGTGTGTATGTGTATGCGGTTGTCTTCTTCTTGTTCTTGACTGTCACATCTTTGTTATATTTTTGCACAAAATAAATGAAGTAAAGTAATATTATTGCACTTAGACCGCATTAAGTTGTACGTGGCAATCTGTGCTGCTGTTCCTGATGCTGCTGCTGCTGCTGCTTCTCGGTTAAGACGACATTGGGGTTTACTTAGTTTTCAAATTTAAGTGCCAAGGATTTTCTACGAAATTAGCCAAAGAAATGCCAGAGGCAGCGACAGCTAGCAGCAGCAGCAACAACAACAACCCAGTGCTAATAAAACCATAATCAAGTATACGCACTTACGATGCTGCAGTTATCCTCCATCTCCATTTTCATCTCCATCTCCATCTCCATCGCCTCCTTCTACTTCTCGTACTTCTACTTTTGCTCCACTCCATTCTCAGCTGAAAGATATCTCTACTTCGCTCTTTGTTAACAATGGAAAATTGCTGTTGACATGATTTTGCACTCTGGCATCGACTGCATTCGGCAATTAGATTTGTCTCTGCGCACTCTCTGCCTCTTTCTGGCATCCATCTAACATAACATTTCGGATTCGGATTCGGATTTGGATTCGGTTTGGGTTTCGCATTGCAATCGTTTTGGTGGACACCATGGCAAAAGTGCAGCGTTGCAGTTTCCATTGCGTAATGTGCGGCTGTCAATTTGTTTGAATTATTTGCCAATCTCCACCTCCAACACTTTGACCTCCACCCTCCACCCACTGCACTTCACCCCTACATCGAAGCCGTCAGCAGACGTAAAGCGCTTTTAACCAACTCACAATACAACAACTCGATTCTCCTCACTGCCAGTACTGGGTTCTGGCCTGGTCGATACCGATACCCATGCCGATGCCGATGCCAATGTCAGTGCCTGTGCCGTCTAGGTGTCATTTATGCAACAGTTTGTATTTTATGACACACGGTCGGAGCTTCAGGTCCGGGCACTTGACCATTTTTGGTGGGCCGGTCACTTTTGCAGGCCATAAAACTAAAATATAATTATTACCAAGGCTTTTTATGCTAGCGGGCTTTTCAAAAAGCCTGCCACATTCAGTTAGCCAACAGGGCAAAGAGAAAGGCTGGTCCAGCCTTTCAAGTGAGGTTTTAAGTCTTAATAAATATGTGAGGCGACGGAGCCACGATCGTTAAATGATATATGTTCATATATTTATGTAGATAGGGCATAGCCCTATGGCTAGATCCTTGGCTATCTAAGGCATTTCAAATGCCCTATTAAGCTAGGGAAAAAAAGAAACAAATTGCAAAAACTATATAAGAACATTAAGTTATACTTTTTATTGAATTTTTTTTTAATTCATTGCATCAAAAACTGAAACTATATTAAAAATATTAAATTTTAGCAATTTTATACACGTATTTTTAATTTTGAATTTCGTTTACTTCTTCTTACTTTACTTAAAAAGTCCCAAATATTTTTTTATTTAATTATAATTTTTATTTTTAAAATATTTCCTAAAATTTTATATATATTTGACTGATATTTGTAAGTGTATTGGTTCAACTGATCAATACAGATCTACTCGCTGAAGGTAGCGCACAGGAATGCCAATAGCTTTGGTAAATGTTACGTCCAAAAAGCCACAAAAATCTCATAAAATGCGCAAATTGAAAGAGGGCTAAAAGCGAGTTGGCAACAAAAGTGCCGCTTGGAGAGCTGAGGGCTAAGCTAAGCGCTGACAGACAGAGAGACATCCAAGTCCAAGTGAAACTTGAAGTCAGTTCAAAAACTTGACCAAGTTGTCCAGATGCGACTCCGACTTGGACTGCGACTGAGATTCCCTGTGCATTTGGTGGGTGGACACCACTTTAATTAGCCTGCGTTCGAGTTTGGCATTGAAATTGCCGACCAACAAGCAGAAGGGACAGAAGATGACTGGACGACTCGAAGGATATATGTCTGAATGGATGGATGAATGGATGGATGGATGGATGGATGGATGGATGGATGGATGGATGGATGGTTGAATGGATGGTTGGCTGCTTCGTCGTTAGATTTAACGAATGAATGAATGAATGAACGAACGTTTGAGTGGATTGGCTTGTTGGCGGGTGTTTGAAGTGCGCCAATGATGATTTGCTTTTGGGATCAGTCTTTAGTTAACATATATCTGCAGTTGTTGGTTTTTTTCTTTTTTTTTAATATGTGTCTCTGTTTGCTATAGTTGTTGTTATTTCTGTTGCTGTTGTGTGCGTTTGGCGCGTAATTAATTTTTACAACAATTTTTCATTTCTCAGCGCTGAATGAAACAAACAACCGCAACAGCAACAGCAACAGCAAAAACAAGAAAATAGTGAAAAGCGGAAAAACAGGCAAAAGAAATGTTATGTTTGCTCAATGAAAAGTGCCAAAAGTAATTAATTTCATGCGAAATGCAACGATGCGAACTGAGATCTTCTCCTCCTGCTCCTGTTCGAGGAGGAGATGCTGGTGTTGTTGCCACCATGTTGCATGTTTTTGTCATCTGCGACCATGTGGCGCAAAATTACTCATGCAGGGCCAAAAAGGCAGCCAAAGTCGATTTCCTTGCCATATTTTCTTTTTTGCACTGATAATTGCTTTAATTTTCTATTAATAAGCATCGGAGGATTCAGCGGGAAGCTGCTAACAATTAGCCGCTATGTTGCATGCGACTTATGACATGGCACAGCCAGACTGTCGGACTGTCAGACTGTCGGACGGAGAGACAGAGGGACAGTGAGACAAAAGGACAGATTTCTGCTGAATATTCGAAGCGACGACAGCGTCAGGTTCGTGTTGGTTCGTTTGTAATGTTGCATGCCCCCGCCTCTGGTCGTGGCAACAAACATGGCGACAGTTGCCAGTTGTGGCAATTAATAATTTTTCGCCGCGCACATACGCGATTAATTATGGGACTGGCGAAGGGAGGACGGCGGAGTGTTGAGCGAGGGGAGGTAGAGGAATTTTTGAGGCAACAAGGCAACGTGCAACAACTGTGCTGCAACTGTCACGCGTTGCATTTTCATTGAGCCGCTGGCCGAAAATAGACAATGAACTGACCCGAGGACTCAGAGGGGGGAAGTGAGGAGTGATGAGGTAATTGTGGAGTTCCATTCATTTTCCAATTAATTGAAGCACGCGCGTTACTTTCACTTCCACTTGCCATGCGAGGTGGCTGCCACCGTTTTCATCGTTTCGCTCTCACTTTCTGCCACATGCGGGCGGTGCTGCTGCCTGGAAGGAGCGTGGCAGGCTTAATGGCACTTGAAAATCAAATTGGTAAAAGCAATTAAATGACGCCCCAAGGACACATTACAACAGCAGCCAACGACAACAACAAAAGGCAGACGCATACGCCCACACACACACACACACACACAGTCATAGAGAGACACACACACACAGTCAGACAGACACACACATGCACGTGATTGCCTATAAAAAAGAAATTCTAATTATAATTTAACGCAAATTCGCTGTCTGCTCTCAATATACTTATATCCGAGACTGTGTGTTTCTGGCTGAATGCCTTATTTTTGCTTTAAAGGCATCAAAGCCAAGTCGAAGCATGGACAAGTCATCCCCCAAAAAAAAAAAGAAAATAACTGGGTGATCTCTGCATCTCTGGCGCAGCACAAGGACCAACACAATAACTAGAAACAGCACCAGGAGCAGGAGCAGGAGCACGACCAGGACCAAGACAAGGACCGGGAGCAGGAGCAGGAGCAGGAGCAATCCCCTGTTGCGCGACGGTCGCTTTTGTTGGCGAGTCCTAAAAACAGTTGCCGCACAATGCGCCCGTCAATTGCAGACCGCAACGTCGACTTCTGCGGATGACAGGTTCTGGTTCAGCTTCAGCTTCAGTTTCGTTCATTCGCTCGTTTTGGCAGTGCCAAGTCATCGACTCATCCAAGCCGACAGCCATACAGTCAGACAGACAGACAGTCAGTCCGCCAGCTTCATTCACTTGCAAAGTTATTCATTTTGTGCCAGATTTGAAGTTCATCTTGCAACTTCATCCAGCTTCAGATTCAGATACAGATTGAGATACAGCTCCAGTTCCCATTTTATTTTTCCAGCTCGCTTCGCAAATTGCTTTCATATCCATTTCCCATTCGCTTTGCTCCTTGCTCCTTTGCTCGCTATTGTCGTCTACTTCAGTTATTGGCGTCGCCTTCACTCCATAAATCTGCAAGACGCCATTTTGTCTTATTTATTAAAATTAAAATGCATATTTTTTCTGTTTCGAATCACACAAGCAACATTGTTGTTTCCAGCAATTTTCCATTCTTCTCTAATCTCTATGTAGTCATAAACCTAATTCCATGAAGGTCCATTCGAATACTCGGACCAGTTGTTTAATTTGATGAGCATATTAGTTGATGAGTTCTATAAATGAACATTCCTAGTGGATTAAATTGAGTAATCACTTTCGATACTCTAACTGCTAATCGTTCCTATTTACTGAATACTTCAGTACTTCCTACTCGTTACGAAATGCTCCTCTATATCCAAAAAAAAATCATCATTGCTTACAATTCTCATGAATTTAAGAACTACTACATTTTTTAAACGAATTAATATCGTTACTCGTTACTATTTACTCGTTACAAAATTATAAATTAATATTATTGGGTTCCCTTTATTATAAAATGATTTTTTTTCAAAGGCAACTTTATAATATTTTCTGAATTACTCGACATGTTCAATTTTCAACTCGTTACTTTATGCTTCTCGTTGTTTATGAGTCCCATTTAAATATTCGACGTGCTAATATTATTCGTTGGTGTGTCCATTTGTCGAACTATTTGGTTAATTCAAATACCTTCCCTTTACTCCAATCCTCCATCGCATTCTATTCCTCATTCCTAACTCGAAGCTTATCCCAAAGACGACGAAAATAAAGCAAATAACTTGTTATGTTAGTCGTAGTGTATTAAATTATAGCACATACCGAAGGTCATGAATTCTTATTTTCCTTATTTTCTCATTTTACGTATTGCTTTTTCCGAGCCGCACGAAGAGCAACTCCAGCAAATAAATGAAAATTGTCTAAAAGCACAAAAATAAACTAAACTCGCATATTCGCATTTTTGTCGAGAGGAACGCAGCAGCAAAAATCCCTCCCTCCATCCCATCATCATTCCGTACTGTGACGTAGAACCCAAGCCCAACCCAACCCAAACCCAAACCCAAACCCAAACCCAAACCCAACCCAACTTCAACACCACCAAAGGCAACTGAAAAAGGCAACAAACAGCACAGAGAGCATACAGAAAAACGCAAAAAGTAGCGGAAAAAATAAGAGAAATTGTATAAATTGAAGTCCTTTCGGACCATATATCACTTTACTTGACAGAGCAATTCCCTTATCTTTGAGAAATCCTGTCGACTGGAAAGTGCGCAAGGACGCGGCGTGCAGGCAACATTGCTGAGAATGGGGACGATGGAAGCAATGAGGACGATGAGGACGACAACAACCAGAATGAGAGGAGCGACAAATGCGGGCCGTGCCCGACTTGGAGCGATCCTGACGATGCCAAAGCTGCTAAGCTCAAGTTTAGCAAAACCCACAATGGGGAAAAGCAACGCCAACTGAACCTGAAGCTGCTGGCTAAGTGGGGGAGAGTGCTCGGGCGGAGGGGGGGAAGTGGAGCCATGGACGTGGGCGTGGGCGTGCGTTGGTAGAAGGCGTGGCATAGCTTAAGATGACAGCGCGCGGTTTATTTGAATTTCTTATTATGGTGAATACTGTATCTGAGTCTGGTTCGGGTTCGGCTTCTGGCTCTGTGTGTGTGAGGTTGAGGGCCTTTTTTTTAATTTTCCCGGCTTTTCCTGTGGGGCAAATCCTTTCGACGAGCAGCGCCTTTAAATTGCCAGAGCCGAGAAGGAGTAAGGAGTATTCAATTAGAGCACCTTTTTATGCAAATGTTGTCAGTAAAAGTTCAATAATTGGCGATGTTCTACAAGTCAAATCAATGCGTCAGGTGCGCCAACCCAGACCACGCCCAGATCCTTCGCGGGTCCTTCGAGTCCTTCGGACTGGCGCTGAATTTACAAATGAACGACAGCGCCTTCCAAGTTGGGGTTGCTTTGGAATTAGTTTTCTAACCTGCGGGCACGTTGCTGATAATTAAAAATGCAATTTTTTATACGCTCCCTCTGAAAGTGAGAGAAGGAAAAAACAGCTCAAGACAATGACGGCGGCATCTTTTGCGTCTGACGCATAAACCAAAACGCAAAATGTCGCCCCAGGGATTGTAGATGGGTTTGTGGGTAGCGTACAACCCTTTAAAAACACTACACTGTAGGTGTGTGTGTGTATGTGTGTGTGTGTGTGTGTAGCATGTACACACACAATCGTGGTAAACAAAACAACTTCATTTAGGCAGAGGATTTTGCATTATCCTGGCACTGCAAGCGACCTTATCTACCTTGTGTAGTACCCCGAAAATCTTAATGGCAATTTGAGCTGATTTTCAATGTTCCAACTGGGAGTTGGCTTCTACTCGTAGTTGGCCCGTCAGCTCTTTATCAAGCCATTATTTGAGCCAGTTTCCCTACCCTCCCCCGTCAGACAGTCTGATTAAGCCATCGATAAGTTCCTGCACCGTTATGTGACCGAGTCCGCTTTTTGCCACAGCCTCAATCTCCATTTTAACCTCAAATTCAAACTGTGCACATCTGCATATGTCTGTACCTCAACCTCTACCTCTTCCACCTCTTTTACCTGCCCAAAGACGTTTGCCAAACTAAATCGCTGTCTCTGGCATTTTCTCACATTTGTCGAGAGAAAAAAGAAAGAAAGAAAAGTTGGACAACGTTGTTCAGCTCGTCCGACTGCGGCTTTATTTTAATGAGGCGTTAATTAATTGCCCCGCTTGCGCGTTTTGACATTGCCCAACCAAAGAGTCCAACAACGGTCGAGCCAAAAGATTTATTGTCTCTCGCACTTTTAGCCCTGTCTTCGCGAAAGTGTTTATTAAAATATTACATTTGACATAATTGGAATTTATGAGATACAGTCCCGAAAAATCAACAACAACAGCAACAGCAGCAATCACAACAACATTGAAACAATAGTGTGAAAATGTATGTAATTGTAAGTCGAGTACTTAGAAAGCTTTCCTAACAAAAATGAAAATATTCAAAGCTGGCAAATAAAATCACCGCAACTATAGGCGACAGATTAATTTTTTTTTTAAAGGATTTTTTACGAAATTTAATAATATGCAATGTGAATAAATATTAATTCTTTTACTTTAAAATTAAATTTAAAATGTAAACTTAACTAAAAATAATATTTGAAAATTATCATGTCATATATTTCTAAAATCGTAAATTCACAAAATGAAAATGAAATTGCAATGCAAAATACGTCTCTGATTTCAAAAAAGTTATAAAGCTGAAAATGTAAATATATGTATAATGTATTAATTCGCTAATTTGATACTTTTTTCTAACAAAGAAAAATGTATATTCTAGTAGTAACATTCTTGACTTTTTAATTATAAATAAAGGGAATTAAATAATGTTATTTAATTGTCCCTGTAATGACTGTTAGTTTTAGAAACTCTTTGAGAAAAATATAAATAACTCAGTTGACTTTAAAATGTTGGACATGCTCACAGATACTCGTATGTATAGGAATAGGATAGAGGATTATTAAGGTTTACTGACGCCCCATTTGCCAATTAGAAATCATTTTAAGCGCCTTAAGCCAATTGACATGGCGACCACACAATGAGCATACAAACAAGCGGCAAGTGCGAGTCAAACAAACGACAGACAACAAGCAACAAACAACAAACGACAGGCAACAAACCAGGCAACCCCATGGCCATCTTAAGCGTCTGATCTCTTGTCTAAACGCACATAAAAGTCATCAAATTCACTGAAAACAACATTTGGCTTTACGTTTACGTTTACGTTTTGTTGTCATTGTCACCGGGAAACTGTGACGGGGCGCGTTTGGGCTTTTAACTTTTTTGTTGCCATCAAACCAACCCGACTGTTCCCCCGCCCGCGCAGTAATCAACAAGAGTGGCAATGGCGACGATGTGCACTGCGTCCTGGTGCGTCCTCTGCCTCCTCTGCGTCCTGTGCGTCCTAGTGCGTCCCGGCGGCAGTGGCAGGCGACGTTGCCAGCCCTCAGGGAAACGTCAAACAAATGACAGTTGATTAGACAAACATCTCGACGGCGGCAACACAAAACGAGCATCAAATGGAAAATTGTGAAATTATGCAATACGCTTTCGCACTCACCGTCGAGTCGCTTCGAGTCGAGTCGGAGTCAAATGAAGTAGTTTTGGACCCGGGTGATCTTAGCACGGCGATAAGATTAAACTCCAGCGTACGCACAGAACTTCCAACACCCAAAACATAAAAAATAAAAGGAAAACCCACCCGCCTGGCCTACAGGCTGTCGACGGACAGATACATTTGCAGATACAGATACATATACTCGTAGAGCTGCAGATACAGATACATGGAGGAGGCAAACAAAATGCCGAAATAATTGAATGCGATGAGGCTCATAGCCATCGTTGGCGTCGTTTTTTGGCATCAAGCCGTTAAACAACAGGCGTAAAGTACAACAACAACAACAACAACAACAACAACAACAGCAACAACGAGAAGTACAACAACAACAACAGTGGTTAAGGAAATGGGAAATGGCAGAACGGCATCAACGGGGCACTGAATGTGCCTCCAAATGGGCCTCATAATAATTTGTGAAATAGGCAATATCAGTCAGGCCAAGTAGTTACAATTACTTAAGTGCCTGGCAGCAACTTCTATCCTTACTTGAGACTTGAGACTGAAGTGCGCCTCAAGACAGTTACAGTTGATCCTTTGGGGGAGTTCTGAAAACCTAAAATATATCAAATAGTTGTGCAGGTTCGCTATTTTAAATAAAAGTTCAGGGCCAACTTAATATTGTATAAGATATATAGAGAGAACAATTTATAGATACTAAATAAATAGATGAATAACGAATTATATTTATGACCTGAATAATGGAGTTTTACTATCCCTCTCTAGGTGTTAGCACTAGATTTGTTATTCAAAAGATCCTATATATATTTTTAACTGGTACTGAAGTTTTCTTAACACCGTAAGTATTAAAAAAGGATTCTCTGAAGAGTAATATTTAAAATCGGTTGGGTAAGTATTATAAAATATTTTTCTGAAGAGCAATAAAAATAATACTTTTTGTCTAAACGCTTAGTTTAATTTAATTTTTCATTTAAATCATAATCATTAAATTTGTTTTCTGCTCTCAACACGTTTTTGTCAACTGCATTTAGTTGAGCTGAAATAAATAAATAATATGTTTGATAAAACCACAAAAGTCGAAGACATTTCTGAAAACAACAATTGAAACCATTTGCCATTTCAGAAATATGCTCCGTCCAATTGCTCCATGTAGTAGAATTCGAGTCATGTATAAACTACAATTTATCATAGACCAAACACATTTAACGTATGTTTTCAAGCAAATTCAAATTCAGCCCAAAAAGGGGCCAGGTACGCAATCACCGAGCACACTCTCCAAAAAAAAACAAAGAAAAAAATTATAATAGAAAGTCGGCTGGAAAACCAACTAAACCCCAGCCCCACACCAGCAGCCGGATCCGGAGCCGGAGCCGGATCTGGACATGAACCTGAGCCACAAATGAAAACAATGCAGAGCGCAGCAGTTTTTAGTTTTCTACCTTTGTGCAAGATTCGCTCAAATGAATGAAATGCAGGAGCATAGGAAAACAGAAGGAGTAGGAGAAGGAGCAGCAGCAATAGAAGCAGGAGTAAAAGCAGAGAGGACTCAGCTGCGTTGAGTGGAACGTCTGTTTCTAGAGCGTTTGTTGTTTTTATTGTGGTTTCAGTGGTAGCCAAGGGAAGGGCGGGGGGAGAGACAGAGACAGAGACAGACTCGTCGACTGCAACAAAAGCCAAGCGTAAAAAAAAATGTCTCCTTCTGTTGCTGTTGTTGTGGTTGTTGCTGTTGCTGTTGCGTGGGCGATGCTTAACAAACAACAGAAGCTGCCGTTTCCCGTTTTGTTGATGAAATAAAATCCGCCTTTTGTGCATTTAATTTTTAGAATAGCAAACAAAGCGCAGGCAACAACAAAGGGCGTACCAAATATAACGCAAGCAACAACAGCAGCAGCAACAACAACAACACCCACAACAATAGTCGCTCACAATGGGCAACAGGACACTAAAGCTGTGCACAGTGCACACACAAAAACCTGAAAGGTTGTCGTCATTCGTCTCCAACTCCATCTCCATCTCGTCCTCATCCTTCTCAGCCTGCTGCTCGAACATTAACAAAGGAGCAGCAACTGCATCAGGCTTGCAATTTGATGCCACGGCCAAAAAAGGGTTGATCGGAGTCGGAGTCGGAGTTGAAGTCGTTGCTTTGAGGGCAACTTAATTATTGGCACGCGTTGCAATTTTTCTCATTGACTTTGCAAGCTTGTTCCTTGCCTTTCATTTCTTATTGTTATAATTTTTTTATTTTTTTGGTTTGTCAACGAATTTGAGACGCGCCACGTGTCGTATGCGCAACCTTTGACCGCAACACTGGAACAATACTCGTAATAGCAGCGACAGTCGGGCAGTCGAGCAGTTGGGCTGGCAACTATTAAACAATAACAAAGCTCTCGTCATAACAGCAACAACAACAACAACACTAACAATAAGAACTGAGAAACGAAAGAAGAATAACAACACACAAAACAAGTCCCAGCGCGCTCGTTTTGGGGTTCCATGAAATTGTTGAGCTTGTGGCGCCACAGAATCTCAAAATCTCAAGACGCAACATTGTAAAAATTACATCAATGGATTTCGTCGAGCTCGGATCCTCTCTCGTGCTTATCATGCCAGCTCGCTCCTGTATTCAATGTGAAAATAATTTCTTTATCCTTTTTATGTGCCCATTTGGCATGTGCCGTTATGCCAAAGCCAAAGCCGAAGCCAAAGCCAAGCCAAGTGCCAATTGGGGGTAAGGGATGAAGTTGGGCCCTTGGCGCTGGAAGGGTGGGGGGAACAAGTCGGTGGGTTGGCCCGGGTTGTTGTAGTAATAACATCCCCCAAATGGGTCATTTGCGTATCCTCAAACAGCGAATAAAAATCAGTGAATAAGAAAAACAGGAAGTGTCAGAGGACATCCGCATGTTTGTTGCTCTTGTCCTTGCTGTGTTGTCGTTGTAGTTGTCGTTGTTGCTCCCGCATTGTTCTCACTAGAACTCTATGGCTGTAAATACATGTATGAATCTATGTGTGTGTGTGTAAAAGGACCACTGTTTTTGGGTCTCAATACTTTTGATTAAGAGTTCGACATTGTTGCCCTGCTAATTGCAAACGACGTTCTGCCTCACGATTTATGTCGTGCCCGAAATGGTCGTCCTTATTGCTCCGGTCTGTACCGGTTCAGACAGCAGCTGGAGCTGCTCTAAATGGGCTTGTCCACTAATTATCGAAGGGCGTGTGATCTCCCCCGCAAGTGTGTCTTGAGTGAGAAACGAGTGACCAACATGGATACAATTTAAAACACATACTAATTTATGTTGGGAGATATAGGAGAAACCCATAGAATTCATTGGGTGTGAATTGTTTAAGGTAGCAAAGTAGTCAAATAGCCTAGGATGACAAGTTGTGATTGTATATTGAATAGTTTTTATAGCACTCTATAGTTATTAAATAAAATTATGGAAAAATTTGACTTGTAAAATTCAAACAACCCGAAATTTTCATAACTTTGGCAAAACTAGACCGATTTGCAATCGGAATGTCATATTGATCATGGATTAGCTTTACCATTCATCCTGCATTCAAATTTCATTTATTTCGCAAAAAAAAAAACATTTTTACCTGGATTTGGGCTTCAATTTCAATTTCTTTTTCAATTTTAAAAACGGAAAATTTCAAGTTTACACTTTTAAATTAAAAGTTTAAATCGATTCCTTATCTCGTAATTAGTATTAAACTACTCTTTAAATTTGATTCCGGAATTTTTTATTAAAAATCATGTACAATTTGCCAATAAGTATGACTTGTTAAATTTCTAAGTCAAATGATTGTCCAAATTCAAACTTTCATACCTTTGTCAAAGCTGCACCGATTTTCAAGCGGAATATCATTTTGATCACGGCTTAGCCTCTTAATTCATTCCGAAACCGGAGCCGATATTGGTTAAGACTTGATTCCCAAAAGAACAGATTTTTAATATTTAAATCTGTTAAGTGATTGTATCTTGGTGAAATTCTTTGTGTTATCTAAAAGACTGAGTCTATGGATCTCTGTAAGATTTATACACTTCTGGCTAATATGCTAATCTAAAGACCTATTCATGCAGTTCAACTTTCCAAACGCTTAAATGTAATCTTCAACAAGCAAGTCCAACGCAAAGTCGTAACGTCTGCCCGTAATCCTTTTTTCGCAATTAACAACACATACGCATGTCAACACAACAGCGGGACGTAACAACAACCACAACAACAACAACCTAATGGCCACAACTGTGAGATGCAGTCACCGCCAACCGCCAACCGACAACCGACAACCGAGAACCGAGAACCGACGAAGCCATCGGAGCTCCGTGTCTGGGTAAGATTAATGTGCGAGTTGCGTTCCTGTTGTGGCTGGCGCGTCTTGGCGACTTATGGAAATTCATCATTATCTCTCTCACCCTGTCTCCCTGTCTCCCTATCACCCTGTCGCCCTGTCTCCCTGGGCAGAGTCTCAGCATAGAGAGATCGCTGTTTGCTGTGCGTTTAATGAGTTCTCAAGCGATGTTCAATTCAACTCATTAGCTGCATTTTCCTGCTAGCCAAAAAGTGCAAATCCCTCTGTCCTGCACTTGTGTTTCTTTTGCATATATTAGCACTGCATGTGAGTGTGTATATAGATGTGTCTGCATCTGTGTCTGTGTCTCTGACTGGGTCTCGTGTGCGTATTTGTCATTGTCAACATTGGTGTAGAACATGGCGATGGCGATGGCAACTGGGATGGCGATGGTGATGGCGATGGCGATGGCAACTTGCAGCTGCCCGGGCTTTCACGCAGGTGATTAACATAAACGCCAAATGTCATGTTTTGCACTTTTAGTCGCCAAATGGCTGAGCAACTAACTTGGGGCTAAGCTGGCTACGCATCTATTGGCCTAACAAATTGTCTAAGTGTATGATTTGAAATGGCCAGAAGCCCCTTAGCCGTCTCTTAAGCTTAAGCCTTATCCGTAGCCATTCGACGACCAGCAGGATTCCTAATCCAAGTCTTGGCACGCGTTGAGTCCCACAACAAACGCCAAAAACTTTCGAGGCCATAAATCACGGCGCTTGCCAAACAAAACAAAAACCCGCCCGGAATCCTCAAACCGCAGCTAAGCAAACAAACAAGTCTTGGCTGGCTGAAAGGACAGAGGGATGGACAAGGACAGGGAGAGGGGGAAGAGGGAGAGGAGCAAGGGACGACTGAGCGGACAATGCCAGCACCTTGATAAATTCAAAAGCACGCACTTTTGATTTAGGCAAATCCCCAATAGGATATGAGAACACGGATACTCGCGTGCCGTATGTGAGAAGAGAGTATACTACTATATCATGGCATTGGCAGCTCTCGAACCGGAAAGTAAGAAATCTCCATAATATATGCCGGAACATATTCCGCACACAAATTGCACAGCAGTCAGTAGCTCGCATTTCTCTGACCAGTCCAGATCTGCCGAAGGAGCTGTCGTCTCCAAGAGATAGAGAGAGAGAGAGCATCGCCATATTATAATTCAAATTTATGCAGCCAACAAACCCTTTTCACACGCACTTTCTTATCGACACCATATGATTTGAACGGGTCCCCAACTCCTCCTTTTTCCATCGTCAGCGACTGGCAAATAAAAAACTTGTTTTTACCATTGCCATTCCCCATTAAAATTGGTGAACAGTGGGCGGACGGTGGGCGGATGGTGGGCAGAGGGACGAAGGAAACGGAAATGAAGCCAAACGGAACAAGCAAAACAAATTTACAAAATGAAAATGCCACACATACGCGAAACGGAGACGGAGATGAAGATGGAAATGAAACTGGAGAAGGAGATGGAGATGGAAACGGGTGACAGAGTACAGAATACGGAGTACAGGAGCAACATCCCCACGGTATTCGTTTGGCGATTTGCCTGTCACAGGGTTGTAGTATCCACACCCCATCCCCTAGTCCACATCCCTTAGTTCACATAGCACATAGCTTGGCTGTCGCCGTCGATGCTTGTTTTATTTATTGCTTTTTTAACCCTTTTTTGGTTGATTTGCTTTCGATGTCGTTTCTTGTTTTCCGTGTGTTCCCCTTCGTCCTGTCCATCCACCAGCTAACACCAATGATAGCACCACGCCCACAACCTTCACAGCCTCCATGGGATGGTCATCCAATGGCTTAGCGATTGCCAAGTTTCACTTTTGCGTTCTGCAATTCAACGGCCGCTTAATGAACTCAACTCCATTCGAAATGCATCGATTTTTAGTCGTCCCAGAACTTTTCTGAATACCTGCTGCATGTCCTTTGTCTCTTTTCTCCCATTTCCATTTTCGGCAAAGTTTCTCTTGGCTTAATGAAAAGTAAGCTGATAATGTAGAAAAGCCAAACTTTTGTTGCATTTCGTAGCATTTGCATAAATGTCCAATGATTGGATCCATTTAGGGATCTTGATTAAAAGAAATAGAATAAAATAAAAATATGGAAATAGTTGCTTGTTTCATTAAATTAAAATACTATGCATAGTATTATAAGACACCATCTCCTTATTCTAAATATTATAGTGAACTGCATTCAATAATTTGTAGACAAGCTATTTATCCAGATAAATATCTTAATAAACATCTTCAAATTTATAAAGTTCCTCTCTTCATTATATTTTATAGGGCAATCCAATAAAATTTGGAAAACATCAAGTTAATGAAGTAAGTATTCCATTTGACATTTTACTGATGTCATTCAAATGCTCAAGGTTTAACTTCCCAAGTTTCTGGCTTAACACCAATCGTAAAATATAAGACTAATAACCTGATCTTAACTCAATGCAACTTTATTAACAGCAGATTTTTGTGAGATTTCGCTGGCTTTTAATTAAGATGCCGTGTTTGTTATGTTGTTATGTTGTTGCCTTGCCAAAGTTAACAATTTTTTCATTAGTTATATTTATTAAATGGCAAGGCTGTTAAATTTTCCAACATGTAGCGTTTGTTTTTCTTTTCCATTTTTTTTTTGATTTTTTTTTTGTTGGCGCCATTGAGATGGTAAGGCAACTTTTAGTGTATACTACATATCATTTTAAAATTTGGAGTTTCTTTTTCATTTTTTTTTTGTTAGTCGCTTTATTACAGATGATGTATGGGATGATGATGCTGATGCTGATGCTGATAATGATGATGACCTCATTGCTGGTGGAACACACACAGACAGCTTGGATTCCAGAGTCCAGTCTCTGGCCGGGATTCTGTTGTCCACATAGTGTTGGCCAACTCGACTCCATAGCCAGCTGCCTCATCTGGCTCATCTTGGCTAATAATTTCAGTTGTTGTTTGCTATTTTTTTCTTTTTTCGCGCTGAATGCATAATGACAAAAGTTTCTGTTTCTGTTCGTTGTTTTACGTTGTTCGGCGCTTGCTGGCGGTCAGTTAGCCAGTTGGACAGTTGGCCAGTTGGACAAGTGGACAGTTGGCCAGGCGCGCACAACAGATGACAATCATTTAATTAGAAACTTTCCCATAGGCTCGAGCCAGCTCTCAGTGTTTGTTGTTGTTTCACTTTTTTGTTATCGTTATGTATTTTTTTTTATATTATTTTTTGTATAGTTTTGCGAGCTGTTAATTAACTTGTTTGAACAGGTGTGAAAAAGTTGTCAACGCTGCTGCAGGGGACAAAACAGGGACTGTTGCCGGTAATTACAGTTGGCCAACTTTTCAGATGCTTTTCAGATGCTGCCAAAGTCGCTTTTGGCCTTTGTCTCCTCATATTTGCATACAGCTGCAGAAGCGACAACTCTGCGGGTCGACATTCGACATTCAACATTCAACATTCAACATTCAACATTCGGCATTCAACATTCAACATTCGGCATTCTGCAGTGACATCCATCAAGACAAGGAGTCCGTTGCGGCGACTGAAGGCCTTGGCAGAAATTAAAAATTCCGATTGGAATTCCCCGATAAGTTGCCGCCGCAGCAACAATTAAATATCGCTGGCGTCGTCGTCGTCGTCGTCGTCGTCCATGTCCAACTGCAACTCCAACAGCAACTGCAAGTCCACGTCCACGTCCACGACACGATTGGCATTTGTTATAGGCGCCTCGGTGCTCGCAAATGCGTAGCAATTGGCGCTACATTTGGCCACAAAATGCAGAGGGCGCTACGTGACCGATCGCTGTTCCAAGATATGGGCGCAGGAAAGCGACAAGCCGCCAGTCTCCGTCCCAAGCCCAGTCTCAGTCTCAGACAGAGACAGAGACAGAGACCAAGACCAACGACAATACAAGACAGAGCCAAGACACTCCAATCCAATCCAAGACAAGTCAAATTGTCAGGGCGCCTTTCGAGCTCTGGATTTGCAATTTGACTGATGATCGTGATTAGGCTACGTTTCAACTACTGACAATTCCGATCTCGTCCCACTGTGCTCTGCATTTCACTTAGAAATGCAACAACAATCAAAATCACAACCAGTTTAGTTAAACTAAAACTATGCTGTTAATCAGTGCAATTATTTGACAAATGCTGTAATTTAATTAAATCTTCTCATTTTAAATTAAATTCAATTTTAGTGGTATATATGATTAAGAACTAGTTCAGCTCAACTGCAACTGTGAGCAGATTTCATAAAAGAAAAGACTGGATTTGTAATCACATTGATCATATTTAATTATAATTCTCTAGAGCTGAACTGCATATTTAAAATAATTTATTAAGAGATATTGTTCTGTAAAACAGATAGAATTTCTGAGTCTATTATTACTGATTTTTATTTTAATAAAATCTAAAAAAATTTGAATTGAAAATAAGTTTGCTGATAAAGTATTTCAGTTCAGTTTTCTGAAGATATCGATAATATTTGTGTTGTAGTGTCTGTGTTTAAGTTCTTTCTGTGAGCGTGTTCAGAGTATTTCTGACATGATCTCCAAGATGCAGCCAATTGCCTCGGGATCTGTCCAGTTTAGTCCCAAGTGCGTCCCATGCGATCGTTCATTAAGCGAACGCTTTGTATAAATTATGCTAATGATGCTACAATTGATTTGTAATAAAAATCCAAAAAACGCTGCAAAAATAAGATAAATATGCTCAAAGCACGCACTTCACTTTGCTGGCCAGCAACAACAACAACAAGGAGGAGTGCAATCTGGTCTGGTTATTGGTCCGTTGATCTTGCCCCTTCTACGGCTTTGAGGCTATGAGGCTGCTGCATGTTGTCTGCCGCCTGTCGTCGGCCAACTGTAGTCTGCATCTTGGCCATGGCCAGCGGCTGTTGGCTGTTGTTGCTGATGTTGCTGATGTTGCTGTTGCTGATGTTGCTGTTGCAGCTGAGCAGAGTGCTGGGAAAACAACAACAACAACATACAGATATTTACATAATTAGAAAGCTGCCACATATGCTGCCACCCACACCATCAACAACGTCATTCCCAAACCCATTCCCAATCCCATTTCCATCACCAGCTGAAACTTCATTGCAACCACCGTCGCCGTCGCTGTCGACGTCGCCTTTCCCAAGTTCAAGTTGCCGTTTTGAACCCTTTCAACCAATTTGCAACGGAGACCGCGCCAACATTTTCCCGTTGCCCAGCTGCTGCAATTAATGCCACAACCCATGTGCTCCATGTGGCAATGTGGATTGAGGATTGTACTCACACACATGTGTATTCGGGTGTGTATGACAGTGTATGTGTGTGTGTGTGTGCAAAATTGAGAAAACATGCCTAATTTCATGTAATTGCTATTTGATTTATTACAATCTACAAAATTTGACTTTTGGCGCAGTCTGCGACGCCGACAAAGTCCCCGGTTGCCTCTGTTGCTGTTGTTGCTGTTGTTGTTGTTGTTGCTGCTGTTGTTGCTGTTGCGGTTTCTCAGAGATTGGAATGGGATCCACCAATAGTCGCAGTAGTTTCTACACGGTGTTGTATTGCTTGTAGCCTGTATTTACTGTTAGACGTGCCTGGTGGCATTTTGGAGCAATTGCCACCCACCAGATGTTGTTGCTACCACTGTTGTTGTTGTTGCTACCACTGTTGTTGTTGTTGCTACCACTGTTGTTGTTGTTGCGGTTGTTGTTGCTCTTGTTGTCGCTGCCAGCAGCATGAGCAAATTTTCTAATGAGTAATTTGCGAGTGAAACTGAGCTGCCTTGTTAATGATGTGCGTGTTAGGTGAGTGGACAAGCTGGAGGAAAAGAGAGGAGGAGAACTGACTGACTCTGGAATGCACGATAAGATTCCCTCACTGAGTAATGGCTTATTACAAGACAGCTGCGAGTGCACTAATTTTTTAAAAGATAGAATCCATCAAACTGGCAAGCAACGTCTAATGATGTGGTCCCAATTAAGACAAGCGTAGAGTTAAGCTAACTTTACCTTAACTTTCGATGGCAAAGAAACATTTTGTAAGAAATTACAAAATTAAGTCAGAGAAAATATAATAATATATGAAATCCTAGCACAATTACTTTACATCTGTCCTTGGCGTTATTTGTAAAAGAAGTATTAAAGATTCTTTTAACTCAAAATCTACAATATATTTCGTTTAAAGTAGAAAATAAAAAAGTTGCTTTGGTTATTTTTGAGAAATATTCTGACCATGAAAGATAATAAAATAAAATCTCGGTCCCTACATCCTTGATACACATAACGTATTTTCTATACCGAAAAAAAAATTCCAAATATGTTTATAGAAATTGGGAATGGGAAAATGGGAAGGAAAACAATGAAGTTATCACGATTTCCCTTCGTGATATCAATTGCAGCAATTGGTTTTTATATTATTAGTAGATTGAGGTATTTAGTGCATAAATAAAATAGAAAAGTATTCCCCTATTATAGACATATCTGCGAACTATTGCAATATGTTAATTATGAAGTTTATATAAGTTCATTGCTCAGTGATAGGTACTTGTATAATTATAGATATTGTATATACTTATGCAGCACCCAACCATAGAATACGCACCTTAATGAAGCCTATCCGCGGTTCCCTCATCTCTCCAACTCCCCCTGCCCCTCCCCCTACTCCCTCTTGGCCTTGGCCATTAAGCTGGCTTGCAGCTCATGTCAGACGACAAACGGCTTTTTGCGTTGACAATTTTCCTGTGTGATGTGCTTAAGATTGATGGGCCGCAATTATCGCCAGTTGAGTAATTTATATGAATACCAAAATGGGCGTGTCGCACATGTGACAGTGCGCAAACACATTTGCTGGAGAGAGTGTGTGTGTGTGTGAGTGTGTGAGTGTGTGTGAATTCAATTAAAATGAAGTGCAATGCAATATTTTATGCAGTAATTCGAATTAAAATTCACAACTAAATATCGATTTCAAGAGGGAGACGCGGTAAATGTCTAAAAAGAAACAGCACACACACACATACACACACACAAAGGCACAAATATAATAAGGTGTGAGTGTATGTGTGTGTGTGTGTGTGTGTGTGTGTGCGACTTCATATGGCAATAACACAAATTACACAACATATGGTGCCAATGATGTCGACGTTGCCCTTTTCTGGTGGCAACAACAAAAGCCAAGCCCGAACTTGAAGTTGAGGCACTTGTATAAACCTTTATTGTGTACATGTGTGTGTGTGCGTGTGTGTGACTGTAGTGGTGTGAGTGCGGCACAATCCTTTTGCCTGTCAGTGATTTTAATGCCTTTATTTCTCTCCATTGCAAGTAACTTTCCTTTTGCCTGGGAATGGGTTTCCTTTTATTTTTTTACTTTCGACAAGCTTTTTACTTTTTTAATCTCAGGTGACGCCGCCTGGGTGTCGTAAATCACGCCACCCTCGCCTCACCCTGCCACCCTCCTGATCCACGACCCCATTGAGAAGGGGTTGCCACTTCCTGTCTGAGTGTGTGTGTGTGTGTGAGTGAGTGAGTGTGTGCGATAATTGAGTTGTGAATGTGCTTTACAATACTCGTATATTTTTTATTTTGCCGCAGCGTCTCCCTTAAGATATTGATATGCACGGATTGCTCAGGATGTTGCGAATTATCGCAATATGCATTTGTGATCAAGAGAATAATGGGAAACAGGGAAATTGAGAAAGTCTCCTCTATGCTAATTTTCAAATATAAATACTTGTGCATTTTGAGGACCCTTTTTGGCGGTGGGTGGTCCAACTCCCGTTGAGTGCCCATTCTAGAGGCAGTTTCCATTAGTTAAATTTCATTTAGGCCGTGGCCCATAAAGAATTATAAAATGTCTTAATGGCCGCATAACAATTTCAACAATGGAACCCGCCCCTGAGAAGCGACACTAATCGCCAAACAAAATGAAAATGAAATTTACACAAAGTTTTAGCCCCTTTTTGTCTTTGAGATGCCAGGCAACTGACAAAGGCCAGATAGCTTCACTGGCTTTGTGGTGCTTTGCCAGCGGAAAGTGTTAAACATGTCAGGGAATTTGTTTATTGGGTTCTCTTCGCTTCAGACTCTCTGCGGGGGAGGCAGGCAGGGGGAGGGGGAGAGTGGGCATCTGTTTGGATTGCCAATGCAAAGGCTCTGAGTCGAGAGCAAATTTTAATTACCAATGCTGCAAGTTTAATTAAAATTTAGCTGAAGCTGAATCCGAATCCGAATCCGAATTCGTAGCCGAAGCAGTTGCCTCAGTTTCTCGCCAGGTGGCGGCATATTTCTTGCGCAATTTTGTTGCCTCTACGCTAATTTTTAATTAGCTAAAATTGCATAAATTGCTGTCAGTTCACACTCCCCCTACCACTCCACCACTCTACCACTCGACACTAAAAATAAATTTCAAAATGGCGGCCGAGAAGCGCAATTACAATTAGTGTTGCATAGTTTTGTGCGCTGCGCACATAACCTCAAAAGTGCCGCTGGCAAATGTCATTAAATAAAACTTAATTGACAATTTGAAAAGCCTAGCGAAGATGCAAGAGAAGGGGTAGCAAAAGGGGGTCGGGGTAGGCACTGCAACAGTCAATTAAGTTTCCCCGCAACAGACAAATAATTCGAAAAAAAAAATTGCAACCGCATTTGACTTTTGCATTTGTGAAAATTCCAACAAAAGGGCACAAATTAAAAACTGAATCGGCAATAATTTAGCACTTCTCGGCATTTATCGCACACAGACACACTCACACACACACACACACACACGCACACACATAGGGAACAGGACTGCAAGCGGATCCGGGTACGGGTTATATTTACAATTGGCATGCAAACAAAATGGCGTTTTAACGCTAACTGACAGCTCAAGTTGAAAACTGTCTGCTTATCAAATTGGGAATTATTTAAATATGCGTTGCTAATTAGGCAGCAAACAAATTCGTTTATTGAACGAAATGTGTAAAGTTCCGCAGATAAAAGTTGGCTCTTCCCTCAGATAAATAACGAGTAAGCAGGATTGGTCACAACATTTCCAAAGTACATACGACTAACAAATGCATAATACAACTAACATATACATATAAATTAATTAAAACTAATATATCAAAATAATATGCAAATTATTATAACGATTACAAAAAAATTATTATAACATTTGCCATGAATATTAAACTAATTAATATTGTCAAAATTATTTAAACTATAAATTATATATTACATTTAAAATGAAACTTAGCAGGTGGACCTAGAAATATTCAATATTTAGTTACTATTTAGTTTTGAATTTATAAATTTGATTTGAAAAAATGTTTGAAAACTTAACTTCATGAAAATGATATATTTAGATATTACTTTCGGAAAGTGTATGCAATATTCTAGTCTTAATATATGTTTTATGCATACGGATAGCATTGACAGTTTTTACCCTTTTGAACTGCCTTTCCCGCTCTCCTCCCGCAATGGCAATTGTACTGCTCCGAATGTCAATTTAGATTCGGGCAGGATATTCGCCAGAGCTTAATTATGCAAACAGTCAACGGAGCCAAACAAAAAAAAAAAAAAGGGCATGACCAGCCGAAAAATGATATACAACTAATTTATTTTCAATTTTCGGAAATCATGAGCGCTATTAAAATTTAGTTGAACTAACTGGTTGGCTGACTATCTGACTGGCTGACTGGCTGACTAACGGACTTCTCATATAATCAGGCGGTTCGTCCCATTCGAGAGTCCAGTAAATGTGGCATGAAATTTGCGCAGGACAACAGTGCAACGTTGCAGCGAACTGTGGCCAGTTGCTGGGCAGGATTCCCGCAGTTCTCCTGCGGTATTCACATGTGGTTGTTGTCCCTGGAGGTCAGCTCATGGTTTTGGGGGACAATGGTGGCTTTTTATTTTTGCATTAACAGCAACAAACACGACAATGAAATGACAACTGAAATGTCCGATTATATGCCACACAACCCCACACACACACACACACACACACACACACACAGAGGGACATACAATACGCAAATAATAATGCAATATTATTTTATTTTCAAGAGGAGGTTGCTGTGGTTGGAGGAGGAGAAGCAGGAGGAGGAGGAGGAGACACTCATGTTTGCTATTCATTGCACTGACCGGCGGCCATTGTCGGACGGATGTTAACTTCCACTTAAATGGCTTCGTTTCCGCTTGTCGTTTATTTGGCTTTTTAATATAATGTACATAATTTTTCAATTTTTATTTATATGCATTTTGTGTGTATGCATTTCATTTGCAGTTGCAGTTGCAGTCGCAGTCGCAGTTGTTGCATTATCGGCCAAATAATAATAATAATAATGTACAATAAAAAGCGCTTTTCTGGGAAAAACAGAGCACAACAGTTGGACAACAGTTGCATTGTCGACACAAATCAGACGTCAGCATTTTTCACAATTCGCCTTTTTCTGCTTAATTTTGCAATTTTTGCCACAAAGCGCATCACAGCCCACAGCCACGCCCCCTTCCCAAACTTCCAAGCTCCCCATTGGTCATTCCGAGAGACTGACAGAGAGAGAGAGAGAGTGAGATAAAGAGAGAGAGAGAGAGAGAAGAAGATAGTCTGTCCCTTTGTCTGTCTGTCCTTCTGTTCGTCTGTCATTTCATCTGCAGCTGTGTGCGTGAATATATGACTTTTATATGGACATACACACTCATACACACACTCATACACACACTCATACACACACACACACACACACACACTTGGGCATGCTGCATTGTTTATGAATTTCAACCATGGCATCCCCTCGTGACAGCATCCATTGCCACAGCTGTGCACTCTTCAATTAAATATGAAAATTTGTCAATTATTTTGTGCAACATGCGACAATTGTTAAATTTTTAATTATTTCTGTAGGTATTTTCAACGAATTAAGTTTAATACATCAACATATTCATAGGCAAAACCATATATGCCATATAGAAGGCATTCATGCATCAATTCATGACAATGTGCCACAGCAATTCAGTTGCCTCCCGTTTCTATGTATTATTCTTCAATTATTATGTTTTTTATTCGACCTACTTGAAATAATTATCATTTTTTACATATCATTAAAAATTAATATAATATTATAACAATTCGAGTATATTGATCTGATCGATGCAACAAATATGCATTAATTAAATATTTTTACTTTAAGCTTAATTTTTAATATTTTTATAAATGTATAAGAATAGTGTAATACATGTTATTTCAAATGCTTGTTTAGTTTAATAAGCATGATTTATCCTCCTACTAAATTTACATTAAGATAAATATGGGATTAATTTCGGGATTTATTAAAAATGTTTGGATTTCAATAAAGCTACTGCTTTCTTATAAATTTCCGATTCTATCATTGAAACCATCTATCGCATTAAAAATTGTTCTAAATTATAAAATGGATTTTAACATTTGTTATTTTGTTCTGAACTACATTACTTAGAAAAACTCAAGTCTCACTCAAAAGATATTTAAAATTTCAAGCAAAAGCAAAAAAATGTAATATATATATTTAATTGTAAATTGGTTTCTGTTTTTGGAGTATAATTTGGAGAATAATAATACAAGTCTGGGAATATTTTAAAATTCTTGAACTAATGCAACCTTTGTTTCTAGGACTATAATGATGATTTGAGTTTTATAGAATATATTTCTTAACATATTTTCAAAACTTTTTAATATCAGCAGTAGATTTCCAGGTCTACGAGTATATTTAGTCTTGCATTGCAATTGTGGCGCCACCGAACAACAAGCATTGCTATCAACATTGCCATCGAAGCTAGACGTATGAAGTACATGCACTGCTGCCCCCATCATAGTACACACACACACACACACACACACACACACACACACACACACACACACTCATATTTGTGGCAGCTGGAGGTTTTGGTATTGTTGTTGCGGTGTTGCGACTTGTGGCCATAATACTCGTAATTCTGCAGTCATATCTGCATGTGGCGACACTGAGACCGCGACGTGCCTAAAAAGAAATTGCGGTTGTTGTTGTTGCTGTTGTTGTTGTTGCTGTTGTTGTTGTTGTTGCATTGCCACTGTCGCTTGACATGCGCTGCGGTGTCGTTCCCGTTGTCGTTCTTCCTTCCTTGTGTATGTGTGTGAGTGTGTGTGTGTGTGTGTGTGTGTGTGTGTGTGTGGCATTTAACACTACCAAAAGTCAAAAGTGCGTAGTGTGTGCCATATGCACTTAGGAGAGCGCCCATTCCAATCGGCCAAACTTAACTCAAAAATGTTTGCATGTTGCGTGCCAAGCAAACATTTTGTGCCACCTCCAGCCGAAGGGGATCATGGAGGGGTGCATGAAGATGGAGAGAAGGGGGTAGGGTGGGGAGGGAAGCGGAGGGAAGTTGGTGGCTGCAGGCGTCCCATTTGCATGCCAGATTGGGTGCGCGCATGTCCAACTTGGCATTGGCGTTGGCGTTGTTACTGTTGTTGCTGTTATTGTTACTGTTGTTGTTGTTTCTGTTGTTGCTGTTGTTGGCCATTTGCCCTCTTGCAGCTGAGCAGCTTTTTGCCTTGTGCCTTCTGCGATTGGTTGCTTGAGCTGCCCTTTTGGCCATTTCTTGTGTGCATGTTGATAAGCCAAAATGCATGCAAAGTTTTCCCAAAGGGCAACCCCCAGAAAAGACGACGACGTTGCCCATTCCTCCATTCCTTCATTCCTCCATGCATTCCCAGTCGCATTCCGATTGCCATTCCTGTCCCGATGCCCTCTTTTAGCCTTTTGCCCTCTTGGCCCTGTTGCCATTTCTGTGACATTCAATCACAAAATGGCGTTTTCTTGTCAACGTCTGCCACAGCAGCTACTCGGAGCATGTCACGCCCACAAGCTCTCGCCCATCTCCGTGTCCACATTCACATCCATGTCTACGACGACGTCGACGTCACAACAAACAACAAGGCGCCCAACAATAAGTCAAATGAACAAACAAACATGAAAACGGAGCGTCACTTTTGGCCTTTTAGTGCCGAGTTTATAATACACTTACAAGGAAAATCTTTAAACAATTAAATAGATTTTAAAACCAACAAAAATATACTTAAAACTTGTCAATATTGAGTTAAAACATGTCATAAAAAAATCACGATTTAATCATTAGATAAGTAAATAAAATGTAAGGATTAACTTAAGCATTCTTATCTTAAAGTTGCTTTTAAGTTTGATCAGTAATTTTATCTAATTTCAATTAAAAAATATGAATTAAAGGTTGGTTTTTTTAACCATGGATTGTTACTTAAAAAACTATATTTTTATAAATAAGAAAACAGGTTAATGATTACAATCAATAAATTATAAACCTTGCAAGAGATGCTGCAATTATTGAAAGTATTTTCAAGCAACACACAAGCATAAAAAAATCAGATTAAATACAAAAACTATTTTCAAATATTATATATAAATTAAAATCAATATATATTATTAAATCTAAATACGAGGAAAATTTTATGAAACAAATATATAAAAATATTGTCTTGTTACATCAAATGTAAATCAATTGATTCAAATTTACAGGCTTTCCACATATTTTATTTGTAGATATCTTGTAAAATATTTGTAGAGTATTAGAAAACGAAGCTTGTACTTTGGATATACACGTACTTGTAAAGCTGACTGAGTGCATTATGATATGGGATATGGGTGGGGAGGACTAGAGATGTGGAGCTAAAGAGGCGTTATGGGTCTCCAAGTCAACAGTCAAATGTGCGCGACGCGGAGCGACATTCAGCTCGTTCAGCTCGTAAAAATGCGCAAAGTCCAAGAAATGTCAAATAATTTTAGCAACGATATAAACCCATTTCATGTTTACGACAAGCATTGGGGGGCGAAAGGGAGACGACGATGGCGATGGCGATGGCGCAAATTTGCATGTGCCACACAGCAATGCCCCCTGTCACACCCGCACCTAGTCTGCAACAGCCTCATGCCCCGTGCCACATGCCACATGCCTCCTTCTGCTGCATGTGCGCATGTGGAGGCGTTGCTGGTTTCACTTTGGCCTCGACTGGTGGCGTTGCTTTTGCTTTGGCTTTGGCTTTGGCTTTTGCCTGTGCTCCACTCTGGTGTTTTCTAATGTCCTGTCATGTACTTTATGAGATGTCGAGCGCCAGCGCATTGCCAAAGATGGTTGGCTCTGTTCCGGCCAGCGGCGTTGGTGGCAACAGCGCGTTATCGTGTCAAAATGAAGGGACAAACGACAACGACAAGAACGAAACGAAACCAAATGAATGGGACTGGGAATAAGACTGGGAATGGGATGGATATGGTAGTACGGCAGTCTGAGGATAGAGCCTCTTTTGGCTTGGTCAACTGTCGCTGTTTCTGTTCCTATTCATGTCTACTCCCGCTATATCTCCTCCTCCTCCTCCTCCTCCTTCTGCTCCTTCTGCCCCTCGCTGCACTTTGATTGTTGGTTTTTGGCGTCGGCTCATTTCTCGTAGGCTCTCTGGCATTTACATTTGCCTGACACGGGCACAAGTGCAGCTTTTGGCTGCTGCTACCAACTTGGGGTAGATGGGGTAGGTGGGGGAGGTGGGGTAGATGGGGTAGGTCACTGCTGGTCTAGGATCCAGTCGCATTAGCTTAATTTGTGTGGGAGGCGTCGTCATTAGAGGCATGCGAGGCAGACATACACTTTGTAATCAAAAGCATTGCACGCAAAAAGAGAATGCAGCTCAGCAATCAGCAATCGTGAAAGATGAGCCTAACATTCTGGCCAAACCCATCTGCCACTCAATGTCCCAACGGCTCATACCACCAAACGGCAAATGGAAACAGAATAAAGGATGCAAGAATGTACTCCAGATAAATGTACATGCTCTTAACTAAGCCAAAGCTGAACAATAGATAATTAGTTATTTGTTATTTATATCCAATTATGATAAAAATATCACTGACATTCGAAATTCGTGTAGCTAATATAAGTTTAATTTTTCGATTTGCAATTTAAAAATAATGGAAAACTGCTTCGAAAAGAAATTTTAATAAAATTTATTATTAGAGATATTAAGATTATTTTCATTTTTAAAAATATTTTTTATAAACTCTATAAAATCCTTTTCAAAACTTCAAGGGTTTGGAATTCGAAAAAAAATTCACTGTTGAGAGAATTCCTTAATTTGTATAATCAATATAGCATTTAAAAATACATTGCAGCCATACTTGAATTTACTTTATTAAAATTTCAGTCCTTTGGAAATTTCAATTTCTTTATCAAAGCAGGCATCGACTCGAGACAACCAGCAGAATTTTATGTATATATAGTACATATATATATACTTACGATACTTACAATCTAAATCCCCACACTTTTCATAAACTCGTATACAATTTTTGTATATTTTACAAACTGATTTATGCATGAGATAAAACAAACTTTGTAGACATTGAAAAGGCGAAAGCGAAGAGCAGAAAGAACAATTTGCATGAGGAGTGAAAAAAGAAATGTATATTGAAGCTAACAAAATATGCATAATATTTGATAATGCTTTCAGCGACATATCCTTGTTCCATGTTGTTGCTTTGTTGGCTTGTTGCTTTGTTGCTGACTGTATTTGTGGCAGGACTTTCAGCACGTCTACGCACAACAACGCTGGCAAATTTAGCTTTCAGCCTGCGGCACGAGGCACTCCAAGCAGATCTTATCGGAGGCGCCATGTGAGCATAAATTTCGCGTTGTCGCCATCGCCAACTTTGTCGCCGTGTGGCAGCAACAAAAATGCAAAAGGTCACGAGCAATATGTCCCTGCCCACAAAAACTGTGTCTCAGTCTCCTTAAGTGGAAATACAAACGCCTAAATAATGCAGGCAGCGGTATGTGGCAATGTGGCATGAGGCAATGTGGCATGAGGCATGTGGCAGGCATGGCGTTTCAAAGGCTTGAAACTGCTGTTTATGGGTGCAAGTCCAGTTGCCAATTGGCCTGCCTTGTGGGCGTGGCACGTGGCAGTCGCTGCTAGCAATTACAAGACGATACTACAATTACTTCTAAGTCATACCATGGCCCGATATAACTGGAAGCTGGAAAGTTTTGTTCGCTGAAGCAATTAATACCTAAAATTACACACTTCCATGAGATGGAGTTGGAGTTGGAGATGGAGATGGAGATGGAGACGGACGATGGAGACGGAGACGGAGATGAGCCGCAGGCGAAGATTTGAAGTGCCTGCTGGTTAGTTGCTTGTTTAATCGCTGATTTCCTGCCGGACCCGGCAAATGGCAATGCCAAACTTCAGTCGACAGTCGACTGAAGGACAGACAGATAGATAGACAGACAGACAGACTGAGAACAGGACCAAGTTCTGGGCGCCCGTTTCCGTTTGCACTTGAATGATTTTGTTTTGGCATTGGTTTTCGCTTTGAGCTTTCGGGGATTGTGGGTTTACTTCACTTTGCTTTTCTTTTGTTTCTGCGCAGTCGAACAAGCTCATAAATAAATTTACCAAACAAATAAATTCCATGGCCATGACTCGTTTCATAATCAAGCGAGTCTTGTCTTTATCGCCGCTAAGTATCAGCCAGATAGCCAAGAAACAGAAACTTTCGATGTCCCTCCTCTTCCTCTTCCTCCTGCTCCTCCTCCTCCCTTATTTGGATTGATGCCTTTTTGGCCGCCTTTTGTCTTCTCCCCGATCCAGTGAAGCGTCAAGGTGTACCAATTTGCAGCGCATGCTTCACTGCGCCTAATAACTTCGCCAACCGCAAGGCCAACAGAAACAACAACAACAACAACTAATACAAAAGAAGTTCTTTTGTTTTTTTCCAGTGCTCGAAAAGTTATCAGGCCAAATGAATAAATTTTAGTTGGGCGATGCTTTTGATTTCCAACTTGTCGCCTGATTGTCACACGTAAACAAAGCCTCAAATTTGGTGATCCGACAACCAAACTGATGACCTAGGGGGAAGGGGGTGGCAACTGAGTGGGAACTGAATGTGTGTGGGATGTGGGAATGGGGATTCGGGGGTAGGGAGCTGGTCAAGTCACCCCGAATTGGAACTGGAACTGAAACTGGAGAATGGCCTTTGGCTGTTCGTGCGCAGCAGCGTGCAAATGATTAATGGACGGTTAGACAAATGGAAATTGTATGAATTACATTAAAGTGTAGTTAGTTCGAATTTGGAAAAAGGGGGCAAAGCAAAAGTCCAACAAACGAAAAAAAAAAAAAAGCACACACTTTTCAGATACTGACACTTTTTCGATATCCAATGAATTTAAAGTTTTGGATTGGCAAGTAAATGAAACTTGCTCTGAAATCGACTGTTGCCACAGGTGAATAATGAATATTTCAAAGTTAAATTTGATATATTTATTACACAGTTACTACTTACTTAACACAGTAAATTTCCAAATTCCATAGTTAAAGTTTCGAATTTAGGAACAATATTCTAAATGAAAAAAATGATCTCGTGCTAAAAAAAACATATTTTAAATTTTAAATCCCCTGAAATCCATTAAATTTTGTTTTAAATCTATCAAAATATTCATAAACTTACATCAAAGCTTACATAATTTCGATTTTTTTATATAAGCCTCAAACTTTTACTTTGTTTGAAAATAAGCTTTACATTAATATAAAATATTCCAGAATCTCTAAAAATATTTTTAATTTTTAATGAAATATATATGAAATACAGAAATATTAAGTCTTATTACTCCTATTAATTTATATAGAAATGTTAATATTTATTCATTATATATTAAGTAAAGATAGGTATCCAAATTCTAGCTATTTTATCAATAGAATTATTTTATAAATCTTTATATAATATTTGCTATATTCTTTCAATAATTATCATTGCAATATTTATTTAAAACCGACGTCCGAATAAATGTTCTATAAAAATTACACGAACATTTCTATTGAGACTTTGCTTGTAATCAAGCGTCAAAACATGTGAAACTGAACTAATTTGCGGTCTGTGAAAATGCAATCCCCTTGCTTTGGAGTCTTCTAATTTGGCCAAGTAAAATTGCAGTCAAATGTAAAGGAAAAGATGGGACCCAAGCGAAAATTTATGATTTATGAGCGAAACAATTACGCTGAGACCGCAAAGATGTTGCAGGCATTAGACGAGAAGCCAAGAGAGAAGAGGCGAGAAGAGTAGAGAAGTAATCGAGTTGAACTGCAAACGAAAATTAAAGTCGTGGCTGGCAGCCCCTTTAGCTTTAATTTCCGATTAAACTGAGGAAAAAGCTAAGTGGGGGCAACAACTACAACTTATACAAAGCAACAGCAGCAACAAAAAGAGCAGAACAAACTGTAACAACATAAGAAATTGGCAGCAAACAAGCCAAATGCAAGTGGACGGACAATGGAGAGGCAGGAACGGCCATTGCAATGGTTGTATCATATAATAATAACAACAACAGCAACAACAGCAACAACAATAACTGCAACAAGAACAGAGCGAAACAAAATTATTACAAAAGGCAAACTGGCAAACGGGCAACTGGCAAACTGGCTCCGTGTCTTGGCCAGAACTGCCCGCCACTCGCACTCGCATCATTTTGGAAAATCTACCTTGAAGGTAATTATAGTAATTACTTCACGAATCGCAAGTAGTGAGCGCTGTTGCTGCTGTTGCTGTTGCTGCTGTCGCTGACGACGTGCGACCGCCTAAAAACATCAACAGTTTTGCCGGGACAACAGACATTGCGAGGGTCCGTCCAACTGCAACTCCGACTGCGACTTCGACTCCGACTCCAGTTTCCAGCTCCAAACTGACCAATATGGCGCAGCAGCACATTTTGGGCTGGCAAAACTCATTGATACCCATTGCTGCAGGCAAGCCTACAACTTTCAACAGAGACAGTCATGGCTGCTGTTGCGCTTGTTGCTGTTGTTGTGGTTGTTGCTGTTGCAACTCGCTTATCTGCGGCCACCGCGGGCACAGTCTGAGTCTGAGTCTTAGTCTCGGTCTGAGCTTAAGTTTGAGCCTCATCCAAAGTCGCATTCGAAGCCTGTTTCTGCTTGTTGGAGCGCCTGCTGTTTGGTTCGCAATCGGATTGGATTTAGTTTAGCCCTTGATTAGTTTTCGTTGTGCTGAGGATACCGCCAACTTGCTCTTATTATTATATAAAAGTTGTTTTATTTTTTTGTGCCTTCATTCTTTCTTATTGGCTGGCCTGTTGCTGTTGTTGCAGCTTGCCTTTTGGCAAGGGATTGCAGCCGGGCAAGACTAATTTTCTTGCACACGAAGCAATTTGAATTCGCAGCGCAGGCGCAGAGATCTCTCAAGGAATGTGCTGTTGTTGTTGTTGTAGCTGATGTTGTTGCTGTTGCTGTTGCTATTGGCGGGCGCTTGTTATTGTTGCTGTTGCTGTTGTTGCAGGAAAATTGCTCTGAACTTTGTTGCACTTTGGAAATTTGCAGTTTCAGATCACGATGTAATTTCGGAAATTGCCATGTTGGATATTCGTAGTCGGAATGTTGCGCGTATTGCCGCCGTAGCAGTTGCTGTTGTTGTTGCTATTGCTGTTACAATGCGCCTAATTTGTCGCCGGCCGCAACATGAAAAAAAACATTTTCCTTTGTCTCGCATTGTGGCGCATTTCGGTCAAGTTCTGATGGAGTTATGACTTCCCGCTGGCTCTGCTAACTGCCATAATTAAAGCCACAGCTTCAATCCTTGCCTTTGCCTGTTTTCATTGATAAATTCTAATTGTTAAATTTAATAGCCATATCGATTGCTCCTCTGACATCAGTAACAACTTCAACTGTTGCAACGGCAGCTCCAATGCGTTCCCATTCGAATTTATTGTTACAAATGGCATTCTTAATGATGCTCGGGTTACCAAGAGTACCAAGAGTACCAAGCGTCTTGGCCAACTCAGATCGTGGCACGGCGCCCGTTTTCTGTTCCTTTGTCGGCAACCGCGGTGCTCACTTGAAAGTTGTCGCAGTAGCCGAAGAAACCAAAGAAACCGAAGAAACAGAAGGCACCAACGATTGCAACCGACTTCTTTAGTTTTCCCAAAGCAAAAGCATTATAACCGACTTTTATTGCTAACCATATATTTCATCTTATTGAGTCGTTCGCCTTCCCTTTTCAACTCGCTTTCTTATAAAGACTGATGACAACAAGTGCACCGCTTACGAATTGTGAGAACCGACCAGGAAATGCACAAAAACAACACAAAAAATACATTAATTTGTCGCAATTGGCAGTAAAATAAATATAAATTTAAATGATAATAGACTTTGGATAAAAAAAATTACTAATAACATTTTCGAAGGAAATTAAATACCCTTCATACGACATACTCGTAATACTCGAACTATCCTGTATATTATTATGCATTCAAACTAGATAACTGATATCGCAAATAAATTAATTTATTCATTATTTATACTTAAACAAGTCTTGTAAGTGTTAGAAAGAAATAATAATTTAGATTTCCGAAAGTCTGAATAATTGTAATTGAATAATTATAGTTTGAATGAATATTGTGCTGAAACTTAATAACAGATCATTGAGTTTCTTAAGAATAACAGTGAAAAAGAGTCATACAAATACCTAATCGGCAATTTTAACATTCTGTAGAATTTATACATTTAAATCTCAATATTTCTTTAAAAAATTTTCTGTAGAATTTTATTAATTTTATATTAATAAAGGTGAATAAAATTAATTCTGAAAATTAAATGATCAAAGTATCAGATCACATCAGTAGCGTTCATGTTTTTACTTGATGATTGATTGATGAATGATATTACAAATATAGTTTTTTGATAGATAAAATTCAATTGCTAAGTTGAATAAAAGTTAATCTTTAATCGAAACCAATCAAATTCAAATTTGTATACCAAAAATGAGATACGTATTTTACTTTCATCAAATGCAAATTTTATTGGATACTGAAACATAAGAACATTAAGTAAATATAAAATATGAGTAGATAATTTGAGAGTTATGTGTATGCAGTAAGTCTCTGAAGATCTAAGATGAATCACGTGTCGCAATGGATAAAGTTAAGAATACTTGAATTGATCACAATTAAAGTTTATCTACAATCTGTACTTAAGATTGCATTCCTTTCTACGTGCTTAACACTCATTCATGTGCAACTACAAGAAATGCCAAAGCACTGAGATCACAGACAAATATGAACCTGACACAAGATCAGCTAACAATGGGACTTAGCCACACCCAGTCTGGCAAATGATGCTGCAAATTTCTGGCTAGCAGAATTATCCGGCTAATCAACAGAAGGCCAAACTATGAGAATGCGTACGAGTATTTGTGCAGCAGCTGAAATCTCTGGAGGTATGACTAAATGAGTGCCTTGCCCAGTAAGTTCGAGTACCCAGTGATAGCCATCATCAGCATTTGCGGCTAACAGAAATGCAGAAGTGCGTAGGCTGAAACTGCAGATGAGTCGAGTCGAGGATGCTCTGGCTAAAGATGTGGATAAAAATGAGGTAAGTTCAACTTGCAGTCGTTGTTGTTGTTATTGTTGTCTCTAATTTCGCTGGACCAAATAAATGTCGTTACAAATCACGATGGAATTCAAACCGAGCCGAGCCGAGCCGTGTCGAAGTAGACGTCGCCAGCAAAGCACAGCCCAGGGAGCGATAAATGGCAGACAGGCGCAGACTGGCAACCAGTTGCCAGTTGCCAGTTGCCAGTTACCAGTTGGCCGTCTAGTTGGTTAGCTAGATTTCTGGCTTACTGCCTGCCTGCTTGGCTGCTTGGCTCATTATTTAATGGACTGATCGATCATAAAAAATGAGGTACACGTGAGCGCAGTATGTAAGTACAAGTTGTAGTTGTACCTGGACACAGATTGAGCCTCGTCGCGATGCAGACAGAGTCGTTGTAGGAGCGGCCACGTTTCAAACTCAAATAAAGCTTGTCACGTCTGGGGGCCTCATGAGTTGTACAAATGTTTTGGGCCACAATTGGAGCACTTCTGTTTGACAGTGCGTATGATTTATGTGTGCCTGCTGTTTGTTGTTGTCTTGTTGCCTTGTTGCCTTGTTGCCTTGTTTCCCGGCTGCTGTATAGCTTGGACACTCCGGCAATGAGAAACAGGGACAGAGACAGAGACAGAGACAGAGAGAGCGAGATGAAAGACTTTCCATGCGCACTTCCGGCGGAATTTCAAACTTGACTTTTTGCTGCTCAGCGGTTGATTTAAAATGCAACAGCTTGTGAACTGTGTGAAATTGTATAAAGTGCGGTGATGTTTAACCAACTTAAAATGGAGGTGCGGAGGGGAAGGGAAGGGGCAGAGCATCCAGGTCTCCTCCTTGGCAAGTTTATTAGAGTGTCCCGCAGGACTTTGCCCACTTTACATCCGCTGTCAACAACAACAACTACAATGGCCACAATACGAAGTCGAGCAAAAGGCAACAAACAAAATTCAGTGAAGCAATTTCTATGAAATTTATTTCACATGAAGATTTATCGCGATTTCAGACAGCACTGGCGACACCTGCCAACGCCTACAAATGTAATTTATGGCTCTCCCGCATTATGCACACCACACACACTTATGCACACACACACACACACACACACACACACAGTCACAGCATGTGACAACTCCCGTTCCCGCTCCATTCACTTAACTCCAAAATACTCATAAGCGCGCGCTTGGACCCAGTCCCCTAACTGGCTCCCCGACTCGATCCCGATCCCCGATTCCCGCTGCACCGACCTCAGCCCCGACTCGACACACGACATATGACACCCGACCGACCGACCGACCGCCCACGGGTCTCTGCATAAAATATATAGTCGTATCTGTCGCAAATTTTGACTTTTAGTCATTCAAACTGCATGAGTCGAGTGCATTTACTGCAACTCCTATTTTTTTTGTGTTGCTTCCTACATTCCGCTTGTTGTCGGTGTTGTTGTTGCTCTTGTTGTTGCTGTTGGTACTTATACATGAGCTAACATACCGATATAATTGCAGAAAGTATTTCTACACATCATTTTATTTAGTTATAATCACGCATATTCACATACTAGTACATCTATCATTATAATTATCATTAATATAGTACTAGTCAAAAATTAAGTTTTATATTATTTCGATATACATATAATTTAATTTAACTAACTATTAGTTTATTATAATATTAAAGTTTTTTTCTTAGATTCTTAGAGTAAGTTATTTAATGTACGACTGTAAGCTCGACTTAGGTGATTTTGAAAACTAGAATTGAATATTGTTCAGTTTTCGAATTTAGAAAATTAAATTAGGACCAGCAAAAATTGAAGTTATTTCACTACAATTTGTAGACTCCGTTTTTTTATATGTGTCACAAAATATAAAAATGTGAGCTGTCAGAAACCACTTAAAATATTAGCATTGCATTTCTAATGCAGACAACTTGATCCGTAATATTTGCCATATTTTGTTCAACAACAAATCGATGTTTCTTATATTTGAACTCCAATATATGCATGCAATACATGTCTATGAGTAGTTTACTGTACCAAAATCTGTAATCGCTGTTGGGAAATAAATTCGTAAGTAGCTTTATTATGAAAAACCCTTTTTTAGTCAGACACAAACCGACGCGTCGGATGAGTATGAAACTCGGCAATCCTTTGATATGTTGAATATAGTATCATGCCACTTGGCGCAATATTCTGGCTAAAAACTGTATACATTTGCATATGGCAAAACTGAGCTCGGAGCGACTACAACAACAACAACAACAACAGAAACAGCAACAACTGTCACTGTGAGCTTTTAGAGAAATTCATAAACTGAAAAAGTGGATTTTCGTATGAAATTTTGTGTATGCAACTCAGAAATTCAAATGCGGCACAATGACAGCCCCCAACGTTCCTTCACCTCAACGCCCTGTCCCTCTCCCTCTCCCTCTACCACCTTCCTCTCCATCTGCATCTTCTGAAGAGTAGAGAGCACAGCGTGTCGCACGCATGAACACCTCGTCTGAGGGTCGAGTTGAAGAGAAATGTTCCTGGACGCAGCAAACAACATAAGTCGCACTAATGCCCATAAAAGTCGCACTTGCCACAGACCGAGGCAGAGGAAGAGGCAGAAGCAGAGGAAGAGACAGAGGATGAGGACTCCTTCAACCAGAGTCTTCATAGTCGATGCCAAGTCGTGAGCTCGTTTTGGCCAAGCGCTTGAGATAAACTTGAGCACCTGGAATAGAGTGACAAGTGGGCAGCATTTCATACAAATTGCTTTGGACGACGACTGAATGAACGACAATTTAATGATAAACATTCTGGGTCGGAGTATTTAATTTCTTATTTTTTTTATTCAACATCTAGTTCTAGTTGCACTTCTGTCTCAGTTGCATTCTCAGTTTGCAGTTGCCACAACTCAATAAAGTTTACGGCTATGAAATTGTTGTTTGCAACAAAAACGCAATTTAACAATTAACAGCACGAGCAATGAGAGCAACAGCAACAGCAAACAGCAACGGCAACAGCAACAAAGATAACGTTTATTATTGTTATTAACATTTTTAGCAATGCCGTGAGGTGAGTTTTAATTGATGGTCCCCGTGCTGAACTGAACTGAGTAGAGTTGAGTCGAGTCGAGTTGAGCTGTGCCTCTAATGCAGTTGTACAAAAGCTGATGGGGCTGGCGTTCCACTCGATTCTCCGACTCTCCGTTTCTCCGATTCGCCGACTCGCTCTTTTGCATGCGACACGCCCACCAGGCAGTCGGCCATCTCGCTTGCACAAAGACAAAGTCGTCGGCTATTACGAAATTATCGTCTACTGCTGCCAAGCCGAAGACATTGCCCAGCCCTGGCCCTGGGGCCATAAATACATGTACCGAATGGCCAGTCGTTGTTGTTGTTGTCGTTGTTGTTGCATTTGCAACCAGAAGCCAAAGCCTAATTGCAATTTACCTTTACCTTTAGCTTCGGTTTGGTCCGTTCCGTTCCAGTCCAGTCCGGTCGGGTCCGGTCCGGTCTGGTCTGGTCTGGTCCGCTTGTCTGGCCGTCTCATCCCCGCAAGCAGTTAAGAATTTTAAATTGTTTAATGGTGACTAACTTACGATTCCGAGCCGAGTTAATTACGTCGGGGTGCATATTTGCCGATATGGCTGTACTGACGGCCCCAGGCTCATAGAAATGCTGGCCAACTGCTGGACACTCTCACTGGCTAAGAAGAATTGGCAACTGGCAAATGGCAATGGCAATGGCAACAGGTGCCCAGCACCGAAGCAGCAGTCGAAAGGGAGGGGGAGAAGAGAGTAGCATTTGTGAAAAATTAAACAAAATGAATTTGTAATTTCATGTCATAAATAATTGGCCGCTAACTTGGCCCCCCGTTCAAGTAAGTAGTATTCGCAGTTGGAGACACACTGTTGCAAGTAACAAGTTGCAAGTTGCAAGTAAAAGTCCAAATTAAACTCACAGCAATCGTAGGTTTTGGTCCAAAAGAAGTGGTTGTTGTAGGAGACCAGGAACCAGGAGCCAAGAACCAGGCCAGACCTGGCCAATCCAACCCAGACCAGACCAGACCTGGCCAGTCAAGTCAATTCAACTCAAGTCGCGTCCAGAAATTGTAAAAGCTGAAATTACGCTAAATGCTGATTAAGTGAACATTTATCATCGCTCGTTGGTAACGCGCCGAGTTTGCAACGTTGAATTGCAGCTGTATTAAGCAAATGGAAGTGGAATGGGAAATGGGAATGTGGAATGAGTATAGCTATAGGAACTGAAGGGGAATGGAGTAGGGAAACAGCAAATGGGGGAAGACGCTAGTTGGGTTAGTTAATTTTCTTGGAAAAACGACAGGCAACAGAAGCTGCTGCCAATGTCTTCGTGCCACAGGCCGTTGTAGTATTTTAGCCTTAAAAACAGCTGTTGTAATCACCCAGCATAATGGGAGATCAGTAAAATGACTGAACTAACATTTTTCCGGCAGTTATATAGTTTTTTAAAGCTTCAAAATGTTATATACTCAGAAGAAAGGGAGAAGTTGTAGATAGTCTATAAATGATAATCAAACTACTTTAATTCATCTGCATTTTTAAAGGAATACGAAATAATTCAAGATAGAAAATATCAAATATGTGAACCCAAAAAAAAATTTACAATTTTCAACTTTTTTTGTAAGATGAATATAATCATAAATTTCTGTTGTTCAAAGTAAAGCTACTGAAAAATTAAAAGTCAGGAAATATCTTTAAAAAAATGTTTGAAAATAATTTTAAGTAATAAAATCGATATTCATATGAAAAACCACTGCACGGATTATGATTTTGAATATAATATTTACAATTCTAATAACATTTGGAAGCATTTCCATTTGGAATAAAAACAAAAATTAACATGAATAATAATTAAAAATTTACTAAAAACATTTACATTTAACTTCACCTTTTGTTCTAACAAATATTAATTGCATAATAATTTTGTAGTTATTGTTATTGTTGACGAAAATAATAAAGTTATTTAAATATTAGAGAAATTTTAGTTAATAATTATATTAAATTGCATTAATTATTATTTACATAAAATTAAAGTCAGTGCTAGATAAATTCTAAGGTACTTCTTATGAATTGTAATCAGTGTGCTATAAGTTTATTATAGTTGGTTCACAATATAGCGCTTTTACTTAGAGATGCGCTACGGTTACTTGAGAGATCTTAGTTTGGTAAACCGCCAATCTTTGAGAGAAGACAATGCTACAATTGTACAATGTGAGGCAGAAGAAGAAGACAATTGACAAACATACAGCGACAGATACTTGCACCAAAAACTGCAACAACACAAAATGTCGGCTTATCAAAGACCAGCCTGACCAGTGTCCACTTCAATGCCCATAGACAATGACAGCGACGCCTTTTGGCGGACAGAGGGATGAGAGGGGGGTAGAAAGGGGGGAGTTGAGGAAAAATCAAAGACAATGACAAGTAGCCACAAGATGAAAATTCAAGAAGATGCAACGTCAATTTGATACATATTTATGATAATATGCTTCATGGAAGCGGCCATAAAAACAGTCAGAGGGGCATGCCCCATGGTCAGCCAGTCAAAGGAGGGGGAGGTGGAGGTAGGAGCAGAGACAGAGGCATCCATCCAGGATGGCAAACGGGAACAGCTTCAGCGGCGGCAAACAAACGAAACGAAATGTAACGAAAAACGTTGAACGTTGAACGGTTCCGGTGATGATGCACCTAAACCTGCAACTCCTCCTGCCCCTGCCCCTGCCCCATGCCACAGGCTCTGCCGCAGTCTTCACCGCTGCCTCTGCGAATGGCGGGCTTGTTAGTAAATGTGGATGCGGACGATGTGCGACGACAGCGACAGTCGACGGAGGACCGCTAGGCCAGGCTCAGACTGAAGCTCACATTGTTATCGAACTATATCAAAATGATCGGCTACGTTGGCCACATTTGCGTACACAACTTGGAGCTGGTGCTGTGATTGTGCCAAGCCGAAGAGCAACAACAACAGCAACAACAACAACAGCAGGCTAAAAAAAAGGCTACAAACAATCGCCGCCAACGATCTGGAGGCAGAGGAGACAAACGGTTGCTTGGTATGCAGATCAGCAGCCAGCGAGAAGCAGCAGTCAATGTCGCATTTGCATGCTGTGGCAGCAGCAGCAAGATGCACGGGAAGCGGGACAGGGGAAGGAATTGAAGTTGCAGGCAGAGTCAGTGGCAGAGTCACAGTCAGAGGTAGCTTGCTGCCGGGTTGAGTGTAGCAAACAGGAGCGCTGGTCTCTGTTCTCTGTCTGTTCTCTGTTCTCTGGTCTCTGGTCTCTGGTCTTCAGTCTCCAGTCTCTTGGCCAGACCCAACGACGACGCTGTGCAAGGATGGAACGATGCCGATGCCGATGTCGATGTCGATGCCGATGATTGCTGGCCATTGATAAAAAACAGCGGCTGCCTCATGTACGCGCTGAAACTAAAAACTAGAAGCATTTACCGCAATTGTAATGTCGAAAGTACATGATATAAGATCATAGATAAACGCTTCAGATTCTGTAGCATCTTTAGATGCTCCTCCCCCCTTATTCCTTATACTCCTCCCACCACTTGTCGGCTTGTTGTGCAACTGCGTTTGTTCTCTCTCTCTCTCTCTCACTGTCTCTGTGTCTCTCTGTCTGTCTTTCTTTTTTTCATTTTGTTGTGCGATTCAAAGTGGAATCGGGAGCTCGACTGCTGTGTTTGGGTTTGGTAATCCACGCCAATGTTGAACTGGTTTCCACATCGCCATCGTCATCATCATCAGCAACATCGTCTTCAAGTGCTGCACTCGTTGTAGTTTTTGGTGCCGTTTGGTTTCGGTTTTATTAGATCATTAGTTGTCTGCAGTTCGATAAAGATCACCTGACTAGATCCAACTTCAACTGCAACGCGAAAACCCAAACTCCAAACTCTGACTCTGACTCCGAATCCAGCATCATCGACATCGACATCGACATCGGCATCGGCATCGATGTGTGATTGCCAAAGAGCTTCGTCTCTTATATTTAGTTACCCTGGATCCGAATCGGGTTCAGATCGGTTTGCTTTCGTATTTTTTGCTGTCCATAAAGTCGTTTTGTTTGTTCTTAATGACTGCGTTTAGATCTTGATAGTTGGCCCACATCAAAGAGACACTGCCGCCGGCGCAGTTCTCTCAGACAGTCCAGCAGACTGCACAGACTCCACAGCTCCAGACTCATATATACGTTGTTTATGGTATAGTGCAGACTCAGGATATGAGGCACGACCAGCCTGAGACTCTGAGACTCTGTGCCTCCGATTGTCCCCGAACAAGCTGACATTGTTGGAGGCAAAAACTAAGAACTCTCCATACAGGTGCGGGTTGCACAAAAAAGTGATGCAAGTTGTATGCAACGCGAGAGCTGATAATGCTTATCATATCTGAGATCTATCAGAAAACTGATAGAAAAAACAATTTCAGTTTTTTGGAAAGTTAAAGTCAACAATTAACTGCATATTTTAGATGACTTTAAGCACACATTAAGTTCTTTTAGAGTATGTATTAACCTGCATATTGACAGTAATATTTTATGTAATATAATAGATTAACTTAAGCAAATTCAATAGTAATTACATATAAACATTTTGTAAATAAAAAAAAAATTGTATTAGCGCTCGATATAAGATTAAGCATACATAATTTTAATATGTTTGAACAAGTTTTTAGATTTCTGTATTGAAATGTATTGAGTTGCTTATTAAGATAGCTAGAACTAATAAAATATTTAGTTCTGGACAAACCTACATCCATTAATTCAACCGAAAAATAAATCAGATATATCTAATGGCTGTATTTTAAGTGTATTCTCCCTCATTTAACGCAATTCAAACAACCAAAAATCTGTCGCAACTGCCTTTGGTCAGAAGCATCCAAAGGGGCATAGACCAAGTTGAGGACTGTGCAAGTTCGCGCCATTAAGTAAACGACGATATACGCCTACCTAGAGAAAGGAGGTGAAGCAGGTTTTTGGGATATCCGGGTTCGGACAAGAACCCACATTAGATGCTGTGAAGTGCATAAATCGATGAAAATGGCATAGACCATGCCACTAACAACCTAATAACTGCAACAGCCAGGCCAACAGACCGGCTAAAACAACCGACAGTCGACAACCGACAACCGACGACATCTAATCATGGCATGAGTATGAAATGCCCAAAGTAAAGCCACTTGCAGCAGCACCAGGCATTGTTCTTCTGGTCAAGGCGTTAGTGGCCAGTGTCCAGTATCCAGGGTCCAGTGTCTAGTGTCCAGTGTCCAGTCTCCAACGGACTGAACTGTGGGCGTCCACCTCTCATTCTGCGGCAGCTGTGAACCGGTAAATTTTGCACTTTAGCAAGCAAAATGTCATTGGCAGCAATGGACGCAAAAACCGCAAGTACACTTGAGTGCTGCACTCCAGGTGCCGTTGTCGATGCTGTACAACGGGAAAGGGGTGGAGGGAGATGGAAGGTGGGAGACGGAGGGCGGGGCAAGTGCTGGGTGACTCCATGATGTGGATATGAACGTGGCTGGGACATACACGACGTTGTTGATGTCAAGGCACAGGCAGGCATAGGCAGGTCTCGACTTGGTTAGCTCTAGTCTGCACTCAATACACATAGGTGTGTGTGTGTGTGTGTGTGTGTTTGTCAAGGCTTCAAGCTAAAAACCACCAGACATGCCTGGGCCAACGGTCGAGCCGACGGCGAGAGATTTCATGTGAAATTAGCATGTCGTGACACAAATGACTTAAAAGCACTCAATCGCACCGAGTACCCAGCAAACTCGTACTCATACTCGTACTCGTAGAGAGGAAGAGCCGTGCAGTTAACAGTCTTCAGCAGTCTGCAGACTGTAGACTCGAACAGTGGGCACCTGGTATTGGCGAGGAGTCCAGGAGTCGAGGAGTCGAGTGTAGGTTAAACTGCTGCAAGTGTCGCTCGCCCGCTGTGTGCAAAATAATTTACATTCACACGTAGAGTTCATCAACTGTTTGTGGCAGCAACAGCTCCACAACTCCAACTGCAACTCCAACTGCAACTCTAGCTCCAGGTGCAGCAACATCTTTCCAGCACTCCAGTTGCAGTTTCCAGGCGTCCAGTCGTCCAGTCGCAGGCACAACTTAATTAAGCCGGCCAGGCGGCAGAAGCATTAAAGCAGAGTCTCTTCGATTCTTCAGCTCCTGCTCCTTCTCCTTCTCCGACTCTCATCATACATTCGCATTCCAGACAACATCCCATTGATTGCATTAATGTATTTCTTCAAAATTATTGTTTGCCCAGGCGCGCCTGCTTATCATAAATTATGTAAATGGAAAAACGCGAACCGGAAAAAAGGCTTGGGCTTAACAACAATTCTCAATTAATGAAGCCCACGATATCAGTCGCCAGTTGCAGATAAAAATGCAAAAACAACTCGATACAACGAAAGCGAAATCGAAAACGAAAACAGGGAACACGGACTCGATGCCACTCGGTTCTACCTAAGACAACCTCTGGGTTCAAAACTTGCCCGAGTGCGCCAAAAAATTAAGCAGTGACAGTTGATAATTTGTCAAAGCCGCAGAGAAAGAGAGAAACCCTGGACTCGGCATATCGAAAAAGGCAAATAAGAAACTTGTTTCACTCCTTGCTTCCTCTTGATGAGGGCAGTCCAACTTTTCAATGTAGTTTGCTCACAACTCTGTTCGAATCTTCCAAATAATACATACTTTTAATATTTATCTACAGATTTAATACAATTTTAGTGTATTTAAAAATAAATATGATACTTAATTATTATTTGGAGCGCACTTAAATGTCCTTTCACTTCAATGAGATATTTACATTAATCTGAAACCCAATTAATGCGTACGCCAATTAATGCGAAAATAAGTTAAAATATTTAAAACATAATTCAGCGTCGTTGTTTATGTTGTTGAAGTTTTCTCTTAAATCCAATTTTCGAAATATCTTACTTTAGTTTTTGATAAAATTTCATTCGAATTTCAAACATAAATAATTAATGTGCATTTGATAATATGAAAACTTTTTCTTCCGAAATCTAATTAAATTTTTTTGGTGTTAATAATTTTATGGAAATAAACACGGATGAACATTTATTTACGAATTTAAATTACAAATTTCATTGAATGTCAAGGTGTTCATTATTTCATGGTAATATATGAATATTAGTTTTTAAATTGTAATTGCAAATTTCATTGAATGTCAATGAAAACGACATATTCCTAATTTAAAATCAAATGTGAATTGAAAATGATACGTATTTGTTTGTTGAGAGTATTTGAGCGTCGTATTTGTTAATAATCAGAACTTTTAGGCTTTTAATGATGACGACATGGGTTCGGTGCTCATAAGTCCGGCCAGGACATGGACACGCATGCGTAAGTTGTTGCCAGTGTAAGTGTCAGTTGGTGCTGATAATTAGCGATTAAATTTGCCGCGCACTCAACTGTACGTGTTGTAGTCGAATGGTCGTTGTTGTTGTTGTTGTTGTTGCTGTTGTTGTTGTTGCCGCTGTTTGAGGTTAGGGGCATGTGGTTTGGGGCAAGTGCGCTGATTAACTGGCAGCGGTTGCAGCAAAGTTCAAAGTGATGGCAACAACAACCCTACGAGTCCGGCCTGGCACACACACACACACACACACACACACACACAGGTATTGGGTCTGGACTATGGTTAAACAGCAGGAGAACTCTGGCGCTGGACATGCACGCACATTTTGAGGTTAAGCACGAACATTTTAATGCGATAATTTAACCAGAATTTGTGGTTACATTGACTAATTGAACAGGTGTGGCTATTAAACAGCCACAGGCACAATTCGAATGCAATCGCAAAGGACAAAGGACGAACCGAGTCCCCGCTACATTTACATTTGCGTGACATTCCCGGGGACTAACGAAAGAGCCAGCGACAGCTTGATAATTTGTGAGCCTGTTGAGTTGCTAGACATTGACCGGAGACCTCTTCACTTACGGGTACTCGTTATATTATGTACGAGTTTGAGTATGTAATAATGCGTTGCTTCTTGCCTGGTCAAAGTGCATTGCGGTTTTGGCCAGGTCTCAACTCTGCTCTCTCTCTCTCTCTGTCTCTCTTGGTTTGTTGCATGTGGCACGTCAGTGAGCACATAAGCAGAGCCCCTAAGTAGTGAGGACTCCCAAAATTAAACACTGTTGACAGCTCGCACTCACACACAATTTGAACAATTTGAATGCAATGTCCGTGACTGAGACAGACCGGGTATAGAATATAGGGTAAAGGGTATAGGGTATAGCGTATAGGGTATAGGGGATTCGGGAATCGGGGCTCTCATAGCCAGAGTTTGGTATTATCCATAGCTGGCCGACATGTCAACAGGCGGCCCTTTTGTCTTGACAGTTGCATGAAATTCAGTCTTCTTCTGTCCATTGTATCTCTGCGGTTAACTTGTTGTTGTATGCCAAACAAAAGGTTTGATTCGATTGGGATTTTATTTAATATCTCGTTTCATAATTGGCTAATTTGAGTGGCCAACAAGCGTAGCTCTGTCAGCCAATTAGTGCAACAAACAACTGACAGCTGAGATACAGTTGAGATGCTAGAGATTGAGATTGATGTTGACCCCGAAATAAATATATAATTATTGGAGTTATTTACAAATAAACGCTGCATTCGCTCAGTGTAACCAGAGAACCTGATTGAATTTGTTTAAAAAAGAAATCTTATCGAAAACTATTTTTAATTATGAAAAGAGTTAAAATATGAAATGATCAATTAACTGATTGGACATTTACAATTCTGACATTTTAATACCTGGTTGAAAAAAGGACTTTTTACTTTTTCCTTCCATCCTTCTTTCCTCTCTTTATCTTACAAAAAGTATTACAATTTCATTGTAGAAACCACTTCCAAAGACGTTCTAAGAGTAGCAAATGTCCATCCAATTAGTTTTGAATTTGAATGGACAAAGAATTTCGATATAAGCTATGCGATAACAACAACAACAACAACAGCAACAACAACAAATAACTTCAGATAATTTGAATTGAGGAATCGAAAAGCGTACAATCAGCATTGTTGCCACATTGAAGCGGTGCACGTCTTTACACACACACACACACATTGGTGCATACTGTGTGTGTCGGTGTGTGTGTGTGTGTGTGTACATTTGCATAGCCAACGATTTTTTGACATGTTGACAGTTGATTTTTCTGACAATTTAACTGGTTTCAATGTAAAATCAGTTTCGAAAATTACACTCAAATGTCGACTGACGACTTTAAAGGAATTTTACAGTCGGCCTCCGATTTTGTTGCTTTTGTTGTTGTCGTTGTCGTTGTTGTTGTTGTTGTGCTGCCATCACCACTGACCATCGCGTGCAGTAAATTGTATTTACATCCACGTGTGTGTGTGTGTGTGTGTGTGAGTGTGTGTGTGTGAGTGTGTATCGCGTATGTGTTTGATTGTCTCAGTTTCAGCTTTCATACAGTGCATGAAACTATTATTTTCCAAAAGTCAGCAAGCAAATTATTTAAATTGTTATTTAAAAGTTGTAATTATATGACAAGAGTAATTAGTTTTCGAGTTTTTTTTTTCCAGTTTTGTTTTATTATTATTATTATTATTATCATACGAACACATCACGTAGAAGAACAGCAACAACAACACAAACAACAATGGCTGCAGACACTTTGCGTTAGCCAAAAAGTTGCTGCATACTTTTGGGATGTGCGCAAATATTGTTAATAAATCGTAAGTATTCTAATGTGAATCGAAATACTTTTGAACTAAATAGATATTGTATAACTTAAAACAAATATATATTTTGCATAGGTAATTCAAACGAAGATAAATTGAGTTTTGATTACAAAGTATAAATAAATTTTAAATTTGTTTGAAATCCATATCATTCAGAATCTGATTAACTTCTGAAAATCTTATAATCAGGTGTGTTCCAGAAATCTCAAAAGATTTTCAAGGAAAATGTTATGTATTGGTATTCTTAAAATTTAAGAGATTTGTATATTCCCGAACCTTTTCTAGGAATTTTTATTCAGTATAAAATAAATGTATTAAATGTTTTCAAATCTCTCAACATTTTTTTTTAGACATTTGAAAGCAATAGTTTCTTTTTTCAGGAAGCGTTGTTACATATTTGTTGAATAAATAAGCAACGATTTTTAACAGGATCTTTCTATAAAATATAAATAAAAATTTTAAAATTACAAGAGTATTAGTTCAACGAGTTGTATATCTAGTGAAGAGCTTGCTTAAATATAATTATGCCATTATATGTTAAGTATATGCAATTATATATTATTTTAGCAGCTGCTTTATTCCATATCCTTTAAGGATAGTGAGAAGTAGGGACAGTGCGAAATGGAGCTTCATGCGAAATTTGTCCGAGTTGTACCGAAATTGCTGCTGCAGCTCCGCTTAATTAATTAATGCACTCTAGCAATTTATGAAAATATATCAAAAAGCTGACAAGCTGGAAATTTATGTGCCCAACTCAGCAGTCGTCGCAGTCGTCGCAGTCGCCTCTACGCACAAGGCAACCTGAAATGTGAAATGGCAGCCGTTGAAATGGCGCCGCTGCCAATACAATTTCGGCTCGTTTCAGTAGCGGCAAAAGTGGCTCTGACTGTGACTGTGACTCTGGCCATGAGTGGGACTGGAACTGTGGCTATAACAGTGGCTACTGCTGCCAGCCCAGTTGCAGTTGCAGTTGCAACTCTTACATATGAGCAGCAAATGCAGCGCAACTAATGCGCCTCAAAATTCCTGATTCTGACTCTGACTCTGACTGTAACTCGGAGTCTCTGGCGGATGGTTTGCTGCTGTCATTGGCGCTCCTTTTCGCCTGCCTCATGCCTCATGCCTCATGCCACATGCCACATGCAGCAGTCGAATGCGTTGTGGCACTTGTGAACATTTTAATTATATGGTGAAGAGAGTCAAGCGAGCTGGAGAATCAGCGAGTTGCAGTTTCTGATTATGATTCTGATTCAGAGTCAGAGTCAGGAGCCTGTTGAGGTGATAAAACACTCGATAATCGCACAGATCGTTTTGCAGCCGTTGGTTGCCTCTTCAGCGCTTTTTTTTACCATCACCATCGCATTTGGCATCGCTGCATGCAAACATTATAATTTAATTGACAAGATTTATCGCGTACGCAATTAGCGTGGCAAATGCTGCCATTGCCGCCGTTTCCGCGTAATTCGGTGGAAGTTGCCACTGCCACAGTCACCGTTGCCGTCGCCGTCGCCGTTGCCGTCGCATTCGCATTTGCCACCGATTTAGACAATTTTTCTGCACAGCTTGCATAAATCTCTTTGGTTTTGCCAACGCTGCCATCGTTTACCCGCGCCTGGCAATTATCCGCATTTTGTTTTAAACGTCGAAATTAATAATTTTCACTTTGGTAATTATGACATGGCTGCTGAAGTGACAACGACAACATCAAAGACCCAAAGACGCAAAAGGAATTGCCGTTGGCCAGCTTCAACTCGAATACTCGTATCTACACTGAAAAAAAAGACCAACTTCTAAAATCAAGAACATTCATCTTAAATATTTTGTTTTTAAAATAATCTTATTCTAATCTTCAGTTGTGAAACAAATTAAAATAACATTTATAAAATTACTAAAATAGACTAAAATGTAAATAAATCAAAATTTAAAAACAATTTAATGTTAATAACAATTCTATTTATTTTATTTTAATTTTAAGAACATTTAATCTTAAAATATGAACTTGGTTTTATTTAAAATGTTCTTAAAATCAAGATGTGTTCTCTTAATTTAATGATTTTATGATCTCGAAGCATTTTGTAGACCAAAAATCTTAGTTCTGAGACCAAAATCTTGATTTTAGAATATTTTCTTTATCAGTGTATTCGTTTTTTTATTTACTTCACCTGATCTTCCCTTCCGCCGTAACACATCACGTGCAATGCCTTTTAGAATTTTTGAGCAACTTGCGAAATGCGCATAAATTTTAGGAACGTGTCAGGAAATAAGATACTCTACGATTGGGAAGAGTCTATGGACTAGGAGACTGTTATTATTGTTTCTTTATTGATGACAAATAAAAAAACAATGCAGATCATTAATAATCTACGGAGAAATATAAAGATCAGTTGGGCTCCTATTTCTCATATGGAATAAGAGATAAAGTTGGTAATTTTATACAAGTGCCGTCTATGAATGTCACACAATTTGTTGCCAGCTCAACGTGCCGCATTTCAGGTGCAACACCTGCCGCATTCTCATGCTCAGCTCAGCTCAGTTCGGCTCAGTTCGGCTCCCTCTCCATTTAAGCCTCATTCGCCCGAAAAAACCGCAAATGCTAATATTTCTGTCAGAGCTTTGCCACAGAACTCGACAGTTATGGTGGGAGAGGGGAAACAGCGAAGAGAAGGGTTTTTTTTTCTTTTGGGTGGAGGCTGAAAAGCACTTTGGATTTCAATTTGTGCAAAACGAAATATTTCAGCTGAGCTCTGCTTGCAACATTGCCACATTGCTGCTTTAATCTTTTGGATTTCTTAAAAAGATACAAACAGGAAAAAAAAGAAAAGAAATAGAAATGCTAAGGCAAATAGATAAACAAGCAGAAGGAGCACTCGCAATCCCAAACCCGAGCTGCAAACGCGGCACGCGCATGTTATCCTTCGAGGCACCTGCTCCAGCTCCAGCTCCAGCTCCAGCTTCAGTTGCTGCCACAGCTGATGTGGATGTGAATGTGGATGTGTTGCTGCCTCAGTTGCAAGCTCTTTGGTATGCATGAAATGTACGCGACGCCAAATTTGTTGTGCGGCGAGGCGAATGCGCAAAATTCTCTCTTGTGTGTGTGTGTGTGTGTGTAGTTCACCCACACGCACGTACATATATATTTTCCAATTCTTATTGCATATAAATTCGCACGTGGTGCGACTGTAATCAACGTGGAGGACACTTTACTCCTTTGACTCCTTCAAGTATTTGTTTAGTACTTTCCATTTTCTATTTTTCATTCATTATATACTACTTGCTTTTTTTTTTAATGCCCGTCTTTCCCTTTCTGCCAGCATTGGCTCATTAATCTTGCTAATGATGCTGCCCAGCAAATTGCATTTCAAACAATGAGGCGACTGAATATACTTATAAAAAAAAATAAACAACATGAAAAAAAAAAAATACAAATTGAGCCCGACACAAAATTCAAAATCAGTCAAGCAAAAGCCAAGAAGAAGAGCCAGAGCCACTGAGTAATGAAAATGATAAGAAAATTTCTGCAGCAATGCACAGAGGAAAAGTCAAGGGAGCTGCTCGAGAAGAATATAATTAAAATACCTTCCATCATTAGTTTTTGGAAAATGGTTTGCGTGACAGTTTTTCGGGGACTCAGTTGCTGCTGCAGCCAAGCACAAGTCTGCGATAAGTGAAAGGACATTGAACAACAACACCCTCAACAACAACAACAACAACAACACCAAGAAAAAAAACAGTTATTAAACGGAAGAAGGACTATCGCTGGACGAGCATCAAAAAAGTTAAATTAAGGCGACACCAAAAAAAAAATAAGAAAAGAAGAGAAAACGACAGAAATAAAGAAAGGCGAAATTTTCATTAAAATTAGAAACAAATCAATATTTTTTTTATTTTTGTCTTGGCGCAAAAAACAGGAGCTAAAAGCGAATCAGAAGTCAAGCAAAACAAGAAACAAGGATAATTAATGATTTCTGTGTGCGCTTATCTGGCGCAGGAGCTGAAAAGAGAAAGCCAAGACAGGACGGTGCGGTTCGGCAAGGGGCGGGTCAAAAGGAGGCGGGGCAGCATTGGCTGACAACTTTTGGCCATTGTCTGGCATTATCTCTTTGCTGTGCTTCTGCGCTGCGTATGTGTGTGTGTGTGTGTGTGTGTGTGTGTATTGGTGTGTGTAGCCAAGCACAAAAAGGTAAGCGACAAAAAGTTGCAGCTACATTTGACCAGGATGCGCGGCAGGACAGGCGCCTAATCTTTAAATTCAAATCTCATTTTCTTCCATTTCACATTCCCTCTCCTCCCTTATCGCTCCACACTTATCGCTCAGTTTGCTTTGCTGTTTTGTAAATTAAGAGAATCGAGTTGACTGTTTTTTGTCCTGCGCTCCATTGTTTGATTACAATTTAGCATTTCGTGACTGAGGGCCGAATGAAGGATCTATTTGTTGTCGCGTAATCTTGTGCAATCACTACAAAACGGCAATAAATCAGGATTATGCGAATGTGGCGCGATGCGTGTGATATGCCCACTGACTCAGAGGCGAATCCAAATCCGAATCCGAAACCGAAACCAAAGCCAACGAGTCCAAGTCCGAGAACGTTCTGACTTACACACATTTTCCCAGCACCTTTCTGTGCTATTGTCTCCCGCCAACCCTCGCACCAGGATCTGAATCCATCTTCCTTTTCTGCCCATCCCATCCCATCGCTATCGCAATCGCTCCCGGGCAATGTGCGTGCGTCCGCCGTGCCATGATTTATGTTTGTAAATTTGAATAATTTATAATTAAAAATGCTTTGCATAGAATTTGGTTACTTAATGTCGTTGACTTTGCTTGCATTCCTTTTCGGCCCGTTTGCTGCTTTGCCCTTGTCTTACAGTTCTTTTTTTTTTGTTCTTGGCCCTGTTCTTCGCCTTTGATTACAGGCTTTAATTACTTTTATCCTTTTTTTTCTGTTTTGCTTTGTTTTTTTTTTTTTTTTTTTTTGGCATTGCTTGACATTTCCGCTACTGCAGGTTCCCTTTTTCTCAAACTTTTCAGTATTTCTTTGTTTTTTTTACATTACTTTTTCTGTTTGTCGATTTGGTAATCTAGTAAGAACCTTATGTCCTTTAGTTTCCTTTTCTCTCGCTCAATTTATCATTATGTTTTTTTGGCTGTAATGCTTTATATCTGAAAACCATACGACAATTTATAGGTCCTTGGCAAATAGAATGCTTTTCTCAGTCTTGAAATGGAAATTAGGCCCAAAAAAAATATATATATCAGTCTCTATTAAATTTTTGGTAAAGAACGTTAAATATCTACTATTTTAAGCATTTATTATAATTTTATTTATAACCAATTTAAATTCGAAAATAAGAATAGAGACACAAGCAGTTTAATATCTTTAAAAACAATTAGACAAAAATATATAAGTTTTGATTATAATGTTGCCAAAGCCACTATTTCAGACAATTAAAAACAAATAGTAAAATAAATATATAAAAAAATGTTGTGCTTCTTTGGTATGCATTTTTAATCTTAGACAATCCGGTATTACTTGTACCAACACTTTTGCTTGAGTTTTTATTGTACGGATTTGAATAATATCGCATCTGCTGCTTCTGTTCGAAATGGAGTTAAGGTTTTTCTTTGTGCATATTTCCAGCAAGAAAACGATTCTTTCTCTTCCTTTTTTTTGGGACAGCATAACCTCGTATGACTGAATTATTGGCCATAGCTCATAATGCTGTCCAGTTGGCCACTTACTCGTATCTAATGACTTCTCAATCTGTTTCTGTGTCTGTGTCTCTGTTCTTTCTCTGTCCCCAAAGTGCTCTCCACGCTTTCAATGCAGCACTTAACGGCAACTTCCGTCCCACAGTATCGAGTACACGGTCCGATTCAGCCTTTCATTCATGAGTGGACTCAGTTCGGTCGGTCCGATCCACAGCAGCCGGACGCATCGTCAGCTCGTTTGGGGACTTTGATAAATGCGCTTTTCGGGTATGTAAGTCAGTAGCCAGTTGTCGATGCTGTTGTTGTTATTCGATTGTTGTTGTTGCTGTTGCTGTTGCTGTTGTCGTTGGCTTGGCTGCAACGATCTTGGAGCGTCACCGGCTGAATGTGAAAAATTATTATGCGTTGCCGTCGCTTTGAGCAGTCGCCGCCGCCGCCGACGCCGCTGCAGATTAAATAAATTCAGCCAAGCGGCCAACTCGCCAAGTGGCCAAGTTGAAACCACAGAGCCGAACAGACAGTCAGCTTAATCTGGAAAAAATCCGCAATCCACAATCCGCTGCAGCAAAAACTTGCAAACTCAATTGGCAAGAGCAGCAGAGAAGCAAGCAATGAGAAGGAAGTGAGGAAGGTGGAAGGAGGGAGTTGGAAGCTGGGAGCAGAGAGCTGGGAGCAGAAGGGGCACCACGTAATCCCAGTTGCTCCATCAGTCTTGTTCGATCAATTGCACATGCGCACAGGTTCTTTGGCGCGTTTCTCCTTTACTCCGGAGCTACTTGGCTCCGAGACTCTGGGCATTGTTAACAGTTTTGCTGACGTTTTTTGCTTGAATTGCATTGGCTCGATCTCTGCCTACCTCTCCCTCTTCCTCTCTCCCTCTCTCTCTCTCTCTCTCTGATTGTCTTACTCTTGCGGCATTGCTGCAAAGGATTATGTTTTATTTATGCGCCGCACTGCGAACTTAACTTCAATAAATGTCCGGCAAATATGTGGAGCATGTGTTTCTTGGCAATTTTTGTCGTAAATTTTTATGTTTGATGGCCGTTCATTGGGACTGAAACCGAATCTGTTGGCTCTTTAGGGGTTTTACAGGTACATATCTCTGAGAGCTGTGGCCATTGTCGGCGGTTATGTTCTACATTTCGTCATATTATTCGCAGCATTATTGTCAACTGTCTGTCGATTTGGCTGGCAAAAAGTGATGTGACTGCAACCAGCAACAACAACAACAACAACAACAAGAGCAACTGGAATGGCAAGTTGTGAATTCGATTCCTTTTGGCGGCGTTGCATCTGAGAAACGTGGCCTTCAATTGCCTGTCGCTAAATTGTGAAATGCAATTACCAATCGCAACATTTAGATATGGCCAAATATACGCCCACAAATCCAGATCAAACCATACCCAATTGTAATATGAAAACCCAATTATCGACTCTGCCCATAGGCCATGAAACTGGCCTCCGTTTGTCTGAGTGACGCTTTTGTCTGTAATTGACTGTGGTTTAATTATAAAACGCCTCTTTCTCAATTGGCTTCCATATGCAAAACCACATCCCCAACACAAAACAACACAACACAACACAACACAACCAGGGACAACTCGATGAGGCAACACTTTGTGTAATTTGGCCAGCCGTTGTCTGTTGTCTGTTGTCTGTTGGCCTTTTGGTTTTGTTGGCCTGTTAATTTTACACTCGCATAAAATGCATTATCAATACATTTAAACCATTGTCAGGTTGGATAGACCTCCTTTTCCCTACCCCCTACCCCCATCCCGTTCCCAGTCACTCCGATTTCTGCTACGCCACAAAATATTGTGTAAATGCAATTATGATTTTGTCATTCGGCAATGTATCCCAAAGATACGAGCTCTCTACACGACATTCGATTGTAGCTTCTGTGCTTGTTGTTGCTATTATTTTTGCTGCTGCTGCTGTTGTTGTTGTTGTTGTTGCAGATTTGAACCTGGAGGGGATCTGGTTAGCCAGCTTTCCTCTGTTAGTGGCAGTTCTCTCCTCACTGTTTTCAGAAATGGCAAATACGAAACATTTCTGACATTGCCATTTCGTAATGTACATTTTGAGTTATCACACGCTCTGTGAGAGCATTTCAAATTATTACCATTTGAGAATGTAGTTTTGCTATTCTAATTTCTGATTTTTTGATACTCGATTCTCGTTATAGGACTAGATATCATTCTGATTGTGTGCAATTGTCTGTTCACCTGTCCCTCCAAATGTTGCATGTTTTTAGCTTAGCTTCAGGTGTTTTGTCTCTGTTTTTAGTTTTGTCGGAAATTAGCGTTTGACGTGGTCTTGATGCCGCTTGCCACAATCCCCTAACTGTAATGGATAGCCAGCTGTTGATATTAAATACACACACATATCGATAAAACCACCTGCACACCTGCAAATCAGAAGACTTTTCATGAAAAAATCGGTTAAATATCTCAAATACTATAGTTAGCCGTGGATTTTCCCCTTTGTATTGAAAGTTTGCAGTAAATATATATAGAAACCCTTCCGTACCGTTTACATATTTAATTTCTAAAAACTAAAAGTAGCAAACTTTCACTGAATCCATGTCGAACTCCACTTGATTAATGTTTTCTTGGGTTGACCAAATCTGAGCGCAGAAAACAACTTGCAAAAACCCCAAAAACAATCAATGAAACTTTGCTTTGTTTTCGTTTATTTTCCCCCTCCGAAAATGACGTCTAATTACCAATGTTAATGTCAAATCCTTGGGGGTCTGTGAGAAACGATGGAATGTCGCGTGAATCAAATATGTGCAAATATGTGAAGGAATCAACGCACGTTCAAGGGTTGTTCGGGGTCATTCCGTTCTCATAATCATATCCATAGAGCCGGTCACCCTTTGAACTTTGCACCCGTCAACAAAAACAAAAAAAAAAAAAAAAAAAAACACCGAAAAAGTTGTAAAAGCTGCTGGGCCAGTTTCCTCCTGGAATTCTGGTTCACTAATTGACAAAGTGTTGAATTTCATTTGCTGTCGCTTAAAAATGCCTCTCAGGGTTGACATTAAGTAAATTATATTTAATATGTTTATAGACTAGCGCATATCAAGTATGAGTATATAAACTTCTGCTATTACATCTAAGTGTGTGTGTGTGTGTGTGTGTCTGTATTGTAATTATGTAATTTTCATATGGATGTGATTTAATTACCGTAATGGGATTTGAGACGCGCCTAAGAGACTGAGGCACAATGTGTAATAAAACACTTAATATGATGAATGATGAATGAATGAATGAATCAGCAAAGGGTTCGCTGGCCCCAGGAAAAGAGGCAACTGGAACTGGAGAAGCACTGTAGACCTGACACTGGACGCAGTCTACAGTGCCCCTGGGAGAATTGTACACGTTGCAAGCTCTATAGCTCTAGCTAGTTGCATACTCATACTCCTATTATTTGTATATATAGTATATACATAACATATGTGATATTTCCCAGGCGCCTTTTAATTTGGCGCGTGTGGCAAATTGAGCCAATTTATTAAGAAAGCAAAACTTGGCCAACAAGCAACAAAAGCGTTTTTCAATCCCATACCTGCATACACTGAAGAAAAAGACCAGCTTCTAAAATCAAGAATATTCATCTTTAAGACCAAATTACTAAAATTACCAAATTATTAATCAAAAAAATCATAAAATCTTAATATATAGGAATAAAAATCGTACAATGTTAGGAAGGTATAAATATATACGATTTCAGATGAAATAAATGGTGGTTAGAGAAACCGCTTCAGTTTTGAAGCAGTAGGCGGCGGTTCGAACCCCACTGGTTACAAATTAAAAAACATTTATAGAAATTACCAAAACAAAAAAAAATAAAATAAAAAATATTGTAAATATAATAAATCTTTTTTAATGTTTTTATATTTTGATTTTAATTTTAAGTGCATTTATTATTAAAATAGATCTTGTTATTATTTTCAATATTCTTAAAACCAAGATGTGCTCTCTTGCTTTAAGAATTTTATGTTCCCGACGCATTTTCAGACCAAAAATCTTAGATCTGAGTTCAAAATCTTGATTTTAGAAAATTTTTATATCAGTGTACGACTATAACTGACATTTGTTGGAATTTCAGCTTTGAATTCATGGCGAGGGGAGATGAAGTCGAGCAAATTGCGTTTCGTCCTGCTGTCAATGTCAAAAGAATTTCAGGTGTTCTCTTATTTTTATATTTTTTGTTTTTGAAGGGTGCGGGGAGGGGGGGAACTTTCTCGTGTTCTCGTGTTTTTCTCTAAATCGAAAGTCAAAAAAGTTAAATTATTCATAGCAAAAAAGCAATTTCGAAGCGCAGCGACTGCAAAACTTTTGTAAAACGCAGTCAAATTGCAATTAGCCTTTTGTTGTGCCGTCTTGGCCAAATGTTGTTGTGTGTGGTTGTTGCAGTTGTTGTTGCTGCTGTTGTTGTTGCACTTTGATGCATGCGTGCCGGAGTCGGATCGGAGTTGTTCCATGCCATGCAAGCAAGGCTCGACTCAAATTTTCTTCTTGGCGCAACTGACAGCAATTTTCCAGTTGTGAATTATGTGAAATTTGCTGGCTGCCATGGCTAATGGAAATGATTGCCAGCTAAAACGCAATGCCGGCGGGAGGTTCAATTTTATTGTTGTTCTTGTTGTTGTTGTTGCTGCCTGTCAGTTGGCTTTAATTTAATTTTGCACACGAATTATAAATGAAATCAGCATGGAAAAAAATAAAAACAAACCAAATAAACACACAAAAAAACAAAAAACAACCCAACAAACAGCAAAAAGAACAAAACATGACCAGCTGGAGTTGAAGTGGGAGAGAGACGCAGAGGGGGGAAAGTGACGGCAACAAGCGCAAAGAAATGTAAACAATTCATTGAATTTGCAATTACACGCACATTTGGCACACACACACACACATACACACAAATACTCATACAGTGATGCGTGTAATGTTTGTTGCCTGCTGTTCAAATGTAAAGGCAACACACACTCATATATATATATATATACATATATATTGCTCTTGTTTTCGTATTTATATGGAATGTATCTCACAGATACGCATCATATATCCGTGCTTATGGCAAGTGTGCCGCATAGACCACTCCCAATACCAGGACCAGGACCAGGAATACGGAGGGAACTCGAGGAGGGCAGTGGGGAGTGGAAAGTGGGAGGCTGTAACGACGCCATTTAATGTTTGCACACGTCATGACGCGCGATTCGCCTTTATAATCACAAACCAATTGTAAATACGTTTGCATTGTACATTTTACAATAAAACACATATACGTATATGTATGTAGCTCGATGCGTTAATGCAAATAAATACTATATTATTTTGATAGCCTTCCCATCTAAAGAATTAACATACATTACTCATTCCATACGAATTCTGCAGATACTTTAAGAATTTTAAATCATTGATTGCATTTTTCTGATATATCCTTTTCTGACGAAAATGCATTTGAAAATAAACTATTTGTAGTTATTTTCCTTTGAATTTATTAAATATATAGTTTTTCATTTACAATGATTTCCAATCATTCAATAATAAAAGAGTTCTTTCATATATAGTCCTTCAATTATTTTAACCGATTTCATTTATCTAATATATATCCTTTTCTAACTAAAATGAATTGGAATATAATCTACTTTTTAGATACTTTCTTTTGAATTTATATATTTATACTTTTTCATTTACAAATTTGCTAAATTCAGTATAATTTTCAATCAGTCAATCGAAAAGAGTATTTTTATTTAAAGTCCTTCAATTAATTAAACCGTGATATACTCCAAATTAATTAAAATCACTAGCTTTTAAGTTGGTAAATAACTACAATTTTTACTTTGACCCGGAATTCGACTACTTTAAGAAATATTTCATGTCCAAATTGTATTTTAATATTATTCGACTCCATAGTTTTATCTATAGGATTGCATTCAACTTGTTTATTATTTTTTTTTATATACAATATTTATATATTACTCATAAGCTTGGTACCTTGCCAACACTTTTAGCCTAACGAATACATAAAAAAAATTCTTTTCGGCTGGCAAAAAAATAATTCATTAAATATAATGGAATAAATCATTTTATTTGTGGAGGAAAAAATCTAATTGAGCTTTACAATTTACTCAGTCCTCACTCCCTCGCCCCTTGGGAGGGAAAGCAGTGATGTGGTTGGAGGTGTGCCAGTTAAATCCCAAATGCACTGTGCATTAGAGTCCATCCAAAAGTTGCTGCAACTCGGATGATTAATGGCCAGAAGTCAGTACAACTATTGGCTGGACACAAGCGGGGGATTGGAAGGGGAAGGATGGAGAGGAAGGTCGACCTCTAGCTGAAGTGTTGAGCAATTATAGGCTAAAGCCTGTGAAACATTAAGAATCTCTGGCAGACGTCAATCAAAAGTCAACTTGCAGTGCATAATGGAAACATTTTGGACAATTCTTCGACTCTGGCACAAAGGCCAAATTAATAAAATCAAAGCGAGACAACATAACAGAAATTTAATAAAAACTTTGGTGAAACAAGTGCAACATACGTATGCGTTGGGATTGAGATGGATTTGGAGATGAAGGAGGAACTGGTGGGCAAATAAGATTAATGATTGCAATAAATCCAGTGACAGACGGGACTGACAGACAGACAGACAGAGAGAAACGCTAATAGTGCCACCAGCAAGGACACAAAAGGATACTCTTCGCTGTTGCTAATAATGGTGCAAGCGAGTTCAAGAAATCGGGGCAGGCTTAAAGACCACCAGCAGGCCATCCTCCACTTCCTTCACTCTCATGTGAGCTAGGACTAACGTACCATTACGCTGATTAACACACGCGCCATCGCCGGCAGGGGTTGCTCCCCTCCCCTTCCCTCCCCACCCCTCCCCGTCACTCCAGGCAGGACCAACCACTACTGCTCCTGCTGATAACGTCGCGCAACATGCCATAAGCTGCTGCCCGGCTGCCAGCTCCGATTGCTGCCCGTCTACTGTGGATTGCTCATTTGGCCGTACACTGGCCCCGTGGGGTGCACACACACACACACAGAGAGAGAGAGAGACAGAGCAGCGAGAGAAATTCATCATCTTGCTGTGCCGCTGGTGCCATATCCTTAAATCTAATTACGACTTAATCGACGCCAGTGGCGACAGTTGCAACGCAAACGAAAACGAAATCGACAACGACAACGAGGAGAAGGAGAACGAGAAGGAGAAGGAGAAGGAGTCATCGCAACCACCATGAAACAGAAGCCACCCCGGAGAAGCTTATGACGCTCAATTGATAAAGTCAAACCCCAACCACCGTCACATGTCCTACCATATCCCCTGACCTCTCTCCCCCTCCCATCCCTCTCCCTCTCCGTCTCCTGCTTCTGTACGTCTGCTCTGGCAAATCCTGCATTCCCCCCAACAGCGTCGCTTACATGTGTTAATCACAGTCGGCGTTGCTTTTGTCTTTTGTCATTTTGAGCGTCGACCCAGGACCGTCGCATTGTTAGTTTTAATTGCCTAAAAAGTACGCCAAACAATGCCAACAATAACAATGCAATAACAACAACAACTAGCACTGCTTTATATAGAGTATCTACTGTGTTTATCTGCTTCAGATACAAGTCGCAAAAGAATTGTATCTATATCATTTACTAAAACTACAAAAAAGTGTCTGCAATTTAGGTGTTACTACCATTAGATACTTTAGTATCTGTACCAGAATAATGTAAGACAATTAGCAACTATCTTTTTTCTTACACGATATTTAAATAAAAAATTAAAAAATTTAAATGATAAATTGAAAATACGAATTCAAGAAAACTAAATGTAAAATAAATCAAATGTTATATGATATAGTATCTAGTTGTTACCAATGTATCTATTGAAGATGAACAATCTCAATGATTTATTATGCTCAAGATGTATCTATTTGTTAAAACACAATGTCAGATACATAAGTGAAGAATATTTATAACTATTGAAAATCTTAAAAAATTGTTAGTTAATTGTATCTATCTACTGAAGTGTATCTTTCGAGCTCTAGATACAAAAAGATAGAGTACTCAATTTCGTTTTATACATAAGAAAATAACTATAAAATGCTAATGTATCTATAGGATACCACGATGGCCAAGTCAATCTGGCTTTAGATATGAAATCTGTTTACGCGTGACAGCTAAGTAACTGTAAAATACCTCGTCCTAGTATCTGTAACATATTTACAGTGTATACACAAGTGTTGCTTGTTTCGCTTATCAAAAGAAGCGTCAATATTTCGCGTTAGTTTTGTTTTTGCATATTGTGCTGTTGTCTCTTGTCTATTTTGTGTGTTGTCTGTAGTGCATTGTGTGTTGTCTCAACGCCGCTTTTGTTTTCTAACACCCGCAGCGACACACATGTGCTTTCATTGCAATGAGTGTGTGTGTGTGCATGTGTGTGTGTGAGTGTGTGTGAGTAAGTGTGTGCAAATATCATTGCATACGTGTGGGCGTAAATGAATAAAATGGCTGGAGCCGCCGAAAAACGATAAATTCAATCGAAAATCGTTACATGTCAATGCATTAATCGGCCATAATCCCATTATGGCGCAAGGATATGCCAGCAACTCCTCTGAATGTGTCTCTCCCTCTCCCCCTCTCTCTCTCTCCCCCTCTCTCTCTCTCTCTCTCTCTCTCTCTTTCTCCCTCTCTCGTTCACATATATCGCTGTGTGCGGCGCGTGAAAAATATTGTTACGCATCCTTTTGTTGTTGTTTCTGGTGTTGTTGCTGTTGTTGTTGTCTGCGTGTCGCATTTGATATTCATGCACGCTCATGTTTTGTTGTTGTTGTTGTACTTTTTGTTTGCCTGTTTGATGTTTGTTTTGTGCTTTCCGAACGGTTTTATCAGCGGCTCAGCGTCCGCACATTTGACGATGCCGCCATCTCATCGCACCACCGCACCCCCTCACCACCGCACCACATCACCACCTCACCACCGCACCGCCAATCGACATCGTTGGCGGCGCATTTGACAAATGGCTTCTGTTGCAGGACTGCCAGGACAGCGGATCTGGGATCTGGGATTGCGATTGGGATTGGAATTGGGCCTGGTGACTTTACCGGGATTGGAGGATTGGAGGCTTGTGGTGCTGCCAGATGCTCAGCAATTGCATATTGCTTTCATTGTTGTTTTACATGTGATAAAAATGCCATCTATTGTCCTCGTATTGCATTATTATATTTACCTTGCATTGCCTGCTCCGATCCCATGGCTTTCATGTTGGTTGCATTTGCTGCAATGAAACCATCACTAACAGCAACAACGACAACAACAACAACAACAACGACAACAATGACAACTACAAATACAATTGACATTAAGCTTCACAATAAGCTTACACGGTAAAGAGGTGCGGAATAAAGAGAACAGTGAACCATTCAATTGAAAACAATGCAAATCTATTTACAATATTTATGAGTAAGCACATATATATATATATATATATATAAGTAGCATAGTTTATTACCTAATAATATTATGAGATTGTACAAAATTTCTATTATTTTTTATGTTTTAATTATATTATATTTGATATTATATTATATATTTTTTCATGTCGAAAAAATCTTAAAGTAGTTTTAAATTTATACGAAACATGAATTAAGTTATGATTTAATTTTAACAAATTTTTGATTTATGCCAAAATTATATTAAGTCTTCAGAGTCTTATTTTTCCAATACTTATTTTATTTTTCTTGCGTAAAATGTCAACTCTTCATAGATGACAAAAATAACTGGAAGAATTAATAAATTAAGGCACATCTGTTTAGCTTCAAACTATAATAGTTTCTTTAATAATGAAGTAACACGAAAGATTGAGAAAACAATTTAATATTCATTGAATCGAGCTTAAACTTATCTTTAAATAATTATACATATTTAATATTATCATATAAAATAAATGATCGTAAATATATTGATTAATTGAATTCAAATAAAAACTATAAACTTGTTGTTTGCAGTTGATTATTACCTGTAAATTTCAGCAGAGAATTAAATTTCTTTACATCCAGTGGAAAAACAATTGGTATGTAGGAAGTATATAAAAGTTAAGACATTTGTACGTTTTCAATCTAAGTTCACATACACACACTCACACACAGACATACTCAGAGACAGATGTGCGAAAATTTATTAATATATTTCAAGGAAAGCTGCAACTTGAACTTGGCCCCATGTCATATATCAGAAATCATAAGCTCCACGCGACAACAAATAAAAAAGAAGCATGAAATTGTAATAATTCCAGAAAACCGACATGGCATGGAATAGTAGGTTTTTTTTGGGTAGGGTGGGGGTGAAGTTGAGAGTTGGGGGTTGAGGATTGAGTGAAGGAAATGGAGGGGAATCGGATGAAGCACGACGACATTTGAACGCATAAAAATGCCAGAACCGTTGCGACGTTGTGCCTTGAGGCCGATTTTTGCTACTTTATATCCACTTTATATGCTCACAGGATGTCCCAATTACTTTGAGACTCACACACACACATACGACCAGATATGATTGTGTATGTGTATCGTATTTCAAGTCAGCCATGTGCGAATAGAACTTAATCTGCAACAAAATGTCGCCAAAGGTGGTTGCCAGGACGAGGCCGTGTCGTGTGTGTGCTCCTCTGTCTCCGTAAGATTACTTTCTATATTTTCTAACGTCTTTTACTTTTGGTTCACACACATAGATACATCCATATTAGTGTCTGTGTGTGTGTTTCGTATAGCTACATAATTTTTTTCTCATACTCGGAACGTTGCCTTCGGAGGATTTGTGACGGGATTTCCTTTTCTATTATTGGCATTAGGCATGTCCTGTGTGTGTTATGCATTTAAATTGCGTATTTTTCTCAGCGATTTGTCTGCTTATCGTCGGGTCGTACTAAGTATGGGGCGTGGCCAGGGAGGCGGCAGTGGTTGGGGGAGGGGAGGAGGGGGCAGCGAAGGCGGACTAAAATTTCTTAATGTTTATGGCCGCAACGTTTTTCATTAAATTTTTTGTGTTTTCTTTTGCTCCTGAACCTGACTCTAACTAGTTTACGATGCCAGCTGAAAATATGGCAGTAAAATGTGTGTTTCATATTCCTCGACCTCGACAGCCTGATCCTTGAAATCCTTTTTTTAAATACACAGCAATTTTTATGTAATTTTAAAACAAACAATCGTCGGCCTGCCATGCTACATTACACTCTCAACCGAACGGGGAAATGGATGTGGAAGTGGATGTGGAGTTGGAGTTAGAGTGAGAATGGACTGAGTAGACCCGCATTATCCTTTTATCCGTCCGGTGCTTGGCCAGCACTGGCCACGTTATCACAGACAGCAGCGACCACAGCAAATTTGCAACCCTTCTCATTAGAGGATTTTGAAGGATAAAACGCGACGCTTTGCGCTTTGTTGTTGAGTGATACTTTCTCGTCCTCAGAGAGGAGGGAAGTGGTGGGTAAAGCAGTTACTCTCTAGCCGCTGGCCACTTGGTCAGCAATAGTTTGCCATCCTGGTCAGCTTCAGTTATCTGCTGTGCTTGTTGTTGTTTTTCTTATTGTTGTTGCATCTCCTGCTGCTGACTGCAAATTCGAGGGTTACATTTCCGTGTTTGTTTATTCAAACGGAAGCAAAGTCGTTCTGTTACAACGCCGGAGCAGCCCGAAGCCAGAACACTCTCCTCTCCCCTTGCCAGCAGCATCTATGTACATCTACATTTACATCCTCATCCACATTCACATCCTTAGCACCCTTTTGTCGAGCATATCCTTTCACTGTTGCTGTTGTTGTTGTTGTTGTGTGCATGCAGGCGATCAAAGCTCAGAGCAATTAATCATTTTGTTTGCCCTTTACACCCATTTATTCAGCCTGAACGCCCCAAAGAGCAACTGACTCGCAACTGGGAACTGGCAACTGGGAACGGGAAACTGGCAACTGGGAACATCGAATAGTGGACTGTGGACCGTGGACCGTGGCATGTGGCAGCCACGCAGCCCTCGTCGACATGCCCCCGCCTGTGGCACCTCCTAAGCAGCACTCAAATGGATGCCGACATCAATCTCCAGCCTAAGCAACATTTTTGGCGCTCATTTCGCTGTCGCATACAAAAATCACAAAACTAACAAATACACATAAACAAGGACTGAAAGTACATGACTACGAGATTCCCTATAATAAAATTATTTTCTATCACACGGTTACTAATCTAAATACTCATAATTTCTAAAAAAAAAAAACAAAGTGAAATCCCTTAGTTCCCTTGTTAGAGTCAACAACAGTCACTTAATGAAAATTTCATTTTAAAGAATAAATTAAAAAACATACATATAAGACCAAAGAGTTTAAAAAATTGTAACTTTATCTTACTTTAAAATATGATGATTAAACAGAATTTTTAATATTTTTCAGATTATCTGATCGTAGTAACATTTTGATCAAGATTTTAAAAAATTGAAAATAAAACATAATTTCATTAAAGATATGTGCTCTTATCTTATATGTTCATAATGGAGAAAGTTATGTTATTGGGAATCTTGCCTGAATTAAATAAATAAAATTTCTCTAAATATTGCAAATAAAGTTTTTAATAACAGTTCTTAAATTAAAAATAATACGTGTAATAAGCTTTTGGGGCTTTTAATGGAAGCCAGCGCAATAAAGAAAGCAATATTTGATATATTCTCCATAGGAAACTTTTTTCTGATTGTTACATGTGCGTCACACTTAATATACCCTGTTTTGTTCATTTTCAATGGTCACAGGGTATGAAAATAGAGAATCTAATACAGGCTCATAGTTTCTCATCTTTGGCGCAATTTGAAATCGTTAGGCAGCCGCATCCCTTGGAACAGTCTCTGTCTCTGGGCAATGGCATTCCGCCCACTTTTCCGCCCTCAGCTCGTGTCTGACCGCCACTCGGATTGCTTGTTTGCTCTGACTTTCCGGCTTGGTCTCTACCACCCAAAAGAAAGGGGCGTGGGCATGATTTTTACACTAATGGGGGCGTGGTATGGCAGTCGTGATGCCATAATGAGCTCAATTCTCAAAGAATGTAATCCATACTCCCGATCCCCTATCCTGTATACTGTATGCTGTATCCTGTACTCCTGTACTCCAGGATCCCATACCCCAACTGGCATCAATGGCGTCAATTATTTCATTGTCGTTGTTCTCATGCCTGTTGTTGTTGTTGTTCTTGTTGTTGTTGTCTTGTAAATGATGACGCTGCTTTTCGCAGCGTTGAAAATTTTCTGCTGATTTTGCATTAAACGATTTTGATGTCAGTGCCTTTTTTTCAGTTTGCTGGTTGATTGTTGTTCTTGTTGTTGGGTTTATTACTCTTACTGCGTAGTTTGACAAATTTGACAGCACAAAAGTTAATGGTTGGGGAAAACAGGACAAAGTACGGGGCGGCAATTCACCAAATAAATGAAATTGAGTTGCCAAGTTTAGGCATTATTCATATTGTATATAAATAATATCATAAATCATAAATCGAAGTAATATCGTTATTGAAATTATTCACATTAACCCATAAAGTCAAAATAATCATTTAACCATTCTAATAAGCTCTGAGAACTTGAGTTGTAACTGTAATTTATTATTAAGTTACATGTTTAAAATACAAAAATATAATAGAGGCGTAAATCCACCAAAGATTTTTATATTATTATTGATTAACTTCGGTGTAATTATAATTCTAATTATAATTATTATTATTTTAATTTTAATAAAGATTCTTTATCTTAAGTTAAGCTGTTTTATAATTCGAAGAGACCAAGATTATTTCCCTTAATATTTGCTGAGTCAGAAATCACATCAATTATTCTTTCATTTACACTATCAACATATGTATAACATTCGAATATAATCAGAGTTACGCTGAAACAAGAGAAAACTTTTAGGATTTCTGGAATAAAATGTATGGGTAACACATTTGCATTTCCATCTAAGCCTCGTTAATAACTTATAAGACTGCCAGAGCAAGACAGCTGGTTTACTGTCCCGCATCCAGATTCACATCCTTATTTTCAGTAACATCTCTTTGCCATTTCTCCTTCCATTCCCATTCCATACTTTCATTTCAAACCTGTATTTATTCGCGATCTCTTTATTTTTTTTTGCAGAAACTGTCACATTTCAACTCACATTTTTATTTATTACATTTATTATGAGAAATTTTGCATGCGCGCATACGTAAGTGTTGAAATGCAATAAAAGTGAGATGCCAAGCAGCAGGCGACACCCCTGCCCCGGCCCTGGCTTGCGACAGGCGACAACCCTACCACCCCTAGCAACTATGTACGTGCATGAATATGCGAGCACCTTTTTGCTACTTTTTTTTTTTGCTCTCCGTACGCAATTCGCATGATTTTACACACGAAGTAATTTTGCAACAACCCACACAGACACTTGCAACTCCTTTTGAATTTTCACACCAATTTTTCAACTCGACAAACCCGCTCAAAAAACCAAAAAAAAAAAAAAAACAGAAAAAGAAAGAAAAATCAGCAGCAACAAAAAATCCATTTCATTTGAGAGGGGTGGTGAGGGTGAAGCTGGGAGTAGGGAGTGTGGTAAGGGGTAAGGGATAAGGGGTGCAGACTATCAACGTTATGCTATGGGAAACGCACGCTGATGTGCGAGAAAAACACATCCGTCGCTTTGGAGGCAACCAGAGAATCCTGCTCCAATTCCATTGCTCGCTGCCAGTTGCCAATGTGTGTGTGTGGCCATCTCTTTGGCTGACTGAGCGAGGGAAGGGGAAGTGAGGAGTACGGAGTGTGGAGTGAGAAGTGGGTTCGTCTGTTAGCCCAATTTGAATGCGCTGGCGCATATATCATTCCAGTTGACAGGACAATTCTCTTATCTGCGCAAAGCCAACACAACAGCCGCAGCCACAGTTGGATTCGAGTTCGGAGTCGGAGTCGGAGTTGGAGTTGGAGTTGCAGCAAAAGTCGGAGTCGGAGTCGGATTTGCGTGCTCTCGCTCACTCTCTGTCTCTCTTTCTCTCTCTATCACTTCCTCCCGCTCAGCTTAATGAATATTTAAACAGAAAAATCTCATGCCCATCAATGGTCAATGGTTTGACCTTAAAGCCACCGCCAATTTTTTTGTGTGTTGCTTTTGATGAAGTCGCTGCAGTCACAACAGCCATCTATTAGGGAACTGGCACTCGTACGTGTGACCCATTTATCAAGCAGCCCCAAAGACAATCAAAATTAACGCTGGGCGGTATAAGGCGGTCTGGTCAATCACATATTTCCCCTTCACTCCCACACTCTTCCTCCCATGCACAAGCACTCTTGCAATCCCTCTCTCTCCTCTCTCTCTCTCTCTTCACTCCCTCTCTCGGTGTGTGTAATTTGTACAAGCTGCTGTTGTCGTCGTTGTCATTAAAAAGCCATTTCACCCATATATCATCGGAACCACGCCCACACTCCGGGTCCAAGTGCTGGTATATAAATTACTTTATGATATTGTTTTGAACCTGCGCGACAAATAAGATTGTCAGCCCAAGAACTGTTAAAAAGGGGCATGAGGGGATGCGGGGGAGCATGGGGATGGGGATGGGAATGGTTACACCCTCCTGGCCAGGGTCTTGAATAGGTCACGCCGTCAGCTGGCAGCATTGAAAATTGAAAGTTCTTTTGCGATTTGCGATTGAGATTTAGCCAAGCGAACGAAGCGCTTTAACCACACTTATGGCCCATTTGAATATCCTGTGACCGGGCAATAAAAACGTCACAGCCAACTGACACAGAGAGAGAGAGAGAGAGAAAGAGAGAGAGAGAGAGACACACACACACACACACACCTCTTTGTTAAGGGTCTCACAGTCGCTTCACTGTCAATTCAATTTTATTTTCATTGTGTCATAACAATAACATAAAATTAAAATAACATAAAAAGGAAATTGAGGATGCACGGCAATATATATATATATATAAAATAATACTCGAATATGTATGTATATACATATATATATATATAGAACTGAGCACATTTATAGTCTGTGAAGAGCAACTGAGATGTTGGCGGCAAATCAACTTGGCGTTAAATCGTCAAGCCGTTTTATTCTGTTGTTGCAACTTCTGATGTTTTGTTGTTGCTGTTGCTGTTGATATTATCCTTGTTACATTTCGTCAGCGACGCCGCATAATAAAAAAAAGGCAACAAAGCGCAAGAGTTGTGCATAAAACAGGAAGCGGAAACACATCAGCGTAACGGAAGTTAAAGAGTCGTCACATTCACATAACAATGATGCCAGCATACAAGACATTTGCCTTTGTTTTGTTTTGCTCGACTTTTTATACAGCAAATGGCAAAAGGCAACTGGAAACAGAAATGGGAATCTGGGATCTGGGATCTGGAGAGGGACTGTTGCCACCATGACGTAACGAAGCACATTTATGGCGTAAAGCATATAACGTAATAATGTCGCCAACAGTCACCAAAAAAAAAAAAAAGTGGGTTTGCTTCAGCTGCTGGTAGATTTCAGTGTTGAAATCGCGCCAAATGACTGCCCACATTTGTATACCCTTGCAAAGGGTATATACATTTTTTTATGAAAACGGAAATGTGGCACCTTTCATGATAAACTGATATAAATGAAACTATCTATAACTAACTATATGAAATATTGTTATTCGCTTAAAATTTAAAAGGTTAACACTTAATAGAAACATTTAAAGAGGGCATTAAATCTTCGACAATATGAGCAATGTTTCTTATTTTTGTATCCTTTTTATATGTTGTCCGCCTTTCTTGTGTTCTGGCATTGAGTCTGTCCCTTTATATCTGCGAGGAACTCATTTGGAAAATTAATAAAAGTATCAACTGCATATACGATAAAAAAAAAAACTGTTGTGTGCCATCCAGTTTTTTTCCTGATCACATCATATTATGACACAAAACATTGGGCTTTGAATTATCCTAACAACAAATTGGCTAAAAAATGGACATTATATAATATATTAAGCAAATTTAATATTTTAATGAATATACAAATTTGTTATCATAAGTTTCATTAGTATATTGATTAACGACAACTATGAAAATTAATATGAAGAAGGCAATTAGTTAGTGAAGTGCATTTAAAAGAATAAAAATGTTTGCAAATTAGAATTAGATGTATTTAAGTTCGTCTGTGAATCTTTGCTTTTACTATACAGCTAACAGTATAAAAACTTTCAAGTTTCTCGTTTATTCTCTGAACGAGTGATCGAAATATATTTATGTATTTATTATATACACAAGTTTTTAACTTATTTTTCAAATTCTATAAATTATGTGATAGAAAGGCTTTCGATGACTCCATTATGTAAAAGATCTGGCCCAAGCAAAATACGAGTATATCATCATCTACACGCTTTCTACAGACTTCAATCTGCATTTTTCAATGAGGCAAGAACACACAGACACATCATTAATGTCAACAATCTGATAACCACAATTTTCCCCGAGCCAAACAAACAAAGGCAAACAATTCGCATTTTTAACTAACACGCAGTCAAGCGATATGAACAGGAATAACAACAACAACAAATACAACACCAACAACAACAACAACAGAAATAAGCGTAACACAATCGGGGACAATTTTTCAATTTCGAATGCGTGGCGTATTTAGAATACAATTCGATTAGAAATGCTTTGCTTTTCAAAATAATAAATTAAATTTGTTTCCTCCTCCATCTGATATCCCATTGCCAATGCCATTAACACAGCAAAGGATGTGGGGTTGTAGAAGGGGGAGGGTTGTGTACTGGCAACCAGTACAGTGTCTTGGCGGGGTGCAAAAGGTTGCGAAATTGCGCGACTGAAGAAACAGTTGGGGAATTCCTGTGGCAACGATCTGGAAAAAAAGTGCGCCGCATGCGACGCTGAATCAATTTCCTCCCAAAGAAAGAGAGAGCGGAAGAGCGGGGAAGAGCTTTAGTCCTGGGCGCTTTCTTAAAATAACAAAATTACTTTTTATATGCAACCGACTCCAGGACTCAGGATACAGCAGCACAAGCAACAACAACAACAACAGTATGCCATTGACAACCATTAATCATGGAAGCCTGTCAGGGCGGGTCGCAGGCTGGGTGTGACTTGGGGGGAGGGAGTCCTTCTCCTCCTCCTCATCCCCATGCTCTTGTTCCTGCTCCTGATACTGCTGCTGCTGCTGCTCGTCGTCGTCTGTGCTTCTGCCTGTCTGCTGATTGTCCTGCGCTGCAATGTTGCTTGTATTTTTATTTTTTTTCCTTTAAACTTTGCCTTTTACATGCTAATGCCTCTCACTGGGGCTCAAGTCATGCTCGTGCCCATGCACAGCCACGCCCAGCTGCGAAATTGACAAGCAAACCGAGTGCGTTCTGACATGACACTTGCAAGGGACCAAGGACAGGACCAGTAGCCATAGCCGTAGCCGTAGCCGTAGCAATAGTAGTTCCACAGCCAGGACGACACAATGGACGTGGGCGTGAGGAAGGAGGACGGAGGAAGGAGGAAGAAGGCGGCAAACGATAGGCAGGTTATGTATGCCATCATTAGACGTGGTCTGTTTGCCACGCCCGTGCTGTTGCCACTGCCGTTGCCACTGCAGTCGCCCACTCACAAATTGGCAGCTCTGCAATGAAGGACCATGTCATGTCACAGCCTGGAACACTACAACGTGCCTTGATGGCCGGTCAAAGTTCAATGCGAAAGCCAAATTCCAATTGTCAAGATGTTTCGGCATGTACACGTATACACAGAGCGAAAAAACGAAATATTTAATACTTTAAATCTCACATTTCCTACTAGATTTCTAATTTCATTAAGACTAAAATTGTTAAAGTTGAAAATAATAATTTTATTTTTAATACGATTACTTAAGTTCGTACGATAAATTATATTATTAATTAAACCTTTTAAAAACTTGATAGTTTCATTAATTACACTTTAAACTTGACTTTGGGTTCCATAAATTAAATAAAAGAAAACTGATATTTATGCTATGCACACTGAAAACTCAAATCAAATTTCATTCATCTTTGTAGATAAACACACTGTCTGACTGATATTCGTAGAGCCCAAACGGTAAGGCTGAGGAGGATGAAATTTGGACACAACATAGCTGAGAATATAAATAACTTGTAGGGCGTCAATCTAAAATATATATAAAATATCCTTTGACGAGCAGTTAAATCCAGAGTTCCGAATCTTAAAAAGATATTTCCTACCAAGTTTTACTCGATTAAAGATTAATTTCACTTATTTAAAAAAGATTTGTAGTAGAGCTAAGATTTATACTATTAGTGTTGCTTTTTTCGCTCCGTGTACTTGTTCTTGGCAGTGTGTGAGGTTTTTGGTGTGTGTGTGTGAGCCGAACATGTCTAATTGCTCAGTTTATGGGGGCTGCATGTCATAAAGTGCAAATGCTTGCCCAACCCCGCCTAAAAGCAGACAACAAAACTTGACTCTGAATTTGAGTCGTGATTTGTGTGTGATATTTGACATGCATTTTCAATTTAACAGCAGCTTTAAGAGACGCCTCCCCATCCAATAATGAATTCCATACATTTTGTTTGTCTGCCATCGTCGTGGGCAAAGTTCCGGCAACATAAGTATCGCCTCCTCTCATCTTGTGCCCGGCACGATAAAACTTTATGCACTGCAATGGCCAGCATTGACATTTCAAGTGCTGCCGCTCTTCTAGGAGAGAGATCGGAGATGGGGGAATAGAGGAATAGAGGAGTAGAGGAGGTTCGCCAAGACTGGCGCCATCAGAGAACATAGTTTTAATAATGCACAAGACGACGACTCCAACGGAAAGTAGCATAAAATACAGGACATACGAGAGCAGCAATGCCAACAGCGCAGTTCACACAGATAAGACCCCGGACTGTCCAAGTTCCGCCCAAGTACAAATACAACAGCAACGACAACAACAAAAAATAAAAGCAACAAGATGTCAGTGGCAGAGTGGAAACATAAAAGGTGGCAAGAACCAGCAAACATAGATGGGCAATGCAACTTTGTCTATTCGATGTCAAAATGAATACTTTTGCATTATTTATGCCGGCGCATTTATTTGTTTTGTCCGATAACGAACTGCAAAAAGTACAAAAATTCTATGAATTCTTTACAATGTCCACAGAGAAAATCATTTTGCAAGTTTAAAAAAAATATGCAAATGTTTTCGTCTATTTTGTGTGTATTTTATGATATATTCGACGAGCTAAACGAGTTTAAATTTCAAATAAAGAAACACAAAATTTATCATAGCATAAATTCTCAAACTTATTTGTTAAATATTTGTTTTAAATTTAATTTTTGAGTTAAATATTTTAAAAGAATTTATGCAAAACAAGACATGCAATGAAAATTTGCTCAAAAATAAATTTCATACTCGAGAATTATTGCAGCTTTTGGTAATTGTATTGGACAGCCTAAAAGTATGTCGAAAATTGTTTTAAGCAATTTATGTTATGACTAGCAATTATTATTGCTGGCTGTAGCAATAAAAAAAGGGTACCCAAGTCACACCAAAGTACCTAAACTTAATAAAATAATTAATACAGGTCTTAATATATACAGTAAATAAAACATAAAACTATTGCTCTATTGTTATCATTTTCGCAGGCAGCCTAAAAGTATACATTAAATTTCTGAATTCGATATTCAGCTTTCATTTCGACTGAATTGAATTAATTGATTAATTATTTTGTCATGGTTGGCTAATATTCTATCTTCTTAAAAAGTTATTAACTTTTTTGTGGGATTTGTTCCACCTCTTCCACTCTTACTAATATTATAACCAATATCTGTCTACGCACAAATCACAAAGTCAAGTCATACTTTCATTTTGTTTCTGATATCTACAATCCCCGACATTACTCAGATGGTTATTACATATGTAAGAGGCACAATTGATGCTCTGCCATGTCAAAGACACATCCAAAGGCATTCGAGTGTTTGCTCCTTTGTGAGCACAGACAAGTGGCTTTTACATGCTCGCAGGATATGTCGTTATTTTGTGGGGCAGAAACCGAAATCAATTGAGTCAAGTAGTTGCTTTTGTTGTTGTCAATGTTGTTTGTTGCTCTTGAAGAGGACACTTGTGCATTGAACACATGGGAACTGGAACCGCCCTCAGACACTTGAAATACGTATGCTCGTTGTGATGGAACCGCTCAGCAGCATTTCTTTGGCATATCTTGAACATGAGAGTATTATACAGAGCGTTCTACAAACTTAAACTTAAATGGTATGTTGGGCCTCACAAAGAACTGAGCCTTGAATGCATTCTCGATGGGATAATCGAAGCCAATTTCAAAGTTGCGCACTAGCCGAGAAACGGCTATCTCCAGGATCATGTCGACAATGCGTCGTCCTGCACAGGCGCGTGGTCCAAAGCCAAAGGGAAGATACATAAAGGGCGTGGACGTGTCGCCCACTAGCTTCGAGTTGGACTCATCCCGAAGCCAACGCTCTGGCAGAAATTCACGTACACGTGGCACAAACTGCTCCATGTTGGCCATTTGATAGTTGGATGCCATGCCAACATCTGTGCCAGCTACGACACGATATCCACTCAATGACACATCACATGGCATGCGACGCAGAGTTCCAGGCCCAATGGGATACATGCGGATACCCTCCTTAATGCAGGCACGCAGATAGGGTAGATTAGTCGACTTTTCCATTGTCCACTGTGAGTTCTTCTCGGGCAGCACGCCCTTGATCTCCTCCAGCAAACGGGCCTGCTGTGTGGGATTCTTGGCCAGGCTTAGAAGAATACCGCCCAGAGAGACAAGGGTCTAGGAATAAGAGAGAATAATAATAGGAATAATAATAATTTCCACTTGTCTACTTACGGGATCCACACCAGCAAAGAATAAATCCATGGCGATAATTACGGCAGTATGACGATCAACTCGTGACAGTTTCTCCAGTAAGCTCTTCTCAATGCCCGGTTCGGTACCCGAAGCTCCCGACTTGGCCTCATCCTCAATGCGTTTTAAAGCCTGCTGGATGTGACCATAACAGATGTCTGTGATTGTGTCCAAGGCTCGCATGAGTTTCTTAAAGTTGGGTTCCGGCACATACTTCCAGAATGGTGGCAGGATGTCCAGAACGAAGCTCAGCTCGATAATCTGTCCCAAAGCTTTAATCAATTGCTTCGCCTCCTCGCTGTCCCGATTCTCAGCCAGCAAACCGAGTCGAGTATTGAGGGAAACGCATCCAATGGACTCCAAGACTAAGCGGCGTATATCTTCGGCAAAGTCAGCCGGCATTTCTTGTGTTGCGGGATCCCGTATGGCGCGTATACTAATTTATTATAATTATCAATTTCTCAGTCTTCCACACAAATTCTGGAAAATCTGCTTACCGCTCCAGGAACTCATCGTTGACCTGCACCAGATTATTCACATACAATTTGGCATTACGTGGCTGCAACAAAATGGGATTAACAGCCGTTCGCATCTTGCCCCATTCAGGTCCGTTGCTGCACAAATAAATCTCATTGATATAGCAGAAAGATTTTTAAATTTCAATTACCCAAAGGTTAGTCCATCGGTTCCCTCGAATAGATCGCGTCTGTGAACCCTTTTGAAGTAGTCCATGGTCGAGAAGCTGCGTCGATATGGAAACTGACCTTCATTGCGGAAAACCGTTTCGTAGTCCACGGGATTCATAGTGATCACAATATCACTACCACCCACTCCAGGCATGCGAAAGATTTCTCCATATCGTTTATTCATATCCAAAAACATTTCATTTACCGGAACATTTCTATAGCGACCTACGTATACCAGTTGATAACAAACCGAAATCGAGCAAAACACAAACAGAAAAGCATTAGAGAAATAGAGGGAAAATTATAAAAAGCTTTCGCTAAGCAAAAAAGCTTTTTATCGACTCACCTCCCGGTAACATAGAGCATATAAAATTGAATCGACTGGGACCAGGTAACTCCGAGTACGGTTTCGCTTGGTCCAAAGACTTGGAATCCATAGTCTAAGAAATTGAATATTCAATAAAAAACTATACAAGTAATACTTGTATATTTGTACTTACTTTAGTTGCAAGCGCTCTCTGAATTTGCTGGATCTGAACACTGATCTTTCTCTCCCTGAATAGCTGCCTCGACAACATTTTGCCAACTGAATCTCTCAACACTTGGCAAAGCACTAATCGGACTAGAAATTCTACTTATTAATTCCATCAACTTTAATATGATGACAGCATGCTGAGAGAGCTTTTGTGAGCTTTTGGTTCTCTCAGCATGTCGCTCTTTAATTAACTTTTACGAAGTTTATATACCCTGTACGAATTGATCATTGCTTGTGAGTACTTTAAGAGGCTAATTATGTTTGATATCGAAAGACCCTAAATTTATATATATTTTTTTGAAGACTTTGTATCTGTTCTGGCGCCACCTAGCGTGCGTAATCTGCTAATAGTATATTTGCCTCAGAGCTTAGCAGGGTATCTCAAGGACCATCACTCTCACGCGTTTTTCCTTATTTTTATTTCGATTTCCCTTTCTTCCGTTATTCGTAACAAACAAAAACATTTGATTTAGCCTTGAAAGCAAATTTAGCACCATTTTTAGCAAATTGTCCCAAATTGAACTCTGATTAACAAACTATTTATGCTTTATTCGGAATTTCGTGTCGCTTTAATAACAAACTTGGAATATGCTATCATAATTGACATTCTAAAAACGTATGTGTGTTAAAATAAAAATGCTTATTCATTGAAATATTTATTTCAATTTGCTTATGATAAAATTACTTTTATTTTATTCAAAATATATTGTTAATTTTATAAATAATTTATTTAAATGGAAATGAAGCCTAAGAATCTTAGAAAAAAACACTACATTTCATTTCTTGGATAGCCAAAAAAATAGTTAAAATAGAAGGAAATATTAGATATGTATTTATAGTGTCAAAATGATTTTATGCTAAATACTATATACATAAATTATTTTATTTTAACACTATCTTTTCCTTGACTTCATAGAAGTTAAACATACCAAATATTATAAATAATCTTACCGAACAATTACAACATATGTAATAACAATCTAGAATGTTATCTCTATATATTCGCAATATTCTGAAAAATCGCTTACTGTAACCTCACACATTCTCGCATATTACGTATACGCGCCGTGTTCACTGCGAGTCTTTAAACTGGCTTACCTAAACAACACGAGGAGCTGACAAAATTTAAGCCTGTCAAAGCCAGAACTTCAAACAGACAAAGGGCAATATTGCAGTTGACAGGAAATCTATATAGGATGGCAGACAAAACGGCTATAATAAAATCGATTTTTTATATTTGGCCACTGACAAGGGCGCGTCACATTGGGCATTGGGACGCGTCTCGACCAGTGGGCACATAAATATGGCTACACACACATACACACACACACACACACACACACGGACAGTACACAGACACAGACGCAGACACGCCAACTGATGATGGGCATACAAAAGTTGACCTCGACTTTGAGCTGTCAAAGCCAAAAACTAACTGACCTAAACCAACAAAAATCGACTTTGCAGCCTAAACACAAAGCCTGAGCATGACAGGACCCCATTAAGGGGTGGGAAGGGAAGGGCGTTAAAATACAAAATATCAGCATGACGCAATGATTTCCGGCAAGTGAAAATGAAACCTGTTGGATCTGTTGCTGTTGCTGCTGCTGTTGGCAATATAAACAAATTCAATTTGACAGCTGACAGCGACAACGGCGGCAGTAGCAACAATGACAACAACAACAACAACAACAGGAGCGACAGAAAGCCGCAAGTAATAAACTTTTACGATCTGTTTTACGGCAACGCGGCACGTGCAACTAGGCCCAAAACATTGGCACACACGGAGGCACACACACACACATATAAAAGGGGCATGGTTGGTTGCAACATAAATTTAATGAAGCCAAAAACGCGGCACGACAACAACAATGCAGACACCAAAACAAAATCTCACACACACACACACACACATGTGCTGGCAGCGACGCAGACTGAGGCAGAGCGCCGCAATGTAGGCAATAAAAATAAAATAAAAGTAAATTGTTCAAGGACAACAATATTTTATGCTATTATTCTACAAACGCAGCGAAGGCACTTTCTATCAAAGCGAGAAAGAGAGAGTGTCACTGAGAGGCAGAGTGAGACAGAGACAGAGATAGAGAGAGAGAGAGAAAGAGAGCGAGCATAAGAGTCTGAATGCCGGCAAAAGAATTTGTATTTTTTGTTCGCTTTGTTTTTGTTTTGCAGCGAAAAATTTACAAATTTTGCCAAAGGGGGTTGATATCCTTTGTGTGTGTGTGTGTCCTGTTGGATATTGGGTGCGTCTGCGTCTGCGACTGCGACACAAAAACGTCAGCAGCACTCAAAAAGCATTCACATTCGCGTCTGCTTCTGGCTTCTCTCCGGCTGCTGTCCTTGCCGTTGTAATGCCATTGATGGATGATTCTTTTGCCGGCGAGTGCCGAAAAATAAAAGCACTAAAACTTGCAATTTGTATGGAATACATCAGCAGCAGACGCGCCAAAGAGACGAACGGACAGACGGACGGACAAACGGCTCTAGCTGTTGGCCAGAAAGAGGCGGCATGAGAACAGAACCTGAGTTATAGAAAGCCATAACCTGCACTCTCCCTTACGGCCAGATACAGTATAAGAATGTGTGTGTGTGTGTGTAAGTATGTGTATGTGTGTGTGTGTGAATGGGGCGCGCTTTATGATTGCCAGGCATAAATAAACGGCAAAAGCACCCCAATGACGGCAAGGGTGTCCTTTTCCTATATACGTATAAGTACGAGTCTGTTGGTGTGTCTGTGTGTGTTTGTATTGCTGTGTGTGTGAGCAAAGTGCACTTCCTGTGTCCTTTCAGTGTTTTGCCACCAATTGCTGCCAGCTACAGCTACAACAACAACAACAACAACAACAACAACAACGTTTAGCAAGGGCTGCTTCACCTGCTTTACATTGCCAGCACAGGGCAAGTCCTTTTTTCGTCCTGCGCTTTTTCTGCTAGCGTTGGCGCTGTCAACGCCGTCCACGACTGGATAAATGTGTATCTACAGCATACAGGGGCATCTTTTTGCCTTCGTGTCTATGTATGTGTGTGTGTGTGTGTGTGTGTGTGTGTGTGTGTGTATGTGTGTATCTGTGTCGCTAACTGCTTTGGCCCCATGCATCTCGATGGATGTCTGCGCATCTTATTCTCTCTGCTGCCTAATGGCTATATATGTATGTATATGTATTTGGATTTGTGTCTGTGTATCTGTGTGTTAGGCAAAAGTAGCAATTCATCATAGAAAATGGCGGAAGTAATCGTCCCTTTATGGGTGTGTATGTATGTAAGTATGTCCTTCTCATTGCCTGCTTCTATTCTGCAAGTTGTGAAGCAATTAGAATTTCGCTTACAGTCTAATATCCCACAAAAATGCGACGAATTTTACAACTTTAACTTTAAATTTATAAAGTTGAATTTGAAAATATTTTATATGCTTTGGAATAAATTTGATTTAAATATTTAATACAATTTATTTAAAATATTTACAAACTTCAATACAATTCTAATATATATACAACAATTTAAAGATACAATTTTAAATTCAATAAAATACTGCAATTGATATATAAAGGTTATAATATTAAAACTATTGAGGCGAACGAGTCTGATTAAAATGACTCACATACAGCTTTTGATCATTATTAATAAACTATAATAAATAGATTATAAAAAGTACATTATAATAGTAAAACTTATTTACATACAAACGATGGAAATTTCAAATCTAAATACTTTTTAATTATTATATAATTTTTTTTTGCTTATTGAAGTGATATAATATTATTGTATATATAAATTATTTAACTCACTGTGAACGCACTCCAATTCTCAAAATTTAGAATTTTTTAGTTGAGAACTGATTGGGTTAAATCTTTGGTCACTTAAACGAGTTGAACTTTAATTATAAGTAGAGCTTCAAAATCACCTTTTTCTTAAATATTTTCAAAGTAAAGACATTAACATGTTAAGAAAAAACTTTTATTAAATTAACGATATTAAAAGCTCGTCAAAAACTGATTGTCAAAATTAAGCCAAAACCAAATTGAATATGAAAAGTTACTTAAAACAATCACAGGAGACTGTTAAATTTAAAATGATAATCAAGCGCATGATGGAATCTTAAACATACAATTGTAATCCCCAATCCATTAATATATAGTATTACTGACAAAGACGTGCCACATGCCCCAAATGTTTACTGTCTTAAGAAACATGAAAAACGCATCTCTAAACCACTTAATGCCACACAATGACTCTGGACATTTTATAACCCAACGATCCAGCAATTCACACATACAACGAGTTTCAGAATCAAATCCAGACCCAGAACCAGAACTAGACACAGACCCCGACCAAGGGCCAAGTCATCAACTTTGGCTCAAGAGTCGAGCATTTAGTTAATTTTAAATGCTTATTAGCGCAATTTACAATTTCTCACATGGCAAAGAGCCTTAAATGTGGAAGTGCTTCAAGGGAGGATGAGGGTCATAAACAGGCAGAGGACTAGACCCAGGGGCAGAGTGGAATCATCATCACTGAGATAGACACTTTGGGGCAGTAACAGCATATGTAGAGGCGAAATTATAATTTTATTATCATTACCACAACGGCGAGTGTCTTATCACCAAGTTTTACGAGGCCACAGATCGCACACAGGTCATGTTGTTGCCATTGTTGTTATCCTTGCGAAATGAAAATAAACTGTAGCTTAAAACGTTTACGATGCGTTGACGACATCATCGTCGACGTCGTCGTCGTCGTTGTCGGGTTCGTATTGCTCTTGGCCTGGTCGTATTGTCTGTCCGGGTTTATGGCCCTTTTATGCGCTTTTTATGTATCATTCTAACCTCAATTTAATTGTTTAGCCGGTGACAATCATTACCCCAATGCCAGTTTGAGCCAACCGCCAACATCATCAACATATGTATATGTATACAACAGTAGTCCGTCTGTCCGTCCGTCTATTTCGAGTTTTACGACTCCAAGGAGCTGTCAATTTGATGTCCTCGATGTTCCATTGACAACACATCTGCTATTCGGGTTGAGCGAGTAATAAAAACATGAAGATTACACTTTATGGCCCCGGCAAACTTAACGGAAGTTGTAAAACACTCAAGTGTAATGATGCTACCAACTTCCATTCTCATTCCCATCCCCTTTCCCTCTTGTCATCCCCTTTGCTGGTGTGAAAACTAACGTAGAGCTTTTCATTTGACATTTTACGAGTTTGCCAATTTTTATGATCTTATCTTCGCGTTGAGATGAACTCGCTTATTATTTTTCTATTACATTATAATTTACAGCATTTGCCGTTTGATTTTTACAACCATTTAATGGGGGTAGCCACAGATTTGTCATTGCCTCCGAGCAAATATTTACAGGTTGTCCTTATACAGATCTTGAGATATTCCATCTCAGTTCCACAGCTCATAAAACTCCGCCTGAGTCATTGAGCTATTTGTTTTTTATGTGCATGTTGACTTTTCTTTCGCTCTTTTTATGCATTATACCCATTGAATATTGGCATGCAAAGAGTATTTTAAATTTGTGCGAATTGATGTAACAGTCAAAAAATTAATTGTTTTGCAAAAAAAAATACCTTTTTAATTTTTATATGCCATTGAATAAGTTACAAATATATGAGTTTACTATTTAAAAAAAAAAATAAAAGTATTTTGCAAAATTGTTTTCGTTTTATATTTCATTTCTTAATATAAAATTGTAGTTTATGGCTCTAAAAGCTTGTTAGATCCACTAATAATATTTTTTTTGTTTATCAATAAATTTCTGAGTAATCTCTTAACTCATCCTGTTCTAAAACTGTCATTAAGATAAACACAGAAATTATTTATTAAGCCTTTTTACAGAGGATGCAGCATTGGCGCCATCTAGCGCCTGTTTTGTGGGTAGCTCAGAGCTGAGCACAGGGTATTTCACAGTTGATCATTCTAGGCAATTTATTCCTTTCAGGTTTTGGCTAAAACAAAGTGCGGTTTACATTATTGTCGAGTGTCAATGTCGTTGTTGTCGTTATCCTTGATCCTTTTTGGCTTCAGCTACTGTCGCTGCAAAAGGTGTAAAAATGTTGTTGCCCATTGCCATTACTATTATTGTTTTTACCCATCGTTGTTGTTGTTGTTGTTGTTGTTGTGATTGTTGTTGCTATTGCTGTCTGACTCCTTGCCAATCTCTTGATATTCATTCAAGCGCGAAAATGGATTTGTTTTTTACGACTTGATTATTATGACTGCGTTTGATTACAAATATTATGGCACCAAATGCGTTTGCTTCTCCAAAAAAAAGTTATTCGCTTTTTATGCTGTTCAGTGAAGTTGTAAATGGTTTTGATTTTGGTTTGTTTTGCTTTTTTTCTCTGTTTCCATTGTTTATTTTCTGCAATTTGTTGCTTATGTTTATTAATGAGAAATCATCGCCTGCAGGCGGATTATTCCGATAATCCTGTTGTCCTTTGACGTAACATACACTCGTATTTATATAAATAAATTTACCATATTTGTGTGACATTTTTGTAATATAAGCTCTTGAAATTTTCGAATCTCAGTTAAACCGGAAATTGCAATTTCCGCTTGTTTCTTTTTTGCATTTCAAATCAACTGCCAAAGCAGCTGAAGGAAACAAAGTGAAGTCTAAGAGGGTCCGACACTTTTGTGTATAAAGAAACAATTTTCTTGCCAACGAAACAAAAGTGCAATAAAATAAAATTAAATCTGCAATTTTGAGGTTTATTTTTGGCCATAAAAAGTGTCTGGCTTAAAGTCTGCTGTTGTTGCGGTCTGTACGCATTTACCTTTGACCCAACTAAATGACAGCCATTGTCAAGACGTTCAGGATGCTCAAGGATGCCAAGGACCTGGCATGCAAAAAATGCCTCAACTTCCAACTTGATTAAAAATGAAAGAACTTTTCCACTTCGTGTTACTGTTGCTGTTGTTGTTGTTGTTGTTGTTGTTGTTGTTGCCACAGGGAGTTGGCATTGTTGCCGCTGTCAATGGACGTTTTATAGGACTTTCATTTCAAGTTGTTGGCATCATAAAATTATGCTTAATGTAACAAACGAAATTGCGGTTTTCCCAGATAAAAGTCCATAAAGTAAATTACACTGTACATAATTGAAAATGGGGCGCGAAACAGGTTCCCCAAACTGTGGTTAGTTTTGTTGGCCAACAATCTGATTGGCGGATTTGCTAAGCCTTTTTGTCTACGCAGCCGCGCATAATGCTGTGTGAAAATCAAAAGTCAATTTCAATTTCAAACTCAAACTGATAAGAGAAGGCGCAAGTAGCATTTTCGTCTGCTTATCAGCCAGGACAAAGGCTTTAGCCACCGATGACTGATGGCCGCAAGGATGCTACGCTATTTGTGTATATACCGATAAGATTACCTAAGACTCAACTCTGTTACCTCAACTCTGCCTCTTCCTCTGCCTCTGCCTCTGGCAATTTCAATGAAAAATGAGTTAATTAAAGCCACGTTCCGAATGCCAAGGCGATCAAATTCTTTGGCTTTTCAAAACTTTTCGCTCTACGCAGATAACAGCAACATCTTTGGAAATGCTAAACAGTTGCTTATTAAATCAAGTTAATAACTTTTAGAGCCGCAATAAAAGTGTCAAAGATTATAGCATAGTTATAGGCCAAATTCTGTGTTCTCTGTGCCTCTATAAGGATAAAGCAATTAAATTCGCTTTAATTACGTCGCATTTTTGTTGTTTGTTTTCTCGTTGTTTTTGTTTTTTTTTTTGTTTTTTTTTTTTTGTGCGCGCCAGGATGTTTGTTAATTTCAACGCCTCATGCGGCTCAGATAAAATGGCAGCCAAAAACGCGCAGAGCCGGAAAATTTTTGTGACCAACGTCGCCATCGTTCATCCTTCGTCCTGCTGCCTGTGTCCTGCGTGCTGCGTGCTGTGTCCTGTGTCCTTCATCCTTCGCTCGTCGGTTCGTTTTGCATGCACAGCATTTGCCGGCTGAAAATTCAAAGTGGGTTTTTCTGTGGTGTAGGGAACTGGCATGTTTATCTGCACTCAGACAGATACGCCGCATGTCGAGCTCTGAGCAGTGAGCAGTGAGCAGTGGTAGCTGGAAAAGCAGCCCAAACAGGAGCAGGAGCTGGAGCAGGAGCACAAAACTGCCATCGTCCATGGTTGGGTAGTGTGTGCAAATGTTGTGCGAGCCATTAATCACACGATTTCATGAATACATCAGCCAGTGAAGCACAGAGTCTGCCAGACGAGGATGATGACGACAGCACAGCACAGAGTACAGAATACGGAATACAGAATACAGAGAGGCTGCTGCAAGGGACCACAGGACCACAACAGGATGAGCAGGCCAGCAAACATAAACGCAACAAAACGAAATGACTCAAAAATCTTATTTTCAGCTCATGTTGTGCTCGTTTGTTATTTTTTGCCGCCTCTGTTTGTTCGCCGCGAAGGGTTAGCATCGAAGGAGTGCAAAGGAGTGAAAAGGAGGCAAAAGGAACAAGGAACAAGGAACAAGGCACAAGGGTTGAGCTTGGGGTCTCATATCACATGCGTCCAGACCAAGCACAAATGCAAAGCATTTCGGTTTGCTTTGCCCGTCTCCCTGTGAGATGCTAGTTGCATTAATGACATCACAGGACGTTGCGGAGACGCACAAGTCGAAGTCAGAGCCAGTCACTCAAACTGGCTGCGGCTGTGGCTATGGCTGTGAATGTGGCTGTCAGTGGAGCCATTCTTTTGGCTACGACCAAAAGGGTTTTGTTTTCGGTTTGGCATCTCGGCAGCAAGGACTGCTATTCGAACGTATTCCTGGTTAGGTGGCAGCTCCACATTTTTCCTTGTTGTGTACGTGTATGTGTGTGTGTGTGTGTGTGTCACAGGCACAACCATTAAGCTCTTGACTTGTAGCTGAGACTCTCTACTCTCTACTCTTCACTCCTTTCCGCCCAGCTATCGAAATGTGGGCGTAACACAAATGCCAGCTGCACCCATCAAATGAGTTTTCTGAGCTGCCTCTGATGAGGACATTGAGAGACTGCTCCAAAGGGTTGCAACAGACACAAATTTTGAAGCTATTAAAGATTTTATAAATTGAGATCTTAAAGAATCGTTATCAAAATGTAAAAAAATTGAATTTTCTAATTTTCATGCTTATTTAAATTAGCAGTAAAATAATGAAAAAAATCAAATTCCGCAAAGAAATCGCTTAAAATTTAACAAAGTTAAGACAGCTAAAGTTTTTAAAATATCATCAGCTATTAAAAACCCTGTCTATCAGCTTGGCAACCATCTCAATGTCCATATCTTATGGCATACAACTTGCAACATTGCTAATTAAACATGCAAAAATTCTGAAAAAGTTCTCTACACAAAGTTATGCCAATTTTGTAGCTCATTTGCAAAAAATCCTTTTTTCACATTGCTTCTGATAAACATGCCAAACAACTTTTGAGTACATATTCCTTTCGACTGACTTCCTCTTAGCATAAACAACAACAACAATACACACAAATGTTGGGTGAGAGAGAGAGAAGCAGAGTCGCTTCCGTTGGAGACAAAGTTTTCTTTGGCGGCTTTAAAATAAAGTTTTTTATATTTTTAATTAGATGCACATGAGGTTTTACTTAGCAAAGTTTTGACGGCCGGCACAGAGCACAGAACACGGAACACAGAACACACACAACACACACAACGCACAACACTCAGTTATGGCATCTTTAATGCTCCGGTCGAGTTGAGTTGAATTGAGTTGAGTTTCTACATGCCACCGATCGTCCCACCTGCAACTTCCGTGCCATTGCGCCAAAAACTTTCTGGCTCACACACACACACACAGACACACAGATGTACAAGTAATTGTTATTTTTGCAGACAAACATCCGGACACATCCTGGCCACACTCAGAGTTTTATAATTTTTCCATTGCATACGCCAAGGCGCTGCCTGATTTTGAATATCAAAAAAGTTTTGCAGCTTTTGCAAACGGATTTAAGTGCATAACTGTGTGTGTGTGTGTGTGTGTGTGTGTGTGTGTGTGTGTCTGAGTGTGGCATATAAAATAGTTGCCTTACTTCATTGTGGAATCGGCTTAAGCGAGAAGCCGCCTAGTTAGGAGGCGAGAAGCATCGAAAACTTTGCCACGTTGCTGCAGGTAAATGTCAGAATTGATGCCACTCAAAAAGGTGCACAACTTTTACGCAGGCTGCACTATTTTTATACCCTTACAAAGGGGTATATTAACTAGCAATGAAGATTGGAAAACTTGCTATGACTGTCAGATTAGATTGAGTTATATACCGCTCAAAAGGTGTTGTCATCACTAACAAATTTGCATATAAAGAGTTTCTGGTAACTGGTAATTAAAAAAAAAAGGAATTGCATTCGGCTTATTGCGCAAAAAGTTTCCGATTCTTTAAACTTTATTTATTATGTAGTAAATTTAACATCGTTCGACACAAAATTGTACATCCGAAATTTTGGGGCATGCAAAGACTTTCGTCACGAGACTTTTACCTCGTAAAGTGGTTTTTTTTTAAATATATATATTTATAGTTAGTGAAATATGCACCATTTTTAATATCTTTATATATAATTATTAAAAATATTATTGGGTCTAATGCCTCAATTTTATAATAATATTTAATTAACATAATATTTAAATATTTTGAAAACTGTAAGACTCTATATTTCAGGAAATTTGAATTGTTTAATTTTGTAAGAGTTTGTAGGGTATTTGCTAATTATACACGCCCGTCTTGTGCATATTATAGTTTGTTGCAGGTTGCAACTATTGTTGGTGTTGGTGTTGTTGTTTGGTGAAAAGTCCAAAAAACACCAACAGGCCCAAAAAGTTTTGTATTGTTTACAAGCAGACCTGCAACCTGACCAGCAACCAGAGCTGAGCGGAAACAGTGCTCAGCAGCAGGAGCCCCTTCCCATGTCCCTTTCTTCCCCCTCCCCTCCTCACCCCACTCTACGCTTACCCCCTGCCACAAGGTTTGCACAATTAGCAAGCAGGCACAGTTGGCAACTTGGCTTTGGGCATGGGCTTAGCCTAATTAAAAATAAAAAAAAAAAGCCAGAGAAATGTCAGCGTCACATTTTGTGGCTGCTTCTTCCTCTTTCTCTGGCTGCTGTTGCTGCTTATTGGGGGCAAGTAGAAAAAATTTTAAATTGAATCAACTTGAGTGCTCATAAATTTTTCTAGTGCTTTTATGTTTTGGAAAATTCTCAGTTTTGCTACAGCTTGCTGCGTCACTTGCAGCCCTTTTTCCTGATCCTGGCCAAGAGCGTTTGTGGCAAGGGGGAAGGGGAAGGAGAAGGGGAAGGGGGAGGCATGCCAGGTGTGGCAGCCTCTTGTATTTTTGCTGTTGCTGGTATTGTGCAAAGTTTTGTTTAAAGTCAATCAACGAGGCTCTGCTTGCAATACTTTTGGCCCTCTTTAATTTGAGGCTGTCAGTTTGGTTGTTGCCACATACATATACATATAACTGTGCCACATTTCGCGTAATATATAGAAGATAGAGTAGTCATAGATGATGCTCTGCTAGCGACTTTAGCTTGTTAATGGCAAGTTTTTCAAAGAGAGCCAATTAAGTTGTCAGTCATTCTCTAGTTGATGCTTCTTCTACATCTCTTCAACAACAGCAACAACGGGGGCAGCAACTGGGTAAACTGTCTGTTTGCCGGTTTGTCGGTCTGACATGCCAATTAATTAATTAAGGCATCCTTGCAACATTTAGAAACTGGCAAGACGACTGCGCCTTTAACCTGAACTAAAGTGCCAAAACATTGCAACAATTTAAGACAACAGTAGACAAAGAACACACACAACAGACTTACACACACACACACACACATACACACATATATACATACACACACACTCATACAGAGAATGTCACGCAGCGTGTCGCGTGGTAATTTAAATTTTAATTTTGATCTTAATCTCTTAATGCGAAATAAAATGCCGCACACTGGTGCCCGCACATTGGAGCAGAGCATCCACAATCAGCACAACCCACACACACACACACTCTCTCACAAACATACATACACACTTTGCCTCACACTCTACCTTTCTCTTTGCCCCACTCATTGTTTTTTTCTCTCTCAGTTTGCTTCTAATTTACTTACATTCTTGTCTCTTGCATGAGAATACAATTTCAATTTAAAGATATTTCACTTCGACTTATTTTTTAAAAAAGATTTTAACAGACAAAAATCTAGATAGTATAAAATATTAGTATAAGTTTAGAGCAAGGTGTTGTATTATTAAATGTGCTTATATAAATATTCGCTTCTTTTTATTTATGAAATTATAAAAATCTGCAATTGTTTTCTTGTTGCGAAGAGTTCTGCAAATTTTAGTATAAGTATTGAAATGGAATGTCTTATAAAATTAAAATATTTCCCATGGTAATTGTAGGTTTAATATATTATTTATTAATTAAGTTTAAAATTAACGATATTACATCTTTTATTTTAAATATTCATGATGTAAGTCATGTCTCTTTGTGATTCGAATTAAATATTGTCTATACGGTTTTAATAACACTATAATGGGCAAAGGGTGTAAAATGATATTATTCGATTTTTACTCACAATATTTTTCAACACTTATCTATTCCAGAAAGTTTTATTTGTTTTATCGTTTTATACTCAGCTAATTGAATGAATATAGTTATGGAACCTGTATTATTATAATATAATATTTACTTTTTCTTTATGTTGATATTTATTAACATTCTTCAGAATTTGTTATGCAACAACAATTTAAATGCTTTATTGTGTGAAAACGATCTTTAAAAAGCCAATGGTCAAGCCTTAATATGAAACGTAACAAGGCCAGAAATTTAGCAATTTAATACGAGGGGTGCCTGTGACTATTCGTATCTCTAAAATCCTCAACAGCCCAAAGGCTCTGAACCCTCCTCATCGCATACCATTCAAATAGCCTGATACACAGAGCCAGAGTTAAGCCTGAGCACTTACCGAACTGAAAATTAAACAGAAAATGTCATGCATTTTGCATTCGACACTGGCCACAGCATAACAAATATGTATTCCAATACAAATGTCCCACCCTCGCACTACCCTCTCACCACCCTCGCACCGACAGCTGCCCACATAAGTATCACTAGATACGTGTATATCGCATAGCGGTTTCGAGTCTCGACCATTATACAAATGGTCATATTTAATTCGTTCTGCTGGCAATCGAAAAAAAAAAGAAGAAGAAATGAAGGCACATCCAACATTGAAGAGAGACACACAAACATACACACACACACTATATATATGTATATATATATATACATTGTACCAAATCCCGTGTCTAATCTGTGGCAATAATGCTGCATATAAAAAGATAAAGTTCGCAGTGGACATTGTTGTTGTTGCTGTTGTTGTTGGTATTGGTAAGGTGACCATAAAGTTGTATGATTTGTTTTATGGCCAACAAAGGACGTTATTATTGCTAAAAGGCACGCCCACATCAGCAAGCACTCGGAATTGGAATACGAGTATGGGACCAGGTAACAAGGGGAACGACCTTCCCTCCATTCCCATCCCCATTCCGAAGGCTTCAGATGCTCCTTTCGCATAGGGGGGAGTGAGAACTCAATAAAGCATAATGTGCGCACGTTTTTAATTGGCGTCCGTTGAAAGGCATCGCAGCCAAAGATGGCGATGCTAGCTGCTCCAGTTCCCACTCCTGTTCCCGCTCCTGTTCCTGCTCCTGCTGCTGTTGACCAGAAACCAATTAGCGCCAGCAGCCCGCACCAGACGATAGCCAATTTTGTATGTTAGATGTGTGTGAGTGTGTGTGTCCGTGTTTTCGTGAGTGTGTGTGTATATATTTGTATCTGTGTGTGTGAGTGAGTGCCAAAGTCTAATTACGCTTCAATTGCGCCACTTGCATATATATCGCTAAATTATGGAAATTTTTCGCAAGTCGCATTTCTTACACCTACACTCATGTATGTTAGTGTAGTATGTTGCATACAATTTTAATTTCAAATTGACAGAGCACAATTAGGCATCGAGTCAAGGAACAATATCTCTTCCCCCTCCTCCCCCCCCTCCCCCCCCATTCCCCTAATTCCAAGACGAGTCTATTGGCCTGGCTGAATGGATTTTGTGTTGCCTTGTAATGTATTTTATTGACGTTGCCGAGGTTATTGCATTGGGCATAAATTAATTTCACGACACGTAAATTGAGCAGTTTTTGACACTCCCCTCACACACACACACACACACACACACACACACCCACACACATACACAAAGCCAATTACGTAGCTAAGGTTTTTCCTGCGCGTGGTGACAATTTTGCTGCTTACCTAAGATTTTCCTCCTTCTCCTTCTCCTTCCCTCCTCTTCCTCGTCCTCGGCCTTGTCCTTGTCTTTGTCGTTGTCGTTGTAATTGTGTGCCACACTGCAAACCATTAATTCTCGTTAGCGTCCGAAAAGCAGCAACAACAACAACAAGAACAACTACAACTGTTATGGGAAGTCGAGAGGTGTGGAACCTGGTCAGCTAACTTGGCAGCTTCTTTGGCTCTTTTCATATTAATTTAGTTGATTTTTGTGTGAATTAATTAGGCAAAAGGTGAAAATGAAGATGAATGTTTTAATTAGGCAGACTGAAACAGCGCGGATTTGAATGTCACACGCTAAACAAAAAAAACCCTCTCCTCCCCTTTCTCTACAACTCCAATCCCTGTTCCCTCTCCTGTCTCCTTTCAGGGACATATTCCATAAATGGCCTGCAACGCTTTAAGCGCTTTAAAAGTCGCAATCATTTGGAATCTGCCAGCACGGGGGACCATAGAAGAAAATCCCGGCAAAGGCTTAAGCAATGTCTGACAAAACACCTGAGACATTCAATTATAGCGCCACGCGCAGTGCCACCACCAGGAGGAGCAGCACCAGGAACACCAGAGCAGCAGGAGCAGGAGAAGCAGACGAAGCATCAGGAACTGCAGAGAGAAAGAGAGAGAGAGAGAGACAGACGGGACAGCAACTGTAAGAGCCGACGATGGCTTATAAAATTGTCAACCAGCAGCAACAACAGAATTTCAAAAAATATTTATATACAAGTAGAAAGCAAGAATGTAAAATTAGAGCTGACAATATACTCTAAATACCCTTCATTAATATTGTGCAGAACTGATAACTTACTAGTCTCTCCTCACTTCCAAAATATGTACATCTTTTATCCACATGTAGGGAATTCAAAGGACAGCAAACTTTTAAGTACTAAAGAATTTACATATATTGATAACATTTTTAGAAATAATTGAAGAGTTTCTTACCATCGGATTTTAGTATATTATTGTACATTTAAAATGTTAAATATATATTTTTTGATATACTAAATATGAAATAAAAATGTATAAAATTGTTGTTCTCTTCATTTTATAAAAATATATACTTTATTATAAAAATATAAAATTCTGCATTTAATCAGTGAAATTTTTCACAATAAATTTTAGGCTATATTAATTTTGGTGGTGTTTTATTCTCCAAGTTTGGGTATATGACTGATATTGCTAAAACATATTCATTTCAAATTATAGTGTACTTTAATGTGAGTATAGCCGAAGTTATACTTCAATTTCAATTTCTGTACAACCAAAGTGGCTAGAGAAAGCGAAATATACAGAGTGAAGAAAAAATGAAGAAATGAAATAATAATTTTCTCTGTGGTTGCGAAAATATTTAACTGCAGCTGAAGCGACAACTTGAAGCGGGGATTTCAATTTAATAAGCAACAGAAGCGACAAAACAGCTGCGTTTCCTTGAGTCCTGCGACACTTGGACCATCATCTGATTTGCTTGACTTGGCTAAGGGGTTGGACACTGCACTGGACGACATAGCATAAGCCAAGGGTATTGTCCTTAAGGTTCCTTCCATGACAGCAGCAGCATTCGAGTAGAGACAGATATTTAGTTTGAAGGCTCGTTCCATTTATGATCTTATCTTATTAAGTATTTAATATGTTTATGGGACAACTTTAAGTGCCTGACAGTTGCTATCACAAGTTAATAGGCCATGTGCTAGTGTAACTAACCCATGTTTATGTTTTACACCGTCCAACAAACTTTCAAACAGGGCTCTACAGAGCTACAGTTACAGCTCGAGCGAAAAACCCCAAAAAACAAACCCCACATAAGTCTCTCTGGTTGGGTTGCGCGCTCAGCTTGTCCGGCCTGTCCCCAAAAAGGCTCATTCATACAACATTTAAACAGTAACGGGACACACAATATCACACACACTCACACACACACACACACAGGCACACGCACTCACATATCAACCTTTGGTATTCAACGTAATCGCTTTCAACCACTTCAACGGCCATTTTGTGTATATGTGCCCCAATATAAAACCAATGTTGCTGTTGTTGTAACTGTTACTGTAACTGTTGTTGCTGTTGTTGCTTTTGGCATTTTGGGGCCAGCCATCACACAGCCAGACGTACCTTTATCGCTTCAAAGCACAGAAGCCTTGCTGAAGAGTGGAAGATTTATGGCGGATGCTGGAATTTAATGAAATTGCAAAACGAAAATGTAGCAAACACAACAGTGTTGTCCATTTTTCAGCAGCCAAAAAAGTCTGCTTTTGGTGGAAAAAAGCTAAAGTAAAAGCTAAATTTTCTAACAAAAAGATCTGTAAATAAACTTATGTTTTTATATGTTTGCTAAAATTATTTTGAAAACATTTCTTAAATATTATTCGATATTCTCCCGAAGTTGAGCTTTTCAGCAACAAAAAGCTCTGTTTTTGGTGGAAAGAAGCTAAAATAAAAGCTACATTTTCCAACAAATAAATCTGAAAATTAACTTGTGTTATTTCATTATTTTTTACACATTTTTTTTAATGGTTTTCGATATTTTCTCAAAGTTTATAATAAAAGTGTGCGACCAAAATATTTAATACGATGTTTCAACATTTAGCTTTAGTAGAATTATTGCTCAATTTGGTGCCCAAGATATTGAAATATTCTTAAGTTATATTCTCGAAGACAAAATCACTTTTATTCAAAAACAAATTTTAAGTTCAAAGTAAGAAAATCCGCTGATTATAATCATAAATAAATAATTATTTATCTCTTAATTTGACTATATAAAGGTCCAGAGTTGACGGGAAAAAAGCTCTTGTAGCAACACTGAAACACATACACAGTGGCACAAGGCGAGAGAGAGAGAGAGAGAGTATAAGAGTAGGACAGCATTGGCACGCACAAAATGGCGGCAAAGGACAAACAACAGCTGCTGCTGCTGCTCGAGCTTCTGCTTTTGAAATGGAATGCACAGTTTACTCATCAACCCTTTCCGTTTTTTGGTGACATTTTCAGCTCGTTTTTCGTAATTTGAATTGCTGTTAGAAAATGGCAGCTTTAACTTGGCCAAAACGCACACACACACACACATAGACACACACACATAGACACACACACAGTCGTACACGCACACAATGCTAGTGCATTAACAGGCACTTGAAAAGTGCAATCTGGCCGCAATTGGAATGAATACCCGGCCGCGAAATGGCGGCGCGTGATAAAACACGTTTTAATATCAGGGACACTCAGACTCCGGACTCCAGACACCAATGGACAACGGACAATGGTTATTGACAAAGGCCGCCTGCAGTCTGAGCCAGTCTGCCAGTTGCCAATTGGCAGTCAGCAGGAAGCAGCAGCAACACTCCGCCAAATGTTGCACACAACGTTTTACAGACTTTGGTTAACACTGGCCACGTGGGGCAGACGCATGGGGCAGTTACAGGGTTAGGGATAGGGATACAGAAAGAGAGAGAGATAGAGAGAGAGAGGGGAGCTGTGGTGGCATGCAACAAACGTGACTGCGTTTTTGTTGTAGGCGCCGTTAAAATTCAATGAATTGAAATTGTAAAACGCGTCGCGACGCGACACAGCACGCGGGAACCTGCAGGGACATGCAAGGACATGCTGAGCCTGTGGAGCCCGCTGAGCCAGCGAGTGTTGACTGGCGTGCAGTTCAAATCCATGTGTTGGTGTGTGTGTGTGTGTGTGTGTCTGCCAACACCGGTAATTACCGCCACGTGACAATGAAAATTACCAGCAAACGACGCGACGAGACGAGACAAAACGACGAAATACACACTTTTTTTAAAGCTGATCACAACTGAGCATAAATATTGAAAGTCCTTTCCCTCTAACTCCAGACTTATTGAGTGTCAAATGCCATTGGTCTACAAGATCTACGGTCCTTGAAACTCCAATGACTCTACGTACAAGTCGAGTACACTTTATGTAAGTCACAATGCACAGCAAAGACGGCGAGAATGAAATTCCGAATGGGAATGGGAATGGGATTGAGATGAGGAGGTCATGTCTCCAGTTTTACACCATGTGAAGCATTGCACAGTGGAACTAAAAATACCAAATTTTATACTCAGCAAAACCGATTATACAAAGAAATTTAATCAAATAAAGTAAAGTAACCAACATTAAATTCTGCGTTTTCAGAACATTTTTATTATTATATTGGTTTTTATTGATTCTAAAATATACATATACCGTTTCCAATAGTTCGAAGAAGATATAAAAATAAATTAGAAACAAAAGTGGTTCTTTAAGAAAAAATCCTTTAAGATTTAAGTAAAGTTGTCCGATCCGTAACAGAAATAAATTCATTTTCAAAAACCGAAGCGTTCATTTTAAAATGTATTATGGATTTAAAAGATTATTTTTGTATACTCAAATATATCACATTCATATGGTTCTTTTGTCCTATGCAGTCTCTTTATGCTCTGCCACGCCCACTGTTGTGACAGTGGAGATGGGATAGGCTGAGTCACATCAGTCGAGCTCGTAAATAAATCAATGAGCCGTTTTGTATTACACCCTGCGCCTTTGAGTCAGTGACAGGGACACCGTTTTTTCCATGCTCATCCTGACCAGCGCATAAATTTGTGCAACTTGCCTTGGAGTCGGGCTCAACTTGGGTTAGGATGAGTTCCATTCTTGGTCTCCGGCTCGGTCTCCGGCTCGGCCTCGTTCTCGTTCTCATCACGGCTGACGTATGTTTAGCTTGAGTGGATTTTATTGTGACAGCGTCAGGATTTACTATAGACAACAACTGGAACTGGCAGCCAGTAATGAGACCTCAGCGCAACATGGTCTGTCTCTCTCTCTCTTTCGCTCTCTTTATTTCTATCTCTCTCTATCACTCTTTAAGTTCATAGGTTTGTTTAATGCCTGGACATAGCTTTTGTGTGCTTTATGCACTGTCCTGTAATTAATTTGCGCAATTTTTGCGATTTTCCTACAATTTATTGACTGCATTCAAACATTGCGCATACGACGCGTATCCCAAGGGCCTCGCAATGGGACCCACAGTCTCATGGCTCATCGCAGCAACTAAAGGCGGGGAAACAAAATCAATGCTAAAATATGCAAATTTTTATTTGCGCGACAATTTCAATTTAACGACAACGAGCACGACGACGACAACGACGACGACGACAGCAAAACATTTTCTATTAACATTGGGTTACTTTTTTCCCATTGCTTTGTTTTGGGTAGCGAATTACTCTCAGCAGTGCCGTTAACACCGCTGTGCAACCAACCCCACCCTTTCCCCACCACATACCCACGACCTCAGTGTTGTATAACGCAACAGGGCATACCCCTCATTCGCCACTGTCCTGACTGACTCCAAAAGAAGGCTCGGAGGTTGGGGCAAATGGCTTTTCGAAAAATGGAAATCTGTAAGTAAACTTTGGATGCTTTTTAAGGCCACGGTTACGCATTGAGCCATTCAGGGGATCATTATGCGTGTGCCCACGTTATGGTGCCTAAAAGTACCGTTTCTGGTTGGCTGATAGTGGGAGGAGGTGAAGAAAGCGGGGGGTAGTCTGATGTTCTTGGCTTTCAGGTTCAAATGTTCGCGGTAAGCCAATTGCCAGACAGTTTGTCGACCCAAAATCTGTGACTACACAGAGGAAATTTCAATAACAATTCATTATAAAGGAATACTTTAACAAATATACGAAAATAAAGTATAATTATTACTCTAAAAACTGCAACAGACTCTGAGGAATACAGTAATGAAATTGTCTGATTTGATTGGATATTATATAAGCTCAAGCTCTCAATAAATCGAATGCGTGTTGAAGCGTAGAATTGTCGGATTAATTGCTTTAGCTATAATAAATATATGTATCGGAAATGGAAAACTGAATTATTGACAAGCTTTTTAAAATTTACGTTCGTTTCGACATAGAAGGAATCTAGACGACATAAGCTTAAGCTGCTTGGCTCCACTTACATTCACAGTCACATCCCCATTCACATTCACAATCACATTCGCATTCACACTCTCATCCATATCCTCAGCCACACAGCAACAAATCCCGCAGTCTTGGAGCAGTGAAACTTCGGCTCTAAGATTTATAGCGGCCAGGAGCGAAACTCATGCGAAAATTACTTTGGCGGAAAAGTGCCGACAAAATACAAGAAAATGTTTAACCAACAAGGCGGTCAAAATACACAAACACACACACACACAGACACACACACTGAAAGGGACCCACTTACAGTTATTTTGGGATGTTGAAACTCTGGTAGCTCTAGAACCGAAAATGGGAAAACGCTTCGCTGCGCCGAGCCAAAAACTTCATGAATTTAATTACCGCATTTTTACGCTGTAATTACAAAATTCTTTTGGCCAAAAGTGGAATTTTCATTTCATTTTCATTAAAATATTTGTGCTTGTAAGTGTTTACAAATATGCCAGACGCCACGCCCATTTTCCATCACCTGCCCATAATTGAAATCCCACTTACATGCTTCACACTAAGTATATTTCAATCCAACCACTTTGGCATTAAGAACAAGTAAACGCAATTATTCAGTTATTGGCCCACAAAGCCACAAAACGTCAACGAACTGCACTTGGCCTAAACGAATGTGCAACAGTATCGTCAGCATCCTTTGGCCACTTTGACTCCTCTGTGCATTATTAACTCGACCACGATAAGCTCATAATGAGGCCGAGTAATTTCTTACCCCCAAATATGCGGTCGTCTCAGTAAATTTCATCTAATCCAACTCAAATTGAAAGATATTTGAAAATGTATTTACATTTAACAAACTTTTAACTAGTTCGTATTTGTGAGTACCTTATATTCCATTTAATATTCATATATACACACGTACTTCATCATTACACGAAAGTCATATTTTCTATTCTTCCACCATGTTTATTTTTTGGACTGTAAAGCGATGCTTTGTCTAGTATTCAATGCATTTAGAAGAGAGAAACCGCAACATAATCAATTAAATGCAATGTTAAATTAGGTTGAAAGTAAATTGAAGTTAATATACTAAGCACACATTCAAGAATCCAAATTTGTTCGTTGATTTTCGTACACAATTTCATTTTGGCGCAGCACCATTTAGCGGCTAAACCATGAACTAAATAATTTCCCCATTTCTTAATAGACTGCGACACCTATCGGCATAAGTTTGTACAGCTTGAGCATTGCATCTAACCTTTTGTCTACAAAAGGTACTAAAATTATTTGCCCTCTATCGTGTTTTATTTTGTTTCATTTTATAGTGTACCGAAAGTACTTTATTGAAAAAAACACAACTTTGACAAAAGATATATTTTCAAATTCTCTTTCAATAGTTCTCAATCCCTTTAACTAGACATTGAAAAAATGGGACTAAAATTTTTAGTACGTATAAATAATGCATTTTTATCGCGAACCTACTTACTTAAGCACATCGAACAAATGGGTAATAAACTTACATCATCAAAGTAAGCCCTTGGCATTGAACATATTTGGAATAGAAAAGAGAACTATAGCCTTTTCTAATTGACATCTTCAACAATGATAAAATAAGAAAATAATTTTAAATTCGTCTTAAGTTTTTTATTTATAAAGTAATCTAATTTTAAGGGAAAATGCATAAAGTATTATATATATACATATATATATATATATACATATGTTTATACATATATTATTTATATCGATGAACCCTATTAAGTACATACAAGATAACAAGTCCGAGTAAATATCGGATTGCAAGCAGAGGAGACAGAAATACGGGAATACTAATTATTGTATATCTAAGCTAGGTACAGGGTACACTCATCAATCATCATCATTGTCAATTCGGGAATTAACACTCAAATTTACTATAAAATGTAGAATATCATTGCTAGTTCTCTACAATTGCTTCTTGCCAGTTCTCGTTTAGTCTTCGTTTCAAAATGAAAAACTTTCTGTGTATCACATCGGCAATCTTGTTGTGTATGTGCTTTGCAGTGGCAAGGGACATTCCAAAGGACTCTCCATGCAACCCTAATCTCAATGGTACGAAATAATTAAAGTGACCCTGGAATATGCTTATGCTTACATATTTTAACCTTCCCATTTAGCTACCTGTGCTGATTCGGAGTCTACAGAATTTCAAAAAATTGGACTGAGGAAAACTCGCTCCTCTACAGAAAAGCAAAACTGTATAAACGTTCGGAACAAAACTTATGATACTATGGATATAACATATAGCTGCTCAGAAGGCTGCTGTATAAACTTTCTGAATAGCGATTATTCAACTTTGAATATACACTGTGCGTCATCATCAGGTCCACGCTGTTTTGAAAACTGCAGTATAGACTTTCGGAGCAATACTTATTCACATTTGAATATATATTGTTAGGTATTATCTTATGTCTAATATTCGAAAACAATATACTTTGACTTGCTTCTAAAAAATTGGAAAAATCTGCAAGCTTCAACATGATATTAAAAATAAATTAATTATAAACTGTAAAAGAATTGTGGCTTATTTCTTTTGTTCATTTCGTTAATGCATTGGTATTATTTTAGTATAATTTAGTACGCTAAACTTAAAAAGCGAAATCAAATGCGTTGTTTAAAAGATGTTGAGTATGAATTCTAGCTGTGGTATTATGCATGCATTAATATAAAGAACACAGAAATGTCAAAGCCTTCATTTTTTAGCCATATATGCGGATACTTAAAAGTCGTTTGCAATAAATTTCTTTTTAATATTTAAAAAAAACATTAAGCTATTTTTATATTTTTTACAAAAAAATTTTACTTAAAAAATTTGTATGCCTTTTCATTTAAAAAAATTGTATGTAATATTTACAACTGAATTAAATTTAATTTATTGGTTTTGACATTTGAGAACAACCTCTATAATTACCACATTATGTACTTTCAGGTGCTCCAATTCTATTCTGGCGCTGCACCGTTTAGCGGCCAAATTATGTACTAAATAATTTCCCAATTTCTTATTAGGCTGCGACACCTCTCGGATCTCGTTAGTACTACACAGTTGTTTCTCCCTCTATTGCAGTTTTCTGAATTAATTTGAACAAATAGAAATTCGAACGTAGCCGAGATTCCGTTAACGTAAATCGTCTGAAACCAAACTTTTTTAATCGATGAACCCTATTAAGCACATACAAGATGACAAGTCCGACTGAATATCGAATTGAACGCATAGGAGACAGAGGCAGGGGAATTCTAATTGTCGTGTATCTGATCTGGGTACGGGGTACACTACTCAATTAATACTTAAATTTACTATAAAATGTAGAAACTCAATGCTCGTTCTCTACAATTGATTCTTGCTACTCGTCGTTAAATCTTCGTTCCAAAATGAAAAACTTTCTGATTATTACATCGACACTCTTGTTGTGTATGTGCTTGGCAAGGGACATTCGTTATCCATGCAACCCTAATCTCAATGGTAAGATAAATGGTAGTTAAAATGACTCTAGATTACATACTTTAACCTTTCTACCTGTTACCTAGCTACCTGTGATGATTCCGAGCCTTCCACTTTCCAAAGGATTGGGCAGAAGGATTACCTCATAGGGAAGTCGAAGGTCAGTTGGTTCGATTCATTACACTTGTGTCGTCAATTTGGAGGAGACTTGGTCTCCATCGAATCAGCTGAGGAACTGGATGCACTATCATCGTATCTAAAGAGCCAAGAATATGAAGAGAATGATCGGTTTTGGACTTCAGGAAACGATCTTGTCGTAAACCATAATTTTACATCTGTCACAAATGGGTTACCATTGCCATTCACCTCTTGGTCAGCTGGAGAACCAGATACTTCACGCGTGGGACACTGTATGCATTTGAGGCTCAGAGATGGCGAATTCCGAATGAACAACTGGGTGTGCACTAAAAAGGCTTATTACATATGCCAGACACACAATGCCACTAGTTCCTCTGATGTACACTCAAGAGTCAGGAGAAGCTGTGTTGACTTTCGGAGCAAAACTTATTCAACTATGGATATAACATATGACTGCTCTGCCGGCTGCTGTATAAACTTTATAAGTAATGTCTATTCAACTTTAAATGTGCACTGCCAGGGACCAAAAAACAATCGCTGTTTTGAAAACTGTCGTACAGACTGTCATAGCAATACTTATTCACATTTGAATATATACTGTTAGGTATTATCTTATTGCTAACATGCAAAGTAAAATATTATAAACCAAAATAAAAAAAAAGGCAATACAGATAATCATAAAGTCAAACTTGATCTTAATGTACAACACATTTATAGTAGATCTCAGCTTATTTGACCCACTACTCTTACCTATTGCAAAGTTTAAATGAATTTATCTCTTAACGGAAAGGAGATATAAATAAAAAAAAACTCAGATTTGTTATATACTGTATCAACTTAAGCTATACATTTTCAATAACTTCTTTATGTATATATATTTGAATAAAGCATTATAACTAAACATATTCAAAAATGAAGTGGCTCAAATAAGCTGAGAGACACTGTGTATTTATAAATTTTTAGATATAGACATTTCCAGTAACACGAAAATGGCATCGAAAGGCATTAAGGTTAACAACATATAAATGCAATTCAAAAAGAAATGGTTTTCTTTGTATTATTTGCACTGTTTTTTGTGCAAATTGTAATTTGCATTCCGCTTGAACATTGGTTTAGTATTGACAAAGCTAAGGCAGTTTGAAGTTGCTTCGCCTTTTGGCCTTAGAAACTTCACAAGTCAATATTATTAGTATTTTTAATAATTTTAGAATATAGAACTTTTAAAATTATTATTGGAAAACGGTACCGGTTCGGTACTACAAATTTAACGGTTAGTAACGGTTATCGGATTTTGTACTAATTTTTTTCTTATCCATTTAACGATCACATTATGTACTATCAGGTGCTCTAATTCTATATTGGCGCAACACCGTTAAGCGGTTGAATTATGTACTAAATAATTTCACTATTTCTTATTAGTGTATGACATCTATCGGCTTTATTTTGTACTACATAGTTGAGTTCTAACATTTTGTCTACAAAGGGTACTAAAATATTTCGTCCTCTACTCCGGCTTTCTAAATTAATTCAAACAAATATAATTTCGAACTTAGCGGTGATTTCCTTAAGGAAATGTTAATGTCAATGCAAAACTAATACTTAAGCAAAACAAACGAATAGGTAAATATTCGTATGTAAAGATTTCACATCATTAACGTAAGGCCTTGAAATTTAAAATTTAGAATAGAAAATGGTACTATAGATTTTGTCCAAATGGCATCTCCTACACTGAAAAAAAGTATTTTATTTGTAAAATATAAGAATGTTTTCTTAAAGTCAACACATTACAATTATTGATTCGTATTTTTTTTGCTTTCCAACGCATTTTTAGACAATAGGTTCGACATTGGGATAATTTTTCCAAGACATTATCGTTTAAAGATCTCGTCTGAAAGCAACATTTTATTATCGATGAACCCTATTAAGTACATATAAGATGACAAGTCCGCCTAAATATCGGACTGTAACCAGAGGAGACAGAGATAGGGGAATACTAATTATTGTATATCTGGGCTGGGTACAGGGTACACTCATCAATCATCATCATTGTCAATTCGGGAATTAACACTCAAATTTACTATAAAATGTAGAATATCATTGCTAGTTCTCTACAATTGTTTCTTGCCAGTCCTCGTTTAATCTTCGTTCCAAAATGAAAAACTTTTTGTGTATCACATCGGCAATCTTGTTGTGTATGTGCTTTGCAGTGGCAAGGGACATTCGCTCTCCATGTAACCCTAATCTCAATGGTAAGATATAATTAAATAATATAATAATATATATTTATATTTTGACCTTTTCCACCCAGCCACCTGTGTGGATTCCGAACCTACTACTTCTCCAAGGATTGAGAAAAGGGATTACAACCTGGGAACATCTAGCTCGACAAACTGCTGTATAGTCAATGAGAGCAATGTTTATTCAACTTTAGATATACACTGCGGGTCATCAGGCCAGAGACAGAACGGCTGCAACGAAAATTGCCGGATAGACTTTCGGAGCAATACCTATACAACTTTGAATATTTATTGTTAGGTATTATCTTTCTAACATAGTCATATACAGATAATTTTCAACATACAATATATAAATGTTTTGATAAAGACATTTCTAAGATCACGAACTCTACATTCGTTTATATGGCCAATAAAAAATAAAGACAATTTAAAAAAATGTGTTTCTTTGTATTATTTAAGATTTTGTGTATATACATTAATTCATGTATTTGTACCCTATTGATCAAACTAATTATTAAACAAAATAATCAAGATTATGTTGTTGTTTTTTTTTGACATTATTTTCTTATTAGCGCTCCAAAAGAGAATTTTTACTGCAATAATTATTATCTCTCTTAAGCCTTAAAAACACAGTAGAGTATTTTCCATAGAGTTTAGAAAGCGTAGAGAGCAGGGATGTAGTTCTATTTTCTACATTTAACTGAAAAAACACATTTATTTTTGGAAAGTGTACTATCAGGTGCTCCAATTCCATTCTTAGTGGCTGAATTATGTACTAAATAATTTCCCTTTTTCTTATTACAATGCGACATCTATCGATTTTAATTTGTACTACATAGTTGAGTTCTAACCTTTTGTCTACAAAGGGTAATAAAATTTGTTGTCCTCAATTGCGGCTTTCTAAATTAATTCGAAAAAATATAATTTCAAACTAAGCGCAAATTTCCTTAACGAAATGTTAATATATGTATAAATAATTCAATGCAAAGCTAATACTTAAGCAAAACGAACGAATAGGTAAATATTCGTATTTAATGAATTCACATCATTAACATAAGGCCTTGGAATTTAAAATTTAGAAAATGGTACTATAGATTTTGTTCAAATGGCATCTCCTGCATGGAAAAAAATATTTTATTTGTAAATGGGTGTTTCCAAAGTCACGGTCGTTACCATTTTTCGGAGATTATTTAAATAAAATTCCAACCTAAGCAAATAGTCCACGAGGATTGCCTAATTTTACACCTACGAATGTTCAAGCATCAGTAGCAACCGAAAGCATTCATAAAAAGTCTAATTTCAATACTTTTTTTGACCATTAAAAAAGTCATGGTCGTTACCTTACAAATGAGCTCTTTTTGATTTTTGTCAACAAACATAGTTTTCTGTAAAATTTTGCACAGGATGTGATAGGTAAAAAAATTTGATTAAATTCTTTGGAATGTTTTGTTTAAGGAATGAGTTAATTTTCAAACTATAGAAAATTAGTTACCAAAAAAAAAAGTTTTATAAAGGTCATGGTCGTTACAGGTGAAAGTCACGGTCGTTACATTATAAAAAATTAAACGATTTTTGTGTTTGCATCCATTTATTATGAGTAAAAAAAAAGAAAAACATAAACGAAAGGCTATATTCTGTTGCGTACAATTAGTGTGTTAAGTTTATTGCTGTTTTATTCGCCTTGAGATGAAGAATAAACGTCATTATAATGTAAACGTTTTAGGATATTCATTTTTAAAACTGATACGCCTGTTAAACCCGATTGCACGGAATTTACGTTGTCTTTTTGAAAAAAGTGCAGTTGTTGAACTTTTTCGATAGGGGTGTTTCCAAAGTCACGGTCGTTACTTTTTTTCGGAAATTTTTTTAATAAAATTCCAACCTAAGCAAATAGGCCACGAGGATTGCCTAATTTTACACCTACGAAAGTTCAAGCATCAGTAGCAACCGAAAGAATTCATAAAAAGTCTAATTTCAAAACTTTTTTTTAAATGCCGAAAAATAGGTAATGGTCGTTACATCGATAAAAAATTGTTTAAAAAATCAAAGGAGACATTTGATGCTAATGTGGTCTTACGAAATTCTTCTTCTTGCTTACCTTCTTACTATCCGCTACAGTAATATTATATTGCTTAAATCATTTACAGAATAATCAAACTTCTATGCTTTTAGGGTAATGGTCGTTACACTCGTTTAGGCTATTTTTGATTCATTCACAAAAATTGTAATTTTCAATTGTCGCCTTCGGGATTGTTCCTAAGCATGAAGAAATTTTTTAGCTGTCACGTGGGTTTTGGTTTCTTTGTAAACCACCATTAGAACAGTTTTTCCAGAGCTTACAAAAGGCCATGCAATTTGCGGGGAAAAAATCGGGTATGGTGTACGAAATACAAAGCAGCATATTTTTGTTAGTATAAAGAAAATTAAATTTAATCCTTCGGAAAAGGACAGATACATTTATTTTGTGTAATATTAGCGGAAAAATAAATAAAAAATACTAATTTTATTTTTGAGTTGTAAGAGGTCATTTTCTGTGGAAACACCCAAATGCTTTCCAATGCATTTTTTTGACAATAGGTTGAAAATTGGGTTAATTTTTCTAAGACTTCGAATTTTCGTTTAAAGATTTGGTCTAAAACCAACATTATATTATCGATGAACCCTATTAAGTACATATAAAATGGCAAGTCCACCTGAATATCGAACTGCAAGCAGAGCAAACAGAAGCAGGGGAATACTAATTATTGTATATCTGGGCTGGGTACAGGGTACACTCATCAATCATCATCATTGTCAAATCGGGAATTAACACTTAAATTTACTATAAAATGTAGAAACTCACTGCTCGTTCTCTACAATTGATTCTTGCTACTCGTCGTTTAATCTTCATTCCAAAATGAAAAACTTTCTGTGCATCACATCGGCAATCTTGTTGTGTATGTGCTTTGCAGTGGCAAGGGACATTCGCTCTCCATGCAACCCTAGTCTCAATGGTAAGATATAATTTAATAATTTAATAATATATATTTTTTATTTTGACCTTCCCACCTAGCCACCTGTGTGGATTCCGATCCAATAACTTCTTCAAGAATTGAGAAAAGGGCTTACAACAATGGAACTTATAGCGCGACAGACTGCTGTATAGTTAATGAGAGCAATACTTATTCAACATTGAATATAAACTGCGGGTCAACAGGCCAGAGACAGAACGGCTGCAACGAAAACTGCCGAATAGACTTTCGGAGCAATACTTATACATCTTTAAATATTTATTGTTAGGTATTATCTTTCTAACATAAATTAAAAATCTGTAACATTAAACATGATTACGTACAACATATATATATATGTATAAATGTTATGATATAGACATTTCCAGGATCACGAACTCTACATTCGCTTATAAGGCTAACAAAAAATAAAAAAACAATATAAAAAACGTATTTCTTTGTATTATATTATTTTATGTTTTGTGCATATGGTAATTTCAGTCTATTTGATGTTTCCTTTATATATATTATAAATGACTCCTTATCTACACATTAATTCATGTTTTTAAGCCCTATTGATGAAACTTATTATCAAACAAAACATTCAAGATTATGGTGTGCTCTTTGGACTTTATTTTTTTATTAGCGCTCTAAAAGAGAATTTGTGGTGGAATCGTTATTATCTCTCTAAAGCCTTAAATATATTGTATGTTTATCTCAATAGAGTGTAGAAAGCGTAGAGAGCAGAGATGTATCTATGGCGGTACCCAGTTCTATTTTCTACATGTAACTAAAAAAACACATTTATTTTTGGAAAGTGTACTATCAGGTGCTCCAATTCCATTCTAAGTGGCTGAATTAGTTACTAAATAATTTCACTTTTTCTTATTGCAATGCGACATCTATCGATTTTAATTTGTACTACATAGTTGAGTTCTAACCTTTTGTCTACAAAGGTTACTAAAATGTTTAGCCCTCAACTGCGGCTTCTGAATAAATTCGAACAAATAAAATTTTGAGCTTTGCGGATTTCAAATAACGCGATGGAGAATATTTCATAACATTTTGACATTAAAGTCTAGAATACACTTTACATTAAGATCAATTAATAAGCACGCTTTCAGTTTAGGTTGACTTCATGATTATCTTTATTTGCCTCAATATTACATTCTACTTTGCATTTTAAGTGTTACCGTATTTTACCAGTAAGATAGTACCTAACAATACATATTCAAATGTGAATAAGTATTGCTCCGAGCATCTATGCGGCAGTTTTCATAGCAGCGATTGTTCTTCGGTCCCTGGCAGCGTACATTCAAAGTTGAATAGACATTGCTCAGAAATATTATACAGCAGCCTGCAGAGCAGTCATATGAAATATCCATTGTTGAATATACTTTGCTCTGAAAGTCGATACAGTTTCCCTGCACTACAGAGGAGCGAGTGTAATTCTGTTGCTGACCAATCCTTTGAAAAATGGGAGGCTCGGAATCAACACAGGTAGCTAGGTGGAAATATCAAAATAAAAATATATATATTGGAAGAAATAATATATTCCTGAGTCATTTTTAATATATCTTACCATTGAGATTAGGGTTGCATGGAGAGCGAGTGTCCCTTGCCACTGCAAAGCACATACTCAACAAGATTGTCGATGTAATACACAGAAAGTTTTTCATTTTTTAGCGAAGATTTAACGAGGACTCGCAAGAAGCAATTGTAGAGAACGAGCAATGACATTCTGCATTTTATAGTAAATTTAAGTATTAATTCGCTATTTGACAATGATGATGATTGATGAGTGTACCCTGTACCCAGTTCAGAAATATAATAATTAGTTTTTCCCTGTCTCGGTCTCCTCTGGTTGCAGTCCGATATTTAGTCGGACTTGTTATCTTGTGCGTACTTAATATAGTGCATAGAATAACAAATTTTTGTTTCAGACAAAATTATAAGTCTTAGGACAATTAATAAAATTTTAATTCCTATCGTTGAAAGATCTTGCACGCTACAAAATAATATAATATCTTGACTAAAAGAACACTTATATTTTAATTGTATTCTTTTCCCATAAAATTGGCTTTCTTTCTAAATAAAATACTTTTTTATCAGTGTTGGAGATATCATTTGGACAAATTCTATATTACCTCTGTCTATTCAAAATATTGAATTCCAAGGGCATACTTTAATGATTTGAATTCATTATGATAAAAAGAAATATTTTATAGATAAATATAACACGGTCAAATTGCAAACTAAACTCCAAAACTTATCTATATTATTTAAAGAAGTTACAAGATTATTAGACCTACAAGATTTGTTTTACCGATCAAACCGATCGATAGTGTAAAATATAGGAAAATAATAAATTATAAAAAGAACACATAAATGTTTAGTATGTTTCGAAATGTCAGCATAAACATCGTCTTTTCATCGCAATTCAACTTAAGCAAAATAAACAAATAGGTCAAATACTTGTATTTAATGAATTCAAATCATTAACGTTTGCCCGTGGAATTGTTAATGTGGAATGGAAAAGGGGTACTATAGCTTTGTCCAATTGACAACACTGATCAAAAATACAAATTTCTAAAAAGTAATTAAAAAATTTTGTTCATAATTATTAAAATATTTTTATATAAATATAAAGAATTTATTTAAAACTATTTTACTATTTTAAAGAACTTTTAAACGAAATGCTTAAGGTTAATATATTTGTGCTAAAACTAAGAATTTTCGTCTATAAAATGTGTCGAAAACGAAACTTTTTTTATCAGTGAACCTTATTATATATATTATACCTTGGGTATACAGGGTATTTCGCAGTCAAGCCCTCTTGACTAGAACACTTATATATGCTTCAATGTCAAATCGTGAATTAATACATAAATTTTACTATAAAATACAGAAAGTCATGGCTCGCTATATACATTTGCTTGTTGCCAGTCCTCGTTTAATCTTCGATCCAGAATGAAATACTTTCTTTCTATAACATTGGCACTCTCATTGTGCCTGTGCCTTGCAGTGGCAAATGACATATTTTATCCATACAAACCCAATCTCGATGGTACGATATAAATAAGAGTGACTCTGGAATACGTCTAACTTAACAAATTTGTCCTTCCCACTTAGTTACCTGTGTTGTTTCCGAGTCTAAAACTTTTCAAAGGATTGGGCAGAAGTATTACCTCATAGGAAAGTCGAAGGTCACTTGGTTCGATTCCCTACACTTGTGCCGTCGATTTGGAGGAGACTTGATTTCAATCGAATCAGCTGAGGAAATGGATGCATTATCATCGTATCTAAAGAGTCAGGGATATGATGGAAACGCTTGGTTTTGGACTGCAGGAAACGATCTTGTCGTAAATCATCATTTTATATCAGTGACAAATGGACTGCCATTGCCATTCACTTCTTGGTCAGCTGGACAACCAGATTTCCCAGGCGTGGAGCACTGTATGCATCTATGGCTCAGAGATGGTGAATTCCGAATGAACAACTGGGTGTGCACTGAAAAGGCCTATTACATATGCCAGAGACAGAATGACACTCGCTGCTCGGACGATTCTTATAGGAATGTCATTGATCTACGTTCTTCAGCTGGACCTTAAAGAGAGAACATGTTACTTAATTCTGAATACCTCACAGCAAATTGAGCTTTACAGATCGAATTTTATAACATTTCTGAAATACATACATGCAGTGTGTGATTTGACTTTAAATTGAATTTATATTTAAGCACAATTCTACGAAATACATAAATTTGGCTTATAGCTTTCTGAATTTTCGGTTCGTTGGGAGGGAAAATGTTTAATAACTTTTGGAACAACAATTTGTCAACTTTGAATAAAAATTTTTTAAATATAGGCATTTCCGTTATAAAAAATAAAACCGTTATAATCTTCTTAATACAAAAATTTTATTGAAAACAAGCAAAAGAACGGTCGGATTGGTCGTGTGGATTAGGTCAAATAGACAATGAATGCAATAATGCATTAAAGCATTCATTACATGCACTATTTATTCATCGAATATGCATTTTTACGTATCCATCAATGTCAAATTGGTAATTGATACTTCAATTTACTATAAAATGCATTCTGTCGTGCTATGTTTTTCACATTAGCTTGTTGCCAGTCCACAACAAAGAATGAAATACTTTCTGACTTTTATTTTCACAACCTGTCTGTTCAGTGTATTGACAGCAGAAATTGCTGTTCCATATAAACCTACTCTTGACGGTACGAGATACAATAAAAGTGCTTACGTATATAGAGAATATATATTTAAATTCCTAAAACAGTTACTTGTGCCGTTTCTGAGACTCAAACATACTTAAGGATTGGGAAAAAGTACTACATCATAGGCAGATCGAAGGTCAGTTGGTTTGACTCGTTACACTTGTGTCGTCGATTTGGAGGAGACTTGGCTTTAATCGAATCAGCGGAGGAGATGGATGCAATATCATCTTATCTGAAGGGCCAGGGATATGATGGAAACGCTTGGTTTTGGATTTCAGGAAATGATCTTGTTATAAACCATCATTTTGTATCTGTTACAAACGGATTACCATTACCGTTCACCGCTTGGTCACCTGGACAACCCGACGTTCCTGGCATTGAGCATTGTATGCACTTGTGGCTTCGCGATGGACAATTTCAAATGAACAACTGGTTGTGCACTGAAAAGGCCTTTTACATATGCCAGAGACAAAATAACACACGCTGCTACGGTGGCTATTAAAAATCAATTTAAATATTTTCATTGAAATTGTTAATTTACAATGGTATAATAAATAATTAATTAAAATGAACTATTCAATAATTATATCTAGCTAATGATCATATTAATTAAATTTTATTTTGAGTTAAAATTTTTTGAAAACTAAATTCTTATTGAGAAATAAAATGATTGTTAAAATTTTAGCGTTTTATTATTTCAATGGCGCGCCAGCCAACAAATTGTGGCGGTCGGGCGATAGACTTGAGATGATTTATCGATATGAAATAAAATTCCCACATAATTACCCTGTGACATAATTCCTAAACAAATGAATTGATGGACAATTAATATTTATTTTTTGTATTAAATCGTCATGAAGCTGCACTGGCAGATGGTCAGCAGAGGTCTGCGTCAAAGTTGTCGTAACCAGAGCAATGCTGCAGCCTCTGCAGCGACAGTGAGTGCTGGAAACTCCATTTCAACTGATCCCCAACCGGCAACAACAAATAAATCCAGTGCACGTGAAACATTTGTGGAACGCATTGTACGTGGACCGGGTTTAAAGGAGTTTTTCACAGTGAAAAACAAACAAAAGCTGAATGTGAATGACGAGTTTATTGCAGCAGAGAGTAATATACCATATTTGAATTCAATTGACTACGATGGCCATGGAAGGAAGGTGCACTTCGAGGTATACGGCTGTCAGATGAACACAAACGACACGGAGGTGGTGTGGAGCATATTGCAGGAGCATGGTTACCAGCGCAGTCAGGACATTGACAATGCTGACGTCATCATGCTGGTGACCTGTGCCGTGCGTGATGGTGCCGAACAGAAGATCTGGAATCGCCTGAAACACCTGCGAGCACTAAAGGATCGACGGGGAGGCAAAAGGCAGCCTCTCCAATTGACACTGCTGGGTTGCATGGCGGAGCGATTGAAGGAGAAACTCCTCGACCAGGAGCAATGTGTGGACGTCATTGCAGGACCGGATAGCTATAAGGATCTGCCTAGACTGTTGGCCGTTGCCCGACACTATGGCAACTCGGCGATCAATGTGCTGCTCTCCCTAGATGAAACCTATGCGGATGTCATGCCGGTGCGACTGAACTCGGATTCCCCAACAGCCTTTGTCTCTATTATGCGCGGCTGTGACAACATGTGCTCCTACTGCATTGTACCCTTTACAAGAGGTCGCGAGCGTTCCCGTCCCCTTGAGTCCATCGTACGCGAAGTCCAGACACTGCAAGAGCAGGGCGTCAAGGAGGTGACACTGCTGGGTCAAAATGTAAACTCCTACAGAGACAGAAGCTCCTCCGGACAGGCATCCCAAGCAGTGGGTAGCATGGCTACAGGATTCCGTACGGTTTATAAGCCCAAGACGGGTGGACTGCCCTTCTCAGTGCTGCTGCAGAGCGTGGCTGAAGCTGTGCCAGAGATGCGCATACGTTTCACATCGCCACATCCCAAGGACTTCTCCGACGAGGTGCTGCACATCATCCGGGATTATCCCAATGTCTGCAAGCAACTGCATCTGCCCGCTCAATCGGGTAACACGGCGGTGCTGTCCAGAATGCGACGTGGCTACACCCGAGAAGCTTACTTGCAGCTGGTGACGCACATTCGTCAAATACTGCCGGATGTCGGTCTGTCCAGTGACTTCATCTGCGGCTTTTGCGGTGAAACCGAGGAGGAGTTCGAGGATACCATCTCACTGATCGACAGTGTTCGTTATAATGTGGCCTTTCTGTTCGCCTACAGCATGCGCGAGAAGACCACGGCCCACAGACGCTATGTGGACGATGTTCCTGCCGCGATCAAGACTGCTCGGCTTACTCGAATGGTGCAGGCTTTCCGAGAAGGCGCCACGCAGTTGCACAAACACTTCGAGGGCCAGGAGCAGCTTATCCTAATCGAGGGTAAAAGTAAGCGATCGGACAGCCATTGGTTTGGACGCAATGATGCCAACATCAAGGTCATTGTTCCCGCCGCCTCTCTGCCAACGGCACAGAGCAGTGAGCATGTTAAGGACATTAATGTGGGTGATTTTGTGGTCGCTCGCATTGTGGAGTCCAACTCACAGGTTCTCAAGGGACTGCCACTGCATCACAGCAGCATTGGCGATTATCATAGGAATAATAAAAGTTGACTTACTGAATAAATGTGATTAGATAGCTTTATTTAAACCCAAGTATTTGACATCACGTTTCCATGGGCAGAATCCCACGGCTTTCCTTAGTCGTCACAGATTGTTCGGCACTTCTGCCATGATATTTGGCTATATTACTGCGATAGAACTCGAAGATTTCAGCACTGGCAGCACGGCAAATGCATTCGATATCATTGAACTGGGCAATCTTAAAGGCGCCCTTTGTTTGCACCAACAGCAGATTTCCCTCAACGGAATCAAAGGCGAATGTGAAGCTGGCCTGTTGCCGTGTCGTCTCGTTCTGTTCCGGATCCAGGACAAACTCGCCCTCCTCATTGATGATGCAGTGAACCGCCGCAAAGCTGAACTTTAACGGCAGACCACCAATTAACATGGCCAAGCAGGCTGCATTCAAGGCACAAGCGTCTATCTGTAATCCAAATCCAATTAATTGACTTTTATCTTTTAAATAAGTTAAACTTACGCTTCCACGATCCTCTAGCTCCTGCACCTGCACGGACATTTTCGACCTGGGGTATGTTTCACTGAGGAGCGCCAATTCCAAGACATCTTTTATGGACGCTTCGCGAATGCGCTCCTTCACCTGTGGCAAGCCGGCCTTGGGGCGGTAATTGCACTCCAAGTAGCTTCCCTCGATGCTCAGATTCTGTGTTTTCACCTCGATGGGACCCAGCACAGCGGCAATGACAACTGTAGCGCCTATTATATGTAAATGGATTCTTAGCCGGCATTCTATCAGTGTTCTGGGTAAAGGACTTACCTTGGCTGTACATTACAGAGCCATCACAGCGAGAGAGCGGATTAAATTTACATTGCATCTCGCGTAATTTATCTTTGGCAGCATCTTTAGTGTCTGTTTTACCCATATTTAATTGAAATTACAGCAAAAGACAAAAATACAAACAACGTGCGCGTGTTGACAATGAGCGTATTAGAGATGAGCGATAGCCGATAGACTTAACAGTTACTTGTAATAAATACTTGCCAGCTCGGTAAATTTTGTAGGGTGGCAACCCAAGGGTTGGACCTTACCCACACTAGCGCTGGCATGTTTTTAGCTATTGAGCTGGCGCCAAGTCGATAAATTTAAATTAAGGTGCTGTTTTATTTAAAAAATGCCATAGCTTTGTAATTAATTAACAATTTTAAGAAAATTTAAAATTCGAAATTACATAAAATTAAGGTTAGAATTTTAATAAAGGTTTGAAGTTCGTCAGCCCTCGGGAAGAGAAGTTAGTAAACTTAATTGTGAAAAAAATAAGAAAAAATCGACAAAATTCTAACAAAAACTCTGCAAAAATTAAAAAAATTCTATTTCCAATATTAAGAAAAATTCCAAATTAGAATTTTCGTAGGTGCACCTAAATTTTCATTTTGATTAAATCAGAACAAACTGCCAGATCAGGAAATTCTGTAAGGTGGCAGCCCCAATTTAAAAGCCCCAACAACTTGTTCATTTCACAACGTAAACGCCCGCAGTTCAGGTTAAAATTTCACTTCTGAAAACGCAAGAACAACATGTCTGGTAAGTTCCACTTGTAGCAGTTAAGCTTGTCCTGCATTGTTACATAATTAACAAACATTTCATGCAATTTACAGGCGAAAATCCGTTTGCACAGTTTGAGAAATCCTTCACCAAGGATGGAACCGTTTACAAGTACTTTGATCTAGCGTCCATTGACAGCAAATATGGTAAGTGTTAAAAGTCCCGATTACGTGTTAAAAATAAACAGGTATTAAAAAAGTATCCAGAGTGAATATAGCATAAGCAGCTAGCTGCATAATGTAAAGAACGACGACTTGAAGTTTGACCCTTAAATTGAACACACCTTCCCAGCGGACGACCGACCGCCTTAATTTGCAAGTCCAATCAGACAGAGTCAACGGCAAGGTGATTTACTTAAACACTATGGGCGTAATGATTTAAGTCGCAGCTTTCTAAAACTTGCTTTGTGCGCTTAGTTGAAAGCGAAAGTTATCAATTTTAGTTGTTCAGTTGTGAGGCTCGTCTGGCACACGACGGCGACGACGACGACGACGACACCGGCGTCTATTGATAAGAGCTGCCTAAATTATATTGTACGCTAATCAAGACACTTATCAGCATGAGCAAGACAAATTCAAACTGCTCATATCGGACGATTTTGTGGTGTGATTTCAATTACAAACCATGCAAATATTATAGTTGTTGTAGCATCTTTTGATACCCTGTGCTGGGGGTATAATAAGTGTGAGTTAAGTATGCAAACACACAAAGATACACAGCATTTATTTCTTATTCAAGAAACAATTTTAGAAAAAAAGAAGAAGGCTCCCAGCTTAATTGACATACTACACATTTTAAATAAATATATTTATATATATTTGATTTCCAATGCTTAATCTTAAGCTTAGAATTTTATTTTATATTTTTTTGTATATATTATATCTAAATTAAGCAATACAAAGCAAACATACTTATAAATGTAGTGGTTAAAATATGCTGGATATTTAGGAATCTGAACGCAGGGTATCTAGTAGTCAAGCACTCCTACTTAAGCTTTCTTATTTACACTTGCGGAATATTTTTAAATGCGGCGCGTGTTTTTAAGTGACTTTTTTCTCTGTTTCCAAGTTTGGTTGGACAAGGTGACAATTATTCAGTTTTGTTGGGCAGTTGCAAAGGGCAAGTGTGAGACACACACCTGGAAAGGCAGGCAAATGCCCATTAATACCGCTTTCAGTTGCTCACTGATAAGTAGTCGCTATCAGTGAGCCACTAACAAGTAACAACTAACAACAAGTGTTTTATTTGAGAAGCTCTTGGCCATAAAATGAGACGTGTTTGCTTACAGACCAGCTGCCATACTCGATCCGTGTGCTCTTGGAGTCGGCGGTGCGCAACTGCGACAACTTCCATATCCTGGAGAAGGATGTACAGAGCATTCTGGATTGGACGCCTGGCCTGAAGCAGGGCACCAATGATGTCGAGGTCTCCTTCAAGCCAGCACGCGTCATTCTGCAGGTCTGTGCCATAAGATACCCTACAATAATTCAATTTCACTCAATAATTGACTTTTGTTTATACCAGGATTTCACGGGCGTTCCTGCTGTTGTGGACTTTGCGGCGATGCGAGATGCTGTCTTGGATCTGGGTGGCAATCCTGAAAAAATCAATCCCATCTGCCCCGCCGACTTGGTCATCGATCACTCCGTGCAGGTGGACTTTGCCCGCATACCGGATGCACTGACCAAGAACCAGAATCTGGAGTTTGAGCGCAACAAGGAGCGTTTCACGTTCCTGAAGGTCTGAATCAATCTGAATATTATATGTTTTATGTGATACTTATGGTTGTATTGCAGTGGGGTGCCCGTGCCTTCAACAACATGCTGATCGTGCCACCTGGCTCGGGTATTGTGCATCAAGTGAACTTGGAGTACCTGGCACGCGTGGTCTTCGAAGGCGATGCTGGCGATGGCAGCAAGATTCTGTATCCCGATAGTGTTGTCGGCACCGATTCCCACACCACCATGATCAACGGCCTGGGCGTCCTGGGCTGGGGTGTGGGCGGCATTGAGGCTGAGGCTGTGATGTTGGGACAATCCATCTCCATGCTGTTGCCCGAAGTCATTGGCTACAAACTGGTCGGCAAGCTGAGCTCCCTGGCCACCTCCACGGATCTTGTGCTGACGATTACCAAGCACCTGCGACAACTGGGCGTGGTTGGTAAATTTGTGGAGTTCTACGGACCCGGCGTGGCAGAACTTAGCATTGCCGATCGTGCCACCATTAGTAACATGTGTCCCGAGTATGGCGCCACCGTGGGCTACTTCCCCATTGACGAGAACACGCTCGGCTACATGAAGAAAACAAGTACGTAAAGAATATCATAATTACAACAAGCAGCTTATCAAATTCCTTTTATTGTGTTGCAGATCGCTCTGAGAAGAAGATTGACATTATTCGGGAGTATCTGAAGGCCACGCAACAACTGCGCAACTACTCCGAGGAGGCTCAGGATCCAAAGTTCACCCAGGTTAACAGACAGATCAAACTTTAATAACTTTCTACTAACGTGTCAATTTAATTTGTAGACCATCACGTTGGATCTGTCAACGGTAGTTACCTCTGTTTCTGGGCCCAAGAGGCCGCACGATCGTGTCTCCGTTTCCAACATGCCCGAGGACTTCAAGTCCTGCCTGTCGAGTCCGGTAAGTTGAACAAATTTCACTCTTATGAGATAAACAAAGCCCAGTGATGCTTGCACATCTGACAAAACTGAACTTGGTGTATCCCATAAATTGAAATCGTAATGGAAATCCAATTCCCATATATAACTAAAACTATATATCAATATACGCGAACAGAGAACCGTAACCGCAAACGTTGATAGGCTGCTTACAAAAGAGCTATCTAAAAGAAACAGCAACTGTGATATGTAAGAATTTCAAATGTAAAATCACGGCTACTATTTCCTTAGATAACTCGATATAAATTCAATTCGTTTCCATTATGTTCGGTGGAGAAATCGAGAAATGCCAATTGCGAAATGTCGAGACTGAAATGCACCACGTAACACCTTCAACTGAAACCTGGCTCTTGGCCGGGCAGCTCTTATAAGCTGCCTTCCGTTCAATGGCCGCTGCCAACGCATCAGGTTTCCACCTCTGCCCGCAACGGCGACGATGGCTGACGGTCACTGATCGGTTTTTGGTTAATACCAAAATTCGCTGAGAATGCACTTTATATTCTTTCTAGCACATTCAATATTTTTATGCCGAATTTCTAAAATTGTGAAGTGCTTTATTGATTATACCCTTGCAGTGGGTATCTAAAGCTTGTCACCTAATGTGTAACAGATACCATAAAATAGATTAATTTTTGATCAGCAGGACGAGTAGAGTCGATATAACGATATATCTGACCGTTTCATTGGAAACTCTGTTCAACTTTAAAGTTATCTTGATGAAATTTTGCACAGCTCTGTCTAATTACTCTAGGTAGTAAATAGGTCGGCATTGACCGGATAACTATATCTGATAGCTGTCATAGAAACGATCGGTTAAAAAAAAAACCTTTTGTACGAAAAACTGTCTGTTTTGAGATACTTCAATCAGTCTCGCATAATCAAAACGGTTCACTTTGTCTTATAAAAGCGATCGATTAAAAGTTAAATACAGGGTTCTGCAAGTGTATCAAATGGTCGGCTGCTCGAATATAACCTTTTTTTCTTGTTGTTGCAATTCTTTGGACTTTGTCGGGTTCTGAACACGGGCCTGGTCCGACCTGGCTTGGACTCAGCGTTATGGCCACACGCGGCCGCTTCCGCAAGCAAACTGACCTACAAATTGTTTTAGACACTGCGGGGTCATTGAACGACCAATTTGTAATCAGCATTTTCTATTGTTGCCACATTTCAGGTGGGCTTCAAGGGATTCGCTATTGCACCAGATGCCTTAGCGGCCAGCGGTGAGTTCCAATGGGATGATGGCAAGACCTATAAGCTGCAGCACGGATCTGTGGTAATTGCGGCAATTACATCCTGTACCAACACTTCGAATCCCTCGGTGATGCTCGGTGCAGGTCTTCTGGCCAAGAATGCAGTCGAAAAAGGACTTAGTATTTTGCCCTACATCAAGACTTCCCTGTCGCCTGGATCTGGTGTAGTTACCTACTATTTGAAGGAGTCTGGTGTCATACCCTATTTGGAGAAACTAGGATTTGACATTGTCGGCTACGGTTGCATGACTTGCATTGGCAACTCAGGTCCGCTAGAGGAGAACGTGGTCAACACCATTGAGAAGAATGGATTGGTCTGTGCTGGCGTGTTGTCTGGCAATCGTAATTTCGAGGGTCGTATTCATCCCAATACCCGTGCCAACTATCTGGCGAGTCCTTTGCTGGTCATTGCTTACGCCATTGCCGGACGCGTGGATATTGACTTTGAGAAGGAGCCACTCGGCGTGGATGCGAATGGTCAGAACGTGTTCCTTCGCGATATTTGGCCATCTCGCAACGAAATCCAAGATGTGGAAAACAAGCACGTCATTCCCGCCATGTTCCAAGAGGTTTACAGTAAGTAGTACTTGAATAAAATCATTTTAAAAAAACATATACCATATACCATATATATAATACCTTAACTATGTTTATAGGCAAAATCGAAGTGGGTTCGCAGGATTGGCAAACTTTGGCGGTTTCCGATGGCAAACTGTACCCGTGGAGCGCTGATTCCACCTATATTAAACGTCCACCCTTCTTTGAGAATATGACACGTTCATTGCCCAAGCTGCAGAGCATTCAAAAGGCACGCTGTCTACTCTTCCTTGGTGATTCGGTGACCACAGATCACATCTCACCTGCTGGCTCCATTGCCAGAAACTCGCCTGCAGCTCGTTTCCTCTCTGGACGCAATCTGACGCCTCGTGAGTTCAATTCTTATGGCTCGCGTCGTGGTAATGATGCCATCATGGCACGCGGAACATTTGCCAACATCCGCTTGGTAAATAAACTGGTTCCAAAGACCGGACCACGCACGTTGCACATACCTAGCCAGGAGGAGCTAGACATTTTCGATGCTGCAGAGCGCTACCGTGAGGAAGGCACTCCCCTGGTCCTGGTGGTTGGCAAGGATTACGGCAGTGGAAGCTCTCGGGATTGGGCTGCCAAGGGTCCATTCCTATTGGGTGTGAAGGCAGTTATTGCCGAGTCATATGAGCGCATTCATCGCTCCAATTTGGTCGGCATGGGAATTATTCCCCTGCAGTTCTTGCCTGGCCAGAGTGCTGAGACTCTCAAGTTGAACGGTCGTGAAGTGTACAACATTTCTCTACCCGAAAGTGGCTTGAAGCCAGGACAGAAAGTTCAAGTTGAAGTATGTATACTAAAGAATGTTCCCTCTCATAACCCTATTAATTCTATTAAACTTGTTTTCAGGCTGATGGCAACGTCTTTGAGACTACATTGCGCTTCGACACAGAGGTGGACATTACGTACTACCAGAATGGTGGCATCCTGAACTACATGATTCGCAAGATGCTCTCCTAAATCTTCACCCTTTAATTTTCATATATTCCACTTGCATTTTAAATACTGTACATTGTAGTCTCCTAAGTTTTCAATGTGTGCTGGTGCTTTCCCTGCTTAATGGTCGAACCAATAAAAGTAAGCCTACATTTCTTTACTCAATAAAAAGCTATTTTCAAAGTATCGATTGCTTGCTCTATTATTAAACTGTAAAATACTAGAAGTCCGGATCATATTGCGTTTATATATATACATCTCATTAGTCAGCTTTTCAACCCAAGCTAAGAGTCACCTTCAATAAGTTTATACTTTGTTCTTAATAACAATAACATTTAATTTGATGACATATAAAAATAATAAGTGAGGGATGACCTAGATAAGCTTTATCTAGAATCTAGATTTTAGCGCAATCGACGATTACCACATTTTCGGTTGTCACTGAAATACAGCTTTTCTCTGTAGAGCACTCTCAGCATTATCATTATATTATTTCTGATTGCACTACGAAACAATGTTTAATGTCGAAACTGGGAGGAATTACCAAGACAGTGTATCGATAGATTACATTGTTTGCAGGGAACAAAGATTGCATTTTTCCAAGAATCTTGACTCAATAGAAACCTATTTGATTTGTTTTCGAAATTACAAGAACACTGAGCCTTTCTTACTTAATATTTTGGGAACTTTGTCTTCAGATTTTAGGTCAAAGGTTTGATCCCTAACGCAGTCTACACCAAAAGAACTTTTTACAGTGCCAAAAATTCGTGGTTGTAAATTGTTGGTTTGTACTTTATTACACAATGCATGCTAAATCTAGATTTCTTTGAAAGAACACATATAGTATATCCAATAAGGGTTGCCCTGTGCTGTGAGAAAGGACACGATAAGATAAGTACAACTATTAGCAGGTCCATTTTTGGCTTTATAAAAGTATTATTGTAACATTATTATCAACATCATCATCAATTACATACTTATAATAATAAAAATAATAATATATAATGTACAAGACTGCTATAGAGTATACAATGTGTGCTATAAATATTTCTGCTTTTGGTTTTGCCTCTGGTTGTAGTGTTTGAAATGTTTGAAATATAAAATCACTATTAACAAAAAAAGTTTCACTTTAAACTACAACACCTTGCATTAATTACGTACGTCAAACATTGCAGAACATATTGAATTTGTTTATAATCTAGTTTTATGAAACATTCAAAATTTCCTAACAAAAAAGTATCATCATCATTTTGAATTCAGCTAATTAACCTGTGCTTTTTCTATGTATTTATCTCGTCTGTTATTTACAAAGGTGAAGCCCATCTGGCTCAGCGGCAAATCTCTGGTGGTTCCTTAGTACGTTGCGTAAATGCAGTTAGGATTCATTTAATTTTTTTATATATCTCATTAGATGCCATTTCGATATTGAATTGTGCGCTCCGTTACCAGCGTATTAGATGCTTGTATTGCTCGTCAATGGCAATGCGTTTGATGGTCTCGTATCCTAGTATAATGCTGAATGAAAAAGCCGCCGACTGCACCAGGCGAGCGGACAGTCCCTTAAAGAAACAGTTCAGCTTCTCTTCGTGCCACAACTCGCGGAAGGCAACGCCCATGGAGTCCAGACGGTGAACCTGTCAGACAACGAAATCATTTTAGATAATTGCTAGATAAATTCGCTCACCAAGACTTACCTGGAGACGTGCTCGCACTATGTCCAATGGATTTGTTAGAATTGTCGTTGTGAAGCCACCCAAACTGCCAGCCACACATTGTATAAACAGATGGGAGACCCAATAAGGGCAGATGCGATACAGTTCGTCTGAAAGTTTAAAGAATCTTTAATAATAATCATTAAAAAATCCATATGCTGGACTTACCCTGATACAAGTGATAGAACGCCCACCACATTGCAGAGTTGGGCACATAGGCCATTAGGCTGGCAGTGTAACCTCTGTAGAAGCCGCGTAGTCCATCCCGCCGCAATATCTCGCGTCCAATGTCCATTGATATATGCAGCCGACTGCGTCCAGGCCACGATTTAATACCCAAGGGATTCATATCGGCTTTCGAGCCCGCATGGGCCGACATGCCAAGTACCATGGCGTGCTGTGATATCACGTCGAAAGGAACTATGATGGTCTGACCCACCAGAGACGCACAACCACCGCCAACTAAAGCTTTAACACGGTGCCCAGCACCAAGATCGTTTAGTATATGTCGCACTCCTTCGTATGTGCTGATGTAAAAGACGCCGGATACGATTTGAACTGAAGAGATCCAGAAGCCACGATACAGACCAGGCACACCTTCGGAACGATAGATTTTCATGGCACAATCGATCATGCCCTTGTAGACATCGCTCTTGTGCTGCACCTGAAGCTGTGTCTTGATCACCGTCAGCGGGAACAGGCAACATCGCACCGAAAATGAACTCAGCATGGACAATGGAAAGAACTTGGTCTTATTCATCATGTTCCACTCGATGGTGCGTATGTATCCATCCGCCGTGCCACCACCTTCACCCCCTCTCTGGAGCCGGCTTGTGTCGGCGACTTCGGCTTTGGCCATCAGAGTCACGCCGGTGCTGTCCGACATTGTGTTAGCTGTATCTGGAACAGCTGTCGGAGACCGTGCGCTTGCCGGACAGCGCTTGTTGCATGCGTTGCCAGTCCGGAAATGATGCCGATGATCCCCGTGTCACTCAAACTCAAAGTTGGCTAAATCGCAGCGCTTTCTTTGTTTACAGCATCATTGTCCTTTGACGAGAGCTTTGAACCGATCTGGTATTCATGTAGTATGTTATGTATATATAGGTTCCTAGGTGCAACAATGAATTGGAATTATCTGGAATGCAAAAATATCATTATGATACATGTATGAGTATGTTTTGTGTTTACATTGACGCAATTCAGCCGCCACTTTGAAAACATTCTGTGTGTTGCCAAGGTTAATGTTCGGATATGTGGATATTATTATTATGTATTCATATTCATTCACTGACGCATTTCCTCTTCACTATGACTTTGTTTTTTAAATATTTTTAGTGTTCACTCGGCGGCAAGGGATTCGGGATCACCTGGAGGCCATGGCCATATGTTTACAGTTGACATTGTAATTATATAATGCGTACGCACACACAAACTATCACCACCTGACCGAGTTACCGCGTTATCATCCCCTTCTTATCATCACTCGCAACGCACGTTTTGCATAATCCAGTTACAGCAGCATACAGATATGATTCGATTATGATGAAATATATCTTACTTTCGCGTTAGCGCAGTGTGTTCTCTACTCGGGGATATTAAGATTTGTTGTTAATTTATACGCTCACTCACATACACACATACACACCCACCCTGGTCAACAACAGTTGATGTTGGTAGTCAATGATGCCAACATAGCTATTTTATAGCTAGATCTGGATATTTTCATCATTTTTTTGCTAGAAATATTTCAAAATTTCTATAAGGTTTCCAAACTTGGCTATTTTAAATATATAAATATAAGTTTTGCTATGAATATTTTTGGTAACACTGAGTAAAAGCCCAAAATAACAAATTTAGATGGTTTATAGACAGCAATAGATTGCTCCGCAACAAAAGTTGCCAGCACTGGTGAGGAAGACTGCCAGCCCGGTCCAAAGGTTGCTACCATGCAGAATTTTCCAAAATTAAGATGCACCCAAGGAAATTCACCTAATTTGGAATTTTTCAAAATATTATTCATCTATTGCAAGTTATTGCATTTTGAAAATACCAATACCTACATTTAAATTTATCGCTAGATTTGGTGCATGGCGCTTTTTTATTAGTTGGCAGCAATGGTGTGGAAACACTGTTTTGGCCTAAGGGCTGCCATCTAGCTTTGATACATCATCGATAACGACAGCACAATAAAACTGCTTGACAACTTGAAAAATTAGCTTTTGGTTAGCACACACTGGCACTTTGGCGGCACTTTTGAATGTTAACTGCAAATTAAAGCAGATTTAATGCATGTGTAATAAAGAAATTAATGAAAAATATCTAAATGTACGTGTATAATAATAACAATATTTTTTAAATTATTTATGACTAATAATAAATGAATAGACTTCAGCTTGTTATTTTTTTTTATTATTGCATTTCCCCATACAAAGCAGTAATTTATTTGCACATTTAACGAATATAGATGATTCCGATTGGTGGAGGAATGCATTAGTTGTACACCAATTGCGTTCTTTGTGGGCGTTTTGCGACTGCGCAATGCTTCACAGCATCCTTAGTGTCCAACAACCCCCAAAACCGGAGGACATAAATCATGCTGAAGCTAAGAATTGAATTTCAGCAGTGCCAACAGTTGCCACGGGTCCTTCAAATACGTTGCACGGAATGCGGCGATCACTGACAGTGACAAGTGAGTGTTATTGCTATCATGAAGTGATTAATAATTCAAAATTATTGATGCACGGAAGCAAGCTGAAATCCTATTACTGAAAAAATTGTACAATAGAAAAAGAAGCAAACCACAGTGTGTAAGGTTTAGTCAAGTGTGAGTTCTAAACAACATAGCACATGGATACCGCTAAGCTGGTAAGAATAATTTCCAATCTCTCTCAATGTCACGATCTTAAGTACTTAAAGCTTTAATTCATTCATTCAGACGTTGTACATAATTTTTAAACTTAATATACAGTTAGTCAAGAAACGGTTTTATCACAAAAAACAAATATTTACTACATAAATTTACTCAAAAATAATTAGGACCAATGTATCTCAATATATCCTATTTTTAAATTTAATAAAATATGTGAATATATTTTTTTTTGATAAACCAATTACTTGACTAATTGAATTTAAGAAACCTGACCCGGGGTCTCAGCCATAGCTTAGCGTATAGCCCATATTCTCCATGAGTGTCTCCTTGATAGCCGGCTGAAGGGCTCGCTGCATGTAGGTGGTAAGCAATCCTCGCACGCCCATGGAAAAGAGCTTCTCCAGCTCGTTGGACATGGCATCACCTACCAGCTCCTCATGATTGCTGTTGCCACCGAATATATCGGCAAAGGCACGTGCATCCGGCTGGACAAGTTGCTGCAGTTGCTCATCCTGAAAATGCAATACATCTTGATTGAAATGTATCTCATCCGAGTAATCCGTGGGCAATGCATTTCTCCGTCGACGGCGACGACGTTTTCCCAGCTGCCGCCGTCGGTAGAAATTGTCACCATTCACATCAAAGAATTCACTTGAATCCCCAAATCTCTCATTGCTCTCAAGGTTCAGGCTCTGATCTCTTTGCGTTGTATGCTCTAGCCGGATATCGTAGGCCGGCTTTTGGTACTTCCCAGCTGTGCCCAAAATGACATGCGGTTCACCCAGCTCCACCTGAGGTGTTGCACCTTCCCCGTAACCAAAGCGACGCTTTGAATTCTGCCGCAATCGAATGCCAGTTGGTCCTTGACAACCGTGTGCAAAGACGGATATAAAGCCGGGCTCCGCAAAGTGCGAATCCGTGCGAACGGAGGCGGCGCCCAATCTTCGGGATTGTTCGTACGAGGGCGACGATGAAGTCGGACCCAAGGGCACAGTACGGAACTCAATTCCGGCGTGCCTCATACGCAGGATCATGTTACAGCGACCGCCTGTGGGTTGGAGCACCACCTTGCCACTAAGTGTTAGGTCCGGAAAAATAAGACGTGTGTCCAAGGTGGAGTTCTCAGTGCTAAACTTGCACTTGTCGATTTCAACCCAACGGGAAGCGGACTTTGCAGGCGGTACTCGCACCTTAAGATCCTCGACCTCCACACGGGATATGGCCAGTTTGTGTGGCTGTCGATGTTGATACTGGTGCTGTTGTTGTTGTTGTTGTTGTAGCTCCTGGTGTGTTAAGAGCAGATCTTCCAGCTCCAGAGCCCCAGCACTACTGCCACTTGCACTATCCGGCGTATCTCCAAATGCGTACGGACGTCCATTCCGTCTTATGCGTTTGGCATAATAACCACGTCCATAGTTCGAACTGCTGCCCACATTATAGAAATCATCCTCGGGCTCACTATGCTGTCCGTAAAAGCTGTGGTACAGCTGGTAAGGCGTCTGCTGAGGTTGCTCCCACATGGAACGTGAGCGGACTCCGGAGGAGCTCTTGGTTTGTACGCTGCGGCGTCGCATGTGCTCCAGTGCGCTTTCCAGACGATTCGAGCAGCGGTAAGGCGTCTGATAAGGTTGTCCTACAGCAACTGTAACCGAAAGATCATTAACGGATCATGAGAAGTTATGGGAAGTTTGTTTGTCAGCTCACCTTGCAACAGGGTGCAAAGTAGCACAAAGCCCAAAAGATACGTTGATCCTGACATGGTATCAATTTGCTTTGGAACGTATCACCAGCAACCATTCGGGTCCAGCGCTCAACCGAAAATGCTCTCGAGACAACGGCGACAACGCATGCGAGACCGAGAAACTTGCTCGGTCGCGCTTCCATAGACACAGCCGCAGCAGCACCCACAAGAAGTTCACGACGACGACGACGACGAATCCGAAGTCGTGTCACTGCCTCATCATGATGTGCAGTGAAAGTGTTTTCCACGACAAGCGCCAGGCACACAACGCACACGAGCGTGGAAAAAATCAACTTAGACAAAAGCCAACGACAAAGACAAAGACAAAACGAAAAAGAAAAGCATTGTCTTCTTCTATTGCCGTAAAGTAGATCAAAGTAACTTACAAACGCAAAGCAAACACGACGTCAACGTCAACGACAGCAACGAAGACGCGACGTTTCGTAATGTGCGCATGCGTTGTAATCTTAACCACCCGCATCTCTCATATTGTGGGTCAAAGTTCAACGCTGATCGAACAGAGTTAATTTATCCCTTTTGTTTGTTTTGCCCAATTACCATGCAAACGAATTTTAACTCTGCGATCGGCATTTAAATTCAAAACTGCCATCAACGAAAAAAAAATACCGTTTCAAATTATCGCTAATGCTTCGATAATTTCGATAATTTTTGTTGAGCCATCACTTGCCGCGTGCCAGGTGGCAACGCTTCGCTGGCCGCACTTGACGGTTACGGTAAATAAATGTCGGGTAATTTAATTTAACAAATTGTTTGCCTGCACTTATTAAATGCCATCCAATGCCATCGCCGCTGCCTGCAACAATATTTTGCAACATATAGCGGAAACATTTTTTACCATCTTTGTCTTCTTAACTAACTATTGCAAAATGTAATGACATATTTCAAGTTTAATGTACCGAATTTACATAACCTTTAGGTCTATAAAATGATGAGAGAAAGCAGCTCGTTGCACGTTCTGCGTCGTCTTTCTTCTAGCTGCGAAACTTGCCGCTTTCTGCGTTTCCCCCAATGAAGTTAAACTCATTGCAGCCCGCATCTCTTAATATAGTATGGTTTTTCAACAGATACAGATACAGATACATTTGTTTGTATGTAATTAAGGGTAACTAACTATCGCACCAACTAAGTATTCTTGAATGCAACGATGCGCAACGTTTGCTTTGTGCCAATTTCTAAGTGTCAAGTGGACGGAAGATGCAACTTGCAGCAGACACTCAAATTGCTGGCCAAAACAAACAAAATAATTGAAAAGTTAGGAAGAGACATTATTTTAGGTACTCCGAAGATTTGATACCATTGTAAATTGTATATTAGTTTTATGGACGGTTTTCCAATGTCCATTTAAATTTTATAAAATAGATATAATAAATTCAAATTTGACGTTGATTTCTATACATTTTACGTCAAAATATCTGTGATATTGCTTCAAACCCCTTAAATAGACATTGAAAAAAACGGCCTTTAATATGGAAAATACTTTCTTTTTTTTTTAAATATATCAAGAAATCGATAAGGTTCTCATTTTAAGGATTGGCTTTGACCGAACAGATATCACAGAAAAGGAACTATATAATACAATTTAAAGAATTAATGCTTAAGCTCGATCTTTTCTATGATATATCAATTTGATCCGGCAGGTTTCAAAATTGAGTGAATGATTAACTGTAGATCTTGCCTATCCCCAGCTAGAAAGTAAAGTGAAAAGCAAAAAGCTGTCAAAAGTAAACTAAATAATCGAAAAGTTACAAAGAAAGATTATTTTCGGAACTCATAATACGATACTGATACTATTACAAATTGTACATAAGATTTAATATAGAAACTATTTTCTGAGTTATATCAAGATAGGATAGGAACGTAACATATGATATAGTAGTTCAATTTAAACTTTCAATTAAATTTTAAAGAAATGTTGTTCAAGAGTTAACTTGAGAAACAACAAAGTTTTTCTGATTAAAGGTTAATTTTGGATTAATTTTTGATATAGCAATTTGAGCTGGCAGGTATGAAAATTGAGTGAAAGATCAACTGTAGATCTTGCCTGACCCCAGCTAGAAAGTAAACTAATAAGCAAAAAACAGCCCATAATGAGCCAAGAGAGAGAGAGAGAGAGAGAGAGAGAGAGAGATGGAGAGAGAGTGATGTGTATGCCACCGCCCATAAACTTGGTTGACCTGAGTTAGCGCAGCTCATTAAATGTAAAAGTGTCAATAAACCGCAGGTTTCCATTGTCTTTGCCACATATTGTTGTAAGTTGCATGTATATGATATACACTTTAGTCAGTCTCAATTCCAATCCCAGTCGAGTTCTAATGCTGTTGACAATGGCTCATTACTTAATGGCCACGGCCAGGAGTACACTGTAACAAAAGCCAATTGACACCACGTAGGACAATGCAAGGCCGGAGCTAGAAGCTGTTAAGCTAATTGCCACAACTTCTTCACACTTGAGTATGTCAATGTGACGAGCACAAACACTTTGTTTCTATTCTATTCTATTCGATTCGATTCTATTCTATTTTACCCGTAACTTTCCCTGTAGCCGTAACCATAACCTGTTGTGATGCCTGACCAGCTCCATGGGTGGTGGGGTTGCCATCTCAGCAGGTGGCTTTAAAGTTGCAGAGCCGGCGCCACTTAAAGCCTGGCCAACAACCCTCTAAATAACGTCTTACAAATTGGCAATTCATTTGCCAAAATCTAAGAAGAAGACCCAAAAAAAAAAACAAACTCAACAAATTTCCTGCTGCGTCTCGGTTAATTTCCTCTATCAACAGGCCGACTACGGCGAGTCGAAGACTCATCTGGAGCAGCTACAGCAGACGTTGACGCATTTGGATCATCATCACCCACATTCGCATCCACATCCGCATCCACATCATCACCATGGATTGTATCACACGGCGCCAAATACATCAACTATAACCACAGATTCGGTGGTTTCCTGTGTGACCTCAACTCTGCCTGCTGTCGGCAAGGCCATATCCTCGTCCTCATCCTCCTCCAGCTGCGAGAACACTGAGACGGAGCGCAAGAAATGCCACGAAATGGACGTCAGTCATACACTGATGGAGGCCATCTGCACATTGCCTCTGCCCATGCACGGTCAAAGGTCACCGCCCTGCTGCCTGGCCACGCCCCCTGCAGCGGCTCTGATGAACGGCTCTGCGTCGAGTGCCAACGGAGGAAGTGCCTCCTTATGCAATGGTGACTTGACATGGATCACATAAATCGGATCTTTCTATTTTTAAACATTTGCCCAATCATTTATCAGATCTTGTTCGAGAGTCCTCCTGGTATGCGCATCATCATCATCACCATCACCACCATCAGTTGGCCGATGAGCTGGTCATGTACACAACGCCAGCGCCGACGGCTGCAGCGGCTGCTGCCATTGGCAAATTCGGCCTGGACACATCCACGGAGGGTTACTTGAACGCAAGGTACAATGGTAAGCGTCCACGTCCACCCGGATGCAGCTTTGCGTCCAGTGCATCAACGTCTTCTTGTTTGCTTTCGCTATTTACACGTTTTGTTTATTAACTCCCATTATGAGTTCTTCTTTATCTTTTTGTTTTTTTTTTTTTTGGAAACTTGGATGGGATGAGGTCAGGCTAGAGGCTGAAACGGGAGCTGAAACGGGAGCTGGATCTGGGGATGGAGTGTTTCCTTGCTTGCGTTTATTTCAGCCTCAAGGCTTTTCATTTGTTTTGTTTTGCTTAACTTTGCACACATATTTTATTAAGACAATATTGTGAAACACATTATTTCAGGAAGTTTTTCAATAATTCAAAGGGTGGGCCTTTTTTTACATTTTTTAAAATTAAATTATATAATTTAAAAAATTATACTTTTGTATTATCCAGTTCTGCTTTACTATATTTTTATATCAGTTTAATTTTCAGTTCGACTCTTAAGATTAACAAGTTTGAAATATTGTAATAATATAATACAATTGGCTTTTAAATTCAAGAAAAATAAGAAAATTATTGACAAAATGAAATAATAATTTCTTTACCGAGTTGTAAAACCAAAAGAAATGTTTATAGAATCTGTTTTGTTTTTTTAGGATATCTTATGGCTATAAAATCTTTTAAATATCGAAGATGAACTTTTATTCTTGTTTTTATTAGTTTTTAAACTCTAAAAAAAAAGTTTACTTACTGAAATCTAAATTAATTTAATGATAACAGCTATTTTCCTTAAATAATGATATCGTAGAAAAAGAAGAATTATGAATGGATTCAATTTCTATATTTGTCTATTCCGTCAATAGAATAAAATATTTCTAAGCAATACGATTGATTGGAATGTCTTTAACTATACTATATATTCTTTTGTTGTCTATTTTCTGCACTATTCTTTATCAAGTATGAATATGTAGCTGGGAGCACTTGCATATGACAAGATTCATTTGTGGGCTCAAAGATATCCCGGCGTGTCGCTTAATACGAAATATTATCTAACAAAAGCAAAGCTCTCTCTAACTTTTACAACGAGTACTACTGAAAATCACATTAAAAATGTTTCAATTTTCCATCTGCCCACCTGTCTGGATCTGCAGTGAATGTCAAAGGCGTGCGCCATGAAAGAACATCAACTTTCTTCGATATACCCGCTGTGACGCACCCGCACTCGCACCCGCATCCTCATGCTCATCCTCATGCCCACGCTCACCCGCATCCATATTGCTACAGGTACGTATGGTTCCGAAGTCAATGTGGCTGACAAGACAAGCCAGTAATAGATTAGACTTTAGACCTGACTGGATGGTAACTTTAAGTCAATCAACTTTTCTTTATATTTTCAATATAATTTCTCTTTTTCTCCAGGTTTCCACCATCGCCACCCGCGGGCATTCTTAAAAAGAGCGACGAAGGTAAGCAAATGAAAATATCTTGGATGCTGGGAAAAGAAATTATTAAAGTCATGCGTTTATCATTTATAAAAATTATGGGAAACTACGTGCCAGGCCAATAAGTCAATTTCTTCTTTGGCATCATCTTGATTTTTATTCCGCTTTTGATAAAAATCGAAATGCAAGAAATCGCGCACATAATTTACAATAACAATATCCGCGGTGTTAGTAACCGCTAATCCAATTGGTGGCACGGGCATGGAATTCAATTTGGAAAAGGAACAGCGAAATGGGAGATACTCTTGGCATTGCCTCCGGCTGAGGATGCGGACGGAATGACGGGACGGAGAAGGGGAGGATTGCAGTCAAACAAGCGACTCAATCACAATCCGCTGAGTGGATTGAGTTGAGCATAAGGGTGGGGGTGTGTTATGAGGAGGGCATGTGCTTTTGGGTTAGGGTTAGGGGTGGTACCACTGGGAAATAAGTACCGTGTGCACTCTGTACTCTAAATATACTCTGGTTTAACAGCCAACAGGTTCTCAACGCTTCTCCCGTTTGTTGTTATCGACAATGATGTTTTTACTTGTCGACACTTTCTCATGGATTATGCAGAGGTATCTCCTGAATTTTTAATTCCCCCAGCGTCGAGTCGCGTTGCCCTGCTGATGTGATTTTGAGCGAGTGCCAAGTAGAGACCTGGACCTGGACCTGAACCTGGACCAGGACCAGGCGAACATCTAATGAAAAGGGCAATAAGAGTTGGGAGTTAGGGGTCGAGATTGCTCTGTTCTTTGCCCTTAAATTGCAGCATATTGAGCATTTACAGGGAACTGCGAGTGGGTTGCTTAAATAATTAATTACTGCTAAATACCTTGGCCATTTAGCAAAACAACAACAGAATGTTTAAGCATAGGAAAAGCTCACCGTTTCTTTAAACACCCTAACATTAAATAGACATTTAATTCGAATGTATTTTTTTTTATGTAATCTATAGTTCCGATTTAAGAAAAGCATATCTGTGCACAGTCGATTACATTCGTTATTGAGTTAAGGTGTTTATTTTAATACTGTGTTCTGTTTAATTTAATAGTTGAATGTTAAATTATTATTGAAAATGTTCGGTCGGACCTCAATTATGAATTTTCTTTTTTTGCGGTACCCTCTTGTCTGAAAGAATATAACGTATTCAGGTATAAATATTTTTTTAAAGCGATTTATAGGTTTTTTTAAGATGTTGATATTTTAATTTCGAAAATAAGTTGGTTAAGATTCTTTAAAAAAAATTTCAGTTAATTCAGGAACAATGTTATTATTTAAAGGGGTTGACTTTCGTTTTTGAAATTATTCAGTCTTTTATTAGTATTATAAATGACAAGGGTGTAATGCCTTTGTATTGTAGAGTATTAATATATTTTGTAATTAGCCTTTGCTCTCTCCAATCCTTGCCTAAACGGGCATAAAAGCGGCTTTCATATGGTTCTATCAATTATTTGCCCATCTCTTCCAGAAACGGCCGTTGCGGCCGCTGCGGCAGCCGTTGCATATTGCAGCGATGTGTCGGCTGGTCAGCATTTCCATCAGCAGAACACGAAGATAGAGCATGCCGATTCGACCACAACCGCAGCCGCTGTGCAGCAACATCAACAACAGCAGCAGCAGCAGCAGCAACAGCAACAGCAGCAACAACAACAGCAGCAACAGCAACAACAACATGCTGCACTGCATTCACATACACATCCACACAGTCATCAGCAGTTGCAACACACACATCAGCAGACTCATTCACATCCCCACCTGACGCCAGTGCATGCTGCCTCCGCCTTTAAGTTCAGTCACACGGCCGTCATATCCAGCTCAGCTGTCTATGCCACGCCCACACACTACGCCCACCAACAGCAGCCGCAATCCCAGACGCATGTCGGTTCCGTAGCCGCCGTCTATCGCGACCTTTCACCTCCCACGGGCACGGGAAGTGAGTCGGATCTGAAGTATGAAAGTGGTCCTTACAATACGACAATATCATCCACCTATCCACCACCATTACGACCCAGTGTCGTGGACTCCACAACATCAAGTGATGCAGAACTGCGACTGGATCAGTTCTACGCCAGCAATGCCATATCCACCAGCAGCAACGGACAGACCATCAGCCAGCGTCGTGGCTCTCTTCAGTTGTGGCAGTTTCTGGTTGCCCTATTAGACGAGCCGGCTACCAGGTAAGATCTTACACCAGTGATCCATTAAAAGACCCTGTTCTTAAGTCTATTTAGTGCTGTGCAAAATTTTCTTTTGAAAAAGTTTACAGTATTTTTTATCCAATTTTCGGGAGAGATTCAGAATGCAGATGATATGTGATCAAATAGAGAAAATTGCAAAAAATTATATTTTTCAATTATGACAAGAATGACAAAATTGACATTCCGCAATGAAATCGAATTAGTTTTGAGAAAGTTATGACAATTTGATGTTTTGAAAAATGTTTTGATAAAATGGACAGTGACCGAAAGCATGAGAAAAATTGACAATTTTCCAAAAAAAAATATACCGAACTGTTCTGAGATACCCTAAAGTATCAACGCTGAATTATTCAAATAATTAATTAATATGATATTTACCAGTCTCGAAGTCAAGATCGATGGACTGCAGACTTTGCACCTCTGTATTTTTTAAATGATTCGTCTCGTTTATTGCATACAGCTCCAGCTGCATCGCCTGGACAGGTCGGGGAATGGAATTCAAGCTCATCGAACCCGAGGAGGTGGCACGTCGTTGGGGCATCCAAAAGAACAGACCGGCCATGAACTATGACAAGCTTTCACGCAGTCTACGCTATTATTATGAGAAGGGAATCATGCAAAAGGTCAATGGGGAACGCTATGTCTATCGGTTCGTCTGTGATCCTGACGCACTCTTCAACATGGCCTACGGGCATCTCACGGGCAAGCAATCGGATCAACAGCATCAGTTGACCTTGTCACTGGCCAAGTCACCATCCGAGTCGCAATCGCAGACGATTCGCGTGCAGAAATCGACGGCTGCGGATTATTATGATAGTGGCTTGCATAAGTATCAGTAGGCGGAGCGTGGGAGCATCGTTGAGTAGGTGTAACCATGTCTCGTGTACATTGTGTAATTTATTTTAGATGTGGGTATTATGTGAAGGGCTCGTTGTTGGTTGAGAAAAAATTAGAGTTGTTTATGTTTTAAGCATTGAATCGCTGTCTGACTTGTGACAATTGATTCATCAAATTTATTTATTTCAAACAAGAATTTAAAAGATACCAGTTAAAATTATTTTTTAAATTCAAAACATTTTCTTTGAAAACAAGGAATGATCGATAGCAGCGATCAAATTAATGTACTTCCAGCTCTAGAAATGGTAGCTATGCTGTGACGCAGTCTATCGGCATGCCACCACAAAATGTGGGAGCCTATCGACTGTCGATCACAAGCAGCTACACAACCGTTAGATTAAATTCATATTTAAAACGCTCATGATAAATTGGTGTGAACTGTGGACTGGCAGCTAAGTTTATATTACAAATTCTTATATTTGGTTATTAGATGGCTAGCGATAGATGTATAGCTCATCTAGGCGAGGCCTTATCAGATATTAACATACATACTTGCATAAACATATACAAAAACAAATTGTCCGCCACGTAAATGTAATCGCGTTGAGGTTGAGTTAACGTATTTAAATAAAGTATATACCGTTTTCTGTTCGTGAATCAAAAGTCCTTAGTATATTACTCTGCCTTCTTTTTCTTTTTTGGCACTGATTCCGAGTCTGAATCCGAGTCGCTGCTGGATTTATCATCGTCGCTGCTGCTGCCGCTCTCCAGTTTACGTTTCTCAGGTGTCTTCTTGGCCAGCTTATCCACATAACTCTTCACCTTCTCCGGCTGCGGACTGTAAGCCCAGTGTATGAGGCGCAAGTGTAGCTCACTGGGTGCACCTGTGTCCTGATCAAACAGCTTGGCATCCTCGCTCTTGATTTGTTCCAACAGCTTGGCAATTTGACGATTGCGTATAATATCCCAGCTCGTGGTCTCATCCTTAGGAGTCATCGTACGCAGATGCTTATAGTTACCCTTGGCCTTGGAACCACCATAAGCGGCCAGGAACTCAGCTGCCAGCTCATCCTCAGGCTCAGGCAGCTTGGCTATCACAGCATGTGCCAAATATGCGCGATTATCCTTGATGCGATTCTCCTTTTCAAATTTTTCGAGAAATTCTTCAAGCACCTGGACACCCTCATTGATTGCATTGATTTTATCCTCATTTTTGGTGCCGGAGAGCACTCGCTTTGAGCTGCCAATAAGACCCTTGATCGCCAGCCTTTGATAATCTGGATCGCGCTCTGCCAAGATGCTGAAAATATATAGGACATTGGGTTCAGAAATAACAACTTTTAGAGGAAAAAATAGCTGTTGCTGGCTAGAAAACTTCCGAAAAATCGTAATTTTAAAACTAGAATTTGAAAATTTTTCAGAGGTTTTATTAAAGTTTTCTTTGAAAATCTATATTTATTGCTAAATTTAGTTCACATTTGAATTGTGCGCCGTTCATATTGTATCAGATTTATACATTTAACAATTCAGAAATGTATATATAGAGTTGCAACCGTTACTGACTTGATTGAAAAGTCGCTATTTAACAGTTACTAATCATTGATAATCACAAGTAGTTATCCGCTGAATGTGCCCACTGACATTTTAATAGAAAATCGAAACATATTAAGTATACGTACACATGTAGTATTTGAATAGATTTGGAATGTGTTTAATATGCCAAATATACTTTGAATATGCATATATGTAGGAGTATATGTACATGAGAGCATATACATGTATGTCTGTGTGTCTACACTGAGAGGCAGCAGTGAGAGAGGAAATCGAAACGGTCGCTCTATCAAATTATTCGACTTCCGAGTGTGTGAGTACTAAAACTGTGACATGACATCATGATTGGTGGCATAGCCAATGCGTCGACCAATGCGACCTTCAGTCTCAGGGCCCAGGGCAGTTTTGTGTGCGTAATTACAGAGTATAGATTAGTCGGTCTTACCTCAACGTAGCCTGTGCCGCCGCCTTGTCCTTAAATCCCAGACCAGGCACTGTCTCCACCTTATCTTCGTTGTCAGTCTTTGCATTCTTGCTGGACGCACCGCCGCCATTCTCCTCCAGCCATTTCTCGAACACACCAATAGCGTCATTGATATTCTTCACCTTCTCCGCCGCTTTTGTCACTGTAGATGAGATATAGACATGTCTAAGGACTACTGGAATTAAAGAGCATCCTCAAGGCACAACTTACGGGTGAGTACACGTTTGGCACGTCCCAAAAGTCCGCGCACGGTGAGTTTACGGTATTGCATATCATGACTCTCCAGCAGTTGGAGCGTCTCCAACGCCTTCTCCATATCCTTGAAACCAAATTTCGATTCGCCCTCCGACATTGTTTGCTCTCCAAATATTAATTTATATTTATTAAAATTCAATTAAACAACTGCAATCCACAAGCGACCAGCTGAAACTAATTTGTGGGTTTCGTTTGCAAAGCTTTTGAAGCCCAAGTAAATCCCAAATATTGCTTGAGAAGAGCAGAAAGAGAACACGCGAGCAGCGTTGAGATTAGGAGAGCATTCTCTCTAGGTCAGACAATTAGATAAGCGACGCCAAAATAACCAAGTGACACTATCAGCATACAATTGTACAATGGCGGAACCGGTTTGTTGTCGTATTGCCGTAGCAAAACAAAAACGAAAAGAGAACCAACGCCATGACGTCATCAGTGCTGCCAGATGGTCAGATTATTACACACACACATGTATGTGTGTGGTTTGTTTATACGATGAATATCTTGTTTACGTTTATACGTTACTTTCAACTTGTTTAAGGAATTGAGTAATCTTCAATAAAAAAATTAATTTGTTTGAAAACTTTACATGTTTCAGTTATATATAAAAATTAAAATATATATATTTATATTTTTTGATTAAACGAAAATTGAAAAACATGAAAGAATAAACATTTGTATATGTTGGAAACGTATTTACATGTAAACACATGTATATTTCAATGGTTATATTTGACTTTTATCTTGACATAGAGTTTGCAATGATTTGGATTAAAATTAGTGATAAGAACTAGGTGCAACTGTGTTGTATTTGCAGCACATCGTCCAGCATAAAGTTGCGCAAGTGGCAAAGAGCTTGCACCACATTCTCCTGGTCCCGGAGATTGGGACCGAGCCAGTGTTCCGGCAGCTGCGACTTGGTCACCTGGAGGGGAGTGACGTGAGTGAGCGAGCGACGCCAATTGTTGTTGCAAGTGTTGACCAACAGGTGGCTGCCCGTCTGGAGACTCTCGATGTACTTGATGTACGCCTCGGAGTGGATGACACGATTGGCACGAGGCGGTACCGTTACAAACATTGGATCCGGAGTCGGACCCATAACAATCGTCTGTTGCAACTGTTGTTGCTGCTGCAGCTGTTGCTGTTGCAGCTGCAATTGTTGCTGATGTTGTTGTGCTGTCTCGATGTTAACCGGTGCACGGGGTGAGATTGCATTGCTGGACGGGATGGCCACGCCCACACTGACCGCTTGTTGGGCCAGCAACTTTTGCTTGCGTGGCGTAAAGTTCCTGCCGCGCTCCGTGAGAGCCAACGGTTTGCCGCACTTGCTCAAATGCACTTCACGCACATGCTTAATGAGACGCAGCACATTGGGAAAGGCCTGGGTGGACTTCCGTATGCGTGGACAGTTGCGCCAGAGACACACGTACTCCATCTCGACACCCGCCTGTGGATGGCGCTGTATATGCCCGGTGGCATCGGACAGACAGTGTTCCGTGCAGTCGGCCAACTCCTCGAACTGAAAGTCACACTTGTCCCACATGCACTCAAAGGTCAGAGCCGGACCGGGCTCCTGATTTCCTGTAGAAACTGCCGGCAATGGGCTGCCACAGTTCTGTCCCTCGTCAATCTCACGACGCAGTGCAGCAGCCTCCTCGTTTAGCTTGTTGGCACGATCCTCCCAGCTCTGTTTGACGCTCGAAGGCAAACTCTTCCACTCATTGCCCACCAGGCGCGAGATGTCGCCAAAGCTGGCATCGGGATTGCTCTGACTGATGCCTGTGAATAACAAAATCAATAAATACAGATGGATTACAAGGATTATCGTAGCAATTACCTTTGCGCACATCGCTGGAGTAGAGTATGTAACCGGTGAGGCTCTTCTTGGCCGTTTTGGTCTTTGCCTTCGAGGTCAGCGGTGTGGAGTTGACGGACGGCGCTGGTGACGATATGGCGATAATGTCCGAGCTCAGCGATGGCGTATCCCCATCCATAGAATCCTCCAGCATGGCGAGTTCGTTGAGCTCAGTTTTGGCATCTTTTGCCGGTTTGATGGGAGATTTAAAATAAAAGATCTCATCCTCAGTCACCTCGGCGCTGTGCTGGAACTTGCGCAGATTGCCAACGACCAGATTGCGCAGTGCCTTCTTCAGTTCATCGTAGACGGACTCACAGATGTACACATCGCTCTCGGCGATCTCCGTCGGTCGCGAGTTGATGAACTCTGCGTATTCCAGGACAGCGCAACGACCCACGACGCCAATGACAGGACTGATGTCCTCAACGGTGCTCAGCAGCAGCTCCTGGCGATAGAACTGCTTGCCCAATGCCGGAGTAGTCTCGCTGGGAGCCAATAGCCAAGGTCCCTTGAAATATGATTTGCCATTTATCTCCCAGATTTGCTGGACCTGGGCCACGGATTGTTTGCCCGTCTGTGTGGCCACGTAAACGAAATCACCGGTCTTGATGACGCCACTGCAAATGGTGTTGTACTGCTGATAGTAGACACTGTTGTCCTCTGCGTTTGGTGGAGCATCGCAGATCACATTGGGCTTCTCCTTCTCGACGAGCGTCTCCTGCAGCTTGAGCTCCTCCAGCTCTCCCTTGTGCTTCTCGATGCGCTCCTTGAAGACGGACATCACACGCTTCAGCTCCAGCGGAGTCTCTCGTGGCACAAACCGCACGGAGCTGTTATTGCTTTCACGTGATGTTGACCAGTTCTTGAGCTTCTTGAAGCAACGTCCCTGCACATTGTAGCGAGATTCACAGACAAACACATCCTTCTCCGGCAGTCCATCCGGCCGTAGCTTGATGTAGTCCCTAATATGCATGACATAACACATGCCCAGCACCTTATCCATGGATATCGTTTGGGAAATGCTGCTCTTGAAGACCTCCTTCTCAAGAAACTTTCGCGTGGTCACGTGATACGTTTCATGGGGACGCAGGAAGATCGAGGCCTGCATGAGCTTCTCGTTGCTGGGCGTTGTCCAGAGTCGTTCAATGCATACAATGGTGGGTATCTTGTTCTCTGGCATCTGCACATATACGTAATCACCGGGGGAATATACCTGCTGATTGATGGTCATGCTTTCGCCCTTGGCACTGGCATTGAACTCATCCTTGTCCTGCTCTTGATCCTGCTCCTCCTGCGCCACCTTCTGCTGCCGCGTAACTTCCACGTCCGACAACAGTTTGTCCAGCGTGAAACTAAGCGCTGGCGAACTTAATGTGTCCTTGCACAGCTCATCCCGCTTCCGTATAAAATACGTTTGCAGTTCAATGGAATCCTGAAAGATGTCCGAATCCGTGCGAGACAATTTGCGTGCTCGTTCCATGCAGGCGAAAATATCCTCCTGATAGACATCGAGACGTTTGTAGGCGCCCTTGTCGAGTCGTCGCTTGACCAGATCCAATGATATGCCTCGAACCTTGGCACCTTCACCCAACTCATCATATTCGGGTAGCTCGGCCAATGAGTCCGAGTAACAGCGTCCCTCCTCGTCCTGGTGATTGTAGACCGAGGTAAAGAGTGTGAGGAACAGCTCCTGGACAGCCAGTGGCACATCGGGCTCAGTGCGCAGTTGCTGTTTCAATTGGAGCGTCAGTTGCTGCAGCACCAGTGCATCCTTGTAGATCTGCGAGTCGGGCTCATTATATTTGCAGGCATTCTCCAGCATGAGCAGGAAATCCGCTGCCAAGTCATCGACACTCTCGTAGGCACCCTGCTTAAGCTTCTGTGCAATGCGCTCCATGTCCATGGGATCCTTGATGATGTCATAGTATTCCGGATAATCGCTCTTTGACGGCAGCTTGGTGAAGATCAACGAAAGTTGACGCTTGCCCTTTGGCTCCTGGTAATCACGCAGTGTCTCATAATATTGCCACATCCGATCTCGATCCGCCAGGACAGCTGCTTTTGGCTTGCGTCCCAACTTGTTGTACTTTTGGACTGGTCTCTTGACCTCCGTCAGGCCGGGAAACTCCTTAAGCTTTTCATTTAGAGCACGTTCCAGGGTATTGGCATCCTCGTAGATTGTGGAACAGTCCTCGTTATATTGTCGACAATTTGAGAACATGAGACGATAGTCGGCAACGACATCCTCCACGGTGGCATAGCGATCAGATCGTATGTTGTGCTCAATGGTATTCATGTCAATGGGATTCTGGATGATCTCATAGTAATCTGGATACGCCCGACGCGACGGTTTCTCCATAAACATCTCGATAAGCCGACGATACTCCACCGTGTAGTCGACCAGATACTTTTGTATGCTGAGTATCTTCTTCTTGATGGTGGCATTGATGGGAATGCGATTGGATTTGGGTGAATTTGAATTGTTCGAGGCATGCGATGTGCTGGGATTTGAGTTGGAATTGACCCGTGGTCTGCCCGGCTTACGCTTCTCGGGCTGCACGCTGGTCGTAAACGTTTCATCCGCCTCGTCCTCATCCATATCGCTCGTCTCCTCGAGTGTCTCCTCCACCAGCTTGGCATTCATGAGTTTCAGCATTTTCAATGCATCCTTGTGGGTGCGATGAGTAGCGGGAAATGCCTTCTTGGCATTGTCCAACATCAGATACAGATCACCGGTGAGATCGCTTATGTTGGCATAGTCACCCTTCTTCAGCTTGGTGTGGATTTGGCTCATGGAAATTGGACGCTTAATAAGCTCAAAGTATTCGGGATGAAAGCGACGCACGGGCAGCTTCCACAAGGAGTTGCCCAACGGAGGACCAGTGACACCCGGATGCTCTGACGTTCCCGGTGAATTATATAAATGATCAAATAGCGCCCACATGGGACCCTCGCCTTTCTTGCTGGTCTCCTCATCGTCCGAGCTGTCCACTTCCTCTTTGAGGGCTAAAATGTAAACAAATAGATAAATATCACCATGCAGTGGTTACCAAATATAGATTTTACCTGCTATCGCCGCACTGGACAGGTTCTTGAGACGTCGAGCTGGCTTCCCTTTGCCCGTCTCCAGCTCAATGCGTCGTTGGGTGAATATACGCTTGAGAGCCTTGGCATCCTTGTATATCTGTGATCCCGGCTCATTGAAGAGACACGCGTTCTTGGTCATTTGCAGCAGATCTCGCTCCATTTCCACCAACGTCGAGTAAGCATTCATTTGTATCTTGGTGGCAATTAGACGCAAGTCTATGGGATGCTCAATGACATCGTAGTAGTCGGGATATGCCTTCTTGGAGGGCAGCAATTGGAATATGGGATGCATAGCTCTGTCGCCAATGGGATCGGTTGCTGTCATCACAGAGGCAAAGAGCTCCTCATACTGATTGCAATCGTCGTCAAGATCCCCACCTCCCGGTTCGGTGCTGCTCGTCAGCCGTCGTGGATTCCTAGGAGCACGCTTGGCACGTGGTTCCTCCTCCGTGAAGCCATTAGCTTCAAGAATGCGCTGTCGTTGCGTCTGGATGTGCTGCCACAAGGCAATTGCGTCCTGATACTCGCTTGATTCCGGTTTATAGAACGCTTTAGCATTGTTTACGAGTAATTCCAAGTCCGTCATCATATCATAAAGATCGTCATAGGAGTCTGTTTTCAGTTTCTGCTGCACTTTGAGCAAATCGATGGGATTCACCACCACGTCATAGTAGGATGGCTCCTGGCGTCGCTTGGGCGCCCTAATGAACGTATCGCACAGCATGGAGCCATCCTCCTTCTTGATGTTGCGGATCGAGTCGTACAGCTGTTGACACAGCTCCGTCGGATCCAGGCGCCGCTTTTTGCGCGCCGATTGTGTTTGTTGCACCGGAGACTGTTCCGGCGTCGAGTCATCTAAAAGTAGCGGATCCTCATCTTGCCGACTCGATATTGAACTGGCACGGCGCTTACGACTTAACATTATTATTCGAAGATTTTAATTAAATGGAAAAAATGCTTGTTTTTTACAGCGACGCCACCACAAAAATTAGAGATGGCAAAATTATTTATGTACGGGTATCTAGCTATCGATAAGAAGTTGATTATCGAAATCTTTTGCGGCGCTGCCAACTCGGCTCAAATGTACTTCCCGCCAAAAGTATAATTTTTAATAACAACAAGATTTAAATTTATAAAATTTAACGAGCATTTTTAATTGGAAATTAGATACAATTAGGCTACATTTTTATTTAAGCCTCAGGGGGAGATGTTTAGTAACTAAGTTAGATTTAATTAAGAAAATTCTAACAAAAATCATTAAAATTGTAGAAATTTCATATTTTTGTAAATTTATCACTGCATTCAAATGGGCTTAAATCTCCGACTCAAGCCTTCCGATGTTAATAAAAGATAGATAGTTTTTTGAAGTAATTCTGAATGGCAGTAGACTTAAAAAAAAAAAACACTTAGATGCGAAGTTGTAAATATATTTTAATTTGTATTTATCCTAATTTATATAACATCACAGTGGTTTTATAGTTTATAGCACTTCGATCAGTCCTTAAGCCAATAAAAACAACGCCGTCAAGCTGAAAATAAAGAAACCAGAAATGAGATCCATGTGTGAGTCCACTTTAACTATTAATTGCAAAAGCTGCGAATTGTGAAATGAAAGAAGCATTGTTATTTTCTTAAAACATTTGTTTATATTTATCACATAATTTTTTTATAGATGTCGTGCTTATTGATTTCATTATGCAAATAAATGATGAGATGCGCCGAAGCGTTTGTTTGCGAATGCCACTTAAGGAACATGGTTGAAATATATGTGTAATATTAAATATATGTATATAAATAAATAATTAGTATATGATTAAGAATGACAATGAAACGGATGCTTTAAAATAATTGATTTAAATAAATACGAATATATGTAAAAGATTATCGACACAACGTAAATGACTTTAAATTGATTGACTCAGACTAAAAAAATTCTAATAAACACCTAAAAATTTATCCTACAGACTGTTGACAGCAGTTAATGTTGCACATAATTTTAGTACTCCAAATAGATCTGATGATAAGTCACACAGGAAGGTAACCGTAAAGGTTTCCATTCACATATGTATATATGAAGACATATATGTATAAATATAAAGACAATGAATGTTGCGCTTACACTTATGGGCACTATAAACTACAACATTTAAGCACAACAATTAACAGCGCAACATTTAAATATCCGGGTAAGTATCAATATCAATATCAATATAAATAATATTAATATTAGTATCAGTAACAGTATCAGTTCTGTATAAAGTATATTCATATTCATATCATCTTTCTCAACAGTCCTTCGTGTTTGCCTGGCGACTAGCGGTGGTATTGCGACTGCTCTTACGACTAAGATTGTAGTACTTGGCATAGAAACTAGTTAGACTAAAGCGGGGCGACTCGACAAAACGTTTCAGTAGCTGGTAAACGTAACGCTGACGTTGACGCTGACATGGTATATATTTATCGCGTCGCTCCCTTAAATATCAGTTGATGAAGCTCATGTAGTTAGTAAAGAGCACATAGTTCTCCACTAACCGTGCACGCAGCTCACGCCGCACTGGCGCCGTAAACTTGTTGACCAGACACAGTGCAGTCGTTGTGCCAAATACCAGATTATAGAGCAGGACAATCTGAAAATTGCCAAGCCACTCGATGGCGCCAAAGTCACCCAGCAGATCAAAGTTGGTAATGCCTGCAATAAGAAACAAATGAGCAAAAGTGAAAATACATATAGACAAGATATTTGTAGTTTACCTATAATTCTGCTTAATAGCGGCAATGCCGAGGACAACACGAGCATGAAGCCACAGTTTAACATCAGCTGTGGCAAAGACGTCTGTCGCCATTTGGGACGCACATTACTCATAAAGGGCATGCTATAGAAGCCCACAACGGAGGTGGCGCCTAGATAGAAGATAAGGCATACCTCCATGCTAGCTCCAACGGGACCCAGCTTGGACAGCGATGAAATCCCCAGAGTAAATTGCTAAAAGTATGCAAATAATAAGATTCTTATATAAGAGTTATTTTTTAAGAAATTGATAAAAATCATTAAACTAATTTTTAAATTTTAAATCAATTTTACAATATTTTTAATCTTACTCTTGTGCTTAACGGCAGCGCCTTGATGCCAATGAGCAGCTCCAGCGTGTTCTGGACGACCAGGAGTATGGTAACGGCGGTGCAGAACAGCAGTAAAAGCATGGCGAGTGGATAGACAAAGGTGCGCTGAAAGGTGCTCGATTTCCGCATCTTGTCCAGCTCCTTGCGCTCACTGTACAATTCCCTCAGTCTTTCATTGAGCAGTTGCTGCTGCTCATCCACATTTCCGGCAAGCGGTTTTCGCTGATACAGATGGGCCAGCGAGTGTTTCAGAAATGGTTGTGTTAGATAGTTCCGTCTATTGCCATTGAGCGTGTGTCCATTGCCGTTGGTGGCGTCCGAGATGCTCACATTGTGGAGTTCAATGTGGGCCAGCTTGCGTTTGACGCTCGCTTCTTCCATGTAGAAGGCACTGAACTCCTCGTTCACGTCTCGCAGCAGCATGGGCCTCACCAGCACCTGGTTGACAACCCCAAACAGACGCACAAATCCATAGGGCGTACAAACTGTAAAAACACAATAAACAAGTAGTCAGGGAGTTAGTTGGTTTCCAAGGTTTCACAACAAAAAACAAGCGGGAAACTTCACGAAATAATTCACTTCATATTTTATAGTCAGTATTAAAGGATCAAAATGGAAGAGAATAAACCCAATGACGATTTTGCAGATTTTGAATCAACTCTGCAAAAGATTGAGGATATTCTAAACAATAAGGACACTTTGGAGGATGACGGAACTACGCCGCCAAAGGCTAAAACAGCCGAAGACTTTGAAAACCTGGACGTGGATAAGGTGCATTTGACAGTGCGTGAAAATCGTACTTTAATCAATAAGGGCGATGGAAAGAACAAGGCCCGACAGCCGGGAATTGAGAATGCTGCGGATCAGCAGAGCTTCATGCAGGAGGTGGAACGGGATGCCAATGACAGGGCTCAATCACGAGCCAAACGTGAGCACGAAGCGGAGCTGCAACGTTGGTAAGTATTCCAAGAATCGACTATAGACTATAGCCTTTTCATAACTAGTTTAATTATGTGTACAGTCAGGGAAACGAGGATTTTCGCAATGGCAGCTATGAGAAGGCTATTTTGCACTACAACAAGGCTGTAGAGCGTATTAAGGATAGCGCTATAACCTACAACAATCGTGCCTTGTGCTACATCAGGTGAGTGCGATTCAAATTCGTATATAAATATAAATTAATATGTTGCCTTATAGACTTCGCAACTACAAGCGTGCTCTGGATGATTGCCAGTATGTGCTGGACAAGCTGCAGGAGACAAATCTGCGTGCCTGGCTCTATAAGGCGACAGCCTACAAGCATCTGAAGGATGTGGACAAGTTTGAGGAATGCGTTGCCAAGGCGCGTCATCATAATCCACAACAGCTGGCCTATATAGACAAGTTCATTGGACAGATTAATGAGAATAATTAGTAGTACTAGATATTATAGATATTGTTACTTACTCAGCATTAGCATTACTCCTAAAAAAGATACACACGAATAAAGGAACGGCAGGTGAACGCTGCCCAAATCTGTGAAGCGTAAACAACAACGGAAATTAAAAATGCATTCTATGATTTTGGGTGCAGTTTGTCAAGCGACAGACTGGAACTGCTTCCGTTTCGACTGTCGATACTCACTTAGAAACCAGAAGAATTGAAACTTTTCAATGCCAAACACTGCACTGAGTACGGCAGTCAGAACCAAGACAATGATGGCCATCAACATAAATACTGTAAAGGTTTCATAGACTCGGGCCAGGATGCCCTTTTTGTGACCCACAAAGCCCGTCGATTCGGAGAATAGATAGACAAAGGGCAAAAAGATGAAAAGCGACAGATTGGAGAAGAGGAAAACATGATTCCACAGTCCTGAAATAAATAAATAAATTTAATTTTATTTATTCTTCATCATTTTATTCTTTTTGACGTACCTTGTATTAGAGAGCTGTTTAACCACTTGACATAGTAACTGTTTGGATAGAGCAACAACACCTCATTGCTGGCTATTGATACTGGCAGCAACATTGCTGCACCCTCGGCCACGGCCAATGTGAAGGTACAAAGCCAAAAGCTGAAAAGAGTCAAATTGAATTACACTCATTACACAAAGTCATCTAATTAGCCAGGCAGGTTGTTGACTTGCCAACCTCGCACTGGCGCCAGTATATTCTATATATATATTACCTTATGCGATACACTAGCACCTCATCCTCGTCATTTGAGTAGAGATCGTCGCGATCTCGACGACGAAATCGCGAGACGACCACATAGGAACTGAAGTAGAGCAAAATAATTAACAGCAAAAAAATCTGTGAACAAGAAAAACAAAGAGAGAGAGAGAGAGAGGAAAAGGTTTATTGGTTGTTTTTACTTTCCATCGAAACAAAATTCAAGTTATATTTATTTAAGCACATCTATGCACCTACAAATTTCAATACAATAATTCTATAATATTTATTTATTTTTGCTATCACCGTTTTTCGTTTATTTTACCAACTGTGTTTATTTTTGTCAATTCTTCCACATTGTTATCACAAATGAATACGAGTTTGTGCTCGTGTTAAAATCTACAAATATAAATATTTATATTTTTCTTCTAATCAAGGCTAAAAGTAATTAGAAAGAAAATACTGTGTAAATGGAGATTCTGAATTACTGTTAGTCGTTTTACGTTAGACTTTACTAGAAGTATCTTTTTCATACGAATTTTTGAAGAATATCATATTTTTGCTGAGACAACAGGTTTGTAACTATTTCTAGGAAAATTTATGTTGCTGACTTAAAGCTTTAAAAAACTATAGGCTTGACAACTAACTTTTGTTTTCTAATATTTATGTGGAAAGCTTACACCTTTTTTATTAAACAAGTACATAAAACAAAACTTTATCCCATAAGAAATTATTATTTAATAAAAAATTTCTAACATTTTACACGAATAAAAAAATACACGTGAAATTGGAGTTTCTTTAGTAGCTTTTTAGATACAAGTACGTTTGACAACAGAAATAAATGTTTGATGATTAATAATTAACACCACTCGGAAAATAATAAAAACGCTGTACAAAGGTCAACTGTTTGTCTTTTGGAACATTGCTTATCAGTGTCCGACGACAGCAGCCACAAATCCATTGATAATGATTAGATTGATTGTAGACATTAAAGCCAATTACATGTCAAAGCCAAAAAGACTTTGAGTTTAGAAGGGAAATTGTTTTTTCTTTGAATGACTGATCTAGGATAAGTTGTGGACTTTAAATCTTTTTTTTTGATCAAACACATACAATACATTTTATTTTACCTTTTAAAGACTTGAACGAATTTTATTAATAATTTCATATAGTAATAAATTAAAGTCATTTGTATTGATTCCTGAAAGTAATTCATAACACTGCCATTAAATTTGTGCTTTAAATTACTGTTATAACTTAGAAAGAAAGGAATATGTTTAACCTATCAAGATCTATTTGTCTATCGAGTACTTTCGACTTCAGCGTTCCTATTGATTTTACTGTAGAATTTAACAAGCTTTAAAATTTAAATGCTAACATTTAAGATATATGAAAAGTCATCTACTTAGAATAACAAAACCTAAGAATAGTAAAATAACAGCAACAAAATATGAAAATAGACGCCAACCATTTAAAACACACGTCATTGCTTTTTACTTTGCGAAAAAAACAATAAGAAATATATACGTATATATACACTAAAATACAAACATACATATGTCATTAATAATAAATTTTTTTCGTGTTCTCGCTAGCAGAAGAACAAAGAAGAAGAACAACAACAGAAACAGAAATAATATCTTTGAAAGAAAAAAACAAACAATTTACTTAAACACATGTTGCAAATGGTTCTCTATTTTTTTCTAAATCGCATTTTCCCAACATTGTTCTACTGTTTACTGATTCCAGAATATAATTAACATTACTAAGTAGCAATTTTGCATTTGTATACATATTGCAAACAGACTGTCAGTTATTCAATTAATTAAATGGACCAATCATCGAATTCAACGCTGATTGAATTTGATTGATTAAAAGAATTTAATTACGTCTGTTGTTTATTTATAAAATAAAATCTTCCGATAGCATTGTATATAAATAAATGGAGACATTTCCATTATAAGTATTTTGAATGGAATCTATTTATAGCATGCTTTGACCCAATAATGACCTTCATTTTCCAAAAATTCATATTACATTTAATATACGACAATTTTGAGCTTATCACATTTGTGCGTAGAATATTTATAAACAAAAAAAAAATTGTACATAATTCTTGTGTAATGAACAGAAACTCAATGACGTGCCATTATTTTGTAGCGTTGAACTTGGAAATTCTCACAATTACCCGTATACGTATACTAGAGATAAGAACTATGAAATACCATAGTTATTCCAGATTCCGTCTGGCGACTCAATACGCATACTGAATGAAATCGTTGAAACTGTGCTACAAACAAACAACTGTTATACATTTATGATATGCGATAAAGTCGAAAAATCTGCGCCTATTTCCTGAAGGTGTACTGTATGTAACTTATAAATACCTGTGTACATATGCTTTCAGATTAACTGTGATTGCAGTTGCAATCACTGCAGTTCGACAGATTTATGCAAACTTATTGCTCATGTGGTTTGTAGTTTTTGTTGGGCCAAATGCATTCATTGGCCATCATAGGCAGAGAGTCAACGACTTGACGTGAACTCGAGATGAAATACGCCCAAAACGCCAACATGCAACGTACGACGCTAAACTTGGCTATAAATAGCCAATACATATTGTGACAGAGGAGGGAAATTGTTTGCAGCCGCGACAATCATAAATGCTGTCTAGGAGGTATGTTATTGTCGTTGTTGTCTTTTGTTGTTGTTGTTGTTAAACAACTTTGCCGGTGAATGGTTGAAGTAATAGGACATATGTATGTATAAATACGAGTACACTTCGCACTTTCATTATGGAGAGAGTCTCTACATATTGAATACTAATAATAATAAATGCTTAAGAAGCATCTTTCTCTTAGTTCAAAAGGCACTTATTTCGTGGCATATCCAAAAAATGATTGCAAAAAATAATTTACAGGGAAAACTATAGGAAAAATAAATAAAATGGCAAGAAATCTAAATAATAATGACTCCTGTTTAATATTCAATATAACATTCTTTTAATAAATATTGTAGATGGAAAAATATTATTATTATTATTTTTTTTTTTTTAGTTATTTAAAGTTTTATTTTTTTGAGCTCTACGTTTTTATGTGGATACTTTCTTCCGTAGTATTTTTACAGTTCTCTTTTTGGGGTTGCCTGCATAATTTATGAGAACTTTGACCAGGTTTTTTTTTGTTTGGAGGGAAACCTTCAGTATGCTACACACGTACTTTGATTATTGACCCACATCGAGTGTGGCATTATTCAATTGTCGTTAATATAATATATGCCACAACAAAGCAGAAACAAAGAACAGTTTGCCCAAACAGTTTCGTTGGTTCCTGGGTCAATTTTGACACTTGACAAGTCTCTGAATCACATACATACACATACACATACGCATACACATAGATAAACAATTGTATAAGTCAAATAAAAGAATTGTTTATTTTTAGCAGCATAAACAACACTTCGGATCGCACGGCCAGACACCGACAAAATCTGTTGACTATGGCACAAAGCAAAAAAAAAAATATTATAAATAAAAAAAAAATAATGTTTAAATATTGCTAAATTGATTGCTTCTTCAGCAATTGTTTAAGTTTGAGAGATTGGGCACGAATCGTGATCATTTGCCGTGCACTTGAATTCATTTGATTTGACAGTGCAACAGTTTTAAACATTTTCTCAATTGTTAATTGTTTTTTTTTCGTTTTTGGTTTTTGTTTTGTTTATTTTGTGTTTGCGCAACAACATAAATCTTTTCATTAATAAAGAAATTTACAAATCTTTATAAATAAACCCAAGCACTTTCACTTGTTGCTGTTGTTGTTATTGTTGTTGGTGGTTGAGGTGTTGTTGCTGTCGCCTCTGAATTCGTGCTAAATTATACAATGCACTTTGCCAGTCAGTTGGTAATTTAATCGCTGTCTAATGTCTCGCTTAGTACATATATACAAATATATTAAGTTTTTAACAGGAAATCAGTTAATTTGAAACCCACAGAAGGCGACTGTCGATGACTATCGCATTTATTCTTTATTTTTGGTCAGTAAATCGAAGCGTTTGTAGCTGATAAGAGCCATAAACAAACGCACAAGCAAACAGAAAAAAGAAGCACACTGAGCCCAGTACTCTGTACAAAAAGTTAATTTTCGACCAATTGTTCCTATGGCAGCTATATGCCATATTTGGCCAGGATATATAACACCAATTTAAGTGCATATTCTATCAGTTTGGCTAAGATATCTCAAAAAATAAAACTTTATCATACTAAAACTTGATTTTTGACTGAGCGTCTGTATGGCAGCTATATAATATAGTGAACCGATTTGAACCAAATGGTTAAGAAATCTCAAAAAAGAAACAACAAGTTTTTCATACTAAAACTTAAATTTTGATCTATCGTTCCTATGGCAGCTATATTATATAGAGGTCTGATCCGAAAAGAAACTTGATCTGCCTATGGTATTCGGAAACATATATACCAAGTTTGAAGTCTCTAGCTCTTATGGTCTCTGAGATCTAGGCGTTCACACAGACGGACATGGCTCAATCGACTCGGCTGTTGATCCTGATCAAGAATATGTATACTTTGGGGGGTCTACCACGCCCCCTTCTGCCTGTTACATACACTCGGCCAAAAAACATTATATATTTCAATGGAGTCAGGGTTAATAAAAATAAATAAAACTGGAAAAGAAAATAAAATGTGTAATCTTTGGCTATTTGACAAAAAACTGCCTTGACTAACTGTATGCCAACTAGCTGATTTCAGATTTGTTTATCTTCTGCTTCTGCCTAGTTAACGAACAAACTGTAATTTGCGGCAAGCGTTACTTTTGCAGCAGCTGCAGCTGCAACTGCAACTGTAGTTCGAATAATAAACACAGTGGGCAGCTGCAACAGATTTTGTACCATATATGTATTATAGGGGTGGTGCACTTGAAATGTGACGTCACGAATCACGAATGCGTTGTTATCGCTAACTTACAATGTGCTCCCGTACTGTATTGTGGAACAGTTGCAGCTTCAGGTCCGTCACCTCCTCCTCCTCGTCGTCCATGTTCTTGAGGAAGAAGGTTAGCTTGTCGTTTTGAGCCAGTTTTGTATTTGTTTAGCCAGGACACACACCGCCCCGCCCCGCCACGCAGTAAATGATTCTTTCTTTAGCTAATATGCACGCACACAGCGTAGAAAACTTTTACAATTTGATAGATATGTAACAAAAGATGCCTTGTTAATTATATTAAACAAAAAGAGTTTCACTTTTCACTCGCGTACGCACTGCAGCACAGTTGTTGTTATTGCTTATTGGATTTTGTGATTGTTTTCATTCGCTTATTAGCAATTTAATTAATAATTTCGATTTTCATAGTGCACATCATATTTACAATGTCCAAAATACTCGTAGGGACCGAAAAAACCGCCGCGCAAACCAAGCGATGTAAAAAAAATTCTTGCAACTGAATTGGTGTTGTCAAAAACATAGGTGTATCGAAACTATCAACGATATGAGCTTATCGATAGCTGCACAATATGCACCTCTACAATGCTAGGGTTTCCTATAGTATATGAAACGCATCGATAGGTGGACACATCTATGATTGCCACATCGATAGCTTAAACTAAAGATGGGCACCAGTGCTGCCAACTTTTGATACCAAAAAAACTGAAGAGTAGGCAAAAAAATTGAAGAAAAAAAGCGGTTTTGGCAGCACTGATGGGCATTTCTACGGTTGTTATTGCTTGACATTTTTGCTCCAAATCTCTCCCATTTTTGCTGGGGACAAGATTTAAAAATCAGAATTACATTTATTTGTTAACTTGTCCTTGGTGTAATTTACAAATTATAACATAGAAAATGCGAAAAATTCTTAGCTACTGTAGAGCACAATATAAATATTATATGTGTCTCATATGAGTAGTGAGGTTAGTTTTGAATATAAATGCATGTTCATTCAACTTTTATTGCTTGAACTTCTTCATCTTCGTCAATCGATTCATCATTTAGTTTAAATTCAAGGAGCTTTTGATCAATAAAACTTTCCAATATCAGCAGTCTATCTGTTGTAACTAAATCCATCCAGTTTGACGTCTCTGTTACTTTGGAAATATTACTCTTAATAAATTGAATTGCCTCGGATTTAAGATTCTTCATGTTGTACAGATCGGCAGCCTTTAGCACTATGGGTGCAGTTTCTATGGATAGATTCTCGCCCATAAACTCAGCACATATTGCCTTCAGTCTGTTGAGCTCATACTTATCAGCTGCCGCCATCAGATCCGTAGTCATCTCTCCCAAGTTATTAACTTCCCCCGTGTAAATAAATCGTAGCAGTTCCAAGACAACTTCGTTAGAGAAATCGCTAATGGCAACACAATTCTCCGTATTTTCCTTCATTGGATGCTTAAACATGGCCGCAAAGACGTTGCTGCGTGCTAAGAAGACAATATAATGTTTATTTTATGTTATTCCTTTAATTGTTTGTGTATTTACCTGATAGTATGTTCTTATGAGCTGGTATCTTATGACCGTCGGCTGTAATAATTGTCACATCTGTAAAATCCTTTGTTTCAAGTAAAGCGCCAAGATCTTTATGTAAATGACGAGAGGGTACTTTTCCTGAGTTGCCTTGTTGTTCGGATTTGCTTTTAAGCACAGTAATTATACACATTATTGTTAGTTTGCCATTGATCAAAATTTTATTTCGTTCTTTGCGGAATGCTTCAAGCCCGATCAACGCCCATGAGGTATTATTAGGTAATGTGAAAAATACGGGTCTGGGATTTTCTGATCTGCCTTGCAACTCAACCTCCAGCTTGCATTTATGTTTTAAATTGTTCGCAAAGCTAGTCATTTCAACATACATAGTACGTTCACTTGATTGAAGCCGCAAAGAAAATTGCAAATCACTGTCGCTGTTTGGAAACTTGGATGAAGTTAAGCCACTAAAACTATTAAAATCGAATAACAAATCAAAGTTTTCGATTGTCCATATGTGGGATATTTTATCTATTTCATGTGATGTATTAGTCCAACTTTTACTTAAGTTCATCTTTAAGTGTTTAGACAGCTAATAGTGTGCTTTACAACTCTAGGAATTTTACATAGATTAGGAATGAGTTTATAGTGAAAATATCGATATTGTGTCGTTACAGTTAAACGATATTTAATTCGATAAATGTTCGCTTCATCGCCACTTAATGCGACTTAGAAAGCGGACAAAATTAAGAATAAAAACGCTTATAATGATTCAATATCTAAAAGAAGGGTAATTCGCTTTAAGAAAGTAGACAAGAAAAAAACAAAAAGATTCCATAAAAGCATTGATCTATCGAATCATTGATACCATCTATTGTCATTGCATTCGAAGTCCAGTAGGGATGTTGTATCGTACAACTTGTACGAATGAAATAAGAAAAATTAATCGCACAATTAAATCGAAAATGATAAAATCGTCTGAAAAAATATGGCCCAAAAATATATATCATCCCAAAGAAAATATCTATCGATATATCAACCCTAAAGTCCAGCTGATTTGGTGAAATTCTTTATGACGTAAAAACAATGTCCCAATCAGTTCGGCGCCAGGCAAGTAATTAACTTACAAAAAGTTAATTAAATGATAAAAGAATATATATTTAAATGTAACAGGTGCTGAGTGCGTTCAAGAAGTTGCATCGAACGCGACAATATGTATTCCATGGTGATGAGAAGGCATTATTGGCAGGCCGGCAAAAGATAAACGAATCATTTCAGCAGAACCGAAATGAATCCAATGCAGAGGAGATTCAAAAGGTTGGACACAGATCATAGATTATGTATTAATTCATTGCATTTAATGGTTTCATATGTAGATGATCCAATTAGCCGTGGATGTGGATCATGAATTACGCACAAATATAATACAGGCCCAAAGGAAAAAAGATGATGTTTATGGTGAGTGCAACAAGTTACATAAATAATAACATTGTTATAGACTCAAACTGTGTTTTAGAACTCCGCATAACGCCCGGAATAACTCGCCTGGACAACGTGGTCTTCAATCCCGATGCAGTCATTGAGCCACCCCGGAGACGGAAGAAAGGGGACAAGAGTACGGAATGTTGTGGAGGAGCTGCAATGGCAGCTCTAGAATCCGATAAGAATTCGCGTAAGAAGTAAAATTACAATTGTTGATATTAGCGAATTATTCTAAATTATATATTGTATTGTTAAATGATAGCAACTTTTATTTCTTGTGTTTCTTCTTTGACTTGTGTTTGTTCTTCGACTTGGACTTCTTTTGCTTCGACTTCTTGCTCTTCTTGTGCTTGCTGCGTTCATCTGGTGATGAGCTATCATCTGAACTCTCAGACGAGGATGATTCACTATCTTCGGAGGAGTCACTAGAATCGGAACTACTCCGTTTCGATTTCTTCTTTTTTTTGCTGTCTTTTTCCAATGCCAAACGTTTGCGATCTCTTGTGGAACTCTCTGATCTTTCCTCCTTGTGTTCCTTACGCTTGTTTTCCATCTGGCGATGTACGTTCTCCTGGTTCCTAAGTGCAGGTCTGTAAAAGAAACTGTTAATGAATCTCACTTGAAGAAAACAAGCTTTAAGGATTACCTATGATCTCTATCTCTGCTTCTAATACGACGATCCTCTTGACGTCTACGCTCCGGCGAGTAACGATTGCCTCTATAGGGCGAAGGGTTTCGACGATCGCTGCGTTCTCTTGATCGTGATTGTCGTCGGTCGAACCGATCTTGATATCGATCGTTGCGTTGTCGATCTCTTGATCTTGAGCGCTCTTGCCGTCTATTGTTGCGGTCTCTGGATCTTGAACGCTGTGACTTATTGCCTCGACCACGACTGTCGCGATCCTTTTGCTCCTGGTGTCGGAGCTCACGGGCTTTTCTCCGTTCCGCGGAACTCATGCGGCTTCTTTCCCTATTACGATCATGTTCATCCCTACGTCCATCGTTTTTGGGTTTGCTCGCTTGACTTTTCCCATTACTATCTCTCAAGTTGTTAAAGTCCAGTTTGCCATCAGAGCCAATTACACCGCGTCCTTTGCCCCGCCAGGTGACTTTCGATATGGACTGCGAGAAGTCAACGTGAATGCGTCGATCGTCAATGAGCACATTATCCATCTTAAAGTAGGCTGCCTCACATGACTTTTGCTCCTCGAACTCCACAAAGGCGTACTGCAAGGAGTCGCCCGTCTTGCGGTCCCGTATCACCTCGCATCCTTTGACCACGCCAAAGCGACTGAAGATGATCTCCAAGTCGTCGTCTGTCGTCACGGGATTGAGTTTGCATACAAAGAGCACGTTCTCGGGTGGCGCCATATCAGCATCCGGCAGGTCGCCCACAATTTCCAGAATCGTTGCACGTGCTTTGGCCTCACGCTCCGCCAACAATTCCTGCATTTCCTCCATCGTTTTGCCGTCGGTGTCGTCGATGTCCTCGTCAGCAGCGATCCGTCCATTCTTCAGTCGTTCTGCACTGGGAGACGGTGAACGGCTAGGAACTTGAAAGCCACGCGGATTCGGAAATGGATCTTCAAGGACGACGGTGTGAGTTATGCGGATGTCCTGATACGGGCGACAGTTGTCGTCCACAATGGCATCATTGAGCTTCCGCAGCAACTCATGCCCCTCCACAACTTCTCCAATGACGCAATGAGTGCCGTCCAACGATGTCAGATTTTCGCCCAGTGTAAAGAAGAATTGCGAACCCACAAGATTCTTGCCGGCACTGACCAGAGAGAGAAGACCAGCACTTGAGTGCGGTATCTTCGGTAGGTATTCAGCTTCAAAGAAGCGCTTCTGCGATCCTTCCACCACACCCCAAACGGAGGAGCCGCCATCTCCAGAGCCACTTGGGTCGCCGGTTTGAGCAATGAAGTTTTGCTGCACAGTGTGAAACAGGTTAAAGTTGTAGTACTTCAACTGGCAGAGCTTTATGAAGTTTAGGCAAGCAATTGGTCGCTCGTCCGTGAACAGATCGACCGTCAAGTCTCCCAGTGTGGTCTCAATGACCACCGACATTTTGGAATCTTACAAAAACTATACGTTTTTAGAAATTCGCGAAACAGAATGGTAAACAAACAGTGTGACCGTCTGCAGCGAACACATAATAAAATAATAATCGATTAATGAAAATACTAACATCAAAAAAACATCATTGTTATTTAAGGATGGTATGCTGGTCAATATTAATTGACTGCATTCCGTCGCTCATCAATGATAAAAATTGCAAATTTAAAAACGCAATAGACTCAATAAAAATAATAAGTTTTATGAAAAAATACCTCTTTTCGGAAAGGTACTAATTTTTTTTTTTGTAACAAAATATCAAACCAGATCGTAAATTTTTACCGAATGGGCAGCTCTAGTCGCCATATTGGTTTTATGAAAAAATTGTAATTATAAAAAAATTTGTTCTAAGCAGGCAGGCAGTTTGTTAATAACATACGTTGTGAAATCAAGAAAACGAAAAATATTTAATTTTCAAATATAAGCGTGTGCTTTAATTATATACCAATTATTGTTGCTATTGTTTTAATAAGTGAGTGCAATTTTAAAATGTTAGAGAACGGCATGAAAATAGCCGACTTGCGTGTCTGCGATTTGAAGGATGAGCTGGAAAAGCGCAAGCTGGAAACCGTGGGTCCAAAGGCAGTTCTAATAGAGCGTCTGGAAAGGGTATGTACAAATGCGAAAAGTGTGGTACAATTTGGGCAGAAAGAAGGGTACAATGTGCACAATTCTAGGCATTGAAGGAGGAGGGGGTTGACCCCAGCACACAGTTGATAACGCCGGCTGCGAAGCCAAAGAAGCCAATGCCGTCACCGATGAAGGAACCTGATCTTAAGGTTAAAATCAAAGAGGAGCCAGTTGACCTCGAAGAAGAGCACCAAGAGGCTGGCGGTGAATATGATAAGAATGGAGATGCAGACAATGCTCATCGTGCCGACGATGATGGCCATGAAATTGATCAAGTGGGTGATGTCGACGATGTATGTGTTATATTAGATGATGACGAGGATGAGGAAGGTATGGAGGAGGACTACGACCAGCCACCGAAAACAGATGATCAAATCAAAAGGAAAGACACCACCGCCGATGATGGTGATGGTGATCGTGATGGAGATGGTGATCGTGATGGTGATGGTGAGGAGAAGGCAGCTGCCGACAATGAGATGCAGGAGGAGAACACAGGCGACACTGTGAATATTGACAATGACGAGTCCATCAATCTAACAATTGGTGAAGACGAACAACAGCTCTTGCACGATGAGGTAATTTACTAAACAATCCACATATAAATATTTATATTAATATCTGCTCAAATACGTATGTATGTTTGTCATTTCAGGCCCCTGACGACAAGTCCATTAAGTCGGGTAAGAATTCTCTGATTGTTTGTTCACATACACAGATACACACGCACACTCACGTGTTGTATTAATATACAGAATTACAAATACAATTGCATTACATGGCAGGTGTAGATTGTTGCTCCAATTTCTAGACAGAAAAGTGTGTTAAATCCATCGAAGCGTGCTTAAAATGCTTTCATATACATATTTTATGATTTACCCGTTCTTCAAATTACTTTGAAGAAAAATGAAAAGAAAGCATTTATCTTTAGTGGCTCTAAATTATAATTATAATGTTTTATGCGATGAAGGTTATACATTTGTAATTCCAATAGAATGGGAATAGGAAGTCTTATAATTATTCAGATATTTTAATTTGATCAAAGGAGACGACAATCAAAGCTATTTTCTAGAGTAATTTAAGGTCAATTGATATAATTTCAGTGAAACCGACAAGTAAAACTGATAAACAAAGCGCAGCTTCTAAGGATGTGGATAAAAAGAATCACAAGGAAGACGAGGGTTCCCGATCTAAGAAGAAGGATGACAAGGGCACCGATAAAAAGGATACCAGGTTGTTTAATGCTAAAAATGTATTATTTACCATTTAACTAATATAATTGTTTTTCATTTTTTACTTTATTTACAATGCAATCGTCCGTTATCAGTGATCAAAAGTCGGCATCGAAATCGTCGAATCAAAAAGACGATAAAGGTAATTTCAGTTACTCTGGCTCAAGGAAGATCAGTGTGCTAGTAAGGGTATAAATATAAGTTCTTTAGGCCATGCATGAAAAAAGTTAAAAGCTTGCGATAAAAATACAATTGTGATATAGAGTGTGCAAGAGAGTGTGAATTTGGTTGGGAATGGAACGGATGAAACTGGATGGGCAGCAGCCGACGAAACCACAAAGATCTACATAGAATATATTACAAAGAATCCGTAGAAGAATTAGAGTCAATTCAGGATATTTACCTTAAGACCTGCCATTGATACTTTGTAGTGAAGAAATGACTGAGGGACCTTCAAAATTATCTCGATGAAGAGGAGGGGGAAATCAATTCCTTTGAAGAAGATGAAACATAAAATCTGGAAACTCGTATTATGAAATATCCACAGATATCGAAAACACTTCTACAGCAAATATCGGTGTAATCTGTTCGAGCGCGGAGCTGACGATAGATGCTTCTTATAATTGCATCCTGGCTTGGATTGGTTATTGATTGGAGGATGCATTGTTCGGTTGGTGGACTTACCGTTTATACTGCGGAAATCCGATGACGACGATGCTATGAGGCTGAGGACGAAGCTTTCCCATGTGGCAGTTGGTGTTATCTTCTGGGTTTAATCTTCAAATGCTGATGTCAGTGACAACTCCACGACGACGTGCATCTTCATGGTTTTCTTCAGCAGGAGCAGCGGCAGCAGCAGCAACAACAACTCAACAGATGCATTTTCAGCAACTCAATCAAATTCACACTCTCTTAGCTTTCTAAGCGCGCATCAAATTTTATTTAGAATCAGAGTTAGGTTCGATTTTTTTTCTCTCGATAATTTACGATACAACAGCAAGCAGCTGCAACTACAAAGTGTGCGTTTACAGTGCTTCCCTTAATGATCAAAACAAAACCAATACCAAAACAGTTAACCAGTTAAAGCCACTCACAGCTCTGACCATAACTCTCTTCCAATATTGTTATTATTTACATGGAACTTGCAGAAAAAACATCGACAGCAGCAGCGACAGCAACAACAACAGCAGCAGCAGCAGCAGGTGCTGCATCGGCATCCTCGGGTGCCGCTGCCAACAACAAGTCGGCGTCGGGATCGGGATCGGGCGGAGGAGCAGGCGCAGGGGCGACTAGTGCTTCGTCAAGTGGAACATCAGGCAAGCAGGCATTGCTTTCACGCAATCTCTGGGTGTCCGGATTGTCCACGCTGACACGCGCCAGCGACTTGAAGGCCATATTCTCAAAGTTTGGCAAGGTGATTGGAGCCAAGGTGGTCACCAATACTCGCACTCCGGGTACTCGCTGTTATGGTTATGTGACCATGTCATCATCGGGAGATGCATCGCGCTGCATTGAGAATCTACATCGTACGGAGCTGCATGGACGCATCATTTCAGTGGAGCGCACTAAGAATGAGATCGGCAGCAGTGCCAGTTCATCCAAGGACTCGAGTAACAACAAGGGCAACCACAAGGCGAACAGCAAGTCCAGTGACTCCAAAAAGAAGGATGACGATAAGAAGTCTGGCTCCAAGGGCAACACCGGGGATGACAAGAAGGGCGGTGACGGTAACGGGGAGGGCAAGAACTCTATTGGTGGTGAATCGGGCAACAAGCGCGGCGAGGGCAAGGATAAGGAACGCAACAACAAGCCACGTGACGATAAGGACAAGCCGTTGGGCGGTGACAAGCGCCATGAGCGTGATCATCGCTCTGGCACCGGCCACAAGTCTCAAAATCGTGACGGCTCCAACGAGCGTCGTCCGACACGCCAGCCACGTGATGTTGACCGTGAGATCCAGCAGCGTCAGCGTGAACGAGAGCGACGTCAGCGCGAGATGCTATCTTATCAGAAGATACGGGAGGAGCGGGAGCGTCAGCGCTTGCGTGAACGGGAGCGCGAGCTGCGCGAAGAGGAGAGGCGACGTCGGGAGGCACGCGAACGCCAGCGCATTGAGGAGGAACGCCTTGCCGAGGAGAGACGCAAGCTGGCTATCGAGCGGGAGCGCCTCGAGCGCGAGAAGGCCGAATTGCTGCGTATGGAGCGGGAGCGCCAAAAGCTGGAGCGTGAGAAAATCGAGCTGGAACGCCTCGAATTGAAGCGACAACAGATGAAGTATGATAAACGTAATCGCGTTGCACACACAACGCTAAAAAAAAAACAAAAAAAAAAAAATACAGCAACACCATATATTATTTATACATAATTATTCTCAAATGGCATTTGGCCGTGTAAATTAATTAGTGTGATAAGTTGCAGCCACCACGTTGTTTCTTCAACCTATATAACTGCCGGGCAGTCAACTACTACTACTACTATTACTACTACTAGGCAAATGCTATTGCATTTCTAATTATGCAACTGCAAATTAACTGCATCTGCATCGTAGTCTTTACTGTGTCTACAAACAAATATTATGCTGATATATAAACAGATAAACCTCACACATAAATGTTTCTAATGTTGTCAACTTTGCTCTTTTCATCTTTCCCCAAAATTGCCACTAATGGTATTCAAGGATTATGGAGTCTCGTGAGGATCCTGTCAAGCGCTCAGTAAGTAAGCGCACTGATGATCGCTACACCGATAATTCAGATCGCAAGCGTTCAGCGGTCTTTGATGCTCCACCACCGCCGCGCTTTGATGCTTCGTTGGTCAGCTCACGCAAGTAAGTTATCATTCAAATCTTACAAAAAAACTATAACACACATTGGTATAATACAATATTGTTACTCATAAATAAGCTACAAGAATTCAGAGCAATATTTTCATAGTGACGGAACAGTACAATACTATGTGATAAAGATAAAAAAAAAATAATACAAAATTATAAGTTGGATGAAAGGATTATAAAGGCTGAAAACAATAAGTCTTAATGATTAAAAACAAAAATAGTTAATGACCGTGCGATACAAGAATAAATGTTGGGTTTTGAACTTTGAAAACCGCAAAAACAAAGAAAATTAAATAACTAATAATACTAATAATATATATATAAATAAAAATGAATATATTTATGTTTTTTAATGTTCATATATGAAACATTGTTGTTACTTTTCAAATTGATTAAGCTAATAATTTATTTGTCTTTTCTTTAGCACCAGCTCTTATGACAAGAAGCATGATGATTATGGTACTTCGTCTGGTTCAAAGCGTGGCATTGAGGATTACTCCAGCTCAAAACGGTTGGAGTACTCGAACAAACGCGGTGATTACGGCAGCACCACTGGCACCAAACGCACTGCCATCGATGACTATCCAGCTGTCCCCACCAAACGTTCTGGAGCCAATGAATATGTCTCATCGAGTTCAAAGCATGATTACACATCGTCGACCACCAGCAAGCGTGATGATTACAAACGTGAGGTGGAGGTTCGTCACTTGCCAGTATCTTCTGGCGGTGTAGGAACAGGCGGATCTAGTGGCTCATATGTTCACAAGAGTAATGCTAGTGGAGTCACTGGCTCCTACGTGCACAAAAACAACACCGGGAATGTAGCTAGCTCTTATGGTCACAAGAGCAACACAGGCGGCGGATCAGGAGGTGGCAGTGGTCGCTACAATGACTCCGATCGTGGTAACAACTCGAATTACAGACGTGGTGGTGGCGTCGACGATACACACAGCATGTCACAGTAAGCATAAATTACCAACCGCATAGAGGAATTCAACTCACATTATTTCTTTAACTTTTAGTGGCAATAAACGCTATGATAACTCCACCAGCAGTGGAACCGCCGGCGGGTATGGCAGCAACTCGAGCAACGTTAACATTTGGGCTCCACCCGGTGGCGGCAGCGGCAGCACCCATCTGGGAGGCAGCAGCGGCCCAATGAAGTCCTATGCCAACAATGGAATGTCATCAAACATGCACGGGAACAATTCGTGGCAGAAATCGGCGCCCATCGAGGACAACAATTGGCGTCCAATGGCACAGACACAGAGTCGCTTTGATCGCAGCTACAACGATCGCTCTGGAGGCTATCAGGGGAATAGTGGCGCCGGCGGCATGTATGGAGGCAGTCGCCCAGCTCAGGATCGCTACGGTGGTCAGGTGGGGCGTTATTAGATATCGCCAATAGCACACCATTTTTGAGGCAATTGAGAAACCAATGCTACATTTCACCCTACAAACTTAATGACTTTACCTTTAACGCTTTCGGCGTTTATGTTAATTTCTTATAGCTGTATTAATTTAGCATCTAAAACTACATTAAATATCATTAAATGTACCACTTAAATGAAGAGTTTTTTGTGGGACATAATGGAAAAGTTGTTAAGATTTGTTTAAGAACTCTTCATTGAAGCTATTTGGTATACATGTCTAAATATTGTTATCAGAGTGCGATTATTTGAACAGTTGTTAAGCCCTGTTCAAATGAATATAATAGACAATAGGAGTTATTTTTCAATGGTTAAAATTACAGTACTTAGCTTGGGATTTTGATCATGAAATTGTTTATTTAATAAAAGCTTATTCTGATAGTTGTACCTTTACAATGGGTAGGGTAACTTATAGAGTCGAACTCTATTTATTGTATTAAAGAAAACGCAGCTGTTCATTTAGAAAAACTTAGTTTATTGTAAAGATTCAAATCACTTTTGACTTATTGTTAATTAATTGGTATTTCAATAGCGTTAACTAACTCAATTCACACTCAAACTCAAACTCAACTATAAACGTTATGAGCATTCTTAAGCTGTGTCCGTCACTCTGCATATTAAGGCATAAATATGTACGAGTACATGCATTTAGTTTAGTAGCTTAACTTAACTAATAGGCTAACTAATTAATCTAATTAAGTGCAAATTGAAAAGTTGTACATTCACATGAATACCCAAGGCCGCTTCAACTGCTAGGAGCCACATCCTCGGATTTGATGGGCGAACTGGTGACTGGGTCACCGCCGGCTAGCAAATCCGCGCTGGATGCAGTCGCTGGCAGTGCAGTCGCTTGAGGTGCAACTGATGCCATTGACACTGCAACGGGCACAACCGGCACCAGAGGTACAACTCCGGATGCATCCACGCCCGGAGCAGTGCTAATGGTGCGGGCCAAGTTCATCTGTTGGCGCACCAGTTTCTCCTTTTCACGTGCCGCCTTCAACTTTTCAAAGTCATCGCCCACATCCGGCACGGGATCTGCGGCGGCTGCTGTGTTGGCCAGCACATCATTTGATGTCCTTATGTCCAAGTTCTCAACTGCAAGAGCAGAGATTGATATTAGTTTATGATAGGACTTACAGATTAATAGATGAGATTTAATCAGGGTCAAGTAATAAACGCAACGACTAAAGGGAGAATTTGAGCTAGGCAAAGTCTAAATGTATATTGTATACTTGGGAGTTAAGAGCAAGGCTGCAAACCTCTAAGAAATTCAAAAAGCGCGAACCATATTTAATATTCCCAATTATTTTTCCAGATTCCTTAATTTTTTCTAAGCTTATAAATTTATTTATTAAACAAATGATTTACACAAGAATATACTCAGTAATTTGACTTCAATATTAGTTTTATGCTGTTTCAAAATCAAGGTAATATACAAGATAGTTAGGTTTAATTTTTTTTCATTTACAACCGGTTTGCAGTCTTGTTAACGAGAGTACAATCTGCTGGAATAATTCCAGCAATAACGCAATAATATATTACAAGCTACTAGTTAAATTTTTTTTGCAAAGCTATGGTTAGTAATTAATTAAAAAATTAAATAGTAGCTTCGACCAAAGAACAACATTCCAAAAACTTATAATATTAGTAAACAATATAATGCAAAATAAATAATAATATGACTAGCAACGATTAGGAGGAACAAGTTCAATAACAAAATTACTATTTTTAAGTTTGGCCAATGGATCAATGAACAGTGGTTGAACTTTACCGGGCGTTACGAACCACCTGAAAAACTGCGGTGCATCGGGTCTCTCGATCGCTTTTGGGTTTTTGAAACAGTTAAAGAGTTCGTCGATTTTTTTTTGATATGAATGAATGGAGATGAAGATAAATGTTAAATATGATAAAATATGTTAAAGGCAGAGGAGGATCATGGCATTCTAGGTACCATTCCCCGTCCAAGCATCAGGAACTTACCCGTCTCACGGCTGGCGGCCTTTTGCTGATCAAACAGAGATTTGCTGCTGTCACCCACCGGAGAACTGGGCGCTGTGGCCGCCGAGAGGATCGAGGGACTGTCTACGGGGGCTGAGGTGCTCAGCAATGCGTCCACGCCACCGGGTGGGAAGAGCGATGACGTTGGATCATATTGCGATTGGGCACGCTCATATTTAGGCGACCGTCTGGGAATGTCTACAGGTTGGGAGCGAGCCTGTGCCGCTGATGGGTCCGTTGATGGAGTAGGGAGATTTGGCTGGAGTGGCATCGTTTGGGGTTGTCCAGCTTGACCCGCAAATATATTCATCACATTGGGACGGGGCTCAGCTGGACGCATTGAAGTGATGGTGGCCTGTTCATCCACTTCTTCAATGACCTGATCTGTGATTCGCATGCTCCCAGCAGCTTTCACTCCAGCTCCAGTGCCCGGAGTGCCGCCAGTTAAGCTGGCCGAGCTGGCGCTAGTTGGAAATCGGTACTTGCCCGGATCATCACTGGGCGTTGCGGATCCAGGACGACTGTCATCGCGACTAAGGAAACGTTTGAGGGCCGATGCCACAGTATTTACCCGTGACAATGTGCCAGATACGCTAACCAGACTGGGTGATGATCCCAATCCGAGACGTGTCTTGCCATTGCCCGCTGAAAAATGAATGCCACTGGCATCGTCAGCCTGCGAAAGTAGTTACAAAAAAGTGTATACGTTAGTTTATAAAACTCTACTTATAATAATGTAGACAGTTTAAAGTGTGCAAAAGTTACTTGAAAACCATTTGGGTGCAGTTTTGTAAGAAAAGCAACGGAAAGCCGTGCAATGCACTGTGCAGTTAGAGGCTGTAGGCAAACAGATTATTGTTAGAATCAAAAGTTAGTATGCAGTCTTATAATTAGGACAATCACCAGTTAGAATTACAACTTAATTTAGATATACAATTAAATTAGTCTTAGCATACAGTGGGTTCTATTATTTTTTTTTTAAGCATATCACTACATTACATTCTGACTAGAAGACTATACAGTCATCCCTTGCCGGTTGGGAAACTTTACCTCAAAATCCTAACTAATGCCAGGTCTGACCAACTTCAAACATTCATAACTTTATGAAAACTGAATCGATTTTCAATCGAAATTTCATTATAATCTTGGAATGGCCTCTATATTCAATCAGCATTCAAATTTAATTAATTTTGTAAAAAAAATAATTTTTTTTCTGGATTTAGGCTTAAATTTCAATGCTAAGGGTCCCCCCTTTGAAATTTTGAAAATTGAAAATTTTAAATCTCAAGTTTTCGCTTTTAATTAACTCCTTATATCATAATTAGTATAAAACAACACTTTAAACTTGATTCTGAGTCCTTTCCTTTTTTTGTCAAAAATCATGGGAAATTGAGTAAAAATTTTGACTTGTAAAGTGCTAGATCCAAGGTCTTGGTTAAGCAAACCGTCATAACTTTGTCAAAATTAAACCGATTTTCAATCGGAATGTCATTTTGATCATGATATGGCCTCTAAATTCATTCTGCATTTAAATATTATTATTTAAAAAAAAAGTATATTTTTGTTAAAATTCGATTTTGATGGTAAGGCTAAATCGGTTAAAATATTTTGTTCTGATATATAATATTTTATAAATTCTTTTCGGAATTTTAGTTTACACAGGCTTTAAAAAAATGTCATCCAAAATAGAACCCACTGTACCTATCGTTCATATTTCGAAATCTATTCACATTTGAAAATGTATTTATAATATATATTACTTAGTTATAACTACCAAGCACCGGTGTGATTTGAAATGCCAATGATCAATATAGATCTGAATCCCTTGTGGAAAACATTCTTAGTTTAGAAAAGAAGGTTAGAAATTTGATTTGGATCAATTTGGATTTTCCATCACATGTATGAGATTATGTTTAGATATATGGTCGAATTATTTGGTGCCAATGCTGCGTATCGCTTAAAAATGCTGCCAACGTTTTGATTCTAACCTCCTCGTCTGGCGCACCCTTGGAAAGGTCATAAGTAACTGTCTGCAGGGTTGCCCCCTGCGTCTGATCAGAGACAGGTGGCTTAGGTGCAGCCGCGCTGGTGCCGTTATTACCAACCATTTCATCAATTCGCACGGATGACATATTTGAGGGCATGCCCGCAGTTTTGGACACCTCGATTTTGGCGGTCGATGGTTCCGGATGATTCTCCCGAAAGCGTTCAGCGGCAATTGTATAGGGCAATTCATTGGGGAACACCTCATCCCAGTATTGATCCTTGAGCAGTTCTGGATGATCGTGGTGCATTTCATCTACGATCAGATAGGAAACCTGCAGATTGCGATCTACCATCCAGTTAACCTAAGAAAAGAATATATTTAATTCGGTTTCAAATTTGCAAACCGTAATCAGACGAACCTCAAAATCATCATCGTCCTCGCCAAAGGGATTGATCAGGGACTCGGCCACTTTGAGCCAACCCATATAGAAGAAGAACTGCAGCGTGGTGAAAACTGGAAAATACAAATCCACTTTGTTCAAATAGCTGCTGGTGCCAACGACTTTTCCATCCGTCCATTGCTGACCCATGCAGCAGGTCAAAAAATAGGAGTATACGGCCAAAGTAACCACCTGGGTATAAACCAGAGGCACACTGATCGTATCGTAACTTATGAGCAGTCCACACTGTCCTCGAAATTTATTTAGCTCATCGATGATAGTCTTAACAGCGAAATCATCCCTAATGCGACCCTGTTAACACATAGTTCCAGTTTAAACAGGGATTACAAATCATTATCATTCAAATATTCACCTCCTTTCGGGCTCTGGTGATGATGCTGGCAGCCCATACAATGGGTAGCCAGTGTTTCGAGGGTCTTGGAAACGCTTTGTTCATCGTCTCAATAATTGTACGCTCATTTTCATTGAGCAGACCCGCTTCCACCAGGTTGCTAAGACCCGGAAAACGCTTCTTGACCCTAGGCGAAACATTGGCCAATACCATTGTCAGGCATAGACACACATATCTCATGATTGTGCGACGCATTACACGACCACGCTCATCCTGGCCATGTACATTGGAGCTAACGAAGACGGCAATGGGATCTGGCCAAGGTATGGATGTATATTGATTCCACCAGCGTGTCATCACAATGGATACATAGAAACCCAGCACAAAAGACAGAGGTATGAGATCACGATAACTGTTGCAATAGGCCACAATGGCTTCAAAGGTTCTGCAAAAGATACAGGTAATTAATTACTGATTTATAAAAATCAGATTGTGATATAGTAGCTTACTCTTTTTGACCGGGATTTAACGCAAAGCGGTAGATCAAATTGAGCATATAATATAAGGTGAGAAAGGCCAGAAGATCCAGCCAGACCAATTTATAAATACTTCCACGCCACCTGAAAATTTACATTATTATTTATTAGAGTTCTTATTATATCTAAAAATGTATATCAATTGTCAGTGTTCCTATAAAAAACTGTGGCTGCTTTTAAATATTAAAATATTTATTGATAACTTTTATTAATTTATTCATTTTTAAATTCAATTTTAGAAAATTAGCTGAACTTTAAATAAAATAATTTATTGTATCAAATATTAAAATATTATAATATTATAAATAATTCTGCTAAAATTTGAAATAAATAAAAAAAATGTACGCCGATTTTGATGACTCCAAAAATGTATCTGAAAAATTCATTACGCAAGTGTTAAGCGGTGATTCTAATTATAGTAATCATTTTTGACTTCTCACAGTTTCTCATTAGTTCAGGCTTATAAATAAATTGCACAATAATAATGCCATAAAAAATGTTTAGTTGGAAATCCTTGTTTATGTTTTGTACGGCCAATTCTTTTTTTGAATAGGCATTGTGTCTGGCTGTTGTTGTATACAAGAACTTTTTTTATTCCGCGACGTCATACCAAGTTGATATTGGCCGATAATACTCATAATGCCACTTGTTGCTGACAAAACGTCATAAAACTAAATATGCTTCGATTTGGAAATAAACCCGCCATCAATTCAAGCGAAAGCCTGCTAATTATAAAAAAAAAGTGTGACTACCACTACAATTATCCACCGCACATGAATGTTTCTTATCAAACATTTGTGGCTGATAAGAACGTTAAAACAGTAAGAAAGAAATTTATCTTCATTTTATCATACCTAAAATGGTTAACAAAATTTGGAATTTTTATCAGCTGTCTGAAAGATTTCAAGGTTTGTCTGTGTTGATAATTGCTTTAATTAAATAATGATATGCACACATTTGGAGGAAAAATGTATTTTATTTTAGTCTGGCTTTTTGAGAGAATATACTTGTGATATAAGCAAGGTTTGGTGATATCATCGAATCGAATCGTTGATTAGACCTGACAATGCAGCTGACATTATCAGCAAAACATTCAAATAAATGTTAACTTTCATTTAGATATCATCTACATACGAGTACAAATAAGTGTACTAAGTACCAATTATTAAATTGTAATTCAAATTACATGCGTGACGAATGTCAAACACATGACATCGCCTGTGGTTTTGATTACACTGTATGGGGACTTGAGTGGGTGGAGTTGTTGTCGCTATCGGTGGAATTGCAAGCTCATATCGGCATATTACATATGTATGGATGTACTTATGAAGCTGTGAGGACAAGTGGAAAATTCTACTATTTGCATTAGTTGCAATTGTGTGACGCCTTTTACTGTCAACAACAGGCGGAGAGAAGGCGGGAAGTCAGCTCAATTACTATGTCAGTTCTTTAATTAGCACTAGGCTAGCAATTTTGAACACTCTACAGATACTGATAATGTTATATATATAGATACGTTATTTAGATTAATTTTCACTTACCTGAGGAGTAGTTTCAGAAAGCAGCCAAAACCACGACAAGTGGCCACTTCAGCTGTGTACGTTATTGTCATTTTTGCAAGTTGTATTTAATTTTCTGTTGAGATTATTGCTATAGATGATGTTTAATTAAAACACTTCTTACGCGTTTTAAATTCTTATCACGCTGCAAGCTCTTGATAAATGTACATTTTGTCGGGGTTAGTTGAAGCTACGAAGAATTCTTCAACTGCCTATCTGGGAGAAAAAAACATATTTATTTATTAATTATCAACAATGGACATTTGGCATTATAATTCACATAAAAGTTCGTAAGTTAATATTTATTCAATTTGTAGAATTATTGGCTCAAAATTCGTTGCAAGGGTTGAAAAAGAAAACAATATAATCAATCAGATAACAAATAAATTTATATAAAATTCTTGGAATATAAAAAAATTTAATGAAATTAAAAGAATAAATTATTATGAATAATTTGAATCAGATAATGGATTTGTTAAAGAGCAAATGTATCTGTAAGATATTTAACCTATTCTATTCTAGTCAAACAATAACATTTTAAATTCTAAAATCGATATTTGCACATTGAATTGCTTAAACTTAAAGTCAATTAAACATGCGACTAAAATGCGGAATACAATTGAAATGCACACTGTTGCATTCTGTTTAACATTTACAAAACTGATTAAATTAATTGCCGCAATTTAAAAAATAATTCTAGATAACTGCAGCTCAAGCTATATATATATATATATATATATATATATTGCATATATACGTGTATGTTTGTCGGCTTGTGTAGATGTAGTTATATGTAGATATAGACGCAAGATCGAAATGATTGTCATTTGCGTGTGGGCGATGCTATTGATGATGATTCCACAGATCGACTTTTTTGCCTGGAGGTGTCATTGGGGGTCAGACACATGTGAGTGCTACGATTGCACATCAATTAAGTTCACAAACAGACAGACTTCAAGTCTCGTGAAAATATTGTTCAAATATTAGTTTTATATATACCTAAAATACATAATGAAAAGCTCAAAATGTACTTAATGTTGCGTAAAGATGAGATCATACATACATACGTACATAAGTATTTATATGTAACTCTCCGATTTCGAATGGGAAAATACAGTACGATGATGAATTTCCGTATGGAAGGCGAATAATAAAAAAAATAAAAGGTTAGCATTCTGCGAACCGGTGAGCTAATGATTGAAAAAGACAACACGAACCGAGCTCAAATGATGATAATACGAGTATTTGTTATTGTTGTTATTGTTTTTTCTGTGTATTTTGGTATGTGAATGTGAGCCAGGCTTTTGGCTCTGGAACATGACATCATTTGACTTATTTTACACAAACTGAATCTTTATTTATATATATGTATATGTATAATGTTTGTTTGATGATTTTTAGCACTTGCTCGTAAATCAGATAAATATGAAAATCTTGACGTAGTTTTTTCTCTGATTATATACCGAACTTGACAGCTGATTATGAAAGATTAACTGTAACATGAAATGATTGTGGGTTCGCTTCAGTCTGGCAACGTGATCAACTAACTGCTAATTACTGAGGATTTTCAGCATTTAGTTGTACATATACGTACATAAGTTAAACAAAAGAGAATTACACATTGTACTTGATAAGCGGATGCGTCATATAACTGTTGCCCTTAAAAATTAAGGAAGTATGCAGAATCATTCTTCCAAGAAACCGATTAATATAAGATTTTACCTTAAGTATTTACTTCAATACCCTAAGAGCCTTACATTATAAATTAAAGAAGTACGTATCATACTTTACATAATAATCATACTACTAAGAATCAGACTATTTTAAGATTTCAAACTTCACCGCATTTATGCAGATAAGGGAAATAATATGAAGAGTATTTTAAATTACAAATTTGTAAGTTTATATATATTTTTCAACATGCTCATTTACGATTTGTCTTACTGTATGACTTTATCTGACTGAATGCCCTTCTTACTAAAAGGCATTTGCGATTTCATTAATGTATTATCTGACCTCATTCATTTTATTTGCTTATTCGCTTTCAAAAGACACTCGAATAGAAAGCACTCGATTGATAATAAAGTGTCAACTTTAAATTCGCAAAGCAATCTCAGGAGAACTGTGTCAACACAAACACTATTTGATTATATGTACTGTATAGTATAGTAAACATATAACTGACCTCTTGCAATGTGTATAAATAACTTTTTTGTATAACAAGTAATGCATTTTGTTATCGCTGGATAATTCATTGATGTTAGCAATAAAACCCAATGACACAATTAAGCAAAATCAAGTCAAGCCAGTCACGTGAAAAGCTTTATCTTCTGAATAAATTATAATTATTTTCAGTAAGTCAAACCGAACGAAAACTTTTAAGCACAAATATTCGAGGTTAATGACACTTACGGCAAAAAAAAAGAAGAAAAAAATGCGACTTATTTACATATTTACAAAATATATAATATGTATATATTCAAAGTATTACACATTAATTAGCACAAGTATTAGAAGATGTGCTTATTAGATTGCATTTTAATGCTTTGTTAGTGGCCATTCGATTTTGATTAATTTTAATGACAACTGAGGCGACGTGAGATGCATTTTAATTATTATTTTTATTTTAATGTTGAGTTCAGTTGGGCGTGTTGCCGTTTTTGCTATTTATACCTCTGGCGCATTTTCAAAATTTGAAACTATTGCCGACTAGTGAAACTTTGCATGGGGCACAAATTGTTGAGTGTGCCGAGGGTTAAAAATAAAATTTCTATGTAGTGAAGTGTGCTGAGATTGCACATTGGAACAGTGCGAACCCTGCGATGACTCACATTGTCATGCACAAACACACACACACACACATACAACATATTACATATAAATATTCATATATATCCGGATGCAATCAACCGACAGAGTTTTGTGGGAAGTTAGTTATTCATATTTCACATTTGCACAAAAGAATCTAAATTTTAGTAATCGATTTGCGTGTCACGCGGTTCCTTTTTTTTTTTTTTGTTTTTTTTATTATTGTTTGAAGCGTTGTTTACACTATTATTAAATCGCCTCACGGTCACTTACAATTGCCAACTAATATTGCTGCAGGTTGTAACTGAGATTTACAGCACAAAACACGCGACGAATTTGCTCCAGGTACACGAGACAACAAGACAACAACAAAAGCATAAGCAAAAGCAAAGTCAGAAGCAAATACAAAATGCAAAAGCAACTCCACTTCGTATTCACAACAAAAACAAGCACGTTGCTTCTTTACTGGTGTTGGTGCTGCTGTGTTGATTTCTTTTCTTGGCCTTTATGTTTCACTATTTTTACGTCTTCAACTGCCGTCAATGTTGTTCTTTCACCCACACACACACACTCTCAAGCACATGGACACAGCCATTCAAACAATTCGCGCTCTGTGCCTTCGTTCTCAGTTCTCTTCGCTTTCCTTCGGCACTTCCGCGCTCAACAACCGACGATTTCAGACTGAAACTACCATGCGAAAATACAAACACAACTGGGAACACTGTGTGTCTGCCGGCAGCTGTGGCGAAACCTCAAGCCCATGCCCATGCCAATTGTTCGACCGTCCGAGAGAGTAAAACTGGTTGTGAGCGGAGAATGGCGATAAGTCAGGCACAGGGTGGGATTTACCTGCGTTGAGGGTTGGGCGCTACATTTCCATATCACTACTTCTTATAGTGACAGTACAAAAGTTTAACATTTTATTAAAATAACTTTCTTCATTATGATGATGATAATTAAAAGGTAAATATAAAAACTTATGTTTTAAATGGAATTATTACTATTTTAAATTATCAAAAAAGAATTGACAAAAATGAATAAGAAAATGTGTTGCATATTTTTAGGCAGTATAAATTTTAAAGTCTCAATTTGTTAAAATTGTATAGTGTCTTCTAGGCGCTAAATTAATGCCGGATGTTTAAAGTGTTTCTTATGACTTTGATATATTTTAATATTAAAATAACAAAAGCCCATTCGATTTTGGTTAGTTTTTGGCTGATTTTCAGTTTTGGAACAAACCTGATATACCAGTTTTGGAACACTGTATTGACCATCTAATTAATACTACAGAAGTAAAAATTTCAATTATTAGTTTTTTTTATTATCTCAGTAATTAAAATGATTCTGCAGTTACATTTAATTTATATTTTATTTTAAATTAATTACAATTCGTACAATTAACGTTTAACGTTTTCAAATATTTTTACTTAATATTTTAGACTAATTTGATTTTGAATTTTTCATTTAGTGATTATGTTTCTCAGTTTTTACATTAAGTTGAAACATTTTCTTAATGCTCGTACACATTCGTTCAAACTTATGACAAACTAATGACTTATGTTTAGTTGTTATTATTTTAATATTAGGTAGACTTTAATGAAATTTATAGTATGTAATTTTTTTTTGTTTTCCATTAAGTATTTTACAGCGGAATCGGGCTTAAGCTTATTTCCATTAAAGAATTTGGAAAAATTGAAAAGAACACTTTTAGTTATATACATTTGAGACTTAATTGAGAAAATAGAGAGAATAAAACTATTCATAAAAGTTAAGCTATGTTAAACATTAAAACTGTCACATTTGACTTATGAATTAATTGTAATTAATTTTATATATTACTGGGCGGTCCGCGATGGGCACGCTGTCCATGCAACGTGGAGGAATGTCTAGAGCCGGGTCGTGAATGTACAATTGCATAATCGTTATCAATTGGTATAGACCTTCGAAGTAGTACGATTTAATACAAAATCAATGGTAAATTATATGTATATTTTTAAATATAGAGAACTTTACAGTTTAGTTAGCATATCTTTAAAAGTGGATGGTTAGTGTTGACGGGATATGGACCAAACAATATTGTACGTTCTATAAGTTTTGTTAAGTTTTTTTTGTTTTGTTTTCTTTTTTAAAAGTTAGTCATCGTTTCAAACAAATGCAAATTATCAACGGTTAATTACAGTTGCAATACAAGGCACGAAATAAATATCTTTCTTTTTTTTTGTTCTGATATTTGTGTTTGTTTTTTTTTTTTGTTGTGAACACAAGTTGTGTTGCATTGTTGTAGTTGTTGTCCAGCAGGGCGGGCACTTCAGTAGAGTTAACAATAGATACGAATACAACAAAATACGATACATAGATACGATACAAGGCTTTGTAGGCATGCTTTATATATATGTGTGTGTATATGTGTGTGTGTTGGCTCCACAGCTACCAGAGAAAATATTGTGAGAGCAGAGCAGATGCATATCGAGTGTAGAATAGAACTTTTTGTATTTGTGTATATATGTGTGTGTGTTGTTGTTTTTTTTTTTAGATCAGCTTAATATCTATCAGACCTATTTGAGTGTATCGTTGAGCCGCCGCTAGTATAACCCTTGTGCGCATCGCGGCCATGTAGCGAATAACGGGAACCATACTGACTGCCATGCCAGCTGCGGTAAGGATCGTATTCCTCAATAATAGAGGGCTCCTTTTCAATGATCTGTAAGTTCAAAACATATATTTAAGTAGAATTTTTCAATTTATAATAGATTTTGCTCCTGCAATTCTAGATATTATACAATTTTTAACGTTTTCTAAAGTTTTAAAGTTCAAAATATATATTTAAATATGAGTTTAATTAATTTGTACTGATTTGTAATTGTACAAATTTTTATGTGTGATAGGGGCAAACTTACCTCTGTATTGGCACAACTACAACTCATGGCAGTGCAGAGGAAAATATTCATCAGCAACATGATGAGGAACAGAACACCCAGGGTTATGGCCAGCCAAAGCAGCCAACTGGGTCGCACACCATCATCGCAGGTTGATGAGATTACTGTAGGGAAATTGTCGGTTAATTCTGCTTAAATCAAAAATAATTATTTGCGCTTACATTGAGCCTCGGCAGGATCAAAAACGAATACAGTTGTACCCGCAATACTGGAGCCTTCCTCGTTGGTTCCAATCTGGCGGGGACCACCCTTGGTAAAGCCAGCCGTAGCCACCTCATTGCAATCGTCAATCTCCACACAGCGGCCATAGCACTGTATGACATCACACTGCAGATGAAGCTCAGATCCTGAAATAGTATTCAATTAAAGTTAGCCTTGTGAATGAGATTAGACATAGCATTATTTAATTACCTTCGGGAAACTTGAACATGGAGTCCACTGTTGCCTCGGCAGCACGTCCATCGGAAGTGGGCACAAACCGACTCATCAGACTCCGATCGTAGGGGCAGCTATGAATGAAATATACCGTTAATTAGATGTCGCTAGTTAAATGGATTGGAGAGCTAGTTGTACTTACCCGCGATCATCTGTCATCTTGATGGTCTCGTTCTTTTTGTCAAAGGCAAAGCAACTGCCCACGCGCAGACCATAGGTATCTAATAATTAATTAAGTTATTATTTTAAATATTTTATTATCAAGATTAATTTCTAGATTATTAAATTTGATTAATATGTAGATGAAAAAAAAGTAAAAAATTAACAAATAAATTCTGTATTATCTATTAGAACCAACTTTAAATGTAAGGGATTGAGTTAGTTGGTCAAATGTATTAGTCTGGGAATAATACCGGAAATTGACTTGTTGTTGGTCGAATACTTCAAGAACTTAAAAACTTTCATAACTTTGGAAAAACTGAATCGATTTTCAAGCGTAATGTCATTTTGACTATGGCTTGTCCTCTAAATTGATTCTGCATTTAAATTCAATTAATTTCGTTTAAAAAAATTTTGTCCGGTTGTACCGGAACTAGAGCCGGAACTGATATTTGCTTCGGCTTAATTACCTGTTATTAAATACTTGCTAAGTACGTTAATATAGACATTCTAATGAGGGAATGTCAAAGGTAGAGGAAAATGTGGTGATTACTTACCATTCGCCTTGGTGAACTCGGCACGAATCTTATATTTATGTCCTTGGACCGTCTCACGCACCCGGTGATCGTTTTCCAGAAATTTGAGCACAATGTGAGCATTGTCATCGCTGCAAATACGTGTATAAATGAAATTGTTACGTTAGCTAACGGTTGACCAGGCAGGCAACCACAATTACCATCAAATAGATAATTAAAAGCTCAGATAATAGACCCAAAAGTGCGGCCCACTGCAATTCGCTTGCAGTTTCATTGGCCAACAACGGCACTGGTACCGGCATTATGCAATTGCCGGTCATTACATTATAGACATATTAATTTTGTACCATATAAATATATATACACGTATTATATAGTATAGTTTTAATTTGCGCTATCTTGTTTGCTGTTTTGCACATTTTTGTCGATTTTTCTGTTTTTTTTTTTTTTTTTCAATTTACTTTTTGTTTTCAGGTAGTTTTTTTATTCCATTGCGCTTAACAGAGCGCAACAGCTTTAAAAAAGTCAGTTTTTTATTCAGTATGCACGCATACTGTACTTAAATATTTGCCCATTTGTTTGCATTGCTTTTCATTAAAACGTCAGTCATACAAAAGATTTAGACAGCGAACTTGCGTAATTTGAAATTGAGGCAAAGTCATTGGTTTTATGGAAATGAGGCAAGCGCAATTTAAATTGTTTGTACAACTTCCAGATTGTAATCTTCAAGAGGTTGCCATAAATTATTTACCGTTAATTGAGCACAACACGGTGAACTGTTGTTTGTGCGAAATGATTAAAAAAAAGCTCTAAAGAATTTCATTGTGCCGATCGCCTAATAGCCTTGAGTTTTACTTAGAGTTGAGATCTACTCGCAAAAGTACAGAGAATTTCAGAAATCAATAAAAGGCGCTATAGAAAGGCAACACCTACGGGTAGGTAGATATATGTGAGTACATTATATAGCTGAGCATAATGTGCTCTTTGATTTATTTGTAGTGCGCCGCCAAAAAAATAGAGAAAAGAAACCAAACAAGTTTCGAGAAATCAAATGAAATTAGCAAAACAACTAAAACGCAGAGCACTTTGGGCTGACGGAAGCTTTGGCCAAATTACAGCACAAACTTAACTATCTACATAAGGAGCACTCGTATATAAGTGCAATTGTCCAGAGTCTAGACAACTTAGGCAGTCAAACTTACCGAGTGTATCCCGATTTGCCACAGGTAATCACGTAAAATTTATCATCCGCCAGTTCAAGAGTTTTATGCACACGCACTGCCAGCTGAATTGAACGTTCTTCCGTGCGCTATAGAATAGAAAGAGATGAAGGGAGAAATGGGGAAAGAGAGGAGAGAAAGAAAGAGGGATCAGTTAAATCGTTGGTTATTAAAAGTTGCATAGAATTTTTATGTTGATTGGATTTAAGATGCCGCATTAATATACTAAGCTGCATGCGTTGGGAGCGCCTTTTAAATGATTATATTTATGTTTAGCTTTGGCCAGGCTTATTTGTGATTGGCTAATAATAAACGTGGTCGGTGGCAGATCCGACAACGGCTGCAGTCTGCTGTGGATCTTGTGGCACGTTAATTGTCACCATGATGTAATTGCAGACCCAGCAACAACAAGGAAATGCAAAATGCCGCCAAGTGTGACGCTGACAGTCAACTAACTCGCCAGTCCGACAGTCAGTCCGTCAGTCAGTCAGTTGGACTGCTCACACTCGACACATTTACCAGTTGTTTATCTCTTGGCCATGTTTACCTTTCGTCTGAACTTCATTGAATCTTATGCTTTGCAGCCACATTAATAGCTGCACTTTCCAGTTAATGAGTTGGCTGCCTATCATGACTCTAACAGACATTTCGGTAATAACATGTTTGCATTTCATTTCGAATACGGCTGGTATTTCATATAATTTAACGTTTTAATTGTGCAGCCACATGAAACTGACGTTGCCAGCGGTCGAGACGAGCGCAAACGAATGACTTAGGCGAGCAACTTGTTAGAATGCACACACAGTGCACTGCAGTATGTACCCATACACACACACACACACACATACACACACACACACACACACTCTCTAATTCAAGTACTTACACAGACATGAGCTCATCTTAATTATGTTTTGTATGGTTATGCAAGTGCAACTGTTGCTGTCTGAATAATAATTCGCTCTTAATTTATCAAAGATATCAAAAAACTGTATTCATCTTAAATTTAAAGCTCAAAATTTTAAATTTGTATATTCTTATTATTATTTCTAATTTTTGTTGTTATAAATAAATGAAAACATTTTAAAATATTTATTATTTAAACTTTAAACAATTATTTGCTTTTCAAATTTTTATTACTAAATATATTTCTTTAGTCAGATAACTTATTGGCGTTAAATAAATAAAATCCCAGCTATAAATACATCTCGCTGTATAATGATGATTCAGTTGACCTTGACCCGCAATTGGCAGCAGTTATATAATACAACAACAGTCATTAAATGACGTTCAAGTGGACCAACTTAAACAACTTCACTACAGCATACACTTTAATGTATATACACTGCAATCAATAGTTCAATTTCGACTTGTCGCATTGTAGCAGCTGTTCGACAAACTGGTTTTAGTTTCCATATACAAATTTAAATGTTTTTGTTTTCTTTTATATTTATTTTTTATCTGGTTGACGTCCCACGCCTGCGTTAATCTATTGGCATATTACGTATTAAATGTTGTCAGCGTTTTATGAATGAATCGAAGCTTTAAAGTTTTGCAGTTTGATCATGGATTATCTCTCAACAAACTAAGGAGTTAAGTACGTGTTTGTAAGTACAACATTAGTTTAAAATGTTAGCAAATAAACGCTAAGATAAGTGTGCATAAATACCTCAGACATAGCTGGAAAATAATATCAATAAAGAGTTAGAGATTGAGTGTGAGTGGCTGGTTAACATGGCAACGAGTGTCACAATCTGTTGGCCAGCTCATGCATCAGGATGGAATCGAATAAAGGCAAACCAAGTCGAGTGGAGCGATAAAATGACGAGCTCAAAGACGAGAAGAAACCAAGAGTGTTGAGGGGAGTTAAGAGTGCAGCAGACATTGCTAGCGGATGAGCTCATTATGAAGTTATTATCAAAGTGGAGAAAATGACTGCGTTGATTTTCCATATATGTATGTACGTTCTCGACTTACTCTGTGGCAATGTCTATTTGAAAATTACTTAATTGAACAAATTGGCATACAATTTGAAGTTCGTTTTGTTTGTTTGCCTTACTGTCAGTGCAATGCAATTAACATTTAAATGATTATAATGGTGCTGCACAAAGAACCATAACACTCATCATCATAAAATAATGGCAAAATAATTTGCGGCTAAGCGTCCCACTCGCAATAATACAAGAATACGAAATATGAAATAAGTTCAAGTACATCAAACTCAACCCACGATGACAACAAATGCGAGTACTCGTACTTGTACTCCTATTCGTATTCGAATTCGTATTCGTATTCGTATTCGTACAACAATAACAACTTGAACTTTATGTTAAATTGTTGGCTGACTGGGATTGCGGCTTGGGCGTCTGTCTTGCCATTGTCAGCGCCAATTTCATGGTTTGCCAAGTACGGCAATGTGAGGGCTTTTGCCATAAAAACCGAATCAAAGAGATTACGGCGCTCCAAAGTGGCTGCAACCAGTCCAATCTTGTTGATGTCGAGTCTAAAGAGATTCGAGATTGTTTCAGTTGCTGTTTTAGTGTTTGTGTTTGTGAATTGCATCTGCAATGGTCAAGGTCAGTCAAAGTCGAGGAGGCAAAGCAATTAATGCCCTACGATAATATTTGCCAAGAAATTGAATCAAAAATTGTTCGAGAGCTTTTGAGAATATATGTACTTGTACAGACAAAAAATTCTTTTGACACAAATTCCGCGCGTACACACACACACACACACATAGGTTAGAACAACAACAATGAGAACAAGCAACAAGAGCTTGGAATGCTGTCAAAGTCGAAGCGTGGAAAGCCGTGTCTGGGCATGTGAACTGTCTGAGACGCCGGCGCGCTGTCGACACTCCCAATTGGCAACAGTTCCCCCCTGAGTTCCCTCTCTCACCACCAAATTGTAGGGCTAAAATAAAACCCAAGCAAGCCGTCGCGATAAGCGTGATTTAATTTTATAGGGGACCTCCCCTTTTTGGCCGGCAAACGGAAGGTGGGCCAAGAGCGCTGAAATAAATCTGCTACAGCTATGTATGTATGTATGCATGCAGGTAAGTCTGGTATACTCTGGTGCCTATGTTGATATGGCCTGGTCATAGTTATTTATAAAATTGGGATACAGGGTGCAGTCGGGAGATTTGACATTGCAATTAATAATGTTGTACTTTGTATGTGCTTAAACTTATAACATGACGTGTAACGATGATAATTTGCATTACAACACGCTGCATTATGATTGTCACATAGATACACACACACACACATGCTTACACATGCATACAGTGCGTGCATATATAGTGTATGTCATATTTGACATATCGGCTTACATATGGGTATGGCTAATGCTAATGGCTTTCTGCGTAGATTCTGGTTACCTTTGTCTGCCATTGTTTAAGCTCAGGCGCTGTTTACCCACACACACACACAGACACACACTCACACATTGTCTGTCAACGCCCGTGGTACACGTAGGATTAAACTTGATTTTTATTGCCATCGTTACTATATAGACTGACGACTAGTCGTCGCCTTCTGCCGTCGTCGTCGTCGTCGTTAGCATCAGCCATTGCTGATTTGCCTTGATTTGGGGCCAAGACTCCAAGTACACCAGATTCGAGATTCGTTCAAATTTATGCGCATGCGTGCCCCCAACCCTGCCCCACCCATTGCCCCCACCTCTAGTACCCTTTAGACGGTGTCTGCGTCACAGACCAACCGTAGACAAGGTCTTTTCGTTGGCATGTGAAACACACAAGTAAGAGACGGCAGCACGACAATCAGATACCCCTTGTTTACAACATACGGAGAGACATAAGGAGTTATGTCAGTTAAGATTTTTTAAAAATGAGATCTTTGGAAATACATAAGATGGTATATCAATTACTTATATTTTCCGACTGTGAATTTTTCATTTAATATAATTTTCTAAATATTTTAAAGAATTGTATGGTCAAATATATATTCCCTATAACCCACAATTCAACAAATATTTAATCATAAACGGATAATAATTTTCAACCTATATCAAATAATTGGATTCCCAAATTAGTAGGATGGACTTTTTTTTTTAATTTTTTATCTGATTACCTCATAAGTATTTTGTAAAAAGGTGTGCCAAAAATGAAGAAACAATTTTAGCCTCAAAAGCCTCCTAACCTATCCCGAATCAGAATGGGAAACTATCAGGCTTGTATTTGAGCTAATGTGGGTTTCGGACTCATACTGATTTTCAAAGATCTATAAAAGTTAAAGAGAACTCAATTCCTTACCAAAGTTTTTGAACTCGCAATTAAGATGTAACAGGTAAATATATATTTTATGCTGCGTTTTGAAATGCTTAAAAATATATGCGGAATTAGGCAGTAGTCTTAGTGGTTAATATTGTTAAAGAAGCGTGGATTGGTTATGCTTACATTGCTTCCACTCACGTTGCTGACCAGGATGCCACAATAGTCGCTCGATCCCTGCTTGGCCCAAAGATTGAGGCTGAATGCAACCGCATCGCTGCCATCGCCCATGGCCATGCAGGACTGTGTGCGATGATCCCGCACATGGACCGCACCCGTGTAGCCGGAACTGAACTTCACCTTGATGTTCATGGTGCCCGCCTTGCAAGTGGCTGTCACATGGGGCGCAAACTCACTGGGCGCTGCTGGCGGTTCCTGTGTGGCAACCTGTGAACCGAGAGAGAGAGAGAGAGAGAGAGAGAGAGAGAGGGAGAGATTAAAGTACTATAAGTATTTTTATTTTTTGCTAATAACTATGACCTAATTTTCAGTTGTCTGGGAACTCATATATATATGAGATAAACATGGTGAACATTAAAAAGCCAACTCATAGGATAAGCATGGGAAGACATTGGAATACGAGAATTCTAATTAATTTTAATGGCCAAAACCAAAGAGTCAGCAAAAGTCGCAATTAATAGCAAAAGGCAACGGCAATAAAAGACTTGGAACTTAGAACTTTGGTTTCTTTGGCGGCCACAACTGGCAGTTAGTTGCACGTTTTGGGCCAGTTTCAGGTCCAGCTTCGGATTCAGCTTCGGATTCAGCTACAGCATCAGCTCAAGTCGCGCACTGTCAAAGGCATTTGGCTTGAAGATAATTTATTGGCATGCTCTCGACTTGGGCTGCCGTCGCGTCGTCGTGATAATTGAATTTGTGCTCCAACTTCAGACGATGCCAAGACCTGGAACTGGAACTGGAACTGAAGTTACAGACCGTAGGCGCTAGATAAGCAGCACAAAAGTTAAGTAAGTCATGTCATGACAATCGCACTGATGCCGATTTGCCTCTTTTTTTTTGTTGTTGTTATTTTTTGGCCAACTCACGTTCTTGGTAAGCCGGCCCTCAGGCTGGGCAAACTATTCGAGGCGCCTGTCCAAAAAGAAGGCGCAACAATTCCCTCCGCTTGACGGGCCCCAAATTGATTTATGTATATTTACTTTCCAATGGTGGCCTGAGAAATCCATTTGAGTTGCATTCATCCAACTGGCCAGTCATTATAGCTTTTAATATTCTTAGTCCGACAGTCTGACTGTCCGGCAGTTAGCTCTGATTCCGTTTCAGTTGCTGCTACTGTGCGTCAAGTGAAATGTAGCAACGGATCAACCCAATTTGTGTGCTGCAGTATTGCAGGTATGCCAAAAACATGTTGGCTAGTGTGCCACTTTCCAACTTGCAGCTTTTGCCAACTAGAACATCCACTTTGCATAGCAAAAGGAATTTATGGTCAACAGCCAATATAGTTTTATAAGTCTTTATATAAATGCTGCATGTTTAACTCTCCGCATGCAGTTTGCTTTGTGGCCAGGTTAGCAATTATAGCCACATCTTTTGGCGGCACAGTTCAATGCGCGCTGCTCCAACGCTCGAGGGTCACATACAGCACGTAGCAAATGCAATTCCAATTTCAACTCCAATTCCAATTCCAGCTATAACTCCAGCTCCAGCTCCAACTCCCATGACAATTTGTCGCTTGGCAAAATGCAATTGTTTTGTATAAATTTTGCATTTTACTCGTATACATTCAGTAAAAGAGTCGCAGAGTCGCAGTCACAGACGGAGCCAGTCAATTAAAATAGTTTTTGCATGCTCGTTTCACTATCGTTGGGCTTGTTAAAAATCTGCAACAACAATACAAAATTGTTGCCAGCTGTTTGGCCTTTGTATTATGCAACACGCTCTGATTGTTGTTGACTTTCCATATAAACAAAGCCAAAACTAACGAAAATACTTGAAAAACTAAAACAAAAAATATATATATATATAAAATAAATCTAAAAACAAAAGCGAAAACGAAAACAAAAAATCTCAAACACAATTAGACACTTGCGCTGGAAGTCACGCCAGACCCGGAGTCATTGCTGCAGCCGGCGTACACTGAAAGGCGACCATTAAATCCAATGAGCCGAGTCTTTGATTTTGATGGATTTGGACTGGACCATGTGCTCAGTCATTAGCCACTACCTTAGTCGTAGCCGCAGGACACTTGGGTGATTTTTTAAGACCAGCAAAAAATTCCTTTCAACCATTCAACTGACTTGCGAAACAAAAGACTTGGAACACAAACTTGTCTGCTAACACAATCGCAGTCGCCGCACATGTAAATCCTATCAAAATTGAACGCAGTCTTGGCCACGCACAGCTGGAGCTGACTTCAACTGGACTGACTGCCTGCCTGGCCAGACTGGGCCATTAAGCTCAGCCCACTGTTGATTTATATGGCTGCCGGGGTCAAACGCTGTTGCCATAAACCAAAGCTCTTCCAACACGGCTTTAACTATTAACTATTAGGAACTAAGATGTGCGCAATTAGTACTCGAAACGAAAGTTGCCAGTTGCCGTCGCGGCAATTAACTGCTTAAGAATGACAAAACTGCCAGAAGTATTTTGAAATTGTGAACACCGATATTTCAATGCTCTAACAATGAATTGAAATTACAAAAAGAAAAAACAATGAAAACTAATTTCTCTTAGTTCCTCAAACCAAGCAAGCAATGATTTTATAGGCAAATATTTTCGTTTAGAGTTTTGCATTTAATTAAATTAAATTCATTAAGCATATTAAATTAATTAATTTCTTGTATAAAAATATAAAAATGAATAGTGATTAAATTTAAAATAGATTTTTTGTGACTCAAAAAAGATGTTCGAAAATTCGTTCGGTTATCTTCTAATGCAAATCTCATTAATTTCTTAGACTTTTTTAGAACACACCAGATAACCCTGATAATTGTACTTAATTATCTTCTGTTTATTTCATTCGAATTTTATTACAATGATTTTCTTAATCAGTTGTTTCGTTAACCCCTGTTTCGTTCCATAACAGTAGAAGTAAATCAGATACGAACATAAAAAAAAATACTTACTTCACAATTTTTCATTCCTTTGTAAAACTATAATTGGATTAGCACCTGGCCAATTTTTTGTTATCAAATTGAATAGTACAGCTAAACGCAACTATAAAACAATTTGGTTCACGTTAAGAAAGTTCGACCGTAGTTATATAATGGCTTAATGATCTTGCCATAATAATGTATAACAATATGCTTGTGGCAATGGTCACAACTAATTTGGCTTAATGTGTAGCCAAGACTCATACACTCACTTATGGGTGTGTTTCCCATTGCTGCCGTTTAGAAAACTTAAATATTGCGCAATAGTTTCTCGGCGATACAATCTCCAGAGCTCGAGTTATAGAGCTGCTAAGAGTCTGAGCTTCGGCTGAGTGCAGCTGTGCATATTTTCGAATGATTGCCAAATAAATTTGCTAATGCTAAAGCCAGAGCTGAAAATGTTAACACAGAGAAACAACAACTTGTGTTAGAAGCGAAACGAAACTCGTGCCTAACAAAAGGCGTACACTCGATAAGAGGGGCAACTAAAAGGGGTTGTGGGGGCAAAGAAGGTTGCTTTAACATATTTTGTGTGCATTTGAATTTCCGCTATGTGGCGACTGTGGTGCAGTAATAAAGCTTGGCAAGTAAATTATAACATAAGGCCTCGGACACGGCCCGACCCGGCACAACTCGGCTAAGACCGGCAAGCTGGTCTCAGTCCCCAAGTCCCCAAGTCTCCGAGTCTTGAAGTTGGAGTCCTCAGTTGGCTGCCAAGTTGCTGCTGCTGATTGCAAATTGTCACGGTATTTTCGCTGGCAGCGCATAAATTGCCGTTTAAGCGGCCGCAGATCGCATTACAGCCGTTGTGCAGTCGCATATTGTTGGCCGTATTTATGTTTAGTGTCGACTTTTTGGGCCTGGCCGAAAGCTTAATGAAGCTGCAGGCTAAACAAGTTTTGTGCCCGTTTATACAATGAGAGCAGACTGTCAATAAGTATTTTTTTTTCCCAGGTTTTCTGCATTTTCACACAGTCCTAAGTAGCATTTTTTTCAAGGCGGGAAGCCTCAAAAGTTTTGAAGATGGTTTTAATCTTTCAATTTCAATTTTACAATAAAAAGTTGTATAAATCTTTGTCATTTGTGTCTAATTTTCCTTGATTTTTAAAGATAAGATATAAAAGAGTATGAAACTTTTGTAATTATTTGTGTTTTTTGTTGTCTTTTTTACTTTTTTTGATAACTAAAATTAAGTCTTGTAATTAATGTCGTTGTAGCTGCAATTAAATTTCAATTTGCTGGCGCTGTTCCATTGAAGTTCTGACGTGCTAATTTCATAGCACGTAGCCGTCTGCACGTTCTCATCTCATCCGACCCAGACCCAGACCCAGACCCGGACCTAGACTCAATGCTGGTGCCCCTTTTAACAGACACACATACACATAGACTGGGGTCAATTGTATGGCTTTTACGCTGTCGTAGCACTAATATAATAATAAGCACTTGTCTATGGTTTTGTCTTTTGTTGTTGCGGCTGCCGCTTCTGAAAGGCAATCAATAGAAAACATCTTGTAACTTCTTTTTTTTTAACTGTTAACCAATTCAACAACAACAAGAGGAAAAAAGATTTCAAAGAACTTGTCATGTGCTGCAGACATTTTGCTGCTTATTTATGTGTTTTACTAATTGCTAGTTTTTGAGTGAGTTCACTCGGAGTCTGAGTTGCACTTCTTTTCTTAACAGACTTAACAGTAGCATAAGAAAAGTTTCGTTTTAATGGTTTTTCACTACACTGCAGCCACTTATGAATATGGCAAGAACTTTCTTCTCAGTTGTGATTATCTATCTGATGGAATCATGCTGTTTTTGTACTATACATCAAGAAATTAAATGGGCTAAAATGTTTTGAAAGCTGGCTTTAATTGAATTTATCTTGGAGTTAACCCTCTCAACGCATTAACAATGCTGGGAAATTGTCGAAAGCTCTTTCTATAATTCTTATGCATTTCTTGCTCGTTTATGTGCTCATTTAATTATCATTAATCAAGATTTGAGTGCTCAAATTATAATTCTGTGTGAGCTTTAATTTGTTACGATTTTGTAGCAGATTGTGGCTAATATAAGATCTTTCAAAAAAATCGGATTTCATCTAATCTGAACAAAATTCCGGTCAAAGCTTCATTTGTCGTGATTTTCCGCTAGTGACACTTTCCATATTTATTACCTTAATTGCTGGATGATGTTTATTCAGCGCACGAAAAGCTCATTTTTAAGCCTCTGAGCTGAAAAACATTTTCCGAAATGCTCCCGGCCACTGAGCAATTTTCATAAATGCCACTTTCCATGCACATCATTTGCGAAAAAAGAACCTGAAAGCGGTCTGACAGTCGGTCTCATGGGATGGCTAAAAAGGCCAGGTTGTTACTTTTTTGGAGGCACAACATTGTGAGCATAAGCCTCAATGACGGGCCAATAGAAGGCCCAATGGCAGTGGAAATTTCAACTGGAGACAACTCACAAAAATGCAACAAAAGCAGAACTGGCAAATGGTTTTTCCCATTAGTTTCGAATAAAACCTACTTTTACCTCAGGTAACAACACAAAAACAGAAAAAAAAACAATTGCTAAATTGTTGTTGTTGTTGTTGCTGCTGAGTGAAAAGAGGAGAAGCAGAGGCAAAAACAGAGACAGAAACAGAAACAGATCACAGAGCGCTGCAGGTGAACAATGCAAGTTAATCAAATAATGAAGAGTCCTAACCAAAGTTAAACAAAAGAAAGAACTTTCTCCATTGGGCAACCTACACCGCTGAGAATCAAGCGTTCTTCTCTCTATGGCTGATGCCAATGACGACCCAACATTTTTGCATAAATTTTAATGAATTTTACGCTACAATAACATTGAGCAACTGTCGGACAGTAAACAAAATAATTTGCACTCGAAATCAACGCGGCGTTAAATTGCGTCAACACAGGGCAGCTTTAGGCCAATAGATTTCGTGGTCAGTTTGTTGGCGTGACATAAACACGCTGTTTTTTTTAAGTTTGTTTCTATTTTTGTGCTTTTATACCCTTGCAGAGGGTATTATAATTTTCTAACGAATTATGTAAAACTACTCTCTCAAGTTTGAATCTACTATTAAGAAACTTGGAAGGTCCGTTTTTTGTTGCTGAATATTAACGATTAGTATGAATAACTGTGCTATTTCTTAAAATACTATTATTCAGACTATATATAATTAAAATTGAACAACTCTATCATATTGTTGCCATATGAAATATTGGTCTAAAATTAACTTATACATTTTCATTTAATTTGTTTTTTAAATTTAATATTTTGGTTCTGTAAAACATTATAATCTCCATCAAATCTTGAGCAAATCAGAAGCTATATTGGACTAATACTAATAAAAAGGGTATCAAATCTCCGGCTTTCCAACCTTAACCATTTGAATTTGTTAGACTGTGAGAATTATGGCCAACATTCGTATCTAACTGCGCAACACACTCAGCTGACCGACCAATCTAATGGCAAATGGTAATGGAGTCGCTGTCGCCGTCGCTGTCGCTATCGCAGTCGCTGTCGCCGTCACAGTCGCTTCCTGGCCAATACCAGTACTGGAGTGGCATCGTCTGAAGACACACTACTAACCCACTGGCGGTTGCGTGCGGCTAACAAACTGGTTGCTCTTCTAATTGCCCCAGTCCAGCTGTGGCGACGAGTATGACAACCCATTGCGGTCCAACCCGACCAGTTCACTTCATTGCACTCAATTTTGTGGTCGATATGATTTGATGCGTGTCCGAAAGGAAAAACAAACTTTCAGCTGGATTGTTAATTAGAACAAAATAGCTTTACTTAATGTGAATTCTATTTGCATTCCGTGGTTTCGAGTATTATTCAAAAAAACCCATAAACAACAGGGGAAAAAACGTTAGGCCAAGTTCTAGTTAATATGTTTGAATGTTTACTTAAAATGCCGGTTAACTGTACAAGATCTATACCGTTAACGTAAGCACAAAGCTAACTTTAAATAACTTCAATCAAAGAGCCAAAGCCAAAACAATCAACAAGTTTGTTGCCTAAGTCTTTTGTTTGTGTTGCTGCCTCACCGCAGGTTCTAAGAAACAAAACAATGAATCATATTTAAAGTGTATTCATGCTGTTCTACATATCGTTAGATTACTCGTAGCTCGTATCTTGTAGCTATACGCCGGGATCACTTCAATTGACTTGGCTACAACACGTGCTTGTCAGTTTGGTTTTGGTTAACATTCTTACCACATCAAATAATGCAAAAGCCCCACAGCTTAACCACAGGCCAACGTCAGGCCACTTGCGGTCAAATTCAACGCGTCATTTCTTACCAAATACGCAACTTCTCAATTCGTTACCGATTTTCGCATTTTTTTGATATTTACGGCCAACATTCAGCAGTCCAACGGCATGACGACATGGCCCAAACACATGTGTGTATGCATAGATACTTATATATTGCCTTATACATAATCATAACACTGGGTGTTAGTCTGTTTGTGTATGAGTCTGTTTGAGTGTATGTATGTGTGTGTGTGTGTGTGGGTCTAGAGAATTAGCATATTTTGTTTGCTTTGACATTGAAACTGATTTTAATGGCCCATAACAACAATAACAATAATAACAGCAACGCGACAAATACACTGCTAATATGCAAGTCAATATTTACATTCGAGCATTGAGCATTAAATACTGAGCCCCGACAAAAGTGGCAGCAATTATAATTATAATTGAGAAACATGGTCGCATGTGTGGAGCATTTTAAACACTTTTCGTTGACCAAAAACCAAGGTGTCTTTGGCAACTGTACACAGAGTGTGTGTGTGAACAACCTTTGAGGGAAATTAAAACAGAAAACGCAAGTTCGCAGTTTGCTTAATAAGTGTAAAAATCAGGCAGAGTGTACGACAACAGCAACAGCAACAACAACTACAGAAAGTACCGTAAGGTAGCTAAATTTCAATTTTAACAGATATTTAACACGCATTCACATGTAAAACTCTGTGTGTGTGTGTGTGTCTGTGTTAGTGTATATGCAGGTAGATGTTATATGCAGACGACGCGTCGGTAAACTTATATCATCATCATCATTAGCAGGCTTCGGCATAATCATCTTTAGCTTCATCATTATCATCATGATGAGCATCATAATCATCGTCAGCGGCTTCGCTGCGTTTGTTTGCCGTTGTTTCTGCTTCAAGGTTCTGTGAGTTTTGCATTAGTCAAAGCTAACTAAAGGCTAAGTAAATACTTAGACTTAGCTGTTTTGACTTTGATTGTAGGCCGTGCTTTTTTTTTAGCCACTTGCCAAGCCCAAAACGACTTTATTGATGTCTCCGTGGGCGTTGAGCTCGGTTTTTTCTCTGTGTTTTATGATGTCATTTTTAAACGGGCGCCGACTTCAATGAACAGTTCAATATACCCGTTAGTCGTATGCATATATACAAGTACTTTTACTTATATTTATTTAATTCAAAAAGAAACTGAAAGTCTGAAAGAACTATCAATCAAATGTTAAACTTTTGCTGTATAAATTCACTGTTAACATAGTTTTACTTTTATTTAAGTATTATTTAAGTAAAAACTAACTAACAATAACAACGACATAAATATGAGTGTATGTCGTATATGCAGCTGCTGAAAGTCCGGCTTAAACCAATTTCAATTGGTGCCAAGCCTTTGCAGCCGTCGCTTTAATAGATTTGTGCCATTTCATGAGCCGAAAATGAAATCAAAGCATTTCTCTGATCGAGCTCAAACAATTGAAAATTGGCTTATGGGAGAGGGCCATCTAGTGCATGGGTAAAAGTTAAGATATCGGTCAGTGGTACAATCGAAATAGTGAAAAATATGAGTACAAGCTCCAAGTACCAAGTTGTTGGAACTGCCGCCAAGCTATTGATAAACTGACAAACTGGCGAAGCGAGAAACTAGCGCAGCTGCAACTTTAGTTCACTTCAGCTCAGTTCAGTTCAGTTCAGTACAGTTCATTAATTTGTCTTGGTTGGAAAATTGCCGTGGAAAATTCACGTGCCCGCAGCGAATGTTGTTTGCCGTTGTGCTGACTTTACGAGTCTGCCATGAAAATGGTCCGGTAATGTCAGAACCCGCAGTTAACCTCGTTTTTATGCCTAGCCCCTTACAGAACATTATTGTATGCAAATGAAAAGTGAAATGGAAGAAAACTGCTCCCCATACGACCTGTGATAATTGTGTACTTTTTCCACTCACACAACTGAGAGACAAATGGTGCTAGATGGTGAACCGAAGAGAAGAGAAAAGGGAGAGGGGCTAGTTTATATTTCAGTAGGAACTTACCTGTGATATTAACAGTACGCTGAACAGCAGCCAAAGCGCCGTCAATGCTTTCTTTGTGTTGTGTGTCGACATTGTGGCGCACGTTCGTTGCCTAAGTCTTTTGTTTTCGGTGCCGTATCCTTTTGGCAAGCTGCAAAAAGTCGTTTATCAAAACCATTTGCATTGAACAATTGTGCAAATTGTTATGGCAAATTATGGCAAATTTCATGCGCCTCACGCAGTTGGCAACTAAAAGCGGCTTTCAGTTGCAGCTCACAACAGATTACTCATTCACTAAGTGTTACTTTTTTTTGTATTTTTTTTTTTAATTTCTAAATGCTCAACAGACGATGAGTCAATGACAGAACAATGCGAGAGCTATACAAGTGTAGTATACTGAATTCTGCGGTTTATTGCTGCGCTTTCAACAGCACAGCTGCAACTCAGATCATTACAAGATATTTGTGGTTTTCTGGTCATAACTTTCTAGGAAACTTAAAGTGCGCAAACGTGACACAAGTGTATAGACTTCAGACTGCTTGCCACAATAATTTCTAATCTTTTAATATGATTTTTTATCTATGAAACTCCGGCTGCAATGTGGGCCACGCAGACACAGCAGCGCAGCTGTTTCTCACGTACACGACTTCGTTTTCCATTTCACATGGGCTTTAATAAAAATCAAAAGCGACCCGACCCGATCGATCTGTTAAATTAACTTGCCTGTTTTCTCGGAATAAAGGTTTGCGAAACGTTTCTAATGAAACAATGTGACTGAAAAAAAACAAGTTTGTGCATATAAATATATGCACATGCCAATTGTAGGTATACAAAAAATTAAATATTAAATTTGCGAACATTAGGACTGACTGAGTTAACTGGGAGAAAAGTGGGCTTACGTCATGAGATCGCATTGTGAAACAAAACAGTGACACCGATTGTGATCACTGATCAGTCAACAGAGAAGGGGGGAATTAATCCACTGAACATTCGGACATTTGGCATTGTTTGAGCACAGCTTCAAGTTATTTATAGCCAGTCTAAATAATTTATATAGTGCTGCTAAGAGCACTAACTGGCGGAAATAGCAACATACCCACGCGCAGCTAAGCACAACTATACACGCACACACACACACATACACACACACAGATCTAACATCACTTCAAGCTAACATCAAAGCTAATAAAAATCTGTATTTTTTTTGTTTGTTGAAAAACATATGCAGTGTGAACACAATTTATGCAATAGCCTTAACAACATTTAGCCAATAGTTGTTAGATTCAACTAAAAAACGTGAGCGTGCAACTAAGAGAAGCAACCAGTTTAAGCCAAGTTAAGAGCATATGCCTTAGCGATCAGAGAGTCGTTTTGCTCACAAATTCGCGCAAGTTTCAAGCATTTTAATATATTCGTTTCAAGCTATTTCCTTAAAGTTTTCACATGAAATTTGCCATTTGCCATTTGCCAATTTGTTTGTTAGTCTATGCATATTGTTTATATTTGTTTATGCAAAGTACGTATTTTATGTATTTCTTTTGAATTCACTTCGTTGTTGCGCTCTTAACGCATTTTGTAAGCGAGCGCGCACGTGAAAACAAGTTTTATGCAACAAGTTGTGGCGCATTTATTGTTATTTATAATGATTACAATTTAAACAAACAGTTGTTTATTTTTGTTTTTGTCTGTAAACAAATGACGTCTGTTGCTTGCACTCACACAATATTATTAGATATGTTATTGAAACTAAGTATTCGACTGAAGAGCGCGCTTCAAAACACAACTCAAAATGAAATACAAGTTTCCGCTTGACACGTTTGCAACGACTTTACGGCTCGAGAGTTTTGTTGGGACTGAAACTCTGGCAGCGTGGAGCTTGTGCCTTGGATGCTCATGGCTCCAAGCTCAGTTAGTTGCCGCTCTGTTGCTGCCATTCGTCATTGTTGTTCTCCCTCTCTCTCTCTCTCTCTTCCTCTGTCTCTCCTTTGTTGTTGTTTTGTGTTTACACACAGACATTTTTTCACGTCGCGCTTTTTGGCCACATCTTTCGTTTGTTTAACGCCTCATCCGCATCTGCTGCTGGCCATTGTGAATGAAGTTGCCAGATCGCTGGAAAATGATTGCTCCCACTTGGCTTCAATTCATTCACACCATTCAACAATACCGTTACTCTCTGTGCTGATAAACATAATGTATGTGTGTGTGTGTGTTTGAAATGTGCGTATGTGTGTGTGTGTGTGTGTGAGGTGGTTGCTCGCTGAAAACGTAAAAAAGATTTGAATGAATCGATACACCCGCAGGTTTACTATCAGACGCATGCGCACTCGCTCAATGGGGGTTACAATGCACTGAGAGTAACTACTCCAGTGTTGACTAACGTTATATAAATAACGGATTATTTTCATTTTAGTTGCCTACAACTGGAGAAATATTAAGATATTTTACATTCTATAAACATACAAGATTGAAAGATATTCTATAAAAATTTCTCTATATTTTTTCAACTCGCGTTTTTCCATCAGCAATGATTATTTGAAAACGCTCCCAATACCACTTTCCTCTCAACTTCTTTCACTCTCTCGCTCTCTTTTCTCTGGCATGCTCTCATTCCGTTACACATTACGTTTTTGGTGGGAAATTAATATATAACAACTCAACTCGTCGCTCAGTGAAAATTTCATCACCGTCGTTGACAGTTCAACTATTTTTTGCATTCTGCGCTCGAAATTGAATAACCAAAATTTAAAAAAAATATATATATATGCACTTTTTGTGTTCAGTTTAGATCATTAAAGTCATCTGAAAGTATTCTCGGTTATTTGACTTAAACGATTAATCACCCAAGTACAAAAATCAAAAGTGCAAATTTCTCAACGCAGTTTAGAGAAAAGAAAAAGTTGCAAGTCAAACCGAAAAGGAATTTGGAACTGCCAAAAAATCGAAACACGGTAAAAATTCTGTATCACTAAGTCAGTCAGACAGGCAACGTTTTGTGCTTTGGTGTGTGTGTTTGAGTGTGTTCATAGTGTCTGTGTGTGTGTGTGTGTGTATATATATTTGAGTCTGTACGTGATAAGCGTAGTCAGACGCCGTAACAACAAACCCCAGGCAGGAACAGAGGCAGAGACAAAAGCGTTTTATTGAATTATATATAAAAACAAAAAGCGTTGGGCGATTTAAGCATATGGATTGGGACAAACCCGCTAACCCATAAACCCACAACAAAGCCAGAAGCAACATTCTAACCAGGGTGAGTGGGCGGGGGATGGGGGACGGTGGGCGGTGGTTTGCGGGGGCGTAACTTGTGCATTTCTAATATGCATTGCTAATTGCCAAGTGAGCAAATATTACTTAGAGCAGTAAATAAATAAATAAATATTTGTTGCAGCCTGAAAGTATGCAAAAAATTTCACTTTAGATAATGAGCGAAGACTGAAGCATACACACACACTCCCACACAGACGCCTACACACACACTCGCACATCGCACGTGTGTCGTGCTGAATATGTGCCAATTAATTTGTCTCTTATTTGTGAGGCAACAATGTGTTGCAGGCGAGTATTTTGTTTGTTGCTGCCACTTGCGTGTGAGTCTTTGACCTCAGAGCTGCACATCGTGCCACATTTCTGTCACGTTTTTATAGCCTACTATTTTTTGTTTTTTTTTTTTTTTGTTTAATTACCATCGAAAGGCCATTAAATGTTGGTTTAAACGGCAAACCAAAACTGCCAAGACACATGAGCCAAACAAATATGGCAGCTGAACCGACATAAAGAATGGAATGCAAAGGATATGCGGTGTATGAAAATGGGTTAGTTGTGGCTGCAGGTGTTTCTGGTCTTGCTTTTGCATTGCTGAGGCAGCAAAATAATGAGCGCAATGCTCCAAAGCCCCTGCCATGCATCTTTCCATTGTGAGAACTATTTTGTGGCATAAAATGGCAAAGTCTTGTCCGTTGTGGAATGAAATTCAAACTCCTGGTGATGTTGATGGATCGTTGGGTCCACTAAGCTGCCACCTAATGCACAGCATAGAACCCACCCATCAAAAGGTTAAACGCTGTAATAAAGTTTGAAGCACAGATTTGTGTTGCATGACCCCAAAAAAAGGTGGTAAAAGTTGTTTCCCAGTACGTTGCTATGATTATGAGTTTCGAAAGTTTCCTCTCAACTGAGAGACGAGATCAGATAGAAAACTCAACAGTATGAATAACCAAAGCTTTCAAAAATTTAATAAAATTTAAAATTCATGTCATTAAATTGAGTTAATTTTACAAATGAATAATAGAAAATAAAATACATTTTTAATGAATATATTGCGAAAATATCTCTGACAGAAATACCTCTATTTTATTCAGTTGTTTTCAAAAGCAATTTCTATCAAAATTTCTAGACATTTCTGGAACACGCATTAAGGAAGCTGGCATTAGAACTGATAGGACTTCATATACAACTTTGATTGAACTCTCAAATTGCTAAAGCAAGCAAAATATTGAGTTAACGAGAACAAACATTTGCTTCATCAGCGTCAACTTTGTTGGCTTCTGCGTGTGCAAAATTGTTATATAAACAATCAGAAATATATATTCTTGGCCACAGTTACCTCAATATCGTCAGCTATTCGTGTTATTGCTGAATAAAATAAACTCATATTGTCCATGTTGGTTTTGTTGGTTTGTTGGTCTGTTGATTTGTTTTCCAATGAGCATTCCATTTCCGATTAAATTTGTTCGGCGGTGTCATCTGTAAACTTTGACATTTAGGCACGAGCACAAGCACAAGCACGAGCACGAGCACGAGGATAAGGACGAGTGCCAGTGAAATGGCAAATGTCAAGCCGAGGCAAGTTGAAGCGCCGACACTTGCACAGCTTCAGGCCGAAAGAAAGCCACAAGCGTTCTCTCTTAGAGCTAAGCTGGTTTGGTTCACGTAACATGCCGCATTGTAAGCGCCAGACGGAGTGACGCCATTGCCGAATTACATGGCGTATGTGTAATATGCGGCAAGCATTACATAGCTTATAATGAAAGCTTATGTCATAAATGCATTGAGTTCAACATTGTCCAAATTATTCGAATCACAATCTATCTGCACGCTTTATGCATTTTATATGACGCCATAAATTCGGTATTTGCAATTCCAGCACCCCCTTAACGAGCTAACAAATTTCAATTTCAATTTATGTGCATATCATCATCAGCGTCTTGCCAAGGACATTCAAGTCCAAGTTGCGTCTAAGGCAGCGATGTCAATTTGTGGCACGCACTCAGCAAAAGTCGCAATTGTGAACGAAAGCGCTTGTAAGTAGGCTACGGAAAGTGGTTCAACATTTAACAGTCACAACTTTAATTAGAGGAAGTGTTATTAAACATGTCATGAAACGATTTCATTTATTTACGTTCTGTTAATGGTCTCTTGGGTCAAATTAAAACAGTGTTTAAGTTTTTGATTATAAATCAGCATTTTTATTGCCTAAATGTTCTGCTCACCTTTTGTGCAATTACTTGTTATAGTCTGAATAAATAATCTCTTCTATATAGTATACTTTTGATCATCATTAAACGCGTTATAATTAAATTGTAATCTGCCTCATTGTCTCTGTGTACAGTTTTAAACCTGATTATAGAATTTAGTGTCATGTTTCAGACTTTTCAAATTGGACAACCTCATTTATAAATAAATAATAAGTTTAGCTGGTTTAAAAGATAAATTTAATGAATTACTTACAATTTAAAATGCATATAAAGCGCTCTGTAAGCCAAAATAAAGAAGTTTGTAATATTAAATTATGACAATAACTTTTATCACTTTTACCAAACAATTTAATAATCAAAGTTACTTCTGAAAATGGAGTACTCGTTTAAAGCACTAACAAATCGCAAACAAAGGAAATTGTATTGTTCAACTTACTCATTTGCTGTTTTTTACTGAAAATAACTTTTTACTTCTTGGCTTTATATTTATGCTTGTGCGGAGTACAAGTATACTCTGCCCTAGTTTGTGACTGGCGAGTGCATTGAACCAAAAATAATCATAGTTCGAGTTGGCACCGCATACCAACAGAAGCAACAAATACAACAACTGCAACAACAAAGCAAGAGAAACAACCGCAGTTAGACAAGTTGGCAGAGAGTGAAAGACAGTGGGACATTTAGACAGTAGACAGTAGTTGGGGTCGCCATTCAGTTGGTCCTTACGTTTTGTAATTCCTTGCCTGACAATTGAATGTTTTTTTTTGTTAGCTTGTTTGTACGCGACATTGTCAAAAAGTTGTCTGACTTTTTCTCGTATTTTGTCTTTTAGAAGTTTTAATAAAGTTTCATTGTTTTATTGCAGCATTTGACGAAGCCTTTTAAAGCCTAACATCGAAGAAGTAGCTCCAACGGCAACTGTGCTCCATCGACACTGAACAGAGACCAACTGTTCGGCTCCATCGTTGTCCACGGTCAATATTAGCGCCATAGCAACTGCTGGGTGTGGGCGAATCTGCGCCCCGCCACCGGTAAGAGAGAGAGGGAGACAGTGCCAAGAACCCATTTAATGTCTACTGCATATAAACGCTATCATTGCTATCACCATTTCATTCATAACATACACACTCTCATTCACACACATATGTCATGCCACGCCTTGCTTTAGACTAGAAATATGTGCAACTATCATAAGCCATGTATTTTTATACCCGTTACTTAAAACATAATAAAATGGGTTTATTTTATTTTTATTCAGAGGTGTTCTACAAATCTGTAACAGCGTCAAAGCAATCCAAAAGCAATTGTTGGGGTTCCTGAAACAATCAAGCATTGAATAGAAATTTTTCATAATATTGTTAGTTATACAAAATATTTCTGTGATTTCTGTGACTTTGAAAATAAGTTCGAAAAAACTAAATCTGCGACATTTCAGGAACACCGACATTTCGAACGGTTGTTTTCAAAAGCAATTCTCTTCAAAAACTCTAGGGATTTCTGGAACACACCTGATTTATAGTAGTTCATTTTTGTTAACATTTAAGCTGTTTTAAGTTATTAATTTAAACTCGAAATATGTTTTTCTAAGTGCGTCTTAAAATCTATTTTGGCCTTTTCTAAGTGATGGTTATATGTTTATCTTAGGCCAATGAGTTTTCATTCGACCGCCTTTAAGTTTTACTGGATTTTAATAAAGTTACTTAAAATATTGGTCGATAAAAAAAAACTCCCTAGCAACCAAAAGTAAAAAAAGCACCTAAAATGGCATTTATTTTGTTGCCGTTTTTCCGTGAGTGTTGAAAAGGACTTTGAGCCTAAGGCTCACGGCCAATACAAATACAAACAATACTCGTACAAGACCTTACAGCATTTTGGCTACAAGTGTTTGACATACTTGACAACAAGGCAAGACAAGCACCACCTCCATCTGCACCACTGAGTGCACCACCACATCCATCAGTAAAGGCTACATATATCATTGAGTATCTTTGCCAGAGCAGCTCTTAAGAGCTTTCATAAATGTGGCTGCTTAGCATTTGTTAGCCATTGTCCTGCGTTGTCCTTGGCAACTGCTGAATAGCTGAACAGGTGCACCTGCTGTTTGCACCTGTTGACAGCCTGGTTTCAATTAAGTTGAATATTCATTATAAATATATACCTATATATGTATGAACGCAGTTACTTTTTACGTTTATTATGCTCAGTCTAATTTAATTTTAATTAGAATTCAGCTTTTGCTTTTGCTTTTAATTGCAATTTTCTATGAGTTTTCAGTTATCACATTACTCAACTCTTTTTCCGTCCGCTCACTTCACGTAATATTCTTTTAGAGAAAAGTTCCATTGCAATTTCATGCTCTATAAAATTATTATCTTGGCAGTTTTGTAAGTGACATTATTTAATCGCCGCAACGAATACTTATTTAAAATCAAATTTAACTAATCGTTCTCTCATCAAGATGACATATGAAATTTAAAATTGGGGTCCTTTTTATAAGAAGCAATAACCGTGTTGTTGCTCTTGAATTCTTTTGCGATTTTTACCATCTTTCACTGTGTGAATTTTCATTCGAAGTGGCCAAATGGTCAAGTATACGTCATGTATGCCAGTCAGAAATTTAATGTAAGTTGGCCAATTAGGTGGTACAACTTTGTCAGGGTAAATTGGGCCTTCCTTAATTACAGATTGAGAATCTGAGTAGTACTTGTATATTATTGCATTTTATGTTTATATGTAACGCTTTAAACGTTTTGCCTTAAATATAAATAAGCGAATAAACGTATTACGTATACACTCAATGTCTATGCACTTAAATAACAATTCGTTTTACGGAATGCCCAAAATTTGAAGCACTTAACTAATTTGTTGGCTTAACAACTTTAAACTTGTTTCTCTGTCTTTTGGCGTGCCGCACAGGAACCTAAAAGCAGCACCCTGAATTTCTCATCGTTTAAATCAAGCTTCACTTCCAATGTTAATTTCCTGAAGAGAAGGTAAAGACCTTTAAAAGGAGTCGCCCCCTTCTTTAGCAGAGAAGAGGGGCATCAGTTGGACGAGACTAATTTGAAATTTCATATGTTTGTCTATTTTCTCTCCCCCCCAACGAAATGTGTGCTCTTTTTCGTCTTCTCTCTTTCTCTTTTTATCTGGTTCTCTCACTCGAATACGCTGCACCTTTCACTTGTCTAATTGCCGTATGGTTTGAATTTGAAACGACTTACAAAAAAAAAAACCACACACTAAACACAAACATCCACTAATTCACAATCACATCCACATCCACGCAACACTCAACATTCAACACACACACACAGATTCAGCTCGGGAGACTTGTCTTCCGAGGTCGATGATGTTGATCCCAATAGCTTGCCGCCAGCAGCACGTCCAATTCAGGACCAGCCAACCAAGCCGAATGCTGCCGGCGGTCCACCGAACATGCCGCCACCTCCGGCACCTGGCCAAGTACCGCCGCAGCCGGCAGGTGCCGCTCCGGAGCTATCGCTAAGCTTTGGCGCCGGAAAGGCACCGGCTGCAGCGGCACCAGCGCCGCCACGTGGAGTCAGTGCACCCACCAGTCCGGCCAAGTCGCGTGAGAGTCTCTTGCAGCGCGTGCAGAGTTTGACGGGCGCAGCTCGAGATCAGGGCGCCTCCATATTGGGTATGCTATAGCTAGATAATACTCATGGAAATCCTGTGGCATTTTCTCGAGCACAATTTCAATGAATCCATTTGCCATGCTCTCGACTTCATCAAGTTTCTGCTCTAGTTTTCTCATTTTCCGATAAACTTACATAAATTTCATTCGAATAACGTCATTATTCACGATTTACAAAGATTATTCAATAAGATATATAATTAAATTTTATTTAATCTGCAGATAAGTAAAAATCTGTAATAACAATTTTAATTGAGATTGATTTAATGGTCATATATATTTAAATAAATCTGTTAGTAACTTTTATTTAATAACAGAAAACTGACAGATATTTGATATATATGGTCAGTAAAATTCATTTGATTCTCAACTATCCATCCATCTGCATTTTTTAAGACAATTGTAGAAATATTTACAGTAAAAAATCTACACGTAAGTAGAATATCTAATACAATTGTGTATATTTGTTACAATAGATTTTTTTTTCTTTTTCAGGCCCCTAAAAAGTTATTAAACCAATTATTACTGAAAAATTTAGAGCATTAAACTTGATGAAGTTGTAGAGTTTGTATTTATATACAAATATGGTTCAAATCAGCTGCAATTAAAATTAACGCTTTAATTAAATGGATGTGCTAATCAGAAATAACTTTTCACACTCACAGGAGCAGCAGTTCAAAGTGCGACCCAACGTGCGCCGACCTTTGTCAAGGACAGATACTTTACGCTGTTGGTGTTGGATGATCAGAATACGGACTGGTCCAAGTACTTCCGTGGCCGGCGTTTGCACGGTGATTTCGATATACGCGTGGAGCAGGCGGAATTTCGAGTAAGCTGGATTGAATACCAAACACTGAATAACAAACAAACAATTGTGAACACTCCATATTATCTAATGTGCATCCGCAGGACATCAATGTGGTCTCCAGCGCAGATACCGGTCCGGTCGTCACAATGGCCGCCTATCGCAGTGGCACCCGGGTGAGTTGTTTCCCTTCGCCTCGGACCCGTCCGACGGTGTTTGTTCTTAATTAGTGCAATGTGCACAGACTTTGGCCTCTGTTCGGTGTCCTGGTCGCTTGTCAGATCCTTTTAGTTATTGTCTGGATACGAGTATTTGCTGTTTAGCTTGTGTTTGTGTTTTTATTGCTCGCACATTTCAATTTAATTCGCATTGGAGTGCCATTAGTGTTTTGTTGGCGTCGCCTTGGTTCTGCCTTGATATTAAATTTAATTGTTATCCCAAGGACACTCAGGCGTATCTTTAATCAACCATTTTCATTACCTTCTCGTTTGCATAGCATTTATCTTCAGCCTTTGAGGTGTATTCTAAATTCCACAAAGCCTCAGTTCATTTTGCTGTCACACAAGCAATCAGAACACTTGTAGCTCATAATAGAAATTGTGAAAAAGAAGATGAATTAGCTTAGAGTGAATTATTTTCTAAGATGAACTGCCTGATAGGTTTGATTGATTAAAATCCAAACAAGATAAAAAGAATATAAAATAAAACCTGCGCAACTTTATTAAATTTTTAAAACTGTTTATTGAACGCTCCGCCTAAAAGTATGCAATAATTTTGTATCTTGACAATGCATTGAATTTGTATGTATGAAACAGGTTGATGCAAATTTGTTCCAAAATTCTGCTCAATTTATAAAATATCTAGTTGCCAGATAGTTTACACTTAATTCGGATGGATTTGCCAGACGAAAATTATTCAGCTAATATTTGACTGCCTAAAAGTATGCAATGATTTGTCAACAACTATATTTAATCGACATTGAAATTCGATTTTATTTAAGGACCAATAAATGTGGTGAATAACTCACTGATATGTCATATTTAATTTTATAAAATGACAAATTGCACTAAATTTATTGTATTGTAGGATATTTGTGGCATGAACTTAAAGACGATAAATTGTTGATTTACGTTTATTTATTTATTTTGTCACTTTGTATCTACATACATACTCGTAATTGGTTAGGAGTCAACTAAAATTAATAAATTGTATTCTGCTTTTCATACATATGTTTCTAATATAATTTTTGGAATATCACACCAAAAAACAGGTAGCCCGTTCCTTCCGCCCGGATTTTGTGTTGATACGTCAACCGCCACGTGACGGTTCCAGCGATTATCGATCGACCATACTGGGCCTTAAATATGGCGGAGTACCCAGCATCAATTCACTGCATTCCATTTACCAGTTCCAGGTGAGTTGAGAGTCAGCAAGTGAGTTTTTTTTTTACAATTAATTGTGCAATCTTTCCTTGTCTCAGGATAAACCATGGGTCTTCTCGCATCTGCTGCAACTTCAGCGTCGCTTGGGTCGCGACGGTTTTCCGCTGATCGAGCAAACATTCTTTCCGAATCCGCGTGATTTGGTAAGTGTATTAAACATTAAGGGCTAATCACTAATTAAGTAGCTACATTGAATCGTGGTCACATCTATAAAAGCCATCCATTAATAAATAACACATTAAGCATAACGTACGAATTAAAGCTCTACACAAAACTCAAGTATAAAATTATAAAAAAAAAACTGTAGCATAACAAAAGCCCGAGTCTCCTGCGTTACTTAGGCGTCCCTCCAACTCCTCCTGCTGGATCTATGGGTTTCTCAAACATTGTTTGTACAGCTGCGTGCGTCGCCAGCGGCAACGTTGAATGTCGCCGTTCCGAGTGCGAATGTTGTGTGGCACACAGGAGGAATACTCTGTCTCGCACTTGCCGAACTGTGACCACTTGCAGCCATCGGCGTACTCACGTTGCTGTAGACAATTCATACCATAGCAGGGCGAGACCTATGAGAGATATCAAAGAAAATTAACTGACAGCTAGAGTGGATACGGGGAATAGGGACAGACTTACGGTGCAATTACATGCCGGACCGTAGGCACCACTAAAGCCGTGACGCTCGACAATTGTCATCTTGGTGTATTGCTTGTAGTAAGCGCACATCGTTAAAGACGGCAATCGTCCAGCTATTATGTAAACCTTTCCAAGGTCCAACTTAATGCCGCACATGGAATCAAAATTAGGAGTCGACAGGCGACCGTCACGCAACATTTTCCGTGCTTCCGGAGTAGCCTAAGGCAAATTGATGACTTCGTATTAGAAAAATAAATCAGAGTGCTACAATCAAGTGTGCTCAACTATTAAATACCAGGTACCGCTTTCTTCGGGTTAAACTTAACTTAAACTAGATTCGAAAAGTGGTCAATATTTTTGAGTGGCTAGGATTAAACAGTGAATCAAATAATGATAAAATTGTCTTTACGAAACGAAATTGGTAAGGTTTTGACCAATCTTAAGTTTATGAGAAAGTGTCACGAAAAAAGTATGAAAAAAATGAACAGTGATGGAAAATAATTGAGATTTCCAATTTTAATAAGACCACAAATCATGATAAAATTGATAATTCACAAGGAAATTGGATGTTGTAAAATTATATACTTAATTTTTTTAATTTGATGCAGAATCAAATTTGAGTCAAAATAAAGATAAATCTGACATTCTTCAATTTAAGTCGTTCAGTTTAAGTCTTTTTTGATAAGAAAGGTACTAAAAATTTGTTGTTCATGGATTTTTATAAAACCAGCAATTGAAAATTTCTTAGAAAGCAGAGAGGTAAAAAAAGTGAATTTATCTCGGCGTAAAATGGAGCTTTACATGAATAATTTATATAGGTTTGCTACTACGATACAGAATATAAACAGAAAAAAGAGTTTCTCTCATCTGCCTGTTACACACATTGCCACAAAGTTATAGCACCCTTGTGTCCTTTGAGTACCGAGTATAATAGTGAGAGCAACCAGTCGAGAGAAGCTTACCTTGTAGGTGCGTTTTATGTGCACTTTGTATGTGGTTTTGCCCGGCTCAATGGTATTTGACTTGCGGAGAACTCTGAGCTGCACAACTGTCAAGTGAATGGTGTTATTTTGTATTAAATTGTCCAAGGATAGTCGCATCCCTTACTCACCATAATCAGCCGAGCAGTAATGCGTCTGTGGATGCGATGGCATGCACATACAGGCATCCGCACTGCGTCCATAAAGCGCCAACATTGCGAACAGGGCCAACGCCAATAAACTCAAATGTCTTGTAAACTCCATGGCGCCGTTAAGCTGCGTAAATCCAATCTCTGTGTGTCGCCTTCTCAACACCAACACTCGGCACAAATAACAAATCGTCTACTCTGGCTCTGAAATTAAGTAAAATGTGATTGCATTTTATTATGATGATGATTTACTGGTGGCGGTAACCCAAAGCCGATGCTGAAGGTCACTCCGAGTTTTATTAACTTGACTTCGATTATGTCATATCAGCTTATCAGTTGAACGTGCTGCGCCAATCACGGCAATCAATCCATCAAGGCACTGTCATGCGTATACTCGCATATTACGTATACGCCCTATGCCTCAATAATAATTAACACTGCTGTCGTCGCTATATATATTATCAGTCGATGCTATGTTTACTTTGGGTTACATTTACTTAAGCAACAACTTCTTATTTATATTCTATTAAATTCTTATATGTTCGAGTAGAAACTAATCGAGTCTCAGCTCAATTTGATATAATTTACACATATTTTATTGGCCATTCCAATTGAATGGAATTCAGTGGTTCTTTACAATCAATTTGGATGCCACTGCATGAGTTGCACGCATAAATCGTGTTGAAGAAACTATACAAAAAGTAGTTCAATTGCCAGTCAAATGCATGCCAGCCATTCCATTTAGCATTGTTTATGGGAAATTCATAGAAAAACTTGAGACGAAGAAGTCGAAATCCATTACAAAACTGCTGTCCATGCATATATCAACGCAAAAATATTGTATAATATCGGCAGCGGGTCGAAATAATCAGTACAGCCAGTTGCACTGTCGTATTCCCATTCTCATTCCCATTCCCATTCCCGTTTCCAATTCGAGTCCCAGGTCCCAGTCATCGTGTCGAACTGATCGACAGAGATAGGCAGTCCCATATAGACAACATATGCAATACCAAAGGCATCGGCAAAGGCAGCGGCAAAGGCAACCCGGCAATGTGGCAATTAAATTGAAATAAAATTGAATTAAAAGCATTTTGCGGAAAAGCCACTAGAAAAACACAAGCCGTGTAGGAAAAGACGTTGTAGGGGTTGAGGGGAAATGCAACTGCGACTGAGACAAAGTCGCTTGTCGGTTGTCTGAAGGCGGGGGAGAAGAGAGAAGAGTTGATTGTCTTATTGATTGAATGCAAGCAGGAATAATGCATCAAACTATTTATTAAGTGGCAGCTAGACAAGCAGACGCCTCAACTAATGGCCTAACTGAAGAGTTGAGATTAGACAGGAGCTGGAGCTCGAGGAGACCAAGGTGAGGGTGGTGTTGTCAAATCAACATACATGTCGTAATGTTCTGAGAATTTTTTTTCTTAAAGAAAGTTGCCTTTCGTTTTTCCTCCCTTTGTTTTGTGTTGTCGCTTTGACTTTGACACTTTGGATGGCAATTAACGGCATGGATTTGTTTAACAAACAGTCAACAAGACAACAAATAATCTCACACAAAACTGGCACACAAACACACAAGAGCAGACAAACAGACAGACAGTCAGACAGACAGACATTCGAAACGTCAACAACGTTTAGCAACTAAATCAACTTCAAAGCCAATAGAAAACAAGAAAAACTTTTTACACTCGACGTAAATTCGCACGATTTCGTTTAAGTTTTCCACCTCAGCAATGGCATCGAGTTCGACAACAACAACAATAACAACATAGACAACAACATCGACATCGGCAGCCACAATTAGCGTTCCCATATATCACGCAGGCATATTTTAAAGTTGGCCCCAAACAAAAAGTGGAAGACCAGAATGTGCAGTGGCAACAACAGGCGGTGGCAGCGTGTCAACGCCAGCGTCAACGCCAACGCTGAAGCTGTAGGGGATTGGGTTGAGAATGGAGGTGGAGGTGGAGATGGAGGTGGAGTTGGGGAATGGCAATCGATGCCAACGGCAGCGGTGTTTTGTTGACAAGCTTTACATGTGTCAATTAAATGTTATATGTATATCATAGCACACGGCATAAACACTTATACAAATACACACACACAAACACACACACACACACACACACACACACACACACACACTTGTGTATATTAATACTTAGAAGCTGTTGCTTTGACGTCACTTTGAGCATCATCTAATTGCCACACTTGTTTTTTGTTTGTGTCGTCATCGAAGTTGACATTTGACACTGGCACGCTCGTCAGTCGGCTACAATTTCTGGCTGCCACTTGACTATGCGGGACGCCAACAACAATTTCGAAATATATATAAATAAATAAATGTGAATTCATATGTGTGCATATGTGTGTAAAGTCAAATATCGACACGACTTTAATTAGCATTGATTTCCACTTTGCCCTCAGGCCGTTTCAAGATATCAGCAACAAACAATGAACAGCATCGAACAATGGGCAGACACACAACAAATATGTCCCAAAAGTAAGAAAACTTTAAGAATTATGGTCCATATAATACTTGCATTTATCTATTTCACAAATTGGTGTCATGGAGCTGTAGATAAACGAGTGCAATCTTAATCTAGATAAGATACTGATACTCGTATCTTGCGAATGCAGATACACGATAATTGACAAAGATGTCACCAAATTTTTGTATTCAAAACTCTATTCACGAATTATGACTCATAGCATTTAATTAAACTGACTCAAAACTAAAGTTACGATAAAGGAAATGCAATGATTAATATGTGAGAATGCTCTGGATGAATTTGTGAACAACATTGTGTTTATTCTTTAATTTTAAATTCAATAGAAATGTGTAATATAGAATACTCTATTTATGAAGTGAATATTATGTTTACCGATGTATATTTTTATTTAAAAAATACTTAATTTACTAATTATTTGTGGGTTACAAAATAATCTAAAAGTGAAAATACTTCATGGATCTTCTGATCATGCTTTATTTTACCTTAATTAATGTAATAAAATTATGGCTTCACAATTTAATTGTTAAAGTGCAAATTTAAGTATTTATGTTTCATTGTTTGTTTGGCAAATTGGCTAGACCACACTAAGCCTTTATGCAAACAGTTAAATAAAATTTCCAGTGCCAAAATAATGTAGCAAAATGGAAACAAGTGGTTATAGCAAAAGTGCTATAAATTTTAATTATGTTAATATATTTTAATATTGTTAACACTTGCGCGGACTGAGCTTTTTAAGGTAAATTGGAATTGAAAGGGCTAAAAGCCAAAAGCCGAAAGTCAAAAAGGTAAACAGCTAAAAAAAGGACTGCAGTGTGGGAGCGGCAGGTCAAAGGTTAAGCCGCAGACCGACTTCAAGCGTTGCGATTGGGCTTTCGGTTTGGTTTGTTGTTTTTTTTTTGGGTGCTGCGCCAAGTGGCTTACAGCTAAAAGCCGCATAATTAATGCGCTTTTGATTATTTGGTTACTTTGTTGGTTGGCTGCTTGGCTGTTGGGTTGTCTTGTCGGTAGCATCGCATAAATCCGGCCTGAAATAGAGCTGGGGAGCATTGTTTTATGAGCACTTAATTGAGCCATAAAACGCTGCTAATGTCTGCATAATGGCTGGCATCCAAAATATTGACATGTTGCTCACTCCCAGTGTCTGGTTTATGCCGCCGTTGCATGCAACACCAACTCGAATTCGAGCTCGAACATATATCATTTAATACGACAATGTGGTCTTTAAGCACACACTCAGCTTTTCGCGCCTCTAAAAAATACACATAAAATCGAACAGTAATTGGGAAAAATATTTATAAATAAAAATAAACAACAATTTTATTTGTTTTGCTTTGTGGATCGCTTTATTTGACTGCTCAACGCTTTAATTCGGCGGTCATTTACTTTTTGCTTTTACGCTTTGCGACAATTCTTTCGGTTTGACTTTTATTTCTGATTGACTTTCTAAACAATTTGTTGTTTTTGGGAGCAGGCACATATAAATAAATGCGTACACATCCATCTGGTATTTTTCTAGCCATGGGTACTATAACTGAATCATCGAATATGTAACACTTGAGAAATTGTGTACTGTTCGTAATATCACTTTATTTAAATAATAATTTAGTTTAATTTCAATCTAACAAAAATTAGAAATTTACAGAGTTCCACAAATTTTTAATTTTAAAAACGAAACAATTTTTTTTTAGATTTATATCTATTCAAACTTTAAGTGGAATGAAATAAAAATTCTGTTTGCTTTTAAAATGATTACATTCTGTGAATGTTCTTTTTGTTTATAAATATAGGGATTAAATCACTAAAGATTTTTAATCAACAAATTTCAATATATTTATATATTTCTTCTTTGTGACTCTGACTATGAGTCGAAGTCTTTTTTCGCGATATTATTTTCGTCACATTCCGCTTTGTTTGTAATAATATTTATACACATGACTGTGAGTATTATTCGCATTAAACTGAAATCTTATCAGCGTTCTGTATCTTTTAATTATAAGCAAATACAATTTGTGTTTTCACTGTGCATTTTCACAGTCAAATGTTTACTTTTCACTTTTCTACTGCGTTTTGATATTTCAATACTTGCCGCTGATAAGCAAAGTGCAATTTAGTTTGCAAGCCAAAACTGTAAACAATGTCGAACATATTCGTATGTAAGCATGCAAATACTTTTGTTGCTGTTTTTTTTTTTTTTTTTGGCAATTTTTATAACGAGTGGAAAACTTTCTTTGCCCAATGGCGACCTTTGTGGCTGCGTCGGCTTTTCTGTGTGCAGCGTAGCACAATGAGAGAAAATTATAGGAAAATATCAAAGTCACGATCGGCAACGCCATAATCAGCATGATCAATGGATTTTAAGACCACAATTGTGACCGTGGATGGCCATACAAAATATTTTGATTAATGCTCATAGCTAGGCAGTTTCTCAGCTGAACTTTGACATGCAAATGTATCTACGAATCGTGCGATTGCGAAAAAAAATACACCAAAAAATGAAAACGTTTTTCAGCTTGCGATAAACTTGAATCGATTGCCATCATTTGACACGCAAACAGTGGAATACATAGACAGATAGACACCTGTTAGTTAAGACCTGGTAGTTTTAATGCCCAACTGATAAGATGTGTTAACGTCAATCTCAGTTCGCTAATTGAATTCCTACTCCGCTGAGGCAGCAACAACAGCAACAGTTGTTGCAACCGTTGCAACAACAGCAACAACAGCTGCAACTACGTTTGACGGCTCCATTGTAGCGTGACATGATCTTGACAAGGCGGCGCCAGTACAAAGCACTCCCTGCTATTCGACTGGTATTGATTCGAAAATCGTTTACCGAAAACCCAGTCATGTTTTGATCGAATAACAGAAAAAAAACCGAGAATTCGCTACAATTATGTTTAACATTTAGGTATTTATGCATCATTAACTTCTGCAGTTGGTTCTTAACTGACTGAACAGTGTACAGTAAGGTTCACAGATTTTTATAAAAACGGTAACTTAAATTCGTAATCTCCGTTGAATTCTACGATATTTTCACAAAATAATCATACATAGTTCTAAAATCAGTCCCGAGTCCCCGACTTATGAGTTAAAAAATTTTATTTTTCGTGTTATTATTTTTATATTAGATTTATCTTCAGTGTTTTTTTTAATCTGATCCTGAAAAGATTGGGTCTGTATTCTTAAAATTGAAATGAATATGATAGAAGCATAATATTAAACAAAAAACACAAGATTGTTCTATTAAAAAAGTGGGGATTAGGTATTGGTTTTAAATTTATTATATAGAATTGACCGTAGATTACGAATTTGGGTTACCATTTCTTGTGAAAATATCGATGCACCCTACTGTACAGTCTTGCGAGTAAGTAAATGTCTGGCAATCTGTTGCCTGCATCATTATGCCGAAAATAAATCTTACGCATTTCTCATATTTGGCCACTCAATGCGCTCGTCTGCTTCGCTTTCGGGTAGGTAAATAAACAGAAAATGCAAAAATTGCCACAGTTTTTAAAATGTTGGCATTCGTCACGTTCGACGGTCAACATTCAACGTTGATTGTTCAACGGATCGATTTGTTATTTCAAAAAAAAACTCCCAAAGTTTGTTCCGTTGATTATGACACAGATTATTATAAGGCGACGAGTTGTGGAAAATAAACAAAACTCGCCCGCAACTCGACTTGCCAGGATGCGTAGCGAGGAATTCAATTAAAAATGCAAATGTGCGCCAAGAGCTAAGAAAACTTGGCCAGCAAAGAGGGCAAAGAGAGCAGCAAGAGGCACTTGGGCACTTGGTTTTGGAAGGGGCATGTGTTTGGCTCACATTGCATTTGCAGGTCATAAAAATATAAATTTTTAATGAAGGAACCCAATGCCATTGGCATTTTGTTCATATTAGTATGTGCATATATGTATAAATATGTACATATATATTCATTTATATCCATATGTTGTGGATATTGCTTGTCAATATGTTATATGTGTGTATTTATTTGCTCAAAATAAAAGCAAAACACAGAGAACAAAGGGCAGTGTCATTCAGTCAAACAGTCAGCACGTATCAATTTCAGAACTCACAAAATATCTCCATTTATTCAGGCGAGTGCGGATATATTTATTTATATGTATTTTTCTGCTGCACTACTAAAACCAATGAAACTTAAACTTTTAATCGACTTCTAATATCTTAATTAGTATAAAACAACACTTTAAACTTATTTCTAAGATGTTAAACGACGCCTTAACATTTTGAAATGATTCAACATTTATTTGTTGTATCAGTACGTACCATTATATAGAAACTAAATGGACAAAACCGAAATAGAGCCTTTTACTCAAATAGTTGATATGGGACGTACCGGAATCGATATAATTTTTCGGTCTGATTGCCTGCAACAAATTTAAAATTATTCGTTGTCTGCAATGTATATTAATATGGATGAACAAAATCATCAAATTTGGTGTTAAATCAAATGTGAATCAAATATTGGCAATAAGGGCTTTGAAGAATTTTAATTATGCAATTAGCCGAAATTGGTATATAATATTTAATCAAATTAAAATTTGATTTATTAAATTGCCTTTATGCTCGTGCTGTGATTTATAATCTTAATAACAAAAATTTCATGCTCATTCACAAGAATGCCTTGTGACAGATCTTGTTTAATAAATTTAAAAATCTGACAGACAATCAACGAAATTGACAAACACAGACGACGTCAATTTGTATGCCTTTGGCCCACACACACAGAAAGTCAACCATATCAAGGCATCCTCCCCCTTATCACCATCCCCATCCCCATCCTTATCGCCGTCTTCAACACCATCCACATCACCAAGGAACAAACGAGCAGCAGACAGTTAAAAGAAATAATCGTCAATAAATTTGCCAGGCTGTGAAATTTACACGAACGATTTTTATAAATGGCCAGGCTGTCTTTTGTGGCGCTGTCTTTTGCATTTCTCTTTAATTGTACAATAATATTTAATTGCAAAGTCGAATAAGAAAATTATTAATGGATTTCTGCTGGTCGCTTGTTTGTTGTTGGCCAACAATAACCACAACACCCACACAGATAATCCCAAAATCGGACTGTGGGTGTGTCGCCAATGAAAGAGACTTGTGCCAAAAGTCAAACAAGTGTAAAATTATAAACAATGTTATTCTTTACAAGGCGAATGTCCGAATTTTTGAAACTTGAGTGCAATTTCCAAAAAAGGGATTCAATAATGATGTGCGAAAATAATTATAGAGCATGAAAATACTGTTATGCATTTTGGTTTGAGATTGAGATTCAGCTAAGACTTCAAATCTCATCAATTAGAAAATTCGCTTGTAGAACAATTTTTAGTTGACAAGCATTCTCGGTTTTGGATTATTTAAGTCAATTAATCTTAACTAAACTTTATCACAAATCTTAAGTACATGGAAAATGGGTGTAAAACTAGCCAAAAATAAAAAGAACCCAAGAATAATTTTTTTAAACCAAAGCATTTGCCTAAAAAAAAAAATACAAGCGACTTGCAAAATAATTGCAAACTTAAAGAAAAGCTTTAATTCAAGAGAAAATCAGATTAATTTATTTTTAAAAAAGTTGGGTTTCTCTTTCAAAGTAAAGTTTCAAATAATGTTAAACTTGATTTTAAAAGTAACACGCGGAAAAGTGATTCTAGTTTACAAAGTTGGATAAATCTTTTTCGACTATTTTCAAGGACAATGAGTCAGCTAACTTAAATTCCATTTAAGGATTGTTATGCCGCAGTGAATCCAATTACTGTAACGTTTTCTCGCCATTCAATTACTATGTCTATCCTTTGGATTTTATTCGAGTACGTGCAAAAAATCATGAAATACTCGTTACAAAAGTAGACTTGTTAAATTAAATATACGAAAATAGCACACATACTGAGTTTTTTGGGACTATAAAACAATAACAATAACAACTGGTGGCTTCGTCATTGATGAAGATCACTTTCGATTCAATGGCGCCTTGAAAAGAGTAAATATAAATCAACAGATGTGTATATTTATTTTGTTATAATATAAAAACCAAAATAGCTACATGTGTATATTTCCAAGAATAAATACTAAGTATGAAATAAGTATGATGTGGAGGTATAGCCAAGTACAAAAGTGCTGACTAAGGCAGAAGAGACGGAAGAGACTGAAGAGACTGTCCAACAACAGCGAAAATCAAGTCAAATGAAGCAGGAAACCAACAAAAGTATTGCCATTTACGATCACATGTTTATCTGCCAGTATTTTGCGGTCAAACTTACATAAATTAGCTAAAAATGACACTGAATTACTAGAATTTAAACTTTTTATGTATCTTATTTTAGGACTGTAGTCGTTAAATAGCCAATGCCAAAAACAAGCGAGATCCATGACGTATGCGTAATATTTTTAAAAACCGCCATACGCAGCAGCTTCCCTTGACATTTTCAGCGTATGGAAAATATTTTACATAAAAATTTACTTTTTAACGTAAGATGTGTGTGTCGGTGTTTGAATGGAATTTATGTGATGGCATTGCACAATTAAAGACTATGATTTTTTTTTATGACTGCAGTTTGTTTACAAATTGGCGACATTAAAAACTATTAACACAAATCAAAATCCAGAATATATGTAAAAAACAAAATGAAACGCGTAGCACGAAAGCAAAGAAAAGGCAGAAAAGGAGGGAAAAAATGAAATAAAAACAAATTAAATATAAAAATAAACGCAAAAATGTTCGAGCACAAATAAATAGAAAGAAATGCAGCTGTGTGTGTGCGTGTTTGTGCGTGTCTGGGTGTGCGTGTGGAAAACTGTGTCGCTGTGTCAACGATGCTGCAACTGAGGCCGCGGCTGCGACGGCAACGGCAACGGCGACAGCGACGTCTGCCACAATTTTTCACAGTCGCGCGCGTTTAAAACCGCAATCAAAACGCGCACGTTGAGCACGCTTTGCATATTTTAAAAACTGAAATAATTCCACATTTTGTGAAGTCAACTGCATGCAAAATGGAAATTAAATAGAAATTAATGGAATACCTGACTTGTCAGCTGACTGCAGTTTTGTTTGTTTTATGTTTATTTTTATTTATATATTTATTTCGTTTTGTTTTTTTTTTTGCACTACAATTGTTTGACTTAGCACTTCTTGAGCACTGCGGTCTCAACCTAATTTGTTCACTGGCACACTAGAGACTCGGCTCGTTGCATTTTCATTTAATAATTTTTCACACAGTAATTTTCAGCACGATGCCGATGTCGATGCCGATGCCGTCGTTCGTTGTCTTCGTACGTTCTACTTCGTTGCGCCTTCGATTCTGCACTGAATCGTAAACTCAACCGTTTCAAGTGTTTCATAGTCCGAGTCAGCCACTCAATTCGTTTGTTGAGAGAGCGCAAGCAGAGAGCGGAGAGCGATTCAACGATCGTCAAGATGCTTGAGCGCAGGCATGTTACTCACTGAGATTGAGCTTTTTTCTTGCTTGCGGCTGCTTGAGTCGTTTGAGCACCCGCACAATTGGGCTCACAAGTGGCAGCTGACGCTGCTGCTGCTTCTGCTGCAGCGTCTGTCTTGAGAGGCTTTCGCCGTTGCCGGGCGATCAAAAGCGTCATAAATTTATTGCAAATGAGAGCGAGCGGAGTAAGGAGTGAAGATGTGAGAGTAAGCGGTTAGCGGTGCGCTCAATTGCATATTTCTGCGCATTATTTTACCTTGGCAGCTTTATTAATTGCGAGTGCGAGTCGAGAGTTTATGCTCACGGCACAACAAACATATTTGGCGCCATAGCAGATGCAAGAGCATGGAAATGGGATGACTGTGGGGTGTGGGGTGTGGGGTGTGGCGAGTGGGGATATGGATAACAAACGACGCATCTGTTAGGCCACAAATCAAGCAATAATTTAGTTGTACATACTACGAGCATGCTAGTCCGGTCATACGTGTAGCTATGACTTACTTCCACGTCAACTTTCAACATTTCACATCCATATCCATATCCATATGCATATCCATAGCCATATCAATAGCCACATCCACCTCCACTTCCATGACCAGTCCAAGTCCAAGTGGACTGGCCATGTGGCGTGCACACGTGCAGGGCATGGAAATGTGGAAATGCTTCATGCTACGCCTACAACAACTACAAGTTGCCAGCATGCCTTGCGAGAGTAATCTGCATACATGTATGTAAGTAGGAACTTGCTAGGTAGATGAGATGCCAGGCATATATCGTTCAACGGATGCGTCACACTGCATATTTTAAGTGCGCTGATATAACCAGAAGACCTCCAGACAGTCGGCCACTCGAGAAACACTACGAGTATTCAATCTCGTACTACGTAGCAGCTTCCAGGAATGCCTGCAATGCGGGGGTGTGACCATGATTTGAACAGCACAAATCACCCTACCCCTACCCCTACCCCATCCCCATCTGCATCCCCCTTATGCCTTACCCTCTCCGTCAGTCGTCAGTCGTCAGTCGTCATTGTCATTGATATTCATTGAGCGTTTTCTTGCGCCTCGCGACAATTGCGACAATTTTTCTGTCTGCGTCATCATTTGTTACGGCTTGTTGATTCTCTCTGCGGTTCTTTCAATAAATTTTAAAGATGTCCACATATTTGAAAATGATTTATGTGCTGTTTATAGAATACATTTTGGGGGGATTGCTCTAAACCCAAGAACTCACCCAAATAAATAATTCAGCCTATCGACTAATCGCTTTTGCTGCTGCTGGCTATGAATCAGCTAACAATGTTGATAATTAAGTATATCAAATTGTAACTAATTAAAAATTAAATACGCATTATTTAAAAATAATAACTAAAATTCTCCAAATAATTTTCTTTAAGGCTTAAAAATGTCTTTTTAATATACATTTATTTTCAAATATTTTTGGGAAGTTTTTTTTAATGCATAGTACATTTAAATATCTCAAAAATAATTGTATCATAGTATAAATATATCGCAACTAATATGAATAATTCGCATTTTCTGTATAATTTCTTTGTAAAATTCGTTTTTAAATATTCTCCAAGCATTTTCTTCCAAAAGTTAATAGTTTTCTGAATAAAAATATTTAATAATGCATGGTTATATTTATTTTGAACTATTTGTGTGCAAATTAAAATGCTTTACTCAATTAAAATCAAACAAATTCGTGGAAATTGGTATTGGACGCCAAATAGTTTGGCGAACATTCAAAAGCCTCCTTCATGCCTCTCCATCCACACTCTGATATAAATTCAATCCAACAAATATCGGAAGTCGTGTAAAAGCGATTCTGGCGTTTTTCCAACGAATTATTTCATTCATTTTCCACAGCAAATAAATGCCAAATGGTAAAAGCAGATACAGACAAAGTACTCGTTGATATCATTGATATAGTCGTGTATAATATATTGCCAATCAGTGTTAACTTTGAATTTCGTTTATTCATTATCATTGCAGTTCCAATTCACCAAGTTCCCCAGCGTGTTGAAGGCTGGACATTGCCATGGAGGCGTGGCAACCGCCCGGTTGGAGAATCAGAGCGCTTTGCAAGATGCCGCCGGACTTGTTAGCGGGGCTGGGAACGATACGCATTGTTATTGCACCATTGAGCCCTATATTGATGCCAAGTTCAGCGTGCACATTCAAAAGATTGGCAACAACTACAAGGCATTTATGTAAGTGACCACAGATCTCGACCACAAGACCGCAGACAGGCGGCAAATTCACAGAAAAGCAGAAAAAAGCTGAAAGCATCGATATCAATAGCGATGAGGTTGAGTGCTTATAACTATATCTGTTTTGCCTGGCAATTGACCTTGGAACCAACTGCAACTGTCAGCAAACAAAAGCAACCTTCAGACAATTGGCAATTGGCAATTTTCCTACCAAGTGCTCAGTTCATTGTTCGGGTTCGGTTCACCAATTCAACGACGGGTTCAAAGCACCACAATGCAATTTTATAGCTGATACGAATTATCTACGCTTGGTTTTAGTCTTTTTTCTTTTTTCTTTTACTAATTTGTAATACTTTCATGCTGGCTGCTTTCTTACAGGCGCAAATCCATCACCGGCAATTGGAAGACCAATCAGGGATCAGCCATGCTCGAGCAAATCACTTTAACCGAGAAGTACAAAACCTGGGTCGATGAGGTAAGTCGCCCAAGTCCAAAAACTCAAAACTCAAACGATTTGAAACAGTTAAGCAAATTAAATATCAAGTAAGAATATCGACTGTCAGTGCACCGAAGTTTAAATATCCTTATAGTTCCTAGATATAATATTATATTCACTTATTATTTAATAGATAAACGGGCCTTAACATTCTAATATTCATTAAAGTGGGTCAATTAGTATGGATTAAAAAAAAAATTAAGTAAAATTATGCAAAATAAAAAGTTCTATTGAATCTTGACAAAAGTGCTTAAAATTCAATTAAAAAACTAGTTAAGGCCGCCATTTAATTCTTCTCTCTAAGTTCATCATAATTCGGCCTTTATTTGGAAGGTTTTTTTTTTTTTTGTTTTGGGTAATTTTTGACCCATGGTTTCTTGGGCAATTCATCTTAGCATCGTAGATTAGGAATTTTATACTCCGCTTTGTCGTGAAATAAAATTGACCCACTCTAATTTTAATATTATAGTAAATTATATTATTATAATATAATGCGATCTAAATATTTTGACTTATAATTGTCCCAAGACTTTTGTGCTTCCAAATTTTTGTTAAAGTTGGTTGGCCTTGTGAGAAAGTTGAGATATCCGCTGAGAGAGTGTAGACTGAATGTTTAAGCCGCATTTATAGCCATGTAACTGAAAGTCAGCCCAAAGCGAAGAACATTTATCAAACGTTGCCAATCAAAATAACTGCAAAATCGACTTGAATTATTTGCGGCACATTTTGGGCACACAATTGGGTTTGGTGGGTTTCACCTCCAGGCACTGGATCGGTGGTGGTGCTGATGGTGGGCCACCACATTGAGTTGCCTACAAGCCGTCGTTTAACTTAATTCAAGCTCATGATTATTCACTGCGGAATCGCATAAGAGTAAGCCAAATTGTACTGGAAGTACTATGTATATTATGAGGCAACAACGGTACAATGAGTATTTACTTGAATAATTACTCTGAAACATGAGAATGCCATCAGTATTGCTATTTGATCATAGACCATAAATGGAATGGAACTCAGATCTAAAATAGTTGGGCTCAATGTTGACTCAGAATTTCCGCGTATGTGCATAAATATACAGCAATTACTGCAATTATTTGCACATAAGATAAGCTACCAAGAAATGCCGCACAGTTACTATACAAGCTTTTAGGTGGGTGGCCAGATACTCCCAGAGACGTCATGCCCACATCTCTAGACAACTGCGACGCTGCGCTGTCTCTAATTTAAGGAAACTGTGTTTGTAATTAAAACCATTAGCTTGAAACAACAACAACAACAACTACAACAACAGCTACAACGACAAACACAACAAACATCTACCCACACAGAACTAGAACTGAGAACTGCGAACTGCGCATGAAATCGAAAACAGATTCTGATTTCGATTTTAATTTCGATTTGAATTTGATTTTGATGCCATGACTCAATCGAGCTAAATACACAGATTTTTGCTCTTTTAGTAATCGCAGAAATGCACCAAAAATAAAACATTCAAAAGATTTCAATTTTAATCACAATTTATTTAATCATTTTATAGTATTTAAAGCGTAGGGTATTATAGCTTTGTTACATTGTATGTGATAAGAGTCACATTCATATCCATGGAGTATATTTTATTCTTAATTAGAAACAAGTTTTTTAACATCTCAAATAAGTCTGTCCCTCTATTGATGATCGACTAATAGATCTGAAAAAAAAATCTTTAATATTTTAGATATTCTTTAGCTCAAATAGATGAAAAATTATTTAATCTTTAAATATGTATATCCAGAAAGTTTAGAATACCTCGTTTTTTATTTAAGCAGCAAATTTATTTTCGAATAGTAATCCAAAAAGTTATTCAAAGATACATTTTATACAGTTACAAAAAAAGGAATGCGAGAATTTATAAATATTTGTCTGTTTCGAAAATTAAAATAAATACAGTACTGTATTTCTAGTTTGAACATTCTTAATAAGAGGTCCATTAATTTAAATCTTCAGTGAAAACGAAGTTTACTATATTTTAATATTATTATTTCGGTTTGGAATACTTCCTTCAAATGTTTTTCGTATCCTTTTTTGTAAGAAACACGGAGCAAATTAAAAAGGGAAAACGATGTTTTTTTATATTAATCTGCAAAGTATTCATATGAATTGAAATGCACCATATAATTCTCAGATATCTGAACTCTTTGGGGGCTTGGAGGTCTGCGGCGTTTCGGTGGTGGTGGCCAAAGATGGACGTGAGTTCATCATAAGTGCCTGTGACAGCACCTTTGCCCTGATCGGCGACAGCCAGGAGGAGGATCGCAGGCAGATAGCCGATCTGGTCACAGGACGCATGCAGGTGAGCTTAAACAACAATGATAAGGATCATCCTGACTTATTGCCTATGATTTTGGATGTTTCACAGAATGTTTGTCGTCCCAATATGGCGCAGACGGGTCCGGGCAAGCTGCCATCCCGTTCATCGGTCTCCTCTCGCGCCGAGAGTCCCACGGATGACATGGCGCCGACACCACCGCTGCCCTCGGGACCCAGGCCAGCACCGATGGGTGGACCACCGCCGATACCCGAACGCACCTCGCCGGCGGTGGGTTCGATTGGTCGTCTGAGCAGCCGGAGCAGCATTTCGGAGCTGCCGGAGGAGCCTTCGTCATCGGTGCCCAGCACAGTGGGTGGTGGTAATGTGCGGCGTGATTCGCAAACATCGCAGGCATCGAGCATTTCGTCATCGGTGTCGAAGGTCGGACAACGTCCTCCGCAAACTCAGAGCTCCGTGGTCGAGGATGCGGAGGATACCATGAAGAATCTGAGGAAGACATTTGCGGGGATCTTTGGTGACATGTAGGAAATCGCTAATAAGAAACGCGGCAGAACGGCGAGCGAGACAAGCAACAGCAGCGGCTTGGGCAGTGTGCCCAGCAGCGCTGGACCTGGCACCGCCAACACCACCACCAGTGGCAGCGGAGTCAGCAGCTTCAGCGGCTCATTTCTGGGCAAGCAATTCTCGTTCGCCTCGGGCGGCAAAACCAGCGGCACGGATGTGATCTCGACACAGCCAAGCCGACCGTTGGAGGAGCCAACGACTGCAATGCCCGCTGCCATCGTTTCGGATAGCGCAAACATAAATACGGATAACATAACAGCAACAATAACAAATACAAATACAAATACAACAAATACAACTGACGGCTACAAGCCAGTGACCAACTTTGAGCCACAGGAGCGAGTGAATCCCTTTGACAAGGAACCGCACAAATCCGTGAGCGTCGCTAGCATGGGTGCTGTCTCGAATACCACCTCATCCTCGTCCTCGGTATCGTCGTCATCGATCTCGTCGCGCATCAATCGCAATGGCAACACCATCAAATCACCGCCACCCCCAGCTGGACCACCACCACCGCCACCCAATGTGTCCAGCAATGTGAATGCCAATACAAACAGCTCCACGTATCGCAGCAGCTTCAGCAGCTCCTTGAGCAAGGACAAGACAAGCTATGGCAACTACGGCAGCAACAGTTCCATGGAGACGATCACACGCATGGACACCAATACCACAAACACCGCGGCCACAGACACTGGTGCCGGAGAGGCAAGTGGCATTACTGCCATTACAACGGTGGGTGCCACTGGCGGCATTGGTGGCATTGGTGGCATCGGTGGTGCCATCACCAGTTCCACATCCAACAACGATTGGCGCTCGGCGATTGGCATGAGATCGGCCAGTGTTTATAGTGCTCCGGCTGCTGTGACCACAGCTGCACTGCCGGGTGACACCTCTGGCTATGATTCCAATTCGCTGGCATCGCAGGTCGGCTTCAACAATCCCAGTGATCTGCCCTCGTACACGCGTCCCTCTTACTCCCGTTCCGAGAGCAATGGTAATTATCTGGCGGTGGGCGTGCTTCTAGTCAGCTTAACGCTGCGCAAGACTTAAGCGATCTGCCTTATCTCCAAATCTCCATATCTCCATAACCACATATCTCCATATCTTCATATCTCCATATCTCCATATCATAGAATTTCATATCAATATCAACGCAACTTATCAATATATCCATAATATTCATACATATATTCGTACTATACTTACGAGTAATTTGTATTAACTAAAGAAAGTTTAGCAGCGACCAAGTAAAAGTAACAAATAATAATAATACCAAATAATGTAACAACTCTCTTAGCCAATAAGGCAGCGTGTCAAATATTAGCCAAATTAGGTGCCATCTGTTGTTGTTGTTGTTGTCCTTGTTTTTTTTTGTGTTCTTCATTGATTCTCTTCTTTGATAGCCAACTCTCAAAGTGTAAGCCAAATATTACGTATACGACATGTGCGCCGCAAAACTGTTTGTAAGTTCGTCACTTCCCAGTGCTGCTATTCGCTTGTCTGCACGCACGAACACACGAACTTGAAACAAACACACATGCCACAACAACAGACAACAGACGAACTCTGCCGTACAGTAATAACTCGCTAAAGCGCACCGCAAACTCAGTTCATTTATGGCTGTTTGTTTTTTTTTTTGGCACGCACAAAGACACAACAACATTTTAGACACTAAAATACAGAAGCTTCAAGTAGTTCAAAATTCGATAGATGTATTTGCAACCTTGTTTTTTAAGTTTTACTCTATATATGGGTGAGTGTATTAATGAGTTAAGCAAGCGAAATGCAGAGTTATCAAAAAGTAAAACAATTGAATTATTTAGACTGACTCCATAGAAATATACAAGTTTAAAATGTAAAAAGATTACTTAACCCATTCATTAAAATAACGCATGTGCACTCATTTAAGAGACAGACTTTATTCAAATATTCGCATTCATATTCATTTGGTCACATTGTCGCATATTTTTGATAACACTCATTAATCGTATGTCATCTATAATCACCTTAATCAATGTCTAAACAATTGGCCCAATTAGTGCGCTCTTAAAATTGGCTCTCAACTGCACCCAAGCAAAATTGATGTGCATCTGAAAATTGCCATTGATTATTATTGCTCTTATTTATTTGTGCTTTGTATTTACAGCCTCGAAAAAGTCCGACTTGGACATTATATTCGGTGATACCAAGGCAACGACATCGACCACGACTCCAAGTCATGCTAAATATACCCGGGCCGGCGGTTCAATCTCTGATGCGGACATGATCTTTGGCGGTCCACCGTCGAACTACAAGAGTGATCGCTTTGGAGCCGCCAAAAGCATGAGCATGAGTTCAAGTGGCGTTGGTGCTGGCTCCAACTCTTATAAGATCTATGAGGGTATTCAGAATGCGGCTTTCAGCGACTACAGCGATTCGGGCAGCATTGGCAGCATTAGCTCGACTGGCAAGCGATGGAACAGCAAGCCTGAGGAGGATGATGAATTGGATTTAAAATAAATTCAAAACTTACAAAAAAAACACTGAGATACACACACAAACACATGCAAACATACACGAATATAAGAAGCAAAGAAAAGAAAACATACATAGCATAAATCATACAACATTCTAACTATGGAAAAACTGTCTTTTTTCTGCCTCCGAAGTTTCCTGGTTTCATGAGAATGAACAAAAACATGAACACATCATACACATATACGTACACACACATAAACATACATATTCATACACTGAACTGCATCTGCATTTGCATCAGCATCTTCATTGAGTTACTATCATTTTCACTATCAATGCAGATTAGTTAAATATGCTACAATAATTATATAAACTATTTCCTGTTAATCAATATTAAATATATGTACGCAGTTAAATATCATTTGCTATATACAAAGGAAAATCAAATATGAACTACTATAAAGATGAACGCTCTACACTAAACAATGTATAATTATAACCACCAATGCAACAACAATAATAATGCAAGTATATCCCATAAAAATGTGGAACTTCGATGATGACTTGACTGGTTTTGCAGCATATGATAACGAGAGGATATTAGGGATACTCGAAAAACGTTTTGAAACATTTTCTATTTGATGCAAGAAATATATATAGTTATTATTGAGACAAAACATTTGAAAAACAACAACAAAAAACCGAAAAGATAATAAAAAATATTATAATACTTAAATGTTGCTAAATAAGTACATATATTCGCAAGCGTATATTACATGTTAACTTATCAATTTCGAATAATAATTACGAATTAAATTGTTACGTGTGGATCGGTAAAGATATGAGATATGAATCTTTAATACTTATAAAATCTACTAAAAAGCCCATACGACTTTCTATAAGTTCGAGTGCTTAAATAAAAGACAATATGCGTGAAGTATAAATTAATAAAAAACAAGAAGAATGACAAATAAAAAAAAATAAAAATAAATACTAAATGGTTATTGAAATACATATATGTAACTATAACTATCAGCAAATGTTAAATATCAAGGGATACACGAAAGCAAAGCAAACGCTAATTACACACAAATTGAATGTTTATTATATGCCCAGAAATATTATTACTTATGTACTTATTAGTAGTTAATGTTTATACACACATAAATAATTGAGATATTTGAAATGGAGTCTACTTACTACCGACCCAGACATTGTACCAACTGCGATTAAAGCAATGTTAAATTTAGTTTTATGAGCAGAAGGCAAAAGAACAACAAACAATTATAATAATATTCCCCATTGGTTACAACAACATACATGGAATTTAATGAATCAGGTACAATTCATTATGCATATTACATGTACAACGTGAATAATGAATGTTGAATACAACAACGAAGATATAATAAACACACAACCACATATACTTATACTTATAGATGGAGAAGCTTATTAAAGTATTAAAAGAAAACTTTATTTTTAGCAATAAATGTTTTATTCAGTTTGTTACGCACATGTTTAAGCATTATTTTTAAACAATAGCTAAATATTTACAACTAGACAATTTTTGTTGTTACATATCACGATAATAGTTAAACCATCTTTTAACTTGGGTTGTATGAACTCGTACTTATCCTACAAACATTTACTACAACTTTTAGAGTATGTATTTTAACAGAGATATATTACTTAGTTGAATATTTTACAAGTCGTGCAATAGACAAATTTTAATCTTTAACTTTAAAATTCAGAGCTGTATTTCTATTTCATAATATCTTTAAATTTAGTAGTGTTTTATCAAGTTACCAAATTTCGCAAAATACTTACAAAATTTTAACGAATTTAATCTTAACATTATGAAAAATTTTGTTTGATCTTGATCTAAAATATTAATTATATCATACATACTTACATAGTCATAATCTCATCTTTGGCTACCTGTACTCTTAGCAACCCCAAGATATTATCATTTCAATGAAATCCAATCAAATCAACTGGCACATATTCAAAAACAACTATTTACAGTGACAAAAGTAGAACAAAAAGTACATAAAACTAATTACATACAGGCATAGGCATTTACGTATCATGCATATATCACTTCGCATAATAAATAATGAAGAAAACAATGCTGAAAATTATTACAAAAAGTACACAAAATCTTTAACGAAGACAAACACACAAACAAAAAAATACTCAAAGAAAATACATAATATATTGTATAACACTAATACTTGCATATATCTTATACAAAATACCAAAAAAGAAAAAAAAAAACAAATATACCAAATAAATACTCGTATTATTGTGAAAGTATAGCAAAGGAAAAAGAATCTCTACCCGTATATACATACACATTTAGCCATATAACATGCATACTTATAGCATATGTACTATGTTGTCTGTAATTGCAAAAATTTCTGAACATTTATTAACAAAAACAAATATTTAAAAAAAATACAAGGAACAACATTTGTATATGTATTACAACAATTTATTGACATTCTATATACATACATAAAAAAAATATATATATACATGATAAATATGTACTTTCAACTATTCCAATGGATACTGCAAACCACAAAAACCAAGTAACAATAAATGAGTTGATGATTGATACAAAAAAAAAAACAACAACAACAATTTTGTGTACTTAATTTCCACGCACAATTTCGCGTGCATTTACCTGAATTTACAGGTAAATCCTTGAAGTGGAAAAATGTCTGCCAATTTTAGGCTAATGACATCAGGAAAACACTCTCGCTGCTTCGATGTCACTTCAATGTATAGTATATTGCTGTTAATCTCTATTTGGGCTCTCTTTTATGGTGCAGCGAGGCACAACATGCAATGTCTGCAATGTCTGGGTCTGGGCCTCCGTCTTACCTGCATATGCGGAACAGTTTTTGGGATCGACAGATGTGCGACAGATAAAAACCAGGCACTTGCCATATCTCAGACCAGTCACGACGCGACAACAACGACAACAACACACACACGCGATCCTTGCCAAAGAGAATAACAACAAAATGAATATCAAGTGGAATTGGCTGTTACTGTTACCTTGGCTAACAATGCTGATCACCTCGGAGGCAGCAAGTGTACAGCCGTTGGAGAGTACAAGTACAAGTACAGTAAACACGCTGAATGACAGCCAGCCAGTGAGTCTGTTGCGTCCACTGTCATGGCTGAGGAGTGCACAGGATATGTTCGCCAGTCCAGCGGGTCATGTGGTTGTCCAGGTGGCCAAGGAACTGCTCCATCGCTCAGCGGGCAACAGTCAAGTGCGTGTTTAAACTCCATCTCCATCTCCATTTCCATACACAGACCAACTTCAATATGATTACTGTGGATGTGTGTGTCAATGTTATTTACAGGTGCTCAGCTTGAATCTGACCAATTTGCTGATCATTGTGCTGCTCAAGGTGCTGATCTTTTCGGCTGGACTCTTGGGTGCGGGACACTGGAGTAGCTATGGCCATGGCTATGCAAGATCTGCAGCACGCATCGATGGCACCTATGGACTGGGCATTACGTCGGGTGATGACTATCTGATAATGGGCTTTCTGGCTGCCCAGGGAGCCGGTCAAGATGATTGCCTCTATGCGGCTGCCTGTGCCTGTCCCAATGCTGCCTATGAGTATGCCAAAGCTGGACGTGCTCTGCTGGGCGCCATAAATATATTCGAGGGGTGAGCTAAGCAAATATCTTACCACTTATGAAGAATGTACTTGCTACATGAATGATAATTTGCAGTGCACCTGTGGAGAAGCCACGTTATAATGATCTGATCTTGCTGATGGAACGTGCCGCCTACGATGGATTTCGGGGAACGAACTGCAACACAACCCAATCCTGTGATGCCCTCTTATAGCCAGTGACCGCCATTGGCACTGGCTATTAATCAGACGCATCTTTAGATATTTAGTATATTGTAGTACAAATGAAATATGTATTTATAGTGATATTGTAGTATTGCTTTTGGCCCATTTTGAGGCTTGGCTGCTGTGTGTGTTTCGTGTGTTATATACAGTCTCAATGGTTCAGCATGAAAATACATATATATAAATAATGCTAGAATTTAACTAAGCTACATATCTATTATTATTATTGTGACTTTGTTAATCTTCGACATATCTTTTATCTAACGCAGCATATTTCTCTCCACATCCAATTGTTCGGAGCCTCTGGTTACGGCCTTGACAAACTCTGGATAATGCAACAGTCCATCGTTGTTTTCATCGGCAATCAGTAGAAACTTGTCAATGGCCTCTGTAAAATTCAGCACATTGTTAGATATAATATGTAGTAACAGTACAGTCGAGAGAAACCGACTGTTGAAGAGCCCTGTACGTAAACTCGAATAACTTCAAAGTTTATAATACGATCGTAATGAAATTTTCAATACACATATTTGATGTATCTATCTTTTATAGTCTCTGAGATAAAGTATTAAAACAGACGGACAGACAACTATATAGACAGAATATACATAGAATATGGGTTCCATTTCGCCACCTTCTTGTTTTTTTTTTGACGAACTAAGTAGTTACAGTTCTGGGCTTAAGCATACCAGTTTATAATTAAATGTCTTACCTATAAAGTGATCTAGTTCTTCGCTTGCACTTTGCAAGTATTCATTACGATCGCTGTTCTTGAAATAATCATAATTGTGATGCATTGCCGATTGTATCATCTCCAGACCATCGAGTGCATTGTTGTTGTCGTTGTCGTGCGCCTGTGTGTGTACAAAGTATTACTAACAGTGTAAAACTATGAAATAATATTTCTCTACCTTAAACATATAGAATATCTTTTCCTCCTCGCTCATATCATCCAAGTTGGCTTGTATGCCCATTTCTCTTAGATCATCATCAATTCGGCTAAGCAATAAATATTTATTAGTGTTTGATATTTGGTGCACACCCTTTTCAAACTCACTGTTCCTCATGTGTCAGATGTTGGTCCACCCGACGAGTTTCGCCGCGTGGATGATGAGGTCCTCGTTTTACGGCCAATGTGCCATCAAAAGATTGGCTAAAACTCACCATGCATATGATGAAGTTGAGAACATTTGACAAATTGTACATTTTTTTACATGCAACAAACCAAACAAGTTGTTGAGTAATTTTTCTTTTGTTGGTATTTATGTATATGTTTGTCAAGTGTCAAAAATGACAGAACCTCAGTGCGCATGCACCGTTAGAAGGAGACATTAAAATGGCGCTTTGGGAGTGTCAATTTTAAATATACTAAAATCTAGCAACTTAGCAACCTTTGAATGTTGTGTTTGCTGTTTGTTCGATAGCATTAAATTCTCTACACACAGTTAACAATTTAACAGAAACAACCAAAGACAAAAAATTAATATTTTGTTAAAGACATATTTCGAAAGTTGAAAAGATTTATATCAAAATGTGCGAACATTTCTGTGATGATTTGGAGACCTTTAATCCCGAGATTGAGTTCTTAAAGTTCATCAAACGTAAGCCTGTTGTGCAGACAGCGAAACTTTATGAGAATCTGCACAAACGTGAGGACATCAAGTGTCCCTGTAAGTAAACATATAATAAAGAAATTCTTAGCTCTCTAATCCAATTTCAATTCATAGACAACTTTAAGGGCTACGGCGTTGAGAAGGACACCAATACCATGTATCGCACTTGCAACTCGGAATATGGATACTATGCACCTAATTCCTATACAATTCCGACGCGCTTCTTTCCACTCTCTCAGAGATTCTCCAATGATGTGGTGCGCTTCGGCATGTATCGCAATTTCTCGCTAAATACCCATATGGATAGTACGTTCTACTAAGAAGGAATAGCTCTACTTTCTATAAGTATTTCAAATTTATCTACGGTTGTCAACTTTTAAACTTGATTAAGAATTTCTGAGATATTGGGAAAAACCTGCATTTCCTAGCATTTACTGACATATGAAATGCTAAGCTCAAAATTAAATTTGTCAATACTTAAGGCAGTTGGAAGTTATAGACTCAGTTGCAACATTAATATAACAGATGATAAATAATTAAAAAAAAAGGGTTCAAAATAAAACGTTTATTAAATTAATGTAAATACAGTTGTTTTAATTCACTAAAAAGAATGATTAAATAATTTAATTCACTTTATTAGTAAGTTTATAACAGATAGTTTACATATTTAAATCATAGAAGAATGTATTATAAATAAATTATAATCTGAACTTAGACTCAAAGCAAACTAAATTTTTTTTACAAAGCCTTGACTTAACTAAACAAGGAGAGTTGAAAATATTTGAGTTAGTCCCAAATTGTATTTTTATATTATTTTTAAACAAGGGTGGTATAGTATTCTTTTCTTTATTTTCTTTACCCTGTGCGCATTAATTAGTATAAAAGTATATAAAAAAAACTAACAAATGAAGTTCAGAAACACGTTTGAGCAAACCTAGCTCTGATTATTATGTTAATTCATTTAAGTTTATATATATTTTGCATAAAAAAAAACAAACAAAATAAAAAGAAAAGAAATAATTAAAACAAATTGAAAGCCATTGGAACAGAAATAACAGCACAGTTAACTATCAGGAAAACAACCGTATCAATGAGGTTTCAAAATGAGGTGAACATTGTATTAATTAGCATATATGACTGTGATAAGAACTGACAAATCGGTAACCACAGCGAGACGAAAGCACTGCTCAATGCACTGCTATGCGACATTTACGGCAAGCAGGAGGTGCAAGCGAGACGTCTGCGACGCTGCCGCCACCACAAGGATACAGAGAAGAGACAGAGCAAGGAGCAACGTCGCCTGAGAAGATCGTCCAGGAAGGATTCACTGTATAGAATGGCCAGCAGTTTATCGGGGAATCAAAGTGCACTGGAATCACTGAATGTGCGTCAATTGATCGATATCTCTGCAATGCTCAAAGTGGAGATATTGATGATGGGATATATGCTGGAACGGGTGCTCATTGCGAGAGATCGACAGCGACGACATCAGGAGGTGCTCTGTGAATTTGTCACTGCCGTGCTCATTGTGGAGACTCGTGAGTAGTTTAACTCTCTCTTTTTTTTTGTGCAGTGTAAACAGCTGTGAAAGTGTGATTGTGCGCATGACATACAGCTGGCTGACTTTTTGGACTTTCGAGTCTCCGAATTGACATTATTCAAATCAGTCAAGTGCGGAACTCTCAGCTGTGTGCGTCGTTAGTGCGGAAAATAGAAAGCAAAGCTGAAGGAAATTCATTTCACGCAACGCGCATGTATGTGTCATTTATTTGTATATATGTGTGTGTGTGTGTGTGTTAGAATTTTAGAAAAGTTTATTGAATGAACGTTATTAACGTGACTGTGTGTGTGTGTTTGTGTGTTATGGTGGGCAGGTAAACCTACGCTATGTGTGTGTGTGTGTTTGTGTGAGTGTGTGAGTGTGTGCCCGTGTCCAAGTTGGGGGTTGATGACGACACAATGCCAGGCGAGTGAACATGAAAACAACTTACTAGCGGACACTTTGAGATTGTCTGACGTGCAACGCACACACATACACACACATATATAGTGTATGTGTGTGTGTGTGTGTGAGTATGATAGCACGTGTAGATGGCGCTGCTGCTGCTTCTGATTCTGCTGCTGCTTGGCCTCCGCAAGTATTTTGCCACTTTTATCTATGTTTTTATATCTCTGCGTTCTTCAGTCGACTGTCAGTTGTTGGCATCGTCATTGTGTGGGCTCGTTTTGTGTGGCTGCTGAACACATTACCCTTGATATTTGTGGTGTTACGTCGACGCCAGCAACTGGCATAAACACGTACACGTGCAAAAGTCCGCTTTGCTTTCGTTTATTTATTTTCAAAATGTTTATACAAATTATAAAACCAGAAAAGAGCTTATTTTAACTGTTAGGAAGATACTGTACAATTTCTATACATATATTATAAATATGTTCTAGTGTGTGTGAGTGCGTGTATGAGTACTTAATTGAATAACGCTATATTATCGATCGGCCACAGAAATGCAATTAAAATGTTGCTGTTGCCGTTGCTTCTGCTGCTGGCAACATTTTAATACAATGCCTAAAAGTATGCAGCACAAAAGTTCATTAAATCGAAGCAACTTCCGTTTTGCGGTCAAGAGAGTGAAAGAGCGCGCGCCATTTTAGTTGGTTATATCCGCCAACGCTTTTAAAAATATATTGCTGATATATTGATGGCATTGTTTGTTGTCCTCCACACAAACACACACACACAAACACACACACACAAAAACACACTCACACATAGTCACACATGCCTACATACAAAGTTGAAATTGCTCGCTTGCGATTTCTTGGAATTCACGTCATACAAACCTACACACGCCCCTATAGAAATTGTTGATTAGTTTGGTTAACAAAAGAGTCACGATTTTAGTTAGACGGTAAAGCGAAAAAAATGTTTCAAGTACCGTTGCGTAACTTTGTGCGTGTTAGTGCAGCAGTTAATATTCATTAAAGTGATTTAATTTTAATGAGAAAAAAAATTGTATTTCATAGCTATACAAAAGCCTATATTCATTAAAATAATTTAATTTTAATTAGAAAGCAAATTGCAATTAATATTAAATATATTCTTAAGGCTTTTTAAGTAGAGCTTAAGTACAACAAAGTCAGTTCCTGGCATTACGCTCCGTTTACTTACCAGTCAAAATTCATTTGGCTTCCAGCAGCTTTATAATTAAGTTTCGCAAGCTTTTCGATTTTGTGCCTGCTGGTGAAATTGTATTGTTAAGTTTTAAGAACGGATTTGAGTTCAAGTTGCTAACAAATTTCATGTGCTGACATTTTTGGCTTGGACAGCAGTAAAAAGTGGGTCAAGACGTCGGCAAGTATAAAAGAATCGATGAACCTCAGTGTAAAAGTCGCACAATGGCACGACAACTGCAACGTCGACGACGTCTTACCTAATCCCAATCCATGGGCCAGCTATGAAACTAACTGAGCTCTAGTCGCTGTCAAGGTTTCAGCATACCTCTTTTTGAGTGTCGCCAGCTCTAGGAATGTTGTGTTATTTTCGCTTACTTGTTTGACAGGCAGCAAAAAAAAAAAGCGGAAAGAAAGTAAAAAACAAAAAAAAAATATACACATTTGTACAATGACATTTATCAAGCTGTTGTTTGTGCCTATATTTATGTATATATAAGTGTGTATGTGTAGTTGTGTGTGTTTATGTGTGTTGTGCATAAGCCCCAAACAATAGTCGCAAACAAGTTACATAACAATAACATCAGCATGTCAAGTCCATAGAGAATGAGGATATGCTCGTAGTAAACCCCTATATTTATTGTATGTCTGTATATATATCTGTACAATTATTTTGTGTAAACAATACAATAGGTCACAAGAACAACAATAAGAACAACTACAACTACTACTACTACAACAACTACATAAAGCTGATACGAACAACGCAAAAATGTAAAATAAAAACGAATAATCAATTTCGAATCCACCACAACAAGAAACAACAAGTACATCTACTACAACTACAACAACAGCTACTACAACTACAACTACAACAACTACTACTACTACTACTACTACTATCATAGTTAAATGAGGCGCCTCTAAGAGCTGTCGCAGAAATCGTAGCATAAAAATCAGCGCACGTTTACTTAACATGGGTAAATATGCCAAACAACAACAATACTAAAACTGACTGTGAAACAACAATACTCTATATACCTATATTAACATATACTATACATAAATGTACCTATATGACCATCTATTTGTTAATTTAATGTGCTCCCAATTAACCATTTTAGCCGCGTCTTCAAGCAATCCAAAATGCCAATTCTACAACATTTATTTCATTTTGTGTGTGTTCAAAATTGATGTTTTAATTATTGTACATTTATTTTTATGTATCTCTTTTTCTTCTCCTTAATGCTCTTTCTCTAATTGCTCTAAAAACTGCAACAACAACAACAACAATATATATATATTTAAATATATATATTTAACAAATAATTACCAACATTAAGGTAAATTTCAAAATGAAATACTTTCATGCCAAATCGAATCACAATTCTGCCAAACAAATTCAAGTGGCGTTCATTCAAATGCCTTACTCAACCATGCAACCACCCAACCACTCCATACACCCACATACACCCACATACACCCACTTACACCCACATACACACGCAGTCAGGCATTGCTTATGCATTACGCGCACAGTTCTAATTTGGGGCCGCTTGTAATTAACATTTGCATTTTTCACATGAATATGTCAAAGATGAATTTAAAAAGGGCGACAGATTCTGCTAACTCCTGGCATAAATTTCCATTATTTTCATTATTATATGGGATGTTAGAGCTTTGGCCGTAATACAAACCCTTTACCTCCATATCAACTCCTGCCAGTTACTGCCATTTAATTAGAATTTTCCTCGCTTTCCATACATTTTTGTGCAGCTGCCATTTGGCACTGTTTTTAAATACATTTACATGACGTCGCCCGTAACTGACAGTTTTCATATATAACGCCCACACTTTGAACACACACGCATGTTCTTACACACCCACACACATACATACACAACTGTTGCATGCCACAGTGTTGTTCTTGTTGTTAATAATTGTTATTGTTATTGCTTTGTTAGCTATTCCATTATTTACACCGCGTAGTCGAATTGTATTACCATCTGCAGCTGTGAAAGATTTGTTTTTTTCCGACTTTTGTACATATAGATATTTGATTATCACACCGCTCAACAGTATGAAATTCATTTATAATTGCTCTCAAATTGATGCTTACTGAAGGACACGTTAAGGACTTTATCAGTAACATTTATTTATATCTTTAAAGTACAATCTGGCCATTATATAAATAACAACACAGTCAAGTTGAAAGATAAATATGTAAATACATTTATCTGAGCTTTTAAAAAGCTTAAGTAAAAGTCGAAATTGTACTCAATTTTAAATGCTCTTGCCAACACTCAAGTTATTTTAAACTTCAACAAACATTTCTGAAAATAGTTTTAGTGATAAAATATGCTTTGTCATTTTATTTTATTTCTATTGTCCCAGCCACAATAGACAAGTTGTTTTATAGAACCATTTGTTATCGGCTTGAGTATTAATCTATAATTTTAATTAATTGCTATAAAGCTGTACAAATATTGATGTTATTTTGCTGAAACTTAAATTCAACTTTTGTGCACTTAAAGATGCTATGAAAATTTAACTGAAAGTAGTGCATATTTAATATATACACTGCGGTAAGATAGCATCAAAAATAAATGATAAAACGTATACGCAACGTGGGCAGTTGCTGTCAAGTGGGGAAATCGAATAACGATGAGAAATATCTATAAAAGCCTCAGTCTGACCATTACGGCATTGCAGGCAACGAATCCTTATCAATGTTCGCCTTACTTCCCTTTACTTCATTCTCTGATTTTTATCTTTTTTGCCTGCTTTTTCCGCACTACACAAATAAAAAGCAGACGATTTTTTTTTACAATTTCTCGCATTTTTATATGCAAAACGCGCGAATCGCTGAGGGCTGTGTGTGTGTGTGTGTACTTTTCATTTATTTTGGGACAAGGCTTTACTTTAATGTGAAGCTTATTGAAATTGACAGGCCACAACTGTGCACAAATTGATTGGCTTTAAGCAATTTCCAAAAAAAATGACAGCTGACAATATTTGCGTATGATTAATAATATTATTTTGACTAGTTTTCATTTTGAAAATGTGAAAAAAGTAATCATAAAATCATTATCGTAACACTTTATCTTTATAAAGTTAGGAATCGTTTTATTAAATAATTTAATAGGTATTAAAAATCAGAAAAAATAAGATAAATAAATTTTTTGTATAATATGTGGAAGGTTTGCAGTCTTAGGCAACTTTCTGATTCTGCTCAAGTTATATTTACGTTAGAGATTTTTATGAAAGTTACAAGCACATTCAAATTTGAGAGATTTTAAAGGAGCTGTGGAAAAATGCGCATAACCAAAAAGCCAACGCACTGCAGGGAGTCATCAAACGAGTCGAGTCCCTGGCGGGATAACAATGCTATCCTGTCACTTCAGCACATGCATTTCTGCATGCATGCCTCTCTCGAGTGTGTTTGTGTGTGAGTGTTTGTATGTGTGTGTGTCTGTGTGAAGTGCCAGCTTTATTGGCATTTCAAGTTTTTGTCTGTGCAACGTGATAGCGGAGTGAATTGCAATGGTAACGAGATAAACAACGTGGTTAACAATTCCCTTGGGTAACGAATCTTGTTGCGTTTAATTCATTATGTAATTGCTACGCTATGTCTGTCTCTTATTGTGCATTCCCATTGATGCCAATTGCATAGCACGTGCTGCTGCATTGGCCCAAAGGACTTGACCTTAGCGTCAACTGGCTAAAAACAAAGAGAATAGCAAGAAAATCTTTAAATAGCATTGCCACAGACAAAGTGACGCTGGCAATCCCAAAGGATAAGTGCTTGTGCTTGTGCTTGTTCTTGTTTTATCCTAACAGGGCTCCTAAGGACTTCGCTTTGACTGCCTTCAGGGCTGATTTCATTCCTTGGTTTATATCTAAGCACAGAAGCCAAATGTGCGCTTGGCTCATTAAGCCAAATGTCGCGTATTGCATTTATTTTTACTTTGCTCCTCGCACAAGTGTCCAAATATAAACGCAGAATACTTACACACACACTAACACACATATATACACGCACACACATGCACAGCGTAGCTTAAAGTTCAGTTTTGGTCAAGGACCAACCAAACGTTCATCCAAATTGTCTCACACAGCCTTGACATGCATACACACACAAACACTCACACACTAGATACAAAAGTATCTTGTTGAGCATTTAAAATAACTAGCAAAAAGCCGCCAACAATTTTCACATCTTTCTTTTTGCCATAATTTTTTCTTTGTTACATAAATCAATTTATATTTATATAGATTGCATTTAAAGGATATAATACTCGTATATTCTTTTGTGGGCTGAGAATTTCGCCTGATCGCTGGCCATAAACATGTTTTATGGACCTCGCTTAATCTGTGCCGCGTTTCAGGCCCATTACATAAGTGTTTGTGCAATTAGTAATTCATTAGCAATTTACCAGTTTGTTTACTTGCCATTAAAGTTTAGCATATACTCTTACTCGTACAATCTTTTGTCTTTTCGTATGATTCACATTCCCGCATTCTCGAGTTCTCAAGTAAACAAATACATACATACAAACATATTTCTTTGTTTGTTTGTTTTATTTTCGCTTTCATTTTGTCAAACACATTCAGAATTGGCGTCCACTTAATCGCTGGCATTAACTGAAGAGAGCAACTTATGTAATGTCAAAAACACTGAGTTATACCTAATATACTTATCTCTTACATACATACTTACACAACAGTATGCAACCGTGAGGATGTTGCCCCAAGTGCTATTGCCACAAGACTTGAAATGATAAACTTTTTCGGTGAAACACATTTTAATTAATTTCTGTATTCGCTTTTACTCTATACTTAGTTATTTTGGCAGTGCTTATTTGAATACCCATTAAAACTGCCTAAAAAGGGTATAATTATGCAAATGTAACGGACAATATAAACGAACTGCAAATAATTTGCTTGTGTATGACTTCAAAATGCAAAATACTCAACAGAAAACTTAAAATTTTTATAAAATATAACTAAGTAATTATGAAACTCAGATATCGTATCATGAAATCACACTTAGATTCGATAGTACTTGTTTATTGAAGTAGATTCCATTGTTCAAGTTGAAAATGATATATGAATTTAAACTAATCAAAACTTAGAAATCAAATTCCACCAAATACAATTTAAAGGCTGACAAATTCGAGCAAATCAAGATATTTGAGCTAGAAAAACTTTATAATAAAAATTACGGACAAACTGATAAATAAGATGAAAAAGGCCATGTTGGTCTAGAATAAATAAAATATACAGAAACAAAGATCTTTAAATTACACAAATATTGTATACTCTTGGAAGAGTATGATATATTAAATTCGCATATGTTTCTAGGTTCTACTCCCTTTTGGATAAATAACAAATAACATATGCATCTGTACATATGTGCATAATACTGCCATACTTATATTTAAGAGTTAAAATTTGACTCACGTTACTACCAAAAATAACATCGTTAAATGCAAACAATATGCAGCTAATAAACTTCAAATGGTGCTGGAATCAAATTACCAGGCATAAAGTGAAGGCCAATCGAGTATATCGATTGAAAGACCAAATACGAGTACATATTCAAATTTCAATCTGAAAAGTGGAAAAGAGAAAAAAAAACAAGTACTCGTATTAAGTGAAGCAAACTCAATTTATGCAGCTATCATAAAACTCAGAGCAACAGAATTTCTTTTATCAGTTTGACCTTTGACATGCGTTTGTATGTATTCAAGAGTGTGTGTGTGTGTGAGAGTGGAATAAAAACAAGCAGCAACAATGGCTATAATAACAAAGTGAAGATTTATGCGGTTCAAGGCGGAGATAAAACCGACTCAAGTGAATTTAGTTTTTATATGAGAATGTCAACATATCTAGTGATGTGCATATGTTTGTGTCCGTGTATTATGGTTATCCATGAGTCTAAGTATCCACCACGTTGGACATGTTGAAGCAACAAGAGTCAGCAGTCAGCCGTCAGTCGTCAGCTCTTATTCATCCACACCATCCTGCCACACACTCACTTCCCCTGGCAACTGATATACTAGGAAGTCTCATGGTCAATTTCACATAAAAACCCGTCAAAAGGCAGCAGAAGCACCATCATGCCACATGCCACCATGCCACACCATACAAAAGTGTCTTAAGCTCTTTGGCGTTCTCATTGTAGCAATTTTTTTATCACAATGTAGCACAAAGTTCAACAGCAAGTTGCATGTTTTTCTACTGTCTTCAGAGTCCTTTCAAGCTTTCGCTCATTATTGACATTTCGTTATCATTGCTCCAATGCAAACTAATTTAATTGATCAAGTGTCTAATACATATATATTATATATAATATATATATACTTTTTTGTATTTTCTTCTTCTTCTCTTTTGTGCGTCCTGTTTAAAAACGAAACTAACTATAACTATATTTATTGTTAAATTTAAATATATATATATATAAATGAACATGGGTAAAGTTTGCATACTGCACGGATATTGTAAGTCGAGACACACGGAAATGCAGTTACACAACACTATATATACTTCATACAAAATATATTCGATCTAATAGGATATATTATAATATATGATATTTAATTAACAACTTTTTCAGACGATGCACAGCCTAAAATGCGCTTTAGTCTCTCACCACCGCCACCGAAAGTCAGCCTAACCTCACCCACTAGCACCACCACTAGCACCACCAACATCGCCACCACCACCAGCAACATTAACAACAACAACAACGGTAGCAGCAGCAGCTACAGCAAAGACCTTGGCCGCAGTCGCAACAACAACAACATGCTGAGTTCCTCTGCAGTTGCCACAGCTGATGCCGCAGATGATGCTGCCTCGGATTATAATCAATGGCTTCATGCCATGAAATTGGTTGCACGTTTGCCCGGCGGTACGCCTCCCGAGTTCCGGCGCAAGGTAAATGAGAGCCGGTGTGGTTATTAAACTTTTTAATCAAGATTATCCTGCACTCTGACCCACACAGCTTTGGCTCTCGCTGGCAGACAAGTATCTGAAGTCAAAGAACGTTGACTGGACACAACAACGGGAGAAGTGCTTTTGCGAGGAATGGCGAGAGGATGACGAGGAGTTGGGCATTCAGATCGTTAAGGTAAGTCAATTGTTGTGTTGTCCAGCCAACAGTATTAAGCCGACACCTCCCCTTCTAGGATTTGCATCGTACGGGTTCAAATTTGTGCACAGGACCTGCAGGTTCTATCAATCAGGCGAAACTTAAACGCATCCTGCTCGGCTATGCACGATACAATCCCGAAGTTGGCTACTGTCAGGTGAGTAAATCCGTCATTTGTGCAGTGGGTATTACAAATATTTCAAGGGGTCAAAAGTATCACAGATTGTGAATTTAGTAATTTATTTTTAATATTTGTTAAAATCGTTCTTATCAGAACATTTCGGTTGAAAATTGTAAAAATCTTTGTCGTTTTAATTTTTAGACTTTATACATTGTGCCTTGTAATGAAAAGTTTTTTAAAAAATCAACACTGTTGTGGAAGTGTATTCAGTTTTCGGCCTGCCGAGCATACAATAAAATTTCTTGTTTTTTTGTAATTTAAAGTTGCTGACAATGTCTTTTATGCTGTAGGGCTTCAACATGTTGGGCGCCTTAATACTGCAGGTAATGGACAAGGAAGAGGAGGAGTCCATGAAGGTCATGATCTATTTGGTTGAGGGCGTGCTACCTAAAGGCTATTTCTATGGCTCCATGGGCGGTCTACAGGCTGACATGAGTGTCTTTCGTGAGCTGATGCAAACGAAGCTGCCACGTTTGGCAAAGCATCTGCAACGCTTGCAGGGACCTGTGGAGAATGCCTATGAGCCGCCACTCACAAATGTATTCACCATGCAATGGTTCCTCACCATGTTCTGCACCTGTCTGCCCATGTCCTGTGTGCTCCGCGTTTGGGACCTCGTACTCATCGAAGGCAGCGATGTCCTACTACGTACAGCTCTTGTACTCTGGAGTCTTCTCGAAGAGTGAGTACAATTTTAATGTGGGCGTATCTCGGGGGTGGCAATTTTTCGCGTCTGTTTTCTATTGCCCCTACAGGCGAAATTTGTGTCAAGGCTTCTGGACGGCGCAAGGTTGCTGCTATTTGCCAAAAACTTTTATACGTTTCGTTTCGCTTGGTAAATGCAATTTGCTTGTTTGATGGCAAAAAATTATGTGCTGCACTTGCAACATAAACATCCACAAACTTCAGTCATAAACAGTGCGAAATTGTGACTTGTTTTTTATATTCATCTTTATACAAAATTAAACGGTTTATTTAAAAATTTCTTGTGACTTCACTGAAGATTTGTTTCACTTTGGAATTTATTAAAAGACTTGTGTCTATATCTAGTCTCGATTAACTAACTGAAAAGTATCAGAAATACTTGTACAAATAGGTCAAAATCAACAATTAACGCACAGCCAATGCGGTAAGAGCTAGACGGCTGAATTTATTTATAGAAGTTTCGAAGATTTATTTCACTTCGGAATTTATTGAAAGACTTGTGTCTACATCTAGTCTCGATTAACTTACTGAAAAGTATCAGAAATACTTGTACAAATAGGTCAAAATCAACAATTAACGCACAGCCAAAACGTTAAGAGCTAGACGGCTCAATTTTTTTATAGAAGTTTCGTTATATTGTGTAGACACGATTTGAATGCGGTCAAATTAAATATTTACAAAATAATAATACTATAATAATAATACTATAATTTTGTGTGTTTTCAGACGCGTTTTAAATGCTCGCTCTGCAGATGAATTCTATGGCAAAATGGGTTCGTTTTCGAACGAGCTGCTGAACGGCCATCTTATTGATTCCAATGGTCTAATCGAGAAGGTGGTGCAGCTGGGTCCAATAGCCGACATTAAGCAGCTGAGGGACAAGCATCTGTACCACATTGCACCACTGGGGTCTAAGCAGGGATTACAGTAAGTATGATTTCATAGTGTTAATAAGCGTTATTAAAGTGTTTTCCCTTTGCAGATTGTACTTTGATGAGGAGGACACTCAATCGGACGACGAGTCCCGCATGGCAGTGGCCACAATGTGGGGTCTCAACTGGGGCAGACGCGGATCTGTAGGAGTGGCGGCATCCGGGACGGGTAAGGGGCAACCGGAGCAAAAGGATCGCCTGGCATTAGACATTTCGCTGCTGAAGAAACAATACGATCGCTTGCGGGAACGTCAGAAACAGGCTCACGTGATACTGACCACCGCGTGCTCCACAGCCACGGCAGCTAAGCCAACATCGTCCAGCAATGCCCAGACATCGGTGGTGGTCAATCAATTGCTTCTAGGCCGTCCAGCCATAATTACGAATAAGGGGAAGCGTATCGGAGCACCTCTGGGTGCCATTCCGCCTGCTCGAAAGCCTTCGTTACCGGCTGTGTTGCATGGTAAGTCCGTCGTGGCAGCGGAGAGGCAGCTAAGACGCGGCGAAACTTTGCACTGGCGGGACACAGATGCCACTCGTCATCGACGTGACAGCTTAACGTGGAAGGAGATTAAGGCCGATCGTGCTGCGATGATTCGTGAGGGAGCGGAGAGCAAAGCCGTCAAGTCACAGAAGCTACGCTCGCGTTTGGGCAAAAGTGATAGCTCCTCTTACAGTGAGGACAGCGATGGTGATCAACAGGCGGAAGATAAAAATGGTTCCAGTACAGACACAAGTCTGTGTGACGATGATGATCCAAAGTCCTTGGAACAAAGTCCCAAAAGGAAGGCTAAGTTGGCTCGCAAACTAAAAGAGAAGCCCAAGCTGGCGGCATCCCCGGAAACAAGTCTGGAGCGGAGGCGACCAAAGTCCTGGGCACCGAGCTCCAATGAAATTCCCTTCGTTCTGATGGGAACGGACAGCGGCGATGAGAAAGAGCCGACACCTAAGGTTGAGGAGGAGGACAGTGCCACGGAATGCGATCGGTTTGGTTATGCACGGGACATAGACTGGTCTCAGGCAGCCGGTGATCTTGCATACACTAAAATAAATCCACTGCACATAGATACCGTAGATGACATGGCCATTACCAGCACCAGCCAACTATCACCTTTGCCGGATATTGCCAACTATCTAAGCACAACCAGCATTAGTCCACTGCCTACGCCCAAACCAATCTATGTAGTGTCGGAATCCGTCTCAATCAATCCCCCAGAAAGTACCGATACTAAGGCGGAAGTTCCTGCGGGAGAAGTCACATCCAAGCGAGTGTACGATGTCAGCGATGATGGTGTAACGAATCTCTTCTTTGAGCGTGTCAACAGCGTGGAGCGTCCCAAGAGACTTGAACTCTCTTACTCCTTAAACGTAGATGATTCGGAGGTGACTTCGCCCAATGAGGAGCCGCGGGCACTGGTGGAGGGGCAAAGTGCTGGACTTTCAGCAAAAGACCTGCCTTTCGAACCTTCTTCTAGGCCATCCCAAGTTCGAGATGATAACATTCCCGGAGAAAACAAGGATGACTACAAAGAGGTGCTGAGCATGACGATAGAACCGAAGATCCCACAACCTCAACTACCTATGACCCTGAGTAATGCCAGCCGTAAACGTAGAGATCCCAGACGCAAAACTCTGACAAGATCATCGACCATAGAGCTGGAAGAACGATTTCTGGCTCTGGAGCGAAGACTCAGTCAGGAGCAACCTAATCGACAAAGTGATAAAATTGAAGGCGTCAAACATATACCTTCTACTGCGGCATTGGAGGAACGCTTCAATTCGCTGGAAAAGCAGATTAGTGCAGAAAAACAGCAGACTGATATCGAATGCTTTGAGAAACCGGAACGTATACCCTCTACAGCCGATCTTGAAATACGTTTTAACGCCTTAACCAAACAACTAAGTTCCAGTGAATCCAATCCCAAGGCTCCCGTCGAACTAGGCGAACAGGAGCAACCCAAAAGTAGCAACTCAAAGGAAGCAAATGATAGTGAGAAAACAAGTAAGCTACATAAATCTGAAAATCTACAATCTGATACAAAACAACCTGCCAATAAAATCGAAAATGCTGATAATAAAGAAACGAAGAATCCAAAAGAAACCGGACAACCACGCCTTAAGAAACTGCCTTCCACAGCCGAGCTGGAGGATCGGTTTAATGCCTTGGAACGCAAGATGAGCACACAAGCAAACAGTCCAGCCAAGTCCAAAAAAGAACCTCCCGACGAAAAGCAGGAGAAAAACGAAAGGCAGGAAGCCAAAATGTCTGTAGGGAATGACTGCGAAAGGGAGGAAATTACAGCAAAGGCCAAAGCTGAGGAAAGTAAAAAACCGGAAACAAGTTCACATAATGAAAAGCAAGAATCCAGAGTAAATCAAGTTGAGCCAGTGAAGGAAAAAGCTTCAACGCCTATAAAAGAAAAAAATACGCCCGAAAAGGAAAAACCTGTGCAAAGTAAATCCAGTTCAACTACCGAAGTGAAAGAGGAAGTTGAGGTTATCAAACGTAAGACGCCACCTTCCACAGAGGAGTTGGAAAAACGTTTCAATGCATTGGAAAAGCAGCGAAGTACCACTCACATTGAGCCGAATGAGGCAACAAAAGAAGAGAGCCTTTTGAAATCCGAAGGAAAGAACAAACCTCTAGTACAAGAAAGCACAAATGACACTAAAGAAACGGAAAATAAACCCCAGAAGTCAATGAAAGCGTTTGATGATAAAGTAAAGGCTATAAGTGCAACCTTAACCGTTGAGGAAAATGTGAGTGAGGTAAGAGAGGAAGCAGTTGAGGAAGAATGTCAGACAGCCAGACAAACCTTAACAACCAAAGAGCCGCCCAAAGCAATCAAAGAAGCTAGTACTGCCAAGTTGGAGCTAGACTCAGAGCAATCACAACCAAAAGAATTGAGCAAAAGACGGGCTTCTGAACCACCCTCAATGGAGGATCTGGATAAACGGTATGAACGACTTAAACGTCGCTTGAGTAGCAAAAATCATTTATTATCTCAAAATGAAACTGTAAACGAAGCCTTGGAACGCATCGAGCAAGAAGTAATTGCCGAGTTGGGGGATGCTACGGACGATGAGCAACAACCAACCAAAAAAGAACCACCCACAACGGAAGATTTAGAAAGTCGATACGAGGCGCTGCATAGCAACGATAAAAAGGTGGAAGCAAAGATCAAGACACCTCCGAAGCATATAGATGTGGCTATCGAGGCTCATATACCAGAAGCACCACCGCCACCACCCGTGGAGCACAGGATTAAAATAGCTCCAGGACAACATCAGCAGCGTGCATTAATTGAGGAGTTGCAAAGTAAAATGCAAGGTCAATCACCGGGTGAGGAGAATCTTAAGCCCAGCCAGATAAATCCTCAACGGAGACGAATGCAACAAGAGCAACAGCATCTGCAACAGCGACCCACGCCCATGGGCGATGAGACATCGGAAGCACCTGCAAACACCGCTTACTACAGATCGGGAAATTACGAACCGTGGAATGGACAAAAGATGGTTCGTCGTTTCTCCGATTTGCCATCGAGAGCCGATTTGGAAAATCGTTTACAATTCCTAGAAAAGAAATTGTACAAGAAATTCTACAAGCAGCGCTGTGCAAGTGATTCCGAAGTTGCATCGAGAACAAACCGAAATGATGAAAAGCCAAGCACATCGCGCCAAGCGGAGGCACAGCTGGAACAGCGAGTCCTAGCCTTGGAAAAGCAGCTAAGTGAAAATAGTCTCAAGCTTCTGGAAGCAATGCGTGAAAAGGCTAAAGCTCAACCACCTATCGATGACATTTTGTCACCACGACGTCTAAGTATGGACACCGAAACAGGCAAGGAGCTGGTGCGATATACCCAGAACATTGGTGACCTGGAGGAGTCGGACAAGCCCATTAACATAAGCATCAATATCAAAATGCTGCTCAACAAGGAGAGTGAACACAAGAAACCTGCTGAGTCATCAACCGAAGATTTAAGGCGTCGTTTGGAGCAACTAGAGCAGCAATTAATTGAAGAACGTGCCAGAAATGGAACCATCAATCCGGAGTGCGAGTTACCAGTTCAGGAGAATCAGGCATTACCCGACCATCAATTGGAGGAAAATGAGGCAAATAAAAAGCAAGAAAAAGATAGTCACAATCAGAGTGTCAAGTCTGACGAGGCCGAGAAGTTGGAGGAGATTCCAGTGACAACTGTAGACAGTGCCGAGCCGGAGACTGTGAAGGAAACAAAAACCATGCAAAACGAAGAGAAAGCACAATTCCGAAACAAGGAGGTTGACATCGAGAAAACTATCAAAAATGATGAGGAACTTCATGCTGAAGAGGAAAAGAAAGAAACCAAAGTTGAAGAGAAATCACCTCCTGCCGAAGACAAAACTCCAAAATCTCCAATTCAAGAAGTTGTTCCACAGTCAGAAGTTGAGAAACCAGAGGCTGTCGAAGAAAAGCCAGCCGAAGAATTAATTGCCAACAAAGTTGTAGATGCCAATAATATAGAGTCCGTTGATCCGAATAACAAAACCGTAGTTCTTCTAATGGATAATGAGCCCAGAGCATTAAAGGTTCGTCGTTTAACCAGAGCCAATACTGAGGAGCTTGAGGATCTGTTTCAAGCATTGGAGAAACAACTCAACAATAGAAATCTTGTCAAATCCAAGGATGGTAAACTAGTTCGGGCAGACAGTAAACCAACAACAGAGCAAGTTGAACAAGCACAAGCCATATCTGATCTTACCAAGGAAATCGAAGACTTTACCAACTGCAAACCCGAACAAGAACCAGCTGTAGACAAAGAGCAACCGACAACAGAGGAGCAACCAAATTACGATTGGGGTCCGAGTCCAGAGAAGCATCACTTAAAACGCAAGACGGTCTATCTACCATCCACCAAAGAGTTGGAAGCACGTTTTCGATCGCTCGAACGTCAGATAAAACTACTCGAGGATGTGGAGAAGATCGATGTGGAGCAGAGATTAACTGAAATTGAACGTAAGATCAAGTTGCAATACTCACTCTCCCATGAGAAGGATCTGAACAAGTACTTGGAGCTTTGCGAAGGAAAGGGCTTAGATGATGATGAGGAGGTGGTTGAAGAGGCAGCTCCTGTTGTCGAACGGTCACGTAGTCCATCACGCAAAGAGACTGCCAAGTCGCCCTATACTTCTCCGGCTCGGAAAGCAGCCACCAAGTCACCCTATGTATCGCCATCCCGTAAAGGAAAGTCTCCTTACGTTTCCCCAACGCGTCAGAGCCAGAAGACGCCTCATACATCCCCAGCTCGCTCTGAAAATAAGAAGAAGAGTCCCTATACTTCTCCTGCTCGTCGACAGGCGCATCGAGATGATCTGCCCATCTCAGATGATCTGGAGTACAAGTACCGCGTACTGGACTTGGTGCGCTCCAAGTCGAAAGATAATCTGTCTAAGCGCAAAACTGATCCTAATAAAAAGCCGCCCATTCATCCGCTTGAAATGTTACTCGATCCGAGTCCTGATGACAGTGAAATCCCCACCACTGGTGAGCTAGAACATCGCATACGTCTCTTGGATGAGAAATTAAGGTCTCCGGGGCGTCACAAGTCACGTTCTCGTTCTCCCACCATCGATGACATTAAGCGCAAGAAAATGTTGGATGAACAGAGACCCAAGACTCCAGTGCACAACCTGGAACGCTTGGTGTGCTCACCCAGCAAACCGGAGCCACCCACTGCCGATGAATTGGATCAACGCATACGTGCGCTGGAAGAGGAGAAATGCTTTGATTTTAAGACCCAAAAAGACTACAAAGAATTCAATCAAAAGCTCAAAAATGTGGTTTCCCCCTCGATATCTTATGAAGAGTTCAAGACCACCAAATCGCGCGAACAAAGTCCTAGACGTCCAGCCGCCACAACGCCCAAGTCAGCAATGCGACGTGAGGAGAATGATGATTATCGCGACTACCGAAGAGAGGAGACAACTCATTATCGGCCAACCAGCCCGAAGGTCATACGGTTTCGCGACGAGGACGAGGACTACTTTGAGGACACGTGGCGTTCCAAAGCACGGCAGGGCCAAACCAGCGACCGAATGGTGGGCAACACAATTGATGTTTTAAAATCTATTGAGGAGAATAATAAAATTCTCCAACGTATTCTTAAGAAGACTCTTGCAGATCAGCCAACAACTTCAGCTAGTCGCAGCTCTGAGGGCCTTGATGAGCTAGGCATTCGCCTAATGCGGGTAAGTGTGTGATGAACGTGTGTTAAAAAGATTTAATATGAACAATTCTATGTCTTTCCCTTGAAGGAAACTTCGCCCATTACACGGACGGGAACACATACGGGAGTGCCGTTGCGAACTGGGGACAACATCAATGAGCGTCTGAGTTCCATCAAGAACAGCATCAAGTCCATAGACAGTTTGTGCGAGGAGAAACCCTATCAGAAGGAGAAATGTCAACGGTATATTGACTCTCTATTCTCCGACTCTCTGCACTTTGCCAGCAAGAAGAGCTCCGCCGAGGACTTGACGCACAGTCGGAGCGAGAGTCGGGGACGCGGTGTGCAACCTTCCATACGCATCAGTTCGGAGCATCGATCGGTGGGATCTGTGGAGTCCTTGCGTACGGGAAGTCCATTGCGTGCGGCGAGTCCTCCACACTATCGATCGCACAGGGATATAAGCAGAGAGCTGTCGCCGCGCCGTCGACGGGAGGCGGAGGAGCAAGAGGAGCGGGTGAATAGTAGGGTAAGACGTGATAATATGTTGCCAAATTATTTTGTCGATAATCGTAGTGAACTAAGTAGCTGCAATAGTTTAACTAAGTTTCATAAAGTAGATAGACAACTAGAAGAAACCTGCGCCAAGTACGCTGATGACAGACGTTCGGCCAGCAGATCACCATTGAGCTCACCCTACGAGTCCAGAGCAACAACAACAACAACAACAGCCACACGATACAACAACACAACAACCACAAGCAGTGATAGTTTCCCTAGGCCCATCTCGCCCTATCGCCAGCCCTATGACCCGAATCGGCCCCTGCGCTCCAATACACCCGTTTATCAGCCGGCCAAGTTAGAGATTCGCCATACGACAGTCACCTCGACCTTTTACGATCGCTTTCTGACCGAGAAGAAAATTGAGAAGCAAACCCTTTCACGCCCACCCAGCCGTTCCCCAGTCGTCTCGCCATCGGCAACTACCAAAAGTTACACCGATCTTCCAGGCACTTCAACTCCCCAGAAATACAGTCGCGATGCTTTGCTCGACATGGCCATCACAAGTAGCTTCTGCTCGCCCATGTCCCGCAGCTATGCGGGCAACTATACCTCATACCTCACCACAGCTCACACAGCCAGCGATACAAGCAGCACCACCAGTGCCTCTTTAGGTGGTGGCAGTACCTCCATTTCCAATCCAAGCACATGCACGGCAAATACATTTTCAAGTGGTCAATCCACCACTACCACCTCCATTTCCACAACAACGACAACAACAACAACATCGGCATTTGTGCCCTACAATTTCACCAGCTCATTTAGCAGCAGTTTAACCACCTCTGGAGTTACCAGCTCCACTCTCAGCTCATATTCCACAGGCGTGTACAATCCCATGATGTCATTCACATTACGAGAGCCTTTGATAAGCAGCACATCCACTGGCAATAATGCTCCCTTGGGTCAATATCAGTACAAGAGCAATTTCAGCTCAACTTATGGCGAACTCAATAAGCCATAAGCCCATTTTAACCAAAGGTTGTCCTTATTTTCTTTGACATTTCGAACAAATATTACATCAAGCTCAAATTAAATACTTTAGCTCACAATTTTACTCGTTGCAATTACAAAAAAAGAAATGAACAATATATAAACTATATAAACTCTAAATCTCAAGCAATATACACATCTACGGAAGTAACAACTTGAACTATAAAAAAAATATGTAATCAATATAATCTATTAAATCTATAGTATATATATACACTTTGAAAATTTTAAGAAAACTTTTGCACCAAATAAATACCACATTCTAGCTTCTTGCAATCACATACCTCATCTACATTCAAGGCACCAAATAAACGTACTTCTAACTGATCAAAAGAAAGATTTTTATACAGCAGTAATACACGAGTCTTATTCTAACTATAAACTTACTATACTATTTACTGTACTATCGAATCTAAATTGAATTCTTTAACAAACACTGTATTAAGACAAAACTCAATTATAGCAATTACAGCTACTCGTAATTATGTATTTATTCTTAAAGTTTCAATTTCGTAAAAAGTTGGTTATTTGGAGGCACTTTGACTGACGGGACGAACCTTTAAGTAAACAACAGTTGTTAAAAGCGATTAATTATATACAAATTAAATACACACATATACTTATTAAATGTTTACATACTATTTGCAGTTGTTGAATATCAATTATGCAAACACAAGTTCAAAAATAGAAAACAATAAGCAAATGAAACAAAATGCAAAGGCAAAAGGCTTCAAAAATGATTATTACACCAAGCAAAGAAACAAAAAGTTAATCAAAACGATTAGAAAGATTTTATGACGACGCTAACGAGTTGATTATTGATTATTGATTATTATGGCCAACAGTCAGTTGACTGGGCTCAAAACATATATGAATAATGCAAATGTTAACAAATCCTGCAAGACTCAAAACGAGACAACAAATGTTACGGGCTTTATAATGTTCATTATATTGATTTTATGTTCCTCTTTTTGTTTGTTACAAATTTTATATTATTATTTTTTTGTTAATGTTAAAAATTTTGTCAATGTATTGGATATAACACATTTTTGTGACAAATTGTTGTAATGTTTTGAATTAGGAAATGAAAATGAATCAAATAAATAAGAAATGCATTTAATGCATGTGTACCGCATTGAAAAAACAACATGAGTTTTAATATTCTAAATGGAAACTGCATCATAAAACAGGTACAGTATAACCTGCCTAAAGCGTATTTCCTAAATAGAAACAATCTTATATTTATGGGAATTCCGAACTTTATAATTGTTTATTGTGATTTTCAAATTTATTAAGATTATAAATAATATCCCAATTGACGTAATGCGGAGAAAATCTGGATACTTTTACTTGGAGAATTTTTAATTATAATTTGAAAAAGTCTAATTTGAAAGGTTCTATGTAATTTTCGGAATAACTTCAGACGATAAACACAAAGAATATGTTGTTAATTTTCTAAGAAAATAAAATATACGTTTTTATGTTCGGGTAATGAAAATATTCGAAAATAATAGAAGTTCTAGACATGGAAGCTCGACTGTACGCACCGAACTCAACAGCATCTTTACTGATAGGCCCAAGTGATGCTTTATCAGCTTAGATGAGCGAAATTGTCGAGTAGTCGTTGGTTGAAACCCGTGTGGATCGGACGTACCCGGAGAGAGCTATTCAGACCTGAATCCCTTGATTATACTATATAGATTGGTTTCCCTGATTCATCCTGTAAAATGCAACGTCTACTGACCAAACGCAGCTGCAGCTTAGTGCTCAGGATGCACAATAGATGTCTAGCCACGCCACCTGTGGAGAATGTGCTCTTTCCCACTAAATCTGATTTTCCCAGTCGTCACATTGGACCACGTAAAACGGATGTGGTTGCTATGCTGGATACGCTGGGCTTCAAGGTAAGTCAAAGCGAATAAGTCCAGTTTTTCGCAATGTCTTAAATCGTATCTTATACAGTCCTTGGCGGAACTTACCGAGAAGGCAGTGCCCCAGAGCATACAGCTAAAGCGGGACTTAGATCTGGATAAACCTCTGAGTAAGTTGTGGCAATAAAACGTGTTTAAAAATAGTCAACGACAGACCTGGACCCCCTGTCGTGTTTTGTTTCAAGTGACAAGTGATAAGGCGATAAGCCTGGTTCAATAGGTCCGCCAGCTCTTGGTCTTATCTGCTCAGCTTGCTCTGCTCTCTGTCGTTAATTTTCCACTCGTTCGTATTATAGATGAGCATGAGCTGATACGTCGCATACGTGATATTTCGCTCAAAAATCAGCTGTGGCGCTCCTACATTGGTATGGGTTACCACAATTGCCATGTGCCCCATACGATCGTGCGTAACATCTTTGAGAATCCCGGTTGGACGACACAGTATACCCCTTATCAGCCGGAGATTGCCCAAGGTCGTCTCGAATCGTTGCTCAACTATCAGACACTTGTCTCCGAATTGACTGGCTTGGATGTGGCCAATGCCTCGCTCCTGGACGAGGGCACCGCCGCTGCGGAGGCCATGTGTCTGGCCACGCGTCACAACAAACGCAAGAAGCTCTACCTGTCCAACAAGGTGCATCCTCAGACCCTTTCGGTGGTACAGACACGTGCCGACGCCTTGGAGCTGGAAATTGTCGTGGGTCCCATCGAGCAGGCTGATCTGCCGAGTCGTGAATTAGCCGGAATCCTATTGCAGTATCCAGATACATACGGTGATGTCAAGGATTTCGAGGACATTGCTGCACTTGCACGCAAAAATGGAGTAAGTTATCGAAAATTCCGAAAAAGACGTCTTCGACTTTTTGATTTATACATATATGTATATATATATATCTCTTATTTACTACAAAATTATTACCAACTTTTAGAAAAAAGAGAGAGAAAGGCTCTCACATATGGCGAATATATAATATGTGATTATTCCTAATATATAGAGCAGGCTTAATTTCTGCTTAACAGTCTTTAAGTAAAATCTTCATCTACAAAATTCCATTCAATTCAATCATTGAACGTTGCAGTCGGAAGTGATAATAATCTATTTTTTTTTTTCAATTTAGACACTCGTGGTGGTAGCTACCGATCTATTGTCACTCACTCTACTCCGTCCGCCGGCCGAGTTCGGAGCGGATATTGCCATCGGTACCTCCCAGCGTCTGGGTGTTCCCCTGGGATATGGAGGACCTCATGCTGGTTTCTTTGCCTGCAAGCAAAACTTGGTGCGTCTGATGCCGGGTCGCATGATTGGCGTCACTCGGGATATGGACGGCAATGATGCGTATCGCTTGGCGCTCCAGACTCGGGAGCAACATATTCGTCGGGACAAGGCCACCAGTAACATTTGTACCGCCCAGGCGTTGTTGGCCAACATGTCGGCCATGTTCGCAATTTATCATGGCCCGGAAGGTCTTAAGGCAATTGCCAATCGCATCCACCATTTTGCATTGACCCTGCAAACGGGTCTCCAAGGATCGGGACACGAGGTGCTCAACAAGAACTTCTTTGATACACTGCACGTGAAGCTCTCGGCAAATCTGTCGCTTGAGGAGCTGAAGGAGCGAACCGAACTCAAACGTATAAATCTACGCTACTTACCCGATGACACAGTGGGCGTGGCTCTGGATGAGACGGTCAGTGTAGAAGATGTGAACGATTTGTTGTGGTCCTTCAAGGCAGAGACTAATGTGGAAGATCTGCTGGCATCTAAGAATGTGCTCAAGAATTCCATTGAGAATTCCAAGTTTCTGCGCACCTCACCATTCCTGCAGCATCCCATTTTCAACAGCTATCATAGGTAATCCTAACCAGACTTCTTACTCCTCTGTCTTCCTATTCCAAAAACACTTGTTTTTACAGCGAATCCCGAATGGTTCGCTATATGAAGAAGCTGGAGAACAAGGATATTTCACTGGTTCACTCGATGATTCCACTCGGTTCCTGCACCATGAAACTCAATTCGACGACTGAAATGATGCCTTGCTCATTCCGTCACTTCACCGACATTCATCCATTTGCGCCCGTGGAGCAGGCACAAGGTTTCCATCAAATGTTCAACGAACTGGAGCGAGATCTGTGCGAGATAACCGGATATGACAAAATATCATTCCAGCCCAATTCTGGGGCCCAAGGCGAGTATGCTGGACTGCGAGCCATTAGGAGCTATCACGAGCATCGCAACGAGGGACATCGCAATATCTGCCTGATTCCCATCTCAGCACATGGCACAAATCCAGCTTCCGCACAAATGGCCGGCATGAAGGTACATTTTTCCAACACTGTCGATATTTGTCCATACTTTCCCGTTGACACTATTTTAGAACTTAAAATTGTCATAACTTTTTCAAAACTAATCCGATTTCATTGCGGAATGTCACGTTTATCTAGTCTTGACATCTTATTTGATTGAAATATTCAAAGGGAATAAATTGTATTCCATTCACAGGTTGAGCCCATACGCATTTTGGCCAATGGATCCATTGATATGGCCCATCTGCGCGATAAGGCGGAGGAGCACGCCCGCGAGTTGTCCTGCCTGATGATCACATATCCATCGACGATGGGCGTATTCGAGGAAACGGTTGCGGAAATCTGCACCCTGGTACACAAGCATGGGGGCCAAGTGTATCTCGATGGCGCGAATATGAACGCTCAAGTGGGTCTGTGCCGTCCCGGCGACTATGGCAGCGATGTGTCCCATCTGAATCTGCACAAGACTTTCTGCATTCCACATGGCGGCGGTGGCCCAGGAATGGGACCCATAGGAGTGAAGGCTCATCTGGCGCCGTACTTACCGGGTCATCCGGTCATCAGTCCGCTCAGCAGTGAAGAGCATAGCTTTGGAGTTGTCTCTGCGGCTCCCTTTGGCAGCTCGGCAATTCTGCCAATCTCCTGGTCCTACATTAAGCTAATGGGCAGCCGAGGATTGAAGCGAGCAACTCAGGTGGCCATTCTGAACGCCAACTACATGTCCAAGCGTCTGGAGCAGCACTACAAAACCCTCTACAAGGCACCCAATTCACAGTTGGTGGCGCATGAGTTCATCCTGGACATACGGGATCTTAAAAAGACGGCGAACATTGAGGCCGTCGATGTGGCAAAGCGTCTAATGGATTATGGTTTCCATGCTCCAACCATGTCCTGGCCTGTGGCTGGCACTCTGATGATCGAACCAACTGAATCCGAGGACAAGGAGGAGTTGGATCGATTCTGCGATGCGATGATATCGATTCGAGAAGAGATTGCCGACATTGAGGAGGGACGCATGGATAAAAGCGTGAATCCCCTCAAAATGTCACCACATACCCAGGCTCAGGTTATCTCCGACAAGTGGAATCGTCCCTATACACGGGAGCAGGCTGCCTTCCCAGCCGTAAGTATCGCTAACAATTACACTTTCAAAATAACTATATTTATTTCCTTTGCTATTTTCTTCGCAGTTGTTTGTGAAACCCGATGCTAAAATCTGGCCCACTGTTGGCAGAATCGACGATGCCTACGGCGATAAACATTTAGTGTGCACCTGTCCACCTATTTTGCCCGACTTGTAAATTTATGTTGAATCAACTTTCAAAAAAACAATATTAAAATAGCTTTTTGTTAAAATTACTCCCGAGCGCGCGCACTGTATTTCTTCTTCTTAGCCAAAAGTCGCTTTCACACTGAACAGAGTTGTTATTGTTGCGAAACAATTAAATATATACCGATGTGGTGTGGTGACACTGCTGTCCATTTTATAAAGAAAAAATTGCTGTTTTTGGCTGGAAAGCATACGAATAATTGCTGAATTTGAGTTGCAAAATAGATTAATTACTAGCCAACATTTTTAGCACTGACTTCTCGGCAAATTATTGCTAAAAAAAAAAAAATTTTTTTCAAATTAAGCTGCGCGCGTTTGCATATGTAACCAGAACATTTTGTAACTAAAACATACTAAATCAGTATTAATTAGAACGCGTTGTTGGAAACTAGTAATTGTCAATTTAAGTTAATGCAAATTTCAAATTCTAATAACTTTGCAATAAATTTATAATTTAATTTTCTTTTTTTGCAACTGTTTTTGGAATTTGATTAAAATGGTACATGCTGCCAGATCTGAAAATGTTGCAGGGTGGCAATCTTTTTACCGAGTGGCAGCCTGTGGGACAAAACAGTGTTTCCACACCAGTGTCTCCACACCAGTGTTTCCAAGTTTTCTGTCACACTTGTAGTGTGCGGCGGCAAACAAATTTCATTTACAGCCAGTTTGTTTGATCAATATTTAAATAGCATCTGCTCGGTCAAGCGTGCGATAATAGTAAAAGGTTTTCAAATTCATTTGAAATCATGAAAATCGAAGAAGTCAAGAGCACTGTGCGCACTCAGCGCATTGCAGCCCACAGCCACGTGAAGGGACTCGGCTTGGATGAAACCGGCGCCGCAATCCAAAATGCAGCCGGACTTGTGGGACAGAAGGCAGCACGTGAGGCTGCAGGGATTGTGGTGGACCTGATCAAGTCGAAGAAGATGGCTGGACGTGCTCTCTTGTTGGCTGGTCCACCGGGCACCGGCAAAACAGCCATTGCCTTGGCCATTGCTCAGGAGTTGGGCAACAAGGTGCCATTCTGTCCAATGGTTGGCTCCGAGGTGTTCAGCAATGAGATCAAGAAAACCGAGGTACTTATGGAGAATTTCCGACGTTCCATTGGACTGCGCATACGGGAAACCAAAGAGGTTTACGAGGGCGAAGTGACGGAGCTGACTCCAGTGGAGACGGAGAATCCCATGGGTGGTTATGGCAAGACCATCAGCAATGTTGTCATTGGCTTGAAGACCGCCAAGGGAACCAAGCAATTGAAGTTGGATCCCAGCATTTTTGATGCTCTGCAAAAGGAGAAGGTCGAGGTGGGCGATGTCATCTACATTGAGGCGAACAGTGGTGCCGTGAAGCGTCAGGGACGCAGCGACACCTTTGCCACCGAATTCGATCTGGAGACGGAGGAGTATGTGCCACTGCCCAAGGGGGATGTGCACAAGAAGAAGGAGGTTATACAGGATGTTACCCTGCACGATCTGGATGTGGCCAATGCCCGTCCGCAGGGTGGCCAGGATGTGCTCTCCATGATGGGTCAGCTGATGAAGCCCAAGAAAACGGAAATAACAGGTGACTTTGAGTTAATACTATATCATATATATGTCTGTTAATCCTGTCTATTCCCTCCACAGACAAACTGCGTATGGAGATCAACAAGGTGGTCAATAAATATATAGATCAGGGCATTGCGGAACTGGTGCCCGGTGTGCTTTTTATCGATGAGATTCACATGCTCGATCTGGAGACCTTCACCTATCTGCACAAATCGCTGGAGTCACCGATTGCTCCAATTGTCATATTTGCCACCAATCGTGGACGCTGTGTTATCCGGTCAGTGGGATTATATCCTATTTATTCTTCCTTTTTAATAATTTGTTTTATTTATATTTAACAGTGGCACCACGGACATTGTTTCCCCTCATGGCATTCCCTTGGATCTGCTGGATCGCTTGCTCATCATTCGCACACTTCTCTATTCCACATCGGACATGGAGCAGATCATCAAATTGCGCGCCCAGACCGAGGGATTGCAGCTGGAGGAGACGGCTTTCTCGCGTCTCAGCGAGATTGGCACTACTTCCACTCTCCGCTATGCGGTCCAACTCTTGACCCCGGCTCACCAGATGTCCAAGGTGAATGGACGCAACCAGATCAGCAAGGACGACATTGAGGATGTGCACTCGCTGTTCCTGGATGCCAAGCGCTCATCGAAGCATTTGTCGGAGAAGAACAATAAGTTTATGATGTAAATTACATTTCCCATTACAATTATACACCTTACTTGAATAAATCTGCAAAAAAATATACATTTCATGTCTAAATAATGTAGATTATACGAATAATTACAATTGAAATTATTAATTGCTTTAATTTCTTTTAAAATATTTACAAGCAAACGAAAATTCGACTTAAATTGAAGTTATTTTTCTCACACTGTCGAAAGCTGGTCGGTATAAAATTAATTCACAATGAGAACAGCGTTGGCCCTGTTAAGTAACAGGCATCAATTACAATTTAACAGTGGTAAAAACTGTTAAATTTAACAGTGAATTTAAAAATTAGTTGAAGAATTTTCAAATTGCCTTAAAAACCAATAAATTAACAATTGAAAGAGAATTTAAAATTCGAAACTCAATAAAATTATGGTAAGAATTTTAAAAATGGTTTGAAGTTCGTCCGCCTTCGGGAAGAGAAGTTACAAAACATAAACTGAAAAAAAAAAAAAAAAATATGAACAAATCTAGAAAATTCCAACAAAAATTATGCAAAAATTTAAAAAATTCTAGCTCGAAAAAAAAAAAAATTTCAATTTAGTTGAATTTTTGTAGTTGCACCTAAATTTAATTTTAACCTAAATTAGAAAGTTGCCAGATCGGGGAATTCTGTAGGGTGGCAACCTTTAAATTAGAACGAGTTGCCAGATCGGGGAATTCAGTAGGGTGGCACCTTCCACACCAGTGCTGCCAAGTTTAGGGTGAGCAATAGCTGTTCTGGCTGGAAAGCATCTAAAATTTGTGTTTGTGGGTTACTTTTGCTCAGTTTTACCAAAAATATTATTAGAAAACTTAGTTGAAATACTTCAAATAGGCTAATCAATAACTAAAAAAATGATTACTCATATTGTCACTGTTTTCGTTAAATGACTCGTTACTTTCTTGCGTCACGCGCTCATCTCTTTTATGTTATCAAAGCTCTCTTATAAGAAATACTTAACAGACATTTCGCTCAGTAACATTTTATAACTCGGTGCGTGCTGTGTGTTGTGTGTTGCGCTTCGCTTGCCGCTTGCTTTGGTGGTGTATGCTTTCTGATGTTGGTGTGTTTTCAATCATTTCCACAAAGTTGATGTTTGTGTCAATAATAATAGCACAATACATTCACGCCGCACACGCTTAAATCGTAATATTAAATAAGTGTCAAATTGTTTTGAAATAAGCAAAAGTAAATGAGTTGACGACATCGCTCTCTCTCTCTTACTCTCTCTCATAAATACGCCGCCTTTAAAAGTTGTTTACCACCCGTTACATACATACATACATATGTACATATGCAGTTGTAAACACATGCATTATATTTTGTAATAACAACAACAATTGCCTATTAATATTTGTGTTCAAATCAAACGGTGCATTGTGTTTTGGTGTCAATCAAAGTCTTCTTCATGGCTGCATATTAAGAAAATGGAAACATTTGGCGGACTTTGGGTCAACGAGCAGCAGCAACAACAACTACAACAGCCACAACAACAACAACGAATACACCGCGTGTGTGAGCGCACAACAACAACAACAACAACAGGCGAGCATTAGCGGCAGCAACAACAACATCAAATAACAGACGGTAAGTTAATACGTGTGTGTGTGAGTGAGTGCGAGTGTGAGTGTCAATGAATGCCTGTGGGTGTATTGCCTATGTATGTGTGGTATGTACTCATACAGTGGCTCTGAGCTTATTTGACCCACTACTCTTACAATTTACAAAGTTTTAATGAATTTCTCTTACAATGCAAATCAGCTAAAAATTAAATTATTAAATTAGTCAAAAATAAAACAAAACATAGTTTAACAAATGTATAGGCACAAATAAGCATAGAACCACTGTACATACCGTATGTCTGTGTGTTTGTATGTATGTATTGTCAGAGTGCCTAACCTCCCAATAAGTAAATTAGCAGTTAGCATTGCGAATATTTATCTGTTTGTATGTATGTACTTATGTGCGTCTGTCTGTTTCAGTGTATGTATGTAAGTGCGTTACACTCTTTTTCTGTATGTTTGTTGTGGCATTAACTGTTATTATTATTTAAGTAGCACGCCAGCAAATTACATAATTTCTATTTTCTATTTTTTTTGTTTGTCGCTGCCAGCGAAAACAAAAGTGACGCTACTGGTTTTATACTATTTTACTTTTCTCATTGGTTGTTGTTGGCTCGTCTTCATTCTTATTGGAATTTCGCCACCTGCTTTGTTTGACTCTTCTCTTCTCTTCGCTTTTGTTTTGTTTTTGGTTTCTTTTGATTTCTTGCTTTGCTTAATTAATTTATGAATGAGATTATGTATTAAAATGAATGATTTGATTTGTTTAATCAGTTTCGCGAGTTTCGCTCTTTGATTAATCTCACATACATATGTGTGTGTATTACACACACACACACATGCGCGCAGGCGCAACTTGCTTTGTTTTTGTGCTTTTCGCCGTAAATCAAATTTGCAGCTGTGAAAAAAAAGTGCTATTAATATTTAACTCGCTCACAGCTGCGCTTTCGACTTCAAACACAATACATATGTATGTACATACATACACATGTTTATGAATGTATTTGTGTATATGCATAATTTTAAGGCGAACATTTTTGGCTGAAGCATTTAAACAACACATTTTTATGTGCCGCCGGCAACGACGACGTCGCAGTCGCAGTCGAAGTTGACAGCGACAGCGTCGCCCACTCGCCATTGCCGCTCTCCCACATTGGCGCTCTCTCTCTCTCTCTCTCTCGCTCTCTTTTACTGTCGTTCGCTATGCTTGTTGGCCAATTTCAGGCCCGCAGTTTTTTTCTTTCTTCAAATTTTGACCAAAGCACAACATACATATGTACATAGGTATATGTATGTACATACATATATTCACTTGTACATATTCACGCATGTGTAAACGGCTTGTATGTTGACGTTGTTAAACAACTGCTACAATAACAAAGAGTTGGCAGCTTTTCGCCGTATTTATTACTCGGTTGTATTTTCGCTCGAATTTATGCTGCTAAGTTCACTTGCAATTTGTAGTTGCTGTAAAGTCAACTGCGCCTGCTCTTCTTCTTCTCACTCGGTGTTGTTGTTGTTGTTGTTGCTTATTGTGGCTCTTAACTACTGATTAAGGGTATTCCTGAAACAGATTTCATACAAAGAAATAAGGATAATCACCATAAATGAAATATGTTAAGGATAATCTGGTGTTTACATTTTATTGTAATGAAAAAAAATATGAAAATTCCAGGGACTGTAAATAATGAATTTTGTATTATTTTTTTTCAATTGAAAAAATTCATTCACTTCTAGTAACTGTACAAAACGTGAAATATACCAAAATTTTTATTTAAGTGTAATCTATGCCATTACACCATTATCTTAAGATTTATAATATTTTTTATTTTACTCATGAAATAAATATTATATTTCAAAAGAAAATATAATACTTAAGAAATAATCTTTATTATCGAACAAAAAAAAAATAAAACTCATTGCATAATGAGTATTTCTTGAGTTTTTATAATAAAACTTACAATGATTACAGTCCCTTAATATTTGCTATAGTATTGCTTAGGAATACCCCTAGTGTAACTGTCATAGACAGACATAAATATTTATTGTTCGTTGTTGCGTCAGTTTTTCTTTTTCCGTATTAGCTGTAATTTGTTGTTGTTGTTTTTTTTTTAACAGTTGCTAACTATGCTTTGTATGTATGTAAGTATGTAATTGTGTGCCCTCCAAAAGCTTTGCTGTGGCCACAGCTAACGGTAAGCTTAGCAATTCTACGCCTGTTTTTGTCTCTATTTCTCTGCATATAAAAATACGTATGTATGTAATTTCTAAAAAACATTTGTTGTCGCAGCAGCGCAAACAAAAGCAACAGCTGCGACTGCGACTAGTCTATTGTGAATGGGCAACTAGCAGCAGCGGCAGCAAAAGCAAAAGCAGCAGCCTTGTAAGCGCCACCCACACAATAGTAAGCGTCCACACAAAAATTTGTAAAGCATCAGCCTCGAGATACCCCAACAACAACAACAGCCACAGCAACAACACAAGTGCCATGATTTTATGCATTTACAAAACATATTAATGTGTGTGTGAGAGCGGCTCTCATTCATACAAACACACACACACACAATGACGTGAGCGACAGATGCCAACGTCGCGTCGACGCCTACGTTGGCGTTTTTCAAGTCGCGCTTTAAATGCGTCATACGCTCAGCTGAGCGCAGCATGCTTCGTCGTCGACACGTCTCTCACTCTCATTCTCATCTTGCGGTCTTATGACGTTTTACGCCACTTCGCCTGTTCGCTTGTTTTGTGCACGTGTGCGTTCATCTCTCTCTTTATCTGAGCTTTTCTCTTCTCAGATTGCCTTATTTAGAGCGCACGTTAAATTCTACTTTGAGTCATTCACTGCCCACTCCACTCACATGCTCAATGTGACTAACTGTAAATAAGGAACATTGTTAAACGAATTTTCGCTCGAAATTCAATTTCGAGCTATGTATGTATGTATGTACATACATATGAATATGTACTACATATGTAAGTGTGTATATGATGCAAAAGCAGCTGCAGTGAGAAGTGACAATGATTTCGACCGCATAAACTTTGCCATTTGCACAGTGGGGCGGTTGATGGTTTTTTCTTTCTTTCTTTTTTTTTTTTTTTTTTTTTTGTTTGTAACCTTGTGCCAATAAAATTGAAATGCAGCCAGAGAGACAACGAAAACATCAAATGTTTATGTATGTAAATATGTATGCTCATACATATGTGTGTTAAACATTACAGGGAGAACCAAAAATTAAGTACTTTCTACTTAAAACGACACATTTCAAACTTGATTAATTACTAAAATTGAAAAAACTCAAGTCAAGTATTTCGATATTATTTTAAGTACATTATTTTACTTAGTATAATCAAATTTGAACTTTTTTTAAACTTTCTTGATTTAAGTAGATTTCAAACTTGATCCAAGTTCATTTAATTTTGGAAATGAGGATAAAAACATGATATTGGAACTAAGTATACTGTTGGCTTATAATAATAAATAAAATAAAATTAATAATAATTATGCTGCTAAATATGACTAAAGTTGTTTTTTTTTTTGGATTTTATATGAAAAATCTATAAAAACTTGATAAAATAATGTTTATGCTGACTTTCAGTATCGAAAATATTTCATTCTAGTTTATTTGAACATATGTACAACATTTTTTTCTCTCTGTGTTCTTTCTATTTGCGGCTTTATTATTGTTTAGCTTGTCTATTGCACTTGGTGCAATAACTGTCAAGTGAAAAGCAGAGCGCTCACCAAATAGGCCAAATTGGCTATAGTCTTGACTGTTGCTTAACTTTTGGCTAGACCAAATGGTTACGCATGAGTTACGGCTCGATCTGAACGCTAGATGGCGCCAGTTTGGCATGCAGCACGTTTTTGATTCATTTATCTATTTTTTGTCTCAATGCAAGCCAATATCGTTTATCGCACCTTACCTTATATACGTATGTATGTACATATATATGTATGTTTGTGTGTTTGTATTAAGGCTTTGTGTGGGCGGCTTTTGACTGAATCGACGGATGATGAGTGGGCCGTTAACAACGCGCTGTGCTGACTCAATACTCACACACACACTTGCATATACGAACAGAATTGAACGACAAACGGCACTTGAGAGCTTTATGTATGTATGTATGCATGTGTGTGAGTGTACTTAAGTATGTGCAATGTACATACAAACGTGCCGATAAGGTGCAAAGAAAAAGTGCTAAATATTTGCACACACAACGATATCATTAAGCATCTGGGTGATATAAATATATTAGGGTGCATCAATTTGTATAGGTCAAAAAAATTGACAAACAGTCCCCACATTAAGAGACTCAGACGTTTTCACTAATAAGCCATAGTTCTAAAATCAATTCCTAGTCCCCGCTTCTTGAGTTGAAAAACGTGCTTTTTCTATATTTTTATCATGAATTATTACCATATCTTTGTAGTATTTGTAGTCCGATCTCGACAAGATGGGTATCAAAACTCGTGTTAGGACCAGAACGTTTTAAATACAAAGACAAATTATCCGTAAAACATAATTTTCGTCCTTGCAAGGACTAAAAACCATAAATTTGTCATTAGACTAGGAATTTATTTAAGAACTATGGTTTCTTAGTGAAAGTATCTTAGATTATGGGGTAACATTTTTTGTTTTTTTTTTTAATCGATGCACCCTAATATATATATATATATATCTCACTATCTCTGTCTTTCGCTTGCTCGTATTGAATGAGTCGAATTCTTTTAACTCTGGTTACACACTGCGACGCCAGCGTCGTAACGTCTGCGCTTATCAACATTACTTCCACTGCGCCGCTCAGTCGACTCAATTTTCTTGCATATGTAAACTCATACACACAGACATACCTTTTGCCGCACCTTTAGCAGAGGCAGCAAAGGTAAAGAGAAGAGCGCCAGAAGAGCGGCGAATTGCATGATTCATGTGCTTGGCATTTTGCTGTCAGCGTCAGCGTCAACGTCAACGTTAACGTCGCTGCCCGCACTGTGGGGTGGTCTAGTCTCTTTGGTCCCTGGTTTTTTATTTTTTTTTGCCGGCTGCTTCGCTTGTTAATTTTAATTGATTTTAATTTGATTTGCTTTACGAGTAAGTGAATTTTTGTTAGCTCGTCATCATAGACGTCTATCTGCTGCCGTCTCTCTGCTCTCTGCTCCCTGCTCCCTTCTGTCCGCAGCCCGCTGCCACTCAAACTCAAATAAGAAATGTGCAAAAGAAAACTTTGAGTTGGTTTCGCTTCGTCTAACAGCTGCTGGCCACTGTTGGCTGCTGACCCACTTCCACAAACGCCTGCAAATAGACAATGTTGCAAATGTTGGCAAATACATATTCTATTTTCTATTTTCCACTTTAACAATGCAACATGAAAACACTTTTGCATGCATTTCCAACGCCAATGCACACAACTCTTAACTCACTCAGCGTATTGCACTCCACCCCACCAACACATACACAGAGAGAAAAAATCAAGTATTTCGTACTTAAAACGCCACTTTTCGAACTTGATATCTTACTTAAGAATGAAAATACTAAAATCGAGGATTCCCATCTCAATTAAGAAGGAAATTTAAGTACTTTAGTATTTTCAACATACTTAATTTAAGTACATTTCAAACTTGATCCAAGTTCTTAACATTTTAAAAATGAATACAAAAATATGGTAAAATATAAAGATGATACTTGCCTTAAGTATATTGCAGACTTAAATCAAAATCTTGTATACTTGATTTATATGTATGTATAAAATTTTTTTGAAATAGATATTACCTCACGCTACCTGATTACATTATCTAAATCATAAACGTGGGTGTTAAAAGCTTTCAGTTAGTGTGAAAGCAAGTGAAGACTTATAACAGAAATTATTCTGTTATATTCTTAAGCTCTGAGCGTCTATCGAGCTACTCCTCATTGCCGGAAAGCAAGAATAAGTTGAGAATTCGAAGCAAGCGATCGCAATAAATGATATAAAAATTAATGAACTTAATTGAAGATTGGAGGAACTTGATCTGTGAGTAGAGCCTGGGTTCCGATCTTATACTAAGGATTTTCGTACTCATTTCTAGTAATTTAGGAGCTTTACTTGATTCACGATTTTTTGTTTTTATATCAAGATTGTTTGTACCTATTTGTGTTATTCGTACTTGATATAATCAAGTATTAATTTTAAGTATCGAGACAACTTAATTCCAGTTCAACTCAATTTTTAGTATGGCTTTTTTTTCTTTGTGTACACACACACACACACACACACATGCGAGCACACTCAAGAGCTTTGCTAACTCTCCAGAGATCTCCCACCTGGCGTTTGCACTTTGTTAGTCTCTTGTAGTGGCCGTGGGGATGGGAGGGGGGGGAGGGGTCTGAGGAGTCTGAGTAGCTGCTGCAGCTTCGCTGAGCTGAGCTGCTCTTAATGAAATCCACAAGTTAAATAAAACGAAGCCACATTTTTGATGTGTATGCCGTTGTTGTTGCCGTTGCCATCAGTCACTCAAGCTAAAGGATGCCAGAGATGTGGCTGGAGATGCTGAAGATGCTGGAGCACGTGGAGAGTCCAAGGGAAAGACTTCGACATGCTTTTGTTGCGATTGTTGTTGTAGGTGCTGCTGCAGTTGCCACTTTTATTGTTGTTGTTGTTTGAGCCATAAAGTTCAAGGAGGTTGCCAGCAATTGTGTGTGGCATCATCTTAGTGCATTTTGCTTTTATTTTTTCCTTTTTTTTTTTTTTTTTTTTATTCTGAGCGTTTCAATGCATATTTTGTCCGCATTATAAACATGACGGGAAATTGCTTTAGTTTCATTTAGAAATTGCTCAGAATGTTTACTTAAAAACATTTATTGCGAGTTTTTCAATTGCAACAGAGGATTATCGATAGAGTGAAAGAGATAGAAGAGTTCTGGCAAATCAATTTCATTTCCTTTTAACCATTCATAAGGAATATAGCGAATATATTTGTAATTTTCGAAGTCTGCTTTAAAAGCCTAGTTGATTTCGGCATGTGTACATCGTTTTTTATGTATACTTACATATCAGGGATAATAAGTCTCTTCCGAAAGTCAGTTTTCATTTATATCTTATTTTGACCGTATTCCGAGTCCATTTGGAAGTTCATAAAAGAGCTCAAGGCCGATTAAAGGCCTTTTCACCCCAGTTTGCCAGGACGTTGGCCTAATATATATTTACTCGTATGTATATGTACAATGTACATGTGTAAATGTTGGTACACTTTTCTCTGTACAAAAATTTAAATGAAATAATAATGATAATAAAATTGATTATATTAGGATAGGATACTTTTTAGCTTTATATTAATTGTGGGCTAGCACGAACTTGTTACACTAGGATAATAGTATATTTAAAAAATTGTAAAGTAAATTAAATATGTGATAAAAAATGACTACTCAATTTACTATACAATTATTTAGTCTGTTAATAAAATGGCATTCCGTCGCCATCTCTCTGCTCGATAGCGACTACATTCTCCGATTAAAAGCAAACAAGAACATCGTAGAAGTTTGCGAAAAAAATGTTAAAATCTGACATGATGATGGCATTTCAATGGCGGTAAATGAAATACAGGTAACAACAGCAACACATGAGAACAACAACAAATTCATAGCAAACAGCTCACGAAAAGCGCAATATCAAAAAAAATATATATTACTTATATATATGCATATGCGGCGCCATCTACCCCAATCCCCTGCAGCATGCAATCATTTTAAATCTGGGGGAAAATGCAGTCACTTTGCCATCATAAAAAAGTTGCGTACTCATATATGTACGTGCCATATAAATATAACATACATACGAGTATGAATGGGAATACACACATATATAGGTTGGTCCATAAAAATATTCAAATACATACATACATACATACATTGCGGTGCAGTTTTGTATGTTTTTTTGGGGTACGTTCTACTTCGAATTTTTTTAACGCTTGATATTCAACTAAGACAGGAATTATAGGCTTTTCCGGATTTTTATATTATATTCCAAACCCTACCCCAAATCGTTTCATACCTTTGGACTAAAATTCGAGTTCATTTTTTCTCCCTATACTATTAAATGTTTTAAATGTTTATAATGGTTGAGAAAATTTTCGAAATCGGCAATGCTTTTTCAATCGATTTGTAGCATAAGTCTTTAATGAAACTAAAGTTTTCAAGCTAATTGGATAAAAAATAAATAATAAAAAATATTCGTTATTGGTATAAATATTTTAAGGAAAATTGGACCAATAAATATTACCTAAGCACAGAATATAAATATAAAATATTCGTCTGATGCAATATATCCAGCAACTTATTAGACACACAGGGTTTTTAGGGTCTATTTACATAATACATTTACATATATATATATATATGTATGAAAATATATTGCTCGAGAATATGTCAGATGACTGATGCTCTCAGCATTTCTCTGTGGTAAGTGTGCAAATATGAAAAAGGCTTGCAACGCCACTTTCACACACACATACACACTCACACAGATTCAGACTGAGGGACTTTTAGAAGGGGGTGGGGCAATGGGGCACTTCTGCTTAAAATCCTAAAATGCTTAGCGTTGCAAAATCAATTTGATGCCATTTGTTAAAACGCTTTATGTATGTGTGTGTGTGTGTGTGGGTGCCTATGTATGGGTGTAAGTTCGTATAGTGTGCGTGTATAAGTGTGCATAAAATATGATGGCACATTTTGGGAAAAGTTTACTGAAGTGCATCAGGAGCAGCGATGCTTGCAGCGGCGTCAACATTGCCACATGCAGCATTTATGTACTTTTTCTGCCACTTTTTCGTCATCATCTGATGAGTGTTTGTGTGTGAGTTTGTGTTTGTGTTTGTGCCGAATGTGCTTGTATTTGTGTTTGGCGCTGAAAATATCGGTCAAGGCTGCCACAGTTGCAGGCACACATTTAAACGACGTTTTAGAAGCTGGCAGTGCAACCGTTCGTTGCACTGATTCCAAGACAACCGTGCCACTAAATCAACACTGTTGACGATGCCGACGAATACGCTACTGTTTCCTTCCCTCTCCCCCTTTACCTCGCCCCTTCAGTTACTCTTGCAACCGTATCAACTGCCATCGTTAATGACATTTACACATTGCTTGCAAGTTGCAACCCTCCACCTTTAACACTCCCCCCGCCTTCTCTCAGTCAACCTCGACTCTTGACTCTTTGCATGACAATGCGCGAATGCTCGACTGTTTTCCGGATTAAGGTCAAGGATATTTTTGGCATCGTCTACACGCCATGCTCTGAGATACTCGCATACATATTACACTGGAAGGAGTACACTTCCTGGGGGCATACCACATACACATACACATGCCACTGCCTGCCACGTTGCGAAGTTCGCGTGCTTGTTATTTTTGTTTATTTGTTATTGTTGACTGAGGGCGTCAATATTGCATTTATATGGTCACTGCCATCGCTTTGAGCCGGAAGTTTGCATGCAACAGTAAGGGAACAAATCGTGACGTTCCTCATATTTATGTTTCACGAAATAGGTTAGTTATTAAACTCTTTTCAAAGTTATGTTTACATTTATCGTATTTTTCTTTAAATGTTTAATATAAGCGAATTGAAATTTCGGTTTGTTGAATTTTTTAAAGCAAAGCAAACTCAGAAATATGTCTACGAAAATGTTCAGACTTTATACAGTAAACATTGCATGCAAAAATGAGTTCATCATATCCAGACTCGAATGTGTATTGTTTAAAGAAAGTTAACAATTTATTAATTTCCCTGTCGATTCCAATTGATTGACTATCTTTGATGTTTTGCGGTTAGGCTTTTAAATCCTATTAATGCTTTTTTATTGTTATATTTCGAGGACTCATTAAGCCCATTGAGACTCATTTACGCCTGCTCGTCGAAGGGCTTTAGTGTACTTTAAATAATGATCCACATTGGTAGCACACAGTGTTCCTATGCAATAACCACAACTACATAAACCGAGCAACAGCAACAGCAGTAGGAGAAGCAACTCATCACTTTGATTAATTATATGATCCTTGTCTGTTACAGTTGGTTCCCCTGCTCGCTGCCTTTTGTGAATTTAATTAAGTCTAAAGTTACAAAATGAAGCAAGCTAGCTAAATTAAGCCCCCCATTTGGGTAGTTGAATTTTAAGGAGCGGCTTTCGTTGCGTTAATAAGCAAATTACGCATACGCCATGTTTGGCAAAGGCAGGAAAATGGACTTTAATTCGTTGCTCCATAAAATAATTAGCTTTAATAAAACTGCAGCAAAGTCAGCAAAAGCCAGATGGACAAGAGAAAGAGAGAAAGGGGAATAGAAGAAAAAGAGAGAAAAATCAAGAGAAAACTTGAGAATTTGTTTGCATGCGAATGCCATAAAATGCGCTCTGATGCTGCCGACAGGCAAACAAATAGCAATCAGCGCTACCACAAGAACTTTTACACTAACTACACCAACTCCAACAACAAGAACAGCAACTGCATTAGCAATAACAACAACAACAACAACAACAACAATAATAACTATCATTGCACCATTGAAAATCGTTCAATGCTGTTTCATTCAGCAAAAGAAACCGCAAAATTTTGTGTAATCCCATTTAAGAAAGCTGCTTCTTAGCTGTGCAGCACTACCATGGCTCGGATGCAGCTTTTAGCCGTAAGGCGTGCTCTCAAATCTGCCATCAACACTTGTTTATAAAACGTCGCTACCTCCTCAACCCAGTAGTATATGTACTTATGGTTTGCTAGAAACGAGAAACGAAAGCTATCCAAACCTAAAACTTACGCATTTGTCGTTTCAGTTGCAAGGCGACGTCGACGTCGACGTTTTCTTAATCCATTTGTCGCAGCAAAGCAAAGCAGAGCATTGCCTTGCCACAGCCAGAACCACGCCCACTTACCCGACGACACGCCCTGTCAATAAAACTTTTACTTTAGCTACCCTCTTCCCCCTGTATGTGTTGTCATTGTTGTTGTTGTTGTTGTTGTTGTTATTGCTACTTCTACTGTTGCATTTTGTTTTTTTCTGGCCATGTTGACGACGCGACGCTGCCGTCAATGAGCTTTTTCTTGGCTGTCCCAGCAAAGACGTTCATGCTGACAACGAATGCAGCAGTCGCTGCGCTATTTTATAACCCTCGAGCTTACCAATTTAATCACCGACTTTGTAACGCTTATCAGGGTAGTCTTCTTTTGTGCCCAGATAAACTTGGAAATACATTTATATCTGTTATATCTATTAAATATTATGTATAGAATGAGTAGCATTTATAAGCATAAACATTAAATAAGCTCTCAGATTTACATTTTTTTTTTTAATTTAAAAATAATTTACTATTACTTCTTCATATACACCCTCCGGCTCCAAAGATATTTGAATTTACAGTTGTATGCTTATTAAAAATCAAAAGTAAGAGGTTTCCATTATTATATTAAATGTCAAAATTAAGGGTTATTTTGTGAAATTTGAATAAAAATTGATAGATTCAAAACTTTTTTATTAACTTGTATCTCTTATTTGCAATTCCTGATTCATTATAACTTACTTATCTCTATCTACATTATAAGTAGTGTCTTCATCGGAAAACCAGCCTGTTAGTATTTTAAGGCTAAGCAGAGAGTATCTCAAAGTCAAGCATTTCCGACAACAGCGTTCCTTCTTGATTTTGCTTTATTTTTATTTAGTTTATTTACTTGAATTGGTTTTTGAAATTTATTTTCGGACTGACCTACATTGATGGTGTCTTCTTCTTAGCCTTAAGATTTGCGTTGCTGCTACCGTTGAAGGTAGTATGAACGTCATATGATTTTTTTTTTTTTTTTTGATTAAAACGTCAATGACTCGATGACTTTAGCAGCTGCTGCTGCCATAGAGACTCCCTTATAGTTTATTTTGCCTTTGTTTAGCGCCATTTGTCTACGCAGAGACAACGGAAAATAATTTGAAATGTTTGACAGCTGAAAATGAAAGAGTGCATAGCTGAAAAGCTGAACAACTGTCGAACGTCGCAGATTGGGCGACAAAAGTTTGCAATAACGGCACACACACACACACACACAGACACAGTAAAAACACACACATACAGTTGTATACACAGATATAACATAAATACGCCTGTGAAATCCTCGAACAACGTTCTATACTATACACCAACTATGCTATGCTAGCTAATGTCACTCTCTTCCGCTTAGGCAATGGTTTTTTGGCCTTTTGTTCTCTGTTCTCTGCTCTGTATCTGTATCTCAGTTCTTTCGTCTCCCTCTGCATTGAACTTCCTGTGTTCTGCTGCGCCAAAAATATGAAAATTGCTTGCCTGTTTTATATGGCGTCTCTCTGATCCCCCAACAAAGAAAATTTCTAGCTGAGTTAGCCCCATCAATTTGGTTTCAGCTTCTGTTCTTTTTGTGTACTAAATGTTGTACATTAAGTTGTTGTGTTTGTTTTAATGCTTGTTGAAATAGTTTTATGACATTGTCTTTGTCTTTGATTTGACAATGAGTCGGGGCGGGACGCCTTCTGCCGATCTGATCTACTCTTCACAATGCTTTTGAAGCACATTCTTGCTAATTAACATAAATATTTGTGCTTGTATGTGAATGTGTAAATCTTTTAACTTACATTTTGGCCAACAAGCAACTCACAACGATAACATCAAGGACGTCTCCTTCGTAAATAAACCGGCAAAAGGTTGGGTAACTAGCTAAAACAGTTGTCATGGCATTTTGCCGGCTTTGTCAATTTGACTTCATAAAATAATTGAAAGATATTCAAGAAATGCTCTTGTGTCAATTATATAGTCAACAAAATTGTTTGCATATACTAAAGGCAGCTAATGTTTATTTTTATTAAAGACAAAAAATCTATTATTTATTAGAATATGAATTTAAGTAGATTTTGTTTTCAATTGGTTAGATATTCAGGATCTATCAATACACAATTAATACTATTAGAAATTCTTTTTTATTTTTATTTAATATGATATTCATAACAAAACATAAATTTTGCTTTCATACACATTCAACTATAGTAGAATAAGTGGCTTATGACAATTTGACAGAATTCTTATTATTTAAATTTCGCAAATTTGAAAAAATTTTGTTGGCAGCGTTTACAATAACAAATCAGCTTTAAAGTCTTCGTCTTACGATACAATTAATTTTTTTTGATAATATAATTAAATGAACCAATTGGAAATACTGGTTCAATACCATGAACAAAATTTGTATATGTTTATACATTTTCAGAAATTTTGCATATTATAAACATTTTAAAAGTTAGCAATAAGTCTTCAACATATTTTATTTTCTATAACATTAATATTGCAATCTCTTGGGTATTGCGTGGTCGAGAAACATTGTCAAAAGGACTTAAACCAAAGTGAATTAATTCTGTTAATAAATTTATGCAAAAAGGATCCATTAAATGCAATCATAATTTATCCCAATCGTTGCAGCCACAATTCAACCATACAGTCCTTGATAAAACACACAGAGTGTTAAATAGTATGCATTTGCATACATTTAATTAATTAAAGAGAAATATAAATATTTGTGCTTTATTACAAAATATTACCAGATCACTAAATAAACTAATAAACATAAAGTTTTGCTTTAATATTAAATTATCTTTTAATGGTTCTGTATTTATAGTCTTTATATAGTAGGTGTGTGCAAAATAAACTCAAAAGTAATAAAGACTTAATACTTAGTGAAATATTAATATAGATTCCGTAAATAAATGTTAGCACACATGAATTCTATATGTAAAGCCTTGCAAATGGGCTTAAAACGTTTATCCACTTTTCTGGAATTTTATATCTCAGTGCTCACTTACTTATTCAGTCACTCGTGTATTCAACCAGCACAACGAGATTTGTATAAGCAGATGGGAGACGTGTTTTATTTTACGGCTCATTTCGTTTATTGAAACACAAGACCAAATATGAATACATCCATAAAATATAAAAAAAAAAAAAAAGAATTTACTATAAAAAAAATTGTTTACTACTCGACGAGGATGGGATTCGAACCCACGCGTGCAGAGCACATTGGATTAGCAGTCCAACGCCTTAACCTCTCGGCCACCTCGTCTTCTTATTCAATCGGCTCGCAGAACCGAACTTCAAGAAAATTTCAAATCTCAACTTAATCAAAATTCGCGTGCTTAAATGCTTATCAATTAAATTGGTTCATTGAAGTGCACAGATAATAAATATAAGTGTTTTTCAGAATAATATTATTAAATTGTTGCCTTTTCTTTATACTTATTTATATGGCATTGTTTATTTCACATGTTTTGTTTATTTGTGCATTAAAATAAAATCCAGAGACCAAAGAAATATTAAATGAAAATAAAACGGGAAATGTGGTTTATTGTCCGTTTTGGCTTCTGCGGGAGTATAAAGCATATTCATGTACATAGAAATAACATCACGCCTGTACATATATCCTTTTGTACTTATTTCGTTGAATTTTCACTGCCACTCATTTGTCTAATATATTTAGTTTTTGTTGTTGCACATCAAGTACACAATGTGTATTACATACATATGTATATACACTTATTATATGAATTTGTTGCCGTTTTAGTCTCTGCTATTCGCTCGATGATTTTTGTGTATTTAATTAGTAATTATTAATTTTACATGCAATTTGCACCATTTACACTTATAATTGCCAAAATTATACCAAAAATGATTACCTAGAATATTGTATTAAAAAAATTTTAAACTGGCGTAGAAACTTTCATTAATTCATATCGATTTTCCAATATTTTTCTGTCAATTTTTTAATGCTCTCTTAAAAATTTATATTATATACTTTATAATTAAGTTTAAAAAAACCACTTTTTAGTATTCAAATAATAATAATTTATTTCGTTTTACTATTTATATTCATTTTTACCTTTTTTAAAGTTAAAGAACTGTTAAATTTGTTTAAATTATTCATATTCGTAAAAAATACATAAAACGATACAACATCACGCGAAATTTTGTATAAGATTTAAAAAATGTTAGTTTTTGGATTTCTAATGTCATGTGCATGATCTGCACACATGCAGCTAGCTTATACAAACCTCACGAAATGCACTCAGCACTTGACGTTGTGTGTTTTCATTATTTTTGTTATTTATTTAACAAAAAAAAAAAAACACTTTGGCGTAAAAACAAAAAGCAGCAACTAAACTAAATGGCAACAACAGTTGCAAAACTGCTCTCATTCGCTCCTTGGCCAATTTCTCAGTTCTCACTCCCTTCAATCCGCATTCGCATCTGCATCTGCATCCGCATTCCCCATCCCCCAATCCCCGTACGTAACCCGGCAATGTGTGGCTCTTGAGCAGAAACGTAAAACAACTTGAAAATGCATTTTAATTACATGCGTCTCAGTGGCAATGCCTCTGCCACGCCTCCGTGTCTCCTTCCCTCGTGTCTGTAAAACTGTGCTCTTTAATTTAATGTGCTTACGAGTAAATCAGCTAAAATACGCAATTAAATGGATAGCGGTCAGTGCGTGCCGTTGAAGGTGCCGTCTGAAAAGTGTGCCAGTCCCCCCTGAAGAGACGACCTTCCCGGACAGACAGACATACAGACAGACAGACGGATGAACTGATAGACAGTTGGTCATTATTCTGTGCACATTCACTTAAATGTCGAAATAAATTCACAACACAGCTTGCGATTTGAATCCAAACGTCAAAGGAATAACCACAATCTCCGCCAACCAAAGGAATGTCTGTGTGTGCAGTTCTCATCTTGTCAAACTAATTGACCGCCAGGGCAACTCAAGTTGTGCCCTCAGAATTAACAAGGTATTTCATCAACGTTGCAATGGTGCATGCAAATTCAATCAAAGTTTTTCAATTATCTAGAAATGTGCTGATATTTCTCTCTCTTTCTCTGTTGGTTTTTCCCTTCGGTTTTCACCGTCTGTATGTTATACTACTTAAAAGTACGTGGGTCGTGGTTGGCAAATGTACATTTTATTGCATCGTAAAATTGTACCATTAAAAAAAGCCAAAATCAAATGCCGCAACTGCATTTTTTATGGCAAACTTTTAATAAATGTTTTCAGTATGTTGCGCTTTTGCCGGACTTGGCGCCAAGTCTGCAAAATATATTTCATGTAAATAAACAAGTTGCTCTCATTTATTGTGCCGTAAATTCGGAGACTCAACCGTTCAGCTAAAAGTTTATTTATAAAGAATTCTACTTACCGCAAATGTCGAAATTGCTTGATTAGAACATCCTGTGTTCAGTTCTAAATTAGTTTTTAGGTACAATCGCGTTCTTTTTGATTGTCAAACTTTGTGAAAACAAAAAATATCCTAATACTGCATATAAATAGAGTAGTATAAGTAGTATCCAACAGTTTTTAAAAAAATAAGAATATACTTATGCACTTTTTTTGATTATCTTCATTTTAATTTATTTACGAATTGAAAGATCTGTGAATAATCATTTGAAATTTTTGTAACTAAACTGATTTTTTATAAAGGACTATAGAAAATCTTTCCAAATTCCATTCTCTTTACTGTTTATTAGAAAAAATGACTTTAGTATATGTATTTTATATAAATATGCCAAATGACCAATCTTATAATGAGAGTTAAAAGCCTCTTGTGAGGTTGGAATTCAGGAAGCTAAAACATGAAGTACTTCCACATAGCACCCGCTTGTGGTTTTCAATTGGACAACCAGGTTGCTACCTTGGCCGGTGCACAAATGTTGCTGATTAAGTTGTTGCCGCAAGCAATTTGCGTCAAGTGAGGCGCATGACTTTCAGCATGTGTCACAGTAGAGCGAATTACTGTGCTGAAAACAACGACAACGACAACGAAAACGAAATAAAGCGGAACACCAAAAGCCAACAACCAAGAACCAACGAACAACAACAAAAACAACGTGCGACAATTACAACCGTAAATTATGCCAACAAGAGGCCGCTGCGGAGACACTGGCAGACGCCACTATAATGCCTTGCCCCCCTGCGGCACTTGCAACGCCCCCTTTGCCCAACTGCCTACAAGTTGGACGCACTGACGCCGCAATGAGGATACAAAAGAAGAAAACCAAGCGCAACAAAATGGAGCGCGACAACGACAACTCAATTAAGTAAATGAGTGAAAAGCAGGCGTTGATGTTTTTGTTGCTCTTGTTGTTATTATTCTTATTACGATAATTTTTGCTGTTATACCCTTGCCAAGCACATAATTGAAATATGTAATGGAGGAATGGCTAAAATCAGTGAGACACGTATCGGAAGTTGGGAACGTTAATAATACGATCAAATTGTTAATGGTTCCACAATATGTCAGCTGGAAAGTGTGTCCTAAACTTTATAAGGACTTTAGACATTCATATTTTTGTCAAAACAATTTAATCATGATTTGATCTCTTAATTCGTTCTGCAATTAAATTTTATTAATTTGGAAAAAAATATATTTCTTCCTCTAGATCTTGGTTTTAATTTCAATCCAAAGGGTCCCCCTTTGAAATTTTGTAAATTAAAACTTTATTCTGAGACCTTTCATTTTTCTTTAAAAAAATAATGTGAAATTAATGATACATTTTGACTTGTAAAGTAGGTTTAACCAACTTTGAACCATCATAACTTTGTCATAACTTAACCGATTTTTAATTGAAATGTTATTTTTATCATGATGTGCTCTCTCAATTCATTCTGCATTCAAATTTTATTGATTTCTTAAATTGGAATGTAATTTTTACTATGGATTGGCCTCTTAATTTATTCTGCATTCATGTTTAAATTTATTTAATTGAATTAAAAAATTTTTGGGATCCACCGGAAGTGATATTTGTCTTACTCTTATTAGTATTGAAATTCAATGAAAAGAATAATTATACATATATGCTTAAATAGTTCAACATATAGTTTTTTATTTTACTATTATTACATACGACATGAATACTAAAGGATTTTTACAAATTGAGTTGTTTAAATTGAATTATTTATAGGTTTTTCTTTTTTAGGATCCTTTGCAAGGCAACACTCTCTTTTAAAGCAACAATTTAATTATCGTTCAACAATTAGCTGCGTTAAAAAAATGTTGCCTGTAGGCGGCAACATAACTAACGCACGTTCTCTCTTTTTCTTTGCATCATGCAAAGTCAATTAAGCATGTAGAGTAAATGGCCCACACACATTGCTATACACACACACACTCACTCACACACAGAGATTGGGCATCATTTTGTAGTCTGGCTTGCCGCCATTCACATAGTTAAAGCAAATTTGCTACATGCAATGCAATGAAATAAATGAAATGTATAGAAATGAAGGCTAGAACCAGGAAAGAGGAGAAAGGATGGAAGCATGTGTGGCAAGTGACAGAGATAGATAGAGAGATAGAGAGAGAGTATGTAAGGCTGCTCAGGGGCAAAAAAAAAAGTTTTAAAATTCATTAAAGCAAGGCTTTTAATGAACGCGCGTTGACTTTAGAAGAGACTGAGGGCACTTGTATGGTAACTATTTATGCATTAAAAGCGAAGCGAAAGTCGTCAATTTATGACTACGACACATACGTAAATACATACATACATACATACATGCATACACACATACATATTGTGTATTGAACCAACAACAGAAAGTGAGCAGCGAAACCGAAAATGGCATTTCCGGTTAACGTTGGCGCAAAATTCCAACAATGTCGCGTTTATTTTTGGGCCACTTGCAGAGACCTGAAAGCCTCACGAGCCTCACACCACGCCCATTGAATGATTACGCCTACATATTGCTGATGTTATATGTGAGTCGTTATTGTTGTTGTTGTTGTTGGCAACGATTTTGTCATGCAATTTGTACGCGTTCGTTGTTTTTTTTCGCTGTTGCATGGACAAGAAGTAGGCGAGGTCTCAAGTAGGTCGATTGGTCTGTGGGTCATTTTTAAAGATACATTACATGTGTACTTTCCATGTGTGAGTGTGTGTGTGTGTGTGAGTGTGGTGTGCCTGTGGGCGTGTGCGTGTGCTTGAATTTGATATAAAGTCAGGCACGCTGACAGGCAAAAGGCGTTCGGAAATTATATAAGCTCACTTTATGACGTTAAGGTTGACTTAGTGCCCTGGCCCCAATTACGAGTACATATCATACATATACGAGGATGGTATTTAACTATAAGCAATGATTCGATTCCGTGCTCCATTTCTTGGCTACTTCCTGGCAGGCTCGTCGCTCTCAAGCGGAAATGGGCCGAAACTAGTCAGCCAAGTCGCTGTCTTCGTCGTCGTCGGCTGTCTAGCATTTGATAAATAGTCAAGGCCTGATTCTTGGCAGCCTGCCTGGCAAATATTTGCCCTGGCTGTAACTAAAAGGTGATAAACTTGGCATAATGCAATATTTAGTGTTTGAAGAAGCATTTTAAAGGCTATGCACACTTATAGTTATACCACCATCACCACCACCACCATCTTCATCATCATCATGATCGTTTGCTTCATAATCATTCAGTGTTTGCCCAACGATGATAAGCTTTGAAATATTTTACCCACTCTTGCATATGCAAATTTCAGCCACACAATTTAAGTATCTATGCAGTGGGCACAGCTTGAGAGCATTTCAAGTGTAATCATAGATAGACAAACTAGCACACATACACATATATCGTTGGGAACTTAGTTATATGCTTTACAAGATTGACTTTGTTGATTAATGTGGCTCCTTCCCTGTGTTGCCCCGAGGTCAACCAGCTGGAGATACAGAACATTGAGTAATGTGAAGTTGTTTTGCCTGATGAATAGCTGGAATTTAGGTGTTTGCTTGCTTGCTGCAATGCCCACTAAAAAATGCTTTTACATTCTACACTCTAGCATGGAAATTCACTTCCCATGTGTCCAAATTGTGTGCGAATCGGCATTCGAACTACGAATACTCCTAGGAATTTCTAACACATGTCAATTGGTAATCCATTGAAAGGATATTTGTGTGTGATTTACTGAACTCATTACGTTTAAATATCTACATATTAATTTCGTGAATCGTTATCAATTTAACTACTATTTTAAACTTTTATAATGAAATAAGAGATCAATTTCATCTTAGTAATAAAAATCATCAGATTATCGTTACGATCCCTGATTTTAAACAATTATTTTACATTAATTATTTCATTAGTTTTCCTGCAATTGCTGAGAAAGTTCTTCCATTATCTTCCAAATGAGCTTGGCATATTTTCGACACACTATAAGCTGAATTATTTACCATTCCAATAACATACTTATGTTCAATATATCTACACTCATAACACTCTCACTGATCTGTGTGCAACGTTACAAAAATTAAATGAAAATAAATCAATTATCTTTAATCGCTCGAATAATGCAATTGTTGCTGTCTTTAATACGATCTAAACACCCGCTGTCCTTCCGAAATGTTTATACAGTGTATATACTTGCATATGTACCTTGTACACACATCGACATATCTATATGTATGTATATATTTGTATATACACAACGCACTCGATTATAGACACCCCAAAGCAAATCTATATGCACGAGCGTGATCTCGACGCGATCTCTTCACACATAACGCTATGGCACGCGCCCCGCTCCAAGTTTCAATTCTCCCTGTTGCACGTGAGCAAAACGCACGACAAAACGAAGAGACGAAAATCGAGAGTGAGAGAGAGACCGAGAGAGAGAAAGATAGGAAAAAATGAGAGAGAACAATTTAAAGAACGTGGAGATCTTTGCTGTTGAGAGCAATGTTGAGGTTTATTTTTAGGATAACAATGCCGCAAGAGCATTGAGCAAGCAGGAGCAATTTCGGCATTTTCAGCATTTGGGGAAAATCGAGGAAATCTTTTCAGAGCTGCAGCCAGTCGACCGCATAGAGCAACGCGAACAAGGCGGCAAAACGGTAATCGCGGCTAAAGGCGAGTGCGCGAAATATATATGTGCATACATATATATTTATATATATAGAGAGATATATATGTGCATATATGTACAACGACAGAGATACATATACAGTGTATTGCCCATAATACAATACATATATTAATATATATATATATATTTATATAGACATATATTCGGTTATACATAAGTCTTATACTATATATGGAGCAATTTTGAAGTGAAGAATTTTGAAATTGACAAAAAGTGAAATGTGAAAATTGACGTAGTGTTTGTGAGTGTGTGTGCGTGTGTGTTAGATTGGTTGTGTAGGTGTGGGTGTGCTGGTCATGAAAATTGCATGCACCTTCGTACAAACAACGAAAAGGAAATCAAAATAAGAAGAATACAAATACAGATCCGAGGTAAATACGAGTCCAAACGAGTACTTACATAAATGTATACATACATCGTATGTATACTTATCATGCCCAGACTACAGGGAATGGGACTGACTGGCCGAACGAGCCAACTAACCAAATAATATGATTGTATGCGTAGATAGATGTATGTATGCATCTATATCTATGTATGACGGCGTTATCCCGAGAAATTTCCCCGATAGTGCCGCTCGCTCTTCTCTTTCTGATTCTGTTACGGTTTCTGTAGTTCTATAGTTTTGAATGTGCTGGTTCTTCTAGATACAACCGAAGTTGCTTCCTCGTTCGTGTGCTATTTAGTTGGGTATGTTTTGGTCGATGGCGCTTTTACTTTTCGTTTGCTGCTCGTTCTCGGGTCTTTTGCTCAAATAAAAATTCCTCTTGCGTGTTAGCTAAAAGTTATTTTTAAAAATTTCTTTTAATTTTTTTTTCTCATTTACGAGATACGAGATTTTAAATACAGACGACGTCGCTGTCGATGCCGTTCTATAGGAATTTATTATTTTTATTTTTCTTCCGCCGCTTGCATTAATATCAAAAGCTTGGTGGAAAAGAACGAAAAGAGTATTTTTTTATAATAAATGTATTGCACAATTAAAAGGATAATATCGAAACTTAAATTTAATTATAATGCCGAATGATTTGTATGTATTCATGTGTATAGAGTATATTCCAAGTTACCAAGCTGGTTAACCGACCTGCAGTGCTTTTGTGCGAATAATATAATAAATCTTTGTCCACATTAAGTATACGCAGAATCGCATTCAACATTCGTATAATGATATGATATGTTATTTGCTGGCATTCGTATGTAGACTGTTGTACCAAACAGTATAATTATATTGAATATCTGTATTTTACAATAACGATACGAATTTGTGCAATTAGCTGCAAAATTCTGTAATTTCAATGTGCTTAATGAATTGAATAGAATGCAATTATTAATGTATCTATAATCTTAGGGCAAGGTACTTTGTTTCAATGGAATATTTGATTATTAGATTCATTGAATTTTAATGCTCATAGTTTTCCTTAACTTCCGCAAATTCGACACTCGCTCTTCCTCGGTAATCGGGTTCAATCAATTTTCCATCTCTTCTTCTGCTGTACATATACGTTCCAAAAGGCAATTAAGCACTTAATTTATTTGGCTAACGACTGCCAAATGCAATATCCGTGAAAATGGACAGCAAGTACAATAATAACAACTGAAACAAGTGCAGCAACAACTAGAACAACAATGTTGGCAATGACAACAATGTCACAACTCAAGTGTCAAACAAAAGACGACGCAACGCTATGTGGCAATGTCATAGACAAAAACATAGTGAGAGAGAAATATTGAAGCTTTAATGTGTTGAATTGAAATTATTTCATTCGCAATTAAAATTTTTCCACTCAAATAGAAAAGATTTGTTTTATAGCGATACATTTTTGCGCCTGTTTTCGACTTCCAAATCCATTCACGAATTCCCAGTAAACAGTTCACAACTTGCTATGGAAATCAACGTATAACTATAAAATGGATACCTGAAAAATTAAAACTGCAAACAACAAAACCGGTAAAAAAAACTTTAAGTCGAGAGTGTTCGACTGCACTGTGAGCAACCCCGAGATACCATTTAATCTATATATTTAAAATGTTTGACCAAAATGATAAATAAATTCAAAGACAAAATTGTTTTAATTGGGCAGTACCACAAAACATAGTCAAAATACGCTTGTATCTACCTTATAGCTTCGAAGATACCTTTATGTTACTGTCACATACATTGGCATAGATTAATAATACCCACTTTTGCTAACTTTTAGTTGAGGGTACAGGGTATCAAACACAAAACACCAACAACAACAAAACGGTGCATGAAAAATGAAAACTTTGTTTAGTTATTTTTGCACCGGCATAAAGAGCGGAGCGTAAAATTCTTGTTTTTCTCAACTTACACACACACACACACATACAATTACTGAACAGACGGCTGACGGCGTTTTCTCTAATTGTTGTTGTTGTACTCAGGGCTAGAAAAACTTTTTTTAAGCATATGGCGGCCGCTCATTGCATTTCAGATGTTGGTGTACTTGAGTGTGTGTGTGCGTGTGTGCCAACTTTAGTATAAGCAAAGGAAATGCTTGACATGTCTTGTTCCTTTAACTTACTCGCTGTTATTATTTTATTTTATTTTCACAATTTTTATTTCTCTGTTTTTTGTTTTTAGCCCAATGGCGTTAGCAAACCACATTCTTTTTCTCATTTCTTTTTGTTCAACATTTTAATTATTTACTTCTTGTTTGTTATTTATTTTTTCCGCTTGCTTTACTCTCAACTTTTGTGTGGTCTCAGCGGTTTCCTGAGCTTTTATTTCATCTTTAATCCTGTCGTTTTTGAGTACTCTACAATGTGCCTGTCTCCTGACCGTATAAGTCTCCAACATTTTGATAAATTGCGTAGATATTTCTTTATCTCACACCGAAAGTGTCAAATTAATAAAAACAATAAATTGTCTGATTTATATAACACAATTAATGTCCATTTTCATTCGGTTTATTTAGTTTATTTGGTTTATTTTGCGTTCAATGAACGTGAATTCGAGGCCATGATATTCTGACTTATTGACTCATAAAATTGCCAGTTGTTTGGATTAATTGTCGCAAGAGACATTTTATGTCTCAAATAAAAACTCTAGATATTTCTCATATGTACAATATGCTATTCTAATTTTTTCAAACTAACGCCATATTATTTGACTTTGGTTGGATCAAATTAACTTGTACAAGATTGTCTGTATCTTAATTAGTTGAATAAAATAATAAATCTTTACATGATATTCGCTGGCAGACTGGTGAGACTTGAAAGAATGTACAAATACGCATTTAAAAATATGTTTTTTCAACTTTTGTTCTACAATATCAAAATGTGAAGTAATATAATCTCCAACTGCATCGATAAGCTAGCGAAAATATTTGTAATTCCATTTATAAAGTGTCATTCAATCATTTATAAAAAAAAATTTCCAATTGCATGCAATTTATTCAATGTATAGACAACGCTCTTTCTGTACTAGAAGAGTATGTACACATAAAAAAATAAATACCACAAAGTGGAAACAAATTGTCAAAGCCCCAATTCAATTATTCGATGGAAGAGATTTATTTTTGTAAACCATTTTTATCGACAGCTTATGGCCATTGATAAATTTATGAGATTATATTGGACACTTCTTGCTTGAATTTATCTGTTACTTACCAGTGCAAAATGTGAAATATCTTCAAATACTTGAGGATTGGACACAGAGAAGGAAATAATATAAACGAGGGATAGAGATGTAGAAAAATCTTTTCATAAATACTTTTACATCAGCATCAGAATTGACCTAGATACTTTTAATGTTTCATTTGCATATTTTTTCCAACGCCTGTAATGCGTATCTAAAGTAATTCCTGTTGTTGTTGGTGTCACGAGGTATCTACTAGCCTCGGCAATACACCGAAAACAAGGCAAATATTTTTCCTTGACGTAAACGACAACGATGCAAGAAGAAATTCCAAACTGACGGAAAAGCAAGCGCAGATATTTCAGCAACTTTGCAATGTGACGGAGATGAGATTGGATAAGGGGGGATGATGGGGAATAGGAGGGAAGACACGTTGCTCGTGTTTATCTCTGTGTTTGGTTGTCTGTCTGTCCGTCTGTCCGTCCAACTGTTTCTCCTCGTGCCAGTACCCTCCGTTACTTGGCACATAGTTAGTTGTTACGCTATCTGCTCAATGACATGTGCTGAGTTCTGTGTGCCAAAAAATAAAATAAAACGAGGGAAATTAAGGGGGGGGGGGAGGGGACTGGACGCAACACATTGTTATTGTTTCTTGTCGAGATACACAAATTAAATTGCTCGAACTTAAAATGAACGCATCGAGTTCAGCGCACTTTAAAAAGTGTTCGTTGCACCGCACAACCGTCAAATAAGAAATAAACGAAAAGAACTCCAGAAAACCCGAAGATACTTCGAAGATACTTGTAGAGAACGAACGTTAATTCAATTGCGTGCCGAGATTAATTTATTTATTCCTGTTGAGAACGCGTTCCCTCCCTCACAGCTAGCTTATTTTGTAATATATGTGGCAGTAGTATCTCAAAGATACACCCATGTCTATATAATGTGTACGCGTTTCTCTCTCTCTCTCTCTCCTTCTCACGTGTCTTGTGTGTGTGTGTGTGTGTGGCTCGTGCCAAGCGCTGCACATGGCTTCCAGTGCAGTCTTTAAGTGTTTAAGATGGATGTTTGTTGATACCCTTCCTTTATTGAAAAAATACAATATCTTTGTGTAACTATACAATTATGAAACTCTCTATAGAAGACTTTCTATCCCATAAGGTATATTAGACATTTTTATTACGCTCCACAGGGTATCTCTTAGTCGAGCCCACTGGACTAGAACGTTTTTACTTGTTTTGGTTTTTAAGTAACTCTTAGCTCTGTTTTTTGTATTTGTTTGTTGTGGTTAGACTCTAATTTACTAGCCATCAAGTGCACATTTATAATTGGAACATTGCCAGCTACAAAGTATGTCGATCTCTTTTTCTCACTCTCTCGCTCTTTCTACCTCTCTCTCTCTCTCTCTCTTTGCTTGGTACTTAGTCCCACAGCTCTGCTTCGAACTCATAACTGTCACTGTGAAGCATTTTAGGGTTTCAAAGCTTACATTTAGGTACAAATACATAAGAGTATGTATGTGCATGTATATATAAATCTATATCTGCAGTACATCTTATAGCTGCGCTCATGCACAATGCTGATAGATTAGTTTTCGAATAGTGGCGCCCTCTCAATGACGAAACAAACACAATGGGGGCAATCAGTGGGGCACCGACATCAGTGACCACTGAAAGTCAGACACTTGACTGCAGCACCTCCTCCTTTCCTGTGTCCCATGCCTCATGCCTCATGCCTTGTTCGGTCCAACTTTGAGCATGACAGGGCACAAAAGTCAGCCAAACTAGCTCAATGGCACAAGTTTGGTGATTGTGGGCGTTTCTCTGGTCATGAAATTAAAACTGAATAATCGTTCTTTAAGCGATTCCCAGATTTTGTAACAATGTCTAGTTTTTTATATATACTGTACGTAAAATATGCAATGTACATATATGTATTAAAATTTGTGTAGAGAGCAGTGATTCATCTACTTTAATCAAATTATATATTTTGTGAAATGTGATTACTTGACTCTCTTTACTAGTAATTCTTCTTTATTAGCTAAATATCTGATTTAAAAATCTGCTGTTTAAAAGTTTAAGAAAATAAGAAACTAGTTGAAAACTGCATAAGACTTAAGAGATTTATTCATATTTAAATAGTTTCAAATTTATTTGAAAACAATAACTTAATTCTGATTATTTTGACTTGTGGTAACGGAAATAATTTGTCTCAAAATTTAAGCTGCAGTTGTTACAGAGTGATGGACAAGTGAATCTCAATAACACCCATAATCCTACGTAGTCGGAATGCCACTTAAAGTGCTTCCGAAAGTTGCAAACCAACATGAGTCCTTCTCTTCGTCTCTTGTCCTTCCCCCAACTAGTCGTTTGTCGCCAGTTCCCTTGCTGGTGCATGATTAAAAACTAGGTCGAGTGTGGAATTCGCACGGCCCTGAAAAGCATAGCAAGGCGACATCACAAATGCTCTCTAGTGCTCTGGTATGCTCCTGCATGTGCATGTCGCGCTTCGTGGATAATTAATTGATTGCCCATTTGATTGAACGTTTGATGGATGAGTGCAACAGCCGTGGGTTCTCGTTTCTGTCGCCGTCAGATTACATATTTGCTTTTTGGGTCTAGTGAAATATTTACGAACGACATCGAACCTCTCGTCCTTTATCGTTGCAGTAATTTGCCTCGACTACAAACACAGCCACAGACACATCCACAGTCATGGTGATAAGCAAACCCGAATCGACGCCAAATGGAGCGGCAGCGGGAGCTGGTGGAGCAGCAGCAGCAGCAGCTGCTGGATTGGATGCTGCCGCGAATAGTCTGGCACATCGGTCGGGCATACCACAGGATCAAATAGACAATATTATGAGCGGCATTGCAAACACGGGTGATGTCAAAATGAACAATCATCGCAAGAAGCTGCGACAGAGGTAAGTCTGCATATTAGAATCTCCACTAACTGTTAAACAACACTGATGAACAAAAACTAGATATACCTTTGATTTAAAAAGAGGTGCAAACTAAATTTGACAACCTGTATTATATTGTTTATTTATTAAGTAACATATTAGCGCTACTCCAGTTTATAAAAATATATTTATTTTTTAGTTCAAAAGTTCTGTTAAACAAATTGAATCTTATTTAAATAAAGTTTAGGATACAACAAGAATTTCATAATTCCTTCGGAATGGCATTAATCTAAATTTAATTTAATTTACAAATGCTGACTTATTATATTTTTTTTTGAGTTTATTTATAAATATTTAATGCCACTTAAGAGCAGTTTATTAAAAGTTATTTCAAATTTTAAAATGCTTAATGCTGCGATCTTTAAGCGTGTAACAAAAATTTCTCTCAGTGCAATTTTTGCACAACACAAAACCAAGGTAAAATCATAGGTGACTGTCACAAAATAATTAATATATTGTCTTGAAATGTGAGAAACTTGCAAATTTATAATTTGTGTACAGAACCCGTGTGTCAAAAAGCAGGTTGACCAGTATAATTAATGTGAAATTTTTTTTTTTACAGATTTGATATTATTAAGAAACTGGGTCAAGGCACTTATGGCAAGGTGCAGCTTGGTGTGAACAAGGAGACGGGACAGGAGGTGGCCATCAAAACGATAAAGAAATGCAAAATCGAGGCCGAGGCGGATCTGGTGCGCATTAGGCGAGAGGTGCAAATCATGAGCTCAGTGCAACATCCCAACATTATACACATATACGAAGGTAATCAATGCTCACATTTTATTCATGAAATATAACATTATATAATGCTCTAATGTTTTGATTAATTCAATTACAGTATTTGAGAACCGCGAGAAAATGGTGCTAGTCATGGAGTTTGCCGCTGGCGGTGAGCTATACGACTATCTATCTGAACGTAAGGTGCTCAACGAGGAGGAGGCACGTCGCATTTTTCGTCAGGTTGCCACAGCCGTCTACTATTGTCACAAGCACAAGATTTGTCATCGTGATCTGAAGCTGGAAAACATCCTGCTCGATGAACAGGGCAATGCCAAGGTTTGTCATTGATTGATTGCCTAAGACTTTTAAGGCTAGCTTTTTCTCGAAAAGTTATTAAAAAAGAAATAGTTTCCTTTTTATCCATTCTCGGAATAAAATATGAAATACGCGAAATTATTTTTCATTTGTTTCGATATAATAAAAAAAAATATAGACTATTGAATTGGAATCTCGAATTAACTATCGAACTATTTATTTATAAAACATTTTAACAGATCTTAGATTATAATCTTAGAATAAATCGTAACATATGCATAAGAATTTAAAATTTGTTGTAACTTATATAATTTTATCTGTATAGATTGCCGATTTTGGACTGTCGAATGTGTTTGACGACCAACGACTGCTGGGCACCTTCTGCGGCTCACCGTTGTACGCCTCGCCGGAAATTGTGGAGGGAACACCCTACCAAGGACCCGAGGTGGATTGCTGGTCGCTGGGCGTGCTGCTCTACACTCTAGTCTACGGTTCCATGCCCTTTGACGGGTCCAACTTCAAAAGACTTGTGAAGCAGATCAGTCAGGGCGATTACTATGAGCCACGCAAACCGTCGCGTGCATCCACACTTATCCGAGAGATGTTGACAGTGTGTCCACGAAAGCGAGCGACAATCGAACAGATTTGCTCACACTGGTGGGTCAATGAGAACGACAATGTTTCCTGCCTTGATTTGGCCGAGAATTTGGCGAATCAAACGCCTGTTCGACTCGATGTGCTGTTGTCATTGACGCCGACTGCGATTACTGCAGATCAACTGGTGGTGCCATCAGCCGAGGGAGCAGCGGCGGCAGCAGCAGCCGCCAAGGCAGCAGCCAATGAGCGGGTTCAACGCTCGCATTCGGTGGGTTCCATACGTGATATTGGGGCGCCCAACACAGAGGCAGAGCGTCGTATTCTGGACATGGTTGCTGGTGAGTTGACCTACATTGACATTGTGGATAATATCATGCTTGTAAAGACCATTATTATGTACCCAGAGATCCTCCGCGCACAATTTTCTATATATCAAGGTTGCAAGCCAGCAAAATTGTGTAGACAAGCTGCAGGTCGATGGTTGAAATCATAGAGCAATGTTAATGTGTTGTTATGGCTTAAATCTTTTGTAAAAAAAAAAAATTATTTGATTTTCTCAACTGTTCTCTAAAAATTTTTAAAGAATCCAACTTAAGATAAATAACTTAAATTATAGTATATAAAGTAAATATAAAAAGGATTGCAATGTATGTAATTATTATATTCTAAAAAAGAGGCCTGATTAGGCTTTTTCTTTAAAAGGGATTTCCGAAAGAAAAAAAATAGTTTGCAGCCTTGGTAGATATGTATATGATGTATATTGTAAAGTGCTGTGAACTAACTTGTCAAACACAACACAATGTGTCCCCGACCACCCCACCCACTAACTGGTGTTCATGCGTTCTCCCTGTTCCCGTCCCTCTCTCCTCTCAACACCCCCTAACGGAATAAACAAATGAACTACACTCAAGTGCACTAAACAACTTGAAGACAAATCCATTTAACCATGCTCATTAAACCACGCCTCCCTTTCTCTCTCTCTCTCTCTCTCTCTCTCTCTCGCTCTCTCTTTCTTTCTTTGGGTGTTCATCTTACTTTCCTAGCTGGTGGCGAGGCCGCATTGATGCCGTCACCCACACGTACCATAACGCCCGCTCAAAGTCCCGTGCAAACGAAGAGGAAGTTACAACCCACCGTATCCACTGAGAATGCCGCTGGCACCACCGCCAAAAAGAAGGAGAAGCCAGCCAACAGTTCATTTGTCATCAGCGAAGGCACAACATCATTACTTGCACCACCAGCAAATACAACAACCTCAAATGCAACACCAACATTATCGATCACACCCCAGGCCATGGAGACTGAGAGTGTTGTTGGCGGTGAGGAGCAGGCGACTTCAAAGGGAGGCAACTACTCGCCGCAGGATATGCAACAGGTTGGCAATGTGTGCGAGCAGCTGATTGGCGAACCAGCTGTTGCACCAACCGCCACCGCTGGCAGTGCTGTGGCACGGCAAGCCACACGCACCAAACTGGATGCTGTGGCAGAGACGCCCGAGGAGAAGGACGCCAGCAAAGTGATCCAAAAGTTTTTGCACAAGCACAAAACCGCCGATCTGGTCAATGCCATTAATGAGAGTGCCACCGGCAAAGTTGCCACCACCAACAACAACAGCAACAACAATTCATCAGCAACGCAACCAACACCGCCAGCGCCTTTTATACGCAAGTGCAGCCTGCAGGATGAGTCCACGCTCAACAAGTTCAATGCGGAGCGTCGTAAATCGCGCATTCTTGAAACTGCGGAAAAGTTTCAACCACCACCCACCACCACAGCAGCGACCAGTCCCGGTCCTGTCCCTGCTCCTGCTCCTGCTCCTGAAAAGCCGAAAAAGCTGAGCATACCCGGCGTCAGTGTGGGCAGCTTTAAAAAGGAATTCGAACGTAAGGCCACAAATCCGACACCCGTTACGGGACCCACTCCCGGAGAGCGTCGTGCCCAGGAGCAGGTTGCCGCTGCTGCTGCGGCCGCCCAAGAAGCGGAGGCTCAAGAGATTCTGGCCACGCCCCCACCATCTCCCGTGGTCTCTGGCACCTTGGAGGCCAGTGATTCCAAGAATTCGGTATCCTCCATTTCGCTTGAAGAGGCGCGACGCTCCATGGAGAACTCGATTGCCCTCTTGCGTCAGGCCCAGAACGAGTCCAACAAGGAGCTGGATCAGCTCTGCGCCCAAACTGAGACAATTGGCGTCAGTGAGTCGACTCCAGAGGAGCGCGAACGTAAGTTGAAGAATGCGCGCACCATAATCGGAAACGCCATACAACCGGGTGAGTGCTCAATGCAAGTGCATGTCCAAATACAAATACAAATACTATTTAATTATTACTGAATTATCATAAGTTAAGCTAAGCCCGCAGCGCTTTCGAGTTGACTACCCGCACTTCTTTAAATAATATCTATAATTTATCAAGCAATAGCATCTGGCACAAGTCGAGCAGTTAAGCAGTTTGCCAAAATTTATTGTCGCATAAGCAAATGGTCTCTCTTCCAAATAAAAACATTAAAAAACAATAGAAAATACAATTTTACATATTACAGTTTTTTATTCAATTTGTATAATAAATCTTTCCTTTATGAGAACTATCTATAAATTGCCAAAAACAACAAGTTACATGATTAAGTTTTATCAAGATTTAGACTCACGAATACAATGATTTAGTTTTCTATTAAATTTGTACACAGATGTGAGGTCACATGACTCTCTAGTTATAGTTGCCGACCTGTCACATATATAAAACCTCAGCTTGCAAAAATATTAGAGTTTTTTAGGAATCGAAATCATTTTAAAAAAAATAAAAATTAAGAAAAAGGGTTACAAATTTCTGAAGTTCCCGTTATGAAAATTGATTAATATTAAGCTCCCGATTAAAAGTAGCTAAATATTTTAGTGTTCTGTTCTTTTCACAAAATTAAAACTAGATTTTTCAACATGACAAGTTTTTTGCATCAATGTTCATCTATAACTGTCCGAAAATTTATTTAGGAAAGTTATCAACTAATTTTTAATTTTGTAATGAATTGAGAATGAACTATTTAACCATAGATTAGAATTAGGTATAAAAGTTGAAACATTGGCACAATCTTCTAGTTTAATACTGAAAAAGAAAAAGATCTGCCTATCGACTATTGAATTCTGCTGTAAACTGATAACTGATCGAAGACTTGTGTATAGCTTTCAGTTTGTGCGTCTTTAAAATCCAAATAAGTATTTATCTCTATCCCTGTTTCGATGTGTGTACGTTAAACTGGAGTGCTGCATGGATTATATTTGGCTTATTTGGAATATAATCTGCTACACAGCGACCACAACACGAATTTGAAAGAATCTCATGCCACAGATCATACTATAGTCCCAAAGTAAACAGAGCACGTGCCACACTCTTCATTGTCTCTGCAGATTCACCTGTGTATCGCTCTCAGTCGCTCTCTTTCTTTCACTCTCTCCCACACATAGGCACATACACTCACACATACATGCTCATCATATTCATTGAATCATCATCTTAATTTTAGTGATACGAAGGCCAACACCATTATTTGGCATCGGCAACGGCTTCGGCAGCAGCGCTGACGCCGGCGGGGTTGGGGGCATACTCACAAAAAGTGGCAGCAACATGGGCAACAATAATAACAACAACAGCAGCAGCAGCAACAACAACAACAACAACAGAACAACAACAACAACTACAGCTAGTGCACAACCATTAAATGCATTGGCAGTGGCAAAGCAAACGATACAACAACGTCTCTTTGCGGGCGGCATGCCTGGATCGATGATGCAGAGACCGGCGATGTGGCAGCCACAGGCTGCCTACAGCACGGCCAGCATATTCCAGCCCGCGTTGCCCACAAGCAGTCCCTTCAGGCAGCTGCAACAACAGTACCAGCAAAAGTGTCACGAGCAGCAGCAGCAACAGCAACAACGTTCGGTCAACAGTGCGTTGTTTACGCCGCCGCCATCGCCGCTGTACGCCCCCAGTCACGCCTACGTTCAAGCCCAGAGCAACAACAACAACAACAACTGTAACAACTGTAACAGCAACAGTAACATCAACAACAACAACAACAACACGATGCCTATTGTCAATTACAATGTCAGCCCGCGCACGAGACCATTTCATAATCAAGCTCAAGACACACTCAATACATCTGCCTTGCCTGCGGCTATGTGGCTGAAATGTAAGTCTTGGCAGCCGGCTCTACAGTGCCATGCGACGCTCACCTGCCCCACCTGCCGCCCACCTGTCCACTTCTCCAACTGTTCACCTGCCTGCCTCACTGCCTGTCTGATTGCCTGACCAGCGTTGCGTTCCTTATCGTTTGCCATTGGGACTGGTTAACTACTTTTGTAATCAGATATTATTAGCGTAAAGATATGAGATTGTGGTCTGTTTCGATTTTCGACATTTGAAAACATTTTAATACGAAATAGTAAAACTAAGCCTTCAAAACTTTTATGTATACGGTATTATTCCCTGGTCATAGCAACTACTTGACCAACTGGAAAATTCAAATAGTTTTTTAAAGAGTTTTTTCAGTTTTTACTTTCGGCACCATTTTTGGGAAGCTCAAATTAAACTTTGATAAATTCTTCTGATAGAACTTAATTGAAGTTAGTTTTAGTTTAATTAAGTGAAATACGATATATTCCTAATTATCCTGTTATAAAAATTAAAAGTAAAAACCGGAACAGACCTGATAATTTCAATGTTAAAATTAAATTAAATAGAAACCAAAAGAAATGCTGATATCGGGATAGTTGCCTGATTGAAATATTTAGCTTTGTATAGCAATGGAACTCAAGTAGTTTAACCAGTCTCTTGGCAGCACGTGTTCTCTGTGTATTATTCTATCCATCACTATATCACAATGTCACCAAATCTGTCGCTATCATTCCCGTTGATGTCGTTCTCGTTTTCGCTGTCGTTGCTCTGCTTTCCTTTAGACCACTCACATTAAAGAATAAAATAAATATCAAAACTACTTATTTTCAGCTGCTTGTAGAATTTGATCTTTCTTGTATTTGTTTTAATAGTTGTTGTTTTTCTCGTTGTTGTTGTTGTTGATGTTGTTGTGCTCGTTGTTGTTGTTGCTGTTAGTTAAAATTCGTATATCGTAGCTGCCTTAGTCGCTGCTAGTCGCTGACGCTGCTTCTTAACTTAACTGTCACCACAACACATACACACACACACACGCACACACACAAACAAACCCGCACTTTCACACACTTCTTACCCGACTTTGTTTTAGCCCTTAAAAACTCCAAGCAACCAGCCCTCAAGTTGCCATTTCAATGCTGCTTACCTAATTGTTTTTGTTCCCTACCAGTTCCCCAATTAACTGCATTAACTAAATGTTTCAACTATTTCCCTTCGCCCCAATCTGTGTACAGCTTCACCTGGAGCAGATGCCCCAACAGGCGGTGCAGTTAAAACCTCAACCGCTTCCATTACGCTCAAATCAGCAACTTTGCCACGCCGGAAAATCAATGCCAAATCCGAGGTGCAACTGGAAATTAAGCCACGCATTGCCGAGCAACCACAGCCGGCGATGCGATTCAGCACCGAGATGCAGCATCCTGTGGCAGATTTGCGCAGTGCCCCACCCCGGGAAGGACCCATACCGTACAGCCCCATCAAGACCTCGTTGCAGGCGCGAGCCACCAGTCTGGAGCCCAAAGAGCACATCATAACCATCCAGAGGCCGCCAACGCAACAGGCCTATGGACGCACCAACTCCAACACCACAACACGGTAGGTGCAGGGAACTTAACATTCCTCGAGGAAATCGGATAAAATTAGTCAAAGTAACGACAGTTTCAAGATTTTGAAAGAGTGTCAAGAAAAAAGTATATGGGAAAAAGGAACAGTAACGGAAAAAATTATATTTTTCAATTTTGATGCAGATTTAAACTAGAGCCCAAATAATGATAAAATTTACATTCCGAATGGAAAAAGTTTTAAGGGAAAAGTTTATAGAAAAAATGAAAAAAAAAAGTATAATTTTCCAATTTTGATGCAGAATCAAATTAGTTGATTAAACTAAAAAGTATGTTATTTGTTTATTGGATTCCCAGCACTACAAGTATAAAATTATTATTTAATGTGCTAGTCTTGATGTGAAAAGCAAGAAATTTTATTATGGCTGATTTTTAAGATGTAGCGGACCAAGACTTTTAGTGTAGAACTTAAAAAAAAAAGAATTGCCTGATAAACTACGTGCCAATACATTTCCAGCACAGATCTTTCAAATTAACATTCTGTGCTTTAAAAGTGCAGTAAACAGTCAGTCAGGACAAAGAGTTATATTCAAATACGAAGAAGATGTACTCATGAATAAATTTATATTGAGTAAATGGCATTTTCTTTGCAGCTCCGGTTCGCTGTCACGTCAATCCACAGCTGACTCCGAGACGGAAACGGCGACCACGATGTCGCAATCAACTGTTACGGGTGGACCGGTGACCACCTCGCAGCCCATCAAGAAGAGTCCACGTGAATTTATCATACCTATTGCCGTTGAGGGAGGCGGCTTCATAACGCCACGTGAGCGAAGCATTGAACCATCTGAATCGAGTCACACAACCGCCTCCAGTCGCACCACCTTCAGCCGACTGCGTCCTTCACATCGCATTGGGTAGATTTCGAGCGTCGAATGAAACTTTATCTGGATATTAATGTTGAACCTTTAAAACTTTCAGTTCACTGCTCAGCGAAAGCGGTTTTGATGAGAGTTCGCCATTCCAGAAGATGCGCACAACCTCTATAAATCGTGAAGGCGGCGACGATGAGTCGCTTTTTACTCCGCACAGACTCAGGTTTGTTGTCCACCTCAGACCATTCATAATAAATAGTTAAATCAAATGACAATTTCGTGTTGTCCACAGGAGCTCGAGGCCCGTCAAGAAAATCAGCCAAGACAACGACTCACAAAGTTCTGGCGAGGAGGATGACGATGATGGCTTTGAGATACTAACAGCGGAAAATCTATTCTCGACTTTGCTACAACGTGTAAGTTTCATTGTTGCCATTGTTGTGTTCCATTCACTTGCATTATTATCTCATTTCTTGACATATTTCACAATTCACAGGTGCGTGCGCTGACAAATCGCATGAATGTGAACAGTGACCTCACATCCGGTTTTCCCAGTCATCCTAGTCGTCTATTAACGGACATTTCGAGACAGGCTCAAGGCCATAGGCCATTCTGGAGTCAGAACAGTACCTTCGGCAGGTGAGTCGACCATAAATAATATCTTTGTATGTTAAAGCTGCTTACATAAGTACTTACTAAAAACCATATATATTTCATAACACTTACATGCCTTTTATTATACATTTCTTACATGCTGCATTCCAAATACATTATCCTAATTATTTGACAATTATTAAACACTCTAAGTGCGCTTAGATCTCAAGTCAGTTATAGCTATACCGAAACGGTTGAAAAGAAGCAAGTGTAAGTACATAAATAGAGACTTCAAAAGCAGCACAAGTTTAACTTGTATAAGGTGGTGCAAAAGAAATCAATCTTATAAGATGATTTATTAGCTCGTAAATTTCAGTTCTCTTTGATGAAAAGCTTACAAAATGTTGATTAAAAAGTTTTGAATTTTATACGAAAAAGTCACATTTTCATCTTTTTCAATATATTTTAATAATAATGATAAAACTTAAAACTTGTTTATATTTTTATATATATTTTTTTTTTAATCAATTTATGAATAACTTCTACACACTTTTCAATTTACAACGTTAGTTTTGCATTTTTTGTGCGTTATTTTTTAGGATTTAACGATCAAATAAATATAATTTACAAGTAGATACAGATTCTAAGATATTGACAGTTTTTTTTGCACCACACTGTACTTGTACTTATTTCAGCAACTGTCTATCTATCTATCAATCATAATAACTGTCATAACTGTTTAACTAAAGTTTTAACCAAAGATTCTACTATTGCACTTGCATATTGAAACGCAACTATAATCGTGACCTCGTCTTGACCATGTCTTAAGTGCAGACAAAGTTTGCTAAGGGGCTTAAGCATTACGGCCCGCATTCGCCATTGGCTGATCGATTGGCCTGGTATCAAGTGCTGTCTGTAAGTTGGCCTGTGTAATGTGCAAGTCCTTTAGCTGAACACTGTCTGACACACAATTCGGATGCAATTAAATCAAATTTACTTATATAAATTTTCCAATTGGTTCTTCACTTTTTTTTTCTTTGACAGTCGTCTGAATAGCAGCAACAACAGCAGCGGCATCGGTGCACCTTGGCGTCATAGTATGTCCCGGGATTTGGGCAACGATATGGAGTCGATGTTCTCGCGCACGGGCGCCACTTTGCCAAGAGGTGAATATCACAGATTAAAGAGTAAATATTTAGATCAGTAGGCAGACCAACAGAGATACCAAGCGAAGTCCAATGCGATTTGAAGCAACTGCAATTCTCAAATGCGAACACACTATGTAAAAACAGCTGCAAAAGTATGCTACGTAAATAAGAATTTCAATTTCGATATATACGTACTTGTATACTCATTTCTAGTAGTTGTTGATGTATGCTAAAAACAAAAACAAAAACAAATCAAATGAAAACACATAGAAAAACAAAACATAAAACAAAAACAATATCAAGTGAATACCTATAAATTTATTTACTATATCTACTTATTTAGTCTAAACATGTTTGTGCAGCCTGAATACACCCCTTTAAACAAACAAACAACTCAAAAACAAACAAACAAAATTAAAAACAAAACATAAATAAACAATTAATTAAGTGTCTACTGTAATTATAAAGTGAAAATGCCAATTACTACTCTTTGATAAATCTTTATATGTTTTACTTTCCTTGATCCTTTTAATTTTTATTTGATTTTATATTTTGTTGTGCGTGCACATCTCGTTATTAGCATATCCTTCTTAATAAATTGAGAAACTATCGACAATAGTACTTTATCTATCTATCTATCTATTTATCTATCCATCTATCTATATATCTGTCTATCTATCTATTGATCTATGCTATCTATCTGTCCTAGAGCACAATAACTTTTGTTGTTAACATTAAATGCTGCTACCGCTTTACAATTTATATATATATATATATATATATATAGAGAGAGAGACATTTTATATATAAATATATATATATTTATGTTTTGCTATATATCTCTTTTTAGAGACATATTCTATCTCTCGTAGCCCAAAGAACCCATACCAACCGACTCAGTCAAATGTGCCTCTAATTGTTCTCTTTATAATTTATACACAATTTAATAATTATTTATAAATTTTTTATTTAAATTTTATTTTATACAATATTAATTTTTGTTTCTTCATAATTCGCTTAACAAGTTTTTATTTATTTAGCATTAAAATGTTATGTAATATTGCAATGATGATAGAAAAATTGTCAATTGAAGGTCAAATCAAATGAAATCAAATCGTATTCAAAGTTTTGAATATCTGCGCAATTATATAGTTTATTTAAATAAATAGAACTTTAGCTTGGCCACGACAATAAACTCGATATGTTCCAAAGCAACAATAAATAATACACGAAACACGGAAATTAGTAACAATTAAAGTTGGCGAACACACAAGAAAAATATTTTACATTTAATCGTATGTTATTAAAAATTGTTAAATTGCTAAAAGGAAAACAACAAATTCTGATTACAAAACAATGAAATAAACAAGAAAATGTACTTAATCTTAATAACAATGCAACAATAAATCCAAGCGGCTAAATGAACAAATTTAACCCATAAATCATTTTATTACATTTTACAGTGAGAACAATTTTGATGACAATAAAGCGAACCACTTTTGTTTTAATAATTTAAAAACGATGGCAAAATAAAAGCAAACAATGGATATTTTATTTCAAACTACAATTTGTTTGGCAACCAAAAGAATTTTGTTAAATATATACATACATAATATTTCAATTATTGTTGTACAGTTTTGCAAATGGCCCCGCTACCTTAAATTTGTTTTAGTTTTTACAAACATTTTTTACCATAAAAAAACCAAAAAAAAATAAAAAAAACAAAAATAATTATGATAATGGAAAAACGCTAACCAAGCAAGTTGTTTGAGTTTCAAAGTTCTTGTTCATGTTTTTTTAGTTTAATAATTATTAAACCAAATTTGTGTTGTACAAGAAATTAATTTTTAACACCACTAAGCACACACACACACACACACATACAAACACATATATACATAAGCACACACATGCATTTGAAGCTTATCGATGTAGTTTATTTTGTCCATGCTGTTTAAGCTGATCCATCACAAATACAGCAAGAAAAACAACAAAAACAATAACTAACTTGGCACAAACATACGAAAATCAAAACCAAAAACAAGTTTCTGAGTTCTGGGCTATTTTTAATCAACAAGAATACATAAATTGTATTTATATCGAATTTGTACAAAATAATCATAATAACTAAACAATGAGATTACTTTCATCGATAAACTGAAAAAGGCTGTCTTAATAATTATAGCAAAGCTAAGAAAGAAACTTAAACAAAATAATAAATACAAATAAAAATGTCCAAAACTTTGAATACGATAATGTACAAATATGTTCAGCTACTAATTGTTGTCATTCTGAAGCGCAAACATATATTTTTTTATCATCATCAGCAACAACAACAAATAAGAAACAACAACAACACAAACCTTAAGCGGCTCTTCTCTTAACCTTAACACACTGCAACATTTTCATTCTCAGTTTAATTCTCAACCTCTACCTCTAATTTTTAATATGTGTTGTATTTTTTTTTTGTATTATTATTGTTTTATTTAAATTGTTCATTTGTAATTTGTAAGTTTTGTTGGCCGTTTACACATTTCATGCTTATTTCGTTTACAGTTGGTTTAACATTAACAACAACCACGCCCACTAAGCATGTCATAACCATTAACAAGAGTCCGTTCCATTCCAATTTGCAACTGCAACCGGGCATACTTGCAACGGCCGTAACCACATCACGTCAAGTCGCCGTTGCCACTGTGCCGCAATTAACCCAGATTAAACTGGATGCCACCGCCGCACCACTCAAGGCAGCCAAAGCTATTAGCACCACAACAGCCACAATCACAACCACAAGAAACCTCAAGAAGTCATAAATGAAGAAATGCGGATGAAACGGATGCAGGATGAGGATGCAAGTGTTGCAAGCTGTTGGCTCTTGGCAACCTATTTTGTGTGGCAGCAAACTCACCTAATTAATTAACGCTTATGATTCGAAATTACATTTTACATATCTGTTAATTGTTCTATTGGAATTCACCAAAAACTTGGCAACAAATTTGCAATTAAAAAAAAAAGTAGAAATTTCTGTTTACTAAACTGTTAAAATCTTATCACATTGAATTAATGAAAATAAAAATTCTCGAAAAAGTTACAACTTTAAATTCATAGCTTCACTTTCAATGTAGAATTATATAAAAGAGATGAATGTGACCACACACACACAATTACACACACACACTTGACATTTATTGTGATTTAAAATTAATTTTAAACAATTTTTAATTATTTATATACTTGCTCAATTTGAGTTTGATTTAAGCTAATTAAACAAACGATTGATAACAATTTCAAGTCATTTACCGAACCTAAGCAGAAACCTCTTCAAGTATTTAAATTAAGCAATATTTTTATACCTAAACATACCTACATATTAATACTAACTACAAGTACTCTATGAAAACTTTAAAATTATATGAAATAAACATAAATCGTGAAACTTTCAAAACAAACAAAAAAAAAAATGCATTTAAAAATTAAATCAACTAAAATTTGTTATTTACTTATTTTACTATATGTTCTCCTGCACGTGAGTTAATCATTATTGTAAATTGATATTGATATATTGATTGGATCGATTTTGTTATTGTTGTTAGCTGTATATTTATTTGTTGGCTCTCTAATTGCTTTAACAAGTTAACCCCGCCCCGCCCCGCTCCCCGCTATGTTACTCTAGATCGAACCGAGTGTGCAAAGTTCTTTTGGTTGCAAACAACATACACAATGTTTACAGGTGCCTCTCTCCAGGATTACAGGTATACAGATGCCAAGTAAGTAGCTTGCAAATTTTGCCCCACAGCATTTCACATCTCACTGCTGCCGTCGAGAGTGTCAGAAAGAATGTTACTCATTGTCACACCATTATCTCTATTACCATTCACAGGTCACCACACCAAGAGCAGTGCCAGCAAGATCAGATCGGAGGATAACGGGGAGGAGGAAGGTACAAAAACAACTACTGCCAGCTCAACAGATGACAATGCTGGGGAGCCACTGGACCTGGCCGACTTGGATTTGTCCCGTCTGCGTCTCAGCAAAAAGGATCTCGAAACATTGTCCAGCATTACACCCGGTCTGCCCAAGTGCTTCCAGGAGCAGCTGCTGGCCAAATTGCCGCCCACACAGGCGCGTAAGTTATCCCGCACACTGAGCGTCCAGAGCGGAGCTGGAAGCAGTACACCTGCCATCAAGGTGTACAAGCGCAGTCAGAGCAGTGGACGTGGCTATCTGCCGGAGCAGCCGGAGGAGGAAGTCAAGCCAAAGTCGCTAACGGATGCGCCGAAGACAACAGCGGCCAGCACGGCCATCTATCGACGCAGTCTGAGTCGAGCACCCAGTCAGGGACCAGCAGCAGGATCAGGAGCAGGAGCAGAGGTGACTACCACCAAGCTGGCCAGCAAGAGTCGCAGCAGCAGCGTTTGCCGTGATGACTATGGCAAATCCTCGTTGTGCAACAACAGCAACTACACCAGCGACATTAGCGACAAGTATAAATACTACTCTCCCTATCTGAGCAAGTCCAGCAATGGCAATGCCAATCTCAAAGAGCTGCCGGAGAAGCGTTATAGCTCTGCATTGGGTCGTCCACCAAGTGGCTACCTGTCGCCACCGCCAACACAACCGCAACCGCAACCCCAACCACAACCTCAACCACAAGTTGCAAGTGTAGGCGTGGCCGACAGCAGCAGCTCCTTGCGTAGACGTTCCTCGCAGCGCCGAATCTCACGCTTTCTCCGACCCGACTTCTTTGACGAACCACGGGAACGGGATTCACAAAGTGTGCTCAGGGAGATACGGGAAAAGTCTTGCGATCCGCTGGAACAACGCAAGCACAGTCTGCCCAATGTGGAGGCAGAAGCGGAGGCGACTCAGACGACGACACGTCATGACCGCATTAAGAGCATGGAACAGTTTACGGATTCAACGGAAAAGCGACGCAGTCAGTCACGTTCCCGTGAGATTGACACCGAGTTGGGCAAACATGAGCTGGCCAATAAGATCTTGGAAGAGCTGCAGCTGCTGTCTGCAGTTCGCACTCAAACCGAACACGACCTGACAGCTGAGGAGAAGTCTGAGGAAACATCCACCATCAAGAAGTTGAAGAAGATCAAGTCCAAGGAAGCAAACAATGATGCGGAAGCCATTAAGGCAACAACGCTTGTGCGAAAGGTGAAAAAGGTGGCTAAGAAGGCAACTGATGAGGTCGGCACATCTCTGACAACGGAGACACAATCCAACGAGCTGACTGCGCCAAAGGAAACCAAGCTGAAGCGTCCCAAATCCTATCCCATGAAAGATCTGGGTCTGAGTCTCAAAGGCAATACGGAGTTGCCGTTGCCGGAGACAACAACAACAACAACACCGGCCAGTAAATTACCCATAACTGCAACGGAGGCGTCTTTGGAGGCAGCACCTCGAGAGAGTCGTCTGATGCGTCCCAAAAGCTATCCGGCCACCAAGTTGGCCATGCCCAAGGATCTGCGAAAGATAACACGCAGTGGAGTGGCCATACCTAACATAGCTGAGACCACCACCACCACCACAACCGCATCCAGCTCCAAATCCACATCGGAGGAGAAATCATTTTCGGGCACAATTACAGACAAAGAGATTGGCTCCTCCTCGACAGAATCACGTCCGACCAGCATGAAGAAGGTGATTAAAGTATCCAAAAAATCTAAACTGGTGCCACCCACACCAGTGACCCCGCCCACAACGTCGCCCACAACTACAACGACAACAACCACGCCAGCGGATAGCTCCAAGGAGTCAAGTCCGGTGATTAAAGCAAAGGAAAAGTCTCCCGAGAAGAAGACAAGCAAGGGATTGCTCTATGCCATTGGCCAAAAGTTTGAGAAGCTGCGCGACTCGGCGATGAGCAAAGAGAAGAAACTTGCCACGCCCAGTTCAAGTCCCGCCTTGGTCTGTACCCAAAAGCAAGGCTCGCCGGAGGAGCGCAGTTCGCCGGAGAAGGCAACAGCGACGCTGCTGCGCAAAAAGAAATCCCTGGATGCGGAGAAGTCTTCCACGCTGGAGACTGGAGGAGCAGGAGCAGGAGGAGGAGGAGACAAACGATCACGCTTCGACAGCATGCTGCGATCTCTGCGAGAACGATCCGTGCCACGCACACAGCCAACCACAAGTGTGAGTCCTAAGCGATCCGCCAGCGTGGAGCAGTTGCATGACACGAGGAGTGGGAGTGGGAATGGGAACGGAAGTGGAAGTGGAAGTGGCAAACAAAGTGGCACCGTCAACAAGATGCTCGGTGGACTGCTGAGACGCTTCGATCGCGAGAGCAGCGAGCAGAGACGTGTGCGCAACACCCGATCCACCAGCAACATTGAGCGCGAGATGCGTCAGGAGAGAGAGCGAGAACAGGTGCGGGAGAGGGAACGGGAACAGTCTGTTGTGCTGCCCACATCGCCCATCTATCAGAATGTGGCCAAGACCAAGGCTACCATCGAGGTCAACTGCAACTGCGATGCTGTCTGTCCGGAGTGCACACAAAATCAAGGAGCAACTGCAGCAGCAGCAGCAGCAACAACAATAGCAACGACAACACTAACAACACCACCAACAACAACGAGCAACAAGGAGAAGCGCAAGGGTCTCATGCTGGATCTGAGCAATGTGACCAGTGCAACAACAACAACAGCAACAGCACCAGCAACAACAACAACGTCCAACACAAGTGTCAGCTACCGTGGTGCAAAAACAAATCCGGCGCTATTAAATGGCAACGGACTGTACTCGAATCTGCCGCCGTATCCGGGTGCCGTGAAGAGTGCCTCCTCCAACAACAGCTCCAGTCAGCAGTCCATGGATAATGCCACCAACAACAATTCGATCAACACCAACAACAACTGCAGCTCACAGACATCGGGATATCGCACCTCGTCGGCCCATGAGATCAATCGCAATAATCTGTTGACGCCGTCGTTCGAGAACATTGCCAACTACTCGTCGGATTCGCGGAGCTATCAGGATGATTGCGCCTCGACATCGACCTTCATGTCGCCCACCGAGGAGCCGGAATTGTACTTTGACAATTGGTCCATTTGCTCCGAGGACAATTACATGTTGCATGCCACGCCCTCGCCGACAGTGTCGCGTCTCTCGCACGCCTCCCAGCTGTCGTCGCCCACCCGCTGCTCGGAGAGCTCCGACCCCAACGAGAGTGTCATCGATCGCATCAAGCGTCGCAGCTTCTACAGTCGCTTCAACGAGCAGAAACCGCGACGCACCAGCAGCATTGTGGGTCCGTCGGCGGTCCGGGACTATTATCGGGAGCAGCATGCGGCGGTGAAGGCACGCTCCAGCCAGAAGTTGCATGCAACCGAGCCGGAAGCACGCGGCCATTCACCGGACATTGCCCAGCAGTTTTTCCGGCCACTGAAATTGAGTCCCGTTGGCACGGAGCTCAAGCCGCCCGTCTATCGCTCGGCCCTGGACTACTCCAGCACCTCGTCGACATCGGCTGGAGCAACAAGTAAGCCTCGCAAGAGTCTCAACGACATTCGCAACACATCGCCATCGTTCCTGAGCAAGCGGTATGAGACGCACGATTACAGCTCGGTGCCCATGCGGTACAAGAGCTCCTCCAGCTCCAGTCCCAGCACTGGCACTGGCACCATTGGCGCCACTGGCACCACCAATGGATACTACAACACGTACAATCCCAAGCGTCGCTCCTCGTACACGTTAAACGGCACCTTGGCCTCCGGAAGTGGCAGCATCGCCACGGGCAGCAGTCACTTGGATGGCTATGCGACACTTGGTCGTCGCTCCATTCGACCGTATGATCATCGCACCATGTCGCTGCTGGATACACCAACCACCGCCACCACCGGTGGCAGCAGCAGCGCAGCTGGCAGTTACCACAGACGTGAGGCTCGCACTCCTGTACGGGATTACACCTCCAGCATCTCGCGGTGAGTACCTTGAATCTTCCGACTTTGATTTAAAACTAAACTCATATTACATTTCGTAAAAAATAAAAAAACCTTAAATCATTTTTAATCGCAATCATTATAATGATAAAGTTTTAAATTTGCAATTAATTTTGCAGCAAAATATAATCTAAATAATTTATATACAAGACATTTGAGTGCTGACCATTAGGCAATTGAAAATCGACACCACATCTGCTGGGGATTTTACATTATTTTCAAATAAAATTCAACTTTTATTGCCAATAATATAAATATAATTTTTTTTCCCATTTACATTATTCATTTTGAATTATATTATTTTATATTTATTTGTATCTTTAAATTGATTATTATTATTTTATCAAAAAATAAATTTTTAATGTTATTTAACCCTCTACCGCATATAAGGCCATATATGGCTTTTCATTTTTAACGAAATTTATTTTAGTTAAAATGATATTTAAACGAATTGGATTATTTATTATAAATATATTTGCAGTATTTTCTATTGGAAAAAAATGTAAAAATAATTATAACTTAACTTTATTTCGTGTTTTTTTGTACTTTGTTAAGGCGTCTCTCGTGAACGAAAATGAATTTTGATGAATTTGATGAACAATGAATTTTCGTATGAAGTTTTCACAACAAACCACAATTTTTTATGTTCAAGAGTAATTTTTGTCTAAAAGAACATAGAGTAATCTTTTATAAAAACTTATAATTTGACTGTAATTCAGCCTTATATTTATTATTTTAAGCTAAAACTGAAAAAGCCAATATCCTTTTGGCTCCTAAACTATTTACCCAAAAAAAAAAGTTTGCTCAAATATTTCTTCATTTATTCCAAATACACCTATATATGCATGATAAAAATGTTTTTCTTTAATGATTCTATGAGCATGCAGTAGAGGGTTAAGCATTTTATTAGTTAAAAATCAATAGCTTAACATAAGAGGAATTTACTTAAAATCTTGCAGTTCGGGATCTCGCTATCGCACCTCGTCGGCCACGCGCAGTCCCACAAATATTTGATGTTCCACACCGCAGAATGGTTTCTGCATCTTCTGTTATTACTCCAAACGCAAGAAGGCAATCAACGCCTCGGTCATGAGCACGCCTCCAAACACGACTGCCTCCTCGTCGGCCTCGGCCTCATCCTCGCGTGCCAGCAGTGGTGGCATCAAGAAGCTGCTGCAACCCGCACAGACCCATCATCATAGTCAGCATAGGTTCTAGATGACCTGCCAAAGATACGAGTAGAGATTCACACTCTCCTCATTTACAAGTAAATCATTTCAGATATTTTTTTATGTAGCCAAAGTTAATTCTTAGTGCGGGCAGCCATTGAGCCCTGATCGTAATTGTAGTTGTAGCTGTACCAAAAAAAAAATACCAAATTCTGATATACTGAAGTTTCAGCAAAATGAAACCGTAGTGCAATGATCAAATAATGGTTCAAGATCTTTTCACGATTCGACCGATCATTATTTCGATCGATAATACGATTCTCAAATAATTGTGCCTTGGTTCCTTCGGCGTTTTTTAGATTTAGTCCTAGTCATAAAGTTAATTTAATTTGTAAGCAGGTAAAAGCAAAGGATGAAAGAAAGATCGAGAGAGAAAGAGATATAAATGATAATGGCAAAAAACGTTAGTTTTTTAACAAATATTTCAGAGACATTTTATATGATATTTTTAAGAACCTCGCGCCGAAAAATGCGTTAAAATTTTATCAATAATTTTAACTACATTTTTTACAATACAGAACTGAATGATTCTTTGAGATTTTCAAGTATGCGATATACAATTATAATGAAATTTTCTTTCGTTTACTAGAACTATTGATGTTATTGCAAAATAATAGATGATATGCGAAATGTGAACGAAAGATTCGGATATAGCAATGTCAATAAGCGAATTTACAGTCTAGAGTGTAGAAAATTCAAAGTTGGAAAATGTAATAATAAAACATGAAAATTCAAATGTTAAAAATATGTCAATAAACACCACTTATGAATTGATTCATTAAAATAACAATATTTTATTTACAATACAGGTCATATACCATATAATCAGTTACAAATTTAACATTTATTAAGTACTATAAAAACACGGGCAACACTTGAAGCCAATAATTATTATAATGGGCATAATTAACAATCGAGTATTCAAATATAATAATCTTTTTAGTTTTCGGGATGTATTCCCGCCAACCTATGGAATGCTACTAATCCTAAGTGAGACATTCAGTTTTGTTTCTTTAGTTTGTAGGTGGGCATAAATGGCACATAGTAAGTCCATTTCCATCTTCGTATAGCATTCATGCCAAGGGGAAAATCGAAATCTGTGGCAGTGCCGTCATTGATATTATCATCGCCCAATGGCATCTCATTTGCCCACTCGATAAGTCCACGCTCAGCGGGCGAGCCTGTTAAAAATATTACCAGTATATTTAAGTGTTAACCCAATGTAGATATCAAATGTGAGCAACTTACCAGGTATTATATTATCCAGGAAACAGCCTAGGAAACCCCCCACCAAAATGGTCGTGCCCAGCAGTACCGTCAATGTGGAATCCACGGTTTCATTGCCAGTATTGATGGCACCTGGATTTTGTTGCATCCAGGGACACAAAACCATGGGGAAAAATATGGATAGACCGAGTATATAAAGGTTCCTTGCAGATCGCAAGTCCACATACTGCAGAGTGGACAGACCAAAAGCAATGATCATGCCAAACATGACACAGAATATGCCACCGACGACAGAATCGGGAATAAGAATAAATATAGCGCCAAACTTTCCAATGACTCCCTGTAACACCATTATCACGGCAGCCCATTGAATCACACGTCTGGAGCCGATCTGTTAAAGAAGAAGAAGGAGTTCAGATATTTAAAAATATTTATTTATATATTATCGAAAATCACCATAAAACTTAAATTGATAAGTTTTTTAATGATAAAAGCTTTTCTTACCTTGGTCACTCCTATGGCACCAACATTCTCGCCGAAAGTATTCGTTCCATTTCCAGCGCCCCAAAGACCGGCTAGCACTGTGCCAAGACCCTCAGTACCGATTCCCCGGTTAATGGCATGCAACGGAGGCGGTTGGGCACCGGACATTTGCGAAACTGTTGGATAATAGCTTAGGGATTCAACCGTACATGCCAACACTCCGGCCAGCATGCCCAGCACACCGGACAACGTCACAGAGGGCCATCCAAATTGGAACGGATATGGCACATAGAACCACTTGGCACTGGTCAGCACATTGAGGCGCACATCTGTGCGAGACGGATGTGATGGCGGGAACACATCGGTGGCGGTGAGAATTCCACACAGACCCCACATAATAACGATGGTCAGCAGCACGGGAAATAAACGAAACAGCTGAAACTGACGCACCTCCAATCCGTGACCCTTCCGATAGGCAATCACCGGAATCGTTACGTCGCACATGATTTGAGAGAAAAGTGTTAGCATGCCTGTGGTTCTGTGTAAAAAATAACATATGAATATGACTAAGCATTGCACACTGGTTTCAAATCTCAAATAATTGGCAGAAATTCGAAAATATGTATGTATATATACACTATATAGTATATATGTATAATATATGTTAAGAACAGAAAGAAAACACATATGATAATACCCGCGTCTTGATTTAAAAAAAAAATATTTATCAAAGAAATAATTTTATCGCTTATTTCCATTAGACTTAAACATATCTAAATTTTTCACAATTCAAGTTATAATTTTTTGCTAATCATTAATAACTGTATGTTAATTTGAATGTAAGTAGAATGTATTGAATGTAGAATGTACATTTTTGTATAATGTTTAGACATTATACTTATATGTATATAACGAAACACTTTAAACTGTTCTATATTACTACAAATTTTAAATCAGCGAAAAATGTTTACTATTATAAGCTTTGTATAGGTTTTTTCAAGTGGTACATATTTAATTTTCATCTATAAGATGGTTCATGGAAAAAGGTTTAAATCGACACTCACCCCACAGCAATTCCCCAGTGCTTTGAGGCCGTATCAGCAGCGTGTTCAAAAAGTGTGAGTCCCACCAAAGAGACTGTCGGCACGATCGTTAGGGGCGTCACATATTTTAAAATCTTTCCAACAAGTCCAGTGTAACCCAAGACGACCTGCACCATGGCTGACACTGCTATAGCTCCAGAAAGCTCACGCATCCGAATCTGCCACAACTCTTCGCGATCCGCTTCATTCATGGCATCCAGATCGGCTTGAGCTGGACATTTCCATTGAGGCAACGCTAGAATAGCCAGTGTGGGCACTAGAAAGGAAATAGTTCCTCCCTGAACTATGGGCAATCGTACACCCCACGTGGCTTGAAAGTATGTCACAATGCCGGTAATGAAGATCATTGTGGATATGATGATACCACGATTTGGATCCTCATCGGACATGCACAGAGCTGGCGTTAATATAAACGGTATGGAGACAATTGCTCCAATCATGGTCAGATAATGTTGAAACGCGAGAAATATGCTCAGGTACCAAACTGCAATTATTGGAGCTATTAATTTAACCAATTGAAACTATTGGTGATTTGCTTACCAGGATTCTCGTTGATGGCATAGAGCAACTGGGGCTTCGATCTTTCGATTTTGGGCGGCGGCTCAGCTGCCAGCGGCGTTTGTCTGCCGTTCAGCTCATTTAGCTTCTCAGGATCAATCTAAACCGAAAGATTATACAATTAAATACGTCGTTCTTATTTAATAAATAATTGTGAAATCGACTATGATCTACTCCGTACCCATTCCTAAATGGCATACCATATACGAAAGCTTTATTGCTAAATTTTATTGTTTTTTTATTTGTTGGAACTCTGAAAACAAGATTGATTACCTTGCACACCAGGAAAGTACGAGTAAATATTGTTATAAAATCTGCCAGACTATATCTTATAATCTGTAAGATCTATATATGCATAGGGACAAAGTGATGGATAGACATACAGACGAACAGAACCATACCAATATTGACTTCTGCCTGTCGTATTCGTAAGCACAATATCATTATTTTATTGGTACCCATTGTGTACCGGGTGATCAAAATTTTTATTTACTTATGCTAATTTCAAAATACATTCATGAAAAAATTATAAATTCAATCGAGCTGGGAGTGCACTTTTTATTTAAAGCCATAATATTTAATTCTTGAATTAATTAGCATTCATCTATGGGTAAACTATTCCAGAGATTATAGATTTTCACGAAACTTCCCACTAACTTGTTGGAACACGTGCCGACACTGTGATTAATTGAGCGTGAGTATCAGTCTAGTAACTATTTATGTAATGCTAGAATCACAGCTTATAAATTGAATTATTAATAAAGCAATAAATTATAGACCAGAATACTTTACAGAGGGGAGATAATTAATCATTGGCATAAATTGCTTGTTGAAATATGTGACAAATAGCAATTATTACTGACACAGTAAGGCACTCCAAAGAGAATCACGAGACTATAGCTAATTAATTGATCTCTCTTCTCAGAAAACAAGTGGGGATATTCAGAAAAGACTGGGAATATTCCTCATAAGTAGAATAACTTGGGGAAAACAAGAAGATTGAACAAAATTAATCAGCTGATTTTGAAGAAAATAAAGATATTCAATTGAGCGCAATTGTCATGATGATTATCTTCGAAAATTTATCACTTACATAAACCACTTAAAGGAATTGCGCACACATTTTATATATTGTTAAAATAATTTAATCACTTACAGTTTGGCCATCGCCAATAGCAACATTATTTAGCTCCATGTTTATAATCAAGTTTATTAATTTATGCTTTTTTTATGCTTGGCATAAAACAATTAAAGCACAATATGGTCCTCACAGTTTCAGAATCAGTTTCTATCGCCGTGAACTGCTGTTGGCGACTGCTCGGAAGAGACTGATCAAAGAAAAAAGAAACCCGACAAAGCAAAGAAAGATTTTGCTGAATGCCTGTCGAAATGGGCTCAATTAAATATATACAGTTATCGTGTGAGAGCACTTCTGAGATCAATATGCAGTCAGAATCGAAGCGAACTGAGGAGAGTGATCCGAGAAATGAGAGATGAATTGCACTCATGCTTTTATATTGAGAGTAATGAAAGAACAATTGAATAGTCGTAATTGTAATTAAGAGCTTTTTATTCTGTGCGAATTTCTCTCTCATTAGAATTCTTCTTAATCAAAGTAGCCAATGATAAAAATTCTTCAAGGTAGTCGGTTGCCACACTATAAAGCTGTCGAAAAGATCGCCATATAGATAGCGCTTGATAAACAATACTAACTATATCTTTCGCTTTATTGGTAATGTTTTTTTGGGAATGGTAAACAATCATAAAATATCAACTGAACTGTGCGGATCAGTGTTTAATAGTACATTTGCCCCCTAAATTGTTGGAAAGATACTCGTATTTCACAATTTTATGAAAAGTGCCAGGTCACTTAACAACCTTTTGTGGTTTCCACACGTCCATATTGTATAAAATATTATATATTATAAAAAATTCATTGGCAAACATTTACCAATATCGTCCCATTCATTGGAGTGTGTGAATATATGAATTGCACATGTTGTTTGCCGAATTTTTACCGCTTATGGTATTTTTAATAATGCTGTAAGTTTTTTTAATTATTATCTTTTTATCACAATTATGTCGGATTTTTTAATGTTTCAACTATTTTTTTCAAAACAGATCGTCAATGCGCCTCCTATAGATGACCTCCGAAACATTTAATTTTTTTGTTCAGATATTGCTTTTATATCGATTCATGCATTAATGATACAAGAATTTCGAAAAAAGTATTTTTCGCTCCAGCAAGTTAAGTCCAAAGTTAAGTTTCTAAAATCAATTCGAAAATGCCGCTATAATTAATTATGTGCGTCAACATGATACAAACGGAAACTAACATTTGGCCTAGCGTCAAAAAGTGTTGCATATTTTTAGGGATTATTTTATTATATTCTAACCGGAATAAAAGAACTCAATGTTGGAGAAACAAAATTTATTTTGCATTGCGTATTTAATTGTAAAAGTAACTCTGCACATTTGTAAATATTTAACTAAATCGCTACATACATAGTTTAATACACATAAGTTTAGTTTTGGTGGTGTTGTTGAAGTACTGATATTTTATGCTATACACATATGGTTAATTTTATTATACCGATAGATCCATTCGATGAAGCCTTTATAAAAATTGAGATACAATAATAGATTTTTTTGGAGTCGGAAACTTTTCTTTAGTGAAAAGTTGGTGTTTCAACACGCATTGATGTAAGAGTGTATAATTTGTGATTTTGATTAATATGTATTTCATATATATTTATATATTATTTAACTCATTTTTCAAAAGGATCTTTTTTTTTTGTTATCGATAACATTAAATATTACGTTTTCTTTATGTAAAGCACACCAAGTTCTGTTGCAGTTGCAGTCTCTCTTACAAAAATTAAACAAAACAAATGAGCATAAAACAAAACTTATAACGATAAATAAAACTGTCTAGTGCGTGAAAGCGGCATCAAAGAGCAATTTATGGTGTATCCTCCTCCTTTTCCTGCCACACGCTGCTCTCATTCTCCGTATCACTCAGAATTTCCACCACATCCTCATCGCCAGCCAGCAACGCTGCAGACTTCTCCATATCCTTATAGAAATCCGCTGACAGAGGCAAATCGCTATCACCATTATCAACCATCAAATTCAGCTCAGGCACCAATGTGTCATCGGTGCCCACCTGTGCATTTGTGGTGGCCGTGGATGCCGCTGTAGTGGACACATCCATGGGCGGCAAAGTTGCCACTGGATTAAAGGGTGCGTCTAAGTCCTCTAGACCGCGAGGAGGCTTCAGCTTGGCCAGCTCCTCTCGCAGATGTCGATAGTGTCGACGCAACACCATCGAGTTAAAGGAAATAGTTCGACTAGCCCGCTCTGTATACTGTGGCTTACTCAGTTCCTCAATCCAACCCTCAATTTGTGTGCAAATCTCCTCACGCTTCAGCCAAAAGTGCTTATGTATGACCTAGAAATTAACAAGTTTTAGTAAAGCTTGGGTAACTTAAAAGTTAAATCTTACATCTGTAAAGCAAGGATTGGGATTGCGTATCTGCTCCAACATTGCCCAACGCACACACGCCTGATAAATGTTGCTATTGTACTCGCGAGATGAGTTGGTGCCGCTAGGTGTTCCACGACTCCGCTCAAAGCCTGGCTCATTAAAATACGGCTCGGGCACCAATATCAATGACTGTATGGAGACGAGAACCTGCAGAAAACTGGACGTCTGTGCATTCCACTTCTCCTCGGGTCTACCATGCCACGTGTTAAGCACGGACAGACACACTTTTCCATCATTGTAAAGGTTGGGATTAAATCGAACAGAATGGCGACCTGTTGTCTCCAAATTAATAAGCATCGGCAAGTTGGGATAGTCGGGTGGAAAGAAGACATCAAACTCGAAACAACCATTGGCATAAGGTGTATCCGCCGGACCGGTGATGAGCACCTGAAAAATCATCATTAAATTAATATCAAAAGCATTTCTTAACTCAATTCAACTAAATCATTGATTAGGAATGATTGAGTTGCCAAAAGCTTAAAATATTACGCACCTTCATAATGTCCAATCTGTCCGTATCACAGCGCACAAAAACAGAACTACTAAAACTCAGCGGCAAGCTGGTGGAGAGCGTGACTGCTTCCTGTGCCAATCGCTTGACCCGCGATGGATGATAGCGATCGCCAGCCAATCGCACCATTTTTTCAAAATGATGAGAGACCACAAAACGAAAGCTGTTGTTATCCGATTCCACAATCATGTCGTATGTATCAAACTGACGCTTTTTCATTAACTCCAGATAGCGTTGTTCAACTGATTTGGTCAGCGGACGCTCCAATGAACCCATACCATCATCATGCGTATGCAGCATATTAATCAGAGCATCTGCATCGGTGGTCTTCTGTACCAGAACACAGGTCTCGTGTATATCCGGTATGAGCAGCGCTAGACCTTCGTCATCGCCGTCATCTATATTGAATGTCAACTGATGGGTTTGTCCTTTAATGTTCGACTTCTTGTTGACTCTGTGCATAGATAAGGAAAACGTTAGATGCTTAAATTATTTAAAAACTTGTAGGCCTTACTTAAGTCGTTTGGCATAGGTGTCGACGCAGGTCTTCATGTTCTTTAGCAGCTCTGCAATTGGTGGTGTACACTCCCCATTGGCACTCGATGTCGGTTGCAGCAACGAAACCAAATTCTTAGATAGCGACAGCGCACGCAGCAACTTTAGAATGGCACGATAGAGAGGAATGTGTCGTGTAATGTCTAAAACTGAATCGTTGCGCAGGTATGAGCTAAGCGCTGGTATGAGACACGATTGCTGCAGTAGCGTCTGGAATATGGGTGGCAGTTCACCAGCCACATCACGCACATCATGAAAAGCAAGTATATCCTCTCCGCACATTTCGCTGGGTATGCAATCTCCGGGATTGATATAACTGGATAATACCAGCAGCAAAACAGTCACATGCTCCTCTTCACTCTTTTGGCGCAAAAGCGCTTGTTCAACGTTCCACGATTGGGTTGTGGAACCAGTGCCAAAGCCAGTACCCTTTGCCCAGTAGATGTGACTCTTATCATCCGACGTGGTTGCACTCGGCAAAGGTTCTTCTGCTGAATTGCTCTTGGCTCCTGTGGCACTGCTGTTTCCATTTCCATTGCCATTGCCATTGCCATTTCCATTGCCATTTCCATTGCCATTGCCGTTGATTGTGCTGTTGCTGTTACCACTGGAAGTGGGCTCATTGAACATTGGACCAATTTGGCTGTTATGCGACTGATGTGAAAAGATTCCCAGACAATTGAGCACAAGATGCATGGCTCCGACTTCAATAACGACACGACGCAAAAGAACGCCGTCGTCAGTAGATAAAGATACACTGTCCAGCAGTTGACGGAATACTTCGAAGGGCAACGTGGGCAACGAAGGGGCAAGGGATAGGCTGTAGATGTCATCTTCAAAAGAAAAATAATGTGTTGGGTCAATAATTATTTATATATACAAAGGTGCTGTACTTACTGCCATCACCATCTCCGGTAACGCCTAGAACCAGGCGCAGAAGACACTGGGCACGTTGCTTATCCCTAAGCAGCACATCCGAATAGGCAGGCAAGCGTAGGAACAGGCCAAAAGCGGCCAATGAGTGCTGGGGCACAGAACTAACAGCAACCTGCTTGGACGCCGGTTCACAAATTGTATCCTCCAGATCTTCATAAATCTCATCATTTGGCTCTAGTTTAACCCAATCGGACAGAGGTGGGCTCTTTTCCTTCTCGGTTGACACTGCAGTGGCCTTGCGACCCATGTGTTCAGGATACACGGTTGGCAAATAGTGAGCTAAAAGCGATAGGCCTCCACTGCTAGAGAATCGCTGCAACGGCGATGGCAGCGGCTCTGTACAAGCAGCCTTAACTTTCTTGGACTCTGCTGCTTCATCGCTCACCGCGCACTGCGGCACCAGGTTCAGTGTAAGGCAGGGCGCAGACAGTGAGTGTCCCGCATCCTGCAGCGTTGCCAACACCTGTGAGATGGTGGCATCTCCTGACAGCAGTATATCCGGATATTCCGCTATAATCAATTGACTGCCATTGCCAGCATGCGCTGCTTGCAATAGAAATTCCTCAATATTAAAAGTATCTGTAAACATAATTTATTAGTAAATAATAAATAAGCAATGCTAGTCTAGTAATTGCACTCACTGATGGGCAGTAGTTGCGATGCCGTTGTCTGCGTCTCCTTGTCCTTATTCATGGCCGCTTGATTTTTTGCATCCTTGATGCGTTTATCCTTGGCCGCCACTGCAGCCCCAACGGTTAAAAACTCCATGCTACCTGCTTCCATATTATTAAAGTTAATGAAGCACGATTTATCCAGCTTGCAGTCGCTTGACTTCGCTGCAGCCGGAACACTGCCTGAGCCATCGCCAGTACGTTGATCTGTTGGTTGTTGATACACTAAGTTACTATACACTATGGTATCGAAAACGAAATTAACAAAATAAAATGCCAAATTAATCAAATATAAAAACAAAGAATATATATGTATATAATAAATCAGGGCATCACTCTTGTAGTAAAAAAACTTTTTAAATCGTATTTATAAGATTATTTTAAGTTTTAAATTGAAAAAAAAGTAGATAAACTTTAAAGTAGGAGTAGATATAAAACAATATTTGATCAATTTTACCAAACAAATTTACTATATGTAACTCAACCTTGAAATAGGAAATGATATTAACATTAATACAAACCCTCTAAATTTTATTATATTAATGATGTGTTGATAAAAAAAATTGCAAGTGGAATAGCTTACCACTGACACAGTTCTGCATGATCTCCTGACAGGTTGTGTTTGTGGTTACATTAAAGAGCATTTGATGGGCACTGCTTCGCCTTGCCGGATGATGATTGACTGATGCGACGGGTAAACTATTGCTAGCACCTCCAACACAAGTTCCACCCATGATGGCAGACAATGTATCCCGACGTTGCAATGGCTGTTGACTGCGTACAGAGACCGTAATATGCTCGTTCTCCAGTAACAGCTGGAGAACCAGTTGCCTTGTAAAGCCAGATATGGTGGGTCGATTACCAGCGGCTGATCGCAGAGGCTTACAAATAATGGCACCAATGAGGAGCGAGGTGAGCACTTCCTGGTTGGCTGGATGGCATGCGCTTACACGGGTAAAGAAATTGATTGTAGCCCGTTCCAGACGAATGAAAGACTGTTGCATGGGTAAAGTTTTGCTAAACTGTGCCAAGTGTGTGTTGCATAGCAGCTGCAAAAGTGGCTTCCAAAACATCGAGCCCTGCATCGTACCCAGCCAATCACGCATGGGACCCTCGGCACAGCATTCTGAGAAGAAGTCCAAGACCTTGGGCACATTTGCGCAACTCAGAAGCGGCAAACTGCCACTTCCATTACTCGCTTCCGCCTTATCAAAGTCCGTGAGCAAGGAATCCCCGGCAGCAGCGGCTTGACTGCTGCAACAGGCTGTCGCCGTTGTATCCACAGAAGGTGCCTCTGTGGTGGGCAACATATAAGTGCAGTACTCGAAGATGGCATGTGCAAGTAGTTTGGGCAGACCCGAGTCCAGCATCTGGTAAACGGCCACCGGCGACTGGCAAGCCAATGCGAGCGTCTTTAGAAACGCCGGATGCTCAAGCAGCTGTGAAAGATTTTCACTGCCCTCACGACGGAACCAAGCGCTGCCGCTTTGCACTTTGCTATCATCTGTTTTACCACGCGTCTGTTGTTCCAATTTTACACCTAACTTCATCAGCAACTGATTAAAAAGTTCGGATTTGATATAGCACAGAGCACAGAGTAACGCATCGAAACTGCTCTTCAGTGGCTCATCGTGCTCCAGCTCGGCGATCCACTGATAACAAGTCTCGAACAATGCCGGCGTAATAAGGTGCGACAGATCGGGCACCTGTTGTTGCAACTGAACTTGCCACAAAATGGAAGAAATCACTTTAACAAATCCACTCTGCGGGTTGTTGCAGCGCGCCTGTTTGCTATAATTATCATGCAGTTGCATGATCCAGTCCAGCAGTACACGCAGTTTGTCCAGCATATGCTCCGTGGAGCCGGTAACAACTTGGTAAATGAGATCGCAAACCGCATCGCTGGAAAGCTTAAACACTAAAATAACAATTTGACAAATATTAGTTGACTCAAGTACCTTATGATGCACTGAAAAGTGACTCACCCTGTGGTGTGGTATGCCAAAGCAGAGTGCGCAACAATTGCAAACTGAGCTCATGATTGTATGCACCCAGCTTTATAAGTATCGTCTCAAGATGCTGTTGAGCCAGACTAGGTATCATAGGCATAATATTTAGCAGGGAGCAGCAGGCCTCCAAAAATCCGGGATATTCCGCCGGATACGAGGCAATTAAATCAGATAGCTTGCTATCCGGTTGCAAAGCAGCCACATGAAAGCATCTAGAGAGTATGCGCACCCAGCCTATGCTTGTCTTGGCAAAAGCATCATCCTCCGGCATTGCATCGACATCCATGGCTGACAACGCAGCCGTGGGTAACGGTGTAGAGCAGGCGATGAATGAATCACCAAAGGCTCCTTGCCCACGTAATCCCTGCATGCGATTGCCAAAGATTGTCTGACCCAGCACGGCAATCTGCACTAATCCAACATTCCCGCAGTCTTTGGGTCTAAAATAAACAATGATTATTACAATATTGATTATTGATTAATGACATCCGAAGTAATTGCTTACTTGTAAAGCCTCAGCACAAGGCTAGTAGCCACTTCCGCTTTGGCCAACTTTAGGCGTATGCAGGTAAGGCCTGTTGTGGCCATGGGAGCGCCAACAGGTATAGAGCCAACACCATAATCTCTAGACAATTCCAATGCTACGGCTGACGGGCAGGACGCTAGACTTGAGGTATGCGGCACCAGTTGCACCTCCTTGAGCAAAATTGCAGTGGGCAACGTAATGGTTAAATCAACGTGCGTCTCATTTGGATAAAACATATAGCTCCATGCTGGTGATCGTGGTCTTCTGTGTGTGGCATTAGGATTTGATATCAGCATCTCGGCACTCTGTGCCGCATCGTTCTCCGATACAATGTGCGAGAAGGGTGCAAAATTGATCAGTCCATCATACTGAGCACTGCTGCTTCTTGATGGCTGCGCAGCTGTTGTTGTACCTGGTGGTCCTGTTCCTGTTGTTGTCTTCTTACAGGCGTTAGCATTGCTTACATGACTATTGAGCTTGAGGCGCGTATTACGCGTCATATGTTGCATGATCATCGATATCTGTTAATCAAGAAAAATAGTATCAGTTAAGTATATAAATTTTAAAAAGTGTACAGCTAGTAAAAACTATCTTACCAATCCCGGCTGCATGTTAATAATCGTTTTGTTGAGGCGCACCAAGTTGTGGCAGATTATTTGTATGCCGCCTAATTGAGTAAATATCTGCACAGCCGCTGTAACTTCCAACACCTTGGAAATATACCAGAGAAATGGTTCTGATAATTGAAGACGTGGCAAAGTAGCATTACGTTGTATGGTAGCTGCAAAAGAATAACAAATATTCCCAATTCTTTAAAACAGACTGGTTCAAAATAATGTAGCAGCACTTACTCTCTTCAAGATATTGGCAAATGGGCGCGACAACCAGGCGTGGATTAGATGCCCTCTCACTTAAAGTGATCATTAAACTGAAAACGGCATCTGCTATGGTCTGTGGCTCGTCCAGTACCATGTTAGTTTTCAGCGAAAAGAAACAGCTCGATGACATCATAGTAAATGTATTTGTAGAGCATTGAGAGAGTGCTCCAAATAGACGTTTCATTGTAGGAAAATGTCGTAGCACTGCAAGGAAAATGATTTGATGAATGGTGTAAAGTCTTAAAATTTATCAGATATACGAACCCCAATCGGCTATGCAGGGAACCTTGCTGCGATGTCCATCTGTGTTCAGTTGCTCAGCTTTGGTTTCATCCGTTTGGCTTTGATTTGACAGCTCCTCCTCCTCAGGTATTGTTACTTCCTACAATAAAGAACAGCCATTAAAAACAATAATAATATTGTAATTTTTAAACTTACGCTGGGTTGCCTGGGCATCTCAGTGAGAACCATGTGTGAGGACAATTTAAGTAAATTTATAATTAACGAATTGTCACATATGTTGGCGTTCTGTTTGGTTGGATTCTCGGAACCCAAGACATTGGCAAACAAATTGCTAAAGTTGTTTCCAGCATTGCTGTTCTCATTACCGCGCTGGCATTGCAGCTTCTCGCCATTGGAAATGTTGTTGAAGACTAGAAAAGCTAAAAGTCCAAAGAGTTGAAGCTGTGATTCAGGCCACTGACAGTTGCGCTACTTACAAACACTCTCGATAATCTTAAGCGCAATGTTTAGATCACCCTTGTCGTTAGGCATTAAAAGCAGATCGCGTACCAACTGGTTCTGAGCATCGATTGGACCCTGCTGATTGCTAATGGCGCCACCAGGTTGTACCAATTGCAATACAACATGTAAAAGAATGTCCTTTAGCCGACGCTTGCACGGAATGATACCGCCGCTACTCTCGCTCTTGCTATGCAGCCAAAGCATGAGCTCGTGTAGATGCTTGCAGATGGTGGGTCCAGCCTGGCAAATGAAAATACATATTTATAGCAAGATAGAAAAATTATCGGGAAGCACACAAATTTAACTTACACATCGATTTGTAATAATCGATGAACTCATGCCGTAGCCGGAGAAGAAGCGAAGCAACATCTTCTCAAAGTTTTCATCATTTACAATGACCTCATTGATGCGCGTGCAATCGGTGACATCGTCACCAATGGGCAACGAGTTGCAAGCTAGGAATAAACACTGAAAACCCAAACACCAAGTGCGCAGCTTAATGTCATTGTGCCATGCTAAAGCTAACAGAAGACCTTGCACAGCATTAGCACCAAATGGAATCTTGGGAATATCTGTTTGCGTGATTCCAGATGTGTATGGTTTATCCGCCAGCTCACAGTTTAGTGTTAGCCACATTTGCAACACCTGCTCCAGATGCACCCACGTGTCCTCATAGTGCAGATCAGCCAGTATCGAATCGAAGACGTTCTTGAGCATTATGTATGTATTGCGACCACTGTAATCTGGACCAGACCACAACTGTGTCAGATACTCTGGCCAGTGTGCAGCTTCTGGGGGTGCAGACACAAACTCATTGGTCAGCACCTGTGGCAACGATGAGTATAAATCCAGCGATGTGCGATTGGTTAGGCGACGCAACTGAGCTTCCACATGCAGTTCCAAGCCAGCATCCAGACGAGAATCCATCGCAATGGATATGGACTTACAAAAAAAGTTGAAAGTATTTTTGCAAAGTGCATTACTTTCCTTCTTAGTAATTGGCTTGGTGCGCTCGATCATATCGATGTCGTTAAGCATCTCGTCGAACTCGGTATCCTCACACTCGATCAACGAGGGCAGGTAATTATATTTTACAGCTGCAAGCGTACGAGATGATTAGAGAATAAACAAATAATTTGGAAGAACAAGAGAAAGCACAATTAAATGCAAGGGCATCGGTTCAAATAGATCTCAGATGAAGTAGATTCCGTTCACCTATGGTGCAACTAAACCGATGCCCATGCCGAGGGTCGTTTTATTTGAGTATATCTGTTTACCCTCCTGATAAAATTCACTTGCTGTCGGCATATATAACACAGCCTGTGCGGCAGATGTTGAGGAGGTTGCTAAAAAGATGAGAAATGGTTTTGTTTTTGTTTTCATAAACTAGCAGCAAACAAAGGTAACGGCAAGTCACAACAGGAAATGCATCATCGAACGGTTGTCGAGGCATAAATTTAGATATTTCAAATGAACTTTCATGAATATTTTCCACTCTTTTTACACAAATTTGTTTCGATTAATTTAAATCAAATTCAACAATTGAAAGAAGACGAAACTAATGCACAGTTCGAAAACAATCGGAGCATATGGCTTGAAGTAAATACATATATTTAGACTTCATTTCTAGTTGTCTGACTTTTTATGTGGGGTTTGAAATGAGCTACATAAAATTTTGTATTTTCAAGAAAATAAATAAATTTTCAATCGATAGGATACTTACAAGAATAATCACTGAAAAGATCGCGCGACTCCTGCACAGCTGTCGTGACCATGGAACGGGCTCCATCATTGGTGGGTGTGGCATCATTATCCCTGTATTGTTTGTCCGCATCCAACAAGTCCTTAATAAATAAAATTATTTGTTTAAAGATATCAGAAATTAATGAATTTTATGACTATCAATAAGCATCAACAAAAATATCTATTATTTGAAAGGGAACTTAAATCTTTAAAAAATCTTTTCGGATTTATAAAATTAATAGTTATCTGTGAACAAGTCTAAAAATAACTGTTAAAAATAAAATCAGTAACGATCCCTAAAATCAGTATGTTTTTATATTCACCTGCAACAGACAAGTAATTGCATGCACCGCCCAGGGCTGCTGTTGATCGTTCCACACGGCCAGACGTATGAGTTGCTCGAGTTGAGCTGTCGTCACAATTTTGCACAGTCTTACCGACGGTCGGCATGCAGCTACAAGTCGCGCTATAACCTTGCAAGTTAGTAGAAACTGGTCCATATTGCAATCAAAATCCATTTCCAGGAGTAGAGCGAACAATCCTCGAATGACCACCTTGATGTTTGCCATGCTTAACGCCTTCAAACCCTTGTCAAAGTTACTGTCTCCATCTACACTAGCTCCCAAGCCATCCAGATGCTTAGGCGATGTTGTGGATGTGCTTGTGGCTTTAACTGAGCTGCCACTAGCGCCAACGCCTGGCGTACACATGGTATTCGCTACCATATTGATTTTTCCACTGGTTGACGTTGCTTTGCTCGTACCGCTAGCCTTGGATTTAGTTGACAGCTCCATAAATATGCCAGGGTGCTAAAGATTCGAATATCGATTGTCTGTTAATTAATAACCACCATCAGTTATAACTTAAAATTGCTTCACCTCGTTTTGTATCATGTAGATTTTCTTGCCCCAATCTGTGTAGGGCTGGACAGAGTATTTGTTCTGTTGAATTATTCGTTTTTTGAAGCAACGTAGTTGTTTACTATTGGGCGTATTGTTGGGCCGGGTCTTTGTAAAGTCACTTTCACAGCTCATAAAATCCCAACGTGCTGCAGCTGTTGATTAATTAAGAAATTATTTAGTATTCATCTTACATTTGTTATTAAAGGTTAACTTACATTTATCCTTGCGATCATTGTTGTCATCTAGACAAACAGAAAGGAACAATAGTAACCAAGTGATGAGCTGCAGATCGGAAGTGCTTCCCATAGCAGCACTGCGTTCAGCTGCGCTAGCGGATGTGCTCGGCTGCTCGGACTGGAATTTATAGTGTGGGGAAATAGGCGCCAGCAACTTTACAAGTGTCTTAAGCACGGCATCAATGACAATTGAACGACAAGCGCCCATAGCAATGCTGCGACGTCCCAAATATGTGAGCAAAAAGAAGATGCTGTAAAACAGTTGCGAATGAATTATTGAAAATATTAAAATACTGCAAATACATACCGATCTTGTGGAAATGCTTTACAATTTTGGGCTGAAAACAAGCTGCAGAATGTGTCGGCCAGAAAATCGCCCCACCAAGGCTGGAAGCAACACATGCGAACCAATAGAGAACATGTCGCCAACTGCAACTGTGCATCGCCATACACAACTAGAGAGTTAAACAGCGCCTTAGCCGTAACCACATTGAATCGTTGATGCACCGGCAGTATATTCTTTATACCATACTCAATGGAGAAATGTAAGAGCACCTCGACTAAACTGAGGCTTAGCACACGCAACTTATCCCGCGATGCGCTGCGCAGCGACTTCTCGATGAGCAAAGGATTTGGTGGTGGAGGCGTGCGATGGGATTTCGGTGATAATGATCGCTCTAGTCGCAACACCACATTTCGAATAACATTGATTTGGTATTGCAAGAGCATGCATTCGTCGTATAGGGAAACAACCTTGTTATTGTTGTCCATCCCACAGCTAAGCTCCTCATCACGTTGCTTGTTTATAAAGGCCTGCAGGTGAGCGACATTGGATAGTTCGCTGTTGCGCATAGGCGATAGCAATTCCATCAATTTGCTACTGGCCAAACTATAGCGACAATGCACATCCTCGTACAGTGCATTTAGGGACTTGAGGTGTGCCTGAAGCGATTGAGCGGGCTGCTTAATAAATCGCACCAACTGATCGCCGTAGCCATCGTGCTCCAGTACAACTGGATGTCCAAAAAAGCTGCCCAGGGGCACCTTACATTTGGTGGATGACATGCCAATCCGACCAACGATTGTTAGCTTCAAATAGCGACAAATAGGTGGCGGCTGCATATCGCTAAGGACCAGCGTCTTGGTCTGTATGTCAGAGACCTGAACAAGGCGCGTGCAGTCAGTCTCCTCGTCAAAGCACCAAATGTCAATGTTTAGCGATGTCAGCTCATCGCAGGCAGGTATCACCAGATCTGTTAGGAGTATGTGCTGACCAAAATCGAGCACAACAAAGCGACGGGCACCCGAATGCATGCGATCAACAACAATCATTAACTTGGGCGGAGGCGTAAGCAGCTTATGCCAAGCAATTGGTGGACAAGGATTGGCACTCAAATTTTCTGTGATTTTCTCTCGCTCCATTTCATCATCGACAACATTCTGCGAACTTTCATTGGCGCCCGTCTGCGATGTTGGTTGCGATTGCTCGGATGTCTGAGATGGTGAGGCCTCTTCAGTAAGGACATCGAGACAAGACTTTAAAGCTGGCTTCTCCCAATTATCCAGATCTCCAAACGTGTCATATGTGTTTTCTTCGTTAATGCCAAACTTCTTTTGTATGTAACTGTTCCAAAGTGTGATCTGTGGCAAAAACTTTGAAATCTTCAGCTTATCAATGAACGCTTCCTTCTCGTTTTTTACCTCCTCTTTCAATGCATGCTCAAGATCAGTTAGGGACGAGACAGCTAAAAACAAATATTTTTAAAAGAGGTTAGAATAGCATGATAAAAATTTAGAAAAATTATGTAACAGAACGTACAAGCCTTATCCTTAAAGCCATTGACCGTGGCGAAGGAGTTAAAGGCGGTCACAATATCTTTGTCCTTCATCTCATCTACCAGACACTCGACATCGTTGACCAGATCGCTCAACTGAAAATAGTTATAGTTTATGTCGGCTTTATAATAGCAAATCTGCACGTAAGTTTTTAATGATGAGTGATAATCGTTAGGAATATAGCTGAAAACGTCAAAGAATTTATAAACAACGGTACGATAAGCTAACTCACCAATTCATCATCTTTTCCCTTGGCTGCAACCATCTTTGGCATCATCATCACATCCTCAATAACCACACTGGCAGCTCCATTGACCACGCTATCAATATTATCAATGCGCGTAGCCTCAGACGTTTGAACGCAATTGAAATGCAACTGCACCACTTCCAGAAGTCCACGTAGCTGATTGCTTATACTCTTGCCACGAATTAAATGAGGAAATGTGCGAAAATCAACTCCATCTGCAGAAACACAATAATTAGAAGAGTTTTCCTATGAATGTCTTCAGATGAGCACCCACCAATCGAACTCAGACGCTTAATATCAAGCCCGGTGACCGGCAAAATTGTGGCACTACTGCGTATTACATTTGTAAGTGCTACGGATGAACTTGATCCATGGCGATTGATATTGGGAAAATCAAAGTCAAATATTTCAGGTTCAAATGGAAAGCCGTAGAGTCCAAATCGTGTGCTGAGAAGAGCACAGTGTGGATCCCAACGTTTGTCGATTTCGTTGGATATGTCTTTAAGCAAATTAATGGCATATTCAGATATACTATTGTGTGACTCAGCTGTGGATGTGGCGCAGGCAAGCATCGTATACCAGCGCACTACACTGCCACATCGCGCTTGAGGCAGCTCATAGAACGTATTGGTGATTGCCATCTTGATGGTCGTATCCAGAGTAGCATGCTTCTGCAATTCAGCGGGAAGATTTGCCACGCCCCTGCAAAAAAAAAAATCAGTTAGATCGTGTTACATAAAATTATTGTTAAGCTTACTCCGTCAGCATGATCATTAGCTTGACGCACTTATGAGCCGTGCTACGCTCACTATAGATGATGCAGTTGCGGATTAGTTGTTCGATATGCTTTTCGGCTAGGCAAATGCATTCAAATTGCTGGGCCAACAGATCATTGATATTGGCTGCCGTTTGCTTGTTTATCTGATCCTTAATGCGCTCCGATTTGGGCGAACGAAAGCGATTAAGGCGTATAAAGCAAATCCAGTTAAGAACATCAAGAGCCAGGTTTTTGACAAGTGGCGTCGATTCCACATCGCTAGCAATTCGAAAGAGTTGTTCCAAGAGTCCATTGCTATCCAGCATGGCAATACGCTGTATGCGTCCATTACTGATGCGACTTTGTGACTTAACAGCACGTACACTTATCGAAATCTCGTGCAGCCAATCGCAACCTTCAGTAAACGAATAAAAGTCAAAATTTTAATAGATGTGTTGTTTACAAAGTTTTTACAGGAGCAGCAACAGTGGAAACTACCTATTTTATGACCAGTCTTTTGACCATCTGAACCATTTGAAGCATCTACGGCGGGCAATGACCGCATTGAATGCTTGGGGACGATAATTGCTTGAACATGGGTTGGCTCGGAATTGTGCGTACATTTATTTAAAAAAGGAGAATGCATGACTTTAATTAGCTTCAATTTTGCAGTCTTCATAAAATACTGATTTGCCTGGGCCAGCGTGAGAGTAAATTTTGGATTTGCGTTTCTTGTATGATTAACACAATTTTCTACTTGATGCGGGCCCTTGTGTCTCACAGAAAATGCTGCAAATGTTGAATGTTCCAATATTATTTTTTGGGTATTGGCCAGATTTAGTTGATATTAAACTAGTACATCTTCTATACGTTAAAAATAGAAGTAATTTACATTCCGACGATAAACAAGTTTTAATTAAAGCTCATTTTGGCTTTTCAAATCTAAGAAATCAGATCTAAAAAATTAAGATATCGAGCGCAGAAAATAAACTATATGGTGATTTAATATCAGGCAATGAAGTTAGCATAAAATGTAAGCAAGGGAACGTCGCAATTAAGCATTTTCCATACAAATTTAGCCTTACATACCTCTCGTTTTGTTTTGTCCTTCCTTGGATGGATCTGATACGGTCTTGATATGCAGAAGAAAGTTACGAGTACGCGTCTTGAAGAGTTTCGGCGATGTGAGAGTGGCTGTACCGCCTTGATCACACAAATCAATGCATGAAGAGAGCTCGATGGGACCAGCCAGCACCTCCGCATTGTGAGCCGACAAATATTCCTCACTGAGCACTGGGTTCTCGTTGGCAACTACAAAATGTTAAAACATTGATTAATAATTCAAGTATTGGCGAAGCTTTTGCTTACTGTAGGAGAGATCAATGTTATCGTCAATCACGTTGGGTTTATAACTGGCGTGGCCCTTCATGCGATAACCAAAACCATTTGTGTTTTGCTTAAGCAGAGTAACCTGTATAGCTGCTGGATTGGAGCATTGCTGGTATACAGTAAATTTCAAATCGATGTGGCCCAACGAGACCGGCTGTGCCAAGTTCAGCTCAATGATGTGCTCATCCCATGTGGTTCTACATCATTAAATACAAAAGTTAATTTAAGCCATTTTTATTTAAGCGAGTGATACTTACGCATCGTTGTGCAGTCGCCAAGTGCGTGTGAAATCGCGCTCATCGCCTCCATGACGCATATTTTGAGATTGCTTTCGCTGCTTCTGAACCTGACCCAAATCATTCCAGCAACTGGGCACTTCAGCTGAATACACTGTCAGTTTATCATCAAAGTGCGTCAGTGCATAGAAAACTCGCAGATCTTCGAGCGTCAAGTCTGCAGTCTTATACGCCAGCAGATTTGCGTTGTTGGCCATTAGGGAAATTGTCGATGGTGAGGTCTGCACATGTATGCCTTGACTTGATGTGCCGGCCGCCGCCTCGTTCCCCACATCAATGGATATTGTTCCATCAGGCATGAGCAAATCAGTGCCAGCCACATTGCGAACTCCATCAGTGACGCTCAAGTCCATTCCATGCGTCAATGTGGTACTGCAGTCTTCCTCCATCTCCAGCAATTCATCGCCAGAATCGTTTTCACCGTCGTTAAGCGAGTAGAACAACATGCCACCCTGTCGTGAACAGCAGCAAAGTCTTTCCAAATTACGGCAATAAACTACAGCCTCGAAGTGTTCGCCCTCTTCCTCGATCACAGAAGACACCTGAAAATCGGCTAGCGAGTAGATTTCAATGGAACCGTCTGCGCACACCACACAAATGGAACCGGCCTCCTTTACATCGGAAGAAGCCGATGTTATATAGGGTGGCAGGATACACAACTGCTTGGGACATTTGGCACGGCTGAAAGTCATGGCAAGTGTGTAGTCATTGGAGATTTGCATGTCATCATAGTCAAAGAGAAGCATCTGTGCAGCCACATTACAATCTGCATTATTATCGTCTGTAATAAGTTAAGGGATACACTGCTAATTAATTTTATTCATATTTGGGCAATTATATAAAGTCTAACTTACCCATATCCATGCTCACATTGTGCTCTTCTTCCTCCTCTTTGGATACCGTTGCCATTATAATCTTGGCGGCTTCTGTTTCTGGCGCCTTGGTGCGCAGCAATTTAACCAGCAACTGATTACACTTGGGACTGGTTGGCAGAATTTCGGCAATCTCTACAATCTCCTGCACATCCAAAGGTACTCCATCTGCACTATGAGCACCATCTAATGCATTCATGCGTTTCACACTCGTCCAGCTTTCCACTACACAATCAATTTCCTCACTTGCGGTCAACTTATCACTAGATCCGTTGCTACCGTTGATAATGATGCTGTTGTTATTGTTTGTGGAGCCAACGCCCAGGGAGTGGGTGTCATTGTTGTTATTGTTGTTTTGATGGGATATCTCGGCCTGATCTATAAGCTTATCCATTTCATTGCCCATGCCCAGCAAACTGTTGCTTACATTCACCGTATTGGAGGTGACCATTAGACCAGACGAAGAATCATCCAGATTGCTATCCAATATTTGCGACAACGTTGACAAATCAAAATCGTACAGCACCGAGGGATTGTTGCCGCTCTGGCTACCATTGTTCTTATTATATGTCATTAATGCAGACACAAAACCGTTGCTATCAAAACCATCGGCAAATTTTTCATAAGGTGTCAACATTTTGTTGTCGTCGTCCTTCGAGGACTCAAGACTAGCTTGACTGGCAACCACATTAGAATCACTTGAAGCTGTGTAAAGCAATGTAGAAAAGATAAAATTGATAATTAAAATCATATTTGGTGTAATAAAAAAAAGATTAAACACTTACTAGTTCCCAGCTGAGACGAAGTCTTTTTCAGTTGACTTGCAATGCTTGAAACGCTGCCGCTGTCATTGCTAATGATGGCCGAATTCTCGCTGTGCCTGTCCAACTCCACAATATTGAGCACCACCATGCGCAGTGCCATCTCTCCGCTGCTTTGACGTACACTCACGCCGAGCACTATCTTAGAGCCTACGACGCCAGCTCGTAGCGTCGATGTTGATGTTATGTGTTGGGCATTAACGCTACCAAATTTGCTACTGCTATGCATGCTAGCGGCGTGAGCAGCGCTGCTGCTATTCCCACTGCCGCTATAGTTCGCCGAGTAAACGTAGTTGACTTTGGTGCGGGCACGAGCATTGGGTAGCACACAGATGGCCGTAACACGCGCCCATTCAAAGTTCTCCTCGAAAACCTCTTTGAGCAGAGTGGGTACATGGAAAGTGTGCATTAGCTTTAAATGACGTTCAATGCTCCACACGCTCAGCTCGCCGGTTTGAGTGCAGCTCGTGCAAAGAACATTGGCATAGTCACTATTCGAAATGATATCGAAGCCTAGACCCGGTGCAGTTAACGCTGGATTGGTGGCATAACTGATCGAAAGTGGCACATTCTGTGTGTATTCGCCCTTGACAAATGGGCAGAGTGGAGAGTGACGCTCATGCTCACTCCAAGGCTCGTCGGTTTTCTCCCAGCAGACCAGACAGACGTTGCATGTGAAGCACATGGCACGATCCTCTCCCGATGATGACGGCTGATGATAGAAGCCGGCCTGTGCCATTTGATCTGGCAGCGCCCACTTATAGTCCATATGTGGCCACTTCTCAAATGTCTGACGCCGCACTGCTTCCGAGTGCATGAGTACGCGCTGAAAATTGCTAAATTTCCAGCCAAAATCTGGCAATCGGGAGCCCATTAGCATGTCGGTGAGTCGCTCATTGATGGCTGATGCTATGGCCAGCACCGGAATGTGTCGTTCCAAACGTTTCAGCAATATGACCACGTTATTTGCCACCAATTTCAGGCTGGAATAGGGCACCTCCAGGCAAATGGTGTTCCACTGAAAAGCAATAAAGTTGGACATGAATATTTAAGGGACAATCAGAACTAAACATACAGTTAGTTTGTTTTGACACAGACACAACAAGAAGACCAATGTATTAGAGAAATAAATAAAATGCGTGTCTTTCAATTTTGTCAAAACAATTGCTTCATTAGCTGTATATTCGTGATGAATTAAATTATAATCTATTTATGGTTTTTGGATGACTTACGCGTTGCGCTTTTATGCCCTTCTTGGCATTCAACTGGGCCTGGTTAATCTTCAGTGTCAGCTCGTTGCTAATGTCACACGGACACTCGAGACCTTCACTCTCCAGTTCATTAATGCAATTTTGAAATATGATCGCCTCAGACAATATGAGCTCCAGCTTGATGTAATCATCATTCTGTCCAATCGGTGACTGCAGTATTGTGTCCAAGAGCAAGACGCCGTTGTAGTCGCCGCGCAATCCCAGATTATGACCATCCCAGAACAAGATTTTATCTTGCAATGGCATATAACGTCCTTGTATTAAGCTCTCAGCTGCAATATTTAATAAACACATACATATTTAAAATCATTAGCTTAATTTCGTCATTGTTGGTAACCACAATGTTTGAATGAGTCAAAGTTGCTCTTGATGTAAATACATACATACATATGTGCACACATACAAATACATGCATAGATTCTAAAAACAATTGACCGCAACATATGCGTAACTGCGTAATTGGTGAAATGAAAACCAATAAAAGAGAGCGCAAAAATATAAACAAACAAATAATCATTTGATACATATTTCACATCATTCAAACGAATCCTTTTTGTAAACGCAAAAAGCTTCTTCTTCTCAAACTTGCACAAACACAAACAAACAAAAATACATACAGATATAAAGATGTATATAGAAATGTGTGTATGTATGTATGTTTATAAAAATCTGACGAATACAGACGAAAAATTACAAAATACATTGCAAATAAATTGACATTTGAGCGTGTATTTGTATTTGTGCGTCTGAGTAGCAAATTTTGTTGTTGTTGTATTCTATACATAAATATATTTATATATATGTATGTATGTATGTATGTATGTACATATGGAGTGGTGAACTGCTGCTTACCATTTGTACTCAATTGATAAGTCTGCAGTGTAACGCCGGAATTGACATCTAGAACTTTCACTAGATTATTGACGCCAAACGCAAGCAGCACATTAAGCTGCGGATGATAGACGATGTTGCGTATTTCAAACAATCGTGCTCCGCGAGGCAAAACAGCATCGTTGCAACTATCATCGCCCATATCCAAGTAGCCGTCGTGCTTTAGAATCCGCTGTTCCATGCTGTCACATGCGGGCGTCGTGCGCGCGTTTTGTTTTATTGACAACGCAAACTTTGCCTATTCTTTTGTATTATTGATTTCACAAATTGATTAAGAAATTTTCACTATTAAAATTACTTTTTTGTCGGGACTCTGCTGCTGCGCTGCAGTTTTTCTATGTGTCCCTCTTTTCTTCCTTCTGACAGATGAGTATTTGATTTGCCATTCGCATTTACGTTTGACAATTGTCAAAAACTTCAATTTTGAGTTGTGTCAAATTAAACTATTTATGCTACGATCTTAAAAGAACGCCAACTTAGATTTTAAAAAAATAAATTTTAATTGCATTTGTTTAATACTTATCAGTAAAACTAAATTTGCACTACAACACAAACGTTTAACAGCACTGACTTTGGCATTCACAGTACTGCGCGTACAGCACTTTGAGTGCGATAGTTTACTCTCTTTCGTTTACAACACTGCTTACTCTGAGTACAAAAATATGGATGCCGCCGCCAAGCTCAAATTTGAACTTTATTTAGCAAAAAATACTAACTTTCGAAGAATATCTACAATTCGAATATATGCAGTTCTATAATTTTATTAAAAAATATAATATAGACGAAATTCAACAAAAATTCTGCACAAAATTCGCACTGTTTTTTAATACAAACATCGAAAATTCTTCTTCAAGGCTGTCACACAAAAGGATCTCAAACATTTTCTATTACGAATTCCAAGGTCTGGCAACGTTCCGACGACGTTTAAAAATAAAAACAAAATTCAATTTTTATTTTGCGATTGCATTTTAAATTACTAAATCATATTTTGCTTTGCTAATTCTGGATTAAATTGGCTGTTGTACTTCTGAACAATACGAGGCGTGGGCGCTGGCGTCTTAACAGCATCAACGGGCAGCTCTGATTCCTTCGGTGCGAACAGCTGCTCCTGGCGACGCTGCTCTGCCGCTTCCCGCAGCAGACGCTCTTTTCGCAACCTGTTTAATTTATCACGTTTTGCATTTGCAGCCATCTCTTTGCTTAACTTTTCCACTTTGTCATCTTTGTGTTTGTGCTTGTGCTTCTTATGTTTTTTGTGATGTTTTTTTTCCTTCTTGTGCTTCTTGGATTTTGACGACTCTGATTGATGGATTGATTCTGGTTCGGGTGACGGTTCTGGTTGCTTTTCCCTTCGTTTGATTGTGGCTTGAACAGGTTTCTTGTCTCCCGAAATCAGCGCGTTTACTAATGTTAATGGATCTTCAGATATCTTTTGCTTTAAATGCGTTTCTGTGGCATCGCGGTCGTTAATTTTAGCCCGTTTTGGAGCCACTTCATACCAACTGCGCACCTTGAGAGCTTCGTTTGTATCCTGTCCCAGATAGGTCAAATAACCGATTTGTTTCTCGTACTTTTCCTGTTCATCCTTCTTCTCCTTTTCCAAATCCTTATTCGTTTTCTTAAAGTGGCTCTTGTAGTCTGCAAACAAATCTACCGATCGAACTGCACCGTTTTGTGCGTCTTCCTCCGTTGAGATTCCACTACTGGTTCCGGGGGCACCAGAGTCTGTTGATACCTTCTTCTCAGGCAATCCGGATTGACGTCGCAGAAAGTTAATGCGTGCTTCGCTCTCCTTTAAAATTTGATTTATTGTCAATCATTTGATTTATTTGTCGTTCTCACTTTTTTCTACTTACGGCCAATTCCAACTTGTCCAATCGCTTTCTTTCTTCTTCCTGTGCGGCTGCTTCGTCCCGTCGCACGCGGGCAATATTATCTTTGGTGCGCACATGCCAGCTATAAAAAAACAATTATGTTATGTTCCAGAAAGTTGTTCTTTTTATTTGTTATTAATTTTAGTACTCACCGTTTCTTGGGTAAAATATTCATCTGGTTACAGTGGGCTGTAAAACTAGTTTGACAATCAGTTTACGGATCACAGCTGATTTATGTGAATATCGATATCAATATTCTATCGATGACCTACTTATTTTGTTGATAAAAATGCGTAATTACATTTAATTAAGTAATGCATTTTAATGAATGAAGAAAAAAATATATCTAAAAAAAATCGAGAAAATTAGAACAAAAATTTTTTAAAGTAAAAAAATCAAACCAGATCGAAAATTGTTAAAGAAGTGGCAACCTATCGGTCGTGTGCACATTGTCAATTTTGGCGGCTCTCTCTCGCTTTGTGAACCAAAAAGCAAGCGGGTTATTTCATTTCTAAGTTTAGCGTCGTCTGTTTGAGGCATTTCCATAATTGTAAATTTGTTTTTGGATTCATTTATTTGTGTTAAGTAAAATAAGTACCATATTGTGAAGGCATATTATTAACTAATTAACATGGATGATGATAACAACGATATTCCTCGTGGTAAGAGTTGCTAAACTACTTGTAGCATTTTGATGGCTGTGCACAATTGTGAATTCGTCAACCGTTTCAATTCAAAAGAGACGCGCTGAACAAAAGAGAAAATGAAGCGTGTTGTTGTGAAATGCTGTTTATTGATTTTGCAATTTGTTTATATGATTTCTGCTAACTACTTTTAGTGACTCGCGCACGAACACGCCGTCTGTCCACTCTTGATACTGATAGCCGACCGTCGACGCCGCTGCTCGATGCAACAGTTGAGCGTGGTGAGTGCAATGCACAGTTATATTTAACAGTAATAGTAGAGTAACATTGTTGTTGTAGCGTCGCCACGCCCCATGCGTAAAACTCGCCTGAACTCGGCGACAGTGGATCTAAGGACGCCCACACGTGCAACGCGTTCGTCTGTGGCACGTGGAGAGACGCCCGAACCCATCACTCCAAATGTCAGCTTGTCAGCTGCCAAACGTGGTACACGCACTCCGGCCAAGTCGGTCCGTAAGCCGCCGTTTCCATTGAAAGAAGATCTCGTCGAAGAGGGGAATGAGGAGCAGGGGCAGGTGCAGGTGAAGGCGACAACGACGGCGACGGTGAAGGATACCAAAATGGATGTAGTCCTAGAGGCATCTCACTCCACACGTAATACTCCAACGCGTTCTGTTGATTTATTGGCAACTCCTAATATCACGCCCACAGATGAAAGACGTGTCACGCGTTCCATGTCAAAAACACCACCAGTTCCTCAGATCTTGACTAGCCAGAAAATTGCACAGCCGCAATTTGATATCAATAATTCGTTGGAAGAAAAGCAAACAAATGAAGTGATTGAAATTGTTGATACGCCAGTTATTACTGAGCAATTGTTGCCGCATGATGACGGCTCGAATGAAGCATCTTCAATTACTTCTGGCTTGAAGAATAATAAACCTATAAAGCTACAAGTCAAACTTAAGAGCTTTACCGCACAGAAATCTAGCTCTCAGGCAGAGTGTGAGACTCCCAACTCCAGCAGGATTGAAGCGACAGGGGTCGACAAAATCGAGCCAACTCCTAAAGAAGATACCTTGAAGGAAGAGAAACCAATTAGCTTGGATGATTCAGACTCGCATATGGAGTACAACACTCCAAACGAGTCGATGGAGGAGGTCAAAACAACCAAACTGAACCAGAAGCAGGAAGAGCCAGTGAAAGATAATGAGTATATCGTGATAAAGGATGATAAGGTCAGCTTGGAGCAACCAGACTTGCAGATGGAGTTCAACACTCCAAACGAGTCGATGGAAGAAATTAAAACAACCAAACTGAACCAGAATGAAGTTATCGTAATAAAGGATGATAATGTCAGCTTGGAGAAACCAGACTCGCAGGCAGAGTACCCTTCTCCAAAGTCAAGCCAAGAAGTAAATCCTAAAATAAACGATAATAAAGAGACCGATGTCGACAAAGTCGAGTCTAAGGATCAAGAAGCAATCGTGAAGGCAGATAAAGACAAAAACTTGAAGAAAACCGAAACACCGGCAGAGTGCGAAACTCCAAAGTCACCAGAAGCAGTAACAACAATAAAACCCAATAAAAACGAAGAGCCAGTAAATATAGAGCAGACTAAAGATATAGAAGCCATCGAAGCACCAAATGATGAAGCTATTGTATTTGATGACGATGTATCTATGGAGGAGCTGGTCGTGCCGCCAGAGGTCCAAGTCACCGAAGATCTTCGTTTGCCGGATCTAACACCAAAGATTATGTCACGCGTGCTGGAAACGATGCCAGTTGATTCCAAGAGAAAGGTTGACTTTGGTGGTAACTCTGAAGCTGAGAATGGGGACAAGCCAAAGTATCCAAAGACTCCAGCACGTCTAAATACACCACCGATGAACATGTGCCATAAAATGGACAAGAAAGATATCAGTTTAAAGACTGAGACGCCAATAAAGGCCATGATATTAAAGAAGCGTCACAGCTCGACGCCTTTAGCCAAGCCAGAGTCCGTATTGAGCAATGCAGATGATGAGTCCATTGCCACAAATCCGCCACCACTACAAATTGATGTCATCCAACCACTGTCAGAGGTTGAGAACAAAACAGTTCCACAGGTTCAGATTAAAAAGGAGAAGCTATCACGTCGTCTGGTCAGCGAAGACGAAGACGAGGATGAGGATGAGGAAGAGGAGCCTGAAGAAGAGCCTGGTGTGTGCGAGTTTTTTGACAACGAAGTCGAGGTTGTCGATAATTATCAATCTGGCGATTCAATGGATAGCTCTGAACGTCGAGAGATTCTGGAAAATGAAGTACCCCATGATGGCGAATCCGTAGGCAGCCAGGATACTAGTGATGATGGCTCTGAGGAGAGTGATGCTGAAAATTTATCATTCATAGTATCCGACAATGATGTCGATGAGGGTGAAGATGACATTGAAGACTTGTGCTTCTCATCCGAAGTCGAGTCTGTGGCCAGTGACTCCAAGAACACCAAGAAACGTCGACGCATTATAGTTCACGAGTCCAGTGATGAGGAAGATACTGCGGAAAAGGAAAATAAAAGCAAAGAACAATCAGCTTGCGAATCAATAAACAAGAGTAAAAATGCAAGTGGAAATGGAGCAAAGATGCTTAATCTATCTAAAGAGAAATGCGCCGAAAAAGAAGCCCAAGTCGTGGAGCCTAATAAATCAATTTCCCTTAACAAAACTGAGTCTGTGGATCGCGATGACTTAGAGATTGAAGAGCTACACTCCAGCTCCGACGAGGGCGAGGGAAATGAAATTGAAAAACGTAATAAATCCCACAACAAGAGTATTTATGAAGTGCCGGATTCTAGTGAGGAATCTGATGGAGTGCATGCTGTAGATAATTCTTCACCCACTACTGCAAGCAAACAACTTTCACCAGAGAAAGAGAAATCTATGTTGAAGGTAGATAGTCCAACTCCGATGGACGAGGATGCCTCCACTAAAGACAAGGTATCCATTCCCATTCCGGATGCTGTTGAGAAAACAGTTGAATCTAGCTCTAAGTCATCAGCATTCCAAAATAAAGAAAAACGTGACGACGATGCCGTGCTCCTGTCTGAGCTTTCCTCCTGTGACTTATCGCATCTGCAGCAAATGTTTAATCCCCTACAGAAGTCGCGCCGCCAAACACTTTACCATCAGGGTCCCGAAATGTCTGCCACGGAACCAAAACCTAAACTGAAGCGACGCAGTGAGCAACTAAATAGCGATGTGAAGCCATCTCAATCATTTATCGAAACCCTGGCCGAGGAAAAGACTCAACGGTTGAAGCGCAAACACATGTCCAAGAGTTTCTGTGGAACAGCCGACGACTTGGATACCAGCGCAGTGCAAGAGGTCCAAAGTAAGAAGGCTAAGAAGACTTGCGATGATGAGAAAACCAAGACCGTGGAATCATCTAATGCCACTGTCAACTTACCAGAGCAGCCTAAAGCACAGGATGTAGCCAAAAAGGCAGCAGATCCGCCTAAGGACACCGCCTTCTACCTAGACTACTGTGACACCATTCTGCAGGCGGCCAATGAAGCGATGTTGGAGCAAAAGAAACAAGTAAGTTAACGAGTCTACTCAGTTATCTAATCCCCATTTTATTAAATTTCTTTCTATATCATATCAATTTGACAAATTAATTTTTTCCAGCGCATCGCTTCTGGCAAGAAGCCAAAAAGTATCAAGCGCTCTGCAGTTAAGACTGCCAGCGACGCCTTGGAGCTGCCGTCCACTTCTGATGCAGTTGCCCCAGTGACTGCCAATCCAGAATCCGAGAAGGCGGCTAAACTTAAAAAGAATGTGAAGCGTCTGCAGGCAACCAAGCAAGCTGTCAAGCATGCCATACAGCTTCTTGCGCCGGATTCAGCCAGCAAAGAGGTAAGGTGCAAATGTCCATTAAATGCAGCTGTAGCTTATCTAAATTTCCTTATTTCAGCCTCAATCATTGGTTCGCAAATTGTCGCCTCAACCACCGGAAAATGCCAAGAGTACAAAAGCCAACAATAAGCAGACCGTAAAGAGGAAGAAGCCCAAAGTGACCCAAATGTCGCCAGTTAAGAGCTCGGACGAGGAGAATCATCATGCCGTTAAACGGATTAAAACTAGTGCAGGCTATGTAGTAATTTCCGACGTAGACAAGGACGGAATTGAGCTTGTCAAGACGCGCTCGGGAATTGTGAAAGTGGAGCCCTGCACACCAAGACAAAAGTATTTCAAAGAAGTTCCATCGACGCCATATAGTCGCTCGGGTTTATCTGAAGTTTCTGCAGCTTCGAAAGCTACTAAAAAGAAGTTGGTAAATGGAGGTGGACAATCGAATGTCAATCGAAATCCAGCTACGGAGTCGGCTCTGCGATTCAAGAGAGAAATATTTGGTAGATCATCAAAATAAGTATACACAACAATTAGTTATTTAGTCGTTAGTCGGACAATCCGATGTCTTCAATATTTTCTTAGTTCCTTTTTTTTGTTTCCGTATTCTTTTTAAATGTTAAAATTTTCAAAATTTCTGGAATTGAATTCATTTTTCGTTTAATTGATTTTTTCTTATTTAGTTACTTGCCATTATTGTTTAAATTTTCTTCTGTTATGAATTACAAAGCCGATCAATATTATTCTTTTTCAAATTGTTTTAAATAATTATATAAATTTAAGAAGAAATTGTAAACGAAAATACGTAATTTAGGCATGTTTCTTGAGTTCTTTAATTTTTGAACTATTATGTTACGAGATGATGCTAAGAATTAGAATTTAACAATCGCTATCATGTAAATTATTATGGCATTAATTATATGATTTTTGTGATAGCTTAAAAATGTGCCAGCACAAAAATTATTCAATAAAATTTGAAGATAATTATTTCAATCTATTATATTTTGTTCTTGTTTATTTTATTAATTAAAAACAAATCAGAATTCAATTTTCTATCTTCTGTTACCGAGGGCTGACGAACTTCAAATCTTCATTAAAATGTTAATTTTAATTTTGTCTAATTTTTAAATTTTAATTGGAAGCGAAAATTTAATTTTTTCCATTTCTTACGATTTTCGAAATTTCGAGCCAGTCACAACAGTGTGGCAACCTTGAATTCCAGAAAATGTTGCCGATAGTTTGAACGTCTGGCAGGTTAGTTCTTACAATTTAAAAACAACGGACAAAATGATAATATCGATAGCTTTAGGAACATATCGACATCAAACCACATGATTATCTCGCCTTTCGAGTATCGAATTATCGATATGGTATTTCGATATGAACATCCCCAGTCAAATGCAACAACAAAGCCGAACGAAGCGGACGTGTTTTACGCGGTTCGCGCATTTGTGATTGGTTGTAAATATTATTGCCGTTTAAGTAAGAAAAGCAATTTCAAATATAAAACGAAAAATGTGCCGATGCAAAAAAATAACAAATGCGCCAACACATGAATAATACACAAATGTTTATATATTTTTAATAAGTGCTAGTGTACCATAAATCATAAAATATAAAGTGCCGACCAAAGAACGGTTGATTTTTCGCGCAACGGTTTTTTTGTTCACACAACACACATATACACGCACGCACACACACAAACACACGCATAGAAAGGGAATACGAGCTGTGGGAAAGGGAAATTGATCAAAACAAAGCTTATATGCAACAGTAAATTTGCAAATTAAACGGCTGAAATATGTTCGAGTTGGAGGATTATTCAAGCAGTATCCATGAGGGTTTCTTCAGTAAATATGCGGTAAGTAACACACACAATTAACTTCCGCACTATCGTACAAATTAATATGTGCCTAACATGTGTGCTGCTTGTGTATTTGTTTAACAAAACAGAACAAAACACAATTGACAGCGACAGACGTTTTTTTTTTTTGTTTTTTTGCAAGTTTTTACTGTGCCGGCCGGTTACACGCACACATGTACACAGCATGCGATATCATCGTGTATTTCAAATTCGTAACGTTCGTTTGCTCGCCCAACTCGCCGCAGTCGACAAAGCAGCGCTGTCAGCGCCAGCTCTCCAAAGTATCATTTTTTCCTAGTATTTCTGCACCTGCATTCCCCCTGCCGTTATACAAGCATAGCACAGTCGAGTTAACAGTCGGGCCCCAAGAACAGTTTCAGTTTTGCTGCGAAACTTTTGCTCTCTCTATCTCTCTCTCTCTGAATTTGAGCGACTTGGCATTGTTGCTGTTTTTGCTCCGCTCACTTTGTTTTCGTCGCCAATTCGCTTTCGCTCGTACTCTTAACGTATAATTTTTAAATTTCAATTCGCCTGTTCGCCGCACGATTAGTTTTGCACATCGATGTGTGGGTATGTATGTATGTGTGAGGGTGTTTGTTTATTTGCGATCGTTGTGCTTTTAAAACTTAGCTCTTAAGTCGTCGCAGTCATTGGATCCGCTGATTAATGGGAAGCAGACGGGCGGTCATAACCGGAACAGATCCGCTGGCTATACAAATACCGATAATATATGATTCTATAAAAATTCTTTAGATCGCTTGTACATATATATATTGTAACAAATGTACTTCCTTTTAACTAGCACGCTTTGTGTTTATCTTTTGGTTATTAACTCGGCTACAATCGTATGTGGAGACCGACTTTACATATTTATGTATGTTAACGTCAACGTCTATGTTAATCTTAATGCTTACTCAACAGAGCGCTGTTGTTTGTACTAAAAAGTTGGGAGCAACAACAGTGTCGAAAACGTTGATGTTGCTCGTTGGTTGGGGAAATCTGGCGATTTACATTATCGCCACTATTTACCAGCTCAGCATTCTGTTAATGCTCGTATGTATACAACAATAATTGCTTAACTTTAATTTTTTTATTGCTAAACAATACACTGAAATGTAGTATGTATGTACATGTGTATACTTGTGTGTGTGTTTTTTTTTTTTTTGCCAGTTTGCTGTGAGCTGCTGCTTCGTTGGTTGTGTCTTTTAGAGTATCTTCTGCTTCTGTTTCTGCGATTTAAACTTTTTGAAGGCCAAACGTTCACCTCGCTGGTGGCAGCTTTTGTTTTATGTAGCTTAAAACGCAAATACTCTTTTTTTGTATGTACATATGTATATTTATTTGTATATTTTATATTAATATAAGTCCTGACCTCCTACAAAGTTGTATGCCTCGTCTGTTGCAATTATGACAGAATGACATAAATGACATGAATGACAGTGCCGTCAAACAGTTATCAAGCATGTGCGCCTGTTAAATGCAACATGTACGAATTCGCAAATACACATTAAGAGAGAGCAGCCACAAGTGTGTTTGAATTTGTGTGTCTGTGTCTCTGTGTTTGTGTGCGTGGGAGGGCGAAACAAAGAAAAGCAAACACAACGAAACGCTTTTATCTTGTACGGCGATTTCAAACGCCACAAGTTGTGAGGGGAAGAGAGAGTCAAAGCAAAAGCTAAAGCTAAAGCCACTGCTCTCAATGGTCATACATCAAAAGCTTTGCCTTCTCTCTCTCATTCACAAAAAAAATCACAAGGCAGAAACTTCAAAGTTCAACGTGCCGCGCCGACCAGCAACTTTGACTTTGAGTGAGAATGAGACACCCACAAACACACACAGAGAGAGACCGGCACACACCCACAGCCATGTGAGGCGGCAACATGTCGCTGGTCGCTATTCGCTGCTGGCGTTCGTCTGTTGCTTGAATATGAGCGCCCAGCTGTATGCCGCATAGATTTTCTCACGGCTCAACACAGACAAACTCACACAAACACACACACAGACTCACACAGAGAGAAAGAGAGGAGTCTGGGATCCCATTGCAGATGTAATAATAAATTTAGGCAGAGCTCCACTTAATTTTATTCCCGATGTTTGCCTGGCAATAACCCAAAAAGAAATCTGCGAAATTTCCGAAACTTTACATTTATTTACATCTTGTGCGTGTGTGCGTGTGTGTGTGAAGGTGAGGATTGTCCCAGGCCATAAAGTAATTTACAAATAGGCGCTCATAACTACGCGGAAGACATTTGTCAGTTGTAAGTCCATAAAAAGATGGCCGTGAATGTGTTTTTGGTCGTCTACCTGGTCCTGGATTTGTATGTATTTGTGTGTCAGAGTTTCATTACGATTTTAAGGTGAAAGCGGCATTCAAGAAGAAATGTTACAGCCTGAGGTAATATTAAGGCTACAAAGGATAAATGGACGGCAGATGGTAAGTAAAAGGTAGGTAGAGTTCCACCAAAAACGGAATAAGAAGACGAAGACGAAGATGAAGACCGAAGTGCACCCCAGGCGCAGTGTCTAGGCCATGAATTCTGTCAAGGGTGCAACATGCTGCTTCTTCAATTGCATATGCCTCTATATATGTACATATATGTGTGTATGTATGAGTGTGAGTATGAGTATTTCCATGCCTTGCTGCACAACTTAAAAAGGTCATCAGACAGCAACAACAGCAGCTGCTTTGAGCAACTTTGGCAAGTCTTCCTTTTTCATATACCCTGCAATTACAAAATGTGTCAAAAGGGGTATTCTAAAAAAAGAAACGAGCTAACCTTGGCTATTATTTACAACATACCTTCTATATTTATTGGAATTTCATATTAATCGATTGGCTCTTTATACAAAACCAAAGAACACACACTTTTTCCAAATAAAAATATACTTAAACACATATTTGATTTGATCTCAACACCAATGTCATTATAAATAAGGTTTAATTCTAAATTATTTGTTATAGTTCATACATTAGCTTTAAGTCCTAGCTTAAACTATATGTAAGTATATATAAATAAAAATAAAATTATAGGTGTTTAGGGTTTCTGATAGTCGAGCACTCTCTGCTAAAATACTCTTTCTTTTCTTTTTCCATTTGCTTGCTGCAAATTTTTGCAAGCCTGTTCAATGTATTTTTATTTCGTCATATTTTTTGGAAAGAACTTTATTTTGTAATGAATCCCCCTTCTCCTAAATGCAATTACAAATTGCTGAGCTCCGTTTCGATAAGAGAGTAGGAGAGACAAGGAAGGAACATTTACTTAGAATAACATATTTGCATACCTATGTATATATGTTAGCGTGTACTCACTATCTATGCAGGTGCTAGAATTGCTAAATTACTTGCCACACAACAACAACAACAACAACAACATCAGCAAGTAAAATCAATTAGATCCAGGAAGTTTCCCTTCCGTCGGAAAATGCACCGCATATCTTACAGAGCAGCAAATAGTTTTTACATACTTATGAATGTATGTATGTCTGCATGTTCATATTGATGTCTGTATGTATGTATTAACGGCAACAACATCAACAACCCCCGAGTTTCCGAATTGCAGCTGCCTGGTCTATTTGCCTGGTATGTATGTCTGCCGCCTGACAAAAGGTTATCAGAACACACACACACACACACACACACACAAACAGAGACAGATCCGGAGCACGAAGTATGCACAATTATAGAGGATGGAAGTAAAACCCTTAATCATTTTATTACAAGTCTGGACCTATATAATATATTGCTCATATAATAATGTAATTTGTCGTTAAATGTCAATGAATGTGACAATTAATGTGAAATATTAATAAAAGTATGAAAATATAGTTCATATGTACATAAAAAAAGCTACATCTAAAGCTGTATATAGCTAGCATATTTGAATGAATTCCTTAATATATGATTCCTATTCCATTGGGACTGATAAATAACACATGTCGTGTTTGTCGCAAGAATATGAATGAAACATTTGCACTCAGCAATGAAATAAAGGGCCAATATTTACTACATTTTTATCAATTGTGTATATACAACATTAATCTTGATCCATTAAAGCTCAAGCTATTCCCTGTTGTATTCGATTTCTTAGATGCTAAAATTAAACCATAAATATAAATATCTGGGTGCCAATACATTTCCCATAATTTATGTATTTAATTTAATACCAACTTTAATAAGAAATTTTTATTAATTTGAAACAATAACCATTAAACAGATTAATAAATAAAGACAACACATTTCAAAAAAGCTTTGCTTAATTTAGATAGATACATATGTATCTTTGATAAGCAAATACTAATTTAGACATTAAAATTTTCTTTAAAGCGAATGAGACAAATTATAAATGAAATTTAATAATTTTTTTTGAATAAAGTATCAGGGATTAAATGTAAATCCATAAAAAATATATTTTTTTTGCAAACTAAATTGTATAACTATTTATTACTGATATTATAAAAACCTTTTTTTTTTTGTCAAAATGTATGTTTGAATGTACATACAGATATTGGTTTGATCCATTACCAGATAAAAACAATCAAATGTCTGTCGGAAGATCAGGCAGCTGGTTCAACAATGTGCAACACCTGCTGTTTGCCACAATGGATGAGATGTTGCATGTTGCAAGCAGAAGTAAATGCAGTCCATGAAAAAAACAACAGCATGGAATACAATTTAAACTCGATAGAATGCAGATAAAGGACTTCAAGCTGCACAAAAATACATACAATTGTATCTAACAGATACATTTGAATGTCTGGCCAGACGTGCACCAGACGCAAGGTGTGTGTGTGTGTGTGTGGGTGTGGGTGTGTGGGGTGAAAGTGGATCCAGCCACATTCTAATTTTCGGGGTCTCTGATAAAAGAGAATCAAGCGAACGGCCTGCAAATATTTATGATGTCCTGCTAAATTATGTAACTTATCATCATTTATGCTATGCGGCGTTTGACTTTGTGTATGCCTCCGTCTATCGATTTTTCAGCCAGCACAGACATGACCCAAGAGGGCGGGTCAATGAGTTGGAATGTGTCCAAGGACACGCTAACAGTGTATATCATCAGTCTGCCATCTTCCCTCACCCACTTCCCACTTTCAAGTAACAGGCGCCCGCGCTCCTTTTTTTTTTTTTATTTGTAGTACCTTTGTCGCCATGTAGAGTTGCTCCTAATACCCAAATCACATAAAAAAAGGTAGTAAACATGTTTCAACATTTGCGGCCTGTCGGCCTACTGCTAAAGAGCGGCTACTACCCTTTTTTTCGTAGCAGAATTCAAGTTTCCGCAACATCAGAAAAAGTACTCAGTCCAGACACAGTGAGCGCTCAGTTTCAGTTTCAGCGCTGCTCTGCCTCTGTTGATGTTTCAATTTGCAGAATGTTTTGTTGCCAACTGTACTGTTTGTGCGCTCAACAGAGAACACTGTTGTTGCTCAGTGTCGATGTTCTATGTTTCCACCACAAAGAGCAGCAGAGTTTTTTTTTTTCTGTATGGTTTCTCTTCTCAGCAGTTTTAACATGAAACAGTCGTCGACATCGACGTCGCTGCTCTCTGTTCACAGTTCGCTGCTATGAAAACACACAGACACATACAGATGCGCAACTTCTTGGTGTATTTGTATTGCTTCCCTGTTCGTGCCTTTGCCGCTGCTGTTGCTGCCTGCCTGCTCGTTGTTTATGTACGGCTTTAATTCCTTTTCGTTTTTCAATGGACATGCCTACAAACGTGCATACTTATTTCTGTATGTGTGTATGTATATTTTTCCCCCTTTTTATTTTATCGTAAATTCGCTGTTAACCGGCAACGGAGTCGGAGTCTCACGCTCGCTCTCGCTCTCGCTCTCCAAGTGAATGTTGCTGAAACATTTTTGGCTCAGCAACATTTGGATGGGTGGTTGTTTTTAACGCGCAACATGTCGCAAATATGCGAATTATGTTTATGCAGCATATTGTACATACATGGTTACATCGCAGATGTATATATACTTTATATTTAAATACATATGCACTTAATATTTATAAACAAATCATTCAAAAAAAATTAAATTTGATATATGTATGAATCACCTTGCAGGAATCTTGTATAGATTATACAAATAAATATACATTTCTTTACATCTGTTCGCTGCCTTGAGCCTGTAAGCCTGTGATTGCATAAAACTTTCAATTTTGTTGATATCCGGTTTAAGATGGTGGCCTTCTCATTGTTCCTCAGACTCCCAATACCAATGTAAACTACAAACGAACATACCAACATACATACATACATCCATCTATATTCATGTCCAATGTTCAGCCTAAGTTAATACATATATATGTATGTATGCACATAATATGTAAACATATATGTAGAGTAGGTATATTCTGTTAAACATCACTTGGCGCCTTATTCTGTCGAGTTACATTTGTGTGTGTATATGTATTTGCACAGTTGTGCTCAAAATTTTATAACCGCCTGTTGCAAAATGTATAATTTTGTACATCATTATTGGTTTATTTTCGTATAATTTTAGCTTACAACAAAAATAATTTAACTTTATTTTATGCTTTATTAAATCAAAACAAACTGTTGTCTATGAATCGGTTACCAATCGGTTAATTCGGTCTAAATAATTTCGGTTTTTAGTAACTGATCGTAACTAAAAATGTAATATTTACATCATATTATTTTTATTAATTAATTTATTTAATACCATATATCAGTTACTATTTAGCGTAAAGCGTTGCTATTATTTTGAGTGTAGCTGTACATACAAATATGTGTGTATGTGTGTGTATCTGTGTCTGTGCTATATGCAGCCTGTGTCTGTCTTTCATTCCCTGCCTTGCAGTGTACAAACTGGTTTTGACATTGCTCCTGCTTGTTTCCCCATTATCATCATCATCATCATCATCATCCACATCACATCGTAATGAATATCCTCATTATCGAGTTGTTGCACGCTGAAGCAAAAAGGAAAAGTATCTGGTTACATACTTATACATATGTAAAAGAACGATGACGACAGCGATAAGCATGATATGATGATGTATGAGTGTGTGTATCTGTGTGTACACATTTCTTACATCAACAAGTGGATGCTTAAAATATGGGGAAACTATGTCAATAAAAACACAAATAGGTACTAAAAATATAATTTGAAGAAGCAAGGATATTTTGAAGCGAAAAAATGTATTTACAATACAAAGCTAGAGTGATCTTTTGATAAAAAAAAAAGGTGGGAGGGATAATAATTAGGGAATCAAAAAGAAATCCTGGCAAATTTAAATAAGACATTTTGAATTCCAATTTTTTGAAAAATCTTGTCTAGTAGAAATTCCTTTTTGATAGTAAAGGCTATATTTAAATTTTTGATCATTTGGTTTACTTTAAATATAATTTTCCACCATTTTATATATTTTTAACTAGTATTTTTAGTGAAAATTGTAGATAATCGATTATAATTGTATATTTTTGATGTTTTTTCTTTGACAGGATGCCGCAGGACCCTCCCTGGACTTTTATGTGTCGGACTCCATGCAGGACATGTTGGATGTGGATATCCGGGCTGAGATCGCCAATGTTGTGGGCAGCTCCAGTGACATGACCTCGTTGGATCACGCTCTGGAAGCCATCTCGGCCATCAACAACAGCAACAACAATAACAACAGTAGTAATACCAACAGTCTGTTATCATCGACACACAATGCAAATGCCAATCTGCTTGCCACAAGCGCGTTGCATGCCTCGCCGACCGCCAAGTGGATGGGATCGTGTGCCAATTTCTGGTCAACAGCCGATTATTATGCCGATGTTGGCGCCTGTGTGAATCCCATTTCGGTGATGCCGCTAATCAACTCCAACTCCGGCAGCTCATCACTCCTGGGCTCCGGATCGCCACAGAAGACACGTGGAGGCGGCGGCGCGACAGCGACGCAGGGCAGAGCGGGCTCTGCCGCTGGACAGTCGCTGGTTGTGCCGCCTGCCTCGCCCTGTGATCAGCACAAATCGCATTTGACCTTCTCGCCGGCACAGATGAAGGTCAGTGCCGGATCCATGCGACGGGAACAGGTGATGGCGCATATTCCCAAGCAGATTTCAGCATTGCCCATTTCATCATCGGCGGTGACGGGCGGAGGAGCAGCAGGAGTCGGTGGAGGAGGAGGAGGCACTGCACCGGGAACCATGGCCACGAATTCGGCCCTGCAGATGCAGCGTCGCAACTCGCCGGCACTGGATGCGGTGCGCAAGGATCTGGGCACGGAGCTGCGTAAGGTGCAGACCAACCTGGATCAGGAGACAAAGAATACTGCCAAAAATAACAACAGCCTGTTGACAACGAATGGTGCCACCAGTACCATCAAACTGGGACCTGGCATTGGTGGTCTGACCTTTGCCAACAGTGCCACATACAACAAGCTGAAGCAGCAGACGTCCGTCAAGTCGCCCAACGGTGCTCCCCTCACCTCCAATGGCAACATCTTGCTGAAGCGGGATCGTGAGGCGAGTCCGCTGCACAATATGGCCACGTTGCATGCAACAAAACGAGGCAGTGCCCCAAAGAGCATTGCCTCGGCGGCACATTCCCCACATCACCAAATGCAGATGCAGAGCAGCCTTGGCTCGCCATCCTCGACCTCTTCCTCAGCAAGTGGCCGTCTTACCTCCAACGCCTCCTCCTCTCCCTTGTCCAGCACCAACAACAGCCACCACAACAATGTGAAGACGTTGCAACAAAAGATGAAGGTGCCAGCAGCTGCCATGAGCAGCGTGTTCCCAAAACCCGCCTATTCCTATTCGTGTCTCATTGCGCTGGCGCTGAAGAATTCGCGTGCTGGCTCTTTGCCCGTCTCGGAGATCTACAGTTTTCTGTGCCAGCATTTTCCGTACTTTGAGAATGCCCCAAGTGGATGGAAGAACAGTGTTCGTCATAATTTGTCGCTCAACAAATGCTTTGAGAAAATTGAACGTCCGGCAACGAATAGCAATCAACGCAAAGGCTGTCGTTGGGCCATGAATCCTGAACGGATCTGCAAGATGGACGAGGAGGTGCAGAAATGGTCACGCAAGGATCCAGCCGCAATACGCGGTGCCATGGTCTATCCGGAGCATCTGGAGGCCTTGGAGCGTGGCGAAATGAAGCATGGATCGGCCGATTCTGATGTGGAGTTGGATTCTCAGTCTGAGATCGAGGAATCCTCTGATCTAGAGGAGCACGACTTTGATGATACTCTAATCGATGCGATGCTCGTCGAAGAGGAGGAGAATGATGATGTTGAGTAAGTTGAAATACATATATTAGATAAGTTTAAAATATCAAACCAGAAAAACAGTAGCTGATAATGGTTAAAGATACATTTGTATCTTAAGATATGGAATTAATTTCATGTCTTATATTAACGTATGCATTATTTATCAATTTTAGCTGGGCAAACAGCGAGGATGAGGATCAGGAGGAGTTTGTGTCGTGTAATCAATCTAGCAATCACCTGCCATCAAATCACCAAATGCGGCTTGCACAAAAGAATGCAGACTTTGACATCGAGGTGAGTCTTATGATAATTGTACTTGTTGCGATAATTTGTTAATTGTGTTTATTCTCTTGTCAAGGTTGACGAGCTGTACGATGCCATCGAGATTGAGGATGACAAAGAGGCGGTGCGTAATGCCATTGCCAACGGACAGACCAGCAACAGCATCATTGAGCTTAACCCGGCCGATTTGAATGTCAACGATGGTTACCAGTCGCCAAAGCGAGCTCGTCTTGACATCAACTATGCCATCGGTCCAGCTGGTGAGCTGGAGCAGCAGTATGGCCAGAAGGTGAAAGTGCAGCAGGTGCAACAGATGCAACATGTGCAGCAGGTGATACAGCAACAGCAACCGCCCACGTATAATCGTCGTAAAATGCCGCTGGTTAATCGAATCATATAAGCGATCACAGTATAGGCATGCACGCCTCTATATATATATATATATATATTTATATGTATACACAATTCAAATACATGTATATGTGGTATATTATATACACTTAGTGTTAGGTTTACTTTTAGAAAACACCCGTCAGTTACGCTTAATACTTTAATCCGAAATGGATTTTTGTGTGTACACTGTACACTCCATATATGTATATCCATATAATTAATATATATATGTAGAGATTTATATACATTCAATTCTATATGTACATATATGGCTCGGTTCTGTTGATTCCAAAATAGTTTGTTATTCAATTTAATTCGTATTGCAATGCATAATTTCTATTTTCAAATAAATGTTTATATTTTCAAGCATTCAAGAATAAGATCTCGGACTTCACAATTGACACATAATTTTAAAGTTCGGTGAACATTTTTGACGCTTGAGCAAAAACTCAATTGATAATATTAGTACATGTAATTGTTAAAATTCTTAATGTCTAGTGTGCTTATTGTTTTCCAAATTCTTGACTTGAAATCTGATCTCTAAAGAAAACAAAATTGTTTACTTATCTATGTTGTATGTAATCACAATTGACGATTCGTTTTCAGTATGATCAACTTTTTGACTATGGTAACAAAATAATAATAAAGGAAAAGTATAAAATTATGTAAAAAAAAAAACCAAATAATTATGATTAAGTGTAACATAACAATTTTTGACAACGAAATATGAAACACACATCGGTTATATTTCCACACTTGTTAACTGTACATACAAATTGCATTTAAACGCATTTGCAGCGAACTTTATAATTAAAAAACAAAATAAACATTTGTGTAGGTAATGTTGAAAACAACCACCCAAAACTTGCCGGTCCAGTATTCATACGACAGAAATTGGTAGAACTTTACCAAGATATTCTTGGTATATACATATACATAAATGTATAAGTACAGAATATAAAGAAACAATCGAAATCTCCAATTATCAATTGAAAGTAGTCAATTAAAATTTTTGGATATATATTATATATTACATATATATATGGTATGTAAATATTTTTTACGTAAAATGTATACTATTTTAGATGTAATTAAAATATATGTGAAAACAATATACAATACAATTATGACAACCAAACCAGCAACCTTGCAGCCCTGCAAGATTCCAAAAGAATTATCAAAATTAAAAAAGAAAACTGAAAAGACTTAAAATCAACGTATACAGCAAAGCATTCAGGACTCAGTTTACATGAGCGTAAACAGGACCTCAGATTTTAAATACAAAGTACAAACAGTTTTTAAGTTAATTGAAATAGGATTAAACAAAAGTATTGTAAATAATTATTACATTGCTCAATTTTTGAAATCTATATATTTTATGTTCTTTACTTCTAATTTGAATTGATATTTTATTTTACATGTAATCATAAAATTACCCATTTATTCCAAACAATATGCATACATACTTCTTTTGTTTTATTACCTATAATTAAATAGTTTTTAACAAATTATATATTAGAATTACTAAATATGTATGTAAATTCTTTAAGCAAAAAAACAATTTTTGTATAGAGTTGTTAGAAAATCAATATGTACAACACAATTGAAACCAAAAAAAAATTTAATAAAAAAAAATTCTAAATCATTTTGTGATATAACTTTTTAAAATTGGGGATTTGACTTATTCTAAGATTCAAACGGAAGAAAAACAAATGATTGATTTGGTTTAAAGACATCTTTATTTCACATTTATAAATAGGTAGTTCTGATTTGAATTGAGATTTCAATCTCAATTTGTTTGAAATTTTCTTCTCTTTTTTTTTTAAGTATATCTTATTTTTACAACCAATAAAGCTCAAGTTTTTCGTTTAGTGTTTGTATATTGAGCAACGAATTTTGGTCTAAAGGAATTAATTTTTGGGATTTCCGATGAATTAAACAGTTTGAGCAAATTGTGTAAACGTGATGATGATATTAAGCTTCATATTGCTCAGGCTTATCATGAAACTCAGTTCTTAGAGTTCGGGCATACGACAATATTGGGGAAACATAGATAATTAATGTTATGAAGACATTAGTACAAAAGGAATAATATACATAATGAATTTAATATCGAATTATACATCAAGAGTATCAACTGAGTCAAGCTCTGACTAATTTAATTTTCTCACATTTATAATCCCAGAACTTGACAACAAAATTCGTAAAGCGCCGAATGTAAAATGTTTATCTGGTGATATTTCCAGTATTGCATATTTATATGCCTTTTAAGACTAGAGTTCTTTGCATTTCTTATGTTTAGATTTCTTGACTGACTTACAAAAGGTTCTGTTGCTTTTGAGTAAATACCTAAAATGGCATAAAATACTTTAATAAGCGCCTCTGTTAAAATATTATATCTGTTCTTGTTCTTTTTTGTTTGTATATGATTCAGGAATTATCATATAATTAGTCGTTTCATGCAATTAAAATATATATACTTAACGTATGCATGGATGGTATGCAATAAGTTGTATTTTGTTTTTAAAATTGAGTGTTGATATTTGCACATTTAAGGCCTGTTGTTTACTTAGCTTAGTTATTAATATTTAATTGTTTATTTGAGCAAGCTGATTAGATGAGCTTTTTTTTTATTTAGCGTTTTCTTTGACTTTGCTTAACAAATCAATACAGTTTTGCAAATCAGTGTGTGCATGTGTGTGTGTGTGTGTGCGTGCCTACATACTTTCTATGTATGTGTGTAGATGTGTGGGTGTGTATGTATATGAGTGTATATGCTCTATGCTGTACATTTATCAATTTTTCATTGAAACCAGACAAAACTGTTATGATAAATCTATCTCACTTATAAATTAAACACAATTAGTATCATAGTTTAGTTTAGACGCGAAATTCACAAATACAAATACGAATACGGATAGGAATACAGATAAAGATACAAATAGAAATACAAATACTAATGCACATGTACTTAAACTAAAGTGTATCCCATGAATACATATTCAGATCAGACAAGGCCAACGCTGCATTTGAGGCGTGACTAGCTTGCTGCTTGGACGGTTCTTCACTTTAATGCGGGGGCAATTCTATAAATTATTATTATTTTTTGTATATGCGCCTCTTCATTTTTTCATCTCCCTATCGCTCTCCCTATAATATATACTTAGTTGTTTTGCCTAAAAGCTAAACGATTATTTGATTACAGTTGACAAAGAACCTAACACACGAACATACAAACATTTTTGACTTATTAAATGCACAGGTGACAGATTGGTGAACTGGTTGAGTTGTGATTTTGTGAAGTTGTGAAGTGTTTGTGGGAAAATGGTGCACATTGAATAGTCATGAATTGAATATTTTCAGTTTATATGGGCTCGACAGAGATTTGCAGAGCTACTCATTCTTGCTTCAGACGCTTAGCATCGTTGCCATCGTTGCCATGACCAGTTGCCACACTTGCAGCAACCACAGCAGCACCACTTGCAACAGAGCTGTCCGTCGTTTGCTGCTCCCCCTCGCTGGTTATGTAGGCGAACTGGCACTCGAACTCAAAGTCCATCTCCTTCTTCTGATCAAAGGTTGATAGTTAGTAGTTTCCACACGTTCGTTAGTAGGTGCTTAGGTGCTTACCATGCGCTCACAAATGACCGCAATGGCCGTTTTCTGCTGCGCCTCGGCAATCTTGTGCTCCACCAGATAGAACATATACTCATCGAACAGCAGGCGGATGAGATGAAAGCTGCCAAAACTAGACGCGGATCGCAGTGTCAAATCTCGTATTATCATCGAACTGTAGAAGCTCCATTTCAGTAAAAATTGCCGTGCAGCCCGAGCATAACTTGGCTTTCCAGTGTACTCCTCCATGGCCGATTCGACCACAAGTTGCAACCAGCTGGCCCATTGTTCCAATGAGCTTTGTTGCTGCAACGCCGCCTTGAAATCATTCTCCAAACGCTGCACCACAGCCGGTGCACATTGACTCACCCATGCAGCTTGCTCCTAAAATAACACAATAAATGTAATTATAACTGGATTACAAAGTCGGAATTTCTAACTCACTTGAACATTGTGAAAGTCAACGCGATTCAGATCATTTAGCATTTGGGATATTTGTGCACCATTCTGGAGCACAGCTCGAGCTGCCTGTGCCAAATGATTCAGGGATGTGTAACGTCGCAACGTCTGGCAGAAGGCCGAAACAGCGCTGGTCTTGATCTGGGCCAATTGCTCCGGCACGCCCAGCATGCTCTCGCAGAGCCACAGTTCCAGATTCTTGGCAAAGTTGCGAATCGCCTGAGTCAAGGCATTCGGTATCGAGCGGAGTACATCTGGTATTATAACGTCCACAGTGTTCTGATAGAATTGATAGTCCACCTGAAAACGATATTGTCATTAAATTGAGGTCAATTATCGAAATCAATTCGCAACAAATATCATATATTTCGGTTCTGGTATGTCCCAAAACAACTATCTCCGTAATAGATTCTATCTCGGCTTCAGTATTTATTTTATTATATTTTTGAATGCAGAATTAATTAAGAGGTCAATCCATGAATAAAATAGTATAGTTTTAATCAAGATATAAAAGTTTAAAGTTGGTCCAACTTATGAATTAGTAACTTTACAATTCAACATATTTGTTATTTTTACAGAAAATACCAAAGTATTTTTGCAAAAATTAATTGAGCTTTTGATTTGTCGAAATAACCTGACTTAAATAAGGGTTATTTTTTTGTTGTATTCATTCGAATATGTGGATACCCTGTTGTGTACTCACCTCTCGCACAAACTTTTGCACTTCTGCGCAATGGCACAACAGATACAGCTTCGTTTTGCTCAAGTATTTCTCCTCCTCGCACTCATCGAGATTGTTGTTGTCGGTGGTGCGCCAAAAGTCGCGCAGCAGAAACTCAACGGTGCCAAACTCAAGATTGAGCACAGCGTCCAGAAATGATTCGCAATGTTCGCGGTACAAAGCACGGAATGTGTCCACATCGTCCAAGGTGAGTTCACTGTGAAAACTGTGGCTCAATTCGATGGCCGGAAAAACGGGCATTGCACCAGCACCATCGCCAATATACTAAAGGTTATATTAAATAAGATTAGAATAAGAAGGGATTGAAAAGTTGTTGGAACTAACCTGTATGCAAGCCTCATAGGTTTCCGGCTTAAAGTTGTGCTTCTTGGCGCCAGGTGCGCGTTGTGCATTGGATGCTGTGGACATGCCATTGCTACCATTTGAGTTGGCCAACTGGTTGACATTGCCGCTGCTGTTGCTGCTCGAGACGTTGACCAAGGACGGATGGCCATTGGATGGCGGTGTGCCATAGCCTTGCATCGATTTATCCTCCATGGATTGATGAACTAGTAGAGAGCCTGGTTTAATCCGTATGCCATAGTAATGATACTTGGAGTTGCCGCGTGTGCCAAGGCGACGTGTTCGCAGGCCGGAGAACACCGAGCGTATCAGCTTGCCGAAGCTGGCTGCATTCACCGGTTCCAGCTTCTGTTCGTTGCAATGTTGCATGTAATGGTTGTACAATGTGGACCGTGGCAAGCTGACGCCATCTGCCGTCTCGTAGTTGCGTGACAACCACTTGATCTGTAAATGTGCGAGCGAGATGTTAGCAACGCTGCTGATGATGCTTTCAGGGAGGAACCGCCCCCAAAATATCATCGTACTCTCCCTCTACTTACCGTTGCCGAGGCAATTTTGTTGCTGGTGCCCATGGCACCACTCTGGTCACTGTCGGGTGACGCCCCATCGGCGCCATTGCCGATGCTGCCGCCGCTTGCCGAATTTGTGGTCGTTGTCGAGGTGGGAGTTTGTGGTGTACTCTGCGCCTCCTGGATATAGGCAACCTCATGCTGAATGAATGAAACGAGAAACGAGAAATGAGAATGGGTCCAGTCAATGTCATCGGCTCAGTGACCTCTACTACTTTCCAATTCCCACTCACCGTCAAACTGTGCGGAGAGTCCCGACTATGCGATTGCGAGGAACCATTCAATAGCAGGCTCTCATCCACGGGCACCAGATACGGCAGCGTCGTGGAATGGGCATTTGCCGTGCTGCCCACCGTTGTTGTTGTATAGTTGCCCGTTGCCGCCGTTGTCGAGTAGTACGTCTGGCCATTGCTCTGATAGTCCCCCACCGGGCAGAATGGATACGTCCTGCACATGAACAACATATTTAACTGTCAACACAGCATACATATAGCACAGTATACTTACATTTGCGTCTGACTGGAATTGCTGTGGTAAAGCTCCGAGTCTACATATTGCACTTGATAGTTTTGCTCCTGACCGGAAACTGAAAGCCAACAAAATAACGACAAAACAAATATTAATATTGTGTTTAAAACAATTATGTTCTTAAAAATGTATATTGCTTCAACTGTATATTAATCGTGCTTAACTTGTAAAATGTGTCGAGTACCTTAAATACCTTCAATAATTACAAAGAAAGTTTCCTTTTAATAATTATAATTAATTTTCTCTATTCACTTTGTTATTTTTGTTAAGAATTTAATTTTAATTACTATATATAAAACATTGATTTTGTGATTTTCTAAAATAAAAATCAAAAATAACTCTTACTGTCAATATTAAAAATAACAATTAAAAATAATTTATATTTAAAAAATCATAAAAAGAAGAATTTGACTGAAATCGTAAATTAGAATTAAGGTAGGAATTTCATTGATATCCAAAATCCCGTAACATATTTACTTCACATGGATTTATTTAGTTAAATAACCATTTGATTTCAGGTTCAGAATTTTTATTAATCATTTTCTGGAGCATTTTAATGTAAAATCTTTAAAACTTAATTAAGGAAAAGCAAAGTAATTAACGAAATAACAAAAGACAGTGAAATATTAAAACAAAAATGGTTTCTTACAGTCAACAATTAAATTTCCTCATTTCTTGTTAAAATATTTTGCCCGACGGGTCGCGACATTTTAAAGGAAAAATTTCATCACATTTTAAAAAATTAATTACTTTGTCATATAAGAGCAGGGAGAATCTATCACTTGTATACTGCTATGTGGAAATAAAACCAACATATCCTGGTACTCATTAAAAATACGTGTCATTTTAAATTCCATTTTAATTAGTATAAGCTTTAAAAAATCGAATGTAAAAATCTAGGCTAGAAATCAAGTAAAAAGTAAAATATATCAGTTTTGTTTCCTTTCAGAATTAAAGGAAATATTGTGTGAATGCAAGTTTAATTTTGCTCTGTATTTAGAGAGAAGAAATTACTGGTCATAAAAGCATTTCTGGAATCCCATAAGGTTTTTTAACGGACTGCAAAGTAGACAGTAAATAAAGGTAAATTCAAATAAATATTTATAAACCTAGTAGGAAAGGCAACAGTTCAAGAGAATCCGACTTTGAGGGACCCTCAACTTATTCTCTAAAAACTCGGCCACATATTTGACAGACTCAACAAGATTTAAAAATCAATGTAGTATTAAATAAATCATTAAGTAATTTAGTTTTATGTATTTGATGCATTAGAAAAAATCTCAACTGGGATTATTACTCTTATTAAAAGATAAAAGAATCTTATGAATCTTAGAGTTAAATCTTTAAATTATCTGAGCAATTACTATATATTCAGTTAGTTAATGTTTTTGATAAATTAAAAACAGATTATACTAATTTCACTTTGATAATTTTCAGAAAATTCGAATAATTTCGTAAAATGTTTTTTCGGTTTCTATTTACTTGCGAGGACATTCAAAGTTTGGTTCAACTCTAATTTACAGTTACATTTCATTCATTTGAAAGTGAACAACGTGGACACGAAGGATGCATGAGAAAGACACTTGACACTTTGTGTTCAAAACACACACTCGCACACACACACTGGCACACACACACACACACACATGCAGTCGGTGTCAAGAGTGTAAACAGAACGTCAATTAAAAGCCATTGATACAATTCGTAGTGAAATTGTTGGTAATGCAAAATATTTACCACCACAATAGGACAAATTGTTGTGACGTCGATGGTGATGATGATGATACATTGCTGTGGTTGCTGCTGCTGCTGAGCTCGAGGATGTTGTTGAGGCAGCGGATCCAATGCTGCTGTAGTTAACGGCACTGGCGGTCGCCACAAACGTCTGATGGTGATGATGATGATGATGATGATGCAGTTGCAATTGCAATTGGGCGGCTGGCAGCGGCGCAAGTGTTGTTGCTGTCGCCGCCACTGGCAACTGTTGCTGTTGTAGCGTTAGTTGCTGCTGTTGCAGTTGCTGCGGCTGTAGATGTTGCAGGTGATGATATTGGTGGTGCTGATGCTGATGCTGCTGTTGCTGGTGTTGCTGCTGCTGCTGTAGTTGTTGCTGCTGCTGTGGCTGCAGCTTACAGCGACACTTTTCCAAGATATTTGTGTAGGCGACGGCAGTTGTCGGTGGTGCTGGTGGCGGCAATGGCGGTGTTGTTATATCCAACTCGGGCTGCTGATGTTGCTGCTGCTGTTGCTGATGTTGCTGCTGTTGCTGCTGCTGCTGATGATGTTGCTGTTGGTGACGCGGCTGACAGTTGAAGCCGAATCGCGAATGCATTCGTTTTGTTTTAATTCAAATGTGGCACTGTGCAATATGTTAATAAATGGCAGACAGTTGCACTTGCACTCTCCAAAAACAGCTGATAGATAGGTCACATGTCCGTCAGCATAAACATATTCTTGTATATATCGAATCTCTTGAATGTGTATAGCTGTATCTATCTTCACTGAATTTGTAAGTCGAGCTGTTGTCGCCCGGTTGCTTTGGGCAACTGTTTCACACAGCAAAGCAGCAGATGGAAAGTAAAAGTGAAAATCGACAAAAGCTATGCTTAACCGATGCTGCGATGAGTGTGGTGAACGTGGGGTGGGGTGATCTAATAGCGGAAATAGAACGTAGCAACGATTGCTGTGACGTAGCAACGGAGCAAGAGCAACCAGAACGTATGCACGGTAGAATTACAACTGAACTCAAAATCAAATGTTATCCTAGCAATATGCCTCTGAAAAATAATGATGACGATGGCGGCAACGACGGCGACGGCGGCGCAGCAACGAATTAAATTACAGCGGCGGTGGTGTTCGTTGGTGGATCCGTGGGTGGTGGGTCGGTGGGTTGGGTTGGGTTGATTTTCGGGCAGGCACAAATCATAACAACGCAGCATGAAGCCAAAACCAACAACCAACCCCCGACAGCACTCCACATTCAACAGCAACAGCATCAGCAACAGCAGCAACAACAGTAACAGCAACAACAACATCGTTGTCGTCGTAGCAAATAATCCAGCCCAAACCAAGCTACGCACCTGAAGAAGGTGGCTGAGAGTTGGGAACGAGGGCAGCGTTTTATTTTTCAAGCGGCGCCAGCTAATTCCGGGCTCAAAGTCGCATTTTCTGGGATCGGAGCAAGTGTCGAATGAAGCCTGAAGGATGCGGCGTGCGCGAGAGCGAGATAGCAACAGGCAGGCCAAACAGGCGGACAGAGTACGGCATGTGGCAACGTCGGCGCCAAGGCAACGCAGCCAATCATCCGGGAGCAGTGATGCCACCCTGTTGCAGCCTCACTGCTTTGGTGGTTGCTAGGGCATAATGCGCGCTCTCTCACTCTCACTCACACACACACACACACACAAATAGCAACCCCCAAGCGGATGCTGCGTGGCTTGGCGTTGGCCAACCAAAACGTTTGCTGCCAGCACGCGTTTTCCTCCGGCACACTTTGCAGGAGGCGGAGGAAGACAGGAGTAGGGAGGGAGGAGGAAGGGCATGCAGGTGGGTGGATGTTACTGCCACATACATATGTATGTATGTATGTATCACCGACACACATTGTCACTTTGCCTCTACAACACGCACGATATTTTTTCTATATTTTTTTTGCTTTGCTTGCTAAATTCATGCAAATATTTCACATATTAATTTTGAAAGTACATGAAATGCACGTGCATCCAATTGTCCGTTTGAAATATTTCTTTGACTTTACGGACACTCGTGGACCTTGCAACTGCAACGGCGACTGCACGGGACGTCCTTTCATCATGTCTCTTATTAGGAATTCTTGGAAATTCTTGCAGCAAAACTCACATGGGAACTTTTTGAATTTTTGTGCTAATCGCTTTTGGCATGTTATGGTTTGCTTACAGATATAATAAAGCTGTACAGGTAGACATAAATAACAGGTAAAAGTTGATAACATTTTCCAAGTCACTGCAATACTTAGATACTGTCTAACCCCAATAATATTTTGAAAATCATTGGAATATATGTATATTCCAAATGGCGGTACTTTATCTAGCGAAAATTTTTAAGATAATTCCCAAATTTTGTACAAATTCAAAGTAAACAACGAATGACATTGTACAATTAAGAATTATTATTTTTAACAAATTGCCGAACTCAAAATATCTATAAATATATTTTTGTTTTGAGCTGGATCGAATTTCAAGCGGAATGTCATTTTGATTATGAATTGCATTCTAAACTCAATCTCCATTTAAATTGCACTACAATATTTGTATTCTCTAGATCTAGTCGTAGATTTCAATAGGTTCCCCCTTTGGAATTTTGAAAATTTGATAATTTTAAGTTTCACCTTTCATTAAAAACCATGGAAAATCAGACAAAAATTTTCACTTGTAAAATTGCTAGGTAAAGGGTCTTACTGAATAGATTTTCGAGCCTCTTAATTCAAACTGCATTCAAATTTGATTAATGTCGTAAAAAAAAATATTTTTTCGTCTGGATCTTGGTTTTGATTTCAATGCTAAGGGTCCCCCCTTTAGAATTTTGAAAATTGAGAATTTAAAATCTCAAATTTTCATTTTAAATCAACTCCTGATATCGTAATTAGTATATTCGTATTTTTTGTAAAATATCACGGAAAATCAGACAAAAGTTCCGACTTGTAAAGTGGTTTGGTCAAGGGTTTGACAACTTCAAACATTCATAACTTTATGAAAACTGAATCGATTTTCGAGCGGAATGTCATTTTGATAATGGAATGGTCTCTAAATTCCATCTACATTCAAACCTTTATAATACTTTAATACTGTTTAAATTTTATCAAAACAGAATTGTGGTTTAATAATTTAAATTCGTATATTTATTGTGATATTAAATAGATAAATGGATGATATCTAAGTTTGATAATCGAACTTAGTTTATCTTATCTTCAATTATTTTGAAATACCAAAAGCATTTGTGATCATTCACAAGCCACTATTCATGATGTATAAATTAAACCCAGTTATATGCATGCATCTTAAATATTCAACTATTTATCTGCATAACATAAAAAAACTGAAAATTTCTATTTGCAGTGTGGACAAATAAAAATAAAGTGCCGGGAAAACAGACAAGTGCAGGGAGTGCTCGACAGCCGCATCCCCTGTCTAGAATATTGGCATACATCTAACCTTATCCGGGCATCTGCAGCATTCGAATCAACAACAACAACAAATATAACATTGATAACAACAAACAATTAACCTTTTGTAAACAGTCTGCACCTTGCTTAAAGCTAAGGGTCGTAGTTCATTGATTTTTGAATGCTTTTTATACAGCTTCAGATGTTGCCTTTGATTTGTCCTTACAGATAGCAAACGCTTCGAAATATGAATTGCGACTTGACCCTCAACTGATTGCAATCTCAAATTTTGGCTATTTACCCAATTAAAAGAAGCCCAGCATATGCTGATTTTCCCTGACAGTATTTTGGCCCACGTACAAGCAACAATTACTTGGTAGTCTTAGTTAAGCTTCTCTGTAGTCAGCTGGTATACTATATACGTATTTCGTATCTACACTTTTATTAGTTGTTACTTTTATTAAATTTTTAAGCTTTTCTGCTTCGTTGCTTTTGTGAGCACCCCACTAAACCGTATCAATTGAAATACCTTCCATTTAGTCGGACTTTGCAAGACGGGGGAGGCAAATAGTGTTCTCTGTAGGTGAAATCAGTGAGTACGGTTATTACACTAGTGTGAGTTCAACAAAGGTTGTCAAATATACTTGACGTTTTGTTGAAATGTAGAAAGAAATAAGGAAAAACCGAACTTGTGCTACTCTTTCGCGAATTGTTCTTGGATAATCGATGAAAATTTAAAAATATATTTCAGTATTCAAAAAAATATTGTATTATATTATGAAAGATCAAACCATTTTTTAAATAAGAATCATCTAAAAAGACATCATTCTCTATCATAAGTATGGCGTTAAAAATGTATTTCATCATTATTTATAAATTTGATTTAAGTATTTTTGTAGCAACAGGAAATGGAATATTTAAATAAATAATTTAAAAAGTTGCAAAATAGATCAGTTTTAATGATCATATATTAACTGATCTAGTTACACTTGGTCACATCAATATTTGCAATGATTTATAGCTTCATAATAAAGTCGTAATACCCTATTTACGGTCCTTAACATAGTATTAATACACAGCGGGCGGTTATTAATGAGTCGCTGTGTGAAGGGTGGTCTATGTTCCTGCATTGTTCACTCCTGCTCAGCTCAACGATGATAATTCCCAACTCACTTCAATTTGTTGTGATTACTTGTCGTGTTTATTGCTGTTGTTGTTGTTGTTGTTGTTGACGTTGGCTGGTGGTGGTAATTTGTGCTAATAAAATCAAGTATCATGGCCAAACATTTCAAGTTCTCGACCACCTTTATTTTCCACCTTCTACCTTTTGTTGTCTAGAGCGGCGGCAGTATGTGATCCTGCCCTATAGATAGTGCTCACCAAGTGTAATCTCGATTAATCCATTGTGCAGCGCTGAAGTGGAATATAATAATTATGTGTATGTCGTGTGTAGGGTATCACTCTCAATGTCTCCCCTCTCTCAGATACACAGCTGCACTTTGCTACACTTTTTGCTGTTTGCTACATTTTGTCCTGCACGTGTCGTAACTGGTGCCGTGTCCTGTTGATGTTGATGTTGATGCTGCTGATGCTTCTCTACACAGGTAGGACTATCATCCGCAACGGGGTGACTGCCTGTCTATCTGTCTGTCTGTCCGGGGGTTTTGTTACCAGCTCATCTCTGCTCGTTTCAGTTTTCAAATTAAGTCGCTTTAATTGTGATATCAAGCAAACGTTTAAAATGTACATGGTCGGTTCATGCCCCTGCTCCTGCTCCTGTTCCTCCTCCTGCTCCTGCTCCTGCCCCTCATCTTTTCCCTTCCCCTTTTTTTTCATCCGCACTCAACGACGACATGCTGATCCTGTGATTATGTTTGTTTACAAAGGCGCGACTTTTGCCGTTTTTTGTTTATTTGCTGGTTTTTGCTTTGATTTCCGAGCTCTGTGCAAGTGCAAGCATTAAAACCGCCAGCGATTGCAGCGCGTTTTTTTCAGCGCGAAGCACATAAGCCAAAACAAAAGCGCGCTTTTAACGCTTTTTTTTTATTTTGCTGCTAATTAGCAAACCGTTTGCCAATTAAAGTTGTCACAGTTTTTTCACAACTTATTTAATTGGCATAAGTTTGCAATATGTAATAATTCGTACGAATTTGCAACTTTTTTATATTTTTATTTTACGCAGTTCTGATTTATAAATAATCCAACGTGCGTTTGACACAGACAATAAAGTTAAAAATAATAACTTTTACATTACATTAAAGCCAGTGAAATGATCTGTTTTGGGCTAAAATAATGAACATCAATTAATTTTACATACAACAAAAATCTTGAAACAGATTTAAACTGTCCTATTGAAAATAATAGAAGTATACATAAAAGATTACATCTAAAATCGTTGAAGTTGAGCAAAGGATAAACCTAGTATACAATAAGAAATCTTGAAATATCTTCTAACAAAAAATATATAATCAAACCAATAATCAAATAGAGAAAAATGTACTATTTCGAGATGTTCATTGGGTATTTTTTAAATCAGGACTCGACTGTCTATTGAACTGCAGAAATTTTCCCTAACTACCGTTCACTTAAATCATATTCCCTTTTTTCATAGCTAAAATTTTATTTGTTCCTTTAAACGATTGTAAAGTAAACATAATTTAACTTAGTAAAAATATTTGCTCAGTTAATTTGTCAAGTTTTGTGCTATAATTATACAGAAATTCGTAAAATAATTCTATCGAAATTGTAAATATTCGCTCAGTGAGATATGAATAGAAAATAAATGAAATAGATTTCAGTTCGACTCACCTGTCACCGTGATAAAAGGTGTGCCCTCATCATCCTCGGTGGTCTGCACGACAGTCAACTGTCCACTTGCCACCTGTTGCGCCAGATCGACGTCACTTTTGATTGCACTCAGTCCGGGCAAGGTGTGTATGGTTGCTGTGCTGTTTGTTGTGACTGTGGCGCCGGCATCGCTGCTGCTCACACTATTCACGCCATGGACGTGGGCATGAAGATGGGCTTCCTGACTCGAGTCGCTGGTATCCATTGGCAGCACCACTCGAATCACCTCAAGTTGTTCGGTGGTCGTTGTGTTATCATCGTCAATGCCGTCGCTTAGCTTCTTCTGCAGGATCTGACAGTTCTGCAATAACAACAGCAACATTAGCTAAGACATCCTCAAAATGTGTGAACGCAATTATAAAGTTAACAACCTGGTTCATAACATCCTCCAAAGTGGCGGCCACAACAACACCATCCTCAGTGCAGAACTCAAACTCCTCAGCATGAGTTGTTGGCGGCGAAGGTGTTCTCTGCTCTACAACCGCCAGCAATTCTCCAGTTGTTTTTGCCACAAGTTGCTGCTGCTGATCCTCCTTGGATTCTATTTGGCTGGCATCGACGGAAGCCGTGTCAACGACGGCGCTCGTCGAGATGATGAACTGACGCTGGGTTGCCAGACGTGTGCTCATTTCATTTGCTTAACTCTCTACAATCTAGGCTTTAATTATAAGTTATGATGAATGTATGTAGATATCTACAATTCGGTTAGTTGCGGTTTAAAGGCTCGATGTATTTGCACTTTCGATGCGAAATTCGTTGACTTTCCTTTTCTCTCTCTCTCTCTCTCTCTCTCACTCTCTCTCTCTCCTTGTTTCTTTCTATGTTTAAGGCAATTGTGGTGCTTAAATTTAGTTGAGTTGCTTAAGTTTCTAGTAGCTGTAATGAAAAAGAAACATTTTCAATATTAACAATTTAATAATTCAATTTTCTAGTCAACAATCATTTGTCGAAAATACAAATGCGTCGTATAAAAAGTTCTACAAATAGTACTATGTGTTCAATTGCCTCTTCTTATTGTTGTCGTTGTTGTTGTTGTTCCTGCTGTTGTTGTTGTTGTTGCCACTTGATGTCTTTGTTGCTCGCCCACCTGCTTGAGGGTTGACTGCTTTCTACCGCTAGGGCGTTGCTATGAAATTAAACATTTCACAGGTATTTCCTTCATACTTTGATTTATTCCGCACTTTGTTCTTTTCAGCTCCAACAACAACAACAACAGGAACAGGAACAACAGCAGCAGGCTCAGAAAAAAAATTATTTCCGTTAGATTTTCTTGTTGTACTAATATACGACGCCATCTTGATTTCCGCACTCTTATTTATTATGGCATCTTTTAGGCGCTAGTTATCGCTTCTACGCATATACTTATTTCATTAGAAGTCTGTACTTATGTATGTATGTACACAGATATTATAGATGTGTATCAGTGTTGCCAATTTAGCTTTATTGCTAGATTTAGGATATTTTCAAAATTGATATGCTTTAAAGTTTCTATAAATTTTTTTGACTATAGGTTTAATTTTTGTATAAATTATACTTAGCTTAAAATGCATTTTAAAATGGTCACTATTGACTTTTTCGTATACCTATGCCATAAGTCTATTTCCATTAAAAATTAAATTTAGTATTTTCGCTTTGAATGGTCATAATATATCTTAAATTCTCACTCTCCCTTGCTCGGAGTGTCATGATATTTTGACACTTAAAAAAAAATAGAAATAAAAAAAATAATAAAAAAAGACAAATATGAGAATAAATATTAAACAATTTTATATTCAGGCTAAATTTACATGCAACGATTTTGTTTGATTATATTGTTTTTCTTTAAATTAAACAACATAAAAAGCAGCTTGATTTAACACTATAACCAAATAATTAAGCTTAATTTTTACAGCAGAAAAATACGTTAATGAACTTGTTTGTTTGTTTATCCAAGTATAGTACATTTATTATTCAAATCTAATTTTTTTTAATTAAACTTTGGCAACACTGGTGTGTGCGTATGTGTGTGCGTTGAATTGTTATGAACTAATTAATTTTTGACTTGAATAGCACTTGTAACTTGTATTGCGCCTAAGAGAGTATGTTTAATCCAATTAACAATAAGAATCTCAAAGCAATAAAACCCCCATAAGAAGCGACGAATATTAAGATTTTTTCTCATTAATATTGCATTAAATTATTTGTTTGGAAATAACTGCATTTCAATATAAATATAATTATTGACTTTTTTCGCGACATTTTTCATTTTCCACAAACTGCATTTACAATATTCATTTTCTCACTAATTTTCACACTCTTTGATGCATCTTGGACAATTCCCGCAAACTGTTCACTGGGCAACCGGTTCAATGTAAATAATATTTGCTATAACGCCGCTGGCAATGCCAAGTCTAGCCAGAAGGGTATCCAGACAGAGGAGACAGCAACTGGGAATTGGAATGGGGACGGGAATGGGAATGGGAATCCAACTGGGAGTGAGACCGAGTCGATAGGGAAATGGATGCCGGCGATAACGACGACCCGGCATACGTCATGTAGTCTCGAGTTTGTAGTCCAAAGTTGTTGTTTATAAACAATAAACGAATACAGCGACGAATGCACGACGCGTCGTTTAACGTGCAAGGGGTGTTACTTGTTTGGGGGGATGTGAGGGAGGGACTAGAGGGTGAATGCGTTGCCCAACCGGAAGTTCTAAGTTCTTGGATATTAGTGCACAAATCAAATATTAAAACGACGCGGACAAGTTCATAAATTTGACGCGTGAAAATGCAACGCGAAACTCACACACATACAAACACACACACACACACACACACACACACGCACATATATATGGATACAGACACCAATACACTGACAAGTAATCACTAAGGACGCGCCACGGCAATTTATTGATCAAATAAGTTTGGCATTTTTTGTTGCCTTTTTGTATTTTTGGTTTGTGGAGGGTTTTTGGCTTTGTTATTGTTATTGTTATTGTTGTACTTTGTATTTTACCATGCAATTGCAATTCAATTGAAAGCGTTGCGCGGAATCTTTAAATTTGTTGGCTACTGTTGTTGTGCTTGCCACGACCGTAAATGTGCAACTACAACACGAAATGCATTCACGTTGATATTATTCTCGGGACAGGTGGCCGTAGGGGGTAGTTAATTGGTAATAGAGTTGGTCAGAATGCTTGCTGTCGTATTCAAATGGTGCTGTCTTGCTCAAACACTCGCCTGCAGGAGCGAGATGGAAATGCAAATGCATTAAGAGAACTGATCCAAAAATACGGTATGCAACGGACCAACGAACAGGACATTTTCGGTCATCGAGTCCTTTTCACCCCCTCTTGCGAATGCATTTGTGGGGAGGGAGATCTTTGCGGCAGCTGCGTTGGCATAGGAATAGTCTTAGCCATTTGTCGGCTCAGTCAGCGTGACGCTTTAACCAATAACTCGAAGTTTATTTGGCTTAGTTTAATTTTGGCTGCCTTGCAGCATTTAGCAAACTTCAATAAATATTGGATACATGTGTATTTATATATTCAAAGAAAAAACTTGGTTCCAATCAGTTAACCACTAATATATTCAAAATTAAATACTAACACTAATAATTTTGTATGTAATTACGAAAATATAAATTCATTTAGCTGCTGAAGCTGTTTAAGAACTTATATCTTTTAAATGAAATAAGAACCTATATCTAAAAATGAATTATAGGGAGTACTTTATAAAAATCTAGTCCGGTTTTGTTTTACCGACAACGGATATACTTTTTTCTATGTTTCAAATGTTCAAAGATATCTCTGACGAGCGACTGAGTAACTGTGATTACAAAGACGTGTATCCTTTGAAAGTAACTAAGAACTTAAGGTACGTTTTACACAGTTTGTTGGTATAATTTAGACGACAGTACTAAATTACGAAGATTTCCTGATTTTTTAGATTATGTATTCTAGACGATGACAGTACTCTTGAATTTTCAGGCTTTCCTGCAAAATAGTAATTTTTTTGGTTCTAAAAATTTACTAGCGCTACATCAGTTTTCATCAGTATAAATTTATCCAGCTAAACAACAGTCATGTGTTTTGCACTTAAACAAATAGATTAATTTAAATACAAATTTTATAACTTTCGATAAATAGAATTGAGTGTGAAGTTTTTCAGACTAATGAATCGGGTTTGTCGTAATATCAAGGGCCTCGATAAACAACGACTATCAGTGGGTCTATGTATATTAGATTTGCTCCAAAAAGTATGCTATGTATTTACGTGTGCATCAAAGCACTAAAATGCGATTATTAAATATAAATTAAAACAGTATTTAATTTAATTAAAATGATGGTACTTTTATATGCGAACTTTAAGGATTCGGGTTTAGTTTACTTCTATATCAAATATCAATCGTAAACTGAGTAAGACCGATTGCTTATGTCAAGTTAAGTTTAGAAACTAGATTCCTCCGCCGATTTCGACATATTATTATAATTGTTTGATTTCTAGAATAGTTGCAATGTTGCAAAGTATCTATAAATACCAGATATATCCACAAAAACCTAAGAAACGCGTTGATGCGTTGTGATGATGATAATTATAATTATGCTGATGATGATGATGATGATGATGATGCGCATATTGACGTTGACAGTCAATACAATGGACGTCAGTCATCAACTGCTCAGACAGCTATGCGAGCGAGCGTTCGCCTGGCATGTGCGGTTCTCTCCCGCTCCCCCCTGCGTGCTCTTTTCTCCATCTCCTTTGGCTGAGGCGTGCAGTCAAGCGAAACGCGGGCAGAGGCAGCAAAGCGGAAACATGCAACGAGATGGTTGCTTTACACCTGGCGGTCCCTCGACTCGACTCGGCTTGGCACAGCTCGGTTCGGCTCGGGACCGAGAACGTTGTAATGCTCAACCGGCCATGGCGCTGGTCGAACACGTGGATGCGAAGGTAATAAACGCGGGTGGCTGTGCCATATGCCCTGCACACGTTAACCTGGCCAAAAGGGGGTTGGTTGGTTGGTTGGTTGGTTTGTGTGACCGCGGCAAGGACTCGTCTTAATTGCCTCTAAATGTTGAGCCTGTGAAAGTGACTTGAGTTGGGAAAACTCTTGAAAAGTCGTGAGAGTCCGTGTAATTTTCTCATTTTCCCGTTCAATGAAAACTCATTTAATGTGCCGCGAAAAATATACCAATCTACTTGTATTCCAAATGTTGGCTATATGAGAAAAGTTGTCTCTTTTCTTTTGATCTTTGGCTACAGCACTTGAAAGTTTTTTTTTTATAATTTGAGGGGAATAGATTGGGGATAGTGGGTATGGATAGGGGGCGTGGTGGAGCGTCGGTCACTTTAATAGACCCCATGGATTTTTCTAGCACTTACCATATAAATTTCGTAGTATTGGTAAATATCCTTCACTCGTTGTTCCCGTTGTGTTGGGTAATTAATTATGTATATTTTCAAAAAATAATTAATTGCATTTTTTTTTTGCAAATCGATTTCAAATATTAAACAACAATTGTAGACGAATAGCTTTTTGTGCAATACCTTTTATTTGGTATATAAAAAATAGACCGGAAGGAAGTGTGGCACACACGGACACAGTCACACACACACACACACCCGTTAGATCGACCGAGCTGCGACGTAACTTGTTGTGTTTGCGTTTTTCGTTTCCTTGGCAACAAAACAGGGGACAACAACAAACAAAGTAATGGCATTTTATTGGCCAAAAAGCCAAATTACGGAATTTAACACAGATGCTGATGCCGATTTTCTTGATTAATCATATATAATTATTGCACGAATTTCAGGAATATATTGCTTCAAAATATTGCACAGTTATTTATTTTTAGTTAAATTTTAAGGAAAATGCGAGCAGCATCAGCTGTTGCCAGTATTGCCAGTGTTTTTGAAAGATGTTGCCACCTGGCAGAAAATACTGTCATTTGTTTTACCGCTGCCAGACCTCGTTGCCAGACCACTGAACTAGATAATTTTTCAAATTTTTCTGACGGAATCCCTACGGTTGTTTTTTATTTTTTTTAGCTTTGAACTAGAACATAAAATATTTCTAAACAAGTTTTGTTAAATTCGTCACATTTTTGATACTTTTTATTAGATTTAAATATATGACGTGCTTCAAAACTTTATAAATACGAATTTTAAAACTTTAGCTAATATGTAAAAAATTGATAATTAAGTTCGCATTTGAAAAGTGCGCCGATTTTGAACAAATCACTGGTTGATTTGTCTGTTCAAGTGCTGTCAATTTTAGAGGAAAAATTAGGTGTTTCTGTCTAGAAAGTATTACTCTGTGATAGTAGCATAGCTTTAGAATAAATGCTAATAGCAATGCATAACTGAATTTATATTTAAAATAAGTAGATTTCTGGATAATTGTAAGTTTTCAATCGAATTTTGAAAATATTCGGAACTAGCTTTAAAATAGCTAAGTTGGCAACAGTGAGCAGCCGACTCTGCATTGTGCAGTGTTGGAAAGAAATGTAATAAAATTTTTGCTATCTGGCAGCGCGCCAATGCTGCAAATGCTAAAATGTCATTCACATTGGTGCGCCTACACTCATAAAAGGCGGCTTTTTTAAATTTACAGAATTCATGAATACCTTAAATCGTTAACAATTAACAATCAATCAAACTTATAAACTAAGTTACGCTAAGAAAAATATCTGTTACATGTTTAAAAATTACATTAGCTCACTGTAATTATTGTTCGTGTCTGCCACAATCTATTTTCTATATTTGTTTTTACGACAACTCGTAAAAACGTGATCAAATTTATGCACATTACATACATACATGTTAATTAATTTGTCGCGAATTGCAATTTTAACACTCGACTGGCACAGAAACAAAAGCAATTAGCGCTCAAATGAAGAAATAATGTCTCCCTCACCGTATTTACAAATATGTTTGTATGCATTCAAATGTGTGCGCAATAATTATATGTACATACATATACGTATATCTACTGAATGCTGTTTGTATAGTTTTACACAATTAGCCAGCTGACTGTTCGCACACGTGTTGCACATTAGTGGACTCAGCGACAGACGGACTGACGAAATGACGGACTGACGGATTCACGGACTTTGTGTGTATTTGTTGTATGCATATTTGTGCTTTCGTCGATTGTTTTCAACTTGGTCTTTGGACACAACGCTCGGTCAGTTTAGAAGGTGAGCGTGTTTCTTATAAACAGGGCTTACACTTGTGTAATACACCACGTTCATTGTATGAGACATTTTATGACATTTTTCTTTGGAGACCCTGTACTTAAACAATTAAAAAGGGTAGATAAATCCGGACAGGTCATCGTTTGAAAATTATACTTTATATGAGCAATATTGTTGTATTTTGAGATATATGTTTAAAGCAAATTAACAGATAATTTATTTGGTATTGTGCCTAACATTCTTAGCTACTAAATTATATAGGAAAATCAGAAAAAAATTAATCTTTATTTTGGTTATTTAAGAATTTCATACTTTATAATAAAAATATATTTTTTTGCAACTAGTTTTTGTAAATAGTAAGTTTTATTCAGGACTCTGCAAGGGTATAAGCCACAGATAATTTATTTGGTATTGTGCTTTACATTCTTAGCTACTAAATTATAAAGAAAAATCAGTAAAAAATCAAACTTTATTTTGTTTATTTAAGAATTTCATACTTAATAATAACAGTTTTTTTTTGCAACTAGTTTTTGTAATTAGTAAGTTTAATTCAGGACTCTGCAAGGGTATAAATCCTTCGGTGTGGCAAAGGTAAAGTTTCATTCTTGTTCTTTATATTTTTATTTAAGTTTGTTTTTCTCGTTGTCATTTGCAGATGTTCACTCTCTGTCAAAAGCAGCTAACCACAATGTTTTTTTTTCTGTAAAATTTGCGTTACGATACGACGAGAAATGCGTCAATAGCTACTATAAGTACATACATAACTGGAGGGGAGATAAATATAACTAAATAACAGACAACACGGCGTATGCGTAACGCCATTGTTGTCTACGCTGTGTCGAATCTTCGGGAACTACATTGACTTACAACAGCAGACAGTCTGTCGATGCAAGTCTTCTGTACGAGTGTGTACATATTACCGCTGACCATTGTCAGGGCAACTGTCCCTAAAAGTCACATGCAAATTCAATTAAATTAGATGATGTTACTAGCAAAATGTTTGCATATAATTAAATTGATTTTCTTGCCTTGCAAACGAGAATGTACATTTCAGAATGTACGTGTATGTATGTGTGTGTGTGTGTATGTGTGTGGGTATGTATGACTTAACTTTTGTAACTTGTAAACAACATCAAAACAAAAGTCCAAAGCTTCGGCGTCACCTTGTCGCCAGAGTCTTAAAGCTAATAGGAAATTCAAAACCCGCTTTGTCTGATTTATCAACAGCGGCATTTGAATGCAAAACGTGTAACACAGCTTGTAACTTTTACATAAGTTGACGCGAAGCGAAAATAGAACTCGAGACCGTAAACAAATACGAAATACTTGAAATCAAATGAAATGCAAACACTAATAAAAAAAATATATTAAAAAAAAAAAACAACAATTAAGATAGCTCTAGTCGATAATGCTTGACAAAGGGATACCCTACCTAAATTATTGGTTCTTTCATCTCTCTAAGTTTTGCTATTCAATTGCAAATCAATATTCGATTTATAATAATTACTGAAATATTTTATTTTTTTATAAACTTACACAAAATAAGTTAGATTTTAAAATTTTTCAATTGGTTTAAAATTATTAAATTAAATGAAATTAAATGCCAAGTCTGTTATTGCTATTTATAATGTATTCCTGTTTCAGAAAAATATCTCATTAGTCAGTTTAATAATTCAATTCAACTTAATGAAGTTCGATTAAATATATAAAACCAGGGTGTCAAACCGAAACAAATATCGGTTACGGTTTCGGTTCCGGTACTCAAAATGAAACCGTTAATTTCGGTTAACGGTTCCGATACCGGTTTTCGTATTATTCCTTGTATAAAACATAAGTAATCGGGGTTTCCGAGAGATACAATTCTATTATACTCTTCATTTTAAGAAGACGATATAAGAATCGAATAAATATGGATATTCCTAAAGAGGATTAAATTCCAGCTGATCCCCACAGCTGACATACCCAGTTGAAGCTGGTCCACTGGAATCTGAAAAAAGCGCACAAGGCAAACGTTAATTCTGTGTCGGTGTGAATAAAAGTACTCATAGATACATTCATATACATACATACATATTTATATAGGTACACTATGCATACATTTAATAAATGCAGCAAATTTATTTGTTTCGATACTATATCTTCCACTCGGAGACTGTTAGCATTTGTCCAGTGAATGTGTGTTTGTGTGTGTGTGTATATGTAATTGTTGTGAATTGTTGTTGTGCATGTGTGTAAGGGGTTTTTCTATTCTATTCTATTCTATTCTATTGTATTCTATTCTTTATTTGTTCAGCCGCAATGACACGTGTTGGAGGTCCACGACTACGCCATTTTCTAAATATTTCTAGAGGAATAATTGAAAAGTGTGCATACACTTGTGTCTATCTACATACCTATACATACAAATATTCAATCTCATTGTTTTGTATTTTTATCGGCCAACCAATAAATACATATTTGTTAACATTCATCAAATATACATACTTAAACGAATACGAACATAAGTATATCTGTATTATAAGGGATTTACCTCGACTTTGAAATTGAAAATGAAATTTTGGCAGATTGATAAGAAATGTGATATTTTACGCTATCGTTATTAATTTATATGAGGCAAAAGCGTGCACGAAATCGATTAATATTAAAACGGACACACACACACATATATATACATTTGAGTGTAAATTAAGTGTGATGCTAATCGAATGTATATACAAACATACATAGCGTATGCATACTATGTATTTATGAATATGCATATGTAGTAGATTTATAAAGCAAATTGATTAGCGCACACCCATTTTATTTGTCCCGTTCCGGGGATTTCTGGGCCTGGCCAATGGGCAAGACGCTGTCCCGCCTCCCATGCCTCATCAATGTCATCCAGTTAGTGCCAATAAAAGGTGTCAATTATTGTGATATACTATAGTATACCAGGGACCATAACTGTTATGAGGAATATCCAAAAAAATCACATTTAATGATTATTTTAAGACTTTTATTTTATAAAGACAAATTAATCGTTACTTTTATTTTAAAAAAATATAAATTAAAATTAATCATTATTTTTGATTTTTATTTTATCAGTCTTCTGTAAGTTTTTCAAGTCTTTTTTGATGAATAAAATAAAAGTCATTAAAGACTTTTATTTCTGATTTTTATATTTTAAAAGTCTCAAAAGACTTTTATTTTTGAGGAATAAACTAAAAGTCTTTTAAGACTTTTAACATATGAAAACTTTTAAATAAAAGTCTTTGTCAATATCTCCGCTTATACTAAAGAAAAAAATAAGAACAGATACAAAATCAAAATAACACTCGTGGTTCTCTTTTATCTACACCAACCATTTAAAAATTATACCCTATTACATTGTAAAAAAAAGTACTAAAGTAGTTGAAAAAAAAGAAAGATATATTTTGAAATCAAAAAATAATAATAGTATTTGAACTCATGTTTACAAATTCATTAAAAGGAACTTATCCCCCTGAGCTATTACTCCCATAGTTAATTCATTTTGTTACTCATAACGAAAAATGAAATTGTTCTTAAAAATTAGGTATTTGAATTTTAATACCCTTAAAGGTATAGTTCTCAATCAGTTTAAGCACGGTATACAGATATAAATCAACTTGTTTCTCTATAGCATTGCCAAATATCAAACAGAATTATAAATATAATAAGTTATATAAAAAAAAATGGGTCGAAAAATAAATCAAGCGGTGCGCGAGCTTTTCAAAATAGATAAAAATGGTGGTAAACTACTAGCAGTGTGCAAAATTTGTGACGTTAATTTGCAGGGTGCATATATAACCAACATGCAACGGCATTTACGAAGCAAACATGCAAAGGAGTTTGAAAAAGTACAAAAATTGGACATCAGTCAGGAAGTTCCAGAAAAAAAACAAAAAGTCGTTGTGTACGTAAACGAAAATTTTGGTACATTCAAAACCAAAATTGAACTTCTCCTTATGGTTGATTTTTTATGATGCTATTTTGAACAATAATCATTATTTTCAGTCCCTGTAGTATACATATATATATGTAAGTAATTATGCACACAATAAAATATACAATAAATACATACATACATTTATTTCAGAGAATTGCAAAATCTTTGCAGATTTTAACTAAATCTTTATAGATTCATTGACTCTATAGTCAATATTCATGCTTTTATCCACAATTTTTTATATCTTGTGCTCGTAAAGTGTGTAAATGAGTGAGTGAGCAATAATATATGATAATATATATAGATTTGTTATAGAATTTTCCGCATGTGCCACTTTTATTCAAATCGATTTAAATAAATATTATTTTTTTCGTATATGATAGGTTTTCATTTTCTTTAACGAGTATTCTCATTCTGTATAGGTCTTAAGTGTTTTTTTTTAAGAGATTATTATAAATTTTCTATATATTGCAATTTTTAATGCTTCTTAAAATGTTTTACTAACTTTACATTTTTCTTATATCTTATCAAGGATTGATAAGGTTGACTTTCTCTGTATTTTTTTATTGATCTCGCTCTATTATTATTACTCTCATTAGATGCTACTGTTTGTACATGCGCTAAGCAGCTTCAACAGTAAAAAAAAAATGGGTAATCAGCTTGTGATTAAATAGTACACACCCAAGTATGCATATATGTATGTAGATGTAGCTTAGTAAACACAAACAGGCCAATAAAGATACGCAAAGCAACAACAACCATAGAATAACAGATACTCATATGTATGTATGTCTACTCGTATATCTACTAACATACGAGTACATACCCACAAATGTGTGAATATAGTATATATTCATCAGTTTGTAGCCATAGCTTAGCGTTAGGGGCCATGTCCACATAAAAAATCCACAAGTGTTTATTTTTTATCACACCGTTGACTTGTTTATAGTATGGAAAAAAAACAATTTTATACATTTTTCTGAAGTCGTTTTTTGTTGTTGTAGGTGTAGTTGATGTTGTTGCTTTGCTTGATTGCATTTCACTTCTATGGAAATTCACAGGCCACGTAACGCATTCCGATTACCGACACGTGACCATAACAAAAATCAACTGTTTAAATAAATACGTAAAAAATAACGAAAATAACTTATCCCAATACTATTAAGCAATTGAACCAATTTGAAGTTCTGATAAGACTGTGAGCAAACGCGCGTGAGTAATTCAAGCCATTTTCATCATTTACAACTTGGATATATGTACATAACATAGAGTACACACGAGCATGGACAAACTATATATCATTGACTGTGCACGTGCCCCTCGGGGCGTATGTGTAATGTGCCTGGGTTTGTATTTCACGTTTGTAGGTTCCAGAAACAGACATTCTGTATGTGTGTAACATTCGTAATAACATGTGATTCGCTATTAACAGGCAGGGCGCTTTTTTTTTGCTACTTCGCACGTGCCAATCTTGACAGTTAGTAGACTTTATGTTTTAAACGTCGAAAAAATTAGTAGAAAAAAAAATATATATAGATACAATTTAAAAATAATAGATTAACATTTAAATTAAATGATGATACTTGTTAACGTTGCTATTTAATTTTTTCAACGTCGAACAAAATGATAGAAAATTATTTTATGTTAATATTATATACAAATCTTAAAATTACCTGACTGCGGAATCAGCAACAGCAGTAAACAATAACAATAACAATAATATAAATTCTAAAATAGGAATTTTACCTACATTCATATGCAATCCGAAGCAAATCAAATGGACAGCGCCCATTTTCATTGCGCATTGGACTTGGACACGTTTATTGCATTACTCGATCGTGCTGGGTAAAAGTGACTTGTTGCTTTGATTTGTTTTGACCTTTGGCAGTGCTAAAAATAGATTGCATGCCTCTGTGACTTGCGACCGTTGCCATTTAGATTTAATTAAATTGCTGGAAAACAAAACAAAATAATCACGAAAATACAGTTCGTCAAGTAATTGTATTGATAATACAAAACAATTTACATGTTTTATAAAAAAAAACCAAAGCTCAAATTTCTTGTTTTATTATTTATGTTTTTCAATTTGTACTTAATGGAGTTGCTTAATGAGATAATATTTAAAAAATTCACTTGACCAACTGTATATACATTTATACAAAGATACTTATAAATAAAAATAAACAAAGAGCTGATAGTCAAAACAAGCAAATATACAATTTATCAAAAAAGTGTTTTGACAAAATATAAAATGTTACACTTTCTCTTGCAAAATGTAAAAATATTTTATGTTATGGTTGTTAAAACAATATTAAAATAACCAACAATTATTTTCATCAAATTAACTAATGTAATTTTAAAAAAATAAATAAAAAAGATGGACATTTATATTTTGTCAAAACACTTTGTTGACTAACTGTATGTATATACACACACATAGCTCTATATCATTTGGACAACACGTGACCAACAACAAACTAGCATGTGTGTTATTTTATACGAGTACATACATAGCTGTACATATATATATATATATATATACATATCTACCACAAATATACAATTCATGTGTTTGTATGTGTGTGTTTACGTGAAATGAGTGACACGCTCGCCTCGCGTGAGATATTACGTCATGCGCTATGAATTTTTTGCGCTAGCTGTGCTCGCTTTCAACGTGCCTTGATTAAAAAGCTGCTCACGCGTACAACAGAGAGGCTAACACAACGAGAGAGAGAGAGGCCTCGGGAAAGAGAAAGAAAGAGAGAGAGAGAGAATGAAAATTAGTGTGTGCAAATGAGAAAGAGCAATTCGGTGCGCCAGCCACTCATGTTTATGATGAACCAACACAGCGTATGATTATTATTTCGATTAATAATAAGAAAGCGACGAGCAGCCAAGTATTATAAAAACAAAATGTCGGCCGACTGTGAGAGCTTGCGCTTTGTGTGCGTGTGTGTGTGTGTGTGTGTGTGTCGGTGAGACAATCATTTTGTTGCCAAGCAATTCTCGCTCCGTCGCAATTCGCCGCCAAACGTCAACGTCAACGCTGACGTCGCGGCGCCGCCGCCCAATGTAACAGCTGCGAATTGCTTTGGAATTTGTCACGTTCACGTGTTTTATTATGTGCTGCTGCTGCTGTTGACCATTGTTGTTGCTATTGTTGTTGTTGTCGTTAATGTTATTGTTTCGCTTGCCTTGGGTTTCTACGTCGTTTTCTTTTCGGATTTGCTTTTGCCTTTCAACTTGAAAGCTGACAGCAAAAAAGCAACAACAACCACAAAGGCGACAAAAAAAAAGCACGCAACGCACGCCTCGGTGTAACGGTAATCTGCCTACATATGTATGTGTAGGTGAGCTTTTATCACTAATAAAATATAAATCGCATATGTTTATCTCGATTGCTTACGTTATCATTTTGTTATTATTAATTATATTCACACGCAATTAATAATAACAAGTGCATTTTTGCATTTTATTGTAAATGACGAGACGACGTAAAGCATATAAATAAATACAAATATGTATATACATATGTAAGCTTCTTATATATTTCTGTGTATCATTCAAATAGGCCTATGAACCGCACTTCTGAGCAGTTCTCTGCTGTAAACTCGCAACGTCTAGTCATCGAAAAATGCACCGTTGGCTGAACCTATTAAAAATATGATGAAAAATTAAATACCAAACACTACAAACTTTCATTTAGTATACATTTGTATGTACATATGTTAAGTTAGCTTACGAATTAAATTTTAGTTATATAATTACTGCAACTGCTTGTTTTTCTAATATTCGTGATATCAAAATCTATTTCATTTTCTTTGAAATGCATAAATTAACAATATTTATTTAATATTATTGACTAGTTTAGATAGTGTCTGAATTAAGTACAAATATATTAGTTTTCGACCCACTGTGGCAATCACGTTTGCCGCGCACGAAATGCGATAACATCAACGCATGTACAAACACATTCACAAAGATCCAAAAGCCAAACGCATACCAACACTTTGACATACGCAAGCACACACATACACACAACAATAACAACAACAACATCAGCCGCAGCCCAGCATGACTTGACAAAGAGCTCGCTCAGAGTCAGCCGGGCGGTTTCTATCTCGCTCTCGCTCTTTTGCCATTTACATTTTCATGCAACATTCTCAGATAGCCCAGGCACGTCATCAACTCTCTCATTTTGCTCACAGTGTTTGGTCTCGTGTTTTGTATTTGTATACCCTATTAGAAGAGTAGATTAGCATTGGTTATTTAGATGGCAATTGACTAATGATTATTATTTGAAAAAATAAAACAGATTAATTTCCATTTAAAATATAGTCTTACTATTATATATTTCTGTAAAATAAATATTAAATCTTCTATTAGTTGAGCTAGATTCATTTTTCGTGCAGGGTATTCAAGATGCGATGCGTCGAATTTGAGCTTGCTTTCTTGGTCTTAATTTTAGCCCGTTCGTCGTGTATTTTTCATTCATTTCAATTCAGCCGTTCGAAGTGAGCAGTTGGTGTGAACAACGTTTCGGACAGCGCAAGTGTTTTGTTTAACAAAAAATAAAAAAAAGAGGAGCAACAACAAATTGTATGCATGCATACATATTAACGAACGCATACATATATAATAAAAGTGCTGTGTAGTGGAACGTACAAACACAAATACAAATACAAATTCACGCATACTGTTTGCACACGGAATGCTCGGCTGCTAGTAAAATTCCACTCAGAAACGAAGGAAGTTGTGTATTAATAAAATAAATATTATATGAAAAATTAATAAAAGTGCAAAACGTGTAAATCGCTGCCGTGTGACTGAAACCCAAATCACGTTTTTCGACAATCATTATTCTCTCTCTTTGTGGTACTCCTTGGTGCTGTGTGTGTGTGCGTGTGTTTCGCAGAGAGCAAAAATAAAACGAGACGTGAGTGCAAAGCAATTTCAAGGTTTCCAGCACAGCAGCATCAGTATCAGTAAAATAGTAAAGAGAAATAACGCGTGGGCTAAAGAGAGAGAGAGAGAGAGAGAGAGAGAGAGAGAGAGAGAGATAGAGTCATACATACTAATTACATATTATAGTCGTCCTACAAGTGTGGTTAAATTGTCCCAGAGATAAACGTACCGTATATAAGTAGATATTTACTTATTTACATATATTGATAGGCGCATAGGCGTCTGTGTGTGTGTGTGTGTGTATATATATAAGGCCTTATCGCACCCTTTGTTGCCATTGCTCGTTATCGGCACTGTCACTCCTGATAAGCGTACAAACAACAGACATCACGAAACTGTCAACAGACTCAACTCACTTTCAAGAATTTAAACACAATTAAATAAGTTATGTTATGCTACAGATAAATCAATTAACAGTGTCGCAGGGGTGCAAAGAGTATTGGATATTCAAGTGTGATACATATTAACAATCAAAAACAATCAACGACAATTTACATTAACATTATTCAAATCTTGGAATATTTACATCGAGCAAGTTATTATTGTACTTGTGTAATACGAAAAAAAAGTGAACCCACCAGAAAATACCAACAATATTTGTAATTCGCCGCAACTGAACCGAACTGAACTGAATTCGCCGTAGCCAACAGCCGACAACCTGTTTGCTGTCATAAATTCGTGCGCTCGCTCGCCGGCGTTTCTCTCTCTGTCTTTTCTGCACTGACGTAGAGAGCAAAAACACCTTCCACCATTCCACCGCAATTGCAAGCAACGTCGACGCAGCAGCTGCAGGAGAGGAAAGAGCAACGCAAAGCAGACATCGCAATTTTGCCCAGGATCAGCGTCGCTCACAACCACAGCAGCAGCGGAAGCAGAAGCAGCGTCGCCAGCATCGCCAGCAGCATCGAGAGCAGCGGAAACAGCAACCACAATATGGAACCCTATTGGAGCGAGGCAAATGGACATGCCGCACATCCGGTTAAGTATGAGAGGTAGGTATGGACGGGAACCTTTGCCACAAAGCTCCTTTTTGAAGCCAAAATATCCACAATACACAACAAAACAACAACACACTCACTTTCACCTGTGCGCGTTTAAGTTTATGCATAATTTATTGTTAGCCTAGTCTATAGTGTCATCTTTAAGTTTTAGCCTAAGTTTTTATCTTAGTTTATTTTTTTTTTTTGGCTTTTTTGTTGGCGACTTTGTAACGGTTTCTTATGTGAATATCTTTCGAGTTTTTGTGTGCATGTGTGTGTCTGTGTGTGCTGAACATTAAGATTGGTATTGGGCGTGGATCGTGGGGCTATTTTTGGTAGCTGAGCAAGTTAAAAAATAAAATAAAAATTACGAAAATCAAGCGAAAATTCAATCGACAAACCAAACGAAAAACGTGGGCAGTCAGTCAGACATTCGTTTGCCGTTTGAATCTATTTATAAAATGGATTTTTAGTTTATGTATTTATTTATGCAAACATTTTGCAAAAACAACACAAACAAAGTACAAAACACGATTAGGCAAACGTGACGTTCAGTTTTGGGTTTTTTTTCCTCCCCTTCTTTCTCCCCTTTTTGTGTTTTTTATTTTCGTTATATTTTGAACTTGAATTTCGTTTACCGCGTCAATCTTTTCAATTTGTTGTTCTTTATTCGTGCTTTTTTAATTTATTGTATCGAAGAAAAAAACATTTAAGTTTATGATTTAGATTTTGTGTGTAGAAATAAAAAAGAGGTTGGGAGACCGGACTGATTGCTTTTTATAAAGCCAGCTTATTCCTATTAAATGTCAACGGCCAAAACGTGGCTATAAATAGTAACAACAGCAACAACAACAACAGTCAATTGGCCCCAGTTCATTTGATTGGCTATTGTGGGCGTATTCGCTCCTCACAGACACAACAAAATCCCACACGCACGTGTGTGTGCCTTCAGTGGCTGTATGTGTGTGTGTGCGCCAGTCGGTGTCCTTTTGAAGGTCAGCAAGTTTTGTTTTTAATTGTTGTACGTCTATTTTAGTACTTTAGGTGACCACTGGGTGTCGCCTTTAACTGATTTCCTATAAATGTGTATGACCTATAAATATACATAAAGTCAACTCTCTTACATACAAATCAAATATGCTAGACTCGTCAAAAATATGAAAGATTCCCATAAATCCAAAAAATATTCAGCTTATGAATATAAATTGATAAATTCACTGAATGTATCTCATTGATTTCTAAGCTTCCAAGCCTTTTTGATCAAAATTTCTACATATACATATGTAAGTCTGTGTCATTCATGTTACTTTCATATATACAAAATTTCGTGATATAATTTTACTTAAGTCTCACCTGAGTCATTAATTGTGACTATCTAGTCATGTATTAAGTGAAAGTAATTAACTACAAATTTGGATAAAATAAGTTAATAAATGTTTTAAGTTTCATACTAAAAGGATTGTATATGAAAAGAATTGATAAGAGGTTAGTTGAATAAGTTATGCAAAATTAGTTTTAGCTTGATGCTGTTGATGTATATAATTGTCGGTATTGTATTTTTAAATTTTGTGTTTCTTAGTTAATCACTAAAATAGTAACATCTCATTGTTATCGTCACCATCATCGTCATCGCCTTTTTTTTTTTATCGCTTTTCCCGTCGGGTTCGTGGTCTTAATCCTAATCTTAATTGTAGTGTTCCTGTTAATATGCTTCTACACTTCTTTACTTGGTACTTGATGAAGCAAATACACACACGCGTCTAAATAGACGCTATATATTTGAAATGTTTATAATTTGTAGTACGCGATGCTTTAATAAAAACAACAAAAACTTGAACCGAACTGCAAACAAGTCATCCATAAACGAGATAAGAGCACGCGATAAAAGCGTAAAGTCCGTGACGCACATGCCAGATAACATAAATATGAGCATATTCTCGGTATTGTAAATAAATAAGTACGGTTGTATATACATATTATGTCCATAGGCTTAAGACTATATACTACATTTAAGTTGGAAAGTTGGTTGTCACACAAATCTGTGAGATCTCAAGTTTATTGCACGACAAGGCAGCTGCTGATCTAATAAAAAAATGAAAGAAATGAAAAATAGAATTTAAATATGCAGTTGTCTGTTGTTGTTTTCGATTATGGGATCTTGACGACGACGTGACCCCAACCAAACCGGCCGTGACCCAGTGATAAGCAACACTCTAATACATTGTGATTTATTTCTACTGATAAGTGCCGCACGAGAGAAGTCTGAGAAAGTGTGTTTGTTTGCTGGATACGTTTGTGTTACATGACATAATCTGAAGAAATGTTGCAGTTTAGTCATGTAGGTTAAGTAACTCACAAATGTTCAGCAAGACAACACGTCAAAGCAAGCCGCAAAGATCAGGAAATGTACATATTGTATGTATATATACACATAAGTGTTTCTATATGTTTTTGAAAACATCCGTATCTTTGCGTGACATCAATTAAAACACGACGCGCATTAAATTATATCAACATATATCTATCATAATATCTACAAAACTACGCAAATATATTTTATTCATTAATAGCTATACTGGGATCTATTAATTTTTGGCATATCTACATAGCAAAGTCTGATTCCATTTTCGATTTCCAATCATATTCCAATTGCCAATCGGTTTCGTGTCGTTTTCGTGTTATCGTCATCGTTCGTCCATTGGCATCTCAAAGGCAGGCACGTAGTCACGATCGTCGATTCCATGCAGTTCATGCATACATACATACGTATGTATATATATACTTACATCTGTTTGTGTACGTATACGTAATATTTGTGTGTATGCCTTCACTCTTTATTGGGGTCTCTCAATCCCTCGTGCCGTTTGACAAACGTGCTGCAAATATTGAGAAATTTACACAACTTGCTGTATATATTATCGTATTGTGTGTGTATGTGTATTTTGTGTGTGTTTTCCTCGTTGTGATTAATGCTTTGAGAGTCTGTGGCCCTGGGGCTTCTGTTGGGGCATGTGAGTCACACATTGCATTTGATTGCCGTTAAATGATTTAAATATGTAGATGGATTTTGATGTCTTTTGACCTAGTTATTAAGAGAATTCCATTTGTATGTAAATATTTTTTAATTGCATGGAGATATGGTCTCGGAATATATTCCAAATAATATTTATTGAATCTCTTCGAATATTAATTGGATTTTGTAATTAATTTTGATTTTATTGCTTGCATTCCCAATGAAAAATTAAAGCATATTTTCCATTTATTCATTGTAAATATATTTATTTAAACATTCCATTTAAAGTTAGTCATTTTACACGTGAGACGATCACTTCCGCTACTTTAACATGATTCAATCGTACAAAATAATGTATGAGTCTGTACCATGCGGCGAATATGAAATGTACCAAATATTTCTGTAGTTTTTGTAAATTGTACAACACTTGCTGTGCTCAATTGTGCTTGTTGCTGTTCTGAATTGTTGTTGCTGATGTTTATTGAATTGTTTTTGCTTAGACAGACGTATTTTCTGGTCATGGCTGAAGAGTGATGACATGGATGGGTGGGGGGGGGGGGGGGGGGGGAGTTTTTATTGTTTGTAGTTCCGCTCGCTATTCATTGTTGCTAGGCAGTCCATTCAACACGTGCACACGTCTTGCTGACGCATCAGTTTCCATTGGTGTTTCACAACACTGAAGCTTTAATGTCATTGTCTTGATAGCCCAGCACTTTACACTCTCATAGTACTACATATATGTATGAACTGTTGTGCTTTAGTTTGACTCGTTAATTTAGCTGGTCATTATATCACGTGCTCAGCCAAATAAATATTTTTACCGAGAGCAGCTGCAACCGGTTGGCCTCAAATATCCAGTTTTTTTTGTTTTTTATTTCGAATGCATAATAAAATATAAAAACCTCTCACGTGATCGCCAGCTCGTTTTGTGAGCTTATAACCCGTGGCAATTGTTTATGACTATTTGCTATTTGTTTATATGACATTTATCTTATCAGCAGCAGACTGCAGGTGCACTCAAGGTCATTCCGGCCAATGATCAGGCCAGTCACCAACTCCCATGATTCCACTGCATTTATTTTTGTAGACAAGAAGACAACAATTTATTATACTTAATTATATTTTTGTTTTTGTTTACATTTTGTAGTAGACGACACGACATTGTCTTCCCAGACTGCGTCATCGTGTGTTTTCTTTATTGTATTTATTTCGCAATTTGCCTCAGACATAGTTTTCCATTGCCTAATGTCAATACAAATGTGGAAATATGGAAATTCTGTGAAGGTCTCTTTCATTTAACAAATTTTGTAACGGAAATGGTTGGCATTGAAACTGGTTTATGAGATGTCAAAGATGTTGTCTAGAAATGGCATGAGTCATCTGATTAGAAGCACTCTTAAGATAAGATATACCATATGTTATGAAATAGTGTATTTTATAGTTTATTTTACAAGTTTATTTTAAGAGTTTATTGAATGACACTTAATTTGTTCAGTTTTATATTCGAGTGACCAGGCAAAAGAGGTAACAAAATCAATGCCGATAAGATTTGTGTACATAAGTATGTACAATGCTTGTCTATCACGTGTATCTGTATCTGATAGGACTCTTATCTGTAGGGTCGATTAATAACAGGAAATCATAAAGCGGACTGAGTAACAATGATATATTTTTATTTTTAGGTTATTGCACGATATAGGCAACAAATAATATCGACAATTTAGTACAACTTGTATACGCATTTATTTGATTATCAATAATACAATTAAATGCGTTTTTAAACGTGCGTTCAACAAATGCCGTTGTCCGTCCGTTCATGCTTTTGGCAAATAACTTACGGCTGATCAACAGTTGCCGTCACTTGGCTTACATACTGACTACCTGTAGCAAATACGTGTTCTCAAAAACACTTGTATGTATATGTGCGATTAGCTGGCTCATCTCTAAATTTATACGAGCGGCGCTATTTGCCAATTACTTAATAGCTCAAAAGTGCGACAATGTTTTGGCCCTCAATTAAAAAAAAAAAATAAATACACTTATATCTGTTATATATCTGCCAAAAACGTTTGCCAGTAGAAGGCGGACGAAAGGGGCGTGTCAAATGGGTTCAATGTTCAGCGCATCGCGTCGATATTTCATGAATCAAGCGAGTGATTTGGTATCTGGTGCCATTCATTTGGGTACAAGGGTTAATTACAGTAAACTGAATAGTTCTAGGATAGGAAAGGATAGTTAATGATTAAGATTGTCTGAGGATTTCTGGATAAAAGTCTCACCGAGTTACATATTATTTGACAAGGGCATAAACAGCTAGACTGTTTTTAGGTGCACTTTAATATAAATACATATATGGAAACGCAGTAATGACTGTATAGTATTGAGGATTGTTTCGCTGAAAGAACAAATAAATAACAAAGGGAAAACTGGTCTGTTCTTAGGTGCACTTTAATATACATATATTTATCTATGCGTCTCATAAGAAGCGTATCTACGTCAATTGCACGAGTTTCGTAAGCAAAATGCGCATTATCCATACGCAGCGTAAGCCGAGATCTGTGCGTGACATTTATAAGTTTGTGCGTCTTACAAATAAACCAACAAAGTGGTGTTAAAAAAACCGAAAGGAAACAAGTCTTGACGCAATAGGTGTATGCCGGGGAAGCTAATATTAATAGTACTATAGAAGCTGACTTCTTCGTTTTGTAGATTTCACAAGAGTTTGCTGACGCTGCTGGGGGGAGATAAACATGTTCTAAGCGCCATGCACTGCTGCAGACTAGTATATACTAAATGTGTATATAAGTATATATGTACATTTGTATGCGAGATTAAATACATATGCCATCGAGCAATCGTTGCGTGTTGTTATTGTTTCTTATCGCTGTCGTCGCTCGAAGTCGCAACAAGTCTTCTAGCGTTTTCTGACGCGGACGCGCCTTTCTCGATTTATATTTTTCTTTATTCATTCGTTAGCGCAATGTTTGTTTTGGTCACAGATTGCAGCTCATTGAAATTGATGAAATGTTTTGTATTTATTTTTTTCTGTATTTTTCTTCTCTTCTTTTGTGTACTTATTTGCTTACTGGCCGCACTTGGCAACGTTTCTTACGTTTGTATGTCAGAGCTATATACATACATACATACATGTATGTATGTCTACTGTTCACAGTCCACTGTTGATTTTGACCCATTGAATTAAAACATTTTATTTTGGGGCTAAGGATGATATTTGCTTTATTTATTTATTTTTGACAAACGCCTCATAAACGTGAAGACTCTAAAATTAGATGTCACGACAGTACCTGAAAACGTGTTGTAGAAGGGGATTATTCTTAAGAAAACTATGTGATTTAGATAGCCAAACAGGTGTTTCAACAGCTACTAAAATTGCCCACGTCCACGTCCAAGACCATTTGAAAAGATATTAAGTATAAAATGTGCTAGTGTAAGAATTGATGTGTTCGTGTGTGTAAATTTACCGGGCAACACGCGTTTCAGCTGTGTATGTTTAAACAAAAAAAAAAAATAAACAACTATTATTTTATGCTTTTATTATTTTATTACTACAACAACAACAAAACAACATAAAACGCTCATTTGATTTTAGCCAAGCGACAACTTGGGGTACAATAATGGCTGACTCTTTTCGGGGATCATCTCTCGGATTACCAACTGAAATGTAAGAAAGTGACAGAGATTGAGAAAGAGAAAGTGAGAGAGCGAAGAGTGGCAGACTGATTTGATTAATACTTTCATTTTATTTTCAATATTCCAGCTTAGGTTATTCTTTTATATGTTTTTATACTTTTGCCATAAAATAAAGCATTGCCCAAAAAGAAAAAAAAGAATTAAAAAACACTACATTTTTAGTTTATTTAGTTTAAGTTATTATTTTTAAGTTAGCTTAAGTTATGCGCCTAATAAATGCATTACTAAAACAATGATTGATATTATACAAAAAAAAAAAAAAAAAAAACAAACAAACAAACAAAAAACTTGACAAACTATTGAACAAGATTTGGACTTATTTGTGTTTCTTATCCTTCCCACTTCTTTTTGCATATGAAACAAAACGCATACGAATTATAGCGAAGCAGCTGTCTCCAGTTTTCCTTATTGCACAGAATCTAGTTTAAATTTTTCAACATCGGCAACGGCATACAGCGAGGACGATGCTGAATATGCCACCGGAAGACGTAATAAAACATCGAGGGTAAATATTACAATTTTAGAGCGCAAAAACAAAATCGCGTAAACAACTAATCGAATTCAAAAACAAGATCAAAGGATCAAAAGAGAGAGCGCCCCAATTTGATAACTGATTTGGTTACCAATTGCCACTTAACGGTCACTGTCAATGGCAAGCGATGTCGATGACCACGCCCACAATTACGTTAACACGCCCACACGCCAACACACAGAACGCCCAACGTCCACGGCCAGCAGCCGGAGATGTCGCCGCTTTTGACCCTTTTTTATTGTACGCCAGAAGAGCCTGATCTAAGATTATCCAATCGAAAAATACACACTATAAACCAAATGCGAAATTTAATAAAGAGAAAAAACAAAAACAAAGAAAAGAAAAGCTAATCACTGGCCAGAAACATTATTTAACATAATGGTCGATGAATACCATGATCTTTTACTTAATAGTTATTGCTAGTTGTAAACTACGAATCCGCTTTAATCGAATCTCTTTATTTTCTGATTCTACAGCAAGATCCATTGTCGCATCGCATTATTGAGAAGCGTCGCCGTGATCGCATGAACTCCTGCCTGGCAGATTTGTCCCGCCTCATACCACCGCAGTATCAGCGCAAGGGGCGTGGTCGGATCGAGAAGACCGAAATCATTGAGATGGCCATTCGACATTTGAAGCACTTGCAGAGTGAGTGCCTGCAAAAGGAGACCGAGTATCGCAGCGGCTACATGGACTGCATGAAGGAGGCGGCCAAGTTTCTCTACGATAGCCAAATGCAAGAATTCTGCTATCGCCTCTTGGCCCGTCTGCAGGAGCACATCGACGAAGTGTTCAAGGGTGAGTAACATTCACTTGTCCAGCAATTTGTGCACACTTGCAGAAATTATTACAACTTTGCTCAGAAATGTGATCTGAGTCAAATGTCCGTCTGTCTGTCTTTCTGTCATTTTCCATCCCAATAAGTCTGTTTTAGACTGCAGGCAGTTTATATGTATGTCAAAAGAGGTCGGATCGGATCACCATATTCACATGATGTATCCAAAATAACTTTATTGTTTTTTAAGTTATCTCAACTATTCTCATTTATACATCAGGTATTGTCTCCTTTATTCTGATTAAATTTGGTGGAAATCCGACTACTATATCTTATATCGATCGAAAACCCACCTTTCGTATTAAAAATAGTTGTTGTTTAAGATATTCCAACCAATCTGACATGTAATAAATCAGCTATTTTCTCCTTCAGGCTGATTAAATTTGTTTGAAATCAGATTACTATATCTTATAGCTGTCATAGGATCGATCAGATCGATCAATAAGTACTGGGCTCTGCAAGTGTATCAAATCCTTGGCGTGCATATTAAGATAACCCTTCTTTCATGTTGCTACAATAATATATTCTCGTCTCTTTTGCAGCTGACTGTTACAAGTCCACCCGCAGCTGCCACATGCCGGACAATGTGAGCGCTTCGAGTGGCAGTCCCCACCAGGCGTATCACCCGCCATTGTGCCACCTGCGTGATATGCTGGGCGCCTCTGATGTGGAGCATAGCAACGATCACAATGATGTCAAGGATCTGAGTTTCCGCAATCATCTCAATCAGTTGCAGCGTAGTCAGCAGGCTGCCGCGGCAGCCGCAGTTGCAAGTGCTGCAGGTAGCAACGTTAACGGCTCCTCCAATGCCAGCATTGAGCGCCAGAGTCCAAACAAGCATGTGATGGGCAATGGGAATGTCAATGGCATTGCTGGTGATAATGTACCCACCAATTCAACGGGCTCCAACACTGGCAGCAGCAATGCGGCAAGCTCAACGACCTCGACAACCACATGCCATACCCTGGCCAAGACGTCTGTTGCTACCGCTGCCGCCGCCGTCGCCGTTGCTGCCCATCAGCAGCCGCATCAGGCGCCAGTGATTACCTCGACAGCACCGCATCATCATACGGATAGCAGCCAGCATGATTTTGATTCATCGCGCGAGCCGATTCTGCACACGGATACCTCTAACATGCACTCGCCCCCGCCGCGGGATTCGCTTTTGCATCCGCATTCGCATCTGGCACACAATCCTCATACCACGGATAGTCTATTGTCTGTGCGCATGCGCAACTATTCGGAGTCCTCGCATGAGATTGAGCACAACAATAACTACAAGTATAAGAACCACATCAAGGAGCGTTTCGTCCACGAGCTGCATGACGAGGAAACGAGTAGCGAGCACGCTCCACATCTGCAGAACGATCACTCGCATTTACATGCACTATCCGATCACTCCAAGGATGGCACCGAATCGGAAATTGCGCCCATCATGGCAAAGAAACGCAAATTAGCCGAGGCAGCGGCTGCAGCGGCAGCTTGTAATGGCAATTTGCCCTTGGATGTGCACAACGAGACGAGCAATACGAATCCTCCACGTCCGATGGTGTTGGTGCGCGAGGACAAGCCCTCCTTCAGTTTCAGTGACATCAAGGACATCAAGTCAGAGCTGCACAACAGCAACTCCAATTCCAGTCCACTGCTTGCCAAGCTAAGTGCTGCCGGCGCCCAATTAAGCACGCCCAGCAGCACGACAGCTCCGCTTCCACCGCGTCATTCGTTTACCGTGCCGATCTTTGCGTTGCATTGCCAAGGCAACTATTATGTGCCACTCAATGTGGACTATAATGCACTCGTGCCATATCTCAACGGTGTCGATCTGCTCGAAAAAAGCTACACAAGCATGCCCGTGGTTCATCCCATCAATATAAATGTCAACTTTATGGCCAGCTCAACGTCGGCATCGCTGTTGGCAGCAGCCGCTGCCGCAGCCGCTGTTGCTGCAGGAAAGCAACAGAGCGTGGTTGCCACAACTGCCACAACGCTGGGTGCCAGCTCGGCAGCTGCCCAAGATCTGCTACGGTCCGCTGCAGCCGTGACCAAGGCCAAGCTGGAGCAGGCAATCAGCAACAGCTGGTGAAGAGCTTCAGCAAACAGAACGGAAGAGAACAATTCTACCTCACTACTTCTGTGAATGATCATCAAATGATTGATTCCAAATACTGTGCAAAAAGCGAGTGAAATGTACTTGGCTGCACCATATACATATATATATATATATATATATACACATATAATATATATGTGTTACTGTAAGAATTAGACAGTTTAACTGAAGTACAGTCGAAACTGGACGTTGTCTTCAAGGCACGCTGTTAAAAAAAATTGTCTACATACACGTATATCTACATTATTTATATTGTTCTTACATATGTATGAATTTCAATTAGGGAGTTAATTATTATTTTGAGAATTGAATGTGCTCTTTGCGAATGTTAAACAGTTAAACAGTGTACATAAATAAAATATTTTATATAAATGTCTATAAGAAATGTACATCTTGATGTATATTGCCAAGAATCCAGCCCACGTTAACAAATCAAATGTATAACAATTTCAACCAATTGTGAATTAAATGTATTTTTAGATGTATAATATATTTTTTTTTTGCAACTAAAATAAGAGTTGTGGTTTCAAAATTGACTCCAAGTGCGCGTTTGAAATATACTTACATATATACATAAACCACTAGTCAACTAAATATAAAACGATAAGAGATGAATAACAGTTGAATGCGAAAGGAAATTGAAAAACAAATTTTATGTGTATATATTTTAATACAAAAAAAATACAATTATATATGTAATATTATTTGATTAGTCCTTAGCGATTAAATAAAAAAATTTTTGTTAAGTTCATAGGGCTCGAGAGTTGTTTTTGAATTTCTTGAGCAAACGACAAAATTACAATACGATTATATATAGGAGTTTTTAATTCATTTTTGTTAATGTTTATACCAGTTTTCATTTTCGAAATATGGTTTTCAATGAATATGTCATTTGCAATTGATGCATGTTTTTTTTTTGTTCTGAAGTTTAAGCGTTGTGACAAATTATTTGATATTTAACTAAAATAATGTAAGGGAAAGAACAACATATTGATTCTTTTTAAGTGTCTGCTGTTATAAACTTAAAGTTTACTGCACAAAATATTCATGTTTCATGGATTTAAATATGATTATTACGTTTACTACAGTACAATTAATGTAATATTATATAACTACGTTACTGTTTAATATATTTTATATGAATAAATATATATGTATATCTATATATATATATTATTATCTAATAAAGTTGATAAAATTAAATTGACGTAAAACTGTCATTGGGTTTTTGGCATACTTATTGGGAACAGGGAAACACTTAATATCCTTGAAATTTTGTATACCTCAAGTTGAGGTCCTCAACCGATCACATAATTGTTTAAGATGTAGCCTTTAAATACAAGCTATATAATAATAGAGGCATCTATTTCATGAGAGTAGAATAATAAACAAAGCTGTTGTGGGTGTGTGCTATAACTGAATTCCCACAATATATCGCTCAATTACTAGAAGAGTGACATATTTCAAAAAATGGCATTAAATCGAGATAAACGCATTTAAATTTTTCAAGTGTCGTATGTCTTCCAGTAAAGCGGTCATACGAAATTTTTACACAACATAGATCAGCACATAATGAACATTTCTGCATCACCAATCGTGTTTTTCGACTTATTTCGACTCTTTTATTTAATGATCAATATGTATATCAAAAACTTTATTTATGTTGCCATGCAGCTATATTATTTTTAACTGAGTAATATATTTATCTGACCCATAACCAAGTCCCCTATTGATTGTTGATTACTGGGAAATTAATCATTAGCTTTATTTTTAATGTTTACAAAAAAAATTTCATTCGATTGCAGTTTCAGATGAGCTCAGTTCATTTTAAAGCGCCAAAGTAAGCAAACTAAATTCGCAATTGCAAAAGATTAATTTGGAAGAATCTTGATGTGAGTATATACATGTATATTATTTAGTTATCAAAAAACACGATTTTTAAGTAAATGATAAAGAAATGTTTATTATGTGCGGATCTATGTTGTGTAAAAATTTCTTCAATCTTTCTTTAACGCTTTGCTGTAAGACATACGACAGTTGAAATTAAATTTTTGAGACATGCCACTCTTCTAGTAAATGGACGTTATGTATATACACAAATTTGCAATAAAAAAATTTTTATGAAACACTTACCTAATTAAAATTTGGCATTTATATTAATGCATAAAAAGCTTGTAAATTCTGATGATTAATAGAAATAAATTTTTTAAGGACAATAATAGATTATAAAATTTGTTAAACAATAATTCCGTGCCATATTTGAAATTAGTTATTTTTTTGTTCTTCAAAGCAGGAAATGGGAAATGTAAGATATTTTATTCTTATTTCCGTAATAATAACTGAGATATCAGGCGATATTCCAGGATGCGATTATTTTGATACTGTCGATCTTACGAATAGTACAAAATTCGACAATGGAAGCTATCTGTATGAAAATATTTTGATTCCTATAGAAAAAATTGGGCAATATAAATACCAAATCTTTTGGAAGAGTGATGAACAACAAAGAAAAGAGGAAGAGGTGGCTGAGCATACAAGAGGATGTATCTGTCATTTGAAGTCGTGTGTTCGCTTTTGCTGCGATCCTGAAAAGTTACTTGTTGATAAAGAGAGAAAATGCCATGAAGAACGTAACAATTACAACCCTCTACTAAATGTTACACTACACAATGGTACTGAAGTTGAGATGAATGCCCATGAGTTTGTAGTACAACGACACTTTGCAGTCCCATGTCAAAACCATTTCCATCTTGATGCTGACAACGATATTGACCATAAATGGACGTTATATGAGGTTTGATAAGACCCTTAATTTTTGTTCCGATTTACAATACGAAAAAATTTATAATCTAGAATGGAATATTGTACCGCCATGTCGATCAAAAGAACTTTGCCAAAAACGAATATTGCTTGCAATCACACAAATTGGAAAATGGCATGTACAAAATTGTGCCACATCAATGCCTTATTCCATCAGATACAACAATTGCTTATAGTAAGTAAACGAATACCTTATTTATTTTCTATAAAAATAAGAAATAAATTGTATAATGGTTTTGTGCGAATGTATCTTACAGGTATGTTACATTTAAGATACATGAAACTTTTAAACTTTTATTAACCAGCAAAAAACACAACAATGGTTCGAACTATTTATAATTAGATCAATGTGGTCAACATATATTTATTATGTACCATAATAATATTATCGCAAATTCGAACCTTCCTAATTTTTGTCTTCCAAATTTGTTTCCTTATTTTTATACTCTGAATATTTTCTCGAATTTCTTTATTTATGACTCATTTTTTGTCTACCTAATTATATTTTTTTTTGGGTAAAAATTCGTTAGATGTACCTTATACTCATGAAGAAAACGTGCATATATTTAAATTTAAGGACCTTCGATTTCTGATACATACATTTGCTCAAAACCACTCTTTCTTGTTTATCCTATTTTTCTATATTCATATTATATTCAGGCTTTCTCTCTGAAAAAAGTAATTTTTTCTGTATAGATATAAGCGTTATATAATTATTTAATTATAAAGGGGTCGACAGTTTAACCGTTACTTTGTAAGATGTATTTAAAATACGTGTATATTCTTATTATGATGATATTATGCTATTATTTTCATCGGTGATGTATTTTTAAGACTTAATATTTTATTTTTTGTATATACTACTATTCTTATTTCTTATTTCATTTTAGTTCAAATTGTTTCTGTCATTTTAATGATTCTTTTGATCGCTGTCCTTTTGTACTTGCCGGAGTTTCGAACCACCCATTTTAAATGTTGCACACTCTACTTCACTTGTATGGCTTTAAGTTTCTTCCTCTTCAAGATTGTTGCGCTTTTTTACGATTGTACCTCAAAAATCTTGTGTCTAGCAATTGGTAAGAATTTTAAATTATTTTTAGTCTTTTGTTAAATTAATATGTAAATACTTTTTAAAGGTTACCTGGGTTATTATGCTGTCATGGCCATGTTTCTGTGGCTTTTGATAATTAACTATAATTTTTGGAAGCGATTTAAGAGTTCTTCATTAGAAAATGCCAGTTTCAAAAGAAGCAATATATTCGTATGGACCGTTGCAGGAGTCTTTCTGTTAATTACAGGATTGGTCGACTATTTAAATCCTGTTATGGATGATGATCCACCAGAAGCTGCGTATTGGAAACCTGCTTTTTGTGCTTATGCCTGTGGGCTCAGAAGTATAATTCATTTTACATTAAGTATATGTGCTAAAAATATTAATTCAAATCTAATTTATACAGCGGACACTTGGTCAGCAATGATATACTACTATGGACCCATTTTGATTTTGTTACTTTTCAATATAACATTTTTTATTTTAACGGCAAGGTGGCATTATGTAAATAAAAGCGATATTGATAGTACATTGTCAAATCAAGCCGAAAAGACCCAAAAACAGCAAAGTTATGCTAAGTGAGTAATATTTATTAAATTGTAAGATTAATTTTTAGAATAATGTGTTGTTATGAAATTTCAGTTTCTTGATGTTCTTACGCTTTTTTATAATTTATGTTGTGGTGTGGTTTGTTGAAATTATTTCATACCTCATGGGCGAAACAACTCATTTCTGGATTGATGCACTAACTTCGTCTCTAGGCATTATATTATTTATTATAACAATCTCAAGAAAGGATGTGATTGTTTCTATTTTTGATAGGTGATTTCTTTTTCAAATATGATTTTGGTTTTGTTCATTAACTAATTCATTTTCTCTTTAATAGACTTAGTGGACGAAAAAAGTTATGCACCTACACATAAAGCTGCGTAAATACTAATATAATACGGCCACTGGATCAAGCACTAGTTTTATAGTTATAAAAAAAATCTAAAATGTAACATTAATATATGTAATAATTATACGTAAAATCATCAAAACATAAATAATGAATTTTCAAGATATTTCACGTGAGCATTGTGTTTTTTTAAAGGAATAAATTTTAATATTTGAAATACATAATAGACTGAACACAAATTATGTATTTGTAGAAATGACTGGTTGCTGATAATATTAATATACATATCTGAATTTAGATCTCTTTGTTTTTTACTTCGGCTTGACTTTATTAGTTATGGCTCAATACAGTGAAGTAGTTCTTTCCGTAAGGCCCTATTTGCCTTGTGGTATGTACAATGTACATGTATAGTATGTATGTATGTAAGCAATAAATATAATTTCTGAGTAATCAATTTTATAATAATGGGCTTTTTCTGTATTTTTATGGGTTCTTTGTAAAAATGTCAGGAATTTCATTTCAGTTTATTTTATTGATTCAAAGATTGTACACCTAAACGGCAAATTAAAAGTATTTAAAAATTTCTACATTAGTTTTAACAAAAGTGCTCCGTGAATTGTAATACCAAAAGAAATACCGATATCAATAAATTATTCAAAACATACATTATTATTTCTTTTTTTTAATACAATTATTTATCTTTAATAACTAAAATTATAAAATTTGAATTTTTCTGATCAATTTTAATTCTTATCCTATAGGAAATGCGAAATCTTTTCTTTTCCCTCGCTATACTCAGCGTTATTATAGCTGCCACTTTCGGAGACATTCCAGGATGTGATTATTTCGATACTGTCCCTCTTTCCATAAACCAAAGATTAGAAGATGGATCTTATCAATATGAGGATATATTGATTCCAAAAGAAGAAGTCGGAGAGTACGATTACGAGATTCTATTTGATGGTGATACGGAATCGGTTCCTATGCATACAAGGGGATGCGTCTGCAAAGTAAAGACTTGCATTCGATTTTGCTGTCATCCAAAATCGTTACTTGTAGATGGAGATCGAAGCTGTGGAGATATTACCGATAGCTTACAGTATAGTACGGTCTTGAATATAACATTAAATAATGGCACACAGATTGAGAAAAATGTTATGGAATTTATGGTACAACAACATCTTCCTGTACCTTGCGCCAATCATGAATACCTTAACGACTCGAATATATACCAGGGCTGGACATTATTTGAGGTTTGATACACTTATTGATTGAAAAGTTCATATTTTTATTAAGCAATTAAATCATTAGAATGGCACTCTGTTACGTCATCTCGATAGTCGGCAACTTTCTAAACGGGATTATTGTCTACAGCCTTTGGATCTGGGCGATTATGGAATCAAACTAATGCCGCATCATTGCCTCGAAACCGATTTAACCACTTCTTATAGTAAGCACTAAACACAAATTGCAAATCATTTAGAAAAATTACATAGTTGAGTTGATCATTCGGTTTAGATATAGTAAAAATTATTCTTGAACAATATAAAGTGACGAGATAAAATATTAAAGTTCTAAAGAACTGTCATTCATATGATATGACTTAAAAACTTTGTATTAATTCAAACTATTACATATTTTACGTACTGTTAAAGGTAAAAATCTAAAAAAGTATAATATATGCATCGTTCGTAATAAGCAGTAAGTGAAATATAACCATAATTTTATGATTATGGTTGTTGTTAATTTGTGGTAACCCAGTATTATGATTGGTCATCAAAGCTACCTTAATATGAATGTCCCAATGTTATGATTATTTTAAACACATTTTATTGATCTTTTGTACTCTACTAATTTGCAGTTCAAATGGTGTCAATATTCTTCATTGCTCTGATCATTATTGTGTATATGCTATTACCGAATTTTAACGGTGTCCATGGCAAATGCTGCAAATGTTATTTTGTTTGTCTTATTGTGAGTTTCATACATCTCATTAATGCAAGTTTTGAATGGGTTGATACAGCTCAACATAAATTGTGCTCGTTGTTAGGTAAGTCTTATTTACTTTGATTCGGTGTCCTTTGCATATTTTATATTTTAATGATTTTAGCACATACTGGTTATTACACCATAATGGCCACGTTTTTATGGCTTTCGATAATTAACTACAATTTATGGAAAACGTTTAATAACATTGGCGTTGGACGGAAGTCAAGATTTTTCCATTACAATGTCTTTGTTTGGAGCGTTGCTGCTGTGCTTCTTTTAATCACAAGTTTAATTGACTTCAATTTGAAATCCAGTTTAGAAGCTCAGGATTGGATACCTGGTTTTGGAACTTATTACTGTTGGATTAACGGTATGTTCATTATTTCATTATTTACAAGAATGTAGTTTATCTAAAAAAAAATTATTTTGTATTTTTTATTGTTTAGTTTACACTTGGTCGGCAATGATCTACTATTATGGTCCAATTTTAATGCTGTTAATATTAAACACAACACTTTTTGTTAAAACCGCAATGCGCATTTTTGTCCAGAATAGGAAAAATAGACGTCAGTTGAAGAAATCGGAAGGCCAACGTAATCTGAGGAATCTGACCAAGTACTTACATTTTAAAAGTATGAGAAAATGTTCTAAATGAAATATGTTTTTAGTTTCAGCATGTTTTTCCGCTTGTTTGTCATCGTGGGCGCTCTCTGGATTCTTGAGATCGCATCTTATATATATTCACGCATTGATACAATGTCAACGGGATTTCTTTTTGCTGATGTTATAACCTCCGGACAGGGTGTCATATTATTTGCAGTAACAATCTTAAAAAGAGACGTCTTGAAATCTCTGGCAGATCGGTGAGTACCTTTTGCAATTAAATTAATAGCGATTGAATTTATGTTTCTTCTTCACAGAGTTCTAAGAAGAAAATCGCAGAATGATGCATCCATAACGAGCTCCAGTCATCTAGCAACAACTGAAATTAGCTTAATGTCAAAAGCTCCGAAAACTTTGGGAAACGAAGCGGAAGAGGGATAATGTCCATTATCTTAATAATCAAAAAAAATATTCGAATAGGCAAAAAAAATCGAACAAAAATTGTTATTCGGTTTTTAAAAACTTTATTGTTGATATATTTGTATACGTGCGCGTATAAAGAACCCCTTTTTAAGATATACTTAAACAAGCATAAATATCTAAGGAAATGAAGAACTTAATAAAAAGGTTCTCCGAAATTGAAAGTTTGAAAATCATATAAGTATAAATATATGCAATAAGTATACATTTAAATGTTGTTTGTAGCGTATTTAGAAATATTGCTTTTTCAGAATGTAACTCACTCAAGTTTAAATAAATATTTGTATGAAAATTACTACTTAATAATACTTACTAATTGTACGTTGCAAGGATAATTTTTCCACAACCATTTCTGGCCGAAATATTGATAACTTGGTACTCAAAAATGGCATCGAAATAAGACTTTAAGTTTTATAAATTGACTTATTTCAAGTTTCTTTTAGAATTTGGTCCAAAGGCTTAATATCAAGTTTGTATCTGTACTGTACTTCCCCTAAAATCAAAATAATAGATAAATTTAATTTGCAAAATAACGTTGGCGACATTCTTCCGAAATTATGGTTTTTATGCGACTGTGCTCATAAATACCAATAGCAGCTGATAAAAAATTTTAAAGTTTAATATTATGTGTTTAAGTAGATATTGGCCTGTGAATTATAAAATAAGTAACACACAATAATTTAAAAATGCTCAGTTGCAAAATTTTCTTTATGGGGCTAACGTTATTTCAAATATCGCAAATAGGGCTCGGTATTTTAAAGTCAGCAAACACATAGATCAAGGCGCAAGTCTAATATTGCCCAACTATTTGAGACTTGGAATAAATGTTATAAGTCGTACTAAAATCTCAAAATTAAATTCCAGAAATAAAAATTGATTCAAAGCTAAGCCTTGGGCTCAGCGCGTATATAAATCGGTTCGTTAGCCGAATCTAAGTCTTGCTCAATGGTTCGAGCCACCAAACCGAACCTTTAACAAACTATTGTTGGAAAATAAGTATTGCTTTCATACAGTCTGGAAAATGGTGGATTTACTCATAAATTTAAAGCGCCCTATAACCATGTGTCATGTATGTATGGATTTACCGCAGCTATAAGTATAACCAATATTTGCATGCAAGGGCGTAGACAGCTATGCGGACGGATAAGGGGGAAACATTCTTTTAAGGGTAGCATACCTCAAATCTGTGAAGACTTTGAAGAGCATTGCTTTTAATCTATTGTCAGATAATTTATTTAAATTTTTTGTTTTGGTCAAATTTTACAATATTTTATAGTTTTGTAAATATTTGAAATCAATTTACGGCAACCTATTTTTGTGTCTATAGTATAAGTGTAGAAAACATTACTTACCCCCTTTCCTCCACACTTGATTGCATGTATGGTGTTTTCTGATTTATCAGAATTTAACTAATTGTTTTTTCTTTATTTTAATGGGCTCTTTATAAAGAAGTCGAGAATTTCATTTCACTTGCTTTTATTTATTGATTGATTGTACACCTAAATGTCATAATTAAATGAAATTAAAATGCGTATATATTATTTTTAAAAAGTTTTTTCGGCAAATTGCATTAACAAATTAATTACCGAAATAAGTAAACTATTAAAAAAATTTTAAATACCGTTTAATTAATTTATTGTAAAAACAATAATTGTTTTAATTATAATTTGTTTGATAACTTTTAATTTGTGCCCTATGGAAAATGAGGAATCTTTCACTTGCCCTTGCAATATTCAGCTTAATCATAGCTGAAATAATTGGGTATATTCCAGAATGTGATTATTTCGATACTGTAGCTCTTTTAAGAAGCCAAAAATTTAAAAATGGATCCTATCAATATGAGGATGTATTGATTCCAAAAGAAGAAGTCGGAGAGTTCGAATATGAGATTCTTTTTGATGGTAAAAACGTATCGGTCGCGAAACATACAAGGGGATGCGTCTGCAAAGTGAAGTCCTGTATTCGATTTTGCTGTCATCCAAAATCGTTACTTGTAGATGGAGATCGAAGCTGTGGAGATATTAACAATACCTTACACTATAGTACGGTCTTGAATATAACATTAAATAATGGCACACAGATTGAGAAAAATGTTATGGATTTTATGGTACAACAACATCTTCCTGTACCTTGCGCCAATCATGAATACCTTAACGACTCGAATATATACCAGGGCTGGACATTATTTGAGGTTTGATACAGTTAATGATTGAACAGTTCATATTTCTATTAAGCAATTAAATCATTAGAATGGCACCCTGTTTCGTCATCATGATCGTCGGCAACTTTCTAAACGGGATTATTGTCTTCAGCCTTTGGATCTGGGCGATTATGGAATCAAACTTATGCCGCATCATTGCATCGAAACCGATTTAACCACTTCTTATAGTAAGATAAGCACTAAACACTATTTGTAAACCGTTTACACATTTGAGTGAAAATTATTCTTGATCAGTATAAAGTGACGAGGTAAAATATTAGAGTTCTAAAGAACTCTCATTCAACATTGAAAGGAAGATATTTGTTAATTTCTGTTCTTATTTAACATAGTTTTTTGATCAATTAGTTTATATTAAAGAGCTTATTCAAATGTTATTCTTGATCAAGAATATTGTCCAGCCAACTAAAATAAAGGGGACATTCAACAGGTAATTTTAATCTTTAACCGATAATTTACCTACAATGATATGACATAACTTTTTATTAAATCCAACTATAATGTATTTTGCGTTCTTTATTAGTTAAGAAGCTAAATATGTAGTCAGTGAAACCAACACCAGAAATTGATGTTCTTGTTTGTTGAAAATTTCCTTTTGATACAAAAAGTGATAATCAGTTATAATGTTTGGTGACCAAAGCTACCTGAATTTGAATGTCCTAATGTAATAATTAAATTAATCACATTTTATTTATCTATTTTTATTCAACTAATTTGCAGTTCAAATGGTGTCAATATTCTTTATTCTTCTGATCATTATTGTGCATATGATATTACCGAATTTTAAAGGTGTCCATGGCAAATGCTGCAAATGTTATTTCGTTTGTTTGATTTTGACTTTTACACATATTATAATCTTAAGTTTTGAATGGGTTGATACAACTTCTAAAATATTATGCCCATTGATTGGTAAGTTTTATCACGCTTTATTCAGGGTTCGTTGTATATTTGATATTTTATTGATTTTAGGATATACTAGTTATTACACCGTAATGACAACTTTTTTATGGCTTTTGATAATTAACTACAATTTATGGAAAACGTTTAATAACATTGGCGCTGGACGGAAGTCAAGATTTTTCCATTACAATATCTTTGTTTGGAGCGTTGCTGCTGTGCTTCTTTTAATCACAAGTTTGGTTGACTTCAAATTGAAATCCAATTCAGAAGCTGAGAATTGGATACCTGGTTTCGGAGATTATTCCTGTGGTATTAACGGTATGTTCATTATGTCAATGCTAACAAATATGTAACTATTTAAAACTTATTTTTTTTTTTTTTAAATAATGACTAGCATCCAGATGGTCGGCCATGATCTACTATTATGGTCCAATTTTAATGCTGTTAATATTAAACACAGCATTTTTTGTTAAAACCGCATTGCGCATTTTTGCCCAGGATAGAAAAAATAGACGTCAGTTGAAGAAATCGGAAGGCCAACGTAATCTGAGGAATCTGACCAAGTACTTACATTTTAAAAGTATGAGAAAATGTTCTAAACGAAATATCTTCAGTTTCAGCATGTTTTTCCGCTTGTTTGTCATCGTGGGCGCTCTCTGGATTCTTGAGATCGCATCTTATATATATTCACGCATTGATACAAACTCAACGGGAATTCTGTTTGCTGATGCTATAACCTCTGGACAAGGTGTCATGTTATTTGCAGTAACAATCTTAAAAAGAGACGTCTTGAAATCTCTGGCAGATCGGTGAGTACATTTTGCAATTTAATAAACAGCGAATGCATTTTTTCTTCTTCTCAGAATTCTAAGAAGAAAATAGCAAAATCCTTAACAAACATACAACAGGAGCTGTCCGTCAATTATATATAAAAATACAGATATATCTAAAATTTAACATAAAGCAATATTTTTATGACGTTTCATTAAGAATGTTATTGTTGATAACATTAATGTATGTATGTTAAATAAGCCGCACACAGAAATTTTAACGTTATTTAACACAAATATTTATGTACTTATATAAAGAAAGTAAAAAAACGTGTTTTCCGAAAGAAAAATAACGATAAAATGTATAGATTGAAAATCATATATAAATATATGTATTTACGTAAGTTGTTTAACATAAATGTTGGTTGTCATGTACTTAGCAAAATCTTGACTATATTACTTTTTCGAAATGTAACTCACTCAAGTTGAAATATATGTTTGTATCCGTACTTATAATGGCTGATTAGATTTGTATATTTAAGCTTACCCATTAGACATGAGAAACTAACTACTTAAGTGATACAATATGTTAAGTATCATATTCATTATTCGTATAGTTTTACTAACTAATTTTTAATTAGAAGGTAGTATTTGGAGAAATATCAAAAGTATATGCGTTATTGTATGAATGTCTTAGAACTATTTATGAATTGTATTTTACTTAAACGACTTCAGTCAAAATTAGGACGCATTTCAACCTTATGCAAAAGCGTTTCGTTGCACTAAAACATGTAGATGTAATATTAAACTAAATACGCAATGTATTGTTTGTAACTGAACTAGATGCACTTGTACGTTGCGAGGAAAATTTTCCCCACAACCTTTTGTGGCCGTAGTATTTTTTTATTGCGCTTAAAGCAATTCGTTGTTTGTGCGCTTTAAATGAAACTCCACCATGTTGTCTAGATCACAAATGCATGATTTTGACTTTTTCATATCTGAGTTGAGCACACGTAAATTACAAGTATAATCAGGTAGACTATTTAGACTTGCTGCCATTTCTTGGGCTGTCTGTCGAGCCAGTTGTGCAAAGGTGAGACGCGACTTTCCCAGACGTTTGAGAGGACTGAAAAGCTCGTGCATTTCCTTGAGTTCGCCATAATCCAGGACTTGCCACTGTCCGCTCTCCATGTTCCAGGTAAAAAGAATGCGACATTCATACTGCCGATTGTGAAAAACGCATCCCATGCGTCCTGTGCAGTACATGCAATTTGTGGGAGTTGTTGGCATCTGATCTCGAGCCGAGAACTGTGCCATTAGCAAACAACTAATTGTTTGGCTTATCGGACAAACATTGATGAATTCATAGGCCCAGTCATAAAATACGTTGTAGATCTTTTGATGCTTCTGACAGAGCATGCTAATAACGTAATACGTGAAGGTCTCCAGATCAAATGAATGTTGTGTTATTATGACACTGCTGCATCGCAATCGTTGACAGGATGCCTGTGAAATCATTTGCATTTCCGAATAACAAGAGCCGTGTACCTCCATGGGAAGCGATGTATGGTATCCTGGTGAGATACAATCGTCTGGGAACGAATAAAAATATAATCTTATAAATATAAATTTGATAAGATAGTTGCATTTGGCACGCCGAAAATTGTATTCCCTTGCAGAAAAATAAGATAACACCAAATTCATTGTCTATGAGATTTGTATGAACCAATATTGGATAAATAAGCGTATTTTGTTAAAAAATAAATAACATTATTTTTGGTCTTTGAAAAAAGTTTGTTTTGCTGTACAATAATTCATCACTGTGTTTTTTAAATTTTGCAAAATAAAACACATAAACTATAATGTTTAAGCTTAATTGACTTATGTACAGCCAAAAAAAGTTTTTGTTTTTTTTATCAAAGCCTGTAAGCCTTCAGTGACGCACGAGCCGTGACGCACGTCACTTTAATTGCTTTGTATACATAAACTAATATTTTTAAACTTTTTAATAACTAAAAATCTACGTGACGCACATCAACTTTATTTCTCTATAATGCATGCATACATATTTTATTTTTTTTTTTTGTAATTAAAGAAACTTGTTTTCTTTGCATTTTAATTGGCTTAATAATGCTGGAGGAGTTATATTGCCAAGTAATCGTGAGAATATATATCCTTAATTTTGAAAGTATAGCATATACTGTTGAAATAAGTAGGTAAAAGACGTTTTCTGGGAGAAATTTTTAATGTGAAACAATGTGAATGTGAGCTTCTGATACATGGAAACTATGATTCTTACCAAAAAAATAACATTATTATGAAAAAGATTAACTTTTGACCGATAGTTTCTATGTGAGATATATCATATAGTGACATATGTACTGTCTGATGCAAGTTTTTATAGAAACAGACAGTCAGAGGGACAAACGGGTGTGGCTTTATCGCCTCAGTTCGATCTCCTGAATCTATGCACATACTTAAGTTTGCCCCACTTTCTATAAAGTGCTACAGATTTCGTAGCTAATTAAAATATTCTCTGCAAGGGTATACAAAGTACTCAATAGATTGTCCTTACCCTCTTCGCTAGTTATTACAGAGGTGGCATCGTCCTCATCTACATAGCGACGTCGTAGCTTTTTGGTGCATACAGGCTTCTCTGGCATAACACCACCTTGAACTGGCATCTCGACAATGCGCTGCTCATCACGACGTGGCGAAAGAAATGAGAGGCCTGCATTCGGTGACATAGAGCCGCCAATCTCAAATCGTTTGGCCATAGATACCTGCAATGGCGATAATGCACCTAAAGGTCCAACGGGTTTATAGCTTAGCATCTGTTGAGTGGCTTGTGACAGCGGTGGCGACTTTTGATTATAGATTTGAGCAGCTACAGTGACGGCATTTGCATTACGGCTGGGCGATCGCATCAGATTCGAGCTAGATGGCGGTGAGCGAAAGCCAAGATGCGCTGCTGGAGGCGGTGTATGAGCAGGTTGTGCCGGATGGGGAGATGATGAGGGCGAAGCACATGGCGAGTTGTGAAAGAAGTGTGCCGTGGGTGAAAATCGATGTAAACTGCGCTGAGCTGTTGTACTAGCAGCTGATGGAGTAAACGTAGTTCGTCCTGCTGATCGTATTTTGGTGAATGGTATAATGTTCTCAGAGTTATCCTCGGAGAACTCATACTTCTTGTCGGCCAAGCGGCGCTTGCGAAACGTAGAAATCTTTTCACATTTTTCATTGTCCTCGGAAAACTCATAGGCATTCGATTTGTCAGTCATTGAGCTAGAAGTTGATGTATTCTGTAAAGAAGATAAGTTTATTATTTCAATAGCTAGATATTAAAGTGATAACAAACTTACTTGCATATCAATTGTTGTGATTCCGTTCCGATAAGACTTGGTGACAATGCGCTGATTTCGTTTCCTCGATTGACTGGACTCATTTGAGCCAACTGCGTTTTGTATAACAACTGGTAAAGTGGTTTCCATCAGAGTCATGCTCGTCGCAGCCATGCTACTGCTACAGTTGGATGAGAAAATGAGTTTCTCATAGCAGACACTGTTTGGTTCTAAATTGGTGCGCGGTTGAATTTCATTGTTGTTTAAAATGCTGCCGCGCTGAGTATGCTCCGTCTCAATATCACTGAAATCCGCAATAATGCGCGCCACAACACTGTGCTCGCTGTCCGCTTCAGATCCAGTAAATGGTACAGAGCAGCGATCTTCCTCGCTGGTTAGTGGAGTACGTGGCAGTAGCAAGGTCTGTTGTGTACAGGGCAGGTTATAGTTATGCTGTGGCAAGCAGCTATTGTTAATGCTGCTGCTGCTGGATACGGCCGGCGTGTCCACATCGATGCGCAGCATGTGCATGAAGCCATTCGAGATAATGAGAATACGCTCCGGGCAGAGTAGATTGATGTTCGGCTCGAAGCGGGGATCTGTTTCGGTCGAGGAATACTTTGTGTGCACCGTTAGATGGCAATTGAGACAATGTGCGTTGTAAAAGGAATCTGTAAATTAAAATAAACATAGTTAGTTTTATCATTTCAAAATACGTGTTGCCCAAATGGCGAGCTTACAAGTCATTCGATTAGGTACTCGCAATTTACTTTAACGACTTCTTAGGAAAATTAAGATTTGTCAAAGAGTTACTAAGATAGAAAATAGCTCAATTTTAAACAATTTTGCATTGCGTGTTCTAATAAAAATTCAAGTATTCAACAAAGTTAGTTAGATTCAAACTTTTGTGTTTTTCTACTTGGACCAATGACTTGACAGCTCGCTTTAGTATGTTGGGTTATTACATGGACCATCGTCGATCAGTTTTTTGCACTCCACACAACCAAGTTTAGGAACTTTGACATATGTTATATAGCTTTCTTCACTCTCCTCTGTTGCAGCGCCATGTACCACCAAAATCTGCTTATCCGCATTCTTCCACTGCGTCATTGTGACCGTTTTAAGATTGTCAACCACATGATCATCGAACAGGCGGCGCGAAAAGAAATATCTCAGTTTTTTGTGAGGTTGAAAGAGCCAAAAGTAAAGACTAAAGTAGAAAATATAGATATTAATTAAAATTAGCACAGGACGGTAGTGATACCTACGTGTACTTGTAGCCCACATTAAAGGAGTAATGGTTAAGTGACGTGTTGTCGTTGCACACAACACGATGACTGATCATATACTGTCCACAGGCTGTTAGTCCCATGAAGATGTGCCTGCAAAATGCAAATTGCAAATAAGTTTGAGTTTGCACCTTTAGCTTCATAAAGCAGCTTACCCTTCCACAGCGTTGCTGGCCAATACATCCTTGAGATACAATTTCAATCTATTTGGCACTCTTTCATATGGAAGTTTCTGTTTTTGTCCCGCACGTGATCTACCTGAAAAGTATCCTGTTCGCTAGACGGATCCAGGTGAATATACATTTAACAGTGAGTGTGAGTGTGAGCTAGTGTGTGTAGGTGTATAGATGTGTTGTCTATCTACCTCTCTGTCGAACAACATTTGCACCAAGTTTCGCGTACGCGATTGCACTTGTATTGGATGATTGTGCGAGTTGGAGACTGTCGCCTCCTCAGCCTCATCGGAACTATCCACCGTGGAGATATCATCGTCGTCTGATGATACTCCCGACAATGACTCGACGTAATTTTGGTAATCAGTCTCCATTGCCTCCCAGACTCGAAAATCAGACTTAAGGTTTTACCGACATCGGTATAAGAATGGGCCAACAACATGAAAATCAACTAACAGTTTAACAGCAAGCCAAAGCGACGGCAGTTCAAACCCGCCGCACACATTGAGTCCCGTTTGCTATGTTGCACAGCCTTTTTTCTTGTATTTATAAACTTTTACATTGGAAGCGAAAATTTCGTTTATTCCGTTTTCAGTTTACGCTTTTCTAACCACAATGTTGCCAGCCGGCCAAAATGTTGCCACCTGATCGATAGGCTGCCACCCTGTTAAATTCACCGACCTGGCAATATGCATCACTTTGGGTCAGAAGTCTGGCGCCAACTGGCCGATAGAGTTGTGTTGTTTCGTTCAGTTTGCGGCGGTCGGGCGATAGACTTTCGATACGAAGGCAACCGACTATCGATGTCATATTATGAATTCAGCTGTCTGGCAACTTTGTAGCGCCCCATAATTCAAAGTAAAACAAATTTAAGTATTCAATAAATAAATAGTGTTCAATTAGTACTGATTGCATTAAATACATAAAATATTCTTAGGCTAATTTGGCATTTCTAGTGCTCTCCTTCCTTGGTGCTGCAGAAGTTTTTTCTACTGTTTTAACGCCTTCTGCCTCTCGTGCTTCTTGTATGCGCCTCGCACTGTAGAAGGGCACAGGCACTTCGACAGTTGGCTCTGCTCCCATTCCCGTGTTAACTGCTGGAGGTTGTGGTAATAGGGGCTCCTCGCTTGTTTTATTATAAATCACCCAATTATCGGGTCTGAAATGCAAATGGGTTAGTTAAAAAATTCTATTATTTTTATGTTAACTCACCTGTCCGGCTTTGTAAGCACTGTTATAGGCGCAAACGCCATTTTGGTGAGCTGTTTAAGCCGAGAGGTTTCGGCCCGTTCGTCATAGTCAGCGGTCTCGGCTAAAATGTTAGAGCCCAACTGTTTACCTACACTGTCCGAAAAAACTGTAACTTTGCTGTTAACTGTGCTGCGGGTGGAGGTGGAAAGTATCGGCTTGGGCATTTCTGTCACGTACATTGTCTGGGTCGTGTTCAGTAACATGGGAAGCACGTAATTGTCGTCCAAGTAGGTGACGTTCCCCGTCGAGTTTTTCAGTTCCGTTCGCAGGTTACCGTCCTTATCGTATTTTTTGAAAGATACTGTCTCGTTGTCCGCCTGTTTGCCTAACTTCGTAAAGTCGATGTGCTTGTTCGGTTCGTCCTCGTCATAGACGTAATCGTCACTGTTGTCCTGTACACTCTCGTCCTCGGTCACATTGGCCAGAGTTCGGCTCAAGTAGTCAAAGTCGCCTATGTCGAGTTTGTGGTCTGTGTTCGAAATTTCACCCCCTGCCTCCTTCAGTTCCGGCGTACGGGCATAATACGTCTGAGTCTGTGTCGATGGTCTGGGCCCGGCACTTCCACTGGAGAATGGACTTGGATTGCTGCTTTGGGTGAGTTCTCGATCATAATAGAGTTCGCTTTGGCTTGGCGGATATTCTGGTTTGTACGGAGATTGAGAGACATACCCTGGACTTTGTGGACGTGGATACGAACTGAAAACAGGATTGGGATTTGGATCAGGACGTGGACGAATATTAAAACTGAATGTGCTATCGGCGCCATTTGCGCTAGCCACGCCTGAGATACTGCCAAAATTTCCGGAACTAACAGCCGCACTGGAGGCATGCAAATAGCTCGAGGGAGGATTGACGCCTATCTGGGAGCTGGTTGAAACGGGATATGATTCCGAGAACGTAGGCCGCGGTGCATACGCCGAACTGGATGTAATATGGGAGCTACCTCCGCTGAGCGGACTATTTACCACTGAGCTCTCCTGATAAGGACGCTCCTTATGGCCCGTTGAGATCGGACTTGACTCCGGCGCCTGAGTGGGTCGTCGGTTAGCGTTTGGATTGAACCCGTTGGTGGCAAAATTCAAAAAGTTTTGAAAGATGTTCGGTGGTCGAGTCGTGGTACGTCTGTCATCGTTATCGTTAAGGTATATAATAGTCGGTGGTTTTGTCTTTTGCGATTGTACAACTGTATCCCTATGTGTTGGATAATAGGAGTAAATGGGCGTAGTGCTAGCATAGTCTAAGTAGTGTGGTGCATAGCTGTTTTCATAGTTACTGTAGGGTTTGTATATCGTCGATGTCGTGTATTCGGAATATTCTGTTCCAAAGGGTCTTGTCACGGGACTTTTGTTTGTCTGTCGTATATTTATCTCAATTTCGTATTGATCGTTAACGTTATTGGGTCCGTTGAGAACAACCTTCTGAGGGTAGAGCGGTCGACTTTGATACTGACTACGCAGTTCAACTCCCCGTTTTGTTGTCCTCGACAATTTGGACGATTTGGTAGTACGAATAGTGCGGCCAAGACTCGCAGTTGTATTTGTACTTAAATTAAAAATTGTCGGAGTTATTGTACGGTTCCGTTGTCTGTCCTCCGGTCCAATGGCTATGTCCGCGTTCTTAACTTTCGTAGGTTTCTTTGAGTCGGTCACTCGACGTTGGATTCTTTTGTTCGGGGTACGAGTCGGGTCGTCGTTTGTATTTTGTCTCTGTTGGTCATTATCTTTTGGGGGTCTGTCAGTGGTTATTCGATTTGTACTATCGTCGTTTCTTGTTTCTGGAATGTCAGTATCGTTCAGTTGTGTATCTGTATCTGTTTTCGATAGAATTTCGTGGTCAGGAGTTGTCGTCTTATTGCCATCTATAGCGCTACGTAACTCAATGGGAACATTGTTAATGATCACTGTACGTTTGGGGGTTGTACCTGCTGGTTTTCTGGTAATCACGTTCTTTATATTTATCGTAATTTTGGGAGATTTGTCCAACTTGTTATTAACCCCGTTGCGGGTCGGAGTTACATTGCGATTGTTATTGTTGTTTGTCTTTTTCGTGGTTGGTGTCTTGCGTTTTATGTCGAGTTTGTCGTTGACTTTGGTAATGTTACCAAAAGTGGGAGGTCGCTGGAAGCCCGACGATGAGTTAGGACTGAAGTCAACTTGAGGCCTGCCTGGTTTCACACGGTTGGAGAAGCCCGCCTTATCCTCCTTAATACTTGGATCGTTTTGGGATACAATATTGAAAATATGCTCGGGTTGGGGATTTGGCGGCAGGAAAGGATCCTGCTCAAGCCAGGGACTTAGATCAATGGAGCTCAGAATGCCAGTGCCGCAAGTTTGCCGCTCGTTGTCCGTGAATTCGGCAGGAATGAAAATGTGCGGCTGAAAGGTACCACCACCCACTGCCCTACACAAGACCTGTGACAGCGATACCCTTCTGAGGGAGTGCAACTGTGCGGGCGTGAAAGAGCTCTCGAATCCGCTGTTCTCATACCAAAAGCGGTCGCCGCGTCGCGAGTTACTAAATTGCTGGGCTATGATGCAGGCAAAGGTGGGTCCAACTAGTCCACCTACCACGGGTCTTTCTGCAATACCGCCGACAAAGAGATCGATGTCGTGTACACTGCGATAGGCATGTCCAATTCTCTTGGCCGACTCTGGCCCGACCACGTTAGCTAAGGCGAAGACAGAGGAAACTTTTAAGAAGGCTGACAAATATAATATCCAAATAATAGGGGGTTACCAAATTCATCCCAGCTTTGAATGGGACTCAGTCCACATGGCACACGCCATGAGGTGTAAGGAGCCAGGCCATGATCACGTCCGCGCTGTATGTTAATGGCAGCCAAGTCCAAGCCAAATGGAAAACCTGGCGTCTGGAACAAATGATTGGTCAACTCAGGTGTTATGAACTCGTCGCGTTTCAGGGCACGTTGGGAAGCCATTCCCCGCAGCAGACGATGCAGTGAACCCGCTGTGCCAATGTCTCCGCTCTGGAACTCCTCGTGCAGACTGACATCTGTAGAGATGAGATCAGTTGTTGTTCAAATTCCAAAATTGCTGGCAGATATTTAATTAATTCTCTTTATGATCTAAAAGATCACTATTTATTCTTTGCCATGGCAAGCTAATCTTGAATAACTTCTGTATGTATAATCTGATAATTAAGAAAATTTCAGGGTAGATAGAGCACATGCTATTTGATATGTGTACCAAATTTCATGGCTATAGTTCTTTAAATCTTTAATATATATATCTTATTTAGCTACTCTTCCTGTTGCTCATCTTGAATAACTTCTGTATGCATCATCTGATAATAAAGAACATTTCAGGGTAGATAGAGCTGAAGCTAAAAATTCTATGTACCAAATTTCATGGCTATAGTTCTTTGAATCTTTAATATATATATGTTGTTAAACTAACTCTTCCTCTAACTACAATTTCAGAATTTTTTCTATCAATTTTGGAAATGAGACCAGTGTGGGTGGATTAATTAGTCCATTTAACTTACTGTTGTTAATCATATTGTGATGACGATCGCATCTCATGTAGGAATTCTGCACCAGAGAGTGTCCAAAGCGAAAGGCGGCCGAGGAGAAGGCATTGGCCACCGTGGGATTGACCTTTGTTTCGTAGCCCTCGTAGTAACCGGTACTGAGGAGCTCCAAGTCAAACAGCTTGCACACCTCCTGGCCAAGTATGACGGGCAGAAACTCTCGATAGGTAATGTGCTGGAACATGGCGCCCACAATGCGTCTGGTCTCCTGATAGATTTTCTCGTCACTCCAATGGGGATTCAGTTCACTCAACTCCAATGCAATGCGATTGTGCTCACCCACCCACACATGGTGCATGGCCAGCAGACCCGGCTGCTCACCACTGCGTCCGTCTCCGGCTCGTATGCATTGTGTGGCAATTGCTCCTCGTTGGCAGACATCATCTGCCGGATTGCCGCGACCATAGATCAGCAGGCCATTGCGAAAGACGCGTGCATTGTCCGAGGACTTGGCATTGTTGGAGTAAATGGGCGAGGCATCAATGTAGGATGTTGCCTGGTTGGTTTGCTCTCGCCAGGACAACACGCAGTCGCGACGTTGAGCCGGCGCTGAGCGCAGAAACTCCAGGCAGCGCACCTTGAGAGGCGACAGCCAGGGATCGTCTAGCGGGACCTTGATGGGAAAGCACGAGGGATGAAAGTCGTTGCCTCCACAGCAACTGGGTATGGAGCCATTGATGGATCTACATTCCAAATAACAGCATTTAATCCCACATTGATCCAACATCAAATGAATTTTGAACTTACCGTGGCTGCGCCGTCGAGGTCATGTCGTGATCCAACAGCTGACCCCACTGGGCTATCATAAGGGTCAGTGGTGCATCTCCCTCCCGAGCTCCATGCACCAGCAGGCTGACGAAACGGGACGAGGACAATGTGCTGCCATCTGTGGAGCTTCGAACGCTGTCCACGCCATCTCCATATTCCGGAGGCAGAAACCGATTGAATGGCATCTGAGCTGCTCCCCAGCGTGGTCGGCGCTTGTTGTTGCAGGTGCCGTCGTGGGTGCGATACCGATCCGATGCTGGCATGCAGGCAGGTGGATCTCGGACCGGACAAAGCCCCTCAAGCGCCGTGCGGCGCAGTGAGATCTTTTGGGCATGCGATTGACGAGCCAGCTCATCGATATGCTGGAAGCTAAGAGCACACAATACACATCTTTGGTTAACACATCCTCAACGTCAACGTCAGCTCATCCTAATCCTCATCATCATCATCATCATCATCATCCTGGCAACGTCGATGTCAGCAGCGACATGACTGCGTTCAAACTTTGTTTTCGAGTGCTGACTTAAAATGTGGACGGCTTCTATTTATAAAACGTTGAAATTGTACGAAGTTGGAAGTTGGAAGTCGCACGGCCAACACAGAGGCAACACAGAGACAAACAAGTTCGTCACATGGCTGCCGGCGACGTTAAGATGCGAGATCCACCAACAAATTAAGGCAAGTTGCGTTTTCGCTGCTTGTATGTGTGTGCGTGTGTGTGTGTTTGTGTGCGTGTTTGTGTGTGTGTTTGCTGGGAAAACGCATAAGAAATCACACCAGCAACAGATGACTTTAATTTAGCCGCTTTGGCTTTCCATTTACTGCATTTATTAGCAGGTTAGTTTACTCTCTCGCCTAGGGTATAATTAAATATTCGTGAAAACTGCGATACAGCAAAGAAAGTTCTAATTAATCAAGGCATTATAATTATAATTATCAAAATGGTATATATTAAAAAGTTACATTCCAATTTTCGTAACTAAAACTATTCTTTCTAATATTTTGAAATGTTACAGTCTGAGATGGGATATTAATCAAACTCTAACTGAAAATTCCCAACAATATATTTATTTAAATGTTTATTGTTCAAATGATTATTTCAATATTTATCCCCAATCATTAGAAATTCAGTGAAAAGGGATAGAAAAAGACAAAAGTTTTCAGGCCTGAATCTGATAAAATTATTTATTAATTAAGTATGTATTAGGTATCAATTGAGTACAATAGTCTTAGCAGGATTTGTTTTTTTTTTGTTTTAAATGTTATTGTTCGTCTCACGAAACGAGAAATAATAATTTTTTTCATCAAAGTAGACTTTAAGCATTTAGAAAATGAGTTAGGGTATTAGACAGTCAGTGTGAGCTGATCGTGTTATAAATGGTGAAAGTGGAAAATGTCCATTCACACTTTTTGAGCTTATCAAATCTCTGTTTTTCTTTTGGATTTTTGAGTTTATATTTAATTATTCATTTTAAGAGCTATTAAAAAAAGCTCTAAGCGCCCTTTACCTTAGACAACATGGCGTATGCGCAATCGTTAATCTACACGTACACAGAAATACAACCAGGCGCAGCCGCAGCACAGTTCAATGAACCCAATATCGTCGCCACAAATAAATACAAGCAAAAAAAAAAAAAAAAAAAAACAAAAATAAATATGTATATATAATAAAAAGAAATATATATGTATAAATATATAAGACTTTCGTAGTGTGTTGGGAGCTTGAGGCCGAATTCGTGCGGGAGCTTGACGCTTGTAGAAAACGAAAGTCGCGTCTTATTACTTGTTTTTTTTATTTGTATTTGTATCTTTCTTTGGCATATCAGTCGAAGTCGTCGATGCTTGTTGTTTGTTATTTGTTGTTTGTTATGCCTTTTGTTGTTGTCGCTGTTTGATGTAATCAAATTGCGAATGCTGAGACTGTGACTTTTCGATAGACTGCGTTTTTCTTAAAGTTTGTCCAACGTTTGTTGTTGCTATCCAAATGTGCAAGTATTTGTTTCTTTATATATCATTTTATAATTACAATCGCTCACATTCACCCGCTTTCTTCTAATTTGGCTAAATGCTGCTTTTGGCAATATTAACGAATCACATCATCAATATTGATTGCAGCTCATTATTAATTAAATCAACAAAGTTGCACATTTCGTAATTTGATTTTGAGCAATCAGCAAACCAAAACGCGAAACATTTGAAGTGGAAGACACACTGGCGACTGCTTTAATAGTAAATACATATATCAGAGATATTTGAACCTAAATAATGTCACTGTTGAAAATATATCTTTGATTAAATTTATGAAGAACTGTTATTTATTCGGAAAATATTTCTCTATTTAATTATCAATTTCTGGGGAAAAAATATTCGATATTTTAAGTGAAATGTTAATTACATTACTTCAATATCTAAAAACATATTATATATAAAAATATAAAAAAATGTTGTACAAAATATTTATTTTCCTAGTCTCGAGATTTACCAAGTTAAATTGAAGTGTAATTTTGCCATGTATTTTATACCCATGCTTATGGGACATACTTATTGACTTTTTAAGATGATGGTAACGTCTTCGTCATGGATTTTGATTGTTGTCGGCTCATAGAGCAACGCTTTTTTGATTGCAATTACATAAAAGTATTTGGGCAGCTTTGGCTCATTGCACCTACTTTTGGCTACGAAAGCTTTGTATTCGATTGTTTGTGTGGGAATGTGGTACTGCCTTTAAGTGAAAGTTCTGGCTAAGCATTGTCCAATGTGTATGTGGAAAATTGCACGGACATTTACAGAGGCAACACAAAATTAAAACTCAAACGCAAACCCGAACCCGAATCTGAATCTGAATCCGAATACATATACAAACATGAACTCCATTTGAAGCCCCTGCCGAACCCGTTGTGAAAAGTGAAAACTTGCAAACTGGAAAAACTACAAGAGCGGTTGCCCACTTGACTGGCATTTCCGTTGTCCGACCAAAGAGGTCATTTACTTTTGCACTGGGCAGCCAGGCGGGCACCTTTAATTTACCTTCACCTATCATACAATTTGGCTTAACTTGAATGTGTTTTTGTATGTTTTTTGTATGGTCCAGACCATGACGTTAACGTTAACGTTAACATTAACTTGTGCTTGTGCTGGCTTGCAATTATCTGGTATTTCAATGTCAAAGTGAAAGTTGACTCTCAACAATCGTTGACTCTCGTTTCAGCAACGATTTTTGCCGTTTGCTGGTCACATTTTGAAGCACTTTTGTCAGCGCACTCTTCAACTTCAATTCATTAAACAACTTTGGGTGCCATGGAGCCGTAGAACTCGTTAATCAAGCGAGAAAGTTACCGCTGTTGTAACCACTGGGGTGTGTTTCGAGGGTGCAAGGGTGTATTTTGTTTGTTGGGTATTTCTATACTGGCGTCATCATCTCATTTGGACATATTATTGTTATATTGTGATACTTTTTTTTTGCATTAGATTGCTTACGGGCGGACCACTCGAGTGTTCCAACTTTTGCCATGTCTATTCACGAGGGCTGCTTGGTGAGTTTTAGAAGTCAATTGAAGTGAATATCTATTAATGACATGTTAATATCGCTGACCCAGACATTGAAATATTAAGAATTTCATACAATTACATATCGAATTACTGATTATTAAAGATATTTACAAATTTACTAATTTTTAACTTTGCTGCAAATATTGTAAATTTCATGTGAAACCTCTTTCTGATCAGGTATTGATAAAAATACCTCGAATACTCAATGAATTTAAATAATAATTAACAAATTTTTTTTGATGAATACACTTTTTAAGTTTTCGTCCCCCAATCGAATCATTCAAATATTCTATATATTTTATCCAAGATTATTTTAATTTTCGAAAATCGTTTTTTGAAAACTTTTGCAATTATTCTGTTTTTTTTTTTTTTGGGAATACAAGCTGGTTTAAAAGGGTTGACTGTTTTCGACTATTTCCAGAATATAATATGATAGGATTACATTGAATTGATTTGAAACTTCTTGAGCTACCCCTGCATATGGAAATACACTTTGATTTTTAATTATGCGCCATTGGCAATAACTTTGCTCATATGTCAAATGTGGATACGAGGATATTTGTTGGTTATGAGCTGATGCACCCACCCATTGCTGAGACGAGGACTTACTTTTGGCGAAAGGCTTTGGCGGCTTCAATGGTCGCATAGGCGGCCATCTCCCGTTTCTCGGACTCCGTGTTGGGGGCATTGAAGCGGGAGAGGAGAGCGGCTGGATGATTGTCCTGCAGCGTTTGACCTTAGAAGGAACAAAAAAGCGTTTGCAAATATGGTTGACAGCAGTAAAACATTAAATTGCACACACCATTCAGAAGCATTTGTGGTTGGATTCTGCCATACAGCTCGGCCATGGCATTGAGTCCTTGTTGCACACTCTGCTGCAACGCCACATCCATCAGTGTAGGTCGACGGGAGCGGGAGCTCCTCTCATTCTGACCCTGGCTATCTGACAGCTCCCTGGGCACAGTTAATGGCCGTGGCAATTCCTGAGTGGGCGGCTTGCTATGTGCCACAAGACCCTCTTCATGCCCCACCACGATGCACCATGACGTCAGCATCAGCATCAGCATCAAGAGCCACAACTGCGACATTCCAAGTTTATCTCTCATGTCAATGCGGCTACTAAAACTAAAAGAGCATGTCAAACCTTATTAGTCATCTGTAAAAACTACTACTACTACTTCCGGTTACGTTGTTAAGACCCTGTTAATGATACATACTACAACATTACACTTATTGAAAACTTGAAACAAATGAATCTCGACTTCATAAGTATAGTAAGTATAGTAGTAGTAGTACCTGATCGTAGGTAAATCCCTAATTATTTATTTGACTGCAACTTTAAGAAGTCGACAACAGAGATATTTAAAAACAAAAATATAAAACTAAATTATATTTAAGCAAGTTTTATATTAACAGAATAAAATTGTATTGAATATAATATTTTAAAATATCGCGAGCCGAATTTATTTTCAATTATTCTAGAATTCTGATGCATAAACGTACATTGCATATAATTTGATAATATATGTTTTTTATTGAAGCATATATAATATATGTAAGGAGAACTGCGTTTCTGGATATTCTACAGTAGAGCTCACTCGATTGTACTCTTCTAGGAATTTCGTTTTGATTCATGACAAATTAATTAAGCTTAAGTAAATTGATTTATGACTTTAATCTTTCTTATCAATCATACAAAGCTGGTGTGGAAAAGGTAAAATAAATGTATAATTTGATTGCATATTTGTTGTAATATATTATAGCTGCAAGTCATGGCAAATTATTGGACTCCATTTGAATTTATCTGTGGGCAAAAGTGATGAAAAGAGAAAAAAAGTATAAACAAACTAACTGGAATCAATAAATGAGCAAATTAACTTTAATTATGGATGGAGTTGCGAATTTGCGTCGCCAATGTAATGCCAATTGTTGTTGTTTTTATTGTATTATTGATTGACCACAATTATTACATCAACACTAAAAAATGTGCCACAATCTGGAAGTGCAAACTGTTTTTCTTAACGCTTAATTTATGGTTATTTATTTAACAATTACAATCTGCTGCCCACGGTGAATTACTATATAATAACAAAAGGGGTCTTAAATGGTTATGTGATTTTTATACTCTGCCATTTGTTTATTTTATTTATTTTGTTTATTGTGTGCTATCTCTAAATTCAGTTCCTTTGAATTAACATTAAGTAATTCTGCGCATTTTACCAGCTTTGGACGAGTGATTTCTATGGTTTTTCTTCAGCTCTGTGCATATTTTAGCTAAGCATAGTTTTCCTATTTGGTTTTCCCCGTTGTTTGATGTAATACCCGTCCGTACTCGTACATATTAAATGCTTCACTGGACGCATATATATTATACAAAGCATATTAACTGCAATTCATACAATTTGTGTGCAAGTGTTGAGTCTGTAATGTTAATGGTTGTTGCTGCTTCTGTTCAATTGCCCAGCTGTGTGCTGTACACAGTGACGTCGATTTAAGGGGGACTTCCCCCAGGCAAATGCTAACAAATATTTATACCCGTTACTTAAAAAATAAGTAAAACGTTAAAATAAGTATATTTTGTTCGTTGGAATGTTTGTAACATAAAGTATATATATTCTTGATTAGCATCAACAGCCGAGTCGATATAGCCATGTGTGTCTGTCCGTCTGTCTGTCTGTCCGTCTGTCTGTCTGGCTGTCTGTCCGTCTGTATGAACAATAGGATCTCGGAGACTAAAGGAGGTAGAGTAACCAAATTTGGCACACAGATTTCTATATACCCCAAATCGTAAAATACCACCACACCCACAGTTTTAAAGATTTACGTTTTTTATCGCATCAAGATCGGACAAGTAGAACAGCAGCTATGGAAAATTAATGTTTTCAAAGTATAGCAAGTAATTTCTTTATTGAAATAATTATTGAAATAAGTCGGGATCTCGACTATAGCCTTTCCTACTTGTTTTGATTTATATTCATTTTGGATGTACAAGTAAATATAACGACTGTTTATACTACTTCAAAACGCCAAATCTTGTATAAATTTTAGTCTCTTAATGCAGCTTTCAAATTAAAAAAATAAATTGTTACTACTATGCACCTGAAAAATGTGTTCGATAGATAATTACCTTTCATTTTAAATGACTATTAAAATAATTTATTTAATTGTTATAGACATTTTTGATAATTACGGCAAATTACTTGTAGAAATAGTTTTTCCCATTAATCACATTATACAGTACTCGGAAATCATCAAAACATAAGCCTATAGATGAAGTTGGTTGCCAATATGGCTATCAAATAGAATGTTGAATAACTTCTAATCATTATTTGATTCGTTTAATGTATTTAAATTTTAAATTTTAAAACTTTTTAATTGAAATTACAATTGTTTAATCAATAAATAAATTTATATATAACTTCAAGTCAATTTGCAAACCCTGTGTATTGTTTTAAAACACCGCCCATGACACTGCACTTAAGTCGTTCATAATAATTTAAATTTTCTATTTGTTTTTTGGTTTTTTGAAAACAAATTATGCAATTTGGTTTGCTGTCTGACCAAAGCAATTGATCATACTTGCATAAGGCCCTTTATTTGGCTCCTCTAAGCAGCCCACCCACCGCCCACACACCGCCTGCACCACCTCAATGCACCTCAATGGAGCAGTACCTCAGTGCGGCCTTCGGTTGTAGCCAGGAAGTCGTTGTCATAGAGAAATTATCCAGGCCAGCGTCAAAACGATTTGTTCGAAGGCGTTCAAAAATTGCTAATGCTCTTCTTTTTTTTTTGGACACGCTCACTTAACTGCAGGTAACTGTGGCAAGCTCGCCATTAGTGGTAATCAATTTTCATGATATTTTTGCAAAACGGAAATTGATTTACCCAAAGTGCTGATTGCCGTCTAAATGATTAACACCTGTCGCAATTAGCTACAGATTTTCTCAAACACTTTGGTTGCTTCGATGTATTGTAATGGGAGGCAATGAATGCTCTTCAATTGATATGATTAAGATTAAGATGAGTTCCTGTTCCTTGTCCTGTTTCTCTTCCTCTTCCTGGCACTGTTTCACTTTTACGAAAAGCGTGCGCCGCACAAAATAGAAACTTTTTCGCGTTTGTATCTTTGATCGCCGTAAACCGAACTAAATCGATTCTCACCTTACAGCTGGCATTAGAAGCCAAAAGACACACTGAAGTCAACCAGAAACAGAGCCATGAGACATGCCACAGCTTCCACGACTCGCGGCGTTGCTCACCGAAAATATATGAAGAAAAATACAAAAAAAAAATACAAAATACATATAAAATGATCAACGTCAAGAGTTCCAGGCGAACGACCAGTTCTCGCTGTCCAATGGGGCTAAGACTGCTGCTGCTGTTGGCATCTGGTGGTAACAGTTGTTTTTTCCACTCTTCCATATGTTTATTATTTATTTTCAGTTTGGCGCTTATCGCCACTGCCTCTCGCCGCCTCCTCACCTTCCGAAAGCTGTGACTTTTTTATTCAGTTTTCAAATTGAGAGATAAAATAGCCGGAGGCTGCAAAATATACGTCTTCATCCGCCGGCAGCTCGCATCAAAAAACGCCCAGCTGGATATTTTGCTCTCAGCCACAGCCCCCTTTCTAGACATGCCTCCGCCCCTGTCCCCAGTCACGGCATCGATAACCCGCTCGAGCTCACGCTTATCGTCCGCCTCATCGAACTGCTTTCAATTAGAAGAGAAAGTTCTTGCCACAAGAAAAAGTGAAAAAATCTCAACGCACACAAACAGCACACAAAGAAACATTTCACCAGGGGGCAAAGATGCTTTTACTCTTAGCCAACTTAGCTTGAACAAAGCTGAAGGGAACGGAGAACAGCGAAAAGATCTTAAAAATTGCACCTCATAAATTAAGCAGTTGATGTATCATCACGATGTTGAAAGAGTGAATCGCTTACAGCTGACTTTGTCCGTAATTCACTGTAACTTAGCGAGCGAGATTCCAAGATTAACAAAGGGGAAGTCCCAGTAACTAATTGAAGGGGGAAGCAGACTTAAATAAGCATCAGACAAAAGACAATGACAGTGAGACAGCGAGTATTTGTCATAAGATCAAGCTTGGGAGGAGTATGTTTAATTTATCAATTGTTATCCAAATTTCCTGGATTTTTGTAAGAATCTAATATAAAATTGATATAGAAATATTTTTTAATACTTACAAACAAAGAATTTCGATTAACTTATTCTCGTTAAGTGACCACATTTTAAACATACATCCGTATATATATTTCTTATTTATTCTTTATTTAAAATCTGAGTCTCGGGTAATTATAATTTTTTCTAAGCTACACATTCAGACTGGTCTATTTAATACTTTTGTATGTTAATATTAAGAAATAATTGTAATGACCATTGGACTGAGATTTCATGACATACTCGTATTAGCTCAATCGATAAGATGGACATATATTATTTAAGATAAGCGCAAAATGATTAGCAATGCGACAATAAGATACGTGTGTGTTTACAACAAGTTCGAGCAGCCAATTGCTAATTGTCAATTGGTCATTATATAGTTTCAATTGACTTGCAGTAACGGACAAGGCTGTTTCATCAACAAGTTTCCATCGTCAATAGAAATGCCTCGATCAAGCGATCTAAACATGCGCCTTATATGCCTTACGTAAATTAAGTATACGTAAGCAAATAAATTTGCCTGACATGAGCCACGCACTTGGGTAATTGAATTCAATTGATCTGAGTGTGTACTTAATAAACCAGGAGGGAGCGAGAGAAAACAGAACAGTGAGAGCAAACAACAAACGCTGACTTTGATCCATCAAAAGCTTTGTCCCAAGAGCGCAGAGAGAATGCGAGAGGAATAGGTCTTCGTAGGCGTCAAACTGAAATGAAATGAAACGCGACTGCGACGGTGACGGCGACTGCGGTGACAGCTGCGTCAACGTTTGATTCTGTCTCTGCTTCTGCTTCTGCTGCTGCTGCTGCCTCTGCCTGCTGCTCTGATGACGCTTGTAATGTGCTGGTCAACGGCAGAAGCAGACGGAGAGAGGCAGACTGTAAAACTGAGACTGGGTCACTGTTACGAGCGTAAGAATCAGTAAGCGCTATGTACACTAACACACTAACATGCTCTCTCTAGCAAACGATGGACTCTGAGTCGCTGTCAGAATCGAGTCATAATTAGAAGAGAGGCAGACAAAGAAGCAGAAACTGAGCGAGAGCGACGCGACGCGACGTCAGCTTTGGATAAAGAACCGTTTGCTTTTGTATTTGAGACTGTGTTTGAGACTTCGCTTTCATTTGGCATCTTTTACTTTTCTCAATTGCTTTATTGTAATTCATAATTTATGCTTTTTTCATTTTATTTTTATTTCGCTGGGTTTTTTTTTTACTTTCACACTCAAAAAAGTTTTAAGCATTCAACAATGACAACGGGAACGACAACAAAAACAACAACAGAGTCTTTATTTTTGACGTGGACAACGCCCACGATTTATTTGCTCCTAACTCTTTGCGGATAATCTTATTTCATCGATTTGAATTTTCTACCTTTACCTTTTTTTTGTGCGTATTTTCGACTAAAATTAAATTGAATATCTCAGAGAGTATAATGTCAAATTTTTTTGATTAAAAAGTTGGGATTTTATTTGCATTTCTTGAGTGTTATGCTAAGTTTAACGTTATAAATAGACAGTACATATATAGCGTAAAATTATTAGGTATAATAAATATAATGTACATATGTATACATATAGGCAGACATTTTCCCAGGTCCTGTTAATGTTTAGCTAGTTTCGAAAAGTTCACGGTCAGTGTAGTACATTATTTCGATTATTTTTCACTTAGCCAATTCAGATACGTTTCCATTTCACTAAAAATCACTTGAGCAAGCTAAAAACAGCTTTTATATGGTATTTGTTTTAGTTTTCTTTTGTTTTTGTTTTTGTTTTTATTGATTTGTTTTCCTAGTGAATTGCATTCCAAGTTGTTCATAAAAAGGAACGATATCAACTGTAGCCAGAGTTTAGTACTCGTATAATTATCAAATTATCAGTATTATGTATATAATATGTATGTGTGTGTGTGTGTGTGTGAATGTGCAAGAGATATGTCTGCGTATGTGTGTGTGCTTCGCTTTAACTCCGACTTCGACTGCGACTGCGACTGCGACTTGTGCCTGGAAATCTCCAGATGCGGCCCCCAAAAAGTGACACAGCACAATCGAAAATTTGTTTTAAAATACGAGTAAATATAATATGTATATATGTGTGTGTGTGTGTTTGTGTTATTGTGTGAGAATCGCACTTATATGTAAAACAAACTTAAAGCTATGCATAGATCTGCGTATGTGTGTGTATGAGTATATAACTAAAGTATTGCACTATAAAATATTATGTGTAGTTATAAATATCATTAACAATTTACAAGTATTTTCTTTCAAATATAATTTTATCCTCACTTGAATAAGACTTGCACCCAAAGAGCCCTTGGCATATTTCATTCCCGATCAAGATCAGAGAATTGAGCGAAGCTTACTCATAGATAAAGGAAATTCATGAAGAAACTATTTGAAACTAGTAACAAAATATAGTGGAAAATTTGTAACGATTAATGTTTTAAAACAGGTAAATTGTTTACTGAGAGTAATTCCAATAGAGAGACAGATTTAGATGCAGATATAGATACAGATATAGAAACATCGCAAACAATCGACTGTGTGTGTGTGTGTGTGTGCAAAAGAGTTGTTTGTGATGTGTGTTTGAAATAGGGATATGATTTTAATGGTATTGGGAAAACCATTTAACAGCACGGAATGTGATTTCTGTTTTTATTTTCGTTTTTAAATTAAATTCAACTCTTTCTACACACTTGTCCAACAATTGCCTTGTCCCTTCTTAAACACATTGAAGCCTCTAACATGAGCCCCCGGGCTGAGTTCGAGTCCGCGACAGACATTTGAAACATATTCCAAATATGTTGTATTACGCCTGATCTGGAATTTTCCGCACAGCACTCGGATTACACAGCTCGACAACTCGACAACTCTGCTGCCTGCCGGACTGAATTGACTGGTGGACATCACTAACTGCCACGCCCAGTCTGCAGTCCACAGTCCGCTGTCCGCCCACTTTTAGTTACGTCTCTCGCCGGCACGCGTCGCCGCATGCCGTGATTGTTGTTGCTCCTTGTCGCGTAGCTCCTTGATGGCGCCCACTGTACCAAACATCACCTTGGCCGTCAGCTGTGTGTGATGTGCGCTGCTGTTGTTGTTTTTGCTGCTCGAGTTCGCGTTGGCGTCCCGATCCAGACCCGCATTCGCATTGGCGTATGCACTCGTATAGGACACGTAGTTGTTGTTGAGATCGCGACCGCAGCTGCACTGATGCGACATGTTGCACGTTGTTTTAGCTAGAGTTGTACTTGTAGAATCGACGATCGATCGATCAATGCTCGACAATCACAATGACAATGACGTGCGATCTGTATCTGGGATCTCGATCTGTATTTCCAATTGATCTCTATGCAATAAATAGTCTTCTGCTCAGTTGATCCGCTTGTTGAAATGTTGAGTTGTTGAATGTTGTATGTTGTGTGTTGTGTGTTGTGTGTTGTGTGTGGTTTGTGGTGTGTGGGCTGCTCGTTGAACGCGCGTGTACACGAAACAAAACGAAACTCAAAGTAAAGTCGTTTCTGCTCCTCGTAATTGTCGTGGTCGTCACCGTCGTCCGATAGTCGCTCACACTTTCACAGACTCACTAGAACTAATTTCGAAAAACTGTGGTGTTGTTTTTGTGGCGTTACCAGCCAACCAGCCAGCCAGTCACAGTCAGAGCCACAGTCAGCGTCGACGACGACGACGACAGCGACGGCGACGTCAACGACGATGAGCACCGAGTATCAAAGAGAGCGGACGAGAGCGCGTGCAGAGCACGAACGTCAGATGAGCGCGTGTGAGCCACATGGGAGCCAAACTGAGCGCCAAAATACAAATCCAACAATATGAGAAAAACAACAAAAATAAATAAAACTGGCTGCTGCTGCGATCATTGCTGGCGTTTGTTATTGTTGTTGCTGCTGCTGCGACTGCGGCTGCCGATGCTGCTGCCGCTGGTAAACGTTGCAGTGAAATGATAAATTTCTCTACACTTTGCAGTTGATCCACACTGGTCTGCGTCCACTCGAAAACTGACTTAAATATTTCATTGCAATTTCTTACTTAAAATAATATTATAAATGTAACATTATTGGACTTATTTGAAAAAGTGTTCATCTTATTTGCAGAAATACTTTGTACTGAAATATATGCTGACTCTAGTCTGTCGATTTATAATATCGCAATTAGTAGGAACAACACTTAGAACTTGATTCTGAGACATTTAATTTTTGGCATAGCGTCATAACTCCGCCGACATATCTCCGCCGTTTTACAAACGACATATCTCCGCGCGGAGATATGTCGTTTTGAAACGAAATAACTCCGCTCGGAGATATGTCGTTTCAAAACGTCATATTTCCGAGCGGAGATATGTCGCTTGAGAGACGGCGGAGATATGTCGTTTCAAAACGTCATATCTCCGCGCGGAGATATGTCGTTTGTAAGACGGCGGAGATATGACGTATTCAAACGACATATCTCCGCGCGGAGATATGTCATTTGAGTCACGGCGGAGATATGTCGTTTGAAAACGTCATATCTCCGCGGAGATCAACGGCGGAGTTATGTCGTTTTAAAACGACATATCTCCGCCAGAAAAAAGCGACATAGCTCCGCCTGCAAAATGCACTGGGCGGAGATATGTCGGCGGAGATATGACGCTATGCCTTAATTTTTCTGTAAAAAACCATGTGAAATTGAAGATAAATTCAGACTTGTAAAGTTGCTAGGTCAATGGCTTGACCAACTTTGAACTGTCATAACTTTGTCAAAACTTAACCGATTTTTAATCGGCATGTCATTTTGATCATGATTTGGTCTTTTAATTCATTCAGCATTCAAATTTTATTGATTTCTTAATAAAAATTATTTTTTGCACAAATTTGATTTTGAAGGTAAGGGTCCCCCCTTTGAAATTTTGAAAACTTTAAATTTTAAATCTCAAGTTTTCACTTCTAATCGACTCCTTATATCATAATTAGTATAAAACAACACTTAAAACTTGATTCTAAGGCAATTCATTTTTTTTGTAAAAAATCATTGAAAATCAGACAAAAATTTTGATTTGAAAAATAACTATGTGCTATGCTAACTTTGAAAAAGATTTAAATTAATTTTGTTTAAAAAAAATGACTCTCTTGATCTTGGTTTTGATTTGAATGCAAAGACTTTATTTAGAATATAAAAAATTTTAATTGTAAAATCTCCAGCTTAGTATAATTTTATATTTTAATATTATTAAGTATTCAATTTTTAATTTAGTTGCAGAAATATATTACTGAGTCAGTGTGCTGAGATGGAGATCGTGGATTAGGATGCTGCTGCTGCCGCTGCTGCTGCCGCTGATGACGATGACGTCGCGTCGCGTCGGCGAGAGCAGAGACTTGACGAGCTTCAAGTTAGGCTGTAAGCTGCGCGCGAGAGCTTTCTTGATTGCAGTGTAGTTTCTAATGGACGTTTACCGTAATCGCTTGCCCCCGCCACCTACAAGCTGGTCATGTAATTTGTGCTGCCTGCGTCGGCGCTGCGCTTGTGTAATCTTTTCGCCTTCGTCGTCGTCGTCGACGTCGTCGTCAACGTCGACTTCGACTTGGTTGTTTTTTGTGTGGCAGCAAATTGCGTTGTATTTTTGTGATTTTATTTATTCGTTTTTGTTTATAACAATTTGCGAATTCCAAACGCACACTCACAACAAAAACAACAACAACAACAGCAACAACGAAAGCACAACAGCCAACTATAAATGCACGCGCGTGAGTCTCGAGAGTCGCTACTCGCCGCCAGGTGAAAATCACTAAATACTGCAGCCGACTCACCTGTTGCCTCTCAGATTCAAAGCAGTTATTGTTGTTGCTGTTGTTGTTGTTGTTATTTTACTGGCATTCATCAGGTTTCATTCACCTTTTGGCAGCAAGCAGAGACAGCCATAAAATTGTATATAAATATATACATATATGTATGTACATAGTTTGGAAAGACAAAAACTTTTGTCTATGTGGCAAAGTTAGTTTCATTTACATAATTGGGATACAAATAGGCAAAACAAGTGCATGACTGAAATCACGTTTACAGCCCTGTTTGGTCTAGAGGTGGATCTTGTTGTTGTTGTTGTTCCTGTTCTTGTTTGAACAGCTGCAGCTGTGAATCTGACTCTGATTGTGATTGTGATGCAGATTGTGATTGCGCATACGCAACGTTGTGCGGCCAAAGGTCTAAAACGGAAGCAATATTTGCAAAGCAATGTTGAACCTGACCTCATTTGATTCTAAACGATATTCTAAGTTCCCCAGTCACATTACGAATGCATGACATAAACGTGGCTAACGAAGGGGAAAGAGATGGAGAGAGAGCGCATTCGCTTTCGATCAAGTAGCCATATCACTTTCGTCCATTTGCCAGTTGCAGAGTGGCACTACCAGTTTTCTCCAAGAACTTCAAGTTGACCCATATACTTGAGCACACACATACACACACACACACACACACACACACACACTCTCACACACACTCTCTCTCACACACAGCGTCTTCGCCTTCAGTGGGTGGCAGCGTCAACAGCAAGAATGTCGAGAGAGAGCACAGCAGAGAAGGAAATAGAGAGCGAGAGAACGACAGAGCAGAGCATTGAAGAGAGCACATTAGAGCGACAGAGCGAATGATAGACAGAGACGGAGGGAGGGAGAGAGAGAGCGAGCGAGCGAGTGAGTGAGTAAGCGAGTGTAAGTGTTGGCGCTTTGTAGAGTTCGAAAAGAAAGCGAAAAAGAAATTTCAATGCAGCGAAGCGTAGAATGGATAACGCATTCATACATACATACATATGTAAGTATACACACAACAACAAAGTCGACGCTGACGTCGACGTTGACGCTGTCGCAGACGTTGACGTCGACGCTGACTGTTCACCTACTTCTGGCCCCGGCAGCTGCTCTGCCAGCGCGTTCCAAAAAAAGTGTGTCACTGAGAAGAAACCGGCAGCAAATGCCGCATGGAAGAGAGCAGCATTCTTTCTGCTGACTTTCTGTCTCACACTCAAGTTTACGACTACACATACATACAGACAGAAGAATTACACACACACACACGCACACACACACACACACGCACACAAATTACAAGTACTATATTTGTATGTACTTTGCACTTACTTATTGTAAATATCGCCAGCCTTTAGAGTTCTTATTATAATTCTATACGCTTTGAATATAAATATATAAACTGATTAAGTATATACATATATGTATGTGTGTGTGTGTGTGTGATCTTGTGCTGACTTTTGTTAGTTGTTGTTCTTGCAGATATCTAACGCCACATAAGTTCATCTGGATCTCAAGTGCATTTTGCATTGCAATACGATATATTTTTTTTCTCATGCGCCGAATCAATTAAAATCCAGCTAAAAACTTGTTGTGGGAAAAATCGCCGAAAGCCTGCATAAAAATCGTGATTACAATTTTATCGTTGTTGTTGTTCTTTTTTTTTTGTGGTTATTGTTGTTGTTGTTGTCATCTAACAACTACAAAAAATGTTTTCTTTGACGTTTATTTTTCTGCTTATGCATTTTTTTTTTGTTTTTTGGTGGGAAGTTTGTTTCTGCAGATGTGTGTTTGCTACGCTGTGTGTGTGTGTGTGTGTGTGTGTGTGTGTGTGTGTGTGTGTTGGAGTAGGTGTGGGCTAAACTGGTTGGACGCTTACTGCCAGCCTGACTGTGGTTGGTATGGTGCAGGTTTGTTGCCCCCGTATCCGTAGCCGTAGCTGTAGCCGGTGCTGCAAATGATGATTTATTGCTGAACTTGTCTTCTGGAACACTAAATTGAAATTACTTGAACGCCGGCCTGCAGTTGTTGTTTTGGCCAAGATATCTACACTTGATATCCTCGATTCGCTGTGACAATGACAGGCTCAAAAGTCACACAAACTCACAAAAAGTATACCATATGCCACGGAACCGGGCTAATACACGTAAGTAAGTCACACACTCATTGGCCAACTGGGAAATTTATGAACCTGTTCCGGTGTGCAACACCGCGACCTTTGAGATTAGTGGCTAACACGCCTCGAACACTTGGTCAGGCTATGATCTGGATATGGATATGGATATGGTGGTGGATATGAAGACCATGCTCGTCATAACTAATCGCTATCAGCGCCAAGATTTATGATCGATTTACTGTGGTGAATTTAGTCGACTAGCACCTGCCCAGCATTTTCAAAATAACGTGGTATCTCCATGGCCTGACATCACTTGACGTCATATGCAGTGCATTTGTTGTTGTTAATATTGTTGTCAATATTGGTTCGCATTCAAACTCATATAAATGTCACACGTCCCGCAAATCTCAATGCAATTTCAAAGCTCATCATGATTTGGCCCCATAATTTCACGCTGTGCGTCCTACCATTAAATGGCATTACGTATACGCCCGAGCGGCAATTAGCACAGTATACTGTACAGCACACAACATCATGTCCCCCGGGAACATCACATCGCGCCACTCTTGTCCCATTCCCAGCATGTCCCCTTCCCAAACTTGCACCAATATTTTCACAATATTTTGCAATTAGCTAACGATTTTTGTATTAAGTAGTTAAACTATTTACTGTTAAACACTCAGTGGGTGGCAAATTTCTGATGGCCGATTGATGATGGCTTCTTAAGTTGGCAATTCGCCTGCACTGAATTGCCATTCCGGAATTACTGGGATACTTTCCAGCTTAAGGCAGTGGAAACAAATTAGTGTTAGTTGGTATCCTTGATGTTCATATTAGTTATTTTGCAAAGACACTTAGAAAAACACTTAATAGAACAGCTCCGATATGAATATGAAAAAATATTTCGTTTTCTGCTTACCAAAAGATTTTGTTGACAATTTCTTTTGGAAATTGTCGTATTGTAGGAGTCGAGCCCCAGCACTAGCTAAAGATCCACGGGACCTCTCCAAAAAAATGTATTTCATTTACCAAAAAAAAAATACTCTGCTGGTTTTCAAGATGATTTTCAGCTGTGAAATTAAGTTTATTACTGCAAACTGCAGTAAAGAAAACAAAATTGTGTGTATTTCAATAATGTAACTATCGTATTTTTGTTTTTTATTTAAATAAAACCTGATAATAATTAAAATGTAGAGTTAATTTAAATTAGTTGTCTTTTGAATATGAATTTTGATTCACATAAAATCTAAGTTTAAATTTAGACAAATAAGTTGCGAAACATTTAAATGCAAAACGACAGCTTTATATCGCTTTCAGGCAAATTGTCGTCAATGGAGTTTCTAGAAGTTAACATGACATTTGTGAAACGTTAAAATAGCGTGCAAAGTCAAAGGCAGCCGAGTTCTGTTAAAAATAAAATAAATAAAGGCCGCATAAAATTCCATGGCGTTCCATGACTTTTGAAATGTTACAGCTACAGTTAAGGGATGCGCATATCGGGATGGGTATATGGGTATATGGGTTTATGGGCATATGCAGACAACAAAAAGGGTGCATGTCATTTAAGCTGTCAGCTGGTTGGTTGTCTGCCACAAAGCAAAGCAATAGAAAAAGGAATACAAAAGCAACAAGAAAAAGTACAAGAAAAAATCGAAATGGAAATGGGAAAAGCTTAGAAAAAGTCGCTGGCAGGCAAACGGCAAGTTCTCAGCATTTGACTAATGCGCAGCTCGGCTAGTTGACAATTTTTCAATGAAATTGAGAAATAGTTGGTCACATACTTACATGCATGCATAATGTTCCGCCCACACTTTCCACTTATTCGGTTCTTGTGTAGTGCAGTGTAATAGCGGCGGTTTATAAGGCACACTAATGAGACACTTTATTATCAGCAGGTGACTTTAATCAGTCATCGCCTTCTTACTTCTTTCTTCTAGATCAGTAATCAGAACCTGCTGAATCACATGATATCAAATCTATTACAATATTTTTTTTTTAATCTTTCTATTACAATTTTTAAAAGTTAATCATTTAAGAACAATACATTTTCTGTAACACCGGTATTTAAATTGGATGTTTTTGCTTGTTTAAAATTTCTTGCCAAATTCTTCTATTGCTCTGCTAAGTCTCCAATTTGCGACATCACACACAGTGTTAACCACGTTAATGAGGAGTTGAGTGCAACTTGACTTCAAGGCCAAGATACCGGCCATAGCCACTTGTTACATCCTGTATTCTCCTGAACGGTGGTAACCAAGTTACAGTCGAGTTACAAGGAAGCAGCGTGGTGAAATAGATAAACACAAATTCACCACAACAAAACACACCACAACACACATTGTCGTCATTCGTCGTTGACTGTTGCTTTTCCCGTGGGCGTTAACACTGTACTGATAACAAACGCGCGAAAAGCCCTCGGCTGGCTCATATAAGAACGAACGTTTTAGCCACGGAGGATTCAAAAGTTAACCGACATTTGATCTGTCAACGTGCAGCAGCAAGTTGCCTGCCGAAAGGACAATTTACTCATTCTTGAGATTTAGTCAGTGTTTGTGTCAAATCCTGTGCATAAAATTATTTGAAACTTTTTCGGTAATTTGCGTTTTTCAATTGTTAATATTCGTAAACTGCGCGTAAAAGTTTTCTGTATTTTAATGTAAGTAATTTACTTATTTAAAAAAAGAATATTTAGTTTTCCAACAGTAAAAATTTTTATGCTTAACAAATTATTCACATTTTTTAAACAAATTCAAAAACTTTGGTCTGTCTTTAATTATTTCCGGGATTTCTTGTTCCTTAACTTTAGACATATTTGAAAATTTGATGGGCCAATTTCGGCAAGTGACACATTCTTTCTTATGTAAATGTGTAATCCAAAATTAAATTGAAATAATTTTATTACTTTGATTGAGTTAATTATGCAGTGTACTTATTTTAAAGTTGACAAATTGTAAATCTCAAATTTGTATTATTTAGTCGTGAGTTGCATAATTAATTCATTTTTCCAGTTATCAATTTCTATGCAAATTAGTTTCAATTCCAATGCTGTGTCCTTTACAAGTAAGGAATATTAAAAATGCGAGAGTCTTATCACATAAGTGATTTTCAAAATATATACAGAGATAATTCAAATAAAGAGCTCCTACAGTTTTTTACAAATTACATCTTGACTTATTTCATCAATTAAACATACTCATAATTCAAATTTTACACAAGTTTTACATTCTTACATACGTTAGTGTAAGATTTGATATAATTCCAATTCTTAGAAATATTTTAAACAATAATAAAATTAATCAAATTATTTGTCTTACGGAAACGTAATTTTGTTTAAATTAGATTAAATAAGAGCTTCAAAAATTTAAGAAACAAATGTTTTTAAACAAGAAAGCTTTATACAAGCTTAAAACAGTATATTGATATATTAAAATAAATAGTAATAAAGCAAACTTAAAGACAATATCGTAATCAAATATGTTTATAATATTTTTTGTGATTCAATTTTATTTGCCTATTTATAAAAAAGTTGTTATGTTTGAGAGTTTGATAGTACAAAGTTGGAAACTGAATGAACTAGCCCCCAAAAGTATGCAATTTTATTTCAATCGAAATTTCTGACGCTAAAAGATCTAAGGAAAATGGCCAAATCCAATACAATTTCAATTGCCAGGAATAGGAAAATAAATTTGATTACGGGAATCGCTCGCAGCGTCAAATGTCATGAATGAGACAAAGAGGGAAAAGATCCGAGGGACAACGGGGCGTATGGAGGATATGTCATGTAAAAGCGTTCGCAAGACCCAAACAAAACAGGCCTTAAGACAAAAGACAAGCCCCAATCAAATTGCAATTAAATCAATACCACAAAATATCCCAAGAGCATGATACAAAAAAAAATTAAATAAACAAATCGGAAGACTATTGTTGATTGATGGGAAGAAGATGAAGAAAAATAATAGAGATAGTGTGTTGCCGCGAGCAACACTTGTTGTAAACATATTGTTTACTTGGAAAATAGATAAATAAATAATTTAATTTATTGCCAAATGAAAAGAAAGCAGATTGTAGCCCCAAGTGAACTGTGGCCTTTTCATTCGAGGTTCAATGGCTAACCGCCATAACTTGACGTAAAGAAGTTAGCCACTTCATTACCTGAGCATAACTTAATTAAGCAGCTTACCCACTGAGGGTGTTGTTACCTTTTGTGGCTTTTAATTTAAAAAATAAAAGAAAAAGAAAATGAAAATATGCACAAATTGCGTGCGTTTCAATTGTGCACAGTTAATTTTTGCCTCATTTGTAAAGCTTTACCTGCGGCTAAAACGTTTAAACTTCAGCTGTGTAGACATATGTGTATCTACATAGATACATATATACAGACACATACATATTATACGAGGTGAGCTGAAATCGTTGTTCCTCTTGGTCCTTGCTGCTCTTATCCTTTTTTGCTCGCCATCCACCTTCTTAGCGTCTTGGCATCTTGGCCAATTTGCCAGGCATTGCAATTTTTGTAGCCGTGGCAGCAAAGTTTTCCAACTTAATTAGAAAACAGCAAAGACCCTTTTGAATTTCCGCTGCATTTTCGCCAGCGGACAATCTAATCGCCGCGACGGATATGAGAAAGCCAGAACAGAATAGAACAGAACAAAACTGAAAAGACCTGGCCAATGGGCCATGGCCAGGCCACCAAAGTTATGACCATAAATTCATAAACAGATAATACCGTCGTGGGCATCATCACCAGTTAAAGTCTCTTTTGGACAGCGGGAAAGGTTTATTGTTTTCAATATTGTGGCAACAAACAAGGTTTTATTGTTAGATGATGCGTTGAAAGAAGTTTCGCTTTGCAGATTTACGATTGTGCTGCAAATGTCAACATTCGCATTTACGCTTACATTCACATTCACATTTACACGTATGTATATGTATATCTATAAACTTATGATGCCGCTTGATAAAGACCCAACGAATGTGACGATGTGACGATTTTCCGCCTATTATCAACATCGCTTTCATTGTGCGGCGTGGAAAATTCGCAGCTGTTGCTGCCACGATTGTAAATCATGGCAAGAAGGGTCGCATCTGGCCTTGATGGCCTTGCGGTTGCTGTTGGTGTGTAACCTGTTGCATGATTTGTTGATGTTCATGTCGCTGTTGCACATGCAAGCAACAATTTATGACATCCAACGTTGCGTATGTGTAATTTATGAAATGCAAAAGCGTCTGTTACAATTAACACAATATGCGCATCTCTAATGTTTGCACATCATTATGTGAGACAGCGTGAACCGGGGATTCGATGCGGCATCAATTGGCACTAAGAATTAAGCCTCGTTAAGCTCCTTGCCAGAAGGCCAGCAAGCCTTGAACTAATGGAAAATTTTAATGTCTTGTCTTGTCTTTTGTTGTCTTAAGCGGCGACTTCATTTGCCTGTGCAAACAACAAGTGGTTTGTCAAAGACAACTACAAGTGCAATAGCACTTGTGTTGGCCAACAGTTGCCCCAACGGCTGATACGTGCCCCGAGTGTCAAGCACTTGCAACTGATGCGGCCAGGAAGTGGCAAATGCATTCAGATATGGCAAACACAACAATAAAATGGCGGCGGCATGTTCACTTCCATTATGTACTTTCAATTAAAGACGATCCCTCGAAGCGTCACATTGACAACACTGGTAAAAGTTGATGGCCTGATACTGGAGATACCAGATGACTGACACTTGGACCCGGCAAAGTGTTTGCTGTATAACCAACTAAAGACAGCTGTCAGCCACTAACATTTGCTTCGACTTAAAGCCAAAGAGTGTGGCCAACTTAATTGCCGCATCATTCGCGGATTAAGTTCTATACAGAGCACAAAGTCAGCAAACCTCCGGACAATGCTACCGTAAAGGTGACAGCCAACATCAACGCCCAACGGAGTAAAACTCATTTTGCGGAGAAAACTTAATTCTTTATGGGTTCAGGCAAAGGGAAGTTAATACTACAAGCTGAAGATTGCAAGGCCAGCAGAAAACTCGTCTACTGCACTTGAAGTTTGAAATTTTAAGCTTCTCCTCACGTTATTGTAACTGAAAAGCTAAAACACAATTTTAAACATTCCATTGCGTTTGTTGCTGTTTTTCTATTTTCGTTTTTCGCTTTTTGTTATTGTTTCTCTTTTCTTTTTTGCTTGTCGCCAGCCTGTCAAAGCTCGGAAATTTGTTGCCATTTGACATATGTACTACGAGTACGTACGTGTGTGTATATATTTCATGTGTGTGAGTGCGGAATTCCTAAACATTTCCTTATACAGCTTGGAGTCAGAGTAGGGTATATTATTTTACTAAATATCTAATGCTTAAATTAGATATATCGTATTTGTTATGACATAAGAGTTATAAATCCATTACCACACAGAAGTAGTCATCGTTAATTGAATATTAAAATATAGATATGTATACTACAAACCACAATAATTATTTACATAATAAATGGCTATTTTTGTCTCAATTTCTATAGAATTGCAATGCAAGAGAAAGAATATTTAAATGGAATTATACAATATTTTAAATTAAATAGCTAACTATTTCATAGAAATTTTAATTTTCTTTTGTTCTTTAATATTATGAATAAGAGAAACATTTTTTAAGCCGCTCAAAGGAAATTGTATAGTTAATACTGAAGCATCGTAAAAAGCACTTTGTAAATTAAAGCAGGATATCTATCAGCCAATTATTGTTTATATTTTGATTTAAAATTTAAATACATATTCTTTACCCTAATAAGTATGGACCTTCAGTTGACAGCTATTTCTTACAGCAAAAACAAAAATGGAATTGATGTTTTTTCAACTTACAGATAAGTCGAGGAGGTCAGGAGACACGTGCCCGTGACACGTCTAAGACAATGAATATGCTGAATGCCCAACTGCTGCTCCTGGCGCTCTTCTGTCTAGGATACGTAAGCTGTTCACCAGCAATCGGTGGACAGGAGCCACGCAGCCAAGTCGGAAGAGATGTCGATGGCGATAGCGATATGCTAATGAGTCCTGTCGAAGATGTGCAGGAGAATGGGGGCGATATCGATAAACGAATGGAACGCTACACCTTTGGATTAGGTCGACGCGCCTATATGTACACGAATGGAGGTCCTGGTATGAAGCGTCTGCCGGTATACAACTTTGGCTTAGGCAAGCGCTCGCGTCCTTACTCCTTTGGTCTGGGAAAGCGCAGTGATTATGATTACGATCAAGAAAATGAGATTGATTACAGGGCGCTACCGCAGGGCTACATGGCATCTGCAGGTGAGTAACTAATTAAGAGATATATACAATGGATAATATATAATTTGTCTGTCTAAATTTTCAGGAAGAGGAGGCCGACAAAATAAACGGACGACGCGTCCACAACCTTTCAACTTTGGCCTGGGTAGGCGTTAAGTTCGCCTGTCCACCAATAGCACACAGATGACATACAGATTCCAGTTCCAGCCGTGTGCCATTCGTGAAAGGCTAAAGTAAACTTTGACTATTACCCAAAACTGTTTACTTGGCTCAGACTTGTACAAAAGTCAAACATAAATTATATTTCCCACAACTAATCTAAAATTCGAAAACTTTTTCGAAATAAAAGGGTAGTACATTTTAATTTAAGTTCTTCAATTGAGGCGTTGAACTGCAGCAAAGTTTTAGTTTTTTAAAAGCAAGAAGAAATGGCAACCAAAAAAAGAGATAAAATTCTACAAAAATACAAAAAAAAATGAAATAAAAAACAACTGGCGTGTGCAATTAAATATTAACAGAAACTATGAACGTACATAAATATTCAATTATACACATAAATATATTCGATCTAATCACATTTTAATAAATATATTAATATATATATATGTATGTACACTTTAATGGGGCATTATTATATTTATAAATGATTAAATGTGTATGTATTTGGGGAACTCTGTCTCCCACATCAAGCAGACACGCAGCAGTCATAATAATTTATTGTAATCCAAAGAAATCGCGTAAAAAATTAGTAGTAACAATTATATACTTGAACGCGTCTTTATGTTTAAACAAAGTGATTATTTTAATTTAAATATATGTAATTGTTTTGTGAATATATTTCAATAAACATTAAACTGGCACTTCAAAACTGTGCAAGCAAATACAAAAACTTTTCAAATTAAGGAAAACGTATCGTTTATTTTCGTTTCATTTCAAAAACATTTAGAATCAATCAGTACATACAAAACATAAAGCAAACACGTTCAAAACATTTAACTATAGATTTCAAATGAGCTCTCTGATCCATAACTTAACCAAGTATTACTATTCAACTAGATAAGATCAATCTTCAGCTTGCAAAGAATCGTGTCAAATGCAAACACTGATGATATGAACGTATAAGGACTACTCCGTATGATGCCAAAGTCTGGTTCTAGACTGGGCAAGGAACGTGGCAAAAACGTTGGAGTTTGTTGGCCATAACGACTAACAGCAGAGACAAGAGGTTTGCGTGCATTCTGCTTCATCTTTTCTTTGCGGGCAACAAGTTTCTTTGTTTCGCGAACCATGTAAATGGCCTCTGTATTGGTCATATAGTTGTGAATGATCTGGAACGCGAAATGATATGAGTTTAGCCGAAAGAACGCCAAGTGAATACCAAAACTGACTTACCCTACGCTTTTTGGGACAGTGGGCAAAAACCCAAATAAGCGTGCATAAAGTGTTGAAGATTTCGCTGTCTTTATCACACCAACGTAGAAGCATCTGAGCAATGGTTACGAGTCCGCCCTCCTGGAAAGTGTTTACTGTAGTGCTGTTATAACGTGCCAGATTGAGAATGATGCGACTACACCGCTCGATTAGCTGCTTGTCAACCTCCGAGCGAATTGCCTGCGCCATGATGCCATAACAGAAGGTCGACATGAACTCGGAGCACCACATCAACAGGTGGGGTACCGTCCGCGAGAGACGATCTAAAAACAGATCATAATTAATTATTTTTGTATCAACTAAAAATAGTAAGTGCAACTCTTTTAATAGCAAATAAAGTTAAGAAAAAAGGGTAATAGATCTATTATTTCAACATTAAATAATAAATATTTAACTAAAGATAGAAAGTCCCAAAAATTACGGAGAATCTGGCTTACCTAGTTGATTGAGGACGTTTAACGCATCACATGCAACAAAGCGACCACGCAAAATACGCACGGAGTCCTGCACCTTAGAGCGTACTGAATTCATGACCGTTGCGTCCCGACGAAGCTGCTTTAGACGCTGCCTTATTGCAAGTAGTCCGGCGTGTCGTTGTCGCCGGCGTGTGCGATAACCACGCCAGTAGCGTTGAATAACTTTGGCAGCTCGTTTTTGGCGCAGAAGTTCCATCATCTCGGGAGTCATTAGAGCCTGGAAACGCTTGCGAGCAAGATAGCCACGAGCCTGGCTTTGGAAATTCACAGTGCATCGACTCAAAAGCTGGAAACGTTTCTGCTGCACCAGCATTAAACGTTTACCACGAAACTTTTGCTGCAGATGAATTGTGATCTTTCGAAGCAGTTGATACTGGCTGCGCTTTTGACGCATAGTCTGTGTGGCACGGAATTTGTGTTGCACCCAAATGGTAACCGATTTCAGACGTTGATACTGCGCCATTGCACTGATCATAGCTTGACGAGCTCGATAACGACGCTGGATAAAGATGGCAGCTTCTCGTTCACGCAGGAACTGACGACGCTGCTGTCTCATGAGCAGCATGGCACGCAGGCTACGCTGCAGACAACGCACTTTATCGATAGTTACCAGGAAGATCTGACGCTGTCGTCGTGCTTGCAACGTTGCACGCCATTTACGTTGCAAGGTTATAGAACACGAACGAACTCGCTGATAGCCTTGACGAACTATTCGCAGCTCCTGCAGACCACGCCACCACAATTGGATGCGTGTGGCAGCCTGACGTTGCCGCTGATAATGGTTGCGTGCTGATCTCATGGACAGCTGAGCCCGATATCGTTGTTGCAGTTGCACGATGAGTCCCCGTTGGTATTGATATGCCGCCAGCTGCACTCGCATGGACAACTGAGCTCGATAGCGACGCTGCATTTGGATAGCCGCCAGTCTCAGCTGCTGGAAACTGTCCCTCTGCCGGCGCATCGCCAGTCGAGCACGATAGCGAATCTGCAGAGTTAGGGCTGCCTTGCGTAGTTGCAGATAATCCTGTCGCTGTCTTCTGCCAAGCAAATAGTTTCGCCAGTGCATCTGCAGGCAAGAAACGGCGGCTTTAGTACCACGATACTTGGCATTCAGATACCGCATGGATTTGAAGGCACGGAAGCCACGTTGGATTATGACAGCGGCATGACGAAGACGCTGGAATTGGCTACGTTGCATCCGCATTAATTGCCGTGCTCGCCACTGTCTTTGCAACACGACAGCCGCATCCTTCAGCTGAATGAAATCCTGGCGCTGCTTTCGCATCTGTAATCGGGCGAGATATTTGTGCTCCAGCAATCTAGTGATATTTTTCAACTGCTGATAATAACGATACTGACGACGCATCTCTCCAGTTGCTCTCCATCGACGTTGCAGGTTGATAATGCATCGACGATTCTTAAGGTAGCTACGCTGTACTTGAAGCATCTGCAGACGTGCTCGATAATGTTGCTGCAACGCAATTGTTGCACTTTTCAGCCGCGTATAATCGTGACGTTGCTGCCGCATCTGCAGTCGGGCTCGATACTTGGTCTGGATGAGCACTGCGCTCCTCTTCATAATACGATAGTTTTGAAGCTGCCTACGCATTTCAAGAGCTGCTCTCCAATGACGCTGCAGGATTATGACACTGTGACGCTGAAGAGTATAGCTCTGACGTGTCCTAAGCATCTCGAGGCGTGCGCGATAGCGTCTCTGTAAGATCAACGTGGATTGACGAAGGATTAGGAACTCTTGGCGGGTTTGTTGCGTCAGCCACTTATTCCTTACGCTCTGCTGCACAAAGACGATTAGTTGCTGTTGTCGCAGATAGTTTCTTCGCTGTTCCCTGGCACAGCGAAGAGCACGCCAATGCATCTGGATGCAGGAGGCAGCAGCTTGGTGCATTTGATCACGTTGCAGACGCGCTGTGGCTGCGTAAGCCAACAGCTTCATGGAGAATATGCGACGTCGCCAAATTCTCTGCAGGAATATTGTTGATTCCCGCAGTCGTAGAAACTGTTGGCGACACAATCGACCCAAACGCTGGGCACGCCACCAGACCTGAATATGGACAATCTTCTGATACATTTCATAGAGATGCTTCTGGGCCAGATAGCGACGTGTGTATTTCTGCAGCACGATGGTGGCTTGAATGCGTTCCACTCTATACAGTGCGACATACTTGCGCGCCTGGTGCCCACGGAAGACGGCCTGAATACGGATGGCAGCACGATCCCGAATGCGACGTCGGATGACAACATGGAGCCAGCGACGACGCCACCATGTCTGCAGGACACGTGCAGCTGCATTGAATTTGGGTGAACGGAACTTGTAGCACAGCTGCCAGAGCAGGGAGAGAGTCTTCTCGCGATAGCCATCGACAATGTCCGCAGCGGAGATGTCGCCGCTGAGCTGAAAGTCGGCATTTTGCAGGGCTCCCAAGGCGAGCTTTACATTGAATATGCGTTGCAAGCGGGAAATGGCTGGAACACGCAATTGCTGGGTGAGATCGTCGCGCAGCAGTATGACCTCCATGACACGAGTGAGGCGGACGCCATCCCGCAGATCCACGGCCAGATTGCTGAAGGCATAATCGAACTCATCAAGGAAAGTCTGCTTGTGCTGAAGCACATATCCCATGCGACGCAGTTCACGCGTAATGTCGCCAAGATTGGCTATCAGCTCGGAGGAGAAGCGCAGCAGAATATCCTTGGTTTCCTTGTGTGGCGACTTTTTAACAAACAGACACGGATTGTGCTTGATGATGCGTCGCTGCTTGGCCTGATCGAGGAACAGCAGGAGGAATAGAATCTTCTGTAGCGTATGCTTCTTAATTGTCTCCGCATACTCCTCGGTTAAAGTGAAAGCTTTGCTGAACTTTTGCTCCTCGAACTTATTGCGAAACAGACGGTTCAGAATGAAAGTGCTGAGGCCAACAATGTCGCGATTTGAATTAAGATGCAGCTTCTCGCCAAACACTACCTCCAAGCCCAGGCGCAGCCAGAGTGGATTGAAGCAGAGCAGCAACTCCAGAATGGTGCGTTGCATGACCACATCCAGATGTAAGTTACGATCACTGCGAATGCGTAGCGCCTGCTTTTGGACATACACAGCAACCTTGGAGAAGGGCAGACGCATCTCCTCGCTGAAGAACAATTCAACAGCAGCGCGACGCAGTGTCTCCAGCCGAAATGTGGTTAAGTAATTCATCGACTGGACTTCCTTCGTTGGCGCTAGCGATAATTCTTTGTTGCGCACCTCGTTAAAAAGCTTTCCCACATCTATTTTACTATTGCTATCCGCATCGAGATCAGCAGGGATGCTAACCAATGCATTCAACCATTTCTTAAAGTCCGCCTGATGCCGCTCCACGGCCTGTTCGTCAAGATACATTGTGGATGCCAGAAATGGATCCACAGTTGTGCTGGCAGCAAAGGGATCCGGATTAATGTACGATTGCATATACAGATCCGAATCATACAGTTTAATTGATTGTTGTTCCCGTGTCCTGAGCGGATTTGCCGGCTTCTTTAACAGCGACATCGTTTGCGCCAACTTAAACTTCTTGGGCTGGGCACGCGGCCACGCCTTGACGCCCCGCGCTGAGGCATTCGCCGGCGAGAAGCTACTGACCTCAAATCTTTGCCGCTTGGGCGGTGAGATGGTCAGTGTTTCATTGCGATGCAGAGATTCGTTGCTGGGTGCATCCGAGAAACTGAGTTCATGTGAGCGACGCTTGTGTCCACTGATAGTGACTTCGGCTTCCATCTTTATTTCCTTGCCCTTGTTGGGATTGAAGTTGATCTGTTGGGATTTCTTGCCCACCTCGTGTAAGTTGCAGCGACTAGATTGAGCCAAGATCTCACATTGATTGAACAACATATCATGCTGGGACACAATGCTCGTCTCACTGGAGCAGGAGTTATCGAGACATGATGGGACTGCCGGCTGCAGTTGATGTTGCTGCTGCTGCTGTTGATAGTAACGATTCTGTTCAATGGATCGAAGTGGTAGCATCTCATTCAAATTTGGCATGGATCCCTGTATGGCAATCTTCGATTGTGGCGATAACAGCGATAGATTCTTCATTGATTCCGAGTACTTGCGCAGCGGCGATCCCACAACAGTAATATCCCGCTTGAGATCATAAACCTTGCTCTTGGGTGGTGTTTGGGTTGCCAAATTGGGCGGACTGCCGTCCTCCTCGCGAATGCATGCCAAGGCACGTGTGTGTGTGGCGGGAACAATGGTTGTGGTTCTGTTCAGAGCAATTATCGAGCAATCCAAGGTGTCTGTGGACATGTTCATTGTTTCCGAGTGCTTCACATCAAATGTTTTGTTTGAGGGAGTCTGATCCTCGTCCAGCGCGGAGTTAAGTCGCCGTGGACGCAACTCGTTAGTGTTTTGTGTGTGAGTTGCATTCAAGTTAAGTGTTGGAGTTGGCCAGGCAGCAAGGTTATCTGGCAGAACAGTTGCTGTGGTCGATCCACACGCCACATCGCCCAGTGGCGTGAATTGCAATTTGTCAATCAAATTGAAAACATTGCCCGGCGTCATGGGACTGACATTCTCCTTGCAGTTGCGAGGCTGTGGTGAGGCAAAGGGCTTCACCTCAGGAGCATCTCGGGTGGAAGACGTAGCCGCTCTATAGACATTACGTTCGCTCAGTGGCGCCTGCGCTGTGGATGCCCGGCGTGCAGCGGGTCCATTACGCCAGGATGACTTGCTAGCTGTTGATGTGGCCACCGGTCCACTAGACATGCGTTTCTTTTGCTGTGCAGCTGCATGCACATTTTTGTGCGTCTTGTTGCCGCTTGTCGGCGATTTGAGCTGCAGCGTCTTGCCGACTGTGGGAAATTTGCGAGTAGTCTTCAGGTAGCAAGAAAAGAACAAAACAGGGGATGAATATATGCACATATTAACATATACGTATATGTATGTAGGCTCACCCTTGCAGGCTGGTTGCTTTTGGACTTGAGAATAATCATGACTTCCTTGCGAAAGTTACGGTTGTCCAGCAGCTGCAGTGTTTCCTTGCATGCCACATCGATCTGGGGATTCCATACTAACTCCATGCTCACCTCGTCGCGAGCAGGAACAGTGTGTTCCATCCACTCCAGGCTCAGATTGTGCTCTTCTTTGATAGGTCTTGTTACTTTTACCTACAAGCGCATTTGGGTCAAAGTCAATGCCAAGACATTGATAAAATAAATAAGTTGCCAGGCCGACAGTGGCGTTGACTATCGGCGGCAACTATCTGGCGGCCAACTAACCTCAATATCCTCGTCACTGGGATTGATGACACGCACAAAGCGCCTTGCAGTTTTGGTAACGGGCACATCCTCGAATTGCACAATTGCCTTGGCTGAGAAGGGAGCCATTACCACCACGGCGGGTTCGCGTCCTTCGATGCGCTTCTTCTGCTTGAGTCGCGACGGCGTTACAGTAATCTACATCCATGCAATCATAGAAAATAAAGAACTTATGAGAAAACTATGATAATCCTTTTTGTTAATTGCAAACGAACCTCAAAGGCGCTCATCTTAATGCGCGTTAATAACAATTATAGGCAACAACTTGACAACAAGTAACACACTCGAAACACAAAAGAACAAAATTAAAACAGCAAAGCTACAATTAACACCATTAACAACATTTAGCGCGAGACGCGAAATTAAACTGTAAACTCGAAACAAAGCGCCGCTGACGCCGTTGCCATTTTGAAAACAGCTTGCTAGGGTTGCTTTTGTGCCTGAGGCGTTTTGGTATTTTTTAGGACGTACCGCTAGCAAGTGGCAGCACCACTGCCACACTGTGAATGGCAAATTGTTAGATTCGGCGGCAAATTTAAAACAATATTTTAATATATTTACGTACAAATCCAACAACAAATGTCAATGTTATGTTTAGTTAACTAACTAAAAGATGTATTTTTTCGTAAATCAAGTTCAAGCTTAATGTATCTATTATATTAAATTAAACTATACTCTGAATAAACGGGTATTGATAGCAAGTGGCAGCACTGCTTGAGGAGTGTGAAATGAAAGTTTTTAAAATGAGCGACGAATTCACAACGGATTATTTTAGTTTATTTATTTACAAATCCAACAACAAAACTTAAAAATATAATTAAAAGGTAAATATAAGTTACATTAAACTGCTCGGTGGCCAAATATGTGGTCGTTGAATAGTTTGCTCTTCGCCACCCGCCGTCTCAGAATACATGTTCTTAAGGTAGCCCGGAAACGGAGTAACTGCATCAAAATCTTCGCCACCCTCGTCGACTGGTGGCTCGACGGCCACAAAAGCTATGGCGAATCCACGCTGCGAATTATCCTTATCGGTTTGGAACTTCAACAGAAGTGTGTCCGAGTTGGAGATAATAATTGGAGGTCTTCTTCTCCCACAGAAACGACCATGTATGGTATTCATTGCGTTGCCCTCCTCGGTGACCTCGAGAAAGTCATAGTCACAGTGTTCCGAGTACTCGATTTCAAAGTTGAGAAACTTGATTTTCACACTGCTGTCCGGATCGGACTCTATACGCCAGTCACAGTACATATTGTGGCTATACGGCCGACTTCCATAGCGGGGATGTGAGTAGAAAGTCTGTGTGTGATTCGTGGCACGGAGATAACCGCCGCACTCGGATACGAATCTGGCCTTGAAACCCTTGCGCTGGAGCCCCGCATCCGTCTTGAGAACCATGAACATCTCATTGCTGGATGCGATCACCGCATACGGTTCCCGGCCACCGCAATAGATGCCCAGAGTGGAACTATTCTCGGATCGTCCATCGTAGATGGCAACATAATCGTAGATGCACTCCTGATGACTCTCCACATCAAAGTCGTGGAAAGTGAGCTGGATGCGATGTCCCAAGACAGTCTGGAAGTGCCAGTAGCAATATATATTCCGGGCATAGTCGTTCGGATAATTCGGGCTGTGCAGAAATCCCTTGGACGAGGTGATTTCGAACTTGCACTTTGTCTCCGTGCAGTTGTGTCCATTCTTGTGGAGCGTGTATCCGTTCCGGCAGCTGCACTGATAGCTTCTGTACGTATTTCGGCATCTGTGCTGGCAGCCACCATTGTTCACCGCACACTCATCCACATCTATAGGAGATTAAAGGCATTAAGAACAAGATCAGTTTAATTCATAATCCTAATCCTTACCTAGAACAAAGTGTGCCACAAATCCGCTGCGTTGCACCGTGCGATCCGAGTGGAATTCGAGGCGCAGAATATTCTGCTCGGAGTTGACAATCGGTGGCAACTCGTTCCCACAGTAGATGCCAATCTTCTTCAGCCGATTGTCACGCATCTTCGAGTAGATGATCAGATAGTCGTAACTGCATTTGGTGTACTGGAATTTGGTGCCCTCCAGATCAAAGTGGGTGAAGTTCAGGAAAACTGCGCTATTCACTGGCGCTACAATCTCCCAGACACATTGCTTTGCATTCGGATAGAGATCGGGATACGAGGGCGAGTAGACTGTTCCATTCGACAGTGTAGCATCCACAATTCCACCACAAGCGTCTGCAAAAACACAAATGTTTGTATTAAGAACAACTAAGAACAAGTGGAAATGGTCGAGCACGCTCGACAGTAGGATACCCTGTGCCCAGGTACTCTCTATTTAGGGTTGATTTTTTACTAAGCGTCTCTATGGCAGCTTTTATAATACCAGTCCAGATGCATATTCTATCAGTTTGGTTACGATATCTCAAAAAACAAAAAGAATTTTCATACTAAAACTTGATTTTAAACTAAGCGTCTCTATGGCAGCTATATGATATTTTGGGCCGATTTGGAACAAACTTGGTCAGGATATATAACACCAGCCCAAATGTATATTGTGTCAGATTGGCTGAGATATCTCAAAAAACCACGATGTTGTTTATACTAAACCTATATTTTTGATCTATCGTTCGTACGGTAGCTATATGATATAGGAGTTCGGTCCAAAAAAAAAATTAAACTTAATCTGCGTACGGTATCTAGGAACCTACATGCCAAGTTTGAAGACTCTAGCTCTTATAGTCTCTGAGATCGCCACGTTCAAACAGACGGACGGATATACGGACAAATAGACGGACAGTCGGACGAACATGGCCCAATCGACTCGGCTGTTGATACTGAATAAGAATATATACTTTGGCTGGTCTACCACGCCCCCCTCTGCCTTTTACACACATTCTGCCAAACACATTATACCCATTTTCGGGTATAATGACCTGGTTAAGAGGACACAAATTCGAATTTAAGGCACACAGACTGACCTTCACAGGTTTTGCCATTGGCCTGCAACTCGTAGCCGGCGCGGCATCCACACTGATAGCTGCCCAAGGTGTTGATACAGATGTGCTGGCAGCCGTGTTGCATGAACCTGCACTCGTCCACATCCAGCATTAGGGCTGCGGAGAATCCCAATTTCTGTACAGATCCATCCGACACAAACTTAATGTACATTTGATTGCTATGGGTTCTAGAATGGATTAAATTGAAGTGAATGTGAGTTGATCCATTTAGATGAAAGAGGACAGTTTTCTCTGACTCACTTGATGTTCGGTGGCAACTTGTCACCACAGAAACGACCGATCAGCTTGGAGTCGCTTCCACTGCCATCGCGGATCTCAATGTAGTCATAGATGCAACCGTCGTGCTTCTCCAGCTCAAAGGATTGGAACTTGAGAGCCACCTGGTGTTGTGGTGGTGCTGTGATCCGCCAAATGCACTCCTTATTTGGCATGTACTCCAGCGGATAGTTGGGCGAGTCTATGGACTGATCCTTGCTCAGTTGAATCTCGCCGCCGCAGACGACTGAAAAGATACGATTCAGTGATGGAATTCAATTGATCTTGGACATAACTTTCGACTTACCATCGAAGCGTGCCTTGAATCCACGATATCCTTGGGCGGCATTGTGATTGACATAGTTGATGAGCATGCGACTTGTGTCCGTGGTGATCACCTCGTTGCTGTGGTTGCCACACAGACGACGCACAAGTGGCGAGCGATGCCAATAACCATCCCGAATCTCCAGGTAATCTCGTGTGCAGTTATCCGAGAATAGCAGCTGCAACTCCTGCACATGCAGTATGATCCGTTCCCCATTCGTGGCTGTTATCCGCCACTCGCAGACGCTCAGCGAGGCATCAACATCGGTGGCCTCATCCTTATCCTCATCCTCACGCACATCGCCACTCCCCTCGAAGTCGGTTAGCAAATTGTTGCCCGTGTAGACATAATGAGGAGCCACAATCTGGCCAGAATTCTGCTGGAAGGTGCGTCCACATGCGGCACACTTGTACAGCAGATTGGCCTGCATAATGTCGCCTCGACTGAGACGACGTCGCTGTCCCAATTCGATGTGAACACCTGGACTGAGACCAATGGGCGTGATGGTGTCCAGATACGTGCTCTTGGAGAAAGAGTTCTTGGCATAGTGCATTATGGAGTTGTAGTCATAGGGCAGCAAAGGCTCATCGAATTCCTCTGGCGACAGGACATCAAAGTTATATTCCTGCCCACGTATAATATTCGCCTTATTGATGATGATGTGCTTGTCCCGATCCCCACGTGCGTGCTCATGATGGAAGCCAATGGTGTGACCCAACTCGTGTATTATGATGCCAAACTTCTCACAGTTTCGTCCAATGGAGATGGGCTGTCGTCCACTGCCATTCTTGCCCAGAAAGGAACAGCATCTAGAGGGAAACAAACAGTTTAAATGGAGTTCCATAAAGATCATTCTAAATTTAAGAAAAATTAAAATTGAATGCTGGATTTTTTATTACGATCCTTGTTTAAAATTGAATCGGAAATGTGCTTCACCAAATAAAACTCGGCTCGAAAGATGAAGTGATCGAAAATCAAAGGAAATTAAATTTAAAATTAAAATTTCAGTTGTAAAGAATACTCCGATGTATTATTAAAATTAAATAAAAAATGTTCTAAACGGAATCACACGTTATTTGGGTTCTTGAGACTCACCCGCAACTCTTAACCGTAAAGTAAATATAGTTGGAATGAAGTTTCGCATCGCGTTCCACAAACTTGATGCAGGTAAAGTTCTCCCAGTAGCGCATGGCTTGTTTGAAGAGCGCCTTGTGGGCGCCACTGAAGATGGTGTCGATCTCATAGGGGATTACGCCGTAGTCCCAAGTGCGCTCCTTGCGCACGGTGACGCCTCGACGTCGCCTGGACTGCTGTGGCATCAACACATCCCTGTAATCATCTGTCCAAAGCAAAGGAGGCGCTGCATTGGCAACTGGGGCTAACAAAGATTTATGCTGTTGTCGTGGTTGACGTTGTCTGAGGAATAAGAGGAAAACAAGACTTAAGATCTGGGATGATTTACGAGTACTCTCTTTTTTCATCTTATTGTGCTATTGTTAAATCAAGTGGATTGTGCAGCACGTGCCTGAGATTCCATTGTTCAAAAGGAGCTTGAAACTTACCCCAAAATATTTCTGATGTTCTGTTCTCTTTTTACTGTCTTCATATTTTGGTATCGTTTCGCTTTGAACTCTGATTCACTTTTAGACTCTGTTGATGCCCAAATATTCTCTTGATATGGATTTGACTGCAATTAAATTATTGAAAATTTCTATTCCATTTCTTCGATTGTTTTGCACTTACACTGACTACGTCAAACATGTCATTGAAATCTTCAGGTTGTTCCCGAAAATCAAAATCACAATCGTCTGCAGATGCATCTGTATCCTCTATTCTGAGTTCCATGCTCTGTGCAATGTTTAGTAGCATTGGGATTATTAATAATCCCGCAAATAATGAAATCAAATTCACTTTCAATGACATGACACGCGTTTTGTATCCCTTTTTAACTCTTCTCTTTTTCTCTTTCTCTCTCTCTCTCTTTCTCTAGAGGCGAGTCGGACAACCGTGCTGGTCCAGCTGAAATTTATAACTGAACTCTCGAATGCTGCGATTGCCGAATTATATTTTGCCAGACGCGGTCACATACACACATTCCTAAGGGTTCTGGAATTTAACAGGTATAAGAGATCAAAGAGCGCACTAGAGAGAGAGAGAGAGAGAGATAGAGAGAAGCGCAGGCAGGAGTCGCCATGGCAACACCACGCGATCTGTCGTCATCAACAGCGACAACAACAAGTAAAAGATAAAGATCTCTTTGAATCAAGACCTCCTTATTTCCATTTCTCAAGTTGCCCATTGTCTGACTGTCTGTCTGTCCGTCCGTCTGTCTGTCTGTCCGTCTGTCTGTCTGCCTGTTGTTGGCATTCAATGAGTTTTGATTTGGGCATCCCTACACCTTGACATTGTATTCCTTCTACCTGGAACTGAGCTGGAGCTGAAACCGAAATTGAAATTGAAGCGGGACTCGGCTTTGTTTCTCAAATCGGGATCAGGTGTTGTCTTGGGCTTTAGGGCAGGTCATTATTCACATACCATAAATCCAGCGAATGAACGAAACTTTTTCGCGGTAATTCCAGCAATAAAATCTATTCAAAATGCATATGCCTTTGCAATCTGCGAAAAAAAAATCTGATCCCATATATATTTAAAATGCCATTGACTTAGTTTTTAAACATACTAATTAATAGTTTATATATTTAATTACGTATTAAGTTGATTCAAAGTTATTAGAATTATTGATACACACATAAGTTTTCTGTCCTGTACTGTTTAAGATTAATGGTTTTTCAATGTATTGAAATTTGGCAACTTTTCAGCTTAGTCTAAAGTGAAATGAAAGAAAATGCTCTAGGAATAGTAAGTATTATCCGAAAAATGCAATAATATTGCAAATCAGTATAAATTGCACATTGAGATAAGAGTAAAAATTAAAGTATAGTTAAGACTTAAATAGATACAATTGTTGAAGAATTAAGGAAGTGCCTAAAGGAAATATTAATAAATATTATATGGCAATTGTGAAATTATCATACATTTTACATGATATATCATTGATATAAGTTCAAAGGTTGCGATCCTTTGCTAAACAGATCAATTTATTTATTTTCAAATTATCAATATAGTTTTCGATTTTTTTCTTTGTTTTTTGCACTTTAACGCGATATGCCTGGCATTCTATAACCTAACGATTTGTTCAGAATATCTATGTATACTTAATATTGGGATCATCATGGTCAAAAAACGAAGTCTATGATTATGTTAAGAGAGCAAAAATGTTGCTATATGTACGCGACGATATGCCTAAATAGTTAAATAAATTCCGTTTTTTAATATATTGTCATGATTTTGTGCGTTTCCAGCAGATCAATGTATCGTCTTCATTTCCATTGTCTAATTTCTCCAAGATTGGTAGCTGATGGGCAAGATCTTACTGCCGCGATACTGAGTATTCACCACGAGCTGGTTCTCACTAATATCCCCGTAGTCGTCCGTCTCCTCGGTACTCTCTATGTAAATGCTTTTGAGTGAGCCCGGAAATGGGGTAACCATCTCGGAGCTATATGAATTTTCCACATCCTCGTCACTAATATCGAAGGGATCAACAGCCACATACGAGGCCGAGAATCCCTTCATAGGCACCGAGCTGTCCGTCTTGAAACGCACCAACAACGAATCCGTCATCGAGATGATGTCCTGCGGTGGCTGTAATTTACGGACAAGTAATTGAAGATGAAGATAAAATATATATGGATATAAACATGTATTTAGATTATAACTTACCACACTACCACAGTACTGGCCATACATGGGTCCACTTGTATCCTCCATACCGGAGAATACCTGGACATAGTCGTAGGTGCAGTTCTCACTGCTCTCGATGTCGAAAGTGATGAAGATCAGCTGAACATTGCTATTGGCCGGTGCTTGAATGGTCCACTCACAGTCCATATTATCGTCGTAATCCTGATTACTGAATCTCGCATGGGAGTAGAAATTTTGTACTTGACTTGTGGCACGCAAATATCCACCGCAGGCTGAAGTGTATTAAATTCGGCTATAATATAGAAGGGACTCTCTTAGAGATCTGAGAACTTACAAGTCGAATGCATTGCCATAAATCCGTTCATCTGTTTGTTCTTGTCCGTTTTTAGGACCATATAGAGCTGATTTGTAGTCGACGATATGGGATAAGGTATCTTGTCGCCACAGAAGCGACCCAGTAAGGAGCTAAGCTCCGATTCACCATCGTATATGGCCACATTATCATAGGTACATTCCTGAATAAAAATTCCAGATTAGAAACGGCTTCCGTTTGAAATAAATTCGCATTTGATTTACCTGATGCGATTCCACATTGAATTCGTTAAAGATAAGTTTAATGCGATGTCCGGGTGTGGTTGAGAAGTGCCAAACACAGTCCGCATTTGGCGGATAATTGTCCGGATAGTTGGGACTGTAGATAGTGCCGAACGTAGCTGATATCTCGAACTTGCATAATCCCTCCTTACAATCGTGTCCATTCTCGTGCAACGAGTGTCCATTGTGGCAGAAGCACATGTAGGAGCCAATGGTATTGCGGCACTCGTGCTGACAACCGCCATTGTTCACCGCACACTCGTCAATGTCCGTAAAGAATACGGCTGCAAAACCAGAGCCCTGCACTGACTTATCCGAATGGAACTCGACACGCAACGCATTACTGTCCGATGTGGCCGTTGGGGGAATGGCGCTGCCACAAAAGGTTCCAATTCTCTTGAGGCGATTCTCGGTGAGTTTGGAGTAAATGGTCACCGAATCGTAGCCACAGTCGGATTGCGGATGTGACGTGCCCTCCAAATCGAAATGTGTAAAGTTCAATGAGATTTTGTGTTTCGGTGGTGCAATTATCTCCCAAATGCACTCCTTCATCAGAGGATACGATTCCGGGAACGATGGGGAGGTTATGGTGCCATTTGGATATTCGATTGTACCGCCGCAGGCATCTAAAATAGATAACATCATTAAGGGAGGCCGAGATACGGAAAGAGCAGGAAAAACAAGCTAGAAAGCTGTAGTCACCGACTATAAAATACCCTTTACTTAATATGAATTAGCAGTAAACAATCTATTTATGAACCAATAATTATTCTGATGGTTACCTTTATATTTTATACAAGTTATTGTCAAAGTTTTGCTAAACTTATCCTATACAAAATAGAAGTTTGCTAAACTTATCCTATACAAAATAGAAAGGTCGCCAACCAAAAAATAAACCCCATTATTAAATAGATTTTTAACTTTGTTAGTTAGTTATTGTCAAACTTTTTCTATATAACTCTTGATTTTGATGATAGCTCATTAAAATACCATATACTTGATTTGCACTGTGTCGACTATAAATTCTCTACAATTAATGCAAAAACTTGTGCTAAAATGCAAGATCATTGATATCTATCTTATATATCTTAAATAATTTATTCATTGCAACGATATCCCAAATATACCCCTTCTGATCTAAGAGTACCAGGTATTAAAACGTACCTTCGCAATGCTTCTTATCACTGTGCAGTTCGTATCCAATGTGACAGCTGCATTCATAGCCGCCGAGTGTGTTGATGCATTCGTGCTCACATCCATGATTCTGTGTCTCGCACTCGTCTACCTCCTTCATGAATACGGCCGAGAAGCCCGCCTTCTGCACCGATAAGTCCGACACGAATTTCACGTACATCGAATTGCCACTTGACCTGAAAGTGACGATGAACAAAAGCCGAGTTGGTTTCTCAGTGTTAAGTTTTGAGTGTTTAGTGGGTGTTGGGTGTTGGGTTTTAGGTTTTGGGTGGATGGGCACTTGTCGGACTTGCCGGCACTCACTTCATGTTTGGCGGCGGCTTGTAGCCACAGAAAACGCCAATTAGCGGCGCATCCTGTGCGGGTCCGTCTCGCACCTCGACATAGTCGTAGACACAGCTGTCATGGTTCTCGACCTCAAACGACTGGAATTTCAGCGCCACTTGGAAGCCCTTTGGCACCGTAATTTTCCATACGCACTCCTTGTTGGGCAAATAATCGAGTGGATAGTTGGGAGACTCCAGGCGACCCTCAGCATCATCCACGGACAAATCACCGCCACAAACAACTAATCAGAATATAAATAAATGGAATTTCACATTTTGTTATGTCATTCAATTACTCGCTTACCATCAAACTCAGCTTTAAAGCCCCGATATCCCTCACTGCGATGGGTACTCACATAGGTCAGGAGCATTCGACTGGATTGTGAGGTGATCACATCGCTGGACACTTTGCCACAGAAGCGTCCAATTAACGGCGACTTGCAGTAGTATCCATCTCTCACCTCCAGATAGTCAGTCTCGCAGTTATTCGACTTGAAGATATTCTATAAAGAGGATAGGCAAATAATTATTATTTATTATTCCCAGCTCATATTAGTTGAAGTCCTGTCATACCATATTCTCCAGTCGTAGTACAACTCTTTCGCCGTGTGTTGCCGTAATTCGCCACTCGCAGTGTTCCGTCTCGTTGCTTACGGATCCCGCCGTAAAGTACATGGGACTAGCAAAGATTCCCGAGCTCTCCTGAAAGGTGCGTCCGCATTTTGGACACTTGTAGAGCAAATTAGCCTGAGCAATATCTCCCTGACTTAAACGCAACCTTTGACCAATCTCTGGTCTCTTGCGACCCTTAATCTCTATTGGCAATATTGTATCCAAATACGTTCCCTTTGAGAACGTATTGCGTGCATAATGCATTATGGAATCATAATCATAGGCCATCCCCAGGGAGTTCACATCATCCACGGACAACATATTGAAATTGTAGTCCTGACCCTTCATTATGTTGGCATGCTCAATGACCACATGCTGCTCCCGATCTGGACGCGTGTGCTCATGCCAGAAGCCCACCACGTGTCCCAGTTCATGGACCACAATTCCAAACTTGTCACAATTACGTCCAATCGAAATGGCCTGTGGTCCATTGCCACGTTTACCCACAAATGAGCAGCATCTAAATAAGTATGTTTATTAAATTTAATTAATTAAACTTGATTAATTATTATACTAGCTTAAATTAAATTCATTTTTATATTTATTCATTCTATTTTAGAAGAAAGCCATATGATTTAAAGATATCAGATATACAATTTGTTAGATTAATTCATATATCTTTAATAACCATGAGTGAATTTGTTATGATAATAATTTTTAAATGTAAGATGTTATTTAAAAATGATTAGTATAATAAGGACTTAAATAAAGTCTAATTTAAAAAGATTTAGAGTTGTATTACTGAAGAGACTACTATCTTATTAAGATGTAAATCTGCCGATAACTTACCCGCAACTGCGTACAGTAAAGACAATATAGTTGGGATGTATTTCAGCATCGCGCTCAACAAACTTGATGCACGTCGAGTTCTCCCAGTGTCGCATAGCCTGTTTGAAGAGCGCTTTATGCAGACCACTGAAATTGCCATCGATCTCATAGGGAATGACGCCATAGTCCCAGATGCGTTCCTTTTTGGCGGTCACGGCACGAGCTACACGATGATGTTGTTCCAGCTGCTCCAATTTCTGGTTACTGTGAAGAGCAGGGAGAAAGAGAGAGGGAAAGGGAGAGACAGAATTGTGGCTATATTAAAATCTTTATGCAACAATTGTGGGAGAACCACAGAAAAGTTTTACATGGCGTATGCGTTATTTTAATTGCCAGCAGTTTTTCCAACAATTTTTGCCAGTTGCCCTGTTGAAACTTTTGGCACGCGAATTTCTATTAAAATTCATAACTTTTCAGCTGCATACACACAACTTTTCACAATATATGCGTGCATCTGTGTGTGTGTGTGTGTGTGTGTGTGTGTGTTTTGATTCAATGTTCACAAAATGACTGTTGTTTGTGTAAAGTTGATGGGCAAACCAATGATTTGAATGGCCAGTAATTCACAGCTGGCAGGAAATGGCAACGGAAACGGATGTGGGAACTGTGGCTCATAGAGTGAATTGATGTATCTACAAAACTTACTCTACATTTGGCAATTTCGAGCTGAGCAATTCATCCTCCCGTTGCAGCAGCTTCTCGGACTGCGTCTGCGTCGGGGAGACATTAATAGGAGACGCTGTGGTACGACCTCGACCACGACGACGATGTTGCTTTTGCTTCTTATGGTGATGGATTTGATGGTGATGATTCTGGCGTCGCTTATGATGCTGACCTTGTGGACGATTTAATTCCTCCCGCAGTCGTTCCACCTTGCTCACATACTCCTTCCAGTGACTGTTTCTATAGTTTAGATGGAAATGTGTTAACTTAAATTCAACTACAAATAACACTGATCTACAAGGGTTTTGGCCACATACATTCTTAATGATTATTACATTACTATAGTAAATATGTTATAAATAAAAATTACTTAAAAATGTCCTTCGTCAATGTATCATAAATGTGTTATTTTTTTTTTTAAACTCAACTTAAAAATTATGAAGGACTTTGAAATGTAAAAATAAGTTAAAAAATTCTATTTTAATGAAATATGTACATACTAAATGGACGGGAATTGGGGTACAGGACTCACCGATGCTTGGGACCCCGTCGGTGTCTTCGTCGGACAACGCCATGTGCATGCAGGAAGTCCACATCGTCGCTGTCCAAGTGCATGCCATTGCCTCCGGCATTGCTGTAGACATTGGGCATCGTTGATCTCTGCGTGGGCAAGGATGTGGGCACAATATGTTGGCGTCGCTCTGCAACAAAATTATTACCCGAATCGTCCTCAATGTCCTTATTGTTGGATTGTATTTTGCGCGCATCCACATTGCGATGCAGAGTCTGTGATTTATTCAGTTGCTGCAAACCGGGGGAGACATTCATTTCTGGCTGGGATGCGGGGAGACGACGTCGACCATGGTTAATCGTGGCCACTGGCGGCGTCAATACCTCGTTCTTGTAACTGGGCGGATGGGCAATATCAGATGGCGTCTGCGCGACGGGCTTTAATGGTTCGTTGGCACTCTGTGGGAAAGAGGATGAAGGTTCAGGGATTTCGAGTTATTTGCAGTCAGCTTACCAGGCTGGCGTCATTACTATGAATGCTGTTGGACTTAATCAGCGGTTGGCCAGTTGTCTGGCTAACAATATCCGTGCTGGGCAACTTGGTCTTTTTCCGTATGATATCCGTGAGACCCTCTTCCTCCACCTGCAGTCCTTCGTTGTAGACTTCCTGCTTGAGCTTCTCCAGGTCCAGTTGGAAAGTCGCATTATATTTCACATCAGACACTGGTGCATCCGCCGGCATTGATTCTCTTTCCAGTTGCGGCGGAAGTTGCTCCGTCTCCTCGTCGACGTCATCTATTGGTGTGTGAGCCACAATTGGAAACATTTCGCCGTCTGGGAGCGCAATGTCGCCCATAAAGCCGCCTGTAAAAGATAAATTGTAACACATACATGTTTAAAAGCGACCATAACTAACTTATTGTTTTAATTATAAACGACAAGGCAACAAGCGCATAAATATTTATTTTAATTGAAATTTCATGCGGTTACGCTTCTCTCTAGATAAGAGCTGCTAGGCTCAGTACCAGGACAACCCGACTTGCTGGTTATTTATAATTTAAACACACAATGTGCGTTGCCAGTGTGGTGGAAGGGAGATTGACAGACTGACAGACTGACTGACTGTTGTTTGCCTAGCGCATGGATAGACACTGCATATCCATTTAATCAGTGCATCAACTGTCCCAGTCTCATCCCTTCCCCTTTTATCCTTCATCCTGCCTTCCTCCTGTCAGTGGGCACGTTGTGGACACAAATGTGGCCAGTAGCCGTTGGCCAACATCAACAATAACAGTTAATACGCAAAATATGAAATTGTTGCCACGTCTGTCTCGGGCATGATAAATAAAATTAATTAAGTGCGTTTGTTGTACAGAAAGGATGGTCAATTATAATTTCTCATACAGATTATAGTTTACAGACGAAGGACTCACGATTAATGGCTTCAAAGGACCTTCATTGTAATGTTGTATATTCAAGAATAATTACAAATGTATTAAATATTATTTATTGATATGTCTTATAGTAAGTAGTCACTTTAAATTATTTTTTTTCGCAAATAAGTGTATTAATTCCTTCAGTTAATACAACCGGATGTATTTCCCATGATACAAAGTGTATTTAATCTGTATTAAGCTGACCGTTCATTTGTCCGTAACGACCCTTTAAACACTTTTAAAATCCCTGCGGTAACATGAGAGACTTTTATGATAAAAAATGATCAGATGGTCCTAGAATAACATTGCAACAGTAAGACTAAGACAGTGATTTTACTGTAAGGTATGTCAAATAATTGGTTTAACATGATATAAAAATCACAAATTTTTATTGCATTTACATTATATTATTTTATTTGATTTAACTCAAAAGTGCCAATAAAATCAATCGAAATGAGAAACTCTCCATACGTTTTATGGAATGAAATGCACTGTGGTAAAGTTAAAGACACAGATAAATAAAAAAGAGATTTACAACGCGGACGCGAAGCCTGTCCAAATAGAGACGGGTATTAACGTTAACGCCTTTTGACTTTTGGTGACCGCTTAACGTGGCCCAGTTTTGTATTGAAATCGCATCCTCTGCCTTTCATGCTGTGGCAACATGCAATATGATTATTGCAAATGCTGCCACAAATCCAATAAACTTTATGCCATAGGAGCATAACAGTTTCCCAACAACTGGGTCAACACTTAAGGGAGAAGAGTGTATAAAATACTCCGGTTTGAACAGATACAGATACGCATGGCAATTACCTATACTGTCAAACAGTTTACTGCATTCGAACTAACTGCCAAAAATAAATGGTATAAGCCAATCAATTGCCAGTTAAATGCATCTTAAAATATTCAAAAAAGAAGGATTTATTCCTCGGGGAAAACTACGTCGACTTAGTTCGTAAATTCAAAATAAACTTGTGTCAAATAATTTCCAGGTCAATAATTAAGTAAAAAGTTAACGAATATAAACGTTTTTTGTTTTACTATAGATTGAGTTGATTTTAAAACAATGTGAACGTTATTCATTTAAATATTTTCATTACATTTATAACTTACGGCCAAAACTATGCAATCAAAAATATTAAAGTTAAATGCACATCATTTTAAATTCCTTTTAGAAGTTATAATTTACAGTCCAGCTTGCCTAACAAATCTCTCTAAGATAAAGTGAAACTGGATTCGAGTAATAGAATTTCTACTGTAGTTGCATCTTAGCTTCACATTTAACATCGTTATATTTGGCCAACAAATAAAACATAAATGTAACATAAAATGTATTCTCAATGATAATATGTATATTTTAATCTTTTCTCAAATATATACTCATAGTATGCAATGGAGACTGTGATTAGTTATATATTTATGTATGTAAAGCAATTACGGTTTACATATGTGAAATACACTGAAAATAATAGGGTCAGTAAATCAGACAGAATTTTGCATCTTTGTACACGGCTTAGAGCTTCATTGGCCTATTTTACATTTAAGGAAACTTTGAACTGGGCTTATATTTTGATTGGTTGTGTTCAAGTAACCCTTTTATTCAGTTATTTATATGCAGGGTATAAAATATATTCGAACTTGATGCTGCACTGCTGGATTTGTTTGATAAAAAACATTTATACAGCATGTGGAATTTAAATTCATGCACAATCATGCGCGGCGCACAACATGGCGTATGATTGATGCGCTATTTTGACGAATTGATGCTGAGCAAAGTCCAAAAAACAAACACAAAAATAAAATAAAATAAAAACATAGTGCTGGGGTCAAGGAAAATTCATACTGAGCGCATTTGCAGTTAGCACTTAAACCTATTAAGTTAACCGGATATGCCCTAAAAAGAAGCATAGAGAGTGTGTTGTGGAAAGCCACTGCATTTTAAGGAATTGCAAGAAGCGAGAAAACTTGGCGCATAATGCTTCACAAATCCGACAGATGGTTCTGGCAGTCTTCGACTAGTTGCATCCTTCTATTGCCCGACAACGATATGCTACCCACATAAATGTAAAGAAGTCAGGGAAAAAGGGAGGCAGAGAGAAACACAAAAATATAGTGAGAGATGGAGAGATGGAGAGATGGAGAGAAAGAGAGAAATTCAGAAAGGAAACGTGCGTAGCTCGGGGTTCGTGTACAATTTCATTACATTTAAGTTAAATGCCTTTAGCTGCTGTTTTAGCCGGGCCAGAATGGACGGCTGCCTGGCTGACTGGCTGGCTGGGTGGCTGGGTGGCTCGTCTGGCAGACAAACAGTTCGCACAAGTGAAAGTAATTAAATTTTTGAGCACTGCCCCGCTTCGTCTCGTGATCCACCCCCAATCTCGCATCATTCACACTAACGAACTGACGCAGAGACTTGCCGCATGGTGATATGAGGCAGAAACCGGGATGCCGGATGCAGGAGGAGGTCAGGAGGCTGGAATGGGTATCATAGTGCGTACTCTGTCCAGTCTGGAAAGCCCCTTTTTTATGGCGACCACAAACATGTTAACACATTTGCCAAGTTGCAGTTTTGGGTCGGTCTTGTTTCGTGTTTGTTTCCATTCCCATTCCCATTCAACGTGGCGTATGCGTAACGCGTTTGCTCTCTACCAGTTTATGGGCCTGTGTCGCGCTCTGAACTAGGTTTAATTAAAAATAAACCAGCTGCTCCATCCAGCCACTACACAACTGATTATGTGATTTAACCGCCCAACCTAAACGCACCATTCAGCAATAACAGACAACAACAAAAAACATTCGAGCGTTCTCGGATCAGAAGAGCAATGGCGTCTGTCACGCATTTGCAACAAGGATGGCGAAGTTGACCATTTTGTGGGTCAAAATCAAGTAATGAAAGAGCACATCGAGTTATCCCCTGGCTGATTGCCATTACATACCATATCGACCTTGTTTATATATCTTTTCGTTTGTTTTTTGTTTGCTAACGGCGTTTCCGCTTATTTTGCTGTGCTATTTGGCGTGTATTATAACAGGAAATAATGCGATTTTTGATGTATCTGCAAATGTTGCGTGTAAGCCGGCTTTGCTCGTGTGTCTTTAGCTACTACTAAATTTATAACTCTATTGAAGACAATAATAATTTAACATTACTTTTGGCCTTGACCGCTTTTTTTCGGTTCGATAAAGCCTTGAAAATCAATGGGAATGCAACTGGTTAAAGTTGCATTGGAAAAATTAAACATTTATCCACAGTGAAAAATTCAATTTTCACAATTTTTGTGGTATGGGTCAGTTATTTTAAAGTTAGATCTGTTCAAATAAGTTTTTTTGTTATATTTAGTCAGTCATTCTAGCAATTAAACAGAAGCAGAAATTCAGTTAATCAATCACTCAATCAGTCAGCAAGTTAGTTGGTCTGCATAAAGAGTTTACTAAATCCAAATCGATTAACTGGGCTAACAAATGCAAATGATAGGCCAAGTGACTTTATGACCAATTCAAGTTATTTGGCACAATGTGACATGTGGCATATCTATGCATGAGTTATGAAAAGCGGAAATCCATTTGCAAGCATTGTATAAATGTATATCAAAATACAAACATACACATACACATACACATATGTATATCTAATTAGGTTTGTGTGTGCAATCGTAATAATAATGTTTAATTTGCGGTGAAATCCTCGCGGGCATCCTGCATGGCCGGACATACAAATTTATTAGGCCTAAATTATGCTTTGATAAGCGACCGAGTGACCAGCAAACAAATAGAAAAGGCGGACAAGTGCTGGCCAAAATTAAAGATGAAATCAAAGCAAATACAGGCAGACAAATGGGGGCATCCAATGCCAGGCAGACGGACAAACTAATCCGGGAACTAGTAGAGATTGTAGGCATTCTTCCCGTTCCCCCTTTTCTCTTTTTCAATTTCACGGGTACAGTCCAACCAAAAACACTTCCGGCATGTTTGTCAGAAATGTGAGTTAGTTGGTAGCGTTAACAAAGAGGCAACTCTGGAAAACGCTTTTCGGATTTGGGCACGATTTTCTATTTGTCCGCCTTCCTCTGCATTCAACTCGTAAACCCATTACCGTAGGGCAACAAGAAGTCTGCTATATTTATATAATGTTCGTGCTCTGCTTAAGAGCATAATAAATTTAGGCGTATTCCGAAACATATGATGCTTGTATATGTTTATGTTGCTTTTGAAGAGGTAAGCATTGGACTAGTCACCTGATGAAAGATATTAATACGCGTACACTGGAAAAAAACAGCTTCTAAAATCAAGAACATATATCTTAAATATTTGGTTCTTAAATCAAGATTATTTTAAGACCAAATTACTAAAACTAAGATTTTTAATCTAAAAAATCATAAAATCTTAATATGGCGCTCTGGTTAGAGACACTGAACCCCACCATTAATAAATTAGAATAACATTATAAAATTACCAAGACAAAAAAATATATACAAATACAAACAAAAGTTTATTTATTTTATTTTTTATTTGTTCTCTTAAATTAAGAATTTTATGTTCTCGACGTTATTTTTAGACTGAAAATCTTAGTTCTGAGACCAAAATCTTGAATTTAGAACATTTTTTTATCAGTGTATGCATTGTTATTTCCCGCGAGAGTTTTCATTCGAAGTAAGGTCATGGTATAAACGCAGGTTGAATCATAGCATAGTAGTGCCAAAACTCTGTAAATATTCATTCCAATTTGTGGCACCAACTTGGCTATGTCAGTACAGGCGCAAATAGAGCTTTGGGGTTTACAAAATCGTGCCAATATTTGAGTTGCCCTCCTAGATTTATGATGGACAACTGCGTCGACTGCGAAATATTTATGCAGCTGTGCGCCACTTAGTCCCGCTATCTACCCCCATCCCATTACTCACACCCCTTACGTGCTAAATTTTATTTTTTAGTTATTTTCTGGCTTACAATGGCCACTTTGCGCCTACCACAAATATAGAAACTATATTCTATTGCTGCATCAACAAAAGTAGAAAAAAATAAAGCAAAGAGGATTCTACAGTGTTCGCTCGCAAAAATATATTTCGCTTGGCATCATTTCTAGCAAACTTTTTCATTGAGTGCAAAATATTTTGAGCGTAGTTTTTCAAATAAAAATGCGGCTAAAAGGCCATTTATTGCAGTCACATAATATGTTTGAATGTGAATGTGAATGTTTATGTGAGTTTCACTAGCACACGACATTCAGTAGAATTGTATTACTATGAACCTGCTACGGATACAGAATACACCTCATAGGTTCAATAAACTCTCATTGCGGAATGCACCTACCTCAACTACCCCTCCCCCTCTCCGACAACACTCTCTCTCTCTCTCTCTGGGGAAGTTTCTGTCTGGTGTTTGTTGTTGCATCTGATAATTATGCTCTGACAACAGCAGCAAATTCTGTGCACTGTCGGTTTTATTTTCGAACACACAACATGACGAACAAACAAACATAAAGTCAGAACAAACGATAAAATATTAGACGAAATTCCTAGGTCCTAACCAAAACAGAAAACTATCTTGGCAGACTCAAATGTGATGAGCATTGAAATTATGCTGAAATATGAGTATGACTAGATGATGCTTTGCTAAAGATTATTCCAAAGATTTGTGAGTAGAATTTTTGTTTTCATTCAAAAGCAAAAAAGCAAAGCAGAATTGCTCGTTAGCAGATGATAAGTTTGGAATTTTCACTGAAATATAACTATGCTGATTTTTGAAAAGATTCAATAATACCATATTAAGTTCTTCATTTGAATGAAAACGAAATAAAACAAGATATAAAATGTTAAAAAAAAACTTTAAAAGCCTGTCGCATATTTGGATTTTATTTTTTGCCCTGTCTCATGCATTAAATTTCGTCTAGCATATACAAATATTCAGTTTGGAGTTCTTTCAATTTGCTTTGCTCACAGAGCGACAGACGCAGCGAAAAAAAAGGAGAAAAAAATAAATAAAAAGCAAAACGCATTCAGTTTGTCTTTGAGCTGTCGTGTAGCATTTTGCTAACTTGGCACATACCAGAAATCGGAAAATAAATGAAAGCTCTGTCCGCTGCCCATAAATTGAAGCTTAGTCTCGGCCGAAATTGTTCTCATCCAATTTGCAAAGCTTTGCAGCTATTGGCTTAACAATTAAAATAATATTAGCATGTTTAAATTAGAATTTGCATAATAACCTCATGTGCTGTTAAGGGGGATAAGCACACAGATATATGTGAATTTATATGTATATGTGTATCACGGTCTTAATGTTGTGGCATTACCTGAGCAGCTTTTGAGCTTGCCTCTGTTGCATGTGTTCCTATTTATGCACAATTTCCATAAACAATGATTCTAAGCAACAGCAACCGCAGTAACAACTGATTTCGAAAATGGTATACTGAATATATTTTACATACTCGTAAATATTTACACATGAATGTTTTAACATATGTACAAGTTAACTGGGTACATTTAAGTCTCGAAGTATTCGATACAAAATACAAGTAGAGTCTGTTGATAAGCCTGTCCTATACTTACACTAATGGTCATTATATTAAGAACAATATACCATTTAACTAAAATATATTGAGTCTAATTATTTAAATTGAATTTGGTCGAATTGAGCTTTAAATATAATAAATAAACAATGAGCTCAGGGATGTTACTTTAGAAATAAATATGTAGATAATGATGGAAAAGTAATATATATATATATATATAGGGAGAAGAAAGACAGACTTAGAAATGATTGACGAATCTATTGCTTGAACATATGTAGGGGATCTATTCTATAGACAAACAAAAGATGTCAAACAATTAAAAAAAAAAATGAAATTTAATTAGAAATGCGATTTTAAATCAAGTTATGCTTGTGCCCTTATTTTTTGGACAATGGGTGTAGATGCCTGCATATATGCATATTAAGTTTGAAAGCAACCTGCTGTTTAAGCTCCGATACAATAAACATAGCATAAACAAACACACACAGCCTTACATAGAACATATAGTAAGGTGTGAGTGAGATCCTTTGACTGCCGTACATACTGAACCATCATGCAATTGTTTGCCTCTTTGACAGTCAGTCGGATTACGGAGTGTCTGTGTGCGAGTGCACAGTAATTGTGAGTAAACCACGCCCTCCCAAGCCCCAATCCAAGTTCTCACACCCAAAAACACACACTCTGACGCACACACACACACACTGACACACACAAGGAGTGCATAGAGTTGCCATTTTGGCATTAATTAATTATGCAAACAGTTTAAATGAAGTTTATTTTATTTACACATGTTGCCGCATGTTTGTCACACTGCGTGGTGTCATGCCCCCAAATACTCCCACTCCGAGCTGTGAGCTAAACAAGATTTAAATAAATGCAACTAGTTTTATACATATGTGCAGAAAACAAACACAAGCAAATGAGTAGCATGTTTATTTGCATTTTCATACGGACTAATATCAATTGCAAGCTAACAACATTTGATACATCTAAATTATATACATCGATTTTAAACCACACCAGAAACCACTTCTAAAATAGGTCTTGCAATTAAAAAAAAACTACAAAAAAATGAAGAAAATATTGGATAATCTTCAAAGCAGCTGGTGTTAAATCAACTGTGAGTCCTTTGAGTGTATTGCGGCAGGAAGGGAACTTGTTCTTATGGTTTTCGTTTTCGATTTGTGCATACTTTCAGTTTTTTATCCCATCCACAGAGCTTTCAATGGAAAAGTGTGAGTTTTTCTAGAAACTGCTCACTCAATTCAGGAATAGAATAGAATATTATATGATGTGGTATATCATCTTGTGTTCCACAATCTTTTATTTATAATTTATATCAATACAAACATTTACATTCAAGCGAACACTCTTTTTTTTTTTTTTTTTACAATAAATTACTCATTTAATAAAAAAAAAATTAATAAGAATTTTAACTATGGTAAGCATTTGAAATTTTTTATTGCTAAATTATAATTTTGAACATATAATATAAATCGATAGAGTGCAAAATGTTATAACAAAGATTAATAGTTGGTAAAAAATAAAAATTTAATTTGCGGCATAAAAAACATTGCATAAATTTTCAATGAACCTATAGAAATTTAAAAATTACTCTAACAACAATTCGATTCCAATGACATTTATAGCTATACAAAACCGCAAAATATTCAACGAGATAATTATTGTTTAAATGGAATTAGTTAATATGAATAGATGGATAAGTATATTCCGGATGCTAAACTACTGTTAGTTGCTGCCTCTGGCATTTGAAAAGAGTATGCAATCTCCTGCCTTTTGTCCTCCTCGCACTCGTTTGCATTTTTGTGGCTCGTTCCGCTCGTCAGCTCGTCAGATACTTAGACAACCACACAACCTGCGCATTCGTCATGTCCTCCAGCGTACCGCTGGTTCAACGTAATCCTGGTACGTCCGCAGTTGCCGCCGCAACATAGCAACAGCATCAGAGTCAAAAAACTAACTCAATCCGTCAGTGCACAATGCCGTTAAAAGTGCGAATTGTAAATAGAGTCTGATGTCTGTTGGTTATCCCTCTGCTGTCCCCCATTTGCACAGTTCCCCTTGCCCTTTTATCCCTTTTGGATAGTGTGTGCTAAGTGGCTTTTTATTTCTATGCCTGAAAAAGGCAACGGCAACGAGAAATGGCGTTAGTTGGCGCAGTTTCGTGTTCAGCTCCCGTCTATAGGCCATGTTGCAAGTACTTGCTGCATGTATGTATTTGTGTTGATTTATACCCATTGGAAAATGTTAATAGAAATGTTAGCCTGATACCAAATTATCTAGGAAAAGCTCAAAAAAACTATATTTGTCAGTCATAATAAAAAATAAAAATTGTTTTACTTAACTTGTATAACCCTTAGTTTCTGGGTTCCCGAAAAATTCCGAAAACTGTATCTAGACTGCAGTACTCTTTTCTGCGAGGAAGAGTATTTCCAGTATTTAGCGTACTTCTCTACCTAGATCTCTTTGACGTCTGCTTTATGTGAGTCGTGTCAAATCAAGAAAGCCCTTTTGTTTGCCATTGAAAAGTGCCCTCGTTAACTTCCTACAGTATAGCAGTATCAGATTAGCGGAACTGGCTCTATCATGAGACTCTTTTTCATCAGGCAGTTTTCCATGTTGCGCTCCTTGCACCAGGATAAAGGGATGTGCTGTAAGACTTACAGTGAGCCATGCTATTGTCCACACCACTTGAAAACTGATATGCCTTTTGGTGAGCTCAGTTTTTCCGGATGTGGATAGCGTTGAAAGCTACAACAAGGTATGCTTTCCGCGCGAAGTTCCTGCCAAATAATCTCGGATTGAGTGTATGTGTCTATGGGTATGTGTGTGTTCTATACAGAGTGTGGGTGGAAAATTATTTGCAGTCACTTGGGTCCTAGGCAGGTTGTTTATGCTGCCAGGCTACTGACAGCCTCACAGCTCTCCATGGCTGTGGTCTTGCCGTGTTGTTGGTATTGTTGCTGTTGTTAGTTGTTAGGATGTTGTTGTCATCATTACTGTTGCCAACTTTGCCTAGTTATCTACAGATGGGCTTTCATCGTCGCGTTTTCTCTCTATTTTCACAGTTGTAGTGTCATTTGTGGTTTGATTTCTGGCAAAAGAGTGACAGACATGCCCACAACACCACCAGACAGTCGGTTCCATTGCTTGGTTCCATCGCGCAGTCTTCGCTTCTCGTCATCATCGCTTTGGTAAAATTTGCATGCATTACGGGGCAAGCAAATTCATTAGCGCAACTGCGTCTGCCTTTCTCAGTCTCAGTCTTCAACCCGGCGGTTTTTCTTTGCCCTGACTTAATGGTGTCTCCTAGCCGAAACATCGTGCTGCATACTTAAACAACAACTACAACTGAAGTGTGCATGTCTATGCTCCTATATACGAGCATTTTTCCTAAAAACCATGGCATCTTAATTTTACTGTGTGAATTCTTTTAAGTGACTTTTTTATAGTTTTCATAAATCCCAACTTTTATATGTTTTTGAATAGACATTAAAAGTTAAAAGTATATACATTTTTTTAATACGAATTTTAACACTTTTTGTAAACAAAAATTTTTTATAATTAGTTCGAGAATATCATAAAAAAAACTTAAATAAAGTTGAAAAAATTTTAAAATCATATTTCATAAAATTTAATTAAACTCGCCAAATCGAAATTATGTAAGATAATTATGTACATAAATTATGGCCACTGTGTGCATAAAATATTCATTAAAGAAGTATTTCATTTAAAAAGGAAGCATCATTGTCTTTCGATATCAAGAAATTGTTCGTTAGCAACAAATTATTTAGGCAACTAAAATTTAATAAAATTAGGAATTAAATTTCGAATTTCATTTAAATTGCGATAACTTTAAGATATGGTACTTCTAAAGTTCAGTAGCTCATTTGGTTGCTATAACTGCTCTAATTGTTTTTGTTCTTATTATTTTTTTTTTTCTAGCAATTAATTCTTGTACGTATCCGTGCTCCGATGGCCATTGAATTCGAGCTCACTTCAAAATTCAATTAGTTTACTTTGTGTTGCATAAAGAAAGCCAAGAAAAATTTGTTTGTTTTTTGTTTTTCCTTTCCCTCCGTCGGTTGTTGCGTGCATTTGCATACATTAGGTTGGTATTCAGTAGGGTGTACTTGTATGTGGCCACATGTGCCTCTGTCTGTGTGTTGTGAGTGTGTGAGTGCTCACTATATATGCATTATAAATCTGTTGTGTGACCTACTTTGCGGGGCAGCATGCAAACCATTCGTTAATTGTTAACATGACAAAAAACGCAAGCGTGAAAATCCCCGTGAAGTCCTTGATTAATGGCCCTTTTTCTTGCTATTTCCTATTTTTGTGGAATTGAGTAGACCAGACGACCAGACTCGTTCTCGGACTCTTCACAGACAGACCGTCGCACACTCGACGTTACAGTGAGGTAAGCAGTGTAAATATTGGATATATGTATAAATTAAAATTAAGAAAACTGTTTCAATTTGCAACATTTAAGAGACAACATTGAATATTGTACTGATAGTAACTGGGTAACGAAAAGACGTACGTAATTAAAACTATGCTCATACCTTTTCCACAGTGTTTAAATACTCTATTCAATTTAATTTTTAGTTAAATAATTAGGTCTTCTTCTTTCATTAAATCAAAATATAATTATTCAAACTCATATTTTTCAGAATAATTTTCTTAATTCCGAAACTATGTCCAACCTAGTTTTAGACCTTGAATTTCGTCATTTAAATACTACAATTATAGCAATGATTTTTAATTGAACAAAATAAATCAATTGAAAATCAGAAAAATATTATCAATAAAATGGGAAGCAAATAAATCAATTAAATTCACATAAGAGGTCTTGAATATTTTCCAATTGTGAGCGTGTGTTTCTCCATTGTGCGGCACATTGTCGACGCCTTGGACCACTTGACACTACATTGCCAATGGCAGTTAAGACGGGAAATCGATTGTGGGTATATTTCATGGAGCCAACTTTTTGACAATTGATGTGCGCAAATACTTATAAGTCAGGCACACACATACACACAGATAAAGTTGATGGGGTTGTGGCGCCTCAAAGCTATTGGCGGCAGACAAATTGCAGTCGTTGCCAAACGAAGCTTCTCCACATAGACATGGATATACATACAGACACAGACATTGATATGCCCATTCTGAAGGCATTGCTCAGTCAATTTCGTTTTGAAACCGAGGTAAATTCAATTGAGCTGAGCAGTCGGGCAAGTTGATCTGGAGGAACGCTCGATTCTACAATGGCGCTTAATTTTCAACGGTGCAACTTACGATACCGGTGGGCTTCAGGGGGAGGCTGAGAAGGGTGTGGGTGAGCGATGGGAAATGTTCTTTGGGAACTCAACGTGTATCAAGTACGGGTAAGAGCAAGTTCCGCGTGTGTCTGAATCAAGTTTACAAGAATTTTCGCTTTTACTCAAACTTTAGACATTGGGAAGCAAACACAATTTTCAAAGCTTTGCTTTACGTACTGAGGGACCACCATAGAGCTGCAAGCACACATACATTCTCGTATATATTGAAGCTTATAGATTGAATTAGAGCTAAAGCGATTTTCCGCCTAAGCAGTTGGGAAACCACACAAGTCATTTTGACTGCAGTCTTTTGGCATCAAAGCGAACCAATTTCAATGTTGGAAATGTGAAATATTTCTTATAAGAATATTAAGAAATAATACCAAGATACTAACACCCAACTGGAAAGAAAAAAATTGGCACATAATAAAATAAAGGAAATCTAAATTTGAAAATAATGGTGTACGCTAAAAGTATCAAAATTCAGAAATCAATAAAAATTGCGCATTTTTATTATAAAATAAATTTTATCTTGCAATATGCACTTTTTATACTATAATTCAAAATATTTCTAAAGTTCCAACTCCCTTGTAAAAATAACCAGTCAAATAAAATATAAAGTTGCTAGGTCAAGGGTCTGACCAATTTCAAACATTCATAACTTTATGAAAACTTAATCGATCTTCGAGCGGAATGTCATTTCGATCATGAAATGGCCTCTAAATTCAAACTGCATTCAAATTTGATAAACTTCGTAAAAGAAAAATGTTTCACTCTGGATCTAGGCTTAGACTTTAAAGTTTTGATCGTTTTTAAACTATCAAATCCCCATAATGAAGTAGACATTTCCTAATTGGATTGGAATGATCAAATCTGTACTTACCGGCCTTGCAGGGATCCATGTCGATGTCATTGGACACCTTTCTGGGCACATGCATGTGCAACAGCTGCTCGATGCTGTACTTGCTGTGGTATTCTCGGCGATTGCTGAGATGTTGCCGGTGATGTTGGTGCTGCTTGTGCTGTCCGCGGACATGTTGATGATAAGGATGACCGCCAGCTGAGTCTTTGATATTAATGTTCAGGTTTTCATTGTTGTTACTGTTGTCGTTGTTGGTGTCACGCTGCAGCTTGTCAATGGCAACGTGATCCATGGACGTGGACGCCACCAGCTTAATGCTTTTGACATGCGCCGAGATTAACACCAACAGCACGGTGGCCAACAGCAGGGCGTAATTGGTAGTACAACTCATGGCTCGAACAACGCGTCCAGCTCCAGGCCTATGAAGCGCCATCTGAGGGCGTTCTCAGATCTCAGTTCTCTTTTCTCTTTTCTCTGGTTTGCACGTTCTTTCGTTCTCGACTGTTTTGTTTTGTTTTATTCAGCGATCTGTCTTCGCTTTCGATTCCGCTTATCGCCTATCGCCTATCGCCTTTCGTTTGTTCTCAGCTCTCAAGAGAACTGCATTCTCGCGCTGCACGTGGCCTGCAAAGAGCCCAGAAAATGTATTTCATTGAACATTGAATTCTCAATCATATAAACAAGTATTGGTGAATAATTCCGGCTTGAATTAGTTTTGCATCTGTCATTACATGTTTTTCTATTTGCTTATGCATATATATTAATAGTGTATACTACATGTGTATAATATTGATAACCCCAACCCCTTGTATTAAGTGTTTATGTTTACTTTATATTACTATCAATCAGCGAGATGATGTCCCACGAATGTTCCATGAAACATTCTCATATTAGATTAGATGCAATAACAAAAAAAATTACCAGCAAGGTTCCAATCAACAGTGATTGACTAAGAGATACAAAATCTTTTACGTAACAAATGTTATTGCAATGGGTAAAAATAAAAAAAAGTTATCCTAGTTGAAAACTATAAGTAATGTACAGCATTTACAGATATTCAAAAAAAAATAATCAAATCTCTAAGCACTAAAAGATCATCTTCTTAAAGATTACTTAACTAAAGCAAAGCAATTCTTTTGCGCTTATACACAGCAGTTTTCAGGCTTGATAGTCTATACATTTTTCTTAAATCTGATGATAATAAACTGATGGTAGGAACAAAGCAGAAATAGCAACATAAGAAGAGAAGCAAAAACTGTTGCAAGCAATCAATGCACACCCGGCATCTAATTTACATATGTGAGAGGGTCTCTCGATGTCTGTGTGTATGTGAGCATGTATTTCAGGGTGTGGGAGTGTGTGTGCGCACAGCTGTGCACAACTTCATGAAGACTCGTGTGCATTTACTTGGAACATCTCTGTGTATTTACCATGGCACATTAAAAACAAAACAGGTGTAACATTTTCATATGGAAATGTGAGGGATGGTAGGAAGATTGAAATATAAGAGGATTGCAAAATGATAGACAGCAGGCAGAAGGAAGCTGGCAGGTAGAGGCTGTCTGTCAGGCAGTTAGACTGTCAGGCAGTCAGGCAGTCATAAACGCGGCTGCTATCAGCTTAGCACTCAATTAACTTGAGACCAAGGTGTCAGAGAAAGGACATACACTGAACCAAGGTGCGTGACCCATCAATGCACAAAGTCCGGTAATTAAAAATCACTTAAAGCATCTACCGTTTTTCTCTGGGACAATAAACTTTTCTTGTCAATTGAGACACAAAAAAAAAAAAAATGAAAATCTTTTCAATTAACTAAAATGCTGGGGCAGCTATTGTCGCCCTGTTATTGTTTCCAGGTCGAGGTTCAACTTCAGGCAGGGACCCAACAAATGTTGGCAATTTCATTAAATCATTTAATTTCCGGCGCACACAACCAACAACAATTACAACAACAATACAACAACAATACAACAAAGCAAATCAAGTGCCGGTCTGGCTTTTTATGGCAAATTAAGTTGGCTTACGTTTGTGGCATGAGGTGCTGGAGATGGTTAAACGAGCTGACTGCGAGTTAGCCACACGGAGAAGGCAACTAGCAGTAGAGAGCCAAAGACAATTTCAACAACAACCCTTGGCGCAAAGTTGCCACACCAACTACATCTGTGTGGCAAGTAGAAGGCAAAAAACTGCAACATATTTTCTTAATTTCATTTCTTTTCATTCCGTTTCGTTTTGTGCGTGGCACACGGTAGGGCGAAGTACCGTTAGCAAACGCCAACGGCAACGGCAACAGCAGCCGCCATTTTCCTAATGCTCATTCGCATAATTGCGTATACGCCGCATGGGACGACTGCAGCAATTGTGGCGCGGTTTTGCTCATTTACGCTAAATTAAAAATTCAATTGATTAATTCTCAACTAAATAAGCAAAAAGTGACTCAGCTTACATTATAACAGTATGTATGCCTGTGGGAAATTTTATTAATTTTCCAGCCAACTGTCGCCAAGTACTTGGGCATTAAATGTGCCCAGTACCAAAATTGTTTTGATTGTTTTTGGTGCTGCTTATCTGACAATGGAGCACCCACATGGACTTGTGAGCTTATCGGGGTCTGGGTCACTTCTGTCTACGATGTTTTAACGTAAACAAATTAATATTTCAAGGCGCTTAATGTTAAAAACAACATTACAAAATGTCATCGCTTGTATTTTAATGAATATGCTATGGATTTCCCATAGAATTTGTACAAATATTATTCAGAACTTCAAAGTAGATAACAATAATATATACAAAAATAAAAGTTGAGTACCAAACTAGGAAACTAAAAAGGTTAGAAAATTAAAAATATTGTGAAATAAAAATAGGGAAAATCTAAAGCTAAAAATATTTAATTAAACAACGTTTAATTTGTTTTAGTTTTCTCTTCAATGTTTTCGTTATATTTTTTGTTCTTATAGCAAATTTTGGAACTCGCATCTGACACTGTATAATGGAAAAGATGTATCCTATGAAGGACAATCTGAAATCAAGTGAGACATATACATTTAGTTTAATTAGTTGAGATGAGGGCTTCAACTATCCTGCTCCTCACTCACGGCCAGGCCATCAATCAGGCTTGTCAAGTGCGCGCCAGTTTCAAACTACATGAGCTGACAATGACAGGCGCCGAGTGGCAGGGAGGGGAATCACAAACTGTCTAGGCTAAGCTACTAGTAACAGCAAAGTGGCTTAGTACCTAGAGAAAGAGAAAGCGAGCGAGAGAGAGAGAGGGAGCTGCCTCATCCCGCTTCTGTCATTTTTAGTGTTTTACAAGTGCAAATCTTGACACCAGACCGTCTCTGTTAAACTCCAAACTGCCTTACGCTTATTGTTTGCCGTCGTTTTGATTTGCCCTGTCGCACTGACAGTTGACATTTCAAGTTGCAAACTATGTACATAGCTGGCGAAGGATATGAATTTTATACCCTTGTCAAGAAACAGAAACCAACAGAAAGAAAGCACAAAGATAAAGAATGAAATGAGAGCAGCTGTTCAGTCATCTTAAGAAATTCTGAAATGTTTTTTCTATTATTTATTATCTAGCTAACCATTAGAAAAATCTCATTAAAGCGAGCGACATTTTTATTCCTATTTCATGGAAACTTTTTAATAATTTATTGAATCTTAATACAATTTGCGTAATGGAAAATTGTAATAAATTAGAGATATAATGTTTTTAATTCTCTAAATTCTTTGAAATGTCAGCTTCATTTTCATTTTCTGCTTTTAATTAGACTTGACCAGAAATATAGCAATATTTATGAAGTGAATTAATGTAAATAAAAGCTTATTAAATAAGCATGAAATAAGTTATGTACAAATTTTAAAAACTTAATAAAAAAAACAATTCTGATAAGATTTATTCAATACCCTTGTGATGACTTAATATGTTATTTAAATTGCAGTCAATTGCAATTGCAGTAAAAAGTTGCCAAACACTTAATTACTACATAAAATAGTAAGCAGACTTTATGAAATTTGACTCCACTCTGTGTATAACACCGACAAATTTAACAGAGAATATTTGTGTTATTTAAATACTTCGATTAATTTGCAATGCATTTGAAATGCAAAAGGTGTTGCATATCAACAGGCGCACATTCAATTCGCCTAAAAAAACAAACAGATACAAGAGGCAACTGTCAGCAGGTAGGAAGCAACTGTAGAGGAGTTAATTTTAATTGCCAAAAAGTGCAAATGATATAATGAAGGTAAAAACATAGCGTAAGAGCTGCGTTGGCCGACATTCCTGCGATTTAAATACTTTACGAGAAAGGCTGGCAAACAGACAAACAAACGAACCGCACTGAGCACACTGAAAAGGAGCAAAGGCCATAGCCAGGACCTGGCCAGGACCCAGTCGAAGCCGAAAGCAAATAATTAAACTTGGCCAGCTAGCACCTGTGGCCTTGCTGCCGGCATCATGTCCAGCTGGCTGCAACTGTAGCCGAAAAGCACAGAGCCAAGCTGAACTGAAACTGGACGCTTTAGGAACTATTTGACCCGACCCAAGTCCGGTAGGAGCCATGTGAATGTAAGTAAAGCTCAACCATAAAATACACCGCAGACAGATAGGCAGCGGAACCGGAGTCCACCTCCACCTCCGCCATCGCATCCTGTGCTACGCAATCTGTAACTGAAACCTGGAACTGGAAGTGACCAAAGGCAAGATATAGATACAGATACAGATACAGATACATATACAGATACAACTAGACGGGGTAGTAAGTAATACAGTTTTGGCAATGGCTGCTTATGAACAACTTGTACATTATGCAATTTAAGAATTTATAAAGCTGTCTCACAAGACTACGGAATAATTAATACTAACAACAGAAAATCACGAGCTAACTGGGAATTTGCATCATTATACCACCGGGAGTTTCACATTGGCTCCCTGGATCTCAGGTCGGCTTCTCTTGTTTGTTTTTGGACATAAATAACAATTGCCAACGACTAAAAAACAGAAAAGGAAAACACCCGGCAAATGTGAGGCGAGAAAAAATATGGCGCTGAGATTTCGTTTTATGGTGATTGCGTGGGAAAATTGTCTGTCGGTCTCGTGGCAGCGGCGATAAAAACCAATGCAAATATGAAAAGCAAATGAAATCCTTTTAATTTGGCAAATAAAAGTGACTGCCAGGAGGGCAGACAAGCCAGGTCCTTGCTCCTCCGAATGCTATACAAATTTCTGTGGACTCAAAAGATGGACAGAAAAAAAAGAATGGCACAAAAAGTGTTGAGGGATTGGAGGCTTAACTTTTGGCTTGTAATTGCTTTTCAACCTACTACAAATGTGTGCAACTGAAGGCAAAAGAAAAGTCAATCCAGCTGATACAATACCAGCTCTAAGCCCAATTCAATGGTGAAAAGGAAAGTTTTTGAAATGCAAAAGTTTTTTACTTTCAAATGACAATTGCAGGAATGCAAGTGGGAAAATAATTGAATGTTTTTAAAGAATTCATAGACGAGTATTCAGATTGAGATTTAAATGCTACATTTGATGCCATTGTAGTGATTATAGAGCATATTTGATTTAGAAAGTGGTAAGTTAACAAGAAATAATTAAAATATAAAAAGAATATTTAAAATGTGGAACAAATTAATAAATATTTAGATGGAGAACACATAACACAGAATTCAGACGAGATATTTCTTTCCGCCTATTACACAGATTTTACACAACTTGATTGCGAGTAATCGGATAAGGTTAGTAACAAATAAAAAGAAATGAAATCGCACATAAACACAATATATTAAAAAAATGAAATGTGCTTAGACTTCAATTAATTACACATAACGGTGGATAAGGAAAAATGATGCCTGAGGCAGAACATGGCAGGACATGGGTAAGGTACAAGGTATCAGACATACCATAGTCGAGACTCAGTCGGGTGGAAGTGCACTTATACACACACAAAGGGCATATATCCAGACAAGACAGACACCCCTACTCGCATACACGACATATCATTAACTTTACTTTATGGCGACAACAACAACAACAACATCAACAACGCTGCTGAAATACTTGTGTAAACGGGAAGGAAGAACGGCTGTAAGTGCGGGAAAAAAAGAAAGTTGAAGTGAAATACGAAGATGCGAAATAACTTCTAGCATGTTAAGGAATAAGCATGTTGAATGGCCATGTCTGCCTCATGAAGATGCCCTCGTCAGCTGTGCGTTGACATAAAGCCCTCAACCTCACCCTCACCCTCACAAAGTATATGGAATGTAGATTCAGGACACTATAAAAAATATTCATAAAATGAAAATAATTGAAATCATTCTCTGGAATGCTCGGTAAAAGTGCTTTCAGCCAACGCATAATCACTAATCACAGTAAAGAAAGGCACAAATCTGCTAACTTGCGGCACCTGCAACACATAATTCGCTTATAATTTTTGCTCAACTGCTGCGACAGCAAATTCTGAAGAATTCAGCATTAAAACACCCCAAGGAGGGTAAAGGCAAATAAACCCGAAAATTCAGAAAGATTTTTGTGAAAGCAGCAGTAGAAGAAATGCGTGCAAAGTCTAAATAAAAAGAGATACGAAACGGCAGCAAAAATAAGTAAAATATATTCTATTCAAAAGCAAAGGCAAAAGCGTAGTTCGTAGAAATATGAAATGAAATGAAACGAAATGAAATGTCGCAGGAACTGAAAGAATTGTTGAGAATTGCATACGCGCGCAATTTTTTAATGCGGTGCAAAGAAGCAGGGAGGAGCATGGCAAGGAGGGGAGAGGGAGTGGGTAAGAGGTTCCATGAAACGCTTAATGGCGTTGGTTGGCAATAAGCAGGCGAAGATGCCACAAAATGGTTGCCGGGCCAAAGGACACGGGACACAAACAGTCAGAGCCAGTGAAGCAAAAGTGAAAAGCGTTTTGCAGCAGCTTCAATTTATGTGTGTCGGTGTGTCTGTATCTGTGTGTGTGTGTCTGTATCTGTGTGTGTGTGTGTATATGTGTGTGTGTGAGTGCAGTGAAGCGTAAGCAACCTGGCAACAATATCAACATGCGTTTGCTACAAAAGCAGCGCTGCCTGCGTCAGCGTCAACGCCAGCATCAACGTCCGCCTTAAGACGCCCGCTTTAACCCTCTGCTCCCCCTGGCTGACAATTGTTTGCCAGCGGAAGTTGATTTTCTGGCAAAGCGGAAGTGTTGAAGCGCTGGAGAAGACAGACGGAAGACGGAAGATGGAAGACGGCAACCATCAGCGAGACTACACTTTGAATTCCATATTCGTTGCGTTTTTAGACCCTGCACCTACAAAATAAAAAGCGTTTTCCAAGTTTATCAAAAAAAAAAAAAAACGACTGTGTCTAATACGCAGAAGAAAGCGTAATTTTATCAAGACCTCTTCCACTCACTAAAATCGAAAGAATGCATTACAAAAGTAATTTTTACGTTACAGTTTTGATTTTTGGTACACATAGTAAGTCTTGTATTCTAAATGGGTGCTACATATTTCAACTCGATCGAATAATAATCTCGTTACTTATTTAAGAAAATAAGACATTTATTTATTTATAAAGTACAGAGTCTTTTACAGTCGCGTTTCCTCACCATTAGACTTTGCTACTAGATTTATTTATTTTTTGTTACGACGCATAAATTGCCATTCAACTGACAAAAGCGTCAAGCAAAGGATTCCAACAGATGCGATAGGCATATGTGGCAAACTGTAGCAAGCCACGCCCACAAAAAAAGCTGGCTAACTGTTGCCCATCGGCAGAGGCAAAAGCTGCAGACGGTGCCAATTAAGTCTAATACCCGACTGGCGGCAGGTCTGTTGTCCGTTGTCCGTTGTCTGTTGCCTGTTGTCTGTTGGCTTTTGTGTTCTTAGCTTTAATTGCAGTAACGATTGTCTGACCACGAAGCAACCAACGATCGTTTGCCAAAAAAAAACAGCAGTTAAGCAACAATAACAATAACAACCACAGCAATACCAACGTCGGCAAGAAGAACAATGTGCGATCCTGATTCTCTTGAATCTGTGTCTGCCATCGAGTTCAAAACAGCAGCAACCGCAGCAGCAACAACATGGCAAGTTCGTTGCTGCCTCTGTCTCTGCCGCAGTCTCAGTCTCAGCTGGCGTCGAGGCGCAACGTTGCGGCCGTTGCCTTGACTCTTGATTCTGACGTTGTTCCGTATTGCAAAAACCTGCACAAAACACAATAAAGTAATGTCTTCGCATACTTGTATGTATAATGTACATATACACACACACACACACACACACACACGGAAAGCATATTCTATTTAAATTACGCAGGCGGCCTTTAGAATGAAAACCATTGACAATTGACGATTCGCGATTCTCTTGATGTTTTTGTACCCTGCACCCCTCGAACCGGGCATTATTACTTTGAGCAACTATCATAATTTGGAATTTCGTAAATCGATCACCATATTTGCATTTAATTTCCTAATTTGACTAAATATATATAATATAAATAAAAACTTTTATTTAACTGATTGTATTTAGCTAAGACTTTGAATACCATTTGGCTCTAAGTAAATAGCCGCTTAACGGAACTTGTTTGTATAAAGGATATTCAGATATGGACAAGAAAAATTATGTAAACTATATTTCTTTTGAATGTATAAGAAATAATTGTAATTTAAACTATTAAATGCAGGCCTATTCCGGCTTTTACTTTCGGCAAGATTTGTCGGAAGTGAAAATCTTTAGCCTGTTCTTATAACAATCTGGAAATTTTGTACGTATTGAATTCACTTTGAGTTGGTGGTAAAATGATAAAATATAATTTTAAAATGTTTAGCCCAAATGCAACGTGAAAAATTATATTTTAATCAAAATAATATTATAATAAATCAAAACAGGCCTAATAATATATGTAGCTTTGAGTGTGAATTGCATTTCGATTGAAATAGTTGCTGGAAGATCTTCCAGCTGATCACCAGGGTATCTCGTAGTCGTGCAGCGTTCTTATTTGTCTTATTTGAAATGAAAAGCGGAAAACGGACAACGACACAGTCAATCAGTTGGCCGGATAGTAGGAAAGCGTAAAGCACCCACAGCGTAAAATGCCGGTGTCGCAGAGATGGTGGTGTGAATTAGGCGTAGGTGTTCTATGTTTTGGTGGTGTAGTTGTGGTGTAGTTGTGGTGTAGTGTGCTGTGATGTGCTGTGGTGTGATGGCTGTGGTGGGGGGCAAATACTGTAGACTAACGTTCAGTGCACACTGAGGCAACCGCGTGCCGTTTGTTATTTATAGCATATACTGATGATGTGTCTCTCCCCTCTGACAGCCCCTATCTTCTTCGGTCAACAGCAGCAACAAGACAAGCAACAATAAGAACAACAACGCAGCGTTTACTCGTACTTATGCGTTTTTTGTGCTCGCGTTTTGTCGTTGTCTGCTCGAAAAACGCGAATAAAAACGAAAAAAAAAACCAAAACAAAAAATCAAGAAAAACAAAACAGACTCCGAGAATTGTTGATAAGAGAAACGCATATAACGATCGAACGTCGAGTGCAAAGATCGCGACAATTCTGACCAATTCAGTGACCGACCGACCGACTGTCTGACTGTCTGACTATATGACAGATTACAACGTAAGACGAGCAATTTGAGGTTGCGTTTTATGATTTTGAATTTATCATTTCACTTAAATGCAAATTACACCTGTAGCTATCCGGAATATAAGGGATGCCCATCCACTCGTATTTTTAAAGGAATGAACGTTGACGTTGAATATACCGCGTACTTATATATTATATCACTTATTATTCACGCATACAAACATACACTTTGGTGCCAAAGGAATCCTTTTTGGCCGTTATTTTTTTAAATTTAGTATTTCGATTTCTGTGCGTTGATCAAACAAGTTTGTTGCTAATATTCTTTTGTTTGCCTCTGTTTGCCGCAACAATGAAGCGCACGTCCGTTCACGACGAAAGATTCTCGCGTTTTGAGAGATTCAAACATAAACAGAGCGACCGACGACTGACACTGAGACTGAGACACGGACAGCTGTCCCCAGCGGAGAGAAGAGAGCAGAGAACAGAGAGCATGCGCTGAGAACAGATAACAGCTGCCTCTGTTTAACAGTCAATTCTTTTTGAATTCGCCTCTATATCAATTTTGATGCTGTGAGATACTTTCAAGTACTTAGAAATCCATTAAATTGGTATTTTAACCAATCGAGCTGTATACTATTTGAAAATTAGCTTGAGTATCTTTCGTCTTTTTGGAAGGAGATAAATGCTGGAATTAACCAAATAGCATGTAGATCAGTGAAGTTAGAAATATCCTCTGATATATTTTTTTTAGTATAAAAGTAACTATTTCTATCTATTACATTAATTTAGATAAAGTAATTATAATTTCATTTTAATTTAGGATATAACTTATATTATATTAATAACTTGTTTACCTACGTTAAAACGTCATACAAAATATATAATTCGATTTAAAGTTATTAAGTTAGGCAATATCTTTAAAAACAAATGTTTTATTTACAATTTTTTAATTTGTATTTTACAATAACGTCCTTTTTTCAAATGGGCTATCGACCAGTTTTGATTGGGATTTTCTATCGACCAGCAATGCAAGATATCGAAATCCTATCGGTTTATTCAATGCGTTTATTCGAACGCCGTCGTAATTTATTTATTGCCTTCGAAGCACTGCTGCCAACTTTTAAAATAAATAAATTGTAGTTTCTGGCTGGAAAGCTTCCGAAAAATAGCTGAATTTTCGATGCAAAATAGCTACAGTACTAGCCAGAAGTTAAGAAAAATTCCAAATTAGGTGAATTTTCGTAGGTTTAAATTAAATTAGAACAAGCTGCCAGATCGGGAAATTCTGTAGGGTGGCAGTCTTCCACACCAGTGCTGCCCGGTTTTAGGGGCAAAATAGCTGTTTCTACTAAATTCTGTTTAATTTGTATTTTGGGCTCATTTGCACAGTTTTACCAAAAATATTAATAGCATAACTAAGCTGAATATATACCTTAAATAGCCAGATTTCCAGCTAATAGCAATTTTGAAATTTTTCTAGCAAACGAATTTGAAAATAGCCAGATCTAGCTATCAAATAGCTAAGTTTGCCAACAGTGCTTTAAAGTGCTAAATTTGGAACATTTTATAAGAAAATTTCCTGAGCTGGTGAAATGACACAAAAATGCGAGACAACGAATTGCAGCAAGGATGCAACATTGCAGTGTCCCACTTGCCTCAAGTTGGGCATCAAGGGATCATTCTTCTGCTCGCAGGCGTGCTTTAAGGGATTCTGGAAGGAGCACAAGGTGATCCACGCCTTGGCCGGTATGTTCCACTTCTTACATACATACATACAAACATACATACATATGTATATGTGTACTTACATGAAATTCTCAATTTTATTGAACTTAGCTGGCGGAGCAAAACCCGTTGTGGACGATAACGGCGTCTACAATCCCTGGCCTCATTTCCGGTTCACCGGCAAGCTGCGTCCCTTCCAACAGACTCCCAAACGCGCTGTTCCCGATGCGATTCAGCGACCCGACTACGCCGATCATCCGGCGGGAAGATCGTTGTCCGAGGAATCATTGCGAGGCACCACGATCAAGGTGCTCGACGATGATGAGATTGAGGCAATGCGGGTAGCCGGGCGCCTGGGTCGGGAGTGTCTGGATGAGGGCGCCAGGGCCGTTGAGGTGGGCATCACGACGGATGAGTTGGATCGCTTGGTGCACGAGGCTGCCATTGAGCGGGATTGCTACCCTTCGCCCCTCAACTACTACAATTTCCCCAAGTCGTGCTGCACCAGCGTCAACGAGGTGATTTGCCACGGCATTCCGGACAAGCGACCACTGGAGAATGGCGATATTTGCAACATTGATGTGACCGTCTATCACCGTGGCTTCCACGGCGATCTCAACGAGACCATGTTCGTCGGAGAGGTCTCCGAGAAGCACAAGAAACTGGTGCGCATCACGCACGAATCCCTGGCCAAGGCGATTGAGTTGGTGCGTCCAGGAGTGCGTTATCGTGAGATTGGCAACGTTATACAGAAGTATGTGGCGCCTCACGGATTCAGCGTGGTTCGCAGCTACTGTGGCCATGGAATTCATCGCGTCTTTCACACTGCCCCCAATGTGCCGCACTATGCCAGTAAGACATAGATACTGATCTATCTAGGAGTCCATTTATTAATACATTCCATTCCGCCAACAGAGAATTCTGCTGTGGGTGTCATGGCAGCCGGACATACCTTCACCATCGAGCCCATGATATCCGAGGGTGTTCAGAAGGCTGAATCCTGGCCAGACGACTGGACTGCCGTTACCGCCGATGGCCTCTACTCGGCCCAGTTTGAGCAGACGCTGTTGGTCACGAACAACGGTTGTGAGATTTTAACGAAGCGCCGGGAAAACAACGGACAGCCATGGTTTATGGATAAATTGTAGTCCTAAGTATTGGTTCTTTATTGATGAAGCTTTAATTTGTTTTTACAATAAAATCTAAAGTTTGTATTTCCCCCATATGTGTGTGACCCAGAACTTGGATTACTTCTCAAGTGGCGCGTAATTCAACAGCTTCTCGATAAGATCCACGTGTCCGAGCAGCATGCGACGGCAACAATAGCGCTTCAATCCCAGTGCATCGAGAGCATCACTGAAATTGGTGGCACAATTGCAATTTTATTTGATATTTTTAGAAAAAGCCGCTTTCCCGTGTGTGATACTCACCCTTCCGTGTATTCGGCCTGTAGCAAACCCAGGTAAGACTCCCATTTGTTGCCAATCACCTTGCCACACGTAAAGCATCGAATTGGTATAATCATTTTGACTGCACTTGGTCTTTTATTGAAAAATTATAAATATTATTTATGCGAAATTCCTGTTTACGTCTTTTTTGTAGCGTGCATGCTGTTTATTGAACGGCATTGCCACCTGGCAGAAAAAAGTTGCCATTTATTTTAGCGCTGCCAGATCAATAAATTAGATCTAAATCATTTTTCTGCAAAATGATCTTGGACATTTTTTATTAATTTAAAGAACTTTTGTTGATTTGCGTTGATTTTCTGACTTGTTTAAATTTTGATTATACTTAATTATTAATTTATTTAAAAACTGAATAACAAATATTGATTTTCATGAGCCATGGATTAATTGAACTAGTTCCTTTGTTGAGCTGAACTTATAGCTGGCAGTGTGACCCTCTCATTTGAATTGCGCGCAAATGTGAAAATAAAATTTAATAGTCTTTTTTTTTTAATAAATACATTTTTTATTATACTATCGACTTGCTTGCTATATGAATACATATACAAATAATGTTTGTAAAACCAATATATAGGTAACGTCATAACAACAACAAGCTACTATTTACTGCCAACGTCACTTTGTCCGCCTGTCACTTCCACAGAAGTTGAAACGGGAAACAAATCCTTTGAGACATTGTCGCCATCCAATATGTGCTGCACATCCTTAACAGTGCCTTTCGTTAGATTATCCGATCGTTTCTGAAGACGCTGTAAGGTGTAAATATTATAAATAATATAATTAAAATATATAATTAAATTGAGTTTACCGAATCGGACGTTTCTTCATCTGGCACAAATATGCGTAATGGCGTGTTGCTGCCGAGCTGTTGTTGCACCAAACGTTGATGCTCTTCGAATGCGCTGGCAGCTGCATCCTGAGGATGATGTTGTTGCTGTTGTAGCTGTTGCTGCTGTAGCTGTTGTTGTTGCTGTTGTAACTGTTGCTGCTGTAGCTGTTGCTGTTGTAGCTGTTGCTGCTGTTGCTGTTGCTGCTGTTGCTGCTGCTGCTGCTGCAGTTGCAGATATTGCCGATGTTGCTCCTGCTGTTGCTGCTGCAAATGTTGCTCCTGTGCTTGTGCCTTGAGCTCTTCAAGCTGCAGCTCATGCTGATGCTGCTGTTCTTGTTGCTGTTGCTGCAGTTGAAGCTCTTCCAAATGATATTGCTGTTGCTGCTGTTTCTGCAGCTCGAATGCAGCATGTTCAGTTTCCAGCTGCTGGCGACGCGCCTCCTCCTCGGCATAAGCCTGCAGCAGCTGTGAGGAGTCGTGGGAGTTGCCATAATAGTTGGACACCACAAATCCGCCCTCGGGTGCCGATGCAGTGACCGCTGAGGCGATGTTGGGCAGATGGAAGGGCGCTGTCTCATAGACGTGCTCGGCGGACTCTCCCAACGAGGGAGCGGCAATAAGGGCTGCATATTGTGGGGCTGCATCCAATACCGGATGGATATTATGATGCGGATCCTTGGCGGCCTGCAGAATTTGTCCATTGCTGGCCACCTCCTGGGTCAGATCTGCATTCACATAGCCCGTCTCAATCACATGCTCTGTGCTGGGCTTGAACAGCTGCTGCTTATGCTGGGAGTACAGCTGATTGGACTGCGTCACCAGATACGTGGGATTGTAAATGGGAATATGTGCTGCCGATACGGCGGCAGCAATGAAAGGCTGTGTTGCCTGCTGTGTAAACTGGATGGGGTAGATGGGCACTGTTTGGGCCGCCGCTTGGGCGCCAACTATCTGGACGAGGGGTTGGGCGGGCAGATGGTTACCCTGGACATCCGCAGGTAGCGGCTTATTGTTGCTGGGCGTATTGAAACTTTCCGTTGCGATCTTCACTTTGTTCGTTGGCAAAGACGGATCTGGATCTGGGGCAAAGAGTTTCTGCGAGCCCGAAATGGGATCGCGAATTGTTTGATCATTCGTTTCATCCTCATGCACGTTGTACGGTGCTCCATATGTCTGTGACGGGGGTTGTTGGGTGCTCTGTGTGGATGGGTTTTGTGGGGGCAGGTATGCGGTGTCTAAGCCATCATCCAGCTGATTGTCGTGATCGTGGTGCAATAGTGCCAGGTTCGGGGCAGGTACCGTGTAAATGGGTGCAAAGTGCTCGGTGTTGTAATTGTTGTGAGTATCCAGCTGTTGGGTTGATGTGCATGTTTATGTGTGTTTTGTGATCTTTGTTTAGTGTCTATTAAAAACTGCCCATTGCCAAAATTCGCGATAAAAAAATGCTCCAGAAATTGTAATTTTAAAAGAAGGATTGAGTTTTTTGCTGGACTTTTTTTTAATCTTAACAATGAACGTGCATTCAATCTTTATCAGGTGTGTAATTGAAAGCTATCCAACCGAAAACCAACTAAAACCCCTACTATTTTTTTTTTTTAATATTTTAGGTTGATTTAATTTCTACATATTTAATTTCTCCCATACAGTCAAAACTTAAGATTCAAATTTTTTTAATAGTATTTTATAGTTGTAAATTTTATATCTTTAAAACTACCCATATCATCAATAAACAACTTGGAGTTTGACGGATCATTATTTTGTCTACGATTTTTTTTTCGCTAATTTTGGTTTAGAATAGGCAATTCGAGTGTTCTACTTACCGGTAAATTTTGAAGTTCACTGTAGGACACCGCAGTGGGTTTCTCGTACTTGAAGGGCTTCTCATATCCAAAAACGGGCTTTGAATGTGGCTTCGAGTTGTTCAGCTTGATCTTCAGCGGCTTGCGGAGGCCAACAGAGGGCTTCAGATACACAGGAGCGCTGATCTTGAGCGGACGTGGTCCGCGCAAATGTTGCGGTGGTGCTGCATGCAACAAATGCATATGGCCATGCGAGTGCGAGTGCGAGTGGGACAGCGAATGGGACAGTGAGTGGGATGGCAGATGCGCATGGACATGTGAGTGAGAATGTGGCGCCAAATGCTGATGGGCATGACTGTGGGCGTGGGCGTGGGCGTGGGCATGAGTGCCTGGACGACCCTTCAGCACCAACGGCACTGCCTGGTCACTGCGGATCTGTACAACCAGAGTGCGCTGCTTGCCACTTGGTGGGGCACCTGCTAGGTTGGCGGGACGTCCCAATTGTTTCGCACTCTTGGGCGGCCATTGACTGCTGTTGAAGATCAATGGACGCTTCCCCACGGGCGGCTCACAGTTGGCCAGGCCGAATAGCAGCGCAATCAGTATGAATATCTGTAGTGGGGAAAAGTGTCAAATTATTAAAAAAATTTAACAAAATTTTAATTATATTATTTTACGAGTACTAGTAATGAAAATTCAAATAAAACTTTCTAAGCTCTGCCAGCGATAAGCTGTCGGCAGAGGGGGAAGGGAAATGGTAAGGGGTAGTGGCAGAGGGGGAGGGGATGGGGGGGGGGGGGGGGACGTAGTCGCGTGTAATCACCGGACAGTCCGTCAAGCGACAATAATGGCCTTAATTTGTATAAATTGGCGGTTTTCTAAAATTTTATCACGTCGCCTGCAGTTGGCTACCAAAGTCAAGCAGTGTACATATTCATATGAACACGTCTGTACTCGTTTGTACTCATGTTGTGTGGATGTTCACGTAAGCCATAACTTTAGGCCCACGTCTAATTAATGGCGTAGAATGAAAGTGAAATGTTGATTCGTTTTTTTTGGTTCTTCTCAAGGCAACAAAAGTAGCAACGCTTTAAGCCAAGTTAAGTTGTTGTTGTTGTCTGGAAGTCAACAATTTGGCATCGTAATTGTTACAACAACAAATTTCACTTGCCCGACTGGCAATGACAATGTTGTACCGTTAGTCCAACAGACAGCCAATCAACCGCTGCTTACAGGTGAAACTGACGAGGGACAATGTCTGTCTGTCTGTGTGTGTGTGTGCGTGTGTGTGTGTGTGTGTGTGTGTGTACACTGTGATTTTAGATTACGTGCTGCATTTGCTTAATCGAACTCACATAAGTAATTGAGACCAAATTGTTGGTTGGCTTGCTGTTTATGTTTATGGTGTGGTTAGTGGTAAATTGCCATTTGCTTTGTCGCCAGTTTAAACAAAAATATGAAATATGAAATATGCAAATTAACAGTTACCAGTTAGCTTGAAGCTGGTGAATGAACTTGTTAGTTAATAGCAGCTTGTTGAAAGAAAGTCAAAATACGGACGTAATTAATATATATCATTTAATATAAGCTTGTTTTTGCCAGCAGGAATTTCAAATTGCCTACAATTATCTCACCACATACAAATAAATTATTAAATTGAGGTAATACTGTTTCGTTTTGCCTAGCAAACTTATAGAGATTAAAATTAAAACATTTAATTAATATTAATAGGTAAGTTCCACAAATCAATAGAGGATTTAGGGACAACTACTTTTGAAATAAATAAAACGAAATGTCGGAGATTTTAACATTTAAACATATTTTCAACAAATTTCAATAATTTTATAATTTTATCTACAGAAAAATGATTTTTACTTGGTGTGAGGTTGTTTGAGATTTTTGTGCAACATGACTGATAATTATAAATATTATTCATGGCTAACTAACACTTGAACATGAACTAGCACTTACAAGTTGTTTTTCCAGAAAAAAATAAACCGTTACTATGTTTGAACACAAATTGAATTACAACAATTTTGGCGAATCAATCCATAAACTAACACCAGTTAACCCAATTTGCGGCTCATTTGGCCAACCTGAAAAGCAACTTTTATGATGATAAGCATTCAGCTAACTGTTCACAGTGCAGCAAATGCAATATCTGATTTTCAAGCCTTCCCGCCACACTGTGCTGCACATTGAGGCAGACTAGTAGGCTCGTCTCAGTGTAATTGGTGCACATAAAGCAACATAAAGCGAACGGGCCATTGTTTGTGGTTGCAACAGTTGTTGTTGTTGCAGCGAAAACTTGGTGCATCAAGTGCTCTGATTGCAATTGGCAACCGTTACAATTGTGCTGCCTCAAATGAAAGTGCACGCAATTGCCCGCCAATCGCAATTTAACAAGTATTCAAAACAAGCGGCAAGTGGCAAGCGGCAACCGTCAATTGCAACTCAATTGAAAATGAAGATGAATGGCGGCATTGTCTTCATATTCCTTATTGAAATTGAAAAATAAATAATAATACGAAAAATGAAAACAGAAAACTGAAGGTGAATGTCGACTGATGAATGTGGAGTGTCAAGTATTGAATTTGTATAGTGAGAAATGCCACAGAGAATGTGGCATGTAATGAATTTCAATTTGTCTTTCCCGCAGTGAGCACTTTTTTTATTATAATTGTTATTTTAATCATCGATAATTGTGGCCAATACACTCAACGTGAGATTTGCTTGCTTACCTTCATATTGTTTTTGAGTTTTGTTGCGATTTACGGATAAACAATGGATGAGTAAATAAATAAATAGATGGTTGTTGTAAACGAATGCAGAAAGAAAGTAGATGAGCTTTGCGAACAGATCTATTCCAGTAGCAAGTAGATGAAGATCAAAATGGCAATTAAATATATAATCACATCAATTAACTTCATGTCCACGTGCGCCGATGCGCTTTCCTTTAACGAATTCAAACACAAGATTTTAACCGGAGCTGCGACTCTTTTCAAGTCTGCACCTGTTCAAGTCGCGTAGACAACTGAGCGCTGTCACTGTCTCTGACTCGGATAGTTAATTTTTTTGCCAGCGATTGGAAGCTCACGTACCGCTGTCGCTCACTGGAAGCGAACGCCACAAAGAAAGTGGTCGGCTTTTCTTTCTACCGCAATGTCTTGGCCGACGTCTTGGCCGATGGCTGAGAAACTTGTTAGCACGCGATCTTAACATGGAAGGCCGGTGCATGTTCGCAGTCTTAATCTTGCCAGACACACACACACACACACACACACACGCACAGACTAAACGAAAGTGTTTGGCAGCTCAGTTCTTGGTAAGTGCGGCCTGGGCAAACAAAAGACTTGGGCAACGAACTTGTCTTGTCAGTACCCGGCACATCCAATACCTTAAAAAGCAATGTCGACCAGGCGCTCATGAACATGAGCATGAGCATGAGCATGAGCTTGTTTTTCACTTGCTGGCGCCTCTTGCCAGAGCAGAAGAACAAGCTTTGCGACATCATTGGTGAACGCACAGTGGAACTAAATCGCAACGCAATTATGTTTCATGCTCGTGACAACAACAATTCTTATAAATCTTTTATAATTATTATTTTCTTTTACATTTAAGCATGTTCGACAAATCTCTGATCAAACCCCAAATAAATTCTAAGCAATTTTGGAAACCAGGTACTCTTTAATTAAATTCATTATTTAATTAAATAAAAAGGTATTAAATACATTAACAAAAAACCTTATATAAATGGTATATAAATTGGTAATGTTTCAGGAACACCGAAATTAAGTTTGGACTAGCCTAAAAGCAACGATTTAGATTTTCTAAAAATTTTGTGAAACACAGCGATTTAAAAAAGCATTACTTGTCGAAATTGGCCTTAATATTGCGAATAAATTAATGAACCATTAACTTGTGCGGCAGCTGTTTTATTAGTATACCAAGTTGTGTGAATTGCATATTCTCCAAAGTCAACGGGAAATCGTGACATAACATTAATTTCGTCGAATCGGAGATTTGTAAGTAATATATCTGTGTTTGCCTAAAAAAAAAATCAATTATTTAATGTTTAGCATTAAAACACCTCTGAATAATTTACCTTGTAGGGGCATGGATGACGCATGTTGGTATACTGTTCAAAAAACGAAAAAAATATCTTAGGTACCATATATTTATTGGGATTTTTAAAAAAATCACATATATCAATAGTCATTGAGTATAAAAAGGGATGCCAGCCACCGCGTTCCCGCTTAAGAAGTTTAAAACTAATCTGACACTGAAAATAAAATATCATCATATTTTAGATTAATTTGTAATAAATAAAAATTTACCTCTTTCAATGTTTTTTTTAAGTTAAGCTTTATATTTAGTAGGTTGAGTGTTCTATTAACTGCCTTGATGCGACATTCCTTTAGATCCACCCAGTCCGAGCTTAGGACTGCGCAATTTAAAGATTGAAACTTAGAAACTCCGTCGATCTGCAAAATGTATTCCTCATAAATTTTTTTAAGTTTCCACAAAGATGCAATACACATACAGCAACAAACCACAACCAAATCAGAAGCACAATTTTTAAAAAATATGCATTCATCATGCTTTTGATTTAAGTACTAAATTGTTAACAAATGATTAGGTAATTTATATACCTAAACCAGATTTTGTTAATGGTTCATTGGGCTTTTCGTTTTCTGAAAGTTCTCAAATTTGTAATTATAATCTTACTAATGATATGTTGTTTTTTTTTTTTACAATTTAAAAGCCAATTAAATATCGATATCAACTAATGTTTGTATATTTGAATCTCATGTCTATTATATTCTAAATTACAGCTTGACTTTTGCCTTAGATCACTTTAAGAAAAGTATTCAGTAGACACTGCAGGTTTCAAATTAAAAAAAAATAATTTAACTCTCCCCCTTCTGATCTTTACTGTGTCATGGTCCCAAAAGTAGTTCCTTTACTTACTATAAAACATTAGCTAAAATTAAATCATAGACCATAAAGATCATGCTTATATTATATTATACATACACCTGTGTAGTTTCGATTTTTGTTCATACAAAAATGAGTACATTTGGTAATGAATAAAAACTGGGATAGTTGAATACACTTACTCTATGAATTAATGATTTTCTGAATATGTACATAAAGATGCATGAAGTATTTTTAAACGGGCTGCATAAAATCATGATATTAAAGTATGTCTAGTCAGGTTACTGATTATATAGTGTTAATGATTTATGCAGATCAACGTTTAATAGTAATGAAACTCGCCCATTCAATTGAATATTGTAATTGGGTGCGTTTTATGCGAGACGTGACTGCAAATTTCTAAACGCAATTGGTCGATGGAATTTCTGCCGTTGGCCTACCATATGTGGGTCAATTTTTGGACTGGTTGAGACACTGTCGTAACTCAAAATTTCACTTTCAATAAGGAAAAGCTCACGGGACAAGCCCTTGTTTGAAATTTGTATTTTTGTATTTTTATTTTTTTATTTTGAAATATTATTTTAACAAGGTTTTTTTTTAAACATTAACAACATAATATTATTATTATACCATTTATTTAAATACATTTATCTGTTGTATTTCCCTTTTATTATTTTTATTTATTTTATTCTTAGACAATTGTTTAAAATATGATTTTTATGTGTTCTTTTTTTTCATTTATTATTTAAAATTTCGTTTACTTTCCAAAATTGTTGTTATTCTTTTAAACAAAACTAGTTTCTTATTATGCGCTCTTTTTCTCTCGATTGGGGTTTAAGTAATTTTATGTAAATAATTAGTTAATCAGCATCAAATTTTATTTATAACTTACATTTAAGTTTCAGAATTTTACTTGTAAATATACTTTATAAATTGCGAGTAAAAACTAAAAAATTAAATTACAAGTATGTTGACTATCTGATGTTTTTGTTTTTTTTTTATTTATTTTTTTTATACATTGTGTAATGCACACACAGTACATAAATAAATTTATATGCGTGTGCTGGTGTATATATGTATGTAAGTACTATATGAGGGAGTTTTGTTTGTGAAAGTGCTGAAAAATTATATTACAAATTTATTTTCATTTTTGTCATTTATAAATATAATAACATTTTTTCATTATGCACCATTAAAAAATAACATTTCTTTTGCACAGTTATTATTTGCTTTTTGGTTATTAGCTGCAAATGCTGATTTCTTTACAAAGTATATATCTAACTACTGTAAAATGCTTTACATTTACGGTAATGATATTTTTACACTTTTTATTCACGAAGTTTTCTACAAAACGTTGCACTTGTGTTAAGTTTTATGGCATTGAGTACTTCTAGGCGATATAGTGTTATATTTATATATATTTTTTTATTTTTTTTTTTTAGCAAAGCTGGAACGTTTTAGAGTTGAAGTTAAATATTTGGGAGATTCACAATATTTGTATGAAGAAGCTTTAAAAACCATCTGAATTATAGCAACAATTTGTATTCCAAATCACGAACACAGCTTTGATCAATTTTATGTCCTTTTTAATTTATATTTAATAAGCTTTTTGTGGAAAGTTCTTTTTATGCATTTTGTATATCATTTGATTTCATAGTTTTATTTTTAGCGTAAACATGATTTTATCAAGTTTCACAACATCGAGAGTCCGTTTTGTTGTAGTTCTTGTAATAAGGGTTTTCGCTGTTGAATCTAATCGTGCGTGTAAACGTGTCATTGTGTTAGTGTATGTGTGTGTGTGTGTGTGTGTTTATATATAAGAGTGAGTGTGAGTTGTTGTTATTCTAAAAATGTTAAAACTATGCTGTTCATTTAAAAATTATGTTTAACTTTTGGGTTTCTTCTACGCCTTTTATAAGGTTTGCAAATGCTTTTTCATTTCATCTATATTAATTTTTTTGTTTTATTTTTAAATCGCACTAACAGTAAATGAACTGACTGCCCTATTATTTTTATCATCATTTGTGTTATATTTATCGTTATTTGTTATTTTCTAAGCTAGGCTATGATTCCATTACGTTACTCACATTGCAAATCTACACACATACATACCAACATACGTTACGTACATGCATACTATAATATGAAGGCGCATACTTAATATTCACAATTTTCTTCCTTTATTTTAAGTTAAATTTATCTCGTTTTCTTATTCTTTTTGTTTTTGTTTTGGCTAACCCTAAAGCTACATTAATTTCATAAAAACACAATGAACTAAAACAAATCTTACAATAAATTCCCATTTCCAACTCGCATACTTAACTGGGCTTAAGTACTCGTATTTGTTGGTTTTGTTTTTTTTTTTTATTATATTAAAAGCTCGAATTCGATTTACTATAAATGTTTATATGCTAAACTTATATGCCAAATTGTAAACGAATAAAAGAAAATCATACGACGCCAGTTCGTTCGTGTGCTATTTTCTGTTATGCTTCTATTTTTTATATTTTTATTTGTTACTTGTTATTTTATGAAAATGAAATTTGAACAGTTATCTGCATTTTGTGGTCTGATTTTTAAGTACATATTATGTGATTTCTATACGCTTTGGCAGTGTTTCTCATTTGAACAAATATACCGAAAATAAAATATAAATAACGAGAATTGATTGAGAATAATAATATGTTTAAGCGATCTTTTATACATTATAATTATGTAGTTAGCTTAATTATTTACAAGCTATTTACATAAAAACAGAGCGTTTTATTAGCGGCTAAAGCGCAAGCGCATGAAAATCTGAAGAAGAGCTTGAGACAAGGAGACAAGAAGACAAGTCGAAAAACGGTGGCCCAAAAGATCATCTTTCGGTCTACTCGTACATACATGTAATTTCATTTAATTATTCTAAAAAAAATTGTTTAGAACACCACAGCTGCTGCTCGTAAATCGCAATAGGCACGCACGTAAAAAGCGCATACGAGTACATCATAATTATCATCATACACTAAAAAATATTACTAGCTACCTTTTGTCAGCTGCTGATTTACAAATATCTTCAGCAGCATTATACCAATATTTGAATATTTGAATAACATTGATTTCGAATGCGCTACTTACATTTAATGATTTTTTTTCTGTATTTAAATGTGAATGCATTTTTTAAATGTTTGTTCTATGGCAGCGTTTATGTGGAATATCCTTAAATTTAGTAAGCCCCATTGTTAAAGAAATATTTGAAAATATGTATAATTTGAAAACACACATAAATATAACTGCCAATACACAAACGTGCACATATACTCGAGAGAGAAATGACATTTTGAAGTTGAATAAGCTGAAATATCTAGTGTTATTATGTTATAAGAATATGTACGAGTAATTTCGAATATGTCTATCGATTTTTGTTTATAATCTTCTTTTGAATTGATATTCGCGCGGCTTTAAATGTACATATGTCTATGTCTTTAGTGATGTTTTAAGTATGCAATAAGTATTTTTTTTTGTTGAAACAACCGCTTGTGTTTTTTCTTCTTTTTTACAAAGCTTGCGCCCTAAGATTTTTAAATATAAAATTCCGAGTATGTTTTTAACTATTTGCGTTAGATACTCAAGATGTAGCTGATTGTTGTTGATATTTTTGTTTTATGTTTTCTTTTTTTTGGTTGTTTATTATTATTTTCTTTTAAATATCGCTAAGAGTTACTTGTGTTTCGGCTAACATTATATTTAATTTATTATAATATGCTTATATAAATCGTTTTTTTGCGCATGCTCAGAAACATCTAAATGCAGTTTTTGAACTTGAATGCTGACACAACTTTTGGTTTTATCGTTATCTCATTTTCCATTTGCCTAGCATTTTCTCACTAACTCAAACGAAAAATGTACATTTTCCGGTCAAGCATTTCCCGTTTAAGTATCTGTGTATTTGTGTATCTGTATCTGTATTTGTTTCTGTATCTGTATCTGGGTATGCATTACATATGCAACTTATGTAAATTGTGACATAGCTGTTGATGTTGTTGTTGTTGTTCTTGCAGTTGTAGTTTCTGCTTAGACAGTTTAGATATATTTAAAAAGTTGTTGATGTCCGCAAATATCATGAGCATAGTTTTGCATATTTGAATGTACGAGTCAATACGTATGTGAGTACTTGTTGTATTTTGAATACAGTAGTAATGCAGCCCTTAGATTTACATTTTAAGTTTCAAAAAATAGAATCATACACATTTTTGTATTCAGATTTTGAAATTTCTTACACTCTTTCATTCCTTTAACTTTTTAGTTGTATGTTTTGTCTTGGTTTTGTTATTGTTTAATGTGTAGCTTACCTCACTAATGGTTCCCAATTGCTTACATCACACCATTAAGATGAATTTTCATATCGAATTGATCAATTGATTTGTTATGCAATGATAGCGCCATGAAGTGAACTCATAATGCGTACAAACATATCATGAAATTAGAGTTAACAATGATAATGATAATAATATTGACAGTAAATAAATGTGAGCGTTTAAAATAATTAATAAATAATTAAATGCATACATACCCATTGTATATATAACTAATGATTGTTGCTTTGAAATCAAGTGCATAAAATAAAGATAAAGATTGATAAATGGATTGTTTTACTGATTTTTATTTTGAGGTACTAATAAACTATTACAAAGAAATTAGGAAATCAAAGGTTAAAAATAAGAAAATTATTTAAAGAAAAATAAATGAATATTGAATAGATAATAGATTATACAATATATAGAAAATAATATATATATAAATTGTAATTTCAAGGTTCTAAAAGGCATACGGAATGGTGTGGGAAGCAATCAGCTGACACTTGAACGATGGATATCAAAGAAGTTGTTCTTTCTTTATTTACATCTATGATGAAAATATGTGGCTTTTATATATGTGGAAACTTTGGAAACATGTTGGTCGTTTGTGATTCTGCTCTTTGTTGTTATTTTAACAGATTTCTATATGATTGCCTCCACAAATATAAAAGTACAGAGCAACGCATTTGTAGCACATGTAGTAAAAATTTAATTCCCTTAAGACAATTGGCCCAGACTTTTGATTTAGTTACATTTTCTCTAGGTACAATGTCTATAGTTTGGTTATTGCTTATAGCTAAACTTGAATACGCCTGTTGGGGCGATATCTGAGCCAGATCTTATGCCAATATTTGTGCCATAAATGCGATGCTCTGTCCACAATTAACTTCTCCATTGTTCAAATGTACGAATAAGGACCATCAGTTAAGGCGCTACACAGTAACAATCAAGAGTTATCATCCTTGTTGGAGCCGCCCCCACCGACCCCGGAGCCTTGTGTGTTTGTGCCGCGTCCGCCAGCAGGTGCACGCACCGCAGGTGGCTTGTACTCCAAACCCGGATCGAATTGCATTAAAACGAATACCTAAATGAATTTCAATTTAATAAAATATTTATATAAGTGCATTAAATTGGAGAAGGACTCGCTTCACTTACCTGATCTGTTGGCAGTAATGAGAAGTCATCGGGTGGGTTGGTTATTACATAACGTTTGCTGCTCGCATCACAGCTAGAACTGGTATCCCTAAACCGATATAGTCCTATGCACAGCATCCCATACGACTTGAGAGCAGCCACAAACAAGTCGCCATACTTGCCACATTCACCAAACTGTGCCAGTGGTCCATCATACAGCGAGATTTGACCCACGCGACACCTGAGATTTACATTTAAGTTACTAATTCATATCGTTAAAAATATATCAGAAGTCACAAATATAAATATCATTGTCTGTCCAATAACAATTGCAGAAAACAAAGATACACAGTCTCTGAATTCTACTATCATTGCTCTCATTGTGTCTTTGCTTACACATTTCTCCTAATTCTTTCCCAAATTCAAAGTAAATTTTTGGGTTTTCGTATATATTTCTTAATTGAAAGAAAATCATTTAAATTATTTATTACACTGATAAAAAAAAAATGTTCTAAAATCAAGATTTTGTTCTCAGAACTCTAAAAAATGACTTTTTTATGCCATAATGCCTTAAAATACCTTCCTAACAATTTAAAATTTTAATTCTTATATTAAGAATTTATTATTGTTTAGATTAAAAATCTTAGTTTTAGTAATTAGGTCCTAAAATTAATTTTATTTTAAAAACCAAATATTTAAGATCTTCTTTTTCAGTGTACTCTAGTTGTTACTGATCAAAGACCTTTGTGATTTTATATTGCGACCTCTGTGAGGAACACAATAGATTACCTGTCCCGATTACTCAGACTGTCGACGGTGCTATATCCGCCCCGCAAGCCAGCCCCCTCGGCGAGGATCAGTTCCAATTCGGGCGTGGCGCCGCCTGTTATCAGCGATCGTATCAGCGTTAAGGCATTTTGATTGAAGTATGTCTGCCAGGTTGATAAACAATAAACCAAAAAAAAAAACAAGTATAAAAGTAGGCAATAAGGTAGATTTTGCGCAACTGAGACTTTAAATTGAAACTTGACTTTACCGTGGACATCAGCGAGTCTAACACACTCACTGCGAACGCAGTGCCGCAGGCGAAAGGCTGCGTTAGATACAGTTCAGTATCTGGATCATCGTCGTCGTCTTGATCGAGAAACTGCACGTTACTATCATTGACCAGTTCTTTAAACGACAACCAACAATAAAGGACAGTGTGCAGTTAGTAACACGCCACTTTTGTTTTTTTTTTTAACATTATCTGGGCAGTGTATGAGACTGATCATGGCTTTAACCCCCTTAAGCCCTTAAGCCCCAATTCGTAGCGTATGATCAGTCTCATATGCTCTGCCTTCGTTCGGTCGTTCGTAAACTCGGCCAACTTAGTGCGATGCAGTTTACCTGTTATCATGGGCACATTGGCACCATAAACTGATCCACGACGCTGCAGTACAATGGGACTGCCGGCTGTCGTGCTCAGATTATCGAATTCCGGTCCACGTTGACTGAGCACACCAATTGTATCGTCAAAGGTCATGGCCTTGATATTGAGCGAGGCCAATATGGCCTCCTTGTCGGCCAGTGTGGGATCATCGTTACTAGGAACTTTAGCAGACAATATGCAGCACATATCACACAAATTGACATTGACCGCACGCAAATCGGCTCGACTCAGCGGCGATCCATTGAGCACCGATATTTTGGGCAGATTCTGTAGCATCTTCCACTCGCGTCGTATATAGTCGACGGAGCCCACAATTACCACATGCTTGAGCTCATGATAATGAAAATTGGATGCCCGCAGCGGCATTACCAGATTCCGTAATCCTATCAGCGGTGAATCCGGATCGGCGAACAGGCAAACAACCACATGGCCATTTAGTACCGTCATGGCCGCCTGATTGCGATCCTATAAGAAAAAAACACATGAATTTATACAATGCATCATATTAAGAATAAGGTCGTAATGTAACACCCTTTAGTTAGGTTTAAGTGACCTACCAATATGCAGTCTTCTAAGCTCTTCGCCGGACTCCAGTGAAACATGCCCGTCGAGTCGTATTTCATTTCTGTCTTCTCAAAGTCAAAGTCCTTTGACTGATCATCCGCAATTCCGGCGGGCAACGAGACTCCGCCGTTTTGATTCTGTGTGCCGGTGCCGGAGCTGCGACTCGTTGGCCTGGAGGCAAGCAAATTATTGAGATATATTAACCGTTTGACCTTCTCAATTTATATGTCTTGCATAGTTTTTGGGATTTTTTCGTGGCATATCAGATTATCGAATCAATCAAAATTAAACGCTACATCCAAATGCAAAGTGTTCTTCGTAACGCTACGAGTACGAGTTTCGTTCAAAAAAAAACAAAAATATAAGTACTTAAATACGAGTACTTGGAGCTTGTTTAATATAAAAAAATGTGTTTTTGATACGATAGAAATAGCTAAGATATAAATTGTTGTACTTAGATAGAGAGATTAAGAAGAGTTTGTGCTAATAACAATAGTTGCGAAATTACAAGTACCAAAACACAAATGTCAATACGAATATGAATACGAAAATGAATGCGAATCAAATTTGTAATGCATGAAAAAAATTAACTACACAATATCGATTTCTGAATAACCCGACGATGGCAGCAAAAATCTCTTTTATAGTAATGCACCGCCTTCGGGTTTGATGAGGTACATTAATTGAGTGGATAGTGTCGGACATGCATGAGGGACAAGCCACATGCAACTGCTGCCCCATCGAAGTACTCCACACAGACTCACACCTCCTAATCAGAAGAAAGCCAAATAATATGTGCGGGTTTTTCAAAATTAAGAAACACCGAAAATTGTTGAAAGAAAGAGCAAAAATTTTTTTTTTTAGACCGTTAGTACTCGTAGTACGAAAGATACATACATCATTATTATATATATGAGATTTTTTCCAAAACCAAAGTTTCAAAGAGAGAAAAAGAAACCCTAACTGAACCTCTTTTGTAAGAAACAGTTTTCAAAAGAATGGCATAAAATTCTCATAAAAAAAGACAAGATTAAAATAGGTGTGCAATTTATAAAATAAATATAATTTAAAAAATTGGACTAAGACTTCGTCTTAAGCTCATCTGATTCATATCTGTTAAACTATTAAAAGTCTCTTTAAACTGAGTTTAACTTTTTTGTATGATTGAAAAGATAAATATATATATACATAAATGATTGTGATCTAAACAATTCAAATGATGCAAAATTGTTAATATTATAAATTGTTTAAGTTACAGATACAATGACAAGTAATGCATTTATGAACTTAAAGCTGATATAATCAGTTATAACTAAGTTATAATAAGTGACACGCAGACATCGAGAAATAAAAAGAATATACAGATGCCATTTAATTTATATATAGAGAGAGATAGACACAGAGCGAAAGAGCAAGAGATAGTTTTGAAAATTCATAGACAATTTATGCAATTATATGAACATAGATGAATGACAAGAAAAGATGCAAGGTTGCCACATGTTGTGCGGTTGTCTTAAAAATTTTTTTTCATTAATGAAATAAGTATAATTATAAAAAGTAATTTCTTTATTATTATGACACAACATAGTTTCATCATGTGGCAACCGGGAAAATAAACAAATTTAATCTTTGGATACACACACACACACACATACATACATACACAGACATACGTACACATACATATACATTTACATAAAGAAACGCACACAGAGAGCAATGTGAAAGAATATTACGCATACGTAGAATTACAAGTACGAGTAATTATGATTAGTTAGTTGGTATTGATTATTAATGTATGGAATAGCTTTTAATCAACCAATTAATTAAGTGAGCTTAACAAAATGCGCATAGTTTGAATAAGTATTTACGAATACTAAGTTTAAAAAACGCTTTGGCTTTTTTTGTTTTGTTTTGTATTTTTTTGGTTTTGTAATTTGTTTTTAAGTAAAATTTCTAGGAAATTATGGACGCATACATGAGCTTTTTAACTTCGTAAGCAAGTTGATAGCCCGCATAAGGGTTAGCATCATTTTCTGGTGGCCTGAAACAAAATGTTGTTCGTTTTTTATACATTTAGACTTGTTAAAATTGTTGTTAATTGTTCAGTTTTGTATTGTTTTTCATTTCTTTCTTTCTAACATGTGAATGAGACAGTTTTGTTAAGGTGTTAAGAGTTTAAATATAAGTTTTATATATACGTAGTTAAAGAGCATTTACATATGTACGGGCCACATTGAAGGCCATCAAATTGAGTGTTTGTGTTTTGTTGGGTGTAGAATCAGAAAAAAAACCAAAAAAAAAAAGAATCAAATAATGGTATGGTGATTGAACTTAAATAATAGTATTACGATTAGTTTCTGTTTGTATTGCAAAGTAGGAAACTAAAGAGAAATTATAGAATGCAGCTGAACAGCAAAGATCTAAAGTGTTGTTGCTTGTTGCTCGATTTACCGATTTGTTGTGTTGCTTATGTTGAGATACTTTGTACTTTGTAATTGAAACCTAGTGCTTTCTGTTGTGTGTAAACAAGTAAGTATGATTACTTCCGTGCTGCCCCGCCCTCTCTTGTATACGCTCGGACTTTGTATGTTGCAATGTGGCACAAGTCGAGTCACTCACCTGTTGTACTGCGACGGCGATATAACCTGCCCCTCCACTTGCCGGCTCACATTCACCGTGGGCTTTACCTTGTTCACCTGCTTGCCCGCAGCGGCAGCGGCTGCGGCAGCAGCTGCCGTATTGTTCATATGGTGCATGCCACCAGTTCCATTGCCAGTGCCATTCGGACGTCGCACATTGCGATTGAGTACTGCAAGAGAAGATAGGGACACCGATTGAATTTCAGTTGAATGACCATCCATAAGATAGAAACACACACGGTATAACATAGTTGTAGTCTAAACGAAGTAATGATTATGAAACTTACGATTTGTATCTTCTCTGTCACGTGTAATATCACCTGTGGCAGTTACAGTTGGCGTTTGGAATTTGGCATTGGCAGTTATGTTTGTTGTTGTTAAAATAACATTTACAGCACAGATAAAAAGAAAGAGCGAGAGCGAAAGAAAGACCAGATATATTCGATTAGTATAATTTATGTTATCGCCATTTGCTAATAAAGTGCTTAGGAAATTTTAAGTTATTTCAGTCATATATGCATTGGTCAAGTTAATCAAGAAAGGTATTTTTGAGCCGCGTGTTAGGAAGTAAGTAAATAGTTACTTTTGCTTAAGGTTTGTTTCTATTGTTAGTTTTGTAGTTTTTGGATTTGTGGCTGCGATTTGTATGTGGTGGACACAAGAAATAAACAGAGTATTTAACAAGCATATATTGTAGGCAAAGCAAAACACAACACACACACGCACACACAAGTGTTTACAAAAGTAAGATTAAAATGCTTAAATAAGTAGACATCAATAATTATAATCAATATCAAGTTTAAATGATTGTTAACAGTTCTGTAGATAGATGGATAATACTTATAAACATTTATATTTATTAAAAGGATTATTTCTCATTTTTACATTAGCAAATAACCATTTATTTTCCGAATTCAAAATTCAGTATCAACGCAAAAATTAATATCTAATCGTAATGATAATTGTTACTTTATTTGATAATTATTATTTTTTAAATCACTGAATGGGGCATTGGACAAATTGCCAGCATCGAGTATTTGCGTTTTATGAATGGACTACAAATGAGAAAATAAAGCAAATAAATACATACATATAAATATAATAAATGAAATTCGTGTTATTATTAGTAATATACACACTGACACTCAAATAAATAATTACAACAAAGTGAATTTTTTTTAAATTAATTTTTTTTTTTTCCTTTTTTATCGATTCATAATTGAAAAGTACATTTCGATCGAAATCAATTCTCAAAACTCCTTTGAAAAAGTAGTATTGAACACTAAACTTCACAGCCATTTTAATTTTTAGACAATTCGTCCCTATTCAAATGAGCGTCAGTGTATGTATGCATGTGTGTGTGTGAAACAAAAAGGTGTAGTATGCATTTTGGGGACAAGACAGGAGCGCTGTGTGGTCAAAATAACCTTTCTCTTTCTTTTGGCTGACTTATAGGTATCGTATCATATTGTATATAGCACTGTTCTATGATTTTGGTTCTTAAACAATCTGGTTTTGAGACATTACCCGATACAGATCCACGCACATGCACCCGCTTGGGTAGATCTGGTGGCGTAAATGTGGGTGCAGGATGGTGTTCATCTGTAAGATATTTTGGTATTGTTATCGCACAGCTTTAGGTAATTAAATTTTGTGTTTGGTTTTTGGGGTTTCTTTTTATTTTGGGTGTAAAAGGCAATGCTTTTTAATGTGAAGCTTATAATCGGAATATTCCTTTTTTTTTGAGTGTTTTGTAAGAACTAAAACTTGAAAGTTGCAATTGTACATAAAGCAAGTACGTAGTTTTTGAAAATCATATGCAAATTTGACGGGCAAGTGTCGAAAAACCCAAGTAGTTGAAAAAGTGTGTATCAACCAAAAGTCATACCAAAGAAAATGATCAAAATGATCTAGGGAAATGATTTCAGGAACTTTCATCGGGCTTAATAATAAAATATACATATATTAACAGGTTACATATATTAACAAATATAATTAATTAGTGCATTTTAAAGCAAGACCTTGAAAACATGCAAATAATTGTGAGTAATGATACAAGTGGTGATTAGTAAATATTTTAAGTTTCGTTACACTACTCTACAGAAAGCAGGATAAGCAGGCGTTGGCATAGAATACAACTTTAAATATTTTCATAGTATTTTTTAACAATATTTCTTGGCATTATTTATTGGCAAGACACTGCAAGTACGAATATTATGAGATTATACTTAAGATCTTAAGTATTAGTTACGAGTATGCTACAATGAAAGCGTATTTGACAAAGATATTTAATATTAACTTTGATCTATTAGTTGTTTGATTCGATTTAAAAAGCATTTAGTTTGACAATTAGTATAAGTAGCAGAATTCTAACACCCATATTTAAGACTTGTCTACCTATAAACGTCTCTCATAATTAAGATCTGCACTAATTAATAATATTTTAACATATTTTTTTTAATGACATTCGAGTTAAAACTTAGTATGCAATTCTTTTCAACTGCTACGAGTCTTTAAATATTTCAAAGCTTGCTCCATAGAACTGTTGTGCATTGACGATTGGCGGCAGGAGTGCTGTAGATTATGATTGGAAGTGTGGCAAGTACATTTTCTACAGTTGCAATGCTGTCTCAAATGTTTTCAGATTTTTAATTAAATTGTTATTTTATGAAGTTTTAAGGAAACCAAAATTGAAACTAGTACAACACAAACGACACAATCGACTCCAATAAGTATAAAGAAGTACAGGAAAGTCAAAAAAAATATTAAAATAAAAAGAATACACTTAAAAGGTATATAAGAAAATTAAAGAACGTGCACTGGCACACTAAAGAAAATACTTGGGAAATTCAAGAATTCTAAAATGTGAATCCTAAAAAATGTTTCCATGACAAATACAAATGCGATTTTAACATAATTTGTTGTTCGAGTATATGAATTAACTTGAGTTAGTTTGACTTACTTGACAACGAGTATTCATCGTCTTCTACACACACACACAGACATATAAATACATAGTACGAATATTGTAGTAGCAGTAGTAGTAGTAGTAGTAGTAGTAGAAGTAGTTGGTACAAACGAGTACAGGTACAAGTGGGGAAGTATATAGAAGTATGATATGTACACATAAAAAAAGAGCAAACCCCAGAATCAGAAATTTGTGTATTTCGTTTTTCATAATTTTACATAAACTTTGTTTTTAAAATGGAGGCTTTTATGATTTGCTATATAAGACAGATAATTTAGTTAAAATGTTGCTCAAAGTTCTATATGTTTTCTGTATTTTAGATATCCCTCTGGTGTATGTTTGTTAGTGTAAGACCAGTATCTGAAATTTTCGTCTATCAATAATCCGAGACATAACAACTAATAATGAATGATTATCGTTTCGATATGTTTGACGATTCAAATTAAAAAATACAAAGTGTTATGTATGTATTTTGACAGTTATACGAAAAATATATGTACAAAATATGATATACGAAAATGAACGATATTGTATTTAGGAGATGTACTTAGTATATTTATATCAACTGGATGGAATACATACGTGATACACGTATTAGGATAATTCTTGAATTATTATTTTCGGATAAGTGTTCAGAAGAAACAAATTTGAATTTGAATTTAACTATCGACTTTACTACACACACACACACACACACTAATTAGTTAAGATAAAAGTTGATTATGAAAAGTACACAATTACGAGAACGAACCAGAAGAAACGATTACGTGAGAACGTGTCTACATGTACTTTTGAATGTGTGTGTGATCTTCTTTGAGTATTTGTTGTAGTTATGTGTGTGTTATTATCACTGTCTGTGTATTGGGTTGATTATCTTAGTTGTGTAATTTTGTATCTTTAACTTTTATTTGGGATTTCAAATTTAGTCAGACTTGGTAACGGTTTGAACTGCTGAGCAATAGCAATTAATGTTAGTTAGTGAGCATTTAGGAACAGAGTACTATTGACTGGGTTAGTAAATGTTACAAGTATGTAAAGTAATTTTGTATTTCTGATTTCATAATTAATGTTTCATTGTCTTGTAATGGTTATAAATTTAAAATATGTTTCGTATGTTTATAGAATTACTGTAGAGTAGAAACATGAAGAAGATATATGTATGTATATATATAGAGAGAGAGAGAAATAGAGCGAGGTAGAGAGAGAGAGAGAGAGTAGAGAGAGTTATACGTACTTGCACGCCCAACCATTTGTACGGCTCGGACGCCTTTCCGGAAGGTGGCCACTGTTTTGTTTCATGAAAACAGAATTGTATAGGATTTGTGTGAATAGGTAAATGATGGTAAGGTAATGATAGTTGTTTTTCATATTCTTCTTTTCTTTTAACAAACGAACTTATACCATAATTTATATAAGTATAAAATGAAAATAATATTATATAACACCTAATTCAAAAGAAATTTCTGTTAATAAATGAATGAAGAAATATATATATGTATGTATAAATAAATCACACGGCACACGCTGTACTTCATTTTTACTTTTATTTAACATATGTTATGGTAATATATATGATTGTAAGTACGAGTATGTATAGAATATTCACTAGTTATGATCTTTTGATATGACATTATGCGCGCGACGAAGAAAAAGAACCAATCCAGAAATCTTTGCAAACTAATGGAACTCTATATGATGTTATATTTATACTGAGAATACGACAGAGATAAACAGGGGGAGAGAGAGAGAGAGAGAGATTAAATGAACGACAGAGAGAGAGAGCAACAGAGTAAGAAATAAATACTCTGCCTGCAGCTGTTCGACCTGTGCCAAGATGAACTACTAAACCCACTAGATCCCAAACCTTTTATGCCCTATATCATCATTATTTACTGGCCTGTTCATATCCATTCAAGTTAAGCAGGGCGAGGATTAAATTATGGTATATACTTGTACATTCGTATTCCAATTTTGATGCGGGCATTTAGCAGCTGGGCTCTTATAGCATAAATAAGTAGAACACAGATACATATAGCATTTATGCATACTTATGAGGAGGAGGAGGAGGGGGCCTGTTTACACTAATTAATTAAAACGGGCATATTTCATAATTGTTTTCGAATTCTGAAAGCATAGTTTTAAGTTTAAATTTAATTTTGGTTTAGTAATTTTAGTTTTACAATCGATTGAATTAATTTTTTTTAATTTTATTTTTTAAAGAAAAAATTCGATTGACCGAATTTTAATGACACTCACCAAAAACATAGTTTTGTGAAAACAACTATACTTCGAAAGCTTTGGTCAGTGTTTGGCAAATTGAATACGGTTAGGAATGCGGTTTAACACTTTAGCAGCAACAAATAAATTATTTTTGGCTATACAATAAACTTGTAATTATTATTGTAGTTTGTAGGATTTTTGTTTTTCATATTTGCATATAGATTTAAAGCGTACCCTCCATTGTATTCATCACCGATGTGATGCCTTGGTTGACCATCCCTGTCTGCATCATAATCATGCCCACATCTGTAATATGTTGAGGGATTTCAGAACCACAAAACTCATACACTCATACACAAATTAAGTGGACCTTTGGTTATGATCTTAATCACTAGACACTATATAAATGTTGCAGCTGTATCTGTGTCCGGGATTCCCAGCCAACGGGCGCATTATCTTTTAAGCCAGACGCAGGCAACGCAAACATTGGAAACTTACTAACTACTTAAGAACATTGCAGCTAATTTATGGTTACATAAAGTACAATTATTTACATATATGTATAGATATATAGTAGTGTTATGCTACATAGAAATCAAATACATAAACTTTAAACTTTAATATTCGTAATTGGTAACGCGACTCATGTAGGATGATGGACAACACGAGTTATGAATAGTATGCTAAAGTTAGTATCGAGGAAGTAAATCTGCTTTAAGATTATTTACACATTTTGTTTTTGTTTTTTTTTTTAGTTGGGAGGGTCATCTACGCTTATGTTGTTATTTACAATTATTAAAATTATCTTATATAATTGGGTTATTAAATATAATTTAAGTGGGATAAGTGCCACGCCAAGAATGTAAATAAAACTTAAAATATACATGTATTGTTTGGCTTAGATTGGTGGTAAAAATACGACGCAGCATTTGAATAACTTATAGCTACTATTAATAATAGGAATTTATAATTGAAGTTTATTAAATTAGATTAGTAAGGGAATTTGAAATTAGATCTGCAAAAATTAGTCAAAAATATTTATCAAAAATAGAGTTTAGAGTTTTTGTGGCGAAAGTGTGGTATAAATCGACTTTTGTGCTCAGTTCCATGCACTTTTTATATTTTGGAATATTTCATTTGGAATCCAACATTCTTATACGTAAAGTAGATAAAAATATTACAGCGAGAGTTGTCAAAGAGAGGGAGGCAGAGAAAGGGTTAACTAGACAGATTTTTAAAAATGTGCACTTAGAAATTTTGTTTTTAAATAATACTTTGACAAATTGTTGCTTTAATAGAGATAATTTTGTCCTTCAAAATACGCTAAATAAAAAAAAAAAAACTAAAATGCATGTGTATCCTCTTTTCATGCACAGCAAAATAATTATCATTATCAAATAATTTTGAAATAATATTCTCTGCAACTATTTAGATTACTCAAGTCGAAATCATTTTTTGCGCTCAATGAAATAACATTTTAAACGATCCACACATGACGCGAAGCTTTTTATTTAAATAAAAGGGAAATAAATTATTTTCGCTTTAATAAAGTTTTGAATTGATTATGTAAATTGTAATAAACGCTGTGGCAGTAATTGTTGATATTATTTAATTCCACAACAAAAAGAAAAAAAACAACAGAAGTTGCATATTGCACAAACATATTTACAGTACGAGGGTACATTGTTTAAGCCATCAGAAAATGTTCTTGGTATGTATGGAAAAGGAATTTATGTAGAGCCAATGGAATTTTTTTTTAATTTGATATTATCGTGGCGGGTTATATACGGAGTAGAGGCGCATATCATAAAAAAATAGTGTTCAAAAATGAACTGCACACATCCAAAGTTACGGGACAGGACGGATATTCATAGAATGTATTTGTGAATTAATATTTGTGAGGCTGGGGAGGGACTTGAAAGGATCAATGACTGCACACTCTTAAAATGCTGAAAGTAATTGCACAGTTTTCTAACAAATCAATAAATCAGTTAGATTGAAAAATGTAAAGGAACAAAACATAATTTTACAGTGTACCTGAAGAAGGTGAAGTGCGCAGTATACGATTATAATTGAGGATTAAAAAGAGGATAGAAAAGATTTTGGGCAAACATATATGTATAGTTGGCGATTTATTTTTGCTGTATTTAAAGTACATACAAACAAAACAAATTTGTAATTTGCGTACATTAAACAAAGTTCGATTTAGATAAAAACTTCAAAACTCAGTGGGTGGTGGTGGCAATGGTCGTTGTTGTATTGTTTAATGTTGTTAGTGTGTGTATGTGTGTGTGTATATATGTTTTTATTTTTTGGAAAGAACGTTGTGTTGAATAATTTTGAATTACCTAAGTCATCAAATTTGCTCCTGGGCTGGACAGTCACTGTGGGACAAAGTTATGACATTTATTTGTATTATTGTGTATTACATAAAATATCGATATCGAATGCAGATCAGGTCATACGCATATATATCCATATATAAATATTCATATGTAATATTGCAAATTCGTATTATTTTATGTTTTTTTTTTGTGTGCAGTTATTATGAGCAGAAGTCGTAGGATAGTGTTGATGTTTCAGTTGAGAAGAGATTTTAAATAGGCCACAAGCACCACAATACATTTAAATATGTGGTACAGAGAATATATAATAATAGAATGTGTTTTAAAAAAAGTAGAAGGATAAAGGCACAATACAAATAGTTATATTTACGAGTCTTCGTATGTATAGATGGGAATTAATTTGAGATTATCGTAAATAGATACTTATGTAGTAGATATATAGATCGTGAGAGGAATAGTCATTGGTACGCCCGATAAGACGCTGCTTAAATTGAATGATATAGGTCATATGTTAAGTAATATTATATTAACTGCCTAAATCATTGTGGGGATAAGCTTAAAGCTATTTGAATCCTGTACTTAAAGTTTAAAGTTTTAAGCTTAGTTATTTCACGTAAACCTCGATTAAAATAAAATCAAAAAATGAAATACAATATTAAAGTAAATTATAAATAAATGAAATCATAATACATATACATACATAGTTCTTATAAAGTCAATAATATGGTACAAAATTGTGCTTACAGTTTTTGCATTTGCACTTCTTAATGAGTGTCTCATCCTTGATATCCTCATGACAGGCCTTGCAATAGAACCACGCACTATAAAAAATAGTACGAAATAGGGATGTATACTTCAAATGGTAATATTTATAAGAAGATTTTCCAAAATTACCGCTTGACTTCATCAGCGCTTTGTGCTATAAAGAAACCCTGCGTATTTGCCTGAATCTTGGCGCCACGGGGATTTATGGAAATTTTGCTATCTGCACCTTCCTCAGCACCCTTGATCTCAATGGCGAGCAGCAGAAGCTTCAGCTTGGAGAAACACAGTCTATAGGCAGGGGAATAGAAACACATATGACATTTGTAATACTTGCATATTTGTGCATATTGCGTTTAAAGATAGTTAAAACTAGTTAAATATAACTACACTACAAAGTGTAGCTAAACCTTGTTGAACTTTGCATGCGATTTTCGAGTGTGCGTTGAAAGCGTTTTTTGCACGTCACAATTCTGAGAACTGACTACGATTATTATCACATGCGAAACAAAATGCGTACAAAACAAATTCGTGTACCAAAATGTAACATAAAAATGATTTAAAAAAATATGTAAAAAATAAAAATCAAGCTAATTATTTCGGCGTTAACAAAGAGATGCCCAATTATTCACTTTAGTTTTTGCGGATATTGATCGTGAGGTGAGCGATATATTACGCACATGCAATGAGCAGGATTTCAATTCTTGATTACAATTCACAATTCTCGCAGTAGACTGTATTCATATGTTTTTATGTGTATGTAAAAGTATATGCAAAATGGTGTTATGTACGAGGTATATTCAGGCTTGATCTGGGATTAATCGAAGCGTAGTTGGTGACAAGCGAACAGTGTCTTGATATAAGTAGTACGAGCTCAAACCTTTGTATTTTGTGTTTGATAACTAATCTTATTGTAGTATTATGTATTTTGATGCGAACGGATGCAATGCGAATGTTATGTATGTAGATCCAAAAACCAAATAAAGTGTTGAATATATAGTAGTTGGTACAAGTCGATCAATGTTTGCTGCTAAAGTTCATTTCACTTTGATATGTATATCTTTTTGAAACTAGTATATAAGTAAGTATATGTATGTAGCTAAGTAAGGAAAGTAAGTAGTACGAGAGTAAATAGTAGGACTTAAATAGTAATTGGGGACAAAAAGTATTTTGTTACAAGTATAATTAGTTTACGGAATAAATTAATCAAATAAAACAAATTAATATAAATTAAGGAATTAATCAAACATATTGTACAAGGCAAAAGTATTTTTTATACATTTGTTTTTTTCGTTAATATAATAAATTTTTAAGTTTGTTTTTTTTTTTTTTTTGTAAATTTTGTTTGTCTAATTTCTCATTTTGGAGTCTTACTCGCTGGCTTGTGGGAATGTCATGCCGGTAAATGAAGGTGATAGAGTTTCGGTGTACATCTCACACCCTGTACCTTGAAGATAATCATTTTGCCAGGCCTGTGTGTCTGGTGACTGAAAGTTAGAAAATGGTTTTGTTGTGGTTTGGATTTAGTAAGTTCGCTAATGTAACTACGTGGCAATTGTTTGTTTCTTGTTCTTGTTCATTGTTCATTGTTGTTCTGGTTCTTGACGCAATTGATTTGGCACAGTGTAATTCGAGAGTTATTATTATATTTATATATTTGACTCAAATACTCATTGGTATCGATCAGGCTCTGGGCTCGATTAGTTGTGTTTCAGTAGCTTTGGTTGTGTCGTGCTCGATATTAGCAACTGGACTCAAATTCACTACAATTACGGGCTTCTCATTTCATTTTTGGCATATGTACATATACGGTCACACTTTGGCATTTTCGATCATCTGGACAGTGGGTCTGTGTTCTTGTGTGTGCGTGTTTTTATTTTCCTTTTTTTTTGTTTCGGAGGTGCATGTGTGGGTCATGTTCTGATTAAGTTTTAGCTTTGGCATTAGCTTTGGCATACTTCTCATATATTCAGCTTATAAGCTTTCAACAGCTTTGTATAATATCTAGCAAACTTATTGGCATTATGGGATATTTATATAGCATTTATTGGCACTTCGTAGAGAATTAAGAGCAACGTCGTTTTCCGACCAAAACCAAAAGTATAATTGTATCAAATGAGCAAAATTCAAACAGAAGAAAAAACCATACAAAACAAAAATAAACTTAAACGCACGCCGGCATAGTTTAGCTCTAAATTTAGAGAGCACAGCACATACAATTAGTGTATTTAACAATTTCCTAAATCAAAGTGTGAGTTTGAGTGTGAGTGTGAGTGTGAATATGTGATTTGTGTCCTAAAATGTTGAACTGTTGTTAACAGAGCTGTCTGGCTGTGAACTTAGTTGAAATGAAAACAATATTCAGCAAGAATGTCATTTGTACTTGCAAACACTGAAGGCAGTTTAAACATAGAGAACATTAAGTACACAAAGAATTAGCATAAAACACCGACTAGTTGTTTTTTTTTATCACAGTGTACTTCATTGTGAGAGTGGGTGTATGTGTGTTGATTGTGTTCGAGTTGGTTTAAATATAAACAAATTATAATTCTATTATACCATAGGCAGGCATTTGTATACGTTTACGAATGAACAGACATTAACTTGGATATAAACGCTTCTGGAGATTGAAAACGTTTTATCTTTCAAAATGAAAAATAAAAAAACAGACAAAGTAAAATAGCTACAACATCAATCGGAACTGATCAGAAGATAATCAAGAAGAAGAAAATGTGTTTGCGTGTGTTATGTAACAGTGTATGTGTATGTAATATCTGCTTCTGTTATGTTTTCTTTTGTTTTGATACGATATTTTCAACGCTGCACGATTAACAAGTAGTTGAATAGTAGGTAGTACGAATATAATAGTAGTAGATACAATACGATATGTATATAGCATATAGAAATTGGACTGCCCGCTGCGCAACTTACTCAGTGGCCTGAGCAAATGGTATTCCAATAAATGTGGGACTCAATGTTTCAGTGTACATTTCCATGCCAGTGCCGCGTAGATAATCATTTGTCCATGACTGCATTTCTGGCGACTAAGGGGTTAAAGACGGTACATACATAATATAGATTTATTGATTGTTATGTTCGACTGACTATTGACAGCCCCTTCATCTCATCTCTCTTCACATAGCATTTGTAATTGTCATCATCAGAAGCTAATATTGATAAGTCTTGATTATGCCTGCTTTCTGGATATCAATATGCCCCAGAGTTGTGTGCTTGTGTCTGGTATATATGGTTAGGAGTAGCCTTCTGTGTTTCAACCACTTTCGGCAATACTTACCGTCTTAAAAGATCGCATAGCGAACAAGTTGGCCATCATTGTGGAAAATCCGGGTGCCAAACAGCTCTGCGCTATAAAGCCCAACTTCAGTTCGGCCAGGCAAATGACATCATCGCCCTGTTTCCAGTCCCACGATGGTATGTTCAGCAAGTACGCCTGCAAAGTTATATATTTAGTCGTATTATTGTAAATGTGCGTATGTATTTCTATGTCACAGTGCAATTATTATTCTATATATATGATCATAACGACATCCTGTTTGAAAATCTGTTTAGTTTTGACAAAATTATGACAGTCTTAAGTTGTTCAGATCCTTGAACCAGCAACATTACAATTAAAAATGTATAATATATAATATACGTATAAAAAAAATACTTAATACGATATTGGGAGTCAATAAAAAGTGAAAGCTTGAGATTTAATCAAGTTTGAACTTAGCAACTTAACAAATCAAAATTATTGTACGATTTGGCATGATGTTGTAGAAAAATGATAATGTATATTACCTTATTGTGGTACTGCATCAGCTGTATGATAACACGTATGTCATCGCTGTAGTTCTTAATCGAGATGACTCTCATTATGTTGGCAGCATCTTCTGCGTCGGGATCTTGGCAATATTTGTTAGCTAGCACCAGGCAGGCGTCGGCTTCGTGTACCTTTTTGTATAATAACATTAGGTTAGTAATTGTTTCATTATAATTGTATCTTTATGTGGGAGATTTGTAAATGTTAGTCATTTGTCTATGTCATTGCGGCTATGGACGTTTATGTAAGTTTGGTTATGTTATGTTTATCTGTTCAAAGTGGAGTACAGGTATGTTAAGTAAGTACATATGTTTGGTTAGTTGTATGTTACGGTGTTTTTTTTTTTATATTGAGTGATTATGATATATCTTCACGTACAGCTTTATCGTATTAACAGTAAAGTTAGTAAGCGGTTAACACGTAAAATTGACTGCACAACTATTTATGGTACAAGTAGTTGAAATGTCACAAGTGAAGTGTTTGATTGTATTTATTGATCATTGTATCGACAATATAATATATAGAATATAGAATATCTGATATCTTGCACATACACATTAAGAGTACTTGGCTTCGATTAGCTTTGGCAACACCGGCGATAGGGAGACAGTAAGCGGTTGGTGTTAAGTTGGTTGATTGGATTTATCATGTTTCATTTTTTTGGTTCAACTTCCATTTGATATAGGTAACAACAACAATTATAACAACTGAAAAAGCGAACGCTCATTGTGCATGGGTGAAGGTATACGGGTATACGAAGAACTCGTGTCGTTTTTAGGGTGTTTTTTTAGAATCATATAATAAATAAAGATCAAAGCAATATACAAAATACAATATACAAACTAAAGAGCCAAACTCAAGTGGGCATTACACAATGGATTATACATATATAATTCACTACAGCCTGTTTTGCTATTGACGGCTTTCCTGGGCCGCCAGTAGCATCAGCAGTACGTGTAACATGCAACGCAGCTACCATGCAACATGCATTTCCCATTTTCCATTTATCGCAAAACAATAGATATTGGAAAAGCAAAAGAGATAGCACAATAGCGTACAACAACAATTCACGTTATTGTTCTTGTTCTTGTTGATTTAGAGATAGAAGCTTTGTATAAAGGCAATTTAATTTAGTTTGCAGATTAAAATGCGGCCATAGTCGATATCGATTGCATATCCACTATTTATTAAACATTATGGTTACATATTAAATGTTTACCAAGTATGTATTTACATAAGTATTCAAAGTGCCATAATTAAAATCTGTGCAGAATTTTCTCTTATTATATTATAAGCGTTTTCTCTATCGTTGATTCTGACGCTAAAGTTATTATTTATTTTTAACATAATTTCTACATATAAACCGTAAATTATTAAGATTCAAAAATCTTTCAATTCGATATTTAATTAAATTAGTTTAATTTAATTCTAGACTATTTTTAAATAAAAATATTGAACCAAGTTCTTAAATCTTTTTAAGCAAGCGTTTTCGCTTCGCAAATATTAAACAGTTTGGTAAATCGGAACTGACCTGAACGTCTTAATGAAAAAAAGTAAATAGGAATCAGACTTTGTTATATAGTTGTATTTTTGAAATTTTGATACGATCATAAGACTTAATGCCTTAGAACTTTTAGGAAAAAACTTTATCTTTGTACAATATAAAAAAAATTTCAATAGTACTAAATTAAAAAAAATTTCTTCATTACAATAAATTTTAATTTAATTTGTTTAAAATGTCTTTAGTTCTATTCTAAGCAGAATCTTTATTTCCTGTTCTTAATTAAATATCGAATTTCGCAAGCCGAATCATCCGATTTGCAAAACTGGTTTAATGTATAAAAGTTTAAATTTTTTCGAATTTAAAAAATAAAGTTTTCTAAATACTTAATATTTTTTAATTAGTAATATAAGCATTTTTATACTTAGCACATAAATACATACATTTATATATATATAGTATATATAAGTAAGTTTAAAATAACATTAACGTAAATTGCTGAAAATTATGCCACTTAAGCTAATAATGAATCACGTTTAATGTTTGCATACAGAATAACGTCAACAATATACAGTGTATCTGTGTATCTTTGGATCTGTGTTGCATTGTGAGAGAGTGTATGTATCTTGAGTGAGTGTAGATGTGAGTGTGTTTCACTGTTTGTCGATTTACACAGAAGTTATTACTCTAATGCTGCGGCTTCTAACGCGTTGCAAATTACTAACAGATATAGTACATATGTACATACACAAATGAATGTAATATTATCCTGTTGATGTACATACATAGAACTAAAGCGACAATGATGAATGAGCACATGTATAGCTATGATTTACATACATAGAGTATAAACATTACATAAATACATATTAGATACAATTGTTAAATATATATATATAAATATCGTTCGTTACGTTATGTATGTTATCGAGGAAGTTATTAGTCTGGTTTGTTATGGTTTGGTTTAGTTAAAGTTAAAGTTGGACAAACACGCACAAAATAAGATGTCAACAAAATACTCGAAATTATAAAATGATAAACATACGATAACCAACATAGAAAAACATATAAAAATAAAGAAATGTTTTACCTTAACCCTTTGCAGATCAATCGGATTCATAATGGTTCCTTGGAAGAACTCCACGGTGGTAAAATGACGTTTGAATAAACCCTCAAGTTCCAAATCGGGTGGTTTACTTTTGAATTTGTTTTAATATTAAGGTATTGGACGTACATATTTGTTTATTTATTTTTTTTTTTTTTGGAAAAATAATACAAAGTTTTTAGAGTAGTATTGTGTTATTTTGAATGTTCCAATGTAGACAGTTTTACGATGATGGGGTTGTATTTAAACCATAAGTATTCGTTGTGTGTTGTGAAAATCACAATTAAATCACATTTTTTTTTTATAAATTTTCAGTTTGAGTATGCAAATGAAATAGAAAAATAAATAATGCAAAAATTATAGTGCCTATTTACATAGATATTTAATGTGCGATCGGCAAGAAAGTCTATGAAATATTTCATTTAATATTGTCGGTGTTTTTAAAACTAATTTAAAATAAACTAAATAAAATATCTGTACTAAGGTTATGCACAAAAAATTAAAGTAAAACTTATAGACCCAATATACTTGTATGTGATTGGTTTCACTTAAATAATCTGAACAATAAACTATTCTTAACTACTATATTAAGTTAACTATAATAAGTCAACTGACGTAAGTAACTAATAAGATATTTGTATAACCTTTTACGTTAATTATATACAAATTTGGAAAAGCATTTGTATATAGGAGAACTTAAATCTAATTGAAATATCATTAATAATCTAATAAATTGTTTTTTAATAAATATGCAGCGTAAATAAAGACCAATGAATGTTAATACTAGTAATATCTAAGAAAATCGTATGATACAAAAGAACTTTTACTTGACAATTGAAAAGGTTTTGAATGTAAAGCATAAGGTGCCGTGACTTGAAAAATATATGAAATTGTAAAGTCTTATACTATGAAAATTTAAATATGGTATCTAGTTATTGTTATAAAAAAAATAGAGTTAAAATTCAAACTTTAATAAAACTCCAGCTAAGAGGACATTCCATTGAGCAGGTTATATATTAAATGCTTAAAGCCAACGTGAACGAATTAAAAAAAATATACTATTTGAGTATAAAATAGAATAAAATAAAGTGTTTGGATTTTCTATAGAAACTATTATAAAATATACCTAAGTAATCAAAATTTTATCTGCGTTCACATTTTGCAGATATCTTGCATAATAAGCTTTTTCTTCTATATATTGCAAGTAAGTATCTGACAAATGTGATAAAAATTAAACTTAAAATAAAATTTATATTAAATTGCAACAAATCAATAAGAAATCATAATTCAACGTGAGAACGAGCATATTGAGAAACCAGAGGGTGTATCGTAAGAATTTTCTGCGGGCTTGAAATGAGTCCCTCGAACTACGATAGGTTATAGCTATACTCGCAGGACTTAAGGATGGCATTAAAAGTGAAACACTATCAGCAGATTTCTGTGTTAACTACAATATGTGGGGCACGAGTTGATTTAACTATTTTTGTACAGACATACACTGATGTATGTAATATATATATATATATATATATATATATATATATATGTGCAAAGCACATTCACAATGTGACGCGACTAACAATTTGATGCTTTTAAAGCTCGCTTTGATTTAATCAATCCTTCAATTTATACTTCACTGACCAGTATCTTTCAGTATCTTTGTGTATGTGTATGTAGTTCTGTATGTAAGTATGAGTGTGTATACAAATATATATGTATGTGTGTCTCTTCTGTTTCTGAGTGTGCGAGTGTGTAAGTGTGTGTCAATTAAAACTGTTGTTGTGTTTGGCGCCTCGAAGTGTGTTTGTGTACCTTGACTCGTTCCAGATCGACTGCGTTCATCATTGTGCCCTGAAAAAACGCCACTGTTGTATAGTGACGCTTCAGCAGTCCTTCTAGCTCCAGGTCAGGCTCTTTGCTATTTTGTTTTACATTACGTTACATTATGGTATATGTATATAGTTAATAATTGTATAAATAAAATATAGGCATAAATTACATATATAAATAAACGAATAAGTTTGTTTGTTTGTTGGGTTAAATATTAACTAATGTGAATTTAATGCAATACTTAAAAATATGTGCATTGGTCTAATTTACTCATAGACTTAACTGATTGAGACCTTCTATTAATATTGAGCAGAAAGCAATTGCCACATTTTCCAAAAAATAATCAAGTTCAATGCAAAAACTATAGCATATTTTTATGGGCAACTGCTTAAAGCTTTTTTTTGTTTTCTTGTCTGCTTAAATATTGCTTAAGCACTAATTTGATCGGTTTCTACATCGTATAAAATAAAACTCAATAATTTATATTCATAAAAAGTGTAGACAAAGAAATGTTTGACAACTTACCGATGTAAAAAGACAACCTCGACATCGACATCCTCACGATCTTCGTGCAGAAAGTCCTTTAGAAAATGCGACACGGATTCGTATGTTATATGACCGCATACCACAATATGTCTAAGAGCGATTGCGTTTGTGTGTGTGTGTGTGTGTGTAGATCGTTGTCGTATAAAGAGAAATATATTAGTATAATGCGTTTCATATTCGTTTTAGTTCAATCTAAAGCAAGAATTGGGCTTAATCTATGTGCGGTATGTAGTAAGCCTTGTGTACATGTCTCAGTATGTATATTAGCTGTATTAGTGTTAGTGTGCAGATTTTTAGATGTTTAGGTATTTAGGCATGTTAATTTGGATGTGTGCTTGTGTGTGCCTGCATGTGTCTGCTGATATCCATGGCAACAAACATTTCAATTTCATTTATTTAATCAATAGAAATCCTCTGCCAAAAATTGTTAAATTCATCAAGTGAAAACTTTAATAAATGTTAACAGGATGTCAACTTTTGTGTTTATGGTACAATTATGAAGCGCTTGTTTGATGAATAGCGTGTGTGAGAGTATGTGTGTGTGTGTGTGTGTGTGTGTGTGTGGTGTAGTATGTTGTTTTGCGTGTACAAACACAGGTGTATATGTTTTGCTTATTTATTTATATATTAATATTTTCATATTATTTATATTTGGTTATCAACTGTTTCGTTTTTATTATCAATACTATTATAACTTGTCAGTGTTATTATATTTTATAGTTAAAACAGTAAACAGCATTATAATCATAAAATTACTTTGTATTTTTCGTATTAAATAAATATTTCAAAATAATAAAAATTGACAAAAAAAAAATCATAAGAAATTAATAAATATACTGCAATATGCATAAATTTAGTCTGCTACCCCAGAAATCTGTTTGAACACAAATTAATAGGTAAAGATAATAAAAATTATTAAAAATCAAATAATATAAACAATTAACAAAGCAGCTTTGGCTTCGCTATTCAATAAGGTTCACAATTAATTAGTTCTACTAACATAAAATTAGCTACGCACACCGTTGGTAATAATCAACTTACATGCATCGTTTAAAGCATCAACAATTACCAAACCTTTGTATATATTTTATATAAGTCTTTACTATATGTATATATACATGGTATTTCATTCCAATTCTACAGTTGGTTGTTTTTTTTTTCAGGATATATACGAGTATTTTGTAAATATGTACTATATATGTTATTACAGGCATGCATTCAGGCAACCGGGCAGGCTTTCTCATATAACCTCATAATATTGATTTAGGTGTAGGGTGCATCATCTATTAAAACATGCATACTTTTGTGTTTATTGTTTTTCGTTGTGTTTGTGCTAAAAAGAAAATCCGTGGTAATCATATCATAATATCATCACTGAGATATGTTACAATTGTAATCTCTCAGTTAGTACCACACTTGTATAATGAACAAATGTCATGAGACTCATTGTTTAAGTACAGAAATGCACTTGAAGTTCCAGCTCAAAATATTACTAAATTTTTGCCAAAGTATTTAAATTTGGCATCACATTAAAATCGTTAAAAATGATCTTGGCACATATTCGCGTATTTAGAAGATAATTAACTATTATAAAATAATAATCTAATATTAAATAATGTATGCAATATTTATTTTTTCCTATTTCTTCAAATTTGTGGTTTTGTTTTTAAAGTTTTGTAAATGTGTATTGAATGTAGGATGCATCGCAAAGTATTTAAACTAATTAAGTGATAATTTAAACAACAGTGTCAAAAAGTTTTGGTGATTATTAATATTTGTACTAGGAAACAAACCAACTAACAAATTATGCATTAGTTTTTTGTGGTTTACTGCTTCTAAAAAATATATGTGCTGATTTTTTATATAAGTAATATTTTTCGTTGCTGTTTTTAGAATGTAACTTGATCACATCCGAAATTAATAAATTTGGTGAAAAGTTAAAAATTGATGCCTGGCCACGCATTTTCATTATTTTTCATTTGATTATATTAATACTGCTCATGTGTATGTACTACACATGAATAATAAGAACCAAAAATAAATGTCCATTTATAAAATCTTTATGTTGATTTTGCAACATGATGAATCCTAGATTCAAATATGCAATGAATGGTTTGAATGTGGCGGCTAGGTAAAATGTTGAGAAACAAAAAAAAAATGTGAATTTTAACGAAGTAGGTAAGAAGGAAGGTTGAGAGTTTGAAAATGTAACAGAAATGAGGATAACGTAATGTTTTGTGTATTAGAAGGATACGGAAACTGCAGTGGGAATGTGTTTACCAATCGTTACGGATTGTGTAACTTTTTGCGGTGTCGTTGGCAGCGAACTCCTGAAACTGCACTCACCTAATTCTAAAAACACCACTTGTAGCATGGTGTACTTTCAGTGTTATCGATCACACATCACAATACTATGTCAAAGGCAAGCTAAGGGATTAATTACACTTTGATCTGATACTAAAACGTCAACTAAAAGTGCAAAAGTGTAATCAATGTCAATTCCATTTGGTTGGGATCTCCGAATCAAATCAATTCAATTGTTGATCGCATCCATTCACAACACTTAGAGATGATAATAATATAATATGTACTTGAGAGTTATTTACCGATTAGCAGTTATACATATAACAATGATCCGTTATTCATTGCAAATATGTGATTGATGTTTATCTTTAATTGTGTATGGTCTTGTTATAAGCGCCAATTCATTTATTTATTGATTGTAACATGTCTTTATCGAGGTAATTGTTTAATAGAATAAAATAGAGAAAGAGCAGTTAACGATATAAAAAAAAACAAAAACAACAAAAAAATATACGAACTTAGGAAATACAAATACTTTGTGAAATTGATTATATAGCGGAAAATATAAATACAAATTTTTCAAGAACTACAACATTGATTAGTAGTAGTATCTGATAATTGAGAGAGGGAAAGAAAGAGAAAGAGAAAGAGACAGTCGAGTAGACGGAGAATAAAAGTAAGTATATGGTTTGTATATATATGAGCTTCATTAGTATTATTTAAATTTCTTTTTTTTAAATATGTTTAAATATGTTACACACACATATTCAAGTTCTTTAATGCCACCGGGTTAGCAAACAAGTCAAATGCATGGCTAGACAATTGCAGCTTTAAGATTTGATCGGAGCTTTAACGGTATCTACTGATGCTTCTTATAACTTTACAGGCTAATCAAAAATATATAGCATTATTAAACATTTCTGAAAAACTTCATTAAAGCTGAAAGCTGCATTACTTACAAGTTTTCCTCTTTTAAAATCTCTCACAAATATTGAGGAATTATTTTCTATATTTTTTTTTCTTTTTTTCATAATCAAATGACAAATGGTATAGTATGTGTGTGTACATGTTTTTATGCATTTTCTAATATTTACGTATAAAATTTGTTGTTTATGGAATATTATAATATGCGTTATTATCGTTAAATATTTAATCGTTTAAAATTGATTTGCATAATATACATATATATATATACGAATTACGACTTCGATATCAAGGACTATATAGACAATTACGAATATGTAACACAATATTAAACACCAATCACTGATTCTTCAAGGGCTAATATAAATGCAAAATGACTAGGATGATGGCATACAAAACGAATAGAATCAAAGTAAGATTTGAAAAGGCTTTCTTTTTTCACTTTTCCAATTATATTGATACCACCCCCAAGAGAGACCCCCAGGTCCTACGATTTTTAGCTGAATAGCTCAGTAGAAAGACATTTGTTTTTCCAATCAACTGAAAATATGGAACTCAAAACGTGCAGAACCTGCGCTCAGAATAAGCGCTGAGAAACTAATGAAATCAAATTATAAATTAAAAAGAATTTAGAGCAAGATATAAGATACAACGTATGTATTTATAAAGAGCAGAAAGTAGCAGAAGAGTAGGTTGATAATTTGGCGATCAATTAGAATGTATTAAACTTACAACAATATAGTTTTTGATAGTTAAGAGTACGCACATTTTACACTCAGAACAGTTTTAAGTACGATACAGTATATGTTTTTTGTATTTTTTTTTTTTTTTTTTGGAAGAGGTTTCAATAGTTCTCAAAATGCCAATTAAAACCAAATCATATAAATTAAATCGATGTGGCGAGCCTTTAAAATATAATATAAAATAACCAAATGGCAACACTGACTTTGGATGGAAATGGCGCACTAATTAACGCCACAATTAATTAATTTGAATATAAAGTAAATAAAGAAACGAAATCAAAATGAATCCAAAGATCAATACAAAATGTGTGTTGTTGAGAACTAAAAAGAAAAGTTTATTTTTTTTTATTCTGTGTTAAATATATCGTTGATTCTTGCTATTGCATTTGTAATTTTGTTTAATTTTCTTTGTGAGGCATTTTTGTTGTGAGGATTCTTGTGTTTATGTGTGATTGATCGAATGTTCTGAATTTCGTTTTCGGTATTGAACTGGTGATTGATGGATTGATTGTTTTTCTGGATAGGTAGCTCAAATGTTGTGTTTGCAACGTTCCTCATGACATATGAGTTTTAGTCGGGGTTTTATTGGCTTTTTGTCTATGCTTAATAGTCAGCCGTGTTTTGTGAGGCTTTGTATTAGTATGTAGTTAGTATGTGTTGGGCTTTTGTATACATTAGTGTATTTAATTATTGTATAGTATTTGTTTGATTGTAAGTAGTTTTGAAAATCAAAATCAAATTTCAGCTACATTTCCACTTGAAAAAGGATTTGTATGAATGAAGCGCAAAGTAAAAGTAAATACTGCACAATATTATGATTCGATTACTGGGTAGTTTATTATTCTTTTTTTTTTTTGTTCAGTTTGTTATTTGCGGAAATTTCATTTTGATTTGATTCAGAAACGTAGACATTAGTTTATTAAACGATTTAAGTGATTTTAATATATGTTGACTTAAACTTATGTTTAATATTTTTTTGTGATTGTAAGTAGTCTGGTTGTTTATATATTTTTTAAAAATCAATTGTTGATTATTTATTTGTCTTTTGATTGTAAGAAAATTTAGTTTGTCTCACCTTCGCCCTTTTTCATTTTTTAATGTGCCCCCATATTTGGCTCTTGTTCCAATCAAGTCTATAATCTCAGGTATACAACTTGCAAAAATAGCCTGTTTACAGTATGAAAGATAATGATGATAGTGAAGTATTTTTCGTTGTTTGTTTTTAGTTATTCTTTTCAATACTTTTTTTGTTAATTGGTATACAAAAAAAAAACTAAAAGAAAATAAACAACTTAGTATGACGGAGTTCAGAAAGCGACAGGGAAAGAGACAAGGAGAGCGAAAGAGTGGACGAACGATTAACGACTGGAACCTGAACCTGCACACTTGTATGCATATGTATAACAGTTGCATATAACAGTTGAGCTCCTAGAAGTATGCTAAGTATTTCGACGACGTAAACAACGCTTTGCCTGTTGGAAATTAGAATTGATCTTTTCATGTTATTGTTGTATTTCAGTGCTTGTTTCTTAATACGCGGAATGCAAGACGCCACATTGTTGTTGTTGTATCAACTTAAACTTCTAAATGTAGGAAATCATAAAACATACTTTTACAGAACGAAAAATGGAAAAATGGTATTTAAATTGAATTCAACTAAAGAAAAATACATTTTCTTACTTTCTTCACAAACCAACCAACCATTTTAATAGTCTGAAGCTATTTTGTTGTAATTGTTTTTGCGAATGGTTAATAATTAACACATGTGTAGTGAAAGTATATAAATTTTGCTGTAGGCTTTCGATTTCTTGGGGGTACGTGTGTTGGCTACAGTAAATTATATATCGATATTTGTACACGAGCATATGTATTTATATGTATAGTATATCAAGTACTTAACGAATGAGATAAAAACCAAATGCCTTAAAGGAAAATGTGGCCAACACACATCAAAACAATTCGATTTGGACTTGATCTTGATGTTGTGTGTGCATTCTTAACACTATAGACAACAGAAACTGTTGAAAACTACAGACTACGATAATGTACGGTGGTATTGTATGTTGGCCTTAATGTGCTTTGTTTCATCTATCATATATATCAGGTTAATAAACAAAACTGTTGTATCTTTGTATCTTTGTATGATGTGCATGAGAGTCTATACTTTATAGGGAGGAATTGGGAATATGTTTCAAATAATGTGTTGTCATGATGCTGAACTGATACTGATACTGATACTGATAACGATTACACAGATACTGCAACTGTTACTGATAACAAATCATTTGTATATCTTCAATAATTAAGAATTTTAATTCGACAGTGCGCTTTTCGCGCTGTTTTCTTACTCGTATATGCGTGGCTGCGGCATACTAAGTAGGTGCAAGCAAATAAACGACTTTAATTTAATTTAATTTAATTTAATTAGATTGATGAGATTAAGTATAGGTGTTATATGTTTTTCGTATGGCTTACATACCATACATGTAGCATTTAGTATAGTATATGTATGTAATTACAAGTGAATTCAATATAATAAGTATGTATTAGGTAGTGGATAAAATTGCAAAATATTTTCTACTGCATTTGTTTATGTATGTATTAATTAGAATCAATAAACTTGTTAAAAACTTTGAATAAATTTTATGTTCATAGACAAATAAAAAAACAATACAGAACTAAAGCAACAACTTGGTGTGTGTTCCAACAAACAAACCAACAAACAATTCAATGTTATGCATCTTCTTATTTATTTTTTTGTTTCTGATAAGTTCAAAAACCAAACTTAGGAAAAAGCTATTTGGTTCAAAAGCGGGACAAACTAAAATTGAGAAAAAAAAACTAATTTGTCATAAATTGACTCTGCTGAAGTTGCATAAAAAATCGCGATAAATATAACAAAGTTTAAAGAAGAAGACAACGCAACTTCTATACTGTATGTATATATAAATATATATTTTAAAAATACAAATAAGCTCATATATCTCTAACTATTGTTCAAATATTTTAGCTAATTTTTTTATTGTTTTGTATGTTTTCTCAAAACTTGTTTAATATACGACATTTTTGGAGTTTGGTCCATTGTGTCATCAGATTGGGAAAAATACATTGATTTCTCTTGCACACAAGAAATTCAAAACCTTCTGTAAATTGACCTTCAAAATGAGTTAAGCAAAGCAAATATGTTATTTATAAAAGTGTGTGTGAATGTGTGCGTGTATAAACGTGTTTAATTGTTTGCTCTGTTGGCTTGTTTGCAATCAATTTCGAAATTATGCTAACCAATGTCAAAAGATGCATGCTTCGAATTATGCAGTACAACAAAATGAAGAAATGGATTACGTTTGAATAGGAAAACTACATACAAATATATGTAGAGTAGATTAAGTTCGAGTCGTAGCCGTGACTGTTGTTGTCATGATGTTTATAAGGAAATGCCGTTTTGCACGCTACAGAATGAATTTTATTAGTTGTTGCCACCATTTTTAAAATGTGTGCTGACAAAAATGTGTTGCATACCCGCCAGGCGCTATTTATATTCTAAGTACTTTTAATAACATGTGACGAGTACGTTTAACGTGTGAACATTTAAAATCAACAATGCAAAATGATTAAACATTGATTAACCACTGTCGTTTCGAAATTTTTGGCACACATTGATCGTTTTTTTTTTTTGTCTCTAGCTAATATACGAGTACGAATAAGCCTTATGAATTTGCACACAAAAATTAAAAGCAAGTTAAACGTTAATTAAAAAACAGGATAATTTGTATGGAGCATGTTTCATATTTTTATATATTTAATGTCAACAAAATTTACAGAAGGATTTGACAAACAAATAACATATTTTAATCTTTAGCTTATGTTCAGAGAACAAGATCTTCTCTCTCTTCTTACACATGCCACCAAGAAACCAATGCCTTTTTGGAAAATTCGAATATATTGTAAGTTTATATTTAATAGTTTGTCTTGATTTGCGCAATGAAAATAATATTAAATAATTCTTAGACTGGCAACTGATCTTTGCTCTTTAACATTTCTCTTTCGAATGCAGTTGCCTGGCAAATGTAGATAAAAAGATATTTTTATGCAAATTCAAGTGACGTCAAGTATCAACTAAAAAATAAAACAAACAAAAAATACACAAAATAATAATAATAATAAATTGATCTTGAAAATGTTGTTGTACTTTTTCTGAAGTTTAGTAAGAATGCAATATAACATTAAATCAGATTAATTCGATTCGATAGCGATTGTTGTTTTATAGATTTTGTTTTTGTAATTTATTTATTTCGTTTTGTGTAGTTGTTATTGACTTTATTAAATTATTGAATTTCTTTTGTATTTGTTGTTTTTTTTTCTTGCTGTTTTTCTTTTATTTTATTTTTTTTGTGGTACAGGCAGCAACGTGTTCGTGTACCTTTTTCTAGGATCCTTGCTATATGCTCCACCATATTTGCTTCTTTGGGCAGCCAGTTCAGTGATTTCTGGAATCCAACTAGCGAACACAGCCTAAATTCAACAACACACATACACATTTAGAATAGAGAGAAGTGCCAAAATAGTTGTTGAGTTTCAGTTACAATTGCAATTACAATTAGTATGGTCTAACTTCTTTGGTGTTCTTTGGTTCTTTTTTGGTGTGGTTAAGAGTTTGCATATTTTGATTTAAGACGACGACGAGAACGCAAATGACGCAGAACATAAAATCAAAAGTAGATGTATAACTCACTCCACATGGACTGACATTCTAGCGATCATCATTCAATCATTCACATCAGCACTTACACATTCAGACTGGTTTATATACACAATTAACATATTCACGTCCAGAAATTCGGAGTTACTCTCACAAAATTACAACTAATTGTACATTATTTTACAAATACGAGTACAGTTTTGATTTTCTGCAAAAGATATTCACTTTTTTACCGCATCTAAATAATTACTTTTTTTTAATAAAATATCTAATAATTTACAGTTTTACAGCTGTACACGAAGAGTGCAAAGGCTGCCTAGGAGTTTGCATAGAAAAAGAGATGGCTCTCAACTAAGCATAGGTTTATAAGTACTTTTCAAGTTGTCGGGTTATTGTGATGACATTTTAAATACAAAATTGATTGATACGAGTACTTTTCAATTTATGGTGTCGTGCTGAATGTTATGCTATGATATTGCTTGAAACAAAAAAAAACCTAATGCCTTATATTCCATGATATGATATTGATTAAAAAGGTACTTCGATTTGCCGAAGATTAAAAATAAATTCCAAAATAAGTATTCTATTTAATTTATACTTTTAATTTTTAAAAAAATTTTCTTGTTTGTTTTGTTTTCTATGCAACATGTTATTTTGAAGCGGACATAAAAAATCGAATCTTTACACTTCATATCGGATACATATTGTGGAAAAATTCTTTTTTGGAAAAATTGGAAAAAAATAAATGATTGCAATAAGTGGAAAATCGATACTATTTAAATATGTTACGGTGACACTGACACAAAATTGTTAATTTTATGAATTAATACGATTTAGTAATATAGCTTCTATTTGCTCTCTTCAAAATAGAAAATATAATAGATATTTAAGTGTACTTTAAGTTACAATAAAATATTTTTTGGCAATGCGTGACCGATGCTTTTAATGTGAATTAACAACAATGCGCCTAATTGTTTTGCACAAATGCTTAAAGATGTCGAAAAAAAAACAAACCTTTAACTATTGCAAATAGAAATAAAACGCATATTGTGTAGGCTGTTTGGTGTTAATACGAGAAACGTTGAAAGCATGGCAAAGTATAAAAAAAAACTGAACAAAAAATATAAAAATAAACAGAATATTCGAGAAAATCCACGTCTATAACGTGAATATCGAAAGAGTTGTTAAATAATAACAAACTTAACTAAATCAAAAACAAAATACAAATTGAAAAAATGTCTGAATTCAGTATGCGATTCACTGATCTCTTGGAAAGGTACCATAATTAAAAGTATAAATATAGTTTAAGGATTTAAATGAAAATAATATTATTGTTCTTCACTTTATTACTCTTTTTGTGATTAATCGGAGCTTCACGCAATGATAATAAATTTTATGTTTTTTGGAATACTTATTGAAAAAAATTTAAAATATATATTTGTATGTATGAATTTACTAACCAGAGTTGACTGTAGCTACATTTGAAATGAATGTTAGGATATTAATATAACTTTGCATGACAGTCAACAGTCAACTTCGTATGCGACTTACCAAAATACAATTTCATTTGGTAAATGATAAGAAAACAAAAGGGTAACAGACTAAGTAAATGTGTAATTTGATAACTGAGTACATATTAAGCTATTCAATACTAATCATTAATTATATTGTAGATTGTGTTTGAATGATAAAATATATTAACGTTTATTTAACGTTGCTAAGAGAATAGACAGAATTGTTAAGACCTGAATCATTGATTTAATGCAATTCTGCATACGAATTTTTATTTGTTTTGTAGGTTAGTTAAATAAGTAAGATTATGCAAAATGTCTGCTAGAAAAAAACTAAGATTAACTGAAAAACATTTCACATATGTCATCTGACAATTTCCTATACTTTATTTGGAGTAAGCTAAGGATCTTTAGATCCTTCAGATCTTTATGTGTTTAAGCTTTGATATTATTTGATTGGTATTTGTTGTTACCTTTTATTTATAGTTATTTATATCAATTTAAATGTGATGTTGTTATGTTTTTTTTTTTTATTTGCATTTATGGAATGTTATAGACTACCTCTTTCCGTGTTCTCTTTTGAGTTCACCGCCATATTTATTGCCACTACCAACGAGTTCAATTATTTCCGGTATACTGCTGGCAAACATTGCCTAAAATATTCCACATATATACGAGAATACAGCAAACATTAACAAACAGTTTATTTTATTATTGTTAAATAATTAGTGATTATTTATTGGTTGTGTCGTCTTAGCTCCTGCTTAATTGGGTACGAAGTGAGTCCTAGACAATCACGCCAGGAGACAATATTATAATACTTAATAATCTGCATAAGTACTTATACACGTATCTAAAAGCATTTTAGTTTTGTTTTTGTTTTTGTTTTGTTAATTTATAAATCAAATTTACTGCAGCCAGCATTAAATCATGCAAAGAACAAACATTGATTATATGCATGTATTTATGATTTGGATTGGATAGCCTAACTGTCTGACTAGCCTGCTTGTATTTAATATTTCCTGTAGTCAGTGTATCTGTGGTGTCTGTGTCGGTGTCTACAAGTTATCTTTTTTTTTTTTTCTTGGTTACAAAAAAAGAGGCAAATTGATAAATTTAAATGTTAAAAAAAATTGAGAACTGCATGCATTCGGTTCGATTTATAAAGAAAGAAATGAATAAATGAATCATCTACCAGCTGCTGCTCGAGTAAGTATGTAGATGTTCTCAGTGTGTGCTTGATTAGAATAGATCGAATAATTTGGGTGACTAAAGTTAACCGCAAGTTGAGACGCTTTAAGCTTTTTTACTTAAGGTGATGAAAAACTAACGAAACTTAGATGAACGTATAGAAATCAAAACTGACTCTCAAAACTAAACTTTTAAGTAAGTATAATCAATAATCAATAATCAAAATGGTGCATCGTTATTAAGTCGCTCTATGTATTTACATAAACGTAGCATATTTCATAAATACGATTTGATAACACATTAAATGAATAGAATAGTAGGAGTATACGAGTAAAGTATATAAATCCTTATGCTATTAATCGAACTGTAGTTTGTATGTATGTAGTACTTAGAAGGACAACGCTTGATACGAGTTAAGGTTTGAGTTAAAAAATTAAGTGCTACGCTCGGTACTTTTGGCTACTTTGGAGGTTTTTGGGATGTATTTACTTGGATACTTTGTAAATAAGCTAGTTTTTGAGCATAACTGTACTAAGTACATTTGGCAAAACAACCAAAACTTAAATCATTCACACATTTTTCGCACTGCGAACCCCGCTGTTTCCTTGGCCTAAGCTCAATGGGTCTCGATGTAAAAAGGGCGAGACAGAAAGAGCGCGAGGGAGAGAGAGAGACAAAAAAAATAGAGGAAACATTTCTCTATGTAACTAAAAGAGAGCTTAGATTATGTTGTAGTACATATTGTTGCTATATAAATATGTTTAGTGTATTTTTGTTGATTGTTTTTCTTGTTGTATTTTTTTTTTTCTTTTTGTGTTGTTTTTTAACTTACCAAGCCGACGAGCAGAAAGAACACGAGAAATGTTCTTCCTAAGACAGTCTCACAGTAAACGTCACCATATCCTACCGTTGACATGGTCACAATTAGGAAATAGACACAGGTCCAATAGGATAAACGATGAGCATTATTAAAATCCAGCGGATCGCCAGAGTTCTCCAGCTAAATTTTAAGTAAATGCAATTGCAATTTTCAATTGCAAAAAAACAAAACACGCATCAGCGACAATTCGAAATGCATATTTCAATCTCTATGCCATTGGACACTTACAAACAAAAAATAATGAAGAAGAAATCAAGATGCGACGCACGCCTTCCCAAATAACCGGACAAATACTTTGTGACAGAGTGCAACGCGGCGTATGCGTAATATGTTAACTGGCTTCAAGCACACGCTGCAAATCTGTCACAAAGTCGGCTGGAAGACGCGTGTCTCGCTTAACACTGAGTGTGTTTGTTATGTTTTGTGTTTGTATGTGTGAGTGTGGGTGTGTGTTCGTGTGTGTCTACATACCAGATGTATAATGCCCGCTGCTGTTAACCACACGGATATAAAAATTGATACTAGTTGAGCCAAGCGAATTGAGCTCGATGTTTTTAGTACGTTTAAATATTGTAAAATATCTGGAACAGTCATGAGACGTAGCGCTCGAAGAAATCGAAGACCTGTTTATGATATACATACATTCATGATATATTATACTTGCCACACATATAAATACATATCATACACATACACACATAGTCGAACCATGTATGTGTATGTTATATGTAGAGTAAAGCACATTGCATGCATACAAATCGATCGGGGCACGTTACTATTATTGTAAATATGTTATGTACTACTATATATATAAGAATTGCAAAATAAAACATTGTGTGTTGATTTACGTGTATGTAGAATGAGGAATCTTTGATCTTGTTACCGATTTGTATGCATTACATTTTTTGAATTTTTAATAAGAATAATTTAAATTGTTGAATTTTTGCGCTTACCGATCCATGTTCGATCTAAATATATTGATACGAAGGACGGGGGTATTGTAAAATAATCTACAAAACTGTACATTTCTAACATAAACCAAAGCTTATCGGACGCCGCTATGAACTGTAATAAAATTGTTAATGGAAAAAACACAATAATATTTAAGAATTTGTTAAACAGAAATGCAAACTGATTAAACATAAAAAGCTCAACCAATTGCTTTTTCACATAAAATATATAAATCAAAAAAGTGAAAAGAACTGGTGTGCAACTTACTCGTATAAAAAAGTAAACCATAAAAAATATATTGAATGCGAGATCGATCTGTTGAGTAATGTTATTACTCCATTTTTGGCATCTTTCGACTTCTTCGCTAGATGCATCAACAAAGTATATAATGAGAGATGCAATGCTGAGTATAAATACGAGTACGACCTGCAAATGAACAAATTATAAAATTATTATTAGAGTTAGATTGAATTAATTATTAACATTAAAAGTTTGGCCAAGTTTAACCCAAGCTTATCAGCATAAGATAAGATTTAATGAATACTTATTATTGATAGACATTTAAAACCTCTTTCCACTGCATAGTTTATCGATAGTTTTTTTCGATTTTACGCAGAAACGAAAAAAAAATATATTTATCAAATAAAAAATTATTTGTCATAGCTGAAAATTAATTAAAGTGCAAGAGAACATGAATTTCACAAATTATGTTAAACTAAAAAATGTATAGCCAATAACATTTCTTAGATTACAATTAAAATGAACAAATGGAAATTGAGACTTTAGTTGGATTTAAGATTGGTTAATGGTTAGAAAATCAAATAATAACTTAAAATTTAATTTAAAAATGTTTAAATTAGTAAACAAAACGAATTATAATGTCTAAAGTTTATAACTCTTATAAATGTAATTTAAGCAGATTACATTTATGCAGCCAGCAAAAATGGATGATTTCCAAAGCTAACACGAAAATTAAGAGAAAAAAATGGGGTGCCATAAATCACAGTCTTGTCAGAAAGCAGCCACTTAACGTGTATAAGCCTTAGTTGAACTCGTTGGCCATGAATGTCATGAATGAGTGGGTTTTTGGCCAGCATCTGGCAGCTGCAATTCTTGGCACACTTAAATTGGAAAAACATGAGAAAGGCGAAAAAAATTCGACAGCATTGTGCATTTTTAATTGCACTGTGGTGTTGAATTCGCCCGAAATTCTGCTCTGCTCGGATCACGGCTCATTTAATTCATTGGGCAAAGTCCGGCAACACGGCGGCAATTAGCCGAGGATGTCCTGCAGATAAATCTACGGCAATCATGTAAGTTTTACAATGTAATTTTGGCATGAATTTACTTAAAAGTGCTTTCGTGAGGCAGAGCATGAAGATAGTTGCGAATTAAATGTCAGGGCTCTTTGCCAAAATTAAAAGGCCAATTGCGGTGGATCAACTTTGAGCAGACGCACTTTTTGCCCACATTTCGAGTAAGTGCTAAAATGCTACTTCATGCAATACTCTAAATGTACTTAATTGTTATTGCCGTTGTTTGACTTTCCTGTTGACCCTATAGGCGTAATTACTTTGATAATCGAACAAAACAACGAACAGAACCAAAACTAAATTTAGCAAAAGCAGCACGCAAGCTACATATTTAGTTACCCATTCCCATTGTTGATATTGTTGCCGTGGTTGTTGTTGTTGTCATGCAAATACTAAATACACTCAAACCTCACTTGGCCAACAAACTTTCCCAAATAGTTCTTAAAGTCGTGCAAAAACTTTGCCCAACGACTACAAAACTTGAAAGATTACGTATACGTACACGACGGGTTGTCAGTTGTCTGTTCCTCTTTATTTTTCATTAAATCGATTTAATTACCAGCAAAAGCATTCTCATAGCATAGAATATAAATGGAGTCCAATGTTGACGTAAGGCATTCGGTAGTCTATCCAAAACTGACGTCACCAGGACAAGGTAATCAATGCAGCTTGCCAAGTCAAGACGGCGACAAAGCCAAAGTAACACCGTCAGCAAGCTGATAAAATTGTTAGATGATGCCTGTTTTTGTTCTTCTTCTGTTGGGCATCATCATCAGAAACTGGGTCAAGCACTTAGTTCGGGAGCTCGGCCCGAAATGTGTTTGATGTGGCGCAAAAGCCACTTAAGCCTCAGCGCAGAGACGCCAGCTGCACCACCGCGAACTTGAAATATCGGTCATCCCCAGAAAGTGTACACTGGTATACAAATATGTTTGGTTATCAACGAACTTTTATTTTGTAAACAAAACGCTTAAAAAAATTATGAATTCTTAAATATTCCAAGAACTTCTTGATGGCAAGGCCACTTTTAAAGATGTCTTTATTTTTAAATAAAAAAACTTTAAAACCAATCTTTTTTATCAGTGTATTTTGAAGCGTTAAAAAACATATGCTTCTTCGACAAAAAAGTATTCTGCCCTATGTTTGTACATATATACAGCGTTTAGCACACAACATATTCAAGCAATCAATTTTCAAATTGTTTATTTGATTGATGGTTCTATGAACATTATATGCATCGCTGAATTTAAGAGTTGACAGAATACCCAAGCATGATTGAGCCTAAACTCCCACGCATGACATTGGAAAACTTTCTGAATATTAAAATTCATGCTTTCATGCTTTCGTTCTTCAACAAAAAACATTTGTTTTTCAGCTGAAATTCTACAGAACAAAGTTCTTGCAATTTGGCGAGAGGCTTCAACAAAAAACCTTTTTCACTACCTAATTTTTTTTAAGCAATCTTACAAACGGTTGCAGGAAATATATTCAGGGTTGCCTATGTTTTCTATTAAAGGGTATAATCATATCAAATTGGATAATTATTAAAAAGCGACAGAGTGATAAAAAGCCGTACTATCATTAATTTAATTATTATTTATATATTTACACTTTTGTGACTATCTTCTAATAAATCAACAACGCCTCGTCCTCCCAACCACATGAACATCCTTTTCTTCTATGCTGACCATCAGGGTATCAAAAAAGTTATTCAAAACAATGTAGCAAACTCATATGCATACTTATTATATACATATATTTATTTTGTGTACCAGTCACTCACAAAATAGAGCAATCAATTTAGTTACCAACAGTTTAATAGCCCCATCCCTTCCATAAAGTACCACAAAGTGCGGTTTTCTTAAGACTGCTGACTGGTCACATTGAAGATGGTCTATGGCGTGACCAAGTACAATCGGATGTGGTCGACACACCCACAGTAAGCTGCCATAAATGTTGTTTTTTTAAACTCAACTTCCGTATTGAAGTTGCCTTAAAAATGTAAATCCAATTAGCGAGCGAAAGCATAGACTACTTTTAGGAGCTGAAGTAAAATAAAACCGAGAATACGAGTATAACAGTTGCAAACAGCAAATAGTTACAATTGAACCAAGTATCATACAGTATAACATTCACAAGGAATTGACATTATAAGAGTATAACAGGAGCATGCATTTGCAGACAGTTAGTTATTATTTAAACTATTTAATTACATATTTTTTTGTAATTGCAAAATGTAGAAAAGTTTAGTAAATGCAAATATGACAGATATGTTACTTTACACAACTTAACCAAGACAATATATTCTCCGTTGAAAAAGTATCACAGGGAAACAACGACATTAATATTGAGGTACTCGAATATACTTTAATATTGAAAATATTTAGTAAATGTTAGTCGATCGTATACAGAAGTTAAATGAATTTAAATACGTTAGATGCTATATTAGCCATAGCTGTGACAATTAAAATATTCCTCTGACAAATCTAACGATCTAACGATTAATCAAATGAGCTATTTTAGCCCTTGAAACTCTGGCAACAACGCTTGGAATCTAAATGTTTGCCAGTACAGCAGTCAAATGGAATGGGAATCTATTTACCATAAGCAGCGATAAAATGAACCACAACAATAGCAAGAAGTAACCAAATACCAAATGGTAAATGCCAAATGGTAAATGGCAAAAGGCTTTGGTAAAGCGTCTACAAAGCGGTCAACAGCTGCAACACCGCCCAATGCCAACAAACATTCGCCGCAGTCTGCCAGCCAATTGGCATGTTGGCAGTAGGCCTGGCCATAAACATTTGCCTCAAACCCCTTCAGCTCTATCACTCTCCCTCACTCTCACCCTCCTTCTCTCTCACTCTCTCACCCTCTGTTTGCTATGCATCTATCTTCATTAGGCCTGGTAACAGTGAAACGTGCGAGTTTTTATTGATTTTCTTAGCCCTTTTCGCTGGCATTTCGCCTACAATATTTACTGTTATTTGTTGTGGCTGTTTTGCCGCTCTCACATATTCGTATTCTTATTTTTGTTATTTTGCTTCTATTGGCCCGTTTCCCGTTATTAGCCCAAAAGTTGTTTTTGCCATTTAGATTGGCTCCTTGCATAGCCGCAAAGAGAGCACAATTATCGATAAATGGGCCACAGCCTATTGTGGGCGTGGGCGTGTGCTTGGGAGTGGGTTAGTGGGTAGTAATATTCCCAGCTCTAGCTCTTCTTCTAGTCATCGCAGTAATGGCAAAATGCCATGCAGAGTCAAGCAGCGCCATTTATCGAACCTCAACTGCTGCGAATCGCCCTATTTATATTTATATTTGCTGGTTTTTGTCGTCGAAATTTAAACCAACCGAAAATCTCCCAAAAATTGGATTGGTTTCGCTTTCTGTGACACCCCTGAATATTACATTAAATAAATTCCAATAGGAATATACAATAACAAACTTTTCCCTAATTTAACTATGCTGTCAGAGTTATATCTAGAGATTTTCATTGAATACGCTCTATTTATTTAGATTGCAAATGTTACGTCAAGTATTAATCTGACACGGCTTGAAAACATAGAAGAGTCGGTAACTTCAAGAGTTTGTAATAACATAATCCAACAAAATTTATCAAATGAAATCCCTTAAATAATTTTCGAGCTTAAGCAATGATTCAAATTTAATTGATGGCTATGCAAGCTGACATATGCATAATATTGAAATATAGCACCTGGTGGTTTCTTACATTCCTTATCAGCAGTTATCAGCTCAAAGTAATCGAATGTATTAGAGGCCTAGACATATTCAAAGCACCGAAAACAGACGCATTCCTCCGGGCCACTATATCAATTTGTTTGTTAGTACAAGTATTTATGGTATATGGAAATGGTTGACTTACTTAGCTGCTTCCGTTGTTGACATGCAACCAACAACGACAACGACAACAACAACGACAAAGGCAACAACAACAACTTAATGTGACACAATAAATGGCAAATGTTACATTTTACACGCAATGTAACATACTTTATTTGCCCTTTTGGAAAGCCCAACTCGAATGCAATTACCAGGTCACGTCAATTATAAAAAATGCATGTGACCTTGGTATTTGGTTATAGTAAAACAAAAGTGTTTGAGCATATGGATTACTATATTGAACTTACCAAAATTCGACCAGTTGTTGTTTGACCCGAGATAAGCTCCCCAGCCCAGTCTTTTGCTTCTGTCATAAATGTTCCCTCGAACTCCTGTTTGTTGCGTGTCGCCTTCTGCTCCTTTTGTTTGGGATCGTTGGGTCCCAGGTCCGGCTCCTTGCGGCAGCATATGAAGGCAAATCCACGCCATAGCAGCACAATGAGCAGGCCAGCAAGGAATGTGAAGATGCTGGATAGCAGAAAACACCAATATTTGCGAACTTTGAGACAATCATCGGCATCGAATGGTGAATCTGTTGGATCATCGGCCAATGATTCGACAGTGCTTTGATCACACCCCGACATCCCCTGAAACAATATAGTACATATCAAATGAGCATATTTTTTAATATACAATATATTATACATATATATTGAGCATTAACAAAATTATTAATTAACAATTAGCAGTAGCATTTAAGATTTATGTGAGACAACAGTTTTTAGCACAAGGCGGCACTCATAAGAGTATTTATGTATTTATGTACATATACATATACATATATGTGGATATATTACACATACGTCACGTTTGACATTTAAAATGAACACATTCTATTTATTTTATATTTTGTTTCTGTTTTTTGGCTCGAGTTTGTGTTGCGACGCGCATAAATGTAAACAAAAATAAGTTGAGCATACATCTACTTAAGTGCAATAAATAGGCAACTGACTAATTTTTTATGAAAATGTAGTTTTTGTTGATTTTATTACGTTGTATTAATTATTATAATAATTGCTTACATTTGTCAATTCGCTGATATTTGTGCCGATTAAACCGCTTGCCATTTCAGTTGCTTACATTGCGGCTATACACTGCTATATACACTATATAGATATATGTACAATGTACTTATGTATGATTATGATTGTGATCTTTTGGCTCAGACCGCTGATCGCTAGACTTTCAAGTGCATATAGGCCCCAGGCAGCTCTGAACATGGCCAAGTGGCCAATGACGACACCAAACAACGACAACGGCACCGACAACGACAACGCCAACGAAACGGTACGAAAACTTGGCACGCCTTTAAAAATAGCAGCAAACAAATCTTTTATTTTTAAAGTGATCTCGCAATGTACGCGACATACGCACAGAGAACACACACACACACACACAAACACACACAGAGAGTGAGCGAGCAAAGAACGCTGTGACAATTCGCTCAAGATGTCAGCATCAGGCATGCGACAATGTACACGTATTCTATATAGATATTTAGTATAATTTGTAATAAATATGAACAATGCACTTGGGCCAAAGTTCAGCTTTTTGAATATCACACGAATACACTGTAATTGTTGTGCTGCTATTATTAATTAAAATTTTATTTGCAATTTATGGCCAGCGAATTTAGCACGCTTTTCAGTGGGGCCAACGCACTCAATGAATCACTGCGTATACTACGTATCTATGCAATATATATCTATGTATATATGTATCGTATACATTTGCATACATTTCACACACACACGCTCACACACACACGCTCGATACAAAATGGAGACACGGACCGAGCGAACAGCACAACAGCCGCACACAAACTGAAAACATTATGAAAATGCGACGATAGCGTTGAGGAGCCCCAACCAACAACAACCACAACAACAACAACAACAACGCCTTTCTCAGCCTTCTCAGCTGGCCAGTTGTGCTATCTATCTCCTAGCGCTGACTCTCTCCCACTAGCCGACCGCGAAAATTGTCAGGGCAGGCGACAAACTTGAATTTAATTAAAAAGCACAAAAAAAATAAATGTAAAATTCAGTACTCGACTGTACGAAAACTGACACACCCTACCTTATAAAAGTAAACATTAAATATGATACTCGTATTAATTTTGACAAGTGCTTTAACTCGACACTTTCTGATATGTATACATTTTTGAAAAACCCTTCAGCAAATGTGGTAATTAGGTACACTTATAACATCTTAAATCTGCCTACTTCTATAAAAAAAAATAAATTTATATAAAACCAGATGGTTGAATTTTCCAAAACGCCATCTTATCCCATGATGAATTTTATATATCTATGTTGTGTTAAAATTTCATATTGTATGCTAAGTCAGTCAGTTGGACAAACAACTTTATATATATAGATAAAGAATTGTAAATAATAAATTCCCAACATTAATATAACATTGAGTTATCAATTAAAATAACATTAATGAATTTTAAATAATATCAATAAAAAAAATTTAAAACAACACTGGTTTACAACAGACAAATTTTAAAGCAACATATTTAATTAAATTAGTTACTATTAGTTAATAAATAGTTAATTGCTTGAAAAGTGTGAATCAGCTTTGATATCAAAATCAAAATACCCTTTAACTAGTGTATTAGAACATATGTAAGTGAGTATAAAATAGCACATATAGTCGTATGTGTGTGCGTGAGTTGCCAACAATGAAATATTATTACAACAAGAAGAACAGCAGGGCAAATATAAATAAATAAATTATGAGCTCTCTTGTTTTGCTGCTCTGTGCGGTACACACACAGACACACACACACACACACATTCCCTATTTATTTCATTTTTTTTTTATTTTGTCTGCATTTCTTGTGACCTGTCGTCCTGGCAAATGGGTAACGCCTTCCGCCTGCCACAATCGCCGAGCATGAGGTTAACTGAGCCTAACTCTGCCCAGTCACGCCATGTTGCCAGTTAGCTGTCGTTTCATAATTTACGCGCTTTGTTTGCTATTTCCTGCGGGGGCATTGCCATCCGTTTCTTTGCCCACAACCCGCAACCCACAACCCGCAACCCGCTTACAAGCATGGCAAAAAGCTGGCCCAGTTTGCTTATGCCTTCCGCTTAAACTATGTATTTCCATTGGCCATAATTGCTCATAATCAACAGCAGCAGCAGCGAGACACGAGTGTCGTGCATTTTATTTATAGTTTCTTTTTTTCTTTATATGCGACACTTTGGGCGGTTTAGTTTATCGCTTCATTGCATTTGGTCAATTTAAAAATTTTTATTCAATTGATGCATATTTATAAACTGTCGTTAACCTTGAACACTTGCAAGGTGTCCTTAAGTGCACAACAATGACGGTGGCGTATACGTAATAATAAATTTATATACACACCATGCACTATGCATAGCTAAGTATTTTGATTTGCTCATTCAGCAGCAGTAAACACGTTTTCCAATTGCATTTCAGCATTTTCAATTGGAATTACGCGGTGCAACGGGAAATGCCTTATAAATGAATAAATAACTTGTTAACTAGCTTGAATCTAACATCGCTGACAGCATCCCAAACACATTCCATAAATTGCAACAGCTTTTTCTCACATTTTTTAGCAATCAAAGCCAATTAGGCTGCAGTTCTTAAATAACAATCAAAATAAACTTTCAATATTAACAAGGTATAATTTTTCGAAAAAATCACAAATTATGTACTACAACTTTTTGTGTATTTGTTATGAAATTGAATTATTTAGGCTAAAAACAGAGTTATTTTGATAATATCTCTAATGAACAAAGCTTTTTGTAACTGAATTCAGAATTTTTGAGGAGGCAAATAAAACTTTACTCCATTTTAAGTCAATAGATATTCAATTTTAATTTTAATATTTTACGTTATAAAATATTAAAAATGTTATACAATTTGGTTAAGACGTCTTAAATTAATATTTTTAAGAAACTAAAAGCTGCCCGAGGTATACTCAATTCAGAGAATACTTGCAATTAAAATAACATTGAGCTAGGTTGATTAGATGTTTAATTAAAAAAAAACACATCATTTAAATAAAGTTTCACTGATGATCAGAATCATTATAGATTAATGAAAGGAACTGATAAGCTGTCCTAGTTCCAATCAATCACTTCATTGCAAGGTTGACATTCTAAAGCTGTCTGAAATGACATGTGGGATTTACTTTTAAACAAATGTACATACAAATGGTCGAGCACTGTACGATTAAATAAGTAAACAAATAAATGTTTATCGTTTTTCATTCGATTTGTTTATTTTTACTACAACTGAACTGTCAAGATTGCAAATGAATCATTTAAACTAATTTTCAACCGAACTTAAAGCACATGTTTATATATTTGAATTGTCATCAACAGCCACTATTTTTATAATGTTTGTGTAGAAATATCATTTGGAATAAAGTGCAATGTTTCTGCAACGATTGTTTAGTTATTTATTACTTGCTTTGTGTTGGAATTTTTGTTTTAAGTCACCTTAAGTCGACTTAAGATAGGCGTATTCTGTGCCGTCGACCTGCTGTGACTAAGTTCGATAGCACAGCAATATATAAATTATGCCAGAAGTCTGAGCGGATTTTATGCTGCTGGTCAAGCGGAGGGATTCCCGCTGGGGATGGCAATCAAATGAATGAAGTCACACGGCGACAAAGTGGTAATAATTTACATTGCGAACTATTGATTTTAAGGCATGGGGCGTGGACATGACTAGATAAGTTGACGCATGTCTGTCAAAGTCTTTGTGGCAAGCAAAGAAAGATAGACAGACAGAGATACAAATGTCAAGCGACAAGCAGACAAGCAAAGCAACGAACTGACAAATACCCTTCGACATTTTGAGCAATTTATGGGTCGCACTTGGCCAACTGATTGTTGTCGCTGATTGCTGACCGCTCGCGTCGCGACATGACCAAGGCCAAAGGGCTTACACTGGACTTGGACGTTCAGTGTGTGTGTAGGTGTGTGTGTGTGTGTATATTGTGTGTGCCACATTTGCAAAGGTCACGCGAGACAAACAAGAAAGTACGTGTATATACATATGGTATGAAGAAAGCAATCTTCAGCTTATGTGTTGTGTTCTGTTCTCTTGTTATACCCGTTACTCGAAAAGTAAAAGGGTATATTGTACTGTATTCAACACGTTGAAGTAGTCGTAGTTAAGCCCACAAACTGAATATTCTGAATCAGACAAATAGCTCTATTCCGCTTGTATAATATTATAAGAGCTAGATCTACCAAATAGAGGCATATTATCCCAAGGTGAATGTAGAAAAATTCCACCACACTCACTATATTTAAGAAACTACGATCTTTTAATGATGAAGATTCCCTCTTATTATTATCAACTGTTCAAGTTAATCGCATCAAGATCGGATATATCCTATGATAGTTATGTATTTTACTACTGAAACTGAAAATTAACATATACAAACCAACCGAAAAATATACATTTTATTTCACTCGAGTAACGGGTATCACATAGTCGAAGTCTCGACTATAACATTCGTACTTGTTTGTATGTTAAGTGAGCCTTGGGTTATTGATAAGCACGCGAATCTTACAAAGAATTTTCCATTTATGAATAAATGATGATGGTCCCAATACGTGTATGATAAATCGATTGATTGTTTCATTTATTGCACATCTACAGCCAGTACGAGTATGAGTACATGTATGATTGCTATATAGCTTTGAACTAGTATCATCATACACATTAGAAATTGTGGCTTTACCTTTGGCATGATGGGCGGATAGAACGGTGGTAGCTCATGACAATTTGGACACCAGCTGGCCATATTAATTGTTTAGGTTTCGATTTCGATTTCGATTTCACGTCGAATTGGATATTCTCTTTTGCAATTAGAGCCAAATTAGCAGCCGCAATCGATATTGTTGTGTCCGTGTTCATATTCGATTCTTCAAAGTTGTTGTTGTTGTGCGCCGTCAAATGGGAAAGTGTATCTTTTGATATATGTATACTTATGTCTATAAAAGGGGAGTAGGGTTATATATTCACCCCCATCCCCCCTTGCTTCTGTTACTCACCTAGTACAGGCTAAACCACCGAGGCAGGGCTCCAGGGCTGCCAACATTCACACGTTCAAATCGCACATCAAAGTGTAGACGATTTGTTGTAGAATTATTCGTATTGTTGCAATTTTTGTTGTAGCTCTTCTTTATGACCGTAGAAATACAAATGTTTTCTTTAATTTGGTTTTATATATTTTATCATATTCGACTTATATTATTATTATTATTATATTTGGGATTTGTTGTTTTTTGTAAATTGTTGTTGTTGTTGTTACTTTAGAATACCGTTTTCAGTTTCATTGTGCGTTTAATTAGTTAGTTTTAATTTTGATCAATTGATTTGCTATAAATTTAATATTATTTAAGAATTAATTAGGAATTCGATTTTTTTATCGGTACAAGTAATTCTTTTGACAAAATAAAAAATGCACATCGTTTAAAACCGGTTAAAACAGTTAAATGTTTCGGTTTGATTCACTGCTATGTTAAAAATTAACAAACAAATATGTGAATTGATTTCTTGTCAAAACAATTGCTTGGGTTATTGTACTTCTAGACTTAATATTTAATTTAAATCAGTAGATAATTGAAGCACCACACATTTGTCAGTCAGCAGAACATTCGCGAGTTTGTTAAAAATTGATGAATTTTATTCACAGTACTCTTTCTTTGCAAATTGAACTGACGGAATTCGCGTAGTTTCCAATTGCACAGGACAAGTGACAGTAACACGGCAACTGCAGTAAAAAGGACAACGCGCCTGGTAAATAAATAAATAAAGACGCGAAGCAAACTTCAAAGCAAAAACAGCAGATGAGCGTGAACTTTTTAGGACTTTTGCAATCGCTACTCTCGCTCTCTTAACAGCACACTCGGGCACTCTCAATCTCTCTCTCTCTCTCTGTCTCTCTCTTGTCTGTAGCACTCTCGCTCTCCCCGTTTTGACGCATGCGCCTTAATTGAATTCCGAATAAATGTTGCGCTTTAGCTTTTAATATAAACGCACAAATTTAATTTATTAAGCATACGCCGTGTAGGATATTTTTAAATTTAAGAATTTTCATTATTAGCAAAGTCTTTTTAATTATATCTTATTTTTTTTTTTGTCAACTTGTATGTAGTGTCAGTTGAAAGAGGTTTACACGATGTCATTGTCCAGTTGGCAGTAGGGCAACGAACGTGCAGAAAAGGAATTCGAACCGTGCGCGTGAAGCGTGTGCGAGGCAATGAACGCTTCCAAGAGCTGCTGCTTCTTCTGCTGCTGCTGCTGCTGCTGCTGCAGCCTGTCGTTGAAACGGAAACACACTGCCCTAGTTTTTAGTTTCGATTCTTGAAGCACGCACACTCGTACACTTCTACATACAGTCAAAGATGTATGCACGCACACTAACAAGCCGCTTAACATGACTTCATATGTATGCATGTATGTGGAGTTCTAAAAACCGGAGTTGAATATTAATTAAATAAATATGCAAGCGATAAAATTAAAACACGCTAACTTGCAGTAATTTTAATTTGTACGCTTGTATACTATTTATATGGGTTGCCAGTGTTACCATTGCGAGCTGAAATGTAAACAGACCGACTAACTAGCGACTAACAGGCGCGCATTGAACTCGTTTGAAATTGGGCTTAATTTCTTTGTAGGTATCTACTGCCCGACAATGCAACACATACACACTCACGCACGCACGCACGCACACGCAGTACATGTGCACACATACACACATAAGCTCGGGCACTGACTGACTGACACACATATACAACGAAAACGCGCACGACACGGACGCCAACACCAAAGGCGCAAGACGAAAGGAGAAAGGAGAAAGACGATGAGTAGGAAACAACAAAAATAACATTGACGATGACAACGACAACGACAACGAAGCGTAGCTACAACGGGGACAAGACAGAAACTCATTCGGCAAATACACAGAAAACATACTGAAATTCTTTAATTCTTTAAAATTCTGAAATTTAAATTGTTTTTTTTTTAAGTATGTATTTAGGATATTATTAATAAAAATAGCAACGACTCAACATTAAAAAGTCCAAGAAGTCCAAAAATATTTTATCTAACTAAAAAAATTAGCTCACTGAACCCCGAAAAAAGAATTTATTACTCTGTACTTGGTTTAAGAATATCCGAGATTAAAAGTATTCTGCAATGCCAGATATTTTTTTCTGTGTAGCAATAGCAACAACAACAACCGTAAGCGATACAACTGTATCTCCGGCTGCCCATCGACTTTATCATCGTGTCCTTTCGCTTCGTCGTCGTTTTAAATGTTTGTGTGCTCGTTTTGTGCGATTCAACATGAAAGTAGCGCACTGTATATTGGTATCTGTGTGTGCTTGTGTGTGTGTGTGTGTGTGTGTAGGTGTCTGAGGGTGTATTTGTGCGAACGAATGAATCTTTCTTTCTATCCATGCGTTGTATGCGGGTTTCTTCCTTGTAAATGCAAAAATCACCAGCATCTACAGAATAAACAGCCAAAATTATGCCGTAGTTTTTTCGACAGTCTTCATTAGTTGATTTTTTGTTTAATTTATCATTTTTTCATTACTATCATAATCATAATATATCACTTGAATTTAGCATTTTCTTCTTCACGCACTCACACATTATATTTTAATTGAATTCCCTTTCTAATGTATGTCACACACACCAAATATTACATTTTTTCTTTCATTTTTTTTTTTTTGTGTTTCACTTACAAACGATTTTCACTGAATACAGAAATTTTCAATCTCCTCTTCAGCAGAGCAATAACTTGTTAATTTCAAAATTTTCGTTTTAATCTTAATGATTTAACATCATTCTGGGATATTTCTTTCTTTAATTGGCAACGCAGTTGGAAAAATTTTCACTTTCACAGTGTGTGTGTGTGTATATATATATATATGTATATATACTGAGGAACTTTTTCTTTCCTTTCATACATGCACACGACGCGCACAGGCAAAGCAACCAACCTTTCTCGTCAGCAGCGTATACAATTCTGCGCGCTGTGAAATCGGACGACTCGGCTCTGTGCAGCTTAAGCTCACCATTGAGCTTTTTCGGAGTGCTAGGGGCCTGGCATGGTAGGCGGAGCTTGTGATTCATTAAAACTGGCGCCAAAATGCATTGCGAATGTTTGTGTGTGCGTGTATGAGTGATTGGTGCTTCAACGATCCGCGCACGTGGCGTATTAGTTATATTATTACAGGTCGTTAAGATAACTATTGAATACTTCCGTTTCCTGTGCCACCTAATTGTAGTTGTTAACAACTATTGCCTACTTTTCAGCGGTATCTGTAGCTCATTATTACGCACAAATATTATATCATGTTTGTCTGCCTTATAAGCTACGAGCGTAGGATCACAATAACAGTAAAACTAAACTGGAATTTATTCATTCATTAATGAAGTTGATTAGGTATGTATAATTCATATAAACATTATACATATTTTTCTATTTTACTATATATATGTCCATAATACATATATACTCAAGTTGAAAAAAGTCTTACGTTTCGTTCAATGCTCTTATTATGTTTTTATTTATATATTTTATCCAATATTATTAAATAACTTTAAATTGTCCCTTGTTTGAATTTAACTGACGCTCACTAATAGCTCATTTGAGCAAAACAGACTCACTAAAGAACCAGGGCTCATAGCTAAACATATCGAAAAGCATATCGATAATGGCACAAGTTCTAAGAAACAAAATAGACGCTCATAAACTTTTACCAAAAATAACAAACAAATATCAAAAAATCGTGAAAGTTCAAAAACAAAAAAATTTAAAAATTCTAGCTTTAAAATTTAGAAATTGCCAGATTGGTGAACTTAACAGGGTGGCAGCCTTTGGATCGGGTGCCAACATTTGGGTCAGGTGGCAGCGTTGTGGGTGAAAAGCGTTTTGTTTTTGCTTTTTTAACTAACGTTCATAATTATCAAAAAAACAAAGATTGCTTCGCATTGCATGTCAAAAGGGAATTGGCCAAAACAGTTGGTGAAACACGTAACACAAGTCGCTTAAGCGTCAACACCGTTTACACCATGACAACGGCCGTTCTTGGCGGCGGTATCAGTGGCTTATCAGCTGGTTATTATCTTCTGCGCCGGTTTGGCAATCCGTTGACAATCTATGAGGCATCACCTCGCGTCGGCGGCTGGATACGTTCGGAATGGCACAAGGATCGTGGTTTTCTGTTCGAGAGTGGGCCGAGGACGATACGCCCCAAAGGCATACCGGGTGCCAATACGCTGGAGTTAGTGGAGGAACTGAAACTGCCCATTAAACCGATACCAAGCACCCATGTGGCAGCGAGGAATCGCATGCTCTACGCCAAGGGTCAGATCTGTATGCTGCCGAACAGTCCCAAGGGTCTATTTGGAACCGTGCCTCCGTTTTCAAAGCCCCTGTACAGAGCACTTATCCATGATCTGACCACAGGTGGCAGACTGGCCAAGAACGAGGACGAATCCATTTACAGCTTTGCGGAACGTCGATTTGGCAAGGAAATTGCCGATTATGCCATCAGTCCCATGATCTGTGGCATTTGTGCCGGCGATGCACGCGAGATTAGTGTGCGATTCCTGATGGAGACACTCTTCGAGCAGGAGCAAAAGTATGGAGGCGTACTCAAGGGTGTGCTATACTCCCGCTTCAAGGATAAAGGGGATGAGAGCAAAGTGGGTCTGTTTGCCCAAGGCGAGCCCAAGCTATTCAAGCAGGCACGCCAGGAAAAGTGGGCCATGTATGGCCTGGCCGATGGACTGGAGCAACTGCCTCGCACATTACGCAAGTATCTGGGTGAACATAACGTTAACGTCCAGCTGAGTAGCAAGTGCAACAATTTGAGCTTTAATAGCGACGGTGCTCGAATGAGCATACGTGATGCCGAGGTGCCTGTATCCCATGTGGTCAGCTCTCTGCCGGCTTACCAATTGGCACAGCTGGTCAAGACACAGCATCCATCGCTTTCCGGTCAACTGCTGAATATACCCTACGTCGATGTCGTTGTGATCAACATGCAATACGATGGTGATCAGTTGTTAAAACATAATGGCTTTGGTTTGCTGGTGCCGCCCGTGGAGCAACTGCCCGTGCTGGGAGTGATCTTCGATAGTTGCTGCTTTGACATGGCTGGCAACACGGTCATCACCGTCATGATGGGTGGTCGCTGGTTCGACAAGTGGTTCGGTCACCAGCCCAGCCAGAAAGAGCTGCGGGATGTTGCCCAGCGATATGTACACCAGATACTCAACATCAAGGAGGAGCCCAAGTTCAGCCGAGTGCACACGCTTCACAAGTGCATTCCCCAGTATACCGTGGGACACAAGAGACGCGTGGAGAGCATAAGGGATTACATCAAGAGCTACAAGCTACCATTGTCGTTGTGTGGCGCTGCCTTTGATGGCGTTGGCATCAACGATGTCATTCTGTCTGCCCGTCGACAAGTGGAGCTGTTGCCCCTGCCAGGACACTGATCCCATTACCCAACTGATATATTATATAGTTCCATTATTAATTCATTATTTCTTGTATCTTTTAAATGTGGTTTAAGGTTTGTGAGTGATATTCCATTTGTACATAAAATTTTGTTAGTCCTCGTTAAAGCATCGTGCTTTCATTTCATTTTCCAAATCCACCCAGACACGGTGGACTCTTCTCCGGCTCCTGTTCTGGTTGCCACTGCTTCGGAGTTTTCGTCTCTATGGAAAGTGCGTGCATAAATTCAAAACCCGCTGCCTGCAGAGCATTCTTTATGGTGTCATTAACCAGTCGATGACGCTGCAAAAGAATTCGATATTGTTATAAATCTGACTTAAGGGAACTCTCTGAGTCCATTAAAAATAAGACCATAAGAGCTAAAAGCTTCAAGCTTGGTATGATTCCTGAATCGGACCACTTTATCATATAGCTGCCATAGGAACGAAACGTCGGAAATTAGGTTTTAGTATGAAAAAGGTTATTATTTTTTGAGATAGTCCAAACAAACAGAGATTTAAGTTGGAATATATTATATAGCTGCCATATGAACACCTGGGCACAGGGTATCCTACTGTCGAGCGTGTTTGACTGTAATCGTCCACTTGTTTATTAATTGGTCTAACCATTGTAAAGACTAATAAAATAAGGTTTAAGACTATGTGTGCATTTTTAATTGTGGGTAAACAATTATTGGCCATCCTGACAAAAATTTTCTTAAAATCGGATAACATTTAAATGTAGCCTGTCATTTATTCAATTTAAATTAAATCCAGGACATTGTAAAGATATCAAATTTTCGGCGTACCGAAGATAGCCTCCTTAGTTATTGTCAGCTTACCTTTATCAGTGTTAAATCATTGAATTTCTCAGACACGACTAGCACTCGAAAGTGGGATTCAGCCTGTTTGGGAGTATTGTGCATTGGCGACTCGTTGGAAACGTCCAAAAAGACCGGCTTCAACTCAGCTGTTAGCGCTTTCCTCATGGCCGTTTCTATTGGTGGGTATTGTGGTTCCTGCGACATGTTTGCTTTGGAATATTTACTGATCAATGTTGTTCCACTTGTTCCCAGCAGTTGATTCACCTTTTGCAAGGAAACTCTAGTAGTTTGACGAAAAGTTAAACTAAACATGTTTCCCTTTTATGCGCACAGCTGTTTCACAATTACATAAACAAAATTGACACTTATTCTGATGTTGCCCAACCGTTAAAAATTTTTGATCTGGCTCCATTTTTCTGACCTAAAAAATGGGTGAATTTTCGATAAAGGTACATTGAATTAAAAACAAAAACAGTGTGGCAGCCTGAAAACTTGAGCGCCACATTCAAAAAATTAATCTATAAACTGAATTTTAAATTTGGGAATTTTTGTAAACCGATTGAGAGTTCGTTTTTTATGCACAAAATAAATAAATAGAATTATGATATTACAAGGGTTGAATCTAATTTATTTAGCAAAAAGTTAACCATTAAGTTTTATTTAGCTCATCTGATTTTAAATTATGTTCTTGCCTATGTCAGTCATCAAATCTTATCCAGAAATGAATGGAGTACATTAACGAGACGTCACTGGTCGAATTTCATCCAACAATAGTAAAAATTTTACATACTTTTAACACATTTACAATATCTCTTATGGAGAATGTGTATATTGAATAGCGTTCTTTTGAGAAAGTTTGTGGATAAACACAATGAACGTTGTAATAGAAAAAGATGTCTAATAACAATTAAACAATAATCGATTTTAACCAAAGAATGCTAATTCTTAAATAATTATATGCTGATCGTGTCAATAATCGACCAGCTTCTTAAGCTTGGGCGGTGCAGATATGACGACTCTTCCGCGATTTCCACCACCACCACCAGAGCTACTGCCATGGGCATGATCATCCGCACGATTGCCATACGAGCGATCGTATTGTTGTTGTCTGTATCGCTCTCTCTCACGATTCCTCTCCATGCTGCGCTCGCGTTGCCGGCGTCTCCGCGATTGAGATTGACTGCGTCGACTGCGCGATCGTCTACGCTCCCGACTTCCGCTTCGTCGCCGACTATGTGATCTCCTTTTCCTTTCGATGCGACTATTGCTACGTCTACTGCGGGATGCGGATCGTTGCCTGCGATTTCGACTGGGACTCCGTGATCTTCGCTTGCGTTGCACGCGACTGACGCTGCGCCGACTGCGGGAACGGGATCGTTGCTTGCGATTGCGACTATGACTGGGACTGCGACTACGTGATCTGCTACGGCGAGCAGTTGATTTTGCTACGCGACTTGGCCCTTCCGAGTCCCCTGACTCCGCCTCACTGTCCGACAGTTTGCCACTGGAGGGCGTTCCGTATTTGTGTCGAAGCTCACGCCGCCTGTGAATAAAGAGATGTGAGAGGGGCCTTTACAAAAAAAGCCACCCACAACTGATTACTCACCTGCGTCGCAACTTTAATGCCAATTCGCGCATCTCATCCTCGCGCTCCTGCTGCAGTTGTCGCTCCCTTTCAGTTTTCTCGATCTCTGCCCGCTTATCGGCTTTATCTGAAATGTAAATTGTACTTAGTGCCCAGCATTATAATGAATAGAGATTATATATTTTGAACTTCACACTACAGTCGCTGGCTTACATTGCCTGTTGAGCAGATTTTGCATCTTGCGCTTAAGACGCTCTCGCAGATTGGGCCGTCCTCCAGCAGTTAACTGACCAGATCCCTGTAATGGTTATCAAAAAGTATTTAGCTATCTTGGCATCAACTAATGTGCAGGAGTTGGAGTCAGTTTTGGTTACAGTCGAAAGTGTCGTCGCGTTAAATATATATTAAATACAAATACTATGTGAAATAATAATGGGGAACATTAATTAACAACAAAAGGAGCAATTTACGATGTGGATTATCTATAAATCAAACATATCCCAGCCAAAGTATGTTGTGCAGAATTTACACATTGATCGCTCAATATTACTGATCCCAAAACTCTATCTATCTTATTAAACATATGAAAAACGGACAATACAAGATAAAACAATCTACTTAGTAGGGTCACTCTAAGGTAATAATTTGTTGCAGGATATAAGATGTCCTTGTTTTGGGTGTGGTCCATTGTTATTCATGATTAAGTCATATGCATATTGGTTTATGATTGATTTGGATTCACATTGATTTCGATATCGATTTTTAAGGTAGAGGCGTGAAATTTTGTGGTGTACTCCAGTTAATTGAGGCAATGAGACACTTTGGCTTTGCTTACTGACTTTGGTTTCGGTAGCAGAACTATATTTGCCTGTTTGATTACCCGTGCTGGATGACAACGGCTGTGAACGCTCCGAGCTGCAAAACGAAGAAAATGGTATTATAATCATCTACATATTGCAGAAAGGGATCAAATATATAACAGACATATAAGGGAATCATTAGATTCCTTGGTCGGTCAACTTTACCACACGGTTTAGCCATCACTTACGCAGTATCCACGTCCAATTCATCCGATTCATCGCGATCTCTGCTGCGAAGAGATTTCCCAGACTGTTTGGCAGCCTCCTCCTCCGCATCGCTTGGTTCACTGCTCTCAGCCGACGAGGATGAGGTATCGTTGCCACGCTTGCGTCCGTAATAACGCTTTAGTGGTGGCGGCGGCGGTTCCGTAACTTGGGGCAGCGCTGGTGTTGAGCTGCTCACCGTTGGCATTGTTGTTGTTGTCATGCTAAGGACTCTGGTTGACAACGGATAACTGATCATGGGCACTGCTGGCATCGCTTGTGGAATCGCATTTGGTTTCGGTTGCTGCTGTTGCTGCTGCTGCTGCTTAATTGGCACTTGAGCACTGGACGTTGTGGTCAAGATGGTGCTCGATGTCGTTGTGGTGGTACTAAGGCAAAACGTTTTCTGTGTGGCAGGCGGTGTTCCAGTTTTCTTAACATTTGCTTGTGTGCGACTGCGGCGACTGGAATTGGACTGAGAACGGCAACGGGAGCGAGAACGGGAACGAGAGCGTCGTCTTCTCGACATCGCATAGGAGCTGGCGCTGGAGCTGCGCGAGGAATAGGAATACCGCTTGCGCGATCTCTTATAACTGGGACTACGCGATGTGTAACGTTGTCGGGAACTGGAACGTGATCGCGAGCGAGACCGGGAACGGGAACGTGATCTTGAATAGTAGCGTCGTCTCCTGCGGCTACGCGTGCGACTCCGACGATGATAGCTGCGGCGACGGCTACGTCGTCGACTTGGACTGCGAGATGCAGAGTGAGAGCGTCGTCTTCCACTGCGTTTCGCCGTCTCGTTCATCAGCTTCAGCTTGTCCAGATTGTCCTTGACCTTTTGCGCATAGGTCACAGAGGCAGAGGCCGAGGCAGTTGTTGCACCGCTGCTGGCATTGATGCAGGATTCGCCCAGAGTCTGGCCGGGCTTGGTTAGATTGATAGTGATCTTTGAGTGCGGTTGCATCTCATCCTCACCACCAAATGAGGTAATATAGGTAATCTTTTCGCCGCCACCTTCAGCTGGCGAGGGTGAACGTGATTCCGATTCCTCGTCCTTGTCCTTATTTTTGCCCTGATCCTCTTTGGCCGCATAGCTGGGCGGGCTGAAGGGCCGATTCGCAATGCGACGCTCCTTTTGCGCCCGTCGCTCCCGACGCGACTTGCGTCCACTTAATAGCATCTTTTCCTGTTCCTCCTCGCGTGCAATTCGCAACGCATCCGCTTCATCGGCATCCTTGGTTAGATGCGAGAAGAAATCATTACTTTTCATACCGTAGTTGCGGCCACAGGCATTCAGCTCATGCGCCTGAGCCGTGTCCAGTTTGCCAATGTCTATGGAAACATCCATGTCCATATCCGAGTCGGACTCATCCGAGTTTTCAGCCTTATCACCGACTCCAGCCGCTGTGCTACTCGTCCCGGACACTGTTCCAAATGGCTGTGGACCAATCGCCACCGTTGTCGACTCTCCGGCATCGTCATAGGAGTAACCAATTGTGGCTCCACCACTACTGCTCTTTTGCTTCTTCTTTCCCAAATTGCGTTCCGCTTCCAGCTGTGCATTCGCTCCAAACTGCTCCTCCAGATACAGTTGATGCAAAAACTTGTCCTCGCTGACATTGAGGAAATCATTCTGGGCCAATATTCGATATCGCTCATAGTTTAACTGTCGCTCCTCGGCCGTAAGATCCGAATCGGTGTCTCCGGAGTCGGTGCCGCCTTTAACCAGGGGCGCAATGTAGTCCAAATGGGCACGCACATCGAAGCGATCGATAAGATTGTCCTGCTGTCCCTGCCAAGGAACACTGCAAGAGATGAATAAGAATCAGTTAGTAATCCCCCTCTTTAACTGCTAAATTGTAGGTATGTGGGTTATATTCGCATTCAATATCACTTGCATGATTGCGTCGCCATCTCCGGCGGCCGCCACGGCTGGATCCAGATAGATTTTACTCCGCCTGCCATGCAGCTGTAGAAATTGTGTGGGATCCGCTTGGATTTTGTCATAGAAGTATTGCCTGCGCTCAGCACGCTTCCGATAGTCGACAATGAGGCCGCGTATGCGACGCTCCTGCTTTCGTGCCTCGTGCCACATAATTTTCCATTAAATGAACTACGGAAAGGGCGACAAACTTTTTTCTTTTCACAAACTCACACACGCTCCTCGGCCGGCAAAATTCATCTATTTTTCAATGGCTCGTTTCCATTGCGTCTCTGCGCCGACGACAGTGTTGCGAAACGTTCGAAAGCGACGCCCCGAATTGAAACTAGTTATTTTTACATCAGCATTTGTCAAGTTTATACGACAGCTTTTTCAAATTAAATTATATCAATTTAGGTTATTGAATCATAACTTATGTTGCATATATAATCACTTTTTAAGCGTTTTAACTTGTTTGCAAATTCTCTAGTCGGAATAAATTTTAACGTATTTAATATTCAGCTAATTTTCGTATACAAATACCTAAATCAAAAGATACAATTTTTTGAATATATCAGGTTTCGCTGTCGTGTAAACTTTGTTCCTCTTCCGTTGCGTCTGTTTGCCGTCGACAGTGTTGCGAAACGTTTGAAAAGGACGCCTTTAATCGTTTCGTTTTAAAACCGTTCCGTTTAAATTCCATATTTAAATCATATTTAATTGGGGTTAATTAATAAAGGATGGATGGGGTTGCAAAATGCACATGCATATATTAAAAAGCGTTTTACTTAATTTGCCATTCGGTGTGAGTTTCGTATCTAAAACGCATGCGCATTTGATGGGGTTGGGGTGGAAACGGAAATAAAGAGGATAATAAATAACAGGCAAAACTGGAATGAGCCACAACACAACAATTGTCAGTCGCCGCCTTGTGCTACATATCCATTCCTTAACTAAAGATAAGTAGCAGAAAAACGAAAGAAAAGAATAGAAAAGAAAAGCGTGGAACTAGCATAACCAGTTCGCTAGATCCAGTTTATCATCTAATGTCTGGTAGACGTTACTATTTCGGAGCAGAGCAACGATACAATAAATCCGGCGATAAGGATGATGTTCCATTGTATCCCTGCGACGACAACAACAATAGCAACAGCAACAACGGCAATGCGAACAATGATCCCGAACCGGATGCTGACGCCGACGTTGACGTTGACGCCGACGTCGACGCTGACAAGGACGAGTTCGACTCGGAGTTCTTGCAAGATGTTCCATACTCGTCCAGCAGCATTGACCGCAGCTCCATTGGCTCCATACCCTGGGCGGATGATGCCATCAAAAAGAATAAACTGGATTGGGAGCGGGTCGACCGCATGCTGAGTGGTGAGGAGGCGCTACCGGAACAGGAATTGGAACTGCGGCACGAAATCGCCGATTGGCAACGCAAATTCCCCAGTTTATTGGGTCGCAAAGCGAAGCCACTGACACAGCAGAGTTTCGACAATGGTCGGCATCCCACGGTGCCAGATGATTCAGCGGAAATAGACTCCATGTCGGATCTGAGCCTCAACTCTCTGGATGACTATGATGAGCGGGATGAGGACGATGATGGGTTTCTAACGCCCACAGCCGATCGTCCGCATCTACGGGAGCAGGCAAGGCCAACGAATCGTCCTTATCTGCGTTCCACTCAAAATCAACATCTGGTGGCCATGCTGGACAGGGATCTACGAATCACATCTGTGGCGCTCAATCTTCGCAAGCGTGAGCACTCCAAACAGCCTCCCCAGCCAGCTCCTGTCCCGACCACGCCCCAATCCGCGACAGTAACGCGTTCACGCCTTCGAATGCCACCAATACTCAATGTTCTGGACTCGAATCGACGCTTTCGGGGATTGCTAAACAATCGGAGCTTCGTGCAACTGACGCAGGTGCAACAGCAACCCAAGTCGGCGGCATTGACCTATGCGAGCAGCGCGGAGAGACGGCAACAGGCCGGGATTAGATCCGCCTGGAATATGCCCATGGCGGCCAGTCGATTCCTCAGCAATAAACATGCCATTGTTTTGCCCTCACTAAATCGTCACAGGGACTTTACCACGACTGCAACCACATCAAGTCAAAGCATTTCCAGCGGAGCCGGCAACAGCTCCTCATTGGGATCAACGCGACGCGGAACGGGTCACAACAATGTCCATCAGCATCCGCATCTGCATCAGCATCAGGTGCCATATGGCTTGTCCTTGGGAGAGGTCTCCACGAATGCGAATAACACTCCCTCAACGGGTCGTTCAATCTCGGCGGCAATTCATCATCCACGCTCGGAGTTTGCCACCAGTAGTGCCTTCTATATACCGTACAGTGCCTCAAAATTTAAAGCCTTTAAGTAGCCAAAAATCTCAACTTGTATACAACAACCAGCAATAAAGTTTAACCTTAACCAAGAATTATAAATTTGAAGCTTTTATTCCTAGGAAAATATACATAAATATTTCAATTTGCAGTCAAAAATTATATACACATATTTAAGGCATATTTTCCTATTTGATTATGATCCTACATACATTCTGGGGAATATGTATTTTGGGATTTTAGCGATCTCGATAAGCTTCCCCTCGACTGGAAATTCAATTACTAAAATTATTTGAGACTTTGATTAGAAAAAATAATGAATCATAATCTTAAAACACTTTGTTTTATTTTATTTTATTGAAAAAATTAAAACATTTAAGAAATTTAAGCCAATTATCGGGCCATCAAAATAAGAAAATTAATATACAACCAAGTACAATTTTTCTTTGCAAAATAAAATCTGTTTTTTTATTTTGTAAAATCAATTACTGTATATTTAGCTTTCATTAATTAAACTATACAAAAGAAATGTAGTAAAATAACAAACCAAATTGATTTGTCTTAATTAAATCCAGTTTTGATTACAAACTCATGTTGTCCAGACGCAGACGACCATCGTTCTCCGTAAGATACAGTGTATCGGCTAGACACTGCTCCGTGATCAGTTCTTCAACACGATCGTTCATCTGGGCAAAGTAAGAGCGTAGAGTTAAGTTGGGATAATAATACAGGACTCAAGGTAACTTACTCCTTTGGCATTGCGATCGCTTATCACCGAGGGATATTTAAAAGCTGGTCCAAAGTTGACGCTCACTGTGGCGCTCTTGTGTATCGATATGGCGGGAAAGTAGCTGCCCGCATAGATGTCCTCAAAAGCCACACCCTGTGATTGCCCATTCTTGAAGAACTCAATCCGACTGCCTTGCAGAATATGCAGATTCTTAAGTGTCTCGGTAATCTTGTCCTTGTCTTCGTAATACAAATGCGATTTGAATTTAACAAGAGGCTAATAACAAATTGATAATTTAGTATAATAAAACTGGTACTTGTCATTAGTAAGATTGCCTTACACGATCCTTAAATGTGTTGGGCAGGTAATCCAAAGCTGGCATTTCGGGCAGCTCAATAAGCAATCCCAGTGTTTCGCCTTCACCATAAGCTTCACTGTAGTGCTTGCCCTGGCTCTCTGTGAACTTTGTGCCCTTGCGGGATCGCCAAGAGTAACCAAACTTGTCATAGCCCAAAGGCGCCTGCAGGTTTCCATATTCCCTTCCCCAACCAATGCGTGTGGCAGCTCCTTCGGGCATCTCCTCGATGGTGATCTCGTAGTACCAGCGACCCCGATTCACAGCTACAACCATGAAGAGATGATAAGATTAGATCATACACTTGATCCTTGATCAGTTACTTACAGTGTGTGGCACGAACTTGGGAATATCCTCGCTCACCAGTCACCGCCAGTCGATCCTCGCTAATTTTCAGCTGTGGTGCACGATCGTGCAGCGCCAGAAGAACCGCATGTGGCACCAGAGTACGATATAGCCAACCGGGAATGGGTTTACCTGCCCAGTCGGAGCTCTCATCGAACTCCTGACGGAATGGCGCATGCGGATCCGGCTCAGCAAGTATGTACCGATAGCCATCCTTGTTAAACGGATGCTCCAAGGGATAACCATGTGCAGGTAGCTTCACATTCGCACTTATGTCCGAGCTTGGACGTCCCTTCTTGCCCGTTGGACCCGCATCAGTGCCCGGGAACTTTCGCTTCTGTCTATTGTTCTTCGCAAGCGTTGCTGCGAAAATGTGGATGAAAACAAACAAGCAAGAAATGTTAAATACAACACGCTGAATATTTGATACCCTTTCTTGCTATGACAACTATATCCGATCCGATTTTCAGCACATCTTATCAGAATTTTTAAGAGCTGCATAATCTGTGAAATTAGTTGAGATTTCTCTTAAGAGAACAACAAAGTTTTTGAAACTAAAGACTGTCTGTCGATTGATTACTTCTATAAAATAGACTTTAGCCAAACTTCTTGAGCATTTATCAGAGGTACTACAAAAAGCGAAACCAATCGAAAATATCTCAAATCTTCATACAATTTTGCAAAATTTTCGATATATAACAAAAGATCCTTTATATGACAACTATATAGTAATCCGATTCACTACACAACGGATCTGTATCCATTTTTATTAAGATAGTTTCAAAACAGACGGACATCAAAAAAATATTATTGTCTTATATTATTGATTACAAATTGAATGACAGAATTATAATACCCGCTGCAAGGGTATGCAAAATGCAAGAGAAATCGTACGTGACTAGCGGCGTGTCTGTTGTAGGTTGTAGGTGAGTAATACTGTGATTTTCCATGCATCTATCCGATATCTTCACTTACAGTCTTCCTCGCTGATGGCAAACGACGCTGCGCTCAGTGTTGACGTCATCGCAAGGACAATACAATAATATTTATATATGTACTGTATACAAAGTCCGAAATTGCGACGTGCTTTAAATCAATTACCAAAAGATACACACACACATACACTTGCACGCTCAACGAATTAAAAGTAACTAAATAAAAGGCAACTATTTTTTAATGCAGTGAATGAGTTCAGCGCGTAACCGCCTACGTGCCCCACCCCACCCCTTGTCAATCAATTTCCTGTGTGTGTTATTATTTTGTTTGTTTCTGAGTGCTGGGTGTGTGTGTGTGACGAGAACACGACGACAAATAAGAAACTACCGCGAAACGTAATTATGACGATCAGCTTTCGTTTCGATTGTTTGAATTGCGAAAAATAGCGAGAGAGAGCAAAGAAAGAAAACACAAAAAAAAAAAACAACAACAACAAGTGTGAGCGAGCACATTCGCAATAAAGAGAAATTAGAGAGAGAGAGAGAGAGGGAGAGAGAGCACACACACACTGCGTCGCGTCACGTTGTTTATTTTGTGTAGAAGACTATGCAAAACAGAATGCGATAAAGATAAGTCGTGAATGTATTAGCTTCATTTTCCGACAACACTTGTCCCACTGTGCGCCGTCAGCTGTAACGAATTTAGTAGGCAAAACAGAAAGCTCGACAAACTTAACACTGCAAAGCACCAGATAATATCTAACCGTTACATTTCGTTACACGTGTAGCGAGTTCAAAACAAAAACAATAGATTGTGTATGGAAAGATCGATGAAATTAACTTACCCTGTATATAACCATCCTCCGTGAGACGCAGTGCACCGGTTTTACTCATGATCTCATAGTTGGGCTTAATTATTCGCAGATCTTGATGGAATAATCCATACATGGCACCGTGCTCCACATGCTCCTCGTAAGTGAATAGCGTGTTCACATCTTTGACAAGGGATCGTTGCACGGTTGAGTACCAGGATTGCGTTAAGCGTCTCGGCATCGTCGTCATGGCTTCCCAGTACTGTTCAATATAGGGTATAATCTCCTTATCCTTGCTAAACTGTATCTGAGGCTTGGCATCCCGCAGCGCCGCCTGTTGCATGTTTGCAATGGCACATTGACACATCTGAGATATTGCTGAAAATATACACAATTTTAATGAACAACAACAACAACAACCGAATTAGCCAATTGGTTACACTTACTGGCTTGGTTTTTGCGAAAGCTTTCCAGACCTGTGGCCGAACAGTTTTTACACACAAATATATAGTTGGTAACAAATGGCAATATTTTCCCTTTGCCCAATTGATATGTAATACACGATTCGTGTATCCACCGCGAACACGTTGCACACAGTAGCTCAATTGCGTTCAGGTTGCGTTCCTTACCACTGAAAATGCAGATTGTAAACAAATTGTAAAAACAAAGGCAATTTCTTTGCTCCATACCAATAACAAACGCCGGCTGCAGTCTGACTCTCGCTGCCGTCCGCAGCTGAAACGCCGACGCCGACGCTAACGGCGGCAGATGTTCGCTGTTCTTGCAACTGCAATTTCTCGTCCTCCATGTTAAAGTTGAGATCTGCGTTGACCTCGGTGGGTGAGCTGGTCTCCATTAAGCACTCGTCCATGTTAAATAATTATATTTTGTTGAAATTTTTATTCACAAAACATGCAAACAAATGAATTTCGTTTTGCTGCTGGTTGTTTTTGTTATGCGAACTGCCAACTTGCATAAATTTTCGGTAAATAACGTAAAAAAAACACACCAAAATACACCTTAATTAAATACTGAATCACTGATAAATGTGAATGAAAGTTACCTCATATTATCAAATGTCAAAATTGGTATCATTAAAATTTTAAGCTAAGCTAACAAACGAACTAATTATAGAATTTTACTTTTTTCTGTTGGATCTTTTTATTCTTAATTTTTCTGCAGATCCTTACCAATTGTATTTTGTAATTGTATTTTATTGTTAACTAGAATTAATTAATAAAAATTTTATAATCTTAATTGTATATTTTTCATTTTCTTAATGCCGACAGCTTTCTTGGGTTCTTACGAGCTTCTTCTAATATTTGCTGCAAACGATCCCGCAGTTTATTTGCCTTGCTTTCTGGCAAAGATCGCAATTCATGTAGTAAGCTTGTTGTTATGACTTCATCTCTGTCCAACGTAGTCTCTAGTTCTGGAGGTTCTTGCTCAATAGACGAGATGGACGTAGCATCATCGATAGCAACAACATCATCAACGCCGTCAACATCATCATCGTCGTCATCGTCATCATCATCTCCGAGTTGATAGATAATTTCAATGCTGTTACCGTTTCGTTTTCTCTCAGCCCTCATTATCTTGCGTTGTTCAGCCTTTGCCTCCTTCATATCACGCAGTTCGGGGAGTAAATATGGATGAGCACGCTGAGAAAATACAATTTTTGATAAGAAAATCGCTCTCAAATTAATTGGACCTCTTACCTTGATATGTCTATGAAAATTACCAGTGGAGTTTATATTGCCGCGAAACGTAAGATGAGAAGTTGGACAAAAATTGCATCGGGCTGTGACATTATCTCCGTGCTGCGTCTCGATCTGAAAGATCTCACCGTTTAGTATGTATGGTATTTCGCGATATCGTCTATATTTCTCCTTCATGGTTTTGTGGATTGTTTGTTTGCCTCAGACGACAAATGTTCTTTCCTTGTGTTTTTTTTGTTTTATGTTGCCACCGTAGTCTTATTTGGTCATCCAGCAAAGACAACTTGGTTGTTTGGATGTCGATTATGTGATTTATGTTTTATAAACCAATTGACGCTTCTGTTAAAAGGTTAATTATTGTTTAGATTATTATTATTTATATTTTTGTTTCTCTTGTTTGAGGAAATTCGTAAATATCGTGGTATTTATATAGTGTTGGCAAATTTTACTGTGCACTTTTGCCAGCTTAGCTATTTTAAAGCTAGTTCTAGCTATTAGCCGGAATTCTGGCTATTTTAAATATGTATTTAGCTATTTTTTGCTATTCTGTTTGCATCGCAATTTCAGCTATTTTTTACCTATAAAAAGTTGGCAGCACTGAGTGTGTAATATGCGCTATTGATAATGTTGTGTTAGTGCTCATTTGGGTGAGCCTGTTCACTCTTCAATGCCGGTTTCGGATCATTAAATGGTTGAATATGAAGAACTTTAAGCTTATTAAAATTTGCGTCCTTGATTTCTCTTATTTACAATATGAATGGTTTCATTTCTCATATTATTGTTTCTAAATGATTATTTCATTAATAATGTTGAAATTTAAAAATTGCGCGTCCGGCCGTTTTTAGCTCTGTTCAAACGACAAATTGTTTATCGAACACTAAATATAGAAACATCGCACAGCGTTGTATTGCAAGCTTATCATCCTACCACCACATTTTCCGGCTGTCTATCGCTCATCTAGTAGCGATTTTTCCTATCGACAGAAAATATATCTAGAAAATATATCAATTCATAAAAATTAACTAGAATTTAAGTGTACTTTTTGGATGCAATGTTAGAGAAGTGCGTGTTGTGTGCATGAGAGTGAGTGGCATTGAGTGCGCAATATAAATGGAATTGCACGGACGCAACGAACTACTGAAGAGATCGAATAAAAGCCCACCAACAATTTCCACTTGGCGACAACGGCGAACGCTGGCGGCGGTGGAGAAGGAGGCAACGACGAGGGCAACGGCGACGGTAAAGCAAAAGCAAACAGATCTTAAGAAGTAGAAGCAGCAGAAGCATCAGCAGCACAGCCACAACAATTGCTGGAATCGCACAAACTAGAACAATGTGCGAGGTTTGCGCCGATTTCCAAAACCTATTGGAGCTGTGTAAGTATGCGAAAATCGGTATATTTTTTTTTTCGAGTGCTTGTAATGTGTCGGCATTTACACAGTGAGAAAGAACTGTGTAAACGTGCGCCGCCCACTCCACCCCCCTCACGCCACCCACTTCACATACACATACACTTTATTTTGCAGATGAGGTGCGCGTGGCCAGTTCGGAGCAAAAGTTTCAGCTGCTGTTAAAGAGTGAAATTGAGACGACTTTCAACTACATCCAATCGTGGCCACAGCGTCAGTGTATGTGCTTATATCGGGATAACAAGAACTATGATCGCTTCAATCTGGTGGTGCAATCCCTCATTTGCCTCACAGTGCAACATTTGAAACACATCGATCATCTGATTGACAGCTACAAGCGTCTAACGGCCAGTGCAGCACAGGTTGTAGCCCAGGCACAACGGAAACCCGCATCCGCATCCGATAAACTGGACAAAGAGTCCCACAATGACAATGACAATGACAACGACGACAGTGAGAATAGCAAGCACAAAGAGTCTACATCGTCATCATCGCCGACATCATCACGAGCTGGTGATGATAAAGCAGCACCCGCTGAGGCCACCGCTGATGAAGAGAATCGGGCCTCTGGCGATGGTCCAGGACCACCCAAGAAGCAGCCATCAACGCCACCACCAGTCCCAGCCCCAGCCCCACCGATAAGCAGCAGCAAGACGCATCCACAATACACTGAAGAGCCATGGATACTACCCGAGGTGGAGAAACTACTTGTGCTTGTCTCCAAAGTGTTTCTGCTCAACTTTCCGCTATACATTGCCCATAAGCATGGCATGCACTCGCGCCTAGATGATCTGCAAGCGGAGGAGGCCCATCATCTGGCTCTTATCTGTGATCTGCATGACAACGATCTTCCCATTTACCTGCTACGTAATGTTAGCCTTTTTTGCAACTCGGGCGGCTTTGGCGCCATGTCACTGTGCTTTGAGCATCCGGATTTGCCCGTATCTACAGCACACTCCATGACTGCCACAGTATCGAATGTGAAGCTCTGGCTCAACTATCATTGCAATACGCAACTGTTTGTACCGCTACGCAGCCGCATTCTACAATATATGTGCAAGCTTTCCGATCAGAATCTCCGCTCAGCGGCCACACGGGCCATGGCCGACTTTGTGTGGTCCTCCATGCGTGATCCATTGGACGTGGCCGTCAACTTTGATACGGAGGGTCTGGCGTTGGCCTTTAAGTACTTTACATCAACCACACTGACAATGCGACTAGCGGGTAAGTGATCAATGATTGAGAAATCTTACCGTTGCCGTTACTGATTGTTTCCTTTTCCCTTTGTCATCTGCAGGTATGGCCCAGATTAATGCTCACATCAATCTGTTTAATGAAATCTGCACTACTGAAACCGTTAACGAGGTGGAACTCTTTGGACAACGCATTGCCAATTGGCTAACAGAGAATCAAATTGTACAGCATTTGTTTGGACCAAATTTACACGTGGAGATTGTGAAGCAGGCGCATGTGCTGCTCAACTTTTTAGCCGTCGAAAATCAAATCTCTGAGGAGGACATCAAGCTCATCTGGCAGGCAACGCAGTTGAAGCATTGCTCGAAAACCATATTTGATATTTTGCCGGCGCTAGTGAAAAATCTGGCACCACGACCGGCCATGCATTTGTATTCGCTGCTCTGCCGCATGGACCCTAAGGAGCACACCGAGCAGAGCATTTACATAGCATCCGCATTGACAAAACTGATTTGGACACGTGATTGTTCGCGCAGTCAAATGAATTTGATGCAAGATCATTTGCTTGGCTCAAATGTAACTGCATCCAGTTCGGACAGCGGCAGCATTGAAGGCAGCAACACAGAGGATGATCATGTGGGTGCAGACGATAGCAGCATCGCAAGTGGTGGCGGCGGAGGTGGTGGAGGCGGGGGCCAAAAAAGTCCCGTCGATGGGGTAACACCTTGTAAACAGGCCCGTCACAGACGCCACATTTGCGATCCCACAACTGAGAAGGCGAAGCAGTTGAGTGGCGAGGATATGACCAAGGTGGACATCAAGTAAGTCTCGGGAGTATTCAAAGCAACTTATGTTATATTTTAAAAATGTTTTCATTTAAACAGAAACCATCGGATTGTTAATATAATCGATAACACCAGCAGCGAGGAGGAGCTGCAATCCCGTGCTGCCCTGGAACTGCAGCTGCATCGCAAGAAGACCAATATTAAGCGACGTCGACCCAAAACTGGCAACAAACAGCAACAACTTTTGCTGCCCCATGAGCTGGTCGAGATATGGGACGGTGCCGAGGATGTGCCCAGCAGTGATGACGCTGATGCCGATGGCGATGGTGAACTGCTGGCGGACAGTGACGAGTGTAGTGATGGCGCCGGTCATCAGCTGGTGCCCGCTGCCGTCCTCAAGCATTTGCACGGCGAAGGACCTTATATACGGGCGATTGCCGAGACAAACATCGGCGAACTGCTGAGCGGCGCCGAGAACGATGGCAGCTACTCCTCGCCCATGAGCAACAAGTCTGAGAAGAATCTAGCCGACTTTGATGACGAAGATGTGTCGCCATGCGAGGAGGAATTAGCACAGCTTGTCAATTCCCATGGCGGACGCGTCACAGCATCCAATTGCCGTGATGTCGCCCCAGCTTTTGCTGCAGCTGCCGCTGCTCTGATGGCCGCACAATCCGCCATGGCAATGCAAAAGTCCGGAGAAACGAATGTTGCTGCTGCTGCAGCTGCTGTTGCTGCCGCAGCTGTGGCCACTGGCAATGCCCAACAATCTCTGGCAGCTATCCGACAACAGGCCAATGCAGTAGCTGCTGTGGCCGCTGTGGCCGCTGCTGCCAAATCAAAGTCCGACTCGGACGGGGATCTAATGGAAGTGAGCAACAAGCAACAGAACTCACCCAAGGCAAGCAGCACAGCATCGAGCACTAATCAGCCTTCGTTTAAGCTTAACGATGTCTGCCAGCCGGGAAATACGCTGCTTTGGGATTTGTTGCAGGACGATAAAATTGTAAGTTCATAATTATTATTATTTATTTATTGTATATAAGGCGGAGTAAAAGAGATATTAGAATTGTTTTTGAAAAACTTCAATGGCTAAACTACTTATATTAAAATAGATTCTGTGTTTGTATCATCAAAGTATTTAAATTTCATTAGAATAAGTCGTACAATTAAATTATATAGAAAATTCAAATTCGATTCAATTCAACATCTAATTAACTTTTAAATATTTATTTTACAAATAGTTAATATCTATAAAAATGTCTAATTAAGCAATATATAAAAATAATTTTGTAACTTTAAAAAATTCAAATTAATTATTAATATTTATATCTCATTTCTTAGGGTCAACTGGGCGAATCTCTGGCGCTAGAGGCCGAGAAGGCACTTGCGACGCTCCTGTGCTTCAGCATGGATCGCCAGCTGCGCACAAAGTTTATTGAGGGTTGTCTGCAGAACGTGGCCAGCAATCGCAGTGTGATCGTTAGCTTAAGATTGTTGCCAAAGTTGTTTGCATCATTCCAACAGTTTCGACCATCGGACACACATTCAATGACACTGTGGGCGGAACGTAATCATCGCATGATGCAGTGCTTCTTCAACAACATTCGTCACTATGCCAGGCGACATGCGGAGCTGTTGATCAATCAGAATGGAGAGCAACAGCAGCAACACTTGGGTCTACAGCTGTATTCGCACAAGACGCAGGTTTCCGTCAGATTGCAGTTTCTATCGTCGATTTTCTCGTCCGTCGGTTCGCCCAAAAACTTTCGCCTGACGCTGGAGCAGCTGGATGCGCTCTGGGAGTGGCTAGCACATGATCCCGAATGCTCCGACTGTTATTTCTCGTGGCTGCAAGCTCAGACGAAGGGTGGCGATCAACATGCCCTTGGCATTGATGCACTGCAGCATTTGTATTTAAAGAAATTACCAGAGCTACGTCCAGAGGAGTTCTCGATGGTGGCACTGGGTCTATTCCAACAGCTCTGCAGCTTCGCCCGCATTGCCATGGCCGAGTATGAGAAGCACAGTGATGCTATCACTGCCAACTCCAGTGCTGTGGGAATGTATCATCTTTGGAAGATTGCACTGCGCGCCCAAAGCAATGAAGTCTCCCTGGCGGCGATTCAATATATCAACATGTACTATATGGGACAACAGTTGCGACTGGAAAAGGAGTTTGTCTCCCAGTGTATGGACAACCTGGTGCAGGCAGCCACAGCTCTGGAAAGGTGAGTTTCGGATTTTTGTGATATAATTACTTACAATTTATTTAATAATAGGATAAAATAGTTAGTTAAATTATTATTATTTATATTTAATAAATAGCATATTTCTACTAGCTTGTATTAAATTAAACGAGACATAATCTAGCTCGAATCTTCTTCAAACTTTAAGAGTTTTGCAGCCTTGATTTCTAATGATAATGACTAAGACTAATTGAAATCTTCTCTGTCTCTTCACAGCATTGAGGATGAGAACGCTCTGATGCGAGTTCAACGTGGTTTGTTGCTGCTCAACACACATCTGGATACATTCAGGCGTCGTTATGCCTTCCACCTGCGTCGCTGGGCAATCGAGGGCAAAGGAATTGGATCGCACAGCAATTTGAAGAACGAGGGCGCTGGTCCACCGTTGAGGATTGTGCTGCAACAGGCGGGTTTATCCGAGAAGAGTCTGCTGCACATGCATGCCTGTGATCTAATTGCGGATCTAAAGGCCGAGGTGTCCAAGTGGTGGGAGAGCTTACAGTCGGGCATGGCAGCTCCGGTGCTGGGTCTGCTACTAAGCGATGGTCCCTTGAGGATAATTACCCAAGGACAGGAGCTAACATCGGATTATGATGAGCGGACACTGGGAGATGCGGGTTTCAAGGATAATCAAATTGTATATGTCTCGTTGGGCGGTCGTGGAGCGAGGCGAAAGGAAACGAATGTGGAGCATCCATCAATGCTGCCGCCTCCGCCCAAAGAATGCCTGCCGACGGTGTTGCTCCTGCAGCCCAAGTACTTTGAGAAGCTCTTTTGTCTGATGCAAACGCTGGGTGACATGAAGCCCCAATCTTCGACAGTGCATCTACAGCATCACACAAAGGCGCAGCTCTTGTCGCGCCGTGTGTGGGACATTTTGGCCATGCTGCCCACCAATCCCCACATCCTGGATGCCTTCAAGAATCTGGTTAATGATCTCAGCGAGCTGCAGCAACTTGATGCTGCCGGCGATCAGGAGCAATTGGCCAATAAACGCAAGCAAATCAAGCAAAAGTTCAATGAACTCCTTGATCCCAGTAATCTGCAAAAATTCATGTACTCGCTGCACATCGTGGAGAGTTTGGCATTAAGCAGTGGACCACGTCAAGTGAATGCCGGTTGTGCTGGCTCCAATGGCAACCTGGTCATCAGTGAGCAGCCTCGTTCGAAGAAAAGCACCAACAGACGCCACAACAGCAACGAGCAGCCGGCGGAACCCAAACGCAGCAGCAGCAGCAGTGACTGTAGTAAGGATAAACTTGGAGACGGTGTTGAGATGGAGTCCACACTGACATCGACGCCACGTTCGGGCAGCGATGTGGAAGTGAGCGAATTGGCCAGCGGTGGTGACAAAGAGAATCAACCGAAGCAGAACAGTAAACGGCACAAGAAGACTACCACCACCAGCAGCAGCGAAGCCATGGACCAGGAGCGTCCATTGGGCTGTGCCACACCACCGTTACCCTCGCCGGCGACAACGGGAACGGGAACACCCACAACCACAATACAAACGGCTCCAGTGCGTAGTGCGCTGCTTGGCGAGAGCAGTAAGTGGAGCGAGGCGTTTATCAAGTGTGGTGGACTGCAGCATCTCTATGAGATCTTTAGTGGCGGGCAATTGCAGCAGAGTGCTCATGCCAAGGAGCTGGCGTTGAATGAGTGGCGTCATGATTGTTTGGCCAGCTTGTTGCGCATTCTTTGGCTATTGGGATTCGAGGAGTTGCAGACACAAGATGTCCATGTGCTGATGTCCCGACCACATGCATTTATGCTGCAGCTAATGGAGGTGCCACAGTGTCTGAAGCGCTTGTCCAGCATACTCAACGATGAGGTGCATCATCATTTGTCGGGCGGTGCCACCTCATTGCTGTTCCCCTATCAATTCCATCAGTTGCGCACTGGCTTCTGGGGACGCGCTCAACTCGTACAGTTCACCATGAACATTCTCGTGAGCTTTGTTCATGCCTCGTCGGAGGCACGTCGTCTGCTCTGGTCCCAACCGGAACAATGCACCTGGCTGCAAAAGTTTATACTTGAAGATCCAGAGCCAGCGGTGCGCCGCGAAATCTGTGCCGGTCTCTATCGCATCTGTTTGGGCAATGCTCAGAGCTATCGTCTATTGCTGGCACCGTTGTTGCACAAGTTGATTGCATTGTTGCCGCGTGCCGAGCAGATGAGCTCATCGGTGCAGCACACACAGTTCCTTCTTTCCGAGGAGGGCAAGGAGCCGTATGGACCTGCTTGCCGGGATTACTTCTGGCTGCTGGCGCGACTCGTTGACACCCTGACCACCGAGATGGTTGCCGAGGAACGCATCGATATCGAGCTGCTCTGCGAGAGCATTTCCGAAAGCATTCTCAGCCGCGATTATCACGAGCTACGTCATGGCTACCAGGATGACGGCTTGGTGGGCCTACTCAATCTCATGTCCAATCTGATCAAGTACGACACCAGTTACAAGTACAGGCCCAAGGCATTGAGCTTTATTGAACAGCTAATCGAGTTTCTCTTTGAGATGCCGTCGCCGTTGAATCGACAGAAACCCAAATGCAAATCGGCCACATCTCGTGCCGCTGCCTACGATCTGTTGGTGGAACTGTGCCGTGGTTGTGCCACCAATTACAGCTATCTGCACGGTCGATTGCTGGCACAGCACAAGTCTGGACCAAAGCAGCCGTATCCTTGGGATTATTGGCCACGCGACGAGGGACGTGCCGAGTGCGGCTATGTGGGCCTTACCAATTTGGGCGCCACTTGCTACATGGCCTCATGTATACAACATCTTTACATGATGCCACAGGCGCGTGCGGCGATATTGCGACTTCCACCTGCCGGCGCCCAGAAACATGCTCCCACGTTGTTGGAACTGCAACGGATGTTTGCATATCTGCTGGAATCGGAGCGTAAGGCGTATAATCCGCGTAGCTTCTGCCGTGTCTATCAGATGGATCATCAGCCTCTGAACACTGGCGAGCAAAAGGATATGGCCGAGTTCTTTATTGATTTGGTGTCCAAGCTGGAGGAGATGACGCCGGATTTGAAGCATTTGGTAAAGCGTTTATTTTGTGGCACCTTAAGCAACAATGTCGTCTCACTGGACTGTGGACATGTGTCACGCACCGCCGAGGAGTTTTACACGGTTCGCTGCCAAGTGGCAGATATGCGCAATCTTCAGGAGTCGCTCGACGAGGTGACCGTCAAGGATACACTTGAGGGCGACAACATGTACACTTGCTCGCAGTGTGGCAAGAAGGTGCGTGCCGAGAAGCGAGCTTGCTTCAAGAAGTTGCCACAGATTCTCTGCTTCAATACGATGCGATATACCTTCAATATGGTCACCATGCTTAAGGAGAAAGTCAACACACACTTCTCGTTTCCCTTGCGTCTCAACATGTGCCACTATGTCGAGAAGACACTGATGCCGCAGCAGTACAAGGAGGATCGCGAGAAGCGACAGCGGGAACGTGAACAACACGAGGATCTGGGAGCTGAGAATGAAAAGGCTGAAGCCACACTGGACGCTGACATCGAAGAGTGCTATGAGTAATTAATGAGCTCTATTTAATTAATTCATATTCGTAATTCAATTTAATTTATTGCAGGTACGAATTGGTTGGCGTCACTGTGCACACGGGAACTGCGGACGGCGGACACTATTACAGCTTTATAAAGGAGCGCACGAAAAGTAATTATCATCCGCACGAGCGGTGGTTCCTCTTCAATGACGCGGAGGTCAAACCCTTTGATCCCTCGCAAATAGCAGCCGAATGCTTTGGTGGCGAAATGACGGTAAGCAATTCAAATGCCTTAAATTGCCGAAATGTTTTTAAACCTCCTCAATTTATAGAGCAAGACTTACGACTCGGTGACTGAAAAGTATTTGGACTTTAGTTTTGAGAAAACCAACTCGGCCTACATGTTATTCTACGAGCGTCGATTGCCGGAGCATCTGCAGCGTCGGCACTCGGAATTGCTGGCCACGCCCACGCCAAGTCCCACCAATGAGGATAAGCCGGAAATGGAAGTCGAGGCGATAATAAAACCAGATAAATGTGCTACAGAAGTGGCAGAGCCATCGGAGACTGCGACTTCAGAAAATGATGTTGAGAAGCTGAAGGAAACGAAACAAACCGATGCTGAGGAGAACATAGAGAAACAAGAAAAGTCCCTTGAGAGACTAGAAATGGAGGAGGAGCAAATAACAGCCAATTGTGATAATTTTAAGTCGAATAACAACAAAGAACCGCAGGCGTCAACCTCGAAGGCGGCCGTCGTTGCGGATGCCAAAGGGTCCGTAAAGCAACTACAACAGCAACAACAACAGCAGCAGCAACAGTTTCGTCCATTTTTAAGCAAGGAGCTAGAAGATTGGATTTGGCAGGACAATCGACAGTTTCTGCAAGATCGCAATATCTTTGAGCACACCTATTTCAAGTGAGTTGAAAATTTATTTACTTTATTTCTTTTGTTGCGGTGTCTTTTAAATAACATTGAACTTATCTAGGTAATGTTAAAATTTAAATTAATATTTGGAAGTACAGTTAGCTTATTAAAGTATTTCTCTTCATGCAGCTTTATGTGGCAGATTTGTGGCCACATACCACAGACGTTAATCTCGGAAACAGATGTCACCTGCATGGCCGCCAAGCTGTCCGTGTCATTTTTCATTGAAACCTTCATACACGCCAAGGAAAAGGTGAGCAATTTTCATTTAGTTGTCTCTCGATTTCATTTAATAATTTCTCTATTCCGCAGCCCACAATGGTGCCTTGGGTGGAACTGCTGACCAAGCAATTTAATGCCAGTGAAGAGGCCTGTGAATGGTTTCTGTCGCACATGTCGGTTGAACCATTTTGGCCAGTCCAAGTCTTAATTCAATGTCCAAATCAAATGGTTCGTCAAATGTTTCAGCGGCTTGTTATTCATGTCATACAGCGGCTGCGGTAAATGATTTATTGCATTTTTTTTTAGAAATTATAAAAATAAAATTGTCCTTGTAATGAATTTTAGTGCTTCCCATGCCGATCTTTACCTGGGCGTGGAGACCGACGAGGATGACAGAGAGGTGATTGGCCAGGCATCATGTGTGACACGCTTCATCAGCTCACTGATTTCGCTACTGGAGCATGGAGCACGTTCCCATTTGCGTCATCTATCAGAGTACTTTAGTTTGATGTGCGAGTTTTCCCGTATGGGAGATGAGGAGGCCATGTTTTTGTTGCGCATTGGCGTACTAAAGAATTTGGTTGACTTCTATCTAGGCCATAAGCAACCAGATAGTGTAAGATCTCTACACAACAAAACTGTTTAAATGTAATTAATTATTCTGTTATCTTTTAAACCAGATCGACATAAGCTCAGACAACGAGGACAACTCTTCTGATGAGGCACTTTCCGTGGAAAAAATGCGTCCAGCATCGCTAGATAAAATGATTGCACTGTGTGCCAGTCTTGTGGAGCGTTCACGTGGCACGGACTTTCGGTTACGTCTATCGCCCAAAGATTTCAATGCTATTGCCGGTGGAAAGGTGATTCTGAAAACGCTCGAAAGCGTTATTTATTCCATCTAATAACGTATCATTCAAGCACCAATACCATATCAATTATCAATCCATAAATCGATCAAACAATACCAATCAATCATTGCTTTGTTCATCGTTTATATATTTACTAGACAGAGCGCTCCGCCGAATTCTAGAAATATTTATTATTGGTTTTTTGGGTATATTTTTATTTTGAAAGCTCTTATGAATGAAATGAAGATTCGGTGGTTGCTTGTGATTTGTATTTACTGAAGTAAAACTACTAACTTTTGTTATCCCCACTAATAATCTCTGCACTCTTGATCACTCGAATGAGGGTTTGATATTTATTACATTATTTGAATTAAAGATTTTGTGTTATGCATGTTAACTCACTAATCCTGGGTCCCGTGTATCTGTGTATCCTTGTATCTAACTGTTTGAAGGCGATTTCTTTCATCTAAATAAGTTTGTATTTATTTTAAACTTAATTAATATTAAGATACAAATCGAACTGCATGTGTTATTCTTTATAATGACTTTGATCGTACTAATTTTTAGTAAGTATTCTTTTGACTTACCTCAAATTGAAAGAAGAAAATCCTTTTGTAGCATATATTGTAAATAGTTCAAGAAATATTCATGTTTTTAATGATATAGCATATCCCATCAAATGCTACATTTAGTATATATTTGTATATAAGCAATAGCTTATACACATGTTATTATAAACATGTCCTTGCATTTTAACGTGTTGACAAATAATGTTTACAAGATTTTCTTAGATGTTTATAAACATTTCTAGCTATGCCTGTGCATATATGCATCGAATGTTGCGAACAAACATTTACAGTCGCTTGCAGTTAACTTTTACCCATGAAGCGTTTGTAAAAAAATTTATAATGAGTAACTGTAATCGGAGGAAAGTACAAAACAAAATTAATTATTTATTATATATGATAAAGAAGAAAAAAATACATAAGCTTTGTGGTGAAAAGAGTTTATTTAATTAACTAAGATATATTTTAATTTTAATTCATTGGTACTAATCTTATCGAATCCTACTGACATATATCATTTTGCACTGGCATCCCTATTAACATATAGATATTAATTTATATAACTGATAAGTATAAGTCATCGTATCGCACTGGCGTTAATATTAACATTCAGTTGTCGCATATATATTTTGTAGGGCTTTCCATTTTTGTATCAGCAAATAAAGGACGGCATTAATCCGCACCAGACAAAGCATTTAATCCACGCGCTCTGTCGTTGGGATGATCGTTTGGCCACTCAGATCATCAGCATGCTCTTCGCCTCGGTCACCAAACACACGGAGCTCTGTGCACCGTTCTTTAAGCTGCTCACGTTGCTCACGGAGACGCAGGGTGGTCCTGTTGGGTTGCCCTGTTTCACACAACTGGTGCTGCCGCGGATGTGGGATGCTGCCGAGTACTGTCCACAATCTGTGCTCGACTGGCTGTCGCTGCAGGCAACCAAGAACAAAATAGCACATGCTTGGATACTGCAGTCGGCAGAACAGTGGCTGGAACAGTTCCTGCTCGCTCACGACAATACCCGCGTGAGAAACGGTACAACATGACTGAACATCATCTTATTGGATGCCATATCTAATTGTGTTTCAATCCACATTTGTAGCTGCTGCCTGTTTGCTGGTGGCTCTGGTGCCGTCGCAACCGTTTCGTGCCAACTTTCGGGCTCACTCGCAACACAAGTTGTTGGCCCTCAATCCGCACAGTTATCGGTAAATATATTAATCGTAAAAGTAGTAATCGTAAATATTATAAGTCAGGGATGATTTATGTATTCAAAAAAATCGAACCGAAGCTAATTTAAAATTTGTAGATGTACTTTTTTTAAAAAGGTTTTCCTGGAAACAGGATAAAGTTTTATTTTGAATTTATATGTTTAAGAAAATTTGAACTCTTTTTTTTATACTTAAATTTAAAAAGTTTTTAACTATTAATGAAATTTTAATTATTATTTTGAAAGCAATCGAGTTAAAAGGTATTTAGCTTATTTTCCAATATTTTTAATACAAATTTTAAATAAAAATTGAAAATAACAAAATTAACTGAAGAAGAATACATTTTAATTTATCAAAAGTTATAATAAAAAATTAAAAATAAGAGTTATTCTACGATTCTCAAGTAATAACAGAAATTGAACAACTTTTGAGATTTAAAAATAAGAGATACAATTATTGTATTTGTATATAATATTAATTTGTATTTTATAATTAATGTTTTAAGAGCTGTAATCGTTTCCTATATAAACATGTCCTTCCATTTGCAGGGACATCAACAGCGATGCCCAAGTGGTGCTGCATCAGGTGATCACATTGTTGCTGCGTCTGTTGCGTCCGGCGCGTGTTTATGCGGACATTGGAGCACATGGCACCACAAAGCTGACCGCTTATTTCAATCTACTCAGCTACTGTATGGTTTCAAAGACTGAAAAACTAATGGCAAGTTTGACAGCTTTAATCGCGCACATCTTTAGATAGTTATTAACTTAATTTTTGTTTCTTAACCTTTACAGATAGGTTCGTTTATGCGCTCCCTGTGGGAGCTGTTCCATCCGCGTCTCTCTGAGCCCAGCGTACCGGCGCATCACAACAAGCATGCACTTCTCACATTCTGGCATCATTCGCTAGTCGATTGTCCGGAAAACGCGGCCCAGGTGGCCAACTGTCCGGAGATAACGCGCAACATTGCATTTAACTATATACTGTAAGAGCTGTTAGAAATGTGACATTGGATTTGCTTTAACAGTTGCCTTTCAGTGCCGATCACGATGACTCGGAGATTGTCACGTACAATCGATCCATGCTGCCAGCCTATTATGGACTATTGCGTCTGTGCTGTGAACAGAGTCGGGCACTCACCCGACAGCTGGCACAGCATCAAAATCTGCAATGGGCCTTCAAGAACATCACTCCACATCCCACACAATATGCGGCAGCTGTCGATGAGCTGTTCAAATTGATGGCATTGTTTGCCACTCGCCATCCAGATGCTACTGAACAGGAGAAACTGGATGTCATTGCCTTTAGACGCTCCGTTATTGTATCCTACACAAGCAGTCTGGATGCACGGGTCTCCTGGTCCACGCTTATCAGTGCTCTCAAAATACTCGGTAAGCTATTTTCATTGCATAAATTATTTATATATCTGAATTTATTTGCTTAAAATTTGATTTAAAAAATCTATCTACTTATCCGCAGTGGACAACGACGATGATCGGATGCTGGTCATCTTCAATGGCGGCATTGAAATGTGCTTTGAGGCGCTGCACACTCTACATTCCATGCACCATGAGGCCACCGCCTGCCATGTGGCTGGAGATCTTCTGGATCTGCTTGGTGAGATGGTGCTGCTGTTGGCCACGTTGCGCATGCGCACAGATAATCCGGCGCAGAAGAAGCAGCAACAACAGCAGCTAGAACAGCAACTGCAACTGCAGCAGCAACAGTTGCTGCAAAAACAACAACAGACGCAGTGCACCCAAGCGCCACAGACGCCTCAGCAGAAAGAGAAGCAGCTGCAACAGCAGATGCAACAACATCTTCAATTGCAACAAATGCAGTTGCAGCAACAGCATTTCCTGCGCCAACAGCATCAACATTCGGCGCTGGCAAAGGCGCTGCCCGATGCCATCAAGCGTCTGGCCACGCTGCTCAACACATTTAACTCCCCCGAGATAAGTCGCATGGCCTTGGAGGTGCTCAAGGAACTGGTGCGCAACACCAGCCTGGAGGCAACCAGCATCTTAGCACCCATTCTGATTAACTGCCATCTGTCTGTGGCAAATGCACCCAATGCAATTGGACCCTTGGGTCCGTATTTTCCACGTCGCGGTGCCAAACAAACGCCCTGGCCTCAGGGTGCCAAGAACTCGCCGCGTCCTCCTCGTCCAATGGTGCAAATGTGCATTGCATTGTCAGAGCTGACTCCGCGTGGTCTCGATGTCGAGTACGATGCTCTGGTCGATGGTTTCTACCGGCCATATCATGACTTCATCGACGTCATGCTACGAATGTGCATCAACACGGGATCCCTCAACGACACGCTCGTCAAGTTGCACTGTCTGGTGGCCATTGAATCGACGCCGCTGCATTTCAACTACTTTCCCAAGTTCTGGGTCGGCATACACAACAATGCCTTGACGCACAAGTAAGTAAACTTTCTATTATATTATTCAATTCATTCTGCATTCAAATGTAATCAATCTTTTTTTTTGTGCTTAAATCACCAAATTCAAACCGTCATAACTTTGTTAAAGCTAGACTGATTTTCAAGCGGAATATCATTTTGATCATGGTTAGGCCTCTAAATGCACTCTGCATTCAAATTTAAAAAAATGTTTCTTCTAGATCAAGGCTTAGATTTCGATGCTAAGAGACCAACCTTTGAAATTTTTAAAATTGAGCATTTAAAATCTCAAGTTTTCCCTTTTAATTAACTCCTATTTAATAACAAAATAAAAAACATTTTTTTTTTAAATCTTCCTCCCTATTTAGATACACGGAACTACTTGTGAAAAATCAGCTGCTGATAGAGTATTTGCATAATGTCCTGAGGGATGAGCGGAGTATGCTGAAGGATGCCTTTGTGCGGGAATTTTTGGAGCTGTACTATCATAAGGTGGCAGCCCAACTGCCAGTTGCTCGCATGATCTACACGATCAACTATGGGATGCACTCAAAGGATGACATCGATGAGCTGTGCGGCGATCTCTTTGCCATACGAATCATTGCCCAGGCGACTGGTGTCCCGACATCCGTGCGCAAGGAGCTGCGCGGATCGTTGAGAGCACTGCTTAACAAGAGCGAACGCTTTAAGAAGGATGCAGAGCGTGGTGAGATTGTCAATACATTGTATTTTGCACAGTAAGTTTTATAATTGTTTTATGTTTTTTGTAGATCAATTTCCAAACAAAAAGCAAAAACGTGACTCCTGCAAGGACAAGGAGGAGACACAATCGGCAGCTCAGTCCGAAGCAGAGACCACCGATAATTCGGGAGAAAGCAAAGAGAATGTCGAAGCAGTCGATAAAACCAACACTGACGATGTGTCTATGGAAATGCCGAATCGAGCTGAAGACAATATTGCTCCTGCTGCCGCAGCCGCTGATGCTCCTCCTACTCCTGCTACTGAGACACTGACAGCCGCTGATGCCGTGGATGAGCACATGGAGAGTCCATCATCTGCATCTACATCCGATAAACTAGAGAAAGCATCGATTCCCTCATCCGACGATGAAACAGAGCTGGAAGACGAATTGGAGCCAACACCCAAGCGAAACAAGAAATCAGCCAATAAAAAGACCGCACAGGATCGTATCAACGAGGATCGCAAAAGGCGTCTCAGCACTTTGCTCACCATGGAATCCTACATACAAAGCATTTTTAGCATCATTAAACGGGACGCAAATACGTCCAGTGCAGCGACGAGCAAGGAGCCACCCAGTGAAGAGTTGCCCGTAGAGGCATCTACATCAGCTGCAGCTGCAGCAGTTAGGACAAGGCCCAAGGGTGCATCAACGCCACCAGAACCCGAGGACGAGCAGGACAGATACAACATTGAAATGGTGAGAGAAATGTATCTGCAATCGCCTCTGCCCAGCAAGTCCAAGTCAAATGGACAGGACCAGAACCAGGATCAGGATCAGGCGAATAAATTCGATGAATCCCTACCAGCAACGGCGGCTGTGGTCAAGAGCGTCGTTCCCGCAGCTGCGAGCAGTTCTGTGGCTGGCGTTGCATCAACTTCCCAGGCGGCAAGTCCAACACAAATTTAGTTGTCGTTCAATGATTTGCTCAGCATTTTGTTTTTCGGCAAGCCATTGGACTGATGATGGCCACACGCTTAGGTACTACATCCGAACTTTTGGCCAAAGGTCAAACAGTTGTACAGAAAGATTTGAACAACCCAAGGTTGGTGCTGCTTGCTTTAGGCAACTCCGGCTGCTCCACAAGCCCTACAGATCTATGTGGAGTCAACCGATTTCTAAGCATGAAATTTATACTAAATTTAAATTACTCAAACCACATATTACATTAGTATAAACAACAAACGAAAATCAAACATATATATGTAACTCAATCCATACACACACATACACCCACATTCACCACTACATAGACACACATACATACATGCATTAATATACATATATAAATATATACACACATAAATCCATATTGTTAGAAATAATCATAAAGGTTACTATTTTAAGACTTCCAAGAACATAAATAAATTGTCCAAAACTTAAAGCAAATCACAAAATTCGCAATTGACAAAAAAAAAATAAATTTATGATACAGTTAAGTAAAAAGTTTACACACATATTCAAAACAAGAACCTTGTTATGCACTACAAATTGCCAAAAAAAAATATGAATGATAAATAGAAATGCATTAACAAATGGGGCAACAAAAAGAGAAAAGTAGTTGATAAATGAAATGTGAATTGATACAATGAAAAATAAGTTGATAAAACGGCTTACGAGACGCTAATATCTATATATGTTGTAGTAGAACCTTTAGGTACGTTTTACGCTGCTAAATACATTTGGTTTAGTTTCCTATCCTGTTCGCTCCTTTCCTATCCTATCCAAATGCACTTGTACTACATATATGTTAGACACAAATGAACAGATATTATATAATTAATCCACAATTTTAAATCGAGGATGTGTAACCATTTTCATTGTAAATTGCTGAACGATATATGAAGAATTGCATAACAAACATTTAACGTTCTTTAGTTGATGTGAGAATTAATTGTAATTACGCACATAAGTCTAGTAAGTTGTCCATGTGAAACACAAAAGGGCAAAGATAAACAAATAAATTAATTTAACAAAACAAAAAAAAAACCCAACCCTTTAAAGGACGCATCAAATGTTAGTCTTAAGCTACAGCAAACGATCGAAATCTTTAATATGTAATGTTGAACAACAAAACAAAATAAAAATCATGAGCAAATAATAATAAAAACAATACAGCATATAAGTTTAAATGATTGGTTTATACTCTACAAAAAACTTTATAATATTTCAAATACTCAACAGACCGATGAGGGATTGTGAACTGAGGACTTGAATATAAATTATAATTTTTTTGAAATTATTAAGCAACAGATTTCAAAATATTTTTTGACAAATTGGCATTTTAAATTAATTTATTTGATTTCAAATATAGATACAAATTTAATATTTTATAGAAATTTGAAAATATAATTGATAAAAAACGAATTTTTGTGACTCCGAAGACATTTCCGAAAACAGAAACTGTTCAACTGTATGACATGCAGGAAATGTTTTGGCCAAGTCTTGACTAATGCAACCCTCGAATTTAGGCGCATGCGCTAATTCCAAATGTCAAAGTCATGACATGTCAAAGTTCATAAGCCAAATCGGCCAAGAGAGAAAGGAATTTCGTTGAAATGCCTTGTGTTGGTTGTGAAAAAGGTGAGTATTTGTTAATATAAAGTACTCAATACTTTATATTAATACTTTATACTAAAGAAAAACTTAATTTCCCCATATAGAGTGCAAGTGTACGGCTGAAAAATGTGGCGATGATTGCAAGTGCAGCTCTCCCGGAAAATGTGGCTGTAATCCTTCAAATGTGGCCCAGACATCAGGTGGCGGCTGCTGCAAAAAAATAGAAGCTGCTGAAGTCAAAACAGAGAAAAGCTTCTGTAAGGAGACTAAAAAGGAATGAATAACGCATTTAAATTTTGTTTTTCTGATGGATATACAACTGCTAGATAGAGCTATTTATCATGCAATTTTAATTTTCTTCAAATATATGTAGTCAAAAACATTTGATTTAGTTTAACTTATTTATTTAACTATTAGACCTTTACCAACATTGTGACTTTGTGACGATGGCAATGCATTGTGTTAAAACAATAAAAATTAACCAAAATTAATGCAAATTATAATTGTGTGTACGTTCAACGAGCCAACAACAATGTGTATTTTATTTATACATATCAATAGGCGAAAGAGGCAAGAATTTTTCACATAATAAGAATATAAGAGACGAGATAAAATATGTATTGTGGAAATTAAACGAGTTTAAATTCGTAAGCAATTTCATTATATTACAGCATGAAAGTTTCTAGTTTCAAGTTTTCGTTTTCCTTCTAATTACATATAGTAAATATATATATGCATATAAAAAACAATTTAAAATTTGATGTTCAACAAATACAAGCCACTTACTAAATATGTATGTATGTATGTATGTATGTTATTATAATATGTATATTAATATATTATAAAGCGCTACACTGAGCTGTTAAATTAATGTATGTTATATAAAAAACAATATTCCTTTTAGGGCAATTAATAGCTAGTTATTTTTTTGTTTCTATCCATTTAGGGCTTAAAATTTATACAAATCAATCGACGACAATTAAGAAGTAAACAAATGTGACCAAACGATGCATTTAGACTTAATTAATTGCGCTTCGATTTGCGCCTGTTTTTGCGACTGTTTGTAACGGCCAATGATGAGTTGGAGTTGAAGTTTGAGCTGGAGGCTGAATTGGCCGTCGTCGTCGTTGCCGTTTGGGGCATGCCTCCGCTCAACTTGCCCCAAATGTTGCTTAGAAAACCTGCGCCTCTATTGTTGTTGTTGTTAACATTGCTATTGTTGTAATTGGTGTTCTTGTTTGATTTGCAAGAAACATTGTTGTTATTATTATTGTTGTTGTTGTTGTTAGTCGTTTGTTGTTGCTGTTGTTGTTGTGTTGCAGCGGTAGACGGCTGCGTTTTATTTTGTGCTAATTGGGCGTATTCTCATGAGCGCTTCACTTTGCCATTGACCGCAGCAGCGGATGATGAGCGGGATGCAGTGCCGCCACCGCCAAGAGCCGCCTCCGTCGCATGCGTGGCCACATGTTGAATGCCCTTCTCCATGCAACCCTGATAGATGGGTCTCATGAACTGCAAACAAACCATCGAATAATTAGTATCTCAATTGATTTGATCTTTCATTTACTTACATTCTCCCACATTAGCGTGGCAAACTCATCCAGTTTGCCACCAAAGTCACTCAGTTCGCCGCTATATCTGTGGGATTGAGATTAGATTTAGAGACAGCAGATTTTTAGGGGCTTATCCGTCACTCACCTGATGTACGCCCAAAGTGCCAGCGTGAGCAGTGCCACGCCCATGACCAGGTTACAGAAGTTGGCAAATGTATAGAGTCCCACCAGTCCAAAGATGCCGCTTATTATATACATGATGACGGCACAGGCAAAATATACGGCGGGAGTGCGTGCCGCCTTGAAGATGTTTTTGCTTTCGTTATGTGCCCGATAGTTGACAAAGACCTCCTCCAGATCCGTGTCCAATTGCTGACGGAACTTCTCCGTAAACTCTTCGCCGCCCATTTTACGCTTTGCGGCAAACTGAAAGAGTGCCTTGTCCTTCACACGCATATGTTCCGTCTCCAGGTGTGCGGTGCTTAAGTACGGCCGTGTGCCGCCGCAAACCTCCTCCATCAGCTGATTGTACAGCTCCTTGGCGGCCGCAACGGCAGTCAGATGATTCGCCTCGGCGGTGGCCACCAGCATGCTCTTCGGCTCCGGCAACTCGTTGCCCTTGTAGATGCTCATGTACGACTGGAAGTACTGGATGAGATCACGCGCTCGCACGCGCTGTCCACTGATCTCTTTGTAGACCAGATTGTCCGGTGCCAGCAACATGGGCACCAGTGTGCGTAGACTGTTCTTAAACTCCGGCGTTATATCCCGGAGCTGTCCATCGAATGATGGATTTGTGGCAACATTGAGACCGGGATGTGGCATCAAAAAGCATGCCACCTCCGTGAAACACGACGAGATGTGACGGCGCAGTGACTGCAGCTCCGGATGCTGTTTGTCGGACACCTCGAGGCGACGCTTGAGTATCTTATCGCCGCCGAAGGCACCGTATTCCGCCTCATAGGGGAAACTCCAGTCGCGCACCAGGAACTGCAGACGCTGGAATGGCTTTTTGCCGGTATCGGCCAGCGCCAGGCGGCCGTATTCGGTGAACAGTTGCAGATGCTGCAAATCGTCCTCCTGTATGTTCTGTGAGAGATTATAGATTTGCACCGATGACAGCATTGTGCTCAGGGCAAAAACAGTCGCACAATCGCGCACAGTGCTCTGGCTATCGAAGGCACCTTGTGTGTCCAGCAGTATGATGGCGATCTTGTCCCCATTCGGATAATCGTGCAGGAATATATCGGACCACATTAATATGCCGGTGGTATCACGCTCCGATCCGCCGCGCCATGAGAAGCCCGACAACGGTTCCGACTCATCGCCCAGCCAATCCGTGACATCGTGTCGCACATACTGTCACAGAGTAAGAGAAGAGATGTGAGATACACGTATAGATAGAGAAGTATATTTTCCAACTCACCTTTGAGTACATGTAGCGTAGAAAGAAGTCGAGCAGGAAACTCTTCCCCTTGCGGAAGGCACCAGCCACGGAGACGACACAGACATAGCGATCCTTGACCTCGTCCCGCATCAGCACCTCACTCAGTGCATCCTCGTTGAGTACGAATGTGTGCTCCTCGGATGCATTGATCACCTGCACCGCCGATCCTCCCATTGTTGTCCTTTCCATGTGTGTGTGTGTGTGTGTGTGTATCTGTGAGTATGTCTGACTCTGTGTGTGTGTGTGTGTGTCCGCTCTCGAATTTTGTTTTGGCGTTAAGAGTTCTTCTTGTTGCTGTTGTTGTTGTTTGGAACTACTGCAAAAAGAAACACACAAACAAATGCGAATGATTTAATAAATGTTACTATGTGTGTGTGTAGACAGTTAGTGTGTGTGTACAGTTAGTCAGGTAATTGTTTTGTCCATATACAACAGAAATGCATATTTTAATTTGCATTTAAATACATATACTTATTCTTGGTTTTAATTCTCATTTATAATGGTTAAAAGAAGTTAAAAATAATGATATTTAAATAAATTTAAAAAAACGAAGAAATTATAAACATATACAGTTAGTCAAGTAAATGTATTGACAATATACTTTTTTACTTTCTGTCAGTTTTGTAATTCTTTCAATTTTTTATATATTTATATATATAAATTTTTAACATTATTTTTAACTATTGATCAGTGTCATTTGTCAACTGTTTTTAATTGACGTAAATAACTAAATAAATATTGAAAAATAATAATAATAATAATAAATTAAAAAACTGAGTTTCACCAAATTTAAATGTGATTTTCTTGTTGCAGTTTTGTCAAGTAAATTTCTGTATAAAATGTATGTGTATTTTTTCTTTGTTAAAAAGATTACTTGACTGTAGGTTTTGTTTTTTCGGTTTTGTCAAAAAACTTAATTAACGAACTGTAAGTAATTTCTTGTTTGGTTTTGTCAACACAATTTTCTGACAAACTGTAAGTAATTTCTTTTCAGTGCTGTCAACACAATTTCTTCACTAACTGTCTGTGTGTTACTCTTCAGTCAAATTGCAAGCGGCAACTGAATTCAGCTAACGGTTAATTGCGCAAGTTCTATTTAATTATGTACGCTTCTGAGATCTTTTTGAGTCTTGGCAAGATCACATGGCCAGGATAGGTGGCAAGGGGCAAGGAGGAGGGGAAGTGGGGGAGGGGAGAATGGGCATAATGTGGCAGGCGGCCTGCAATTATGAGAGGTTGCCAAAAATAAATTCAACTATGCGCTAGTTTGGCACCAACAAAAAAATTAAACAGAACAGAAAACAGACGTTACGATATATATTTGTCAGGTAATAAATGCGTGAATTGAGCACGTAATCGAGAGTTGAGTTCATTTTCATTTGAATAAAATATTCCACTTGGAATTGACTGACGCAGCAGTCGTCGCATTTGCTGATGACGTTGACAACTTTTCTTTTTTTTTTTTTTTTGAGTTGTAGTCACTATACTGTTGACCAGTACTGTAAATTCTAATTGGAAACACACAATCAAAACAACGAAATGTCTGCAGGCGACAGAGACAAACCTAACGGACACGCGTTGGACAACAAAATAATTACATTTGCTTATGTCTCTCTCTCTCACTATGTTGTATATGTATATTATATATGTATTTATGTTTGTTGTAATATTTATTTAATTGATTTACAAGGTAAACACGGCGTAGCCACAGTCGCCGTGACTGTCAACCAAATTGAACTGCACGGACACGCAAGTCACTCCGCGGTTCACGTATTCAATGAGCAATCAAATGAGCGAACGATCGTCAAGAGAGCGACTCTCTCTCGCTCTCACTTTGACTGTCAGTTTCACTCTCACCTTTGTTCTGTTGTCGTTTTCTGTTAAATGCGAATGCTGCCACGCAGATAAGTCAAAAAGCAGGTGTAGTTTCTTAATTGAAATTATTTCAATTAACAACACATCACATTTTACGATTGTGCTAAATTCATTTGCCTTAATCTTAGGTTAGAGCCACGGCAGACTTTGTTTTTGTTATTTAACATTTTAATATTTATATGCACTGTTGGCAATGCTGTGCGCTGTCAAAGCTGTGCTCAGAACATCGAGCAGGTGTCAGATAGAGACGACTATAGGTCAGGTTGATCACGAAACAATGCCAAAGCACTAGTTGTCTTGCTTGCACTCAGCGTACATTTGTTTAGTTCATGATGTAAACAACATAAATGAAAAGTAACAGCAACAGTTGTGAGAGCGTCTCGAAGCTGGCGTTGACGCCGACGCTGGCAGCACGATTAGTCAACTGGAATGGTTGCTGAGAGCAACGAGCAGCAGCAACAACAACAATGGCCAAAGCAAAGCGAGTGAAGCAGCAGCAGCAACAACGACAGTCGCGTTCTGAGCAGCGCTTAAAATGCAAGAAAAAAAAGTAACATAAAGCGCGCAAAAGGGAAAATCAGCGTTTAAATTGCTTAAATTAGACAGAAAATAGTGTTTAATTAGCTTAATCAAAGCAACTAGCAGCTGCCATAGTGGGGGGGACTAAAACCCAAGACCCAAACCCAATCACAATCACAATCCCAATCAAACGCCAGTTGCCACAGCATGAAGTGTGGACACCGCCCAATTGCCAGCTGGCATCCCGCATCAAGTTCCCTGCTGGCCATGTGTCTGCTCCTGCTCCTGAGTTGTTGTTGTGTATCCATGCAGGAACTGTCCGAGTTGGAATTGGAGGAACCTGTCTATTATTATGTCGGCTGCTTTACGGCTCGAACGGATCTGCTCAAGGAATCGGTGTACGCCAAGGCGCCACAAGCCTGCATTGAGATCTGTGAGCATCAAGGACACAGATATGCGGTGTTGGCGGCGGAGAAATGCTTTTGTGCCAATCAACTGGAGCCGCGAGAGAAGCAGGACGAGCAACTGTGTCATACCCGCTGTCTGGCGAACAAGGCACAGTATTGTGGAGGCGTTGGTGTCCACTCGTACTACTCCACCACGCTGCTGAAGCAACCGGCGCCACATCATCTGCGGGTGGTCAACAGCACGGAGAACAGCTTAAGCCTCGCCTGGGATGCCTATGAGTCCACCAAAATGCTGTTGGCCGGCGGAGCAGATCCTCTGGCACCGCACACACCGCAAATCGCCAACATTCGCATCAAGTGCCAGGTGGTGGACACCTATTCCACGTTGCCCACATTCCAGCAGCCCGAGTTCATAGTGCAAAGCACGGAGACCCGATTCGAGCTCACCGATCTTCAGCCGGCGACTCTCTACAATGTGAGTGTTGTGGCCATTTGCGATCTGCCACAGCGGGAGCAGAAGGAATGTGGCATGGCCACACTGATGGCCAGAACCGAGGTGGGTCTGCCCAGTCCGGCTCCCATGCAGCCCAGGATTCTCTCACGCACGGATAACACCATAACCGTGGAGTTGTCCCCTGTGCACAACAACAACGGTCCCGTCTCCCACCTGCTCATCATTGTCGAGTTCGTGGATGACTCACTGAGTCAACCCTTCGATGCCCAGCTGCTGGGCAGCTGGCAGGAATCCCAGCAGAATGGTGTCCCCTACTACATTGCCGCCGAATTGGACTACGATCGACCGGAGGACAATCGACAGAGGCACTTTGTCATCGGCGATGGCAAACGATATGGCAGATACCGCAATGTTAAGCTGGAGCAACTCTCTGGAGATCAACAGAAGGAGGTCCATGTGCATATCAGCTTGGGTGTGGTAAGTAACAAATTAAATCTGATTAACATATAGAATTGTATGTAGGAATACGACTTTACATTTACGAATTTTGAAAAACCCGTAGAAAATCATTTTTCAATAACTTATCTAGTCTTATTCAGAACAATTCAAAGGAAGTACAATTCTAAAAATCAAGTAAGAGAAAAGCAGACAACGATGTCTGCTAAGTTATCATAAAAACGAATTAAGAAATATCCGATTACTATTTTTAAATTAGAAAGAATAAAATTCTATAATTTTTCCGGTACCTCTGAATGAGTTAAATAATATTCCACAATTATAGTATATAGAAGAGAATATAATTCTATAAATATCGAAAGGATTAGTTTGAAAATTATATAGAACCAGAAAAATTATAAAAAAAATTTTAAATTCAATCTTGTTCATATATAGTATCATATACGACAAAATATCTAAATTATGGATGAATAGGGAGGAAAAGCTTTAAATACTCAATAGGAATGAAATTCAAACTGATTGACAAGGATAAAAAAGATAACAATATATATATATATACATATCAAATTTAACTGATTAATCAGCAGTAAGTGATTTCTGAACAAGTTGAAATTAAATCTCAAACTCGAAGCATTTTAGATAAAATTAAAGTAAATTAAAAGACAGAAGATGAGTAAAGCATAGTTAACTGATTAAAAGTGAAGTAAATTTAAAATTGAAATACATTTTGAATTATTCTCGGATTAATCAGGATTTTCTTCATATAGGTAAGCACACTGCAGAACGTTACAAAGACGCTGTACACGAGGAGCAGTCACGAGCAACACTCCAGTTCCTTGGACGACTTTAGCTATGCAACCTTTGACAAGGGACAATCTTCGGTGGTGGCCTTGGCTGTCACCTGTGTGATCTTTGGAAGCTGCCTGCTTCTCAGCCTCATCACGTACTTCTATCTGCGATACAAGACCTGCCACAGTCGAGGCTTGACTGTCCGGGGACGCAATGCCCACGAGATGACGCAACAGACGCCGATCATTGAGCGGGAGAACAATGGTTATCTAATGGAGGATGAGCTGCCTCCCACGCTGGAGAGTTTCAAGAAGCGGCTGCAGACAATGGTCGAAGGATTGGAGCGATTGCCTCGCAATGCATTACGTCTGAATGCCAACGATGTGATTGGAGACGGACGCTATGGTGAGATCATCACAGGCAGACTTATCTCGGGGGAGGTCGTCAAGGATTGTGCTCTCCATGTGCTTGCCCTGGACGATCTCAGCGCTCCCACACAGGCTCAACTCTTGCGAGAGCTGCGACAATTGAAGCAATTGCAACGACACGAATTACTCCTGGAATTCTATGGGATTTCGGCCAGTGCTGATTGGTTCTATCTTGTCTTTGAGCTGCAACGTGTCAGTCTGAAGCGACGACTGATCGAGAGTCGTCTGGCAACGCCGGCTCCACGTCTGACCACGCTCACGGAGCAACTGGTGCTCCAGTGGATGTACGAGCTGTCCAGTGCCATGTCGTATATGGGTAGCTGTCAGGCGATCCATCGCCAGCTGTCCGGCTACAGTGTCTATGTGAGCGCCGATTCCAAGCTGAAGCTGTGCGTCCTTGGACCATTGCACTATGTGAACGACAATGGCCAGCAGCTGGATCTTAGCCGCTGGCTGGCACCGGAAGTGTTGCGTCATCAGCATCATTCCACGGCCAAGTCGGATGTCTGGTCCTTTGCCTGTGTAGCCTGGGAGTGTTGTGCTCTGGGCGGAACACCCTATGCGAATGTCGCCAGTGGCCAGCAGCTACTCGAGGCTCTCCGGGCTGGAGTGCGTCCCGCTCAGCCCGCCTACGTCTATGGCGATCTTTACCAGCTGCTGCTCAACTGCTGGCAACTGGAGCCGAGCGAACGCATTGGCTTCGAGGATGTGGCCTTTGGTGTCCGACAACTGATGACTTCGCCTCGACACGCCCTGTGCTTTGATCGCTCCACATCCGACACTCTGGAGACGCTGCCATTGTATCTTCCAATGCTCGAGACGCAGATTTAACTTGGAAGAAAGAAAGACGACTCGACGACACAAATATCCTTTAGTTTTATTCCTTTAAATTTACAACAACTACACATACAGTTAGTCAAGCAATTGTTTTGACAAAAACACATATTTTTCAAAATTGTGTTTTATTATTTAAAAAAACAAATGTGTGCATTTTTTCCGAGTCAAAACGATTACTTTTCTAACGTATATATAATTTATAGTTTTCCAGGCAGCGCAATAAACGCGTTTGTTGTTGTAGTTTATTGCTGTTTTGACCATTTGTAGTTTTCCTATGTATTTCTTTTATCAAAGATCGTTAACAGCAACCAACAAATAAATCTGTCATATTGACTCGCAAATTCACATTAAAATCGTTGAAAGAGAACATATGAATTGTGTAATAATATGTTAACTCTCTTCTGCCGCTCGAAATTGGAATCAAATGAGCAAACGTGCTGTGGATTGAATTGATCAGCTGCAAATCACAAAGAGCGCACCAGAGGGAGAGAGTAAGAGAGCGCAATAATCAAAGGTGCAAAGAGAGTGTTGTTTTGCTGATCTTTGTTGGGCACAATTAATAATAGAAAATATAAATAAAGCAGCGCATATAGAAATTGGCAATTAATTAGTTTAAAGGTCGCGCGCTCAGGGGGTCAGAAGTGGAGGTTAGGGCACAAAATGCAATTCTTTAAATATGCAATTAATTAGACAAGTTTTTGTGAGTCAGCCAACTGCCAATAGGCAAATTCAAAATATTTATGCATTAGTCACAGATATAAGAGAGAAGATTACGATGATGTTGATGGTGATAGTCTCTTCAACACTTGTGAAGCAACACACACACACACACACACACACGTCTGCTTGCAATCAAAAACTTCCAATTGGAAACAGAGCGCTAATCTGATCAGCACAACAAGAAGTCGCGGTGAGAGAACAGCTGATAAGCGACAAACTAGCCAAAGACACAGCACATGTCTAAGATATTGTTAAAGTTTATTATAAGCGGCAATGAAGCGTACATACATACTTAACAAATGCGCGTATATATTGTATATATACTATATACGATATATACATAAACAAAAGCTAAACAGTTTTAGCGCTTGGTCGACTTTTGCACTCATCGACTCGGAGTCAAGGTGAATGACGTTACCAAACACAGTCAAAGAGGCTATATCTCGGGCAATAACAATTGAAATCGGTCGAGTACGCATACATACGTGCCCATAACTATACATATATATATATATTTCTGCACATGTATTGGCAATACAAATTATTAATAAATCAAGCTGCGAGCCCTGTAATGACGCTACAACAAAAACAGCAACAAAACAACAAAGTTCGAATGCGGACGTGGAAATTGGAGAAGGAGAAGGGCACGTGAAACGGAAAGTCTTCCAAATAAAGCTGGATATATAAATGCAGCAGACTCAATGTTTTGTAATTTTAATATTAAGCTATGCATACATTCGCACATACATGCACGGCGACGACGCAATAAAAAATTGTTTTTTGTTTTTATTACATACACAGAGTCAAAAACTGGTTAATTGTCACTGCACACGCACACATTCGCATACACATGCGAATATTTCGTTATGTTTACGTTCTATTGTTAAGCACACACTCAACTGAAATATTACTCACTTTAATAAACAATTTGTTCACAACGAATGTGCCTCTAACTTGCTTTCTTGCTTGCTCTGTCAAAAAATACAATACACTAAATAAAAGGCGTTGCCACCTGGCAGATAAAGGTTGCTGTTTATTTTAACGCTGCCAGACCTTTGGAATCCGTAGTAGATCCCTGAAAATGTTAAGATAGTTTTCAAAAAGTATCTTTTTCAAGAAAAAGGATCTTCATGCACTTTTTAAAATTTTGGCAGAACACTTTTGCTTTTATTTTAAATATTCGATTAAATTAAAATAAGTGATGCAAATAAGTGTCCATAATTCACAGAAATAAATACCTTTATTTTATTTCGAATTTAAATATTACATTTTTGCAACTAAAATATTTACGTTCTGTGCCAGGGCCATTTTGTGATCAAGCCGACGTGGCCGATTTATTGTTGGTTACCGATGTTTTTGAAACATGTGGCAGCCTTGGTTCCCAAAGAGCGATGGACGACAGCACTTTTAAGGTCAGTATTTAAAAAGGATTTTTGTTTTTAGGAATTGGTCTTGTACGAATCGTTCAAAATAAGTTCAATCTGCTTTCCAAATTGAGCGGACAAGATACGTCCCTGATTGTACTAAATCGTTCAATTTTGAAATAAATTTTTTTTGACAAACTAGTTAATTTCTAGGCTACTGTCAAAATTTGAGTGCAATCGAACGCTCTGCTATCGAGTTAGAAATAATATTGTTGTGCAACTTTTTGACTTTTTTGAAAAATGGAAAAAGCTGAATTTCGCGTTTTGATTAAACACTGTTTTTTGATGGGAAAAAATACCGTGGAAGCGAAGACATGGCTTGATAAGCATTACGGGGTCTCTGCTCCAGGTAAATCAACCATTTGCGATTGGTATTCCAACTTTAAACGCGGTCGTACGAGCACTGTGGACTCCAAACGTTCAGGAAGACCAAAAGAGGTGATTATCTCAGAGATCATCAGACAAGTCCGTCAAATCGTGTTGACTGATCGAAGAGTCAAAGTGCGTGAGATTGCTGAGACTGTGGGCATATCAACTGGGTCGGCGGTTTCGATTTTGCATGATCATTTGCATATGAAAAAGTTTAATGTAAAATGGGTGCCGCATTTTCTAGATATTGAACAAAAGGAAAAACGAGTTGCCGATTCCAAGTCCTGTTTGGACATGTATGACCGCAATCCAAGCGAATTTTTCCGTCGATATATCACTATGGATGAGACTTGGATTCATCACTACATTTCGGAGTCCAATCGGTCATCAGCTGAGTGGCGAGAGGCCGGTGAAAGCCGTTCAGAGCGTGTAAAGGCAAGTCGATGGGCTGGTAAGGTCTTTGCTAGTGTATTTTGGGATGGACATGGTATTATATACATCGACTATCTTAAAAAGGGTGAAAAATGCAACAAAGAATATTATTCTGCATTGCTTGATCGTGTGAATGAGGAAATTAAGAAGAAACGCCCGCATATGGCAAAGAAAAAAAATCATTTTTCACAATGCACCATCTCACAAAGCCGCTATTACGATGGAAAAAATCAAAGAATTAAGCTGGGAATTGCTTCCTCATCCCCCATATTCCCCAGATCTGGCCCCCAGTGACTACCACCTATTTTCAAACTTGAAAATATGGCTCTAGGGAAAAAAATTTTACTCCAATGAAGAAGTTGAATGGGAAACTGAAGCCTATTTTGAGGGACTTTCTTCCGACCATTACAAAAAAGGCATCGAAATGTTGAAAGACCGGTGGACAAGGTGCATTAAGCTAGACGGAGACTATATTGAATAAAAAAATTGATTTTTGAAAAAAAAAATGTGTTTTTCATTGTTAGTCCGGGGACTTTTTGAACGATCTAGTAAATAATGAGTTAGTTTCAGTTCCGTTTTTATGTTTCAATTAAACCGACAAAAGGTGGCGCCTTAGACTTAAAACTGGTGACAAATTAATCATACAATACATAAATTTAAACAAATAAAAGTTTTATTTGCTAAAATAAGATCAAGTGAATTTAATTCATTTGAATATACGTCATCACTTTCGCCGTTCTTCCCCATAATATTTTGCAATTTAAATTATATTTTTTAGGTAAATGCAGTTTCAATCCAACTTGAAGTTTGTTTAAGGCGTTTGCAATGCAAATTCAATGCTCTTCCGGTTACAATGCACTTGCTGTCTTTAGTACTAATTCATATCCAGTTGTCTTATAAAATTTTTCAAGTTTTTTATACTGTCATAACTTTGTGAAAACTGAATCCATCGTCAATTGGAACGTCATTTTGATAATGGATTGTGCATGTGAAATTGAAGATAAATTTTGGCTTGTAAAGTTGCTAGGTCAGAGGCTTGACCAACTTTGAACTTTGTCAAAACTTAACCGATTTTCAATCGGAATATCATTTTGATCATAATTTGCTCTTTTTATTCATTCTGCATTAAAATTTTATTGATTTAAAAAATTATTATTTTTTGCTAAAATTTGATTTTGATGGTAAGGGTACCCCCTTTGATATTTCGAAAATTGAAAATTTTAAATCTCAAGTTTCTACTTTTAATCAACTCCTCATATCATAATTAGTATAAAGCAACACTTAAAACTTGCTTATGAAGTCTTTCATTTTTCTGTAAAAAATCATGAAAAATCGGACGAAAATTTTGACTTGTAATGTTGCTAGGGCAAGGGTCTTCTGACCAACTTCCAACATAAGGAAGTTTATAAAAACCTAATCGATTTTCGAGTGGAATGTCGCTTTGTTCATTTAACTACGAGTATAAACAAAGTTTGTAAAAGTCATTTGAGATGTGGTATTTAATGTTGCATTCGAGGAACATTTAGTAGTGGGATGGAACCCAGCTCTATTCTTGTTTTTCTTGTGTTTCTAGTATCTAGGGTGTTTGCTATTACATAATGTGTTCATAAGCTAGGTAAGTACGAGAACAATAATTACTGTTGACTTGGCCTTAATCTAGGATCAACTCAGTCTTAACGTGGCCGACGGGAAATGCCTCCATCCAAGCACATGCTGCGCTTTTCACTCAGACAGGAGGCATAGGCCATGGCATGTGGTATGAAGTTCTGTTCGTAGACACCGGTGAAGAGTTGGGCATATGGTCCGCTGGCAAAGACGGCGACATCATCGCCGCCATGTGTCTCCGACTCGAGAGGAACGGCCGTGGGGAACATGAAATCCTTGTTCTTCATGTTGATGGAGCGAAGATTCTTGCGCTTGATGACGCCATCCTCTTCATGCAGGTAGTTGGTATTATAGCCGGGTCCGTTGGCATAGCTGAGCGTCGCATAGGGCAGATCATCGGCGGCCAGTTGGCCATCATTGATGCCAAAGATATCGTTCTTGCGACTGGAGTATCCTGCCAACGACATGGTATGCGAATGATCCGATGTCACCACAATCAAAGTGTCCTCCACGCTGCTGTGTGTGCGTGCCCAGCGCACGGATTTATCGAACTCGGCCGTCTCATCGATGGCACGGAGCGCCAAGGTGTCGTGATGTCCATGGTCGATGCGTCCGCCCTCGACAAACAGAAAGTAGCCACGACCGGAGCTCTGGCGTTCCAATATACCAAGTGCCGCCTGTACCATCTCCTCCAGCGTGGGCAGCTCCTCGGGATTGGAGTCCAGATGATACGGCATGTGATACGGAGCAAAGAGGCCAAGGACACGTGTCGTCTGGTTGGATAACTCCAGCAGCTCCCTACGTGTCTGAACATAGTGTGCACTGTTTGTGTGTTGACGCTGCCATTCCTGGATGAGATTACGTCCGTCCAGTCGTTGTCCGGGCGCGCCACTTGCATCCCGTGCGCCTTTGGGCAAGAAGTTTTGTCGACCGCCGCCAAGGATGACGTTCAAGTTTTGTCCCACGTGACCAAAGACCAATTGTGATGCAATATCCGGGCAGATCGAGGGATCAGCGTTGTCAGCCAGGACCTCAGCATCGTTCTCCCAGTTGCGATTGGCAGTGTGAGCATAGACGCCAGCGGGGGAAGCGTGTGTCACGGATGTGGTGGTGACCAGACCGGTGGCCATGCCCTGTCGCTGTGCCCAAGCCGCAATGGAGGCCACATGATGCGCCTGGTCCGCCTGGGCCTGGCAATCCTTCATTTGGACAGCAGCTGTGACGCCCACAGTGCCATAGTTGGCCTTGACTCCGCCCAGGTAGGCGGTGGCGGTACAGGCGGAATCCGCCACCTGCATGTTGGCGCAGTACGTCTTACTGAGTCCCACATAGGGGAACTGCTCGAAGGCAAACTGCTTCTCCTCGCCACCCAGATAGACGCGTCCAGCTGTGATCGTCGGTATGGACATGCCATCTCCCATGAACAGCATCAGATTCTTGGCCAGTTGTGTATTCAATCGCATTTTACTCTCCAGCTGTTGCTCCAGTGTCTGTTGGGCAAGTGTACGCCAATATTCGGCATACTCCTCCTCCGGCTTCTGCGGATTAAAGCAGATCTGCGGCATCGCACGCTTCGCTCGTCGCTCTCCACTTCCCGGTGCTGTGTAAGCCGGATGCATTCGACGATCGTCATCACGTGTGGGCAGTGCTAAGAAGAGCAGAGAGGAGAACAGAGTTCAACAGAGTACAGTTGTGTCTCTTAGAGATTCTCGACTGACTGTCTGTCACAATGATTTGTTACTTACCAAGGCCGTCGGACAGCGGAACGAGTCCGCCAAATGCGAATACGATTAACTGAAAGATCATCTCGTGAATCGGCAATTGTCTGTCACACTGTCACGTTTCACGTTCCACGTTCCACTTGGGACTGATAGCAAGTCGCACGAGACCCGATGTATTTATAGTCGCGCCCGATTTCATAACAGGTCATCGTCGGCTGATAAACGACAAATCTTTAAGGGGCAATCGATGCCTGCCTCGTCTCTTCAGTGTTTCATCATTAGCACGTGTTGCATGTATGCATGTATTCGGTTCGTTATTGTTTCTATTTTCTTTATACCCTATGTCCAGTGAAATTGGGCAAAAGTGGGTATATTGGTTATGTGCAAATGTATGTGACAGGCAAAAAAAGTATATATAATACAGCTTAGAAATTGGATAGATGCTAAGCTATTAAAGGTATAAACAAAATGTATGTGTTATTTCTTTAAGCAGTCTTTTTATAATTATTTTACTATTCTTTTTCTCTAAATAACACTTCATTATAAAACAAAAATCATTGACTTATACTTATGGTTTTTGAAATGAGTTTAAGAAAAAAAATATTGTTAAGCAGATAAAATAAAAAACTTATGAGAATCTTTTTCTCTGACAAAAAATATTACTTGACTAACCGTTTATTCTTGAACAAAATCACCAGCTTAACTTAATTGAAAATTGTCAGAACTAGAGACTACAAATTTGGTATGTGCCTAGATTTCTATAAAAAATATGTAGACCATTTTTTAAATATCATCGTTGTGGATAGAGATCACAGGGTGTCACGCAATCGTGCACTTTCGACTAAAGTGTTTTTGTTTTGAAAAGTACGTTATCAATAACCGCCGTGAGCCTCTCATAGTTGTTGTCTTCTGCCTGCCCTCATCCCTCATCTCCCGACCATTGTCTGTAATAAATCTTTTGCCTGCGAAAGAGCGCACACGTGAGTTGTTCACGTGATCGTCTTCTCTCAATTCGGAACTGTACAAATCCGTGTTGTGCCTTTCGCTGTAAGTCGTAAACGCAAAAGATACGATCATAAAGAAAACAGAAACTAACAGCGAAACAGGCATAATAAATAGCTTCTACACAGAAAAACACTTCTATGTACATATATTTATACATTTGTATTATTTTTTACTTTGAAATTTAACGTTAAATTCGCATGATTTCAAAAAAGTGCGTTGGATTTTGTGTGATTGGCAACAATGGAATTGTAGTTGGCAACGCCGAAATGTTTGAGGTATTGCCAATTGCGCAGGCGCTAACAACAAAAATAAAAGCTTAATTGTTTGACAATCGCAATGGCTTCATACCTACTCTCTCGCTCACACACTCATGCACTCACTCATTCGCTCGCTCGCTCGTTGTCTCTCTCTTAAACGCTCTCTTGCACAGCAGCCGTTATCTCCTGCTGATGCTGCTGCGCCAAGAAACATCTTTGTTAGAGAGCTTCTGGCCTGACAGCGCGCATTAGGCCAAAATAGTTGTTGGTTCGCATGCAAAACGTCAAAATCGCATAAGCTAAAACATTTTTATACCAACGGCGCGTTTTTAATTTTTTCTACACTATAAGAATACATAGAGAAAATGCTAAAGAAATTAAGGCAAAAAATTAACGAAAAAAGTTAAGAAAAAAATAGAAAAAAAAACTAACAAAAACTTTAGCCCAATATTTGTTGTTTTTAAAATCACAAATTCAAATATGTATACATACAAACATATATATTTATATATATTTAACTAAATAAACGCGTGTATATAACAAACCAAATTTCAATAATTTTCATATATAATAAAAAGGTAATAGAAAGTGAAGAGAAGTGCGTGTAATATTGTGTATGACAAAACCAAAGTTCAAAATATCCAATTAAAAAGAATGTATACATTTTCAAGAAATACTCGGCCAACAATTTGTTTATATATGTACATATGTCTCTCGCAATTGGACTTGAAATCGTTGACAAAATATTTGGCGACAATTCTTGAAAGTTTTTTTTCCCTTCGCTTCGCAATCGAGTATTTGTGTGTATAACTGTAGAAATGGTAAAGCATTGTGCGTACATCTATGTATATCTATACATATGTACATATATGTGCAGTTTACATACATACATATACACAAAAAAGGACAATGGGTTTCCGTTTGTTGTAGAAATGCTGAAAATAAAAAACAACATACATTATTTATATATTATAAAGTACGAGGCTGTAAGTCGGGATTATGTGATTACGTACACTCAGATGTACGAGTATACATATACATATGTATGTATGTACGGAAAGAGGATGCTTTGGACGCCCAGCTGGCTGCCAAAGCTACATAATGGCTCAACATAGTTTTACGTTTGAGTTTTCGAGTGTACTACAACAATATATGTATGTGTGTGTGTGTATGTGTGTGTGTGTGACACAAAACTTTTTACTACAGCTAAGGGACATTGGGACAAATTGGACTATTGACATGTCAATTCACAAAATTCAAACTAACATATATTTTTAAAAAATTTAGCTTATTCTCCTTTGATTATTACATATAACACTTTAACATATTACAGTGTGTTTACATCTGTTACATTACAGAGCAAGGAACTGACTAATTAAATTTGTATTTATTATTAACTATTAGCTTTAAAAAAAACTTGTAGCAATAGCTTGAAACTATATTAAACTCAATTTTAAATTTTTTTTTTTTAAATTTGACAAATTTAATAATTTTAAAAGAACTGCAATTTAATGGCGCGAATTTGCTAATAAACCTGTGTGTATATTTAAAAATTAAAATAAGTGTGTGTGTGTGTATATGAATGTTTTTATATGTAACAATCTTGCATCTTTCAATTGGCTTTATTGACAGTTAAACCGAAAGTTATCAGATACACGACAACAAAAGCGAAGTTGCGTCAAAAGTCGATAACAATAAGGACGACAACAACAACAACTGCACAACGACAACAAATAAAAGTTATATTCACAGCATCAGAAACTGTAAGAAATTCAGCAGTCAAACGCGAGTAGCAAGAACAAGAGAAACAATTAAATAACAAAAAAAAAAGAAGACTAAAACTTTATCAACACACACACACACACAGAGCTTTGTCTACTACTACAAACAACTTGTCGCTTTAGCGTTAGCAGAGTGAGAGGATGGCAAGTTTTTGGCCTCACTGTGTGGGAAAACAAACTTTTAACATAGTAGCCCACATACTTTTATATACAAACAAACAAACAAACAAACATACGGTGGAACACTCAGATGCTCAAACATTTGTGCAAAAGTAATAAACCAAATGACATACATACATACATACGTAAATATATGTATTTGGGTGTGTGTGTGTGTGTTCATACATATACTACGAGGACAACGACTGCACAGTGTCTCAGTAATGCAGAGACCACAGTCGAACAATCCGCACTTATATATACATATATGTAACTTTTTACACATACATGCATATACTATATTTGTTTCCTTGTTTGAATTTGTTATTAGTTGTTTACAGTGGGTTTAGTTATGAAATCTAAGCTTAGCTCGTAAACACTGCAGTGTTCAAAATAGTTTCGATCAAAAGTCAAGGCTCCGAAACAGAAATTTGCTGTTCATATCAAAATCTCAAGAATATTGAAAAACAAGCGGGAAAGGCTATAGTCGAGATCCCGACTATATGATACCCGTTACTTACTTTAATATATTGAAAAGTACTTTAAAGAAAATACTTGTTATACCCGTTACTTATAAAAAATAAGTATTTTTTCTCTGAAAACTTTAATTCGCCATAACTGTCGTTCTACATGTCCGATCTTGATGCGATTTAGTGGGATAATAGATAATGCTAATAGATAACGGTAATAATCACAAAAAACGTATTATCTTAAAAACTGTGGGTGTGGTGGTTTTTCGCGATTTGCGGGGGCGGATGGGGGCGTGAATTTGAAACAAACTTGATCTGCGTGAGGTATATATAAATCTGTGTGCCAAATTTGGTTACTCTATCTCTTTTAGTTTCTGAGATTTCTTTGTTCAGACTGTTTTTCGCTATTTGCGGGGGCGGAGGGGGGCGTGGCTTAAATTTGAAACAAACTTGATCTGCGTGGGGTATATAGAAGTCTTTTAGTGAAAGTTTGGTATCTCTATCTCTTATGGTCTCTGAGATCCTTTTGTTCATACAGACGGACAGACGGACAGACGGACATGGCTATATCGACTCGGCTATTGATGCTGATCAAGAATATATATACTTTATAGGGTCGGAGATGCCTCCTTCTACCTGTTACGCACATTCCAACGAACACAATATACCCTTATACTTATTTTTTATAAGTAGCGGGTATAAAAAGTAATATGATTTATTTAGTAGATCAATATGTGAAAGTTTAATTTCAAATTCTTAGTTTTTAAATGGAGCTTAATTAATTGTTTTTAGCAAGTAAACCCGTATGTGAAAAGTCATTTATTCAATTTTTGTAACGCAACTATAATTTCAAAATTTTAAATTAAACTTTTTATTGATAATGCATTTTTAAATATTAAAAATAAAATTGAAATAATCTATTATTTCTGTACTAATTATGTTAAATCAATTAAAATATTTAAACTGAAAATTTCAAATTGATAAATTGAGCTCGGTCAGTTATTGATTATTAAAATTTCTGTGTATTAAAATAAATTTCGTATGATTTATTTACCAGGTTAAATGCATGTAAAAAGTTAGCATGTTATTATTTCAATAGTTAAGTTTAATGTGCTGAATTTGATCAATGTAAGCCCACTGTGCAGAGTTAGCTTGCCAGCATCAAGCGGACGTAGATTTAGAGCCGAAAAGGATAAACGTAACCGAAGTTACAAGGCACGACACGAACACGAACACGAACGGCAGCACGAACTGTTGGCACGAACGCGAAGATGGCCACCAAAACGAACGCTTTAGTTTCGACGTCAACATCAGCGATTCAGCGAGAGTTAACTTTACCGTTATGCTGTAAGCATAGGGTGCTTCGTTTAAATGAGTGCTCGTTGAATGTGTGAGTAATTGGAGGGATGCTGACGTAGGAGGGGAAGGTTGTGTTGGGTTGTGTTAGGGACAGTGGATGGGGACTGGAGAATGGTTTGGGATATAGAGCAAACAACAACAAGCAAGGAATTGATGTTACATTGCCTGCCAGCAGACGGTTACAGAGTTTTATGGCACAACGAAAAAGGAGCAAAATGGCGCCAGTTGAAGATTTATCCTTGTGTTGTGAACGAGTATGAAAATATGAAAGCATTTCAGTTTGTGTAAATATGACCACTTCTGTGGGTGTGGGTTGTTTTGTTGTGTTTTTATCTTCATAAATACACAGGCACATTGTAAATGTATTATAAACACTCGAGTATACATGTATCTGTATCTGTATGTGTGTATCTGATTGCATTTGTAGATACATAATAAAAATATACACATATAGATACGCCTGATTGTATGCAATGTATGTGCATTTTAATGCAACTACAATTGTACATATATGTATATATGTATGTTTGTGTGTGTGTGTTTGTTTACTTACCTTCACTGCAGTTTCTGCTTTTGATTTTGCGGCCACAACAGTGGTTGATGCTGATTTTGCTGCTTTTACAGCTTTTACTGCATTTTGTTAATGGCCTTCTCACATTACTGTTAAGCCTGCTCAGCCCCGGGGCGGGTGCTGGGTGCAGGGGGGCTGGGGGGCTGGGTTTGACCTTCACCCATTTTCCGGTACTTAAGCAGTGACAAACCGACCGAAAGTCAAACGCCATTGAGTTTTTAATTTCAACGATGCTTTTCATCGCTTCCCTTCATCGCTATTTTCTGTTTTTGAATTTCTTTCTGCAATACGTCCGATTATGTTATGTTATGATGTTGTGCAACACTGCACACAGCTGAGTCCTTTTTGAGCTACCCGCAGCAGGTGGGCTGAGTTTAATTTTAGAAATGGCTACATCTATACATTGAGTAAGTAGGTAATACACGTATGCATATGTCAGTTTAATTTTGTGCGCAGGTTCTCGATAGTCCGGGGAGTATCCCCGGATAATAGCCATGGCAACTTGCAGCTGCAGGGTAAACGCTGCAGGGTAAACTTGTCCTTACAATTGCAACTGCAGCTGGACAAACAGGTTGCTGTCGCTCCTAGGGGTACAGTTGTGTTGGGAGATTTTTGCTTTTGCTTGACGCTCTTGTCATTTTACCTCTGCCCACCATTGGAAATAGTTACATATTCATCATTGTGTTAGTTCAATAAATTTTTAATAAAGAAATTGATTGTATATACAATTCAATTACAGAAGTAAAAAAGCAAATAAAAAAAGATTTAATAAACATGTTTAGTGATAAAATAATTAAATTAAAGTAACGATATTAAAATTAAAAAATGCTGTACAAAAGTATTCAACTTTTTAACTGTTTCCAAATCAACTCAACATCAACCATAACATCAGGATGTACGAACCGAGATATGAATCGTGTACATTCACAAAATGTTTAATTTTTATCCATCCGTATCTCTGAAACTTTAATATTATCAAATCTTATAGCTTTGATATTTGAATAGTTTTTTTCGCTTGCCCTTAAATTGAGGTCTTTAATATCAACTATGAAAGATGTAAGTTAGCTGTAGGAGTGATGATGCTACCAGTACAATTTATCTTAAATTCCATTATATTATAAATGTTGTATCTTTTTTTGAGTGACTGTCAAATTACTGATTTTAACTATTTATTAATTTTGCTTTGCATATGTTAATTTTTAGTTAGCATTTAATTAGAGTGAATGGTTTATTATTTCTGGAAATATACTAGTACAGTCCAACTTATATAACAGCAATATTCTATAAATAAAAAATAATCGATTTGCAGTTTATAGTGAGGATTCTTTACAATTTAACTTCTGAGACTTGAAATTCCATAACAAAAATCTTGATGTTGTCTTTATTTGATAGAAAAATTATTGTTTTTTTTATGCGCTGATTTCAAACCCATTTTGGACATTATTATGTTTTTAATAGCCATCCAATCTTCTAAATGCTGCTCTATTTTCTGTATATATATATGTATTTCCATCACAATTTTCGACAATTAAAAATATTGCTGAAGAAGCGCCCAAAAGCAGACAATGTAAATGCGCCCTTCCATTTGTGGCTTAATTTACTGGCAAAGTGAATTAAATTTTGAGCACGCCTCCTTTTGGCCCACATTATCACATCACGCATACACAGAGGCAAACACAAACATCAATAACAACAACAATTTTAAAGTTAAATCTGGCTGACAGCTGTTACATGGAAATGAGATGCCAAATTCAGCCAAGGCTAAATTTTCACTTGGGTCGCAGCATTTTGTTGTTATATTCTTTTTTTGTGCGTTTGCAAGTTATTGAACCTGTAAAAAGTTTTTAATTAAAATTCAAATGAGACAAATTAAACTCGTTTTTTGTGTTGGCCCCCTAAACAAATGGAAATACACGTACAGTGTTGGTGTTGGTGTTGTTGAGTACAGTGGGTGTGGCAGAGGCTGGAACAACAGAACAATTCGCATAAAGTGCGTACGGAACGTGCGTTAAATTTTAATTGATTTTTCCCAACAAATGTAGAGGAGTTACACACACACACACAAACACATTGTTACATATATGTACATGTAGGTGTGTGTATATATATGTATATATATATATATATGTACCTGCTTATGCGATGCCAAATGTGGAGTACAGCAGCAGCATCCGATACACACACACACACAGACACACAGAGAAACTCACACAGCAATATATACGCTTCATGGAGTGCGTTAAAGCGAAATGGCAGACAGTCAGGCGTGCGAATAAACGAATACATACAAACGCACACACACACACATTGAACACACAAAATCAACGAAGATGCGAAACGAACGAAACACGAGACTCGAACTCGGACTCGAACTCGGAATTGGCGCTCGGGTTGTGTACATGAATGAGCAGGCTTGTGGTGTGAGGCAGGCGGGTGGGCTGAAGTGGGAGGGAGGGTGGTAGGGATGGGAGGGATGCTGGTGAAAGGACGATTCAAGGAGCCAACGAAAAACATTTTATAACGTTCTCGTTGCTGTTGTTGTTGCTGTTGTTCGTAGGCTGTTTATTGCTTGCTTGTTGTTTTTGTTGTTCTCGTTGATGATGTTTTTGTGTTGTGTGCTGTGTGTATCTGTATCTGTGTCTGTGTCTGTATCTGTATTTGTATCTATAACTGTGTGCTGTTTTATGTAGCATAGCATTTATCGATTTATTTTGACTTCTACATACAAGCGTATTATTTAATATAAAAACAAGGATAACAAGAGCATGGCAAAGTACAAAAATGGGAATGGGCTAAAAAACAAATGGAGTGCGGAAGGAGGGGGTGAATCGAAAGGGAGTGGGAAAAAACTTTAGGGCGCTTTTGGGTTCAGCAGCCACAACTTTTGCGCATAATGCGCCAATTTTAACAACGACCTAAAGTCAAATTGACTAAAACGCATTGAAAACTTAAGTAATTTCCCCAGTTATTTTGTTTTTAGCTTCTTTTTTTTTGTGTTAAGCTTCTAAACAAAATATTGCTTGAAGCGAGCGCTTTTCCTTCAATTTTCTTTCGTCTTCACTTTGTGTCCAGCGTGTTGTTGCAGCTGTCTTCATGACGTTAAAGTTTGTTTTTGGCCAAGTACAAAAATGTGTTTTATATTGTAATAACGAGGAAAATGCAGTGAAGTCGAAATGTGGCAAGCGAAGGCACTAAAAGAAAATTCATAAACTGCCTAATGAAGCAAAGCAATTACATAACGCAAGCGAACACAACAAATTCGAGTGGAAACCGATAAAAGCATTCACAATTGTGGCAATTTATTTTTTGTAAAACTGAGTGAAAACAAAAAAAGAAAAACAAACTGAAAATTGCAGATTTAAAGTGTATACTTCTTTCATACAGCAAATTTGTTAAATACATATTTTCGAAATTCTATTTCTGCAGGTAGCTGTTAAATACTTATAATCCAAAATGCGTGTCAAGCCGTCCTCTTTATAAACAAAATATCATAAAATATGTAACTAAAACTTAAACGAATACTTTTTCAACAATAATTGTTTTTAATGCTCATATACCTTAATAAATAACTTCATATACATAATATACACTAAATGCGAGTACAATAACTAAATAAGAGGCGTAACTTGCCTCTCGCTAACCGAGTGAGAACCAAGATGATGGTAGCCCTATCTTTGGCCCACCTTTTGCGCGCGCGTGTGAAATAAAAAGAAAATACAAAACACCAAAAAAAAAAAAAAAAAAAAATAAGAAAATAATTAAAAAGAAAAGAATAAAGAAAATCATATGAATAACCACAGACACACTGAGCAAAGCAAAGCAGATAAACAAAAAAATAAATATAAATAAAAATAAAAAGAAAAAAACGAAATTAGTGAAAAGTATTAAAACGAATTATAATAACATCATCAGCAGCAATAACAACACCAACTACAATAACTAAAACAACAAAAGCATAAGCATAAGTGAGAGCAGCGAGAGCCGTGGAAAATCAACTCAATGTCAAAGTGGACGCCGGATATAGAAATGCTCATCATCTAGTTATTGTATACATACAATCACAAACATACATATATGTATATTCATGTGTGTATATAGCGTATAAAAAGCAATAGCCGTGGATTAGAGAACCATCGCTGCCACTTGCCGTTTACCGTTTACCGTTTGCTGTTGCTAACGACAATCAACATCTAGGAAATTCATCATACGCACTGTGGGACACGACACAAGCAAATGCATTACCTGATTGAGAGGTAAGCGCACAAATTAATGCAAGCGCAGCATTATTGTTAGTTTTTTTTTATATATGTTTTTTGCTTATGATTTTTGAAAGACACGTTTTCAGTTTCCTTCAATACTAACAAGTGAAAATGATTGTAAATGTAAATTAAGTGTTATTAACAAGTACGTCGCCTATTGTGCTCCGATGTCTTGTTGTTTCGGCATTGTTCTTGATAAACTGGCGTGTGTGTGTGAGTGATATACTTAATACAATTATTATGTATATGGCTGATATTAACAATAAAAAAACTTTAATGATGTGCTGACAAAGACAACACACACATAATCACATCACCTCACTCACTTACTCATAAATGTGATGGCTATCATAAAAAATATATCTATATAAAATCCATAATAACATGGCTGAGCATGCTGACAGAATTATATTTAAATCAACAATTTCGAATTGCATTTTGATTAATTATTGTGCAGCATAATTCGTATTTAAAAATTAATTAATGGCTGTTAAATACGTTAAACCTACGTAGTAATTCAAATTTCGAATTGTATACACATAATCTTTCAATAATACAAATTATTTCACTTTAAATGTATTTTTAATATTTATGTTTTCTGCCAAGTGCAATTTCTGTGATAGTTTAAATTTCTGTTATGATGACAATATTATATTAAAGGCACACAAATAATATTACTGTAAGTACTTAAATAAATGTCCAAATTTGCAGTCACTTTACATTTAAGCTGTCAAATCTTAGATTAATGTATACAATAATCAGCTCGGAGCCTTGAATTTGGTCTTTCATTTGACGCCAAGAAGCATCGAGTCATTTTTATGAATCTGTCAGATTTATGACTAAAGCTAAATAATAGACAGTTGACGTCACTGAAAAGATGGAATTTCTAAATGAATATTTATTTTATTTTTACGTGTTGAGGATTTTTTTTTTTTTTTTTAGCCATATTACGTATGCGGTAACACTTTTATTTGCCGCCCAAAACACACGTTGCCAAAAAGATTGTTTGTGTGTGAAAAAAAAAATAAAGCATTATATGATACGTCCATTCTATATGACTTATAGAGCGTGCTGTTCTGATCTATTGCTGATAAAGTGAAAGTCAAGTTATGTTAGAAATGCAATTATTCATGACTGGCGTAAAGAAAACAAACAACAACAACAACAAAAACATAACAACATGAACAACAACACAAATTTCAGTGGAACAAGTAAACACTGGGAATGGCATTGGAAATATTTCAAATCGTATCCATTAGATTTTTTTTTCTTTTTTGCTGGTGTTTTTGGCTTTTTGTCTCCGCGTCTGGCATCTCGACGGGATAGCGAGACCCGTCGCTTGTCTGTCAGCGTTAGCTGCTTGATGAACTATTAATTTCTCCTCGCTGCGCCACAAATTTATTTCGAGCAACTGCGGCACGTGTGGCGGCAACATCTCATCTCAAATATGGCAGCTTAGGGCACAATCGTAAACATTTTCAAATACTATAAAATTCGGTGGGCAAGTGACAAATTTGTGCGGTTTACAGCTACTAAAAATGGTAGAAACCGATCGAATTCATTATACCCTAAGATTAAGTATTCGTTTTAGGATCTTAGGCCAAGGATAATAAATTTATCAAATTATTCGTAAGAATAACATTTCTCTGGAATATGTTACAGACCTTATATAAATATAAAAAGATGCAAAACATCAGCGAATAAAATTGTATTATGTTAGTGTCATATGTGTATAATGAAAAAAAAGTGGAAAAGTCTATAGTCGAGATTCCGACCATAGGATACCCGTTACTTGTTTTAATATATTTAAAAAAATGTGGGTGTGGTGGTTTTTCGCGATTTGCGAGTGCGGAAAAGGATGTGGCTTTAATTTGAAACAAACTTGATCTGCGTGGGGTATATAGAACTCTTTGAGTGAAAGTTTGGTATTTCTATCTCTTCTGGTCTCTGAGATTCTTTTGTACATACAGACGGACAGACAGCCAGACGGACAGACACAAATGGCTATATCGACTCGGCTATTGATGCTGATCAAGAATATATATACTTTATAGGGTCAGAGGTACCTCCTTCTCCCTGTTACATTAATTCCAACGAACACAATATACCCTTTTACTTATCTTTTAAGTAACGGGTATAACAAAGAACACTGAAGAGAATTGTGTAATGAACATAAAAGCAACGGTCCTATATCATTATGTATTTAATTGCGGAAAATTTCTAATTTGTACATAAATTCTCAAAATTCTTAGCTAACAATAGAAATGTACTTTTTTATAGGATAGCGTATGTGTCAGCGGATTACAATGTTGTCGTTTCGGGGGTAATTAAAATTCAAATAGACTCTGGCTGTTGTCTTGATGTCCCTGCAGCATTCTTAGCCCATAGTCTGACCGAATTGTAGGCTTGCCATAGGCACTGGCAATAATACATAATTGGTAGGCGTCTGGCGGGCCGGCAGTTTGTACAGACAGCGACAGGTGGTCGGTCGGTGATCGACTGCAGTGGCAGAGAGAGAGAGCGAGAGAGAGAGATAAGTGTAGAGCTGATCAGTTGCCCTTTCTTATGCCCGCTTGCTTCTCTGCCGTTGGCGAGGAGCGGATCATGTCCATTAGCTGATTTAATGAAATCGTAAATCAAATGAACGGATTGCTAAAAATATACGCGCGCGTATTTTATGTTTTTTGAAGTGGAACTTATGCCACAGCAACGAGTACAACAACAGCAACACTCACAGCAATAGCAACAACCACAGCAATAGCAACAGCCGCCCAACAATAGATGAAACGTGGATGATTGTGCCAAAACAATCTCAGCCTGCCGACTGCAAGCACATGTGCCTGTATGTCTCAGTATCGGTGTATCTAACATATAGATATACATATGTATGTATGTATGTATATCTATTCCTCCTTCTAATGATGAGCACATGTAATGTTTTGTATTGCAAAACTCGGCGTTTCATTTCGACATTTCATGCAGTGAATAATGCATACTTCTGCATGATATTTTTGGTCGATTTTGGTCTGCACGAGTACTCGTACTTCCCTTTTCATGTATTTTTTTGCTATTTGCTATTTGCTTTTTCTTTTGCATTTCAGCTTTTGGTTTTCGGTTTTCAGTTTTGGCAAGAGTGCCGCCATTGTCGCTGTTGTCTGTGACTTACAAGGCGTATCTTGGCCAAGATTTTGCTTTGGCTGGCCGGCGTTACAATTATTTTTGTTGGGCGTCTCTGTCTGGCATGATCATGAGCATCGGGTGCATCGTTATGCATCTTTATTTAATTAAAATGTGTTTTACATGCTCTATTGTGACTATGCCGAAGGCGTCTCCTCACGACGGGTAGTGATTTATGTTTGTCGTTATGCCTTCAGTCACCATCATTCTCATCAGCTCTCGTCATCCTCATCATTCTCATCATCATCCTCCTGATTATCATCATCGGCATCCGTGTCAACCCTAAGCAGCTTGGTTTCGGCATGCAAAACACGTCCCAAGTAGCAGATTCTATTTGCAATAGACGAACAAGTTTTACCTTCACCATCTCTCATTATTATTTATTGTTTGCATTAGTCAAGTTTTCTATAGTGTTTTCTATTGTTGTGACTAATTTTTTTTATTTTGTTTTTGATTTTATTTATTTGGCGAGCGTTTCAAATTTGATTTGACTTTATTGCCAACAGGTTTTGTCTCTGTCTCTTGCGTTCGAAATGCCAAAATAAAATTAATTTTCACTTACTGTGCCAGAAACTTATCCTTTATATATTTAGAAAAACATGTGTATCCGCAAGATACAATACAATAGCTCGTTGCACTTTGCTTGTCCGCGCGCTAACATTCCTCATGCCCCATGCCTCGTGCCACGCCCAGCATAAAACTTGGTGAATTTATTTTACGCCATACTACAAATACTTTTAATTTTTGACGCTTTTTTGGATGACAACAATAGAAAATTATCTTTAATATAAACTGAATTAGAAGTCATTCAGTTAGCACCTTATATAATATTTATAAGAAAATACAGCTATATATATTGCTGGGATTTTATTCTATTTTTGCCATGTGGGTTATAACATGACATGTGGGACAGTATTTACATATTTAAATGCTTATAAATTTCAATTAGGCACAAAATTAGTTAACATTGTTCTTAATTAAAGTTTGCGAATAATAAATAATTGAATTTTATTTCTTTATTCTAATGTCTGAGTTACCATACTAATTATTCTCCCATTAGTACTTTACTATATATTTATTTAATATGCATAAAATGTCTAATGTTTTATGTGCAGGGTATGCCACAGTCGAGTGGCATCAAAGCCACCACACACTCTCTGCTGACTATTAACCCAATTCTCCGGTAGCTCAAAGGCAACTGCAACTTTCAAAAGCCACTTAAGTATTATATGCTATAAAAGCTATTTATAATGCAAAAGTCAGCCCATTTTTTATACATATGTGGGATGGTAAAGAACTTTGAAAAGGGAGGCGAGACTCTTATTAGTCAAAGTGTTTTGTTAATTATTTATATATTCGTTTCAAATGCACTGTTTAATCACAGGTGGTCTCCTATATATTTACTTATAGAAGTAATACCACCTACACGTGTGGCAATTAACACCCGTTGTGCGTGCAGCTGTTTTATAGACCCTAAAGGAGAAATTGAAGTGCGTATTATTGAATAATCGAGGTCGGAAATTGTCCATTTGGGAAATTAAATTGCCAGCTCATGCTCTGCAAATAAACAACAGCAAATCGTATGGCGAAAAATTATTGACGCAGCTTGCCGATATTACGAAAATACTAAGCAGTCTATTAGGCTCGATTGGCGCTTGTTTGTTTAGATTCGATACACGCGAAAGATTTTAATTGGATTTTGATATGAGAGACGTCTGCCGACAACCGACCGACCGACCGCCGGTTTCCATATACTCTTGGTATTTTACACGGCTGCAAAATGTATTTTTAGCTTGTGGTCTAACATTGAAAATATATGCGTACTCGTATATGCATAAATATACTTGAACTTATATATTTACGCTAGCCATCTAATTTTGTCCATAGTTTGTGCTATGAAACACACAAAGACACGATATCCACAGTAAGGCGACAGTTCGCAGCTGTTCGTTTGATCAACGGGGCGTATACGCGTTGCCTTTGATTGGATGAACTTATAAACACGGCAATGTTTTAATTAACTTTTACCGCGAATCAATAGATGAAATGCCCAATTGTCTGTTCGAAATAATATGAAAACAGGAAATACATCAACATTATCAAATATCACATTAAAATAATGATACGGCTTTCTTATATTCTAATAAATTCCACAAAATACCTCAACAATTTTTACCCACATTTGGAAAAATTAGCATAAGCCTCACTTTGTCATTATTAAATCATTTTCTTAAATAAGTTTGAGTTTAATTCTCGCCATCAGAAATATTCTAAAAATTTTAAGATGTTGTTTTCAACAAACACTTTTTATGTTTAGATATACTATGTATATAAAGTATTCAAAAGACGTTGAGGTTATCATGGAATTCTTGTGGTACCGATGATTTCTTTGTTTTGCATGCATTTGTTGTTGTCTTCTTTGTTGTTGTAGCTGTTGTTGTGGTTGTTGTTGTTGTTGTTGATTTTAGTGCTCCTGCTGCTGCTGTTATTTCGCCCCACGGCTCTCTTTATTGCTGTGTTTTAGTGGGCGCCTTGCCAAAGCATTTTCTGAAACAAATTGTCGTCGCGCTCGACAACATTCCGCGTGTTTACGCCTTACTACCGTCCTGGCATCAACGACGACCCAGTGTGACACACTGTGCCAGTGTACCACTGTGCAATGTACATACATACGAGTCTCTTACTTGTATGATTGTATATATAATATATATTTAATTAAAAAGCAACGACCGCATGAACAGATACTCAGATACTTTGACTTGGCCGTCACATTTGTCGCTAAGATATCGCAGCTACTTTGAGAACTTAACATGTGTCACGAAAGCAAAAGTGTCTGATGGACTTTGTATCTGTTTGCCTATCAGATTATGAGTGCAGCTGTATCTTTAAAAGTGTCAATGATTCTGATGTAAAATTAAGATTGTGAACCTTATGAATTAAGCCAAAGTCAAATCCCGAAAAACGATCAATAAGCTGGCTATTCTAAACTGCAAGAGACCCTGTTATTCTAATATGAATTCATAAAAGTGAGCTTAATTTAAATTGGCTTAAATGTGTTTTTTTTGTGTTTACTTATTTTAAAAGCTGAAATATATAAAGTTGTACGTGATACATTTTTGAAAATTCTTTTGAAGTTAATAGTTCATTATACAGTGTACAATTAAGGGTACAGGGTATAAATGATATGTGTGCTATTTTAATTATTGCACCCATGTATGTTTATGTATCTGTGTAACTTGTTTCGCATGTTCGTCAAATCTTTTTGTTCAATTAATATAAAAATAAAACTATAGAGACTTGCAATTAAATAACTTAGGCAAAAATACTCAAGCATACACGTATATATATATTTGAGAAGCGAGAACTACACGTATTGTGTACAAAAATAAATAATGAGAGACATAGCCAACTGAGAAATTACAAAACTAAATCGAAAAGCAGACACCGAGACGTTGTCGGCGTTGACGACGAAGATAACAACGACAACGAAACTGTCGGTTGAATGCTTTGAATAAAAATTCAGTAAAAAATACTTTCGTTTTCAGAGGCGTCATAAAGAAAAGTTAGCCATTTTCAATGTCACACGGTTTAGTTAGTGCTAATATTCCACTAACATCAAATGCTCAGCCATGCCAAATGCCACACAATTCTCAACAATATGTTAGCCATTCAGTCACTCAATCAGCCAGTCAATCAGTCAATCAATCAGTCAGTCAGTCAATCATGCAATCAGTCTGTCATCACAGTGATCGGAGAATACTCAATCCCGTATCCGAATCCCAATATTAACCTGTTAAACAATCTCAATCTCTCTCATACTTTTTGATTGTGTTGATTGTCGAGTTTATCTCGATTTTCACACACTTTAACCGCTTGACATCGACGTCGTTTGTCCATGTGAATGTCTTTATTTCCCTTTCTTTTATGATCAATATATCTAACATTTTTTGTCTTTCTTTAATGCGCACATTTTTATGCATCAAATTTGGTTTTGTTATCTTTCTTTAATTTCTATATTATTATGTTTTTTTTTTATTTTTAATTTTATTTTGAATGTCGCCAAACGGAAACGAGAAGCAACAAGAAAGAAGAAAGAAAAACGGAATCGAATATGTTCTATCATACAAAACCTTTTTGCAGATTTTTGATTTTGTATCCCCATCATCACCACCACCACCACTACAACAACAACAACAACAACAACTACAACAACTACAACAACAATAACAAGAACAAGCACCAACAAGAACAAGAACAACAAGAATATCAACTGCGTCAAGTGCGACGATGGCTGCCATAAACACGGTAAGTACGCGAATAACGAACAACGCCAACAACAACAACAGCAACTACAGCAATGCAAGTGTCTGTGTGTGTGTGCAATCATTCATAAGGCACAATAATTTATATATACACTAAAACATATATATGGCTGGCAATTCAACTCAAATAGCATTTATTTATATAATCAAATTGGTCATCATTGGGTATGAGCAATATTAAGCATACGCCACGATAGCCCATAGACATAAACATTCGAGTACAGTACATAATGTTCACTGCATAAATAATCAACAAAACGGATATAAATTAAATAAAAGCTAATCAAATATTAAATATCTAATAATACGCATTCGCAGTGTTAAACATTGAGTAATCTGCGTCCAAATACAGAATAAATTCAACAGTTGAAAGGCAAAAAAGAGAAGATATTTAAAAAAAAGGCATTTCCCAATTTGTATAAACATAAAGGCATTGACTTGGTTGATGTATCGCTTATGCTTATTGATGACGATGTTGTTGTCGAGCAAGCCTTTGCCTTGGCATGGATGCTATAGGGGGCGCCTGAACATGTGTTTTAGCTCATTTTACTAATAAGCAAAAGCCGATGACAAATTGCCGCCGTTACGTATTCAATTTGATGTTGACACGAACTAAACAATTATATGAATATCTTTCAACGAGTTTTATGAAAATTTATACCTACCATATTGTACTACTTGTAGAAGTAGAATGCTGCTCGAATATGCCCAAGTATCTTATGAATAGAATGACCACACATTCCGTAGATTGCATATATTGTGATTCCCTGCGCCCATTGAATATGTGGGAAATGTGTGAAGTCAAATTGAAAAAGTAGTCGACTTACTTTAGTCCAGATGATGCAAAAAAAAATTTTGAATCTCCCAACTAATATTGATAAAACGATACATTTTATTTTATTCGTTTATATTTAATATGCAATCCCACAATCTTAACAAGAACGTACGAATATGGGGATACATTTCACGGTATCTGAACGGGTATCTCGCTGTTGAGCACACTCAAGTAAAGTGTTAAAGCGTAAAATAGCTTCTTTCATTTTTTACGCCACAGCATCAGAGGCTTCTATCTTTTTTTTTATTATTTGGAGTGACATTGACATTTGATTGGCACATGAATCACGCTGTAAAAATACACACGCACTCACCTACATTCCTCCCTTAAGAACTCAGGTAAAAATTGGGAAGGCCCGCATCATGTAGTAACAGGATGTGCCGTCATGTCTGGTCGTGTGTGGTGGTGCTTCCCCTGCTGTGGTGTGACAGCTGACATGTTAGCCAAGATTTTTATCAGCCTGCTTTTGCGCATACTATCAGCCTCAGTCTTGCTCAACAACAATAAATAATTATTTAATTTACCGTTTGAATAATTTACGATACGTGGCATTAAAGACGAAATTATCGAAAAAGCCTTTGGGTTTTGTTTACATTACCAGTATGTTTCCATGTGATTTATGCTCATAACATTCGCAACATTTTAACGGTGTTCGAGCTTAAACATTTAAGAATATGTTATACTTGTGTGCATGACATGAAGATACCCATACAAAATCTAAGAGAAATTTAAATAAGGTCAGATTTTTTTTCGGTACTGATCGGGCTATCTATACATTTTTTTTTATGCTCCTGAAACTAGGACTTTTTTCAAACAGAATAAATTTTAATACCTTTAAAATATTTTTATTAAAAATATTAATGGGTGGAGAACAGTATTGATTTTATGAAGGTCAATGCGATTACAGGATATGTAGCTCATTATAATCTTCTGTGTACTTTACTTTACATAGTACTTTATTTATTTACAATTATTGGAAACAGAAGGCTATCAAAACATATCGAGATTTTGTACGTAAATGGAATATCAATTAAAAGAACTCATTGGGCTCATATATATTTAATTTTAACTTAAAATAAACAAAGCAATAACATAACACATAACACAGGTGCTTTCATTATTAGACCGAACAGACCGTTCGTCAGATAGGTCGAAAGTCCATTAGCCAGACCAGTGGCCACTTGGTCACTTGGCCACTTGTGGCTGTTGGTCCATTAGAAATGGCCAGATCTAGACGGCTTTTCATTTACGGTGCTGCGCTGTTTATCTTGCACACAAACAGAACAATAAAATTTTTGTTGTTTATTTATGCAACAGACGAAATTTTATGCGGCCAAAGAAAGCATTTAATTTATGCGAATGTCTTCGTTGTAGTTTTCATTGTGGCAAACGTCGCAGGCACTTCTGGATATTCCGAGTTTTTGTTTTTGCCTTTCATTTATTTACTCTTGTTTTGCGGTTACGCTAACGGGCAATTGCAGGCCACATTAAATGGGCATTTGTTGCGGTTTATAAAGCTTTAATAGCCCCATCCCCTATCCACCATCCCCCATTACTCCTATACTCGATATACCCAAATATATGGCATAATAAACCTAAACTAGCCCAGTGTGTTCGTCGAGTCATCGTTTTATTACATTTAAATGAATATGCATATATGCAGACGGTGTCAACATATCAAAAGGCTGCCTAAAAATACCTCATTGTTCTATATAGACAGACACAATAAATACTATGCGAATTGAGTGCCAAATTTATGTGAGTATAGGACTTATTATCATGGTTGCCACTTGAATAAATTTGTTTTCTATAATTATATACATTTGCACTAAATTAAAATAAAACAAGTGGGAAAGGCTAAAGTCGAGATCCCGACCATAGGATACCCGTTACTTATTTCAATATATAGTATACAAAAGTAAACTGTATTGAAATAATGTTATTAATAACTTTGGTTAGCTATTACTCCCGTTCTAATTGTCCGATCTTACTGCGGTTAAATGAGATTATAAATAATATTAATAGATGATGTTGATTACCATAAGAACGGTATTATCTTAAATCTTAAATAATATATTATATTAAATTTAAAACAAACTTGATTTGCGTGGTGTCTATAGAAATCTGAGTGTCGATTTTGGTTACTCTATCTCTTTTAGTCTCTGAGATCCTTTTCTTTTTACAAACGAATAGTAGGTTTTTCGCGATATGCGGTGGCGGAAGAGGGTGTGTTAAAAATTTAAAACAACCCTTTTACTTTTTTTTTTAAGTAACGGGTATAATAAGAAATGGAAAGACAACAAAGTATCTTTACAGTATATCACAATTGCAAAAAGATGTGGCAACCCTGCTTGTAATACACTGAGAACGTTGCCAATTGTTGTTAAGGCGCTTGCTTGGCGTATGCTTGACTTCCGCGCTTACTCAAAAGAAAATGGCTCAGAGTGAAATGCATTTAAATTCAATTAATTATGCGTCGCGTCTTCCATTAAGGCGACGAGGCGACAGTTGCCGAGCATTATCAATAATCTAGAAATAATCCAAGTTGACAGCCGCGCAGTCGTTGGCAGTCTTGCTTTTTGGCAGCCATTTAGAAAGTACATGACAACAATATTGTCTTTGTTCCAACACCAATGGCTGTTCTTAAACTTATGCTCTATACAATCAAGAATATACATTAGGGTGCATCGATTTGAATGGGCCAAACAAAATTTACAAATGGTACCCCATATTCGTAATCTTAGAATTGTCCGCAGATTACGAATATGAGGTACCATTTTTTTTTTTCAAAAAAATCGATCCACCCTAATATATATATATATTGTAGTCGTATTAGTAATATTTATGTAGTCATAATTAAGCAGCTTTTAGCCATTGCCCCTCTGTGTTTGCACCGCCCTCAGGTACCCAAAAGCATACACCTGCCATTGACGAGTCTCAGCACACCGCGTGTGTTGATGTGCAGCGCCTCCGTTGGCACCGAAGGTTCCGTGACACTGCAACTGAGAGATGCCAATGCCTTGGAGACTACGACACCAGCAGCGACAACAAAGACAACGGCAACAGCAGCAACACCAACAGCAGCAACAACATCCTCGTCGTCATCATTAACGTCGAGCAATCCAACAAATGGCGTCACACTGCTTGAGACATCATCAGTGTCAGCATTAGAGAATGCATTGACCATTGGCTATCCGGATCCGGATATGTTAGCAGATGTTTTGGGCACCATTCAGACAGCCTGTAAGTCGCTATTGAATACTGTAACTTACGAAAACTCATTTATCAAGTCTACTTTCATTATTATTATTATTATTTCATTATTTTGTAAAAGATCATGGAAAAGAAGACAAAAATTTTGACTTGTAAAGTTGTTAGGTCAAGGCTCTAAACAACTTCAAACATTCATAACTTTATGAAAACCGAATAGATTTTTAAGTGGAATGCTATTTTGATCATGGAATGGCCTCTTATTTCAATCTGCATTCAAATTTGATTAATTTCCTAAAAAAATATTTTTTCCTCTGGATTTAGACGTCAATTTTAATGCTAAGACAACAAATTAAATTTGATTCTAAAAAATTCAATTTTTTTGTAAAAAATCATGAAAAATTAAACAAAAATGTTGACTTATAAAGTTGCTAGGTCAAAGGTCTGACTAACTTCAAACATTCATAACTTTATGAAAACTGAATCGATTTTCGTGCGGAATGTCTTTTTGATCATGGTTTAGCCTCTAAAAAATTCTTTCGAAAATTCAAAATTTGTAATCACAGTTACTTTCTGTAATTAACAATATTTATATATAATTTAAACAGCTCTCAAAAACAAACACAGCAGCAACAGCAAAAGAAGCAGCAACAGCAACAGCAACAGTAGAAACAACAGCAGCAGCAGCAGCAACAGTGCACCAACAATTCTAAATACAAGCTCTGGCATTCATTTAAATAATCCGAATAAGATTACGATAACGCGTCGAAGTTCGACCAACAAGATCAGTGTACAGACGGTGAGCACGTCGACAAACACAACCATTAGCAGTATTAGCGGCAACAAAACCAACTACATTAAGAACTGTCTAATACGCAGCAGCAGCTGCAGCAACACTGCCACCAATGTCACGACGCTGGCGCAGATTATGAGCAACAGCAGCACCAGCAGCGCTGCCAGTTTACTCAGTCAGCATAACAATAATAGCAATTGCAGCAACAGCAGTAACTTTAGCAACGCCTCATCCGTTGGCAGCAGCATTAGCATTGGCAGCAGCACCAACTGCAGCAACAGTAGCAGCAACAGCAGCACCAATAGCAACAGCAACAGCAACGATAGCAACAGCAGCAGTGGTCACAGTTTAAGTTTCAAGAGCAACGGTCGAAATGTTCCTGGCGTAGTTACAACAGCAGCATCCACAAACACCACAGCAACCGGCATTGGCATCGTCACCGTCGACACTGCGCCCCGAAAGAGTCGTCCCAAGCTATCGTCGCCAACACGCCACGGACCGCAGCAGTGTCAGGTGAGCACTCGATGGCATTATGCAACTTAATCCCTGATTTATTGCGTCCGTTGCCAAAGACGATTTCTTCTTTTCCACATTTATAAACAGACATTAGGGTTCTCCATGGGACATTTCTGAAAATAAAACTCTGCCTATTTGTTAAATATAACAAACTACATTAATATTATAAATAGATTGAAATAGTTTAGATCCCAAAAAAGATACGGTTTACCCTATTGTCGGAATTATAGATAAAATAAGATACAAAATACTTTTAAATTTTATTCCTTTTAATTCACCTGAAAATACAAAGGAAAATTTAAGGTTCTAAAATATTTATATTTATTCTTTTTAAAATTTGCAATATTAATCATCAATTTGCTCAGGGGTATTCAATTTAAAAATCCATATGAAAATAATATATTCAATTTGAGGCTATTATCGGCTTCTATCGGCTTAAAGAGTTTTTTTTAAGGTGCTAAAATTGCATGAGATCTAGAATACTATAAAAATTAGCCACACCAGAGTGTCGCGTCCGTGTTCATGTCCAACATGTTGTATATATTTATGTATATATGCATGTAGAGAAGCGTAATTAGCGTACATTTATGTTGTATTACGTATACGCAACGTGGCTCATTAAAATTTCCAAATCGACAGTTGTGGCATTTGGCTTTGGCTTTGGACGTTTTGCGTTGTGCACGGCAATCGAGGTCCAAATGCGATGCTAATTACATTTCACTTGCTTTCTTGATGTACTTTTTATAGATTTGTAGCAAGATCTTTGGAAATGCCTCGGCGCTGGCCAAGCACAAACTGACGCACAGCGACGAACGGAAATATATTTGTGCGCTCTGCTCGAAGGCATTCAAGCGGCAAGATCACTTGTAAGTTAATGAAGCGTTGCAGTAATCCACAGCGTCACTCCACTGTACCACTGCACCACTGATCCACTGATCCACTTATTTATCCTCCATAGAAACGGACACATGATGACGCATCGCAACAAGAAGCCTTACGAGTGTAAGGCCGATGGCTGTGGCAAGTCGTATTGTGATGCACGCTCTCTGCGCCGCCACTCGGAGAATCACCACGGAGGCGTGGCAACGCCCACCAACAACTCACTCTCGCCCGCAGCCAACACAAGTTGCGGCAACAGCAGCAGCAGCACTGGCAGCAACGGCAGCAACATTGGTGTTGGTGTCGGAGTCGCCAGCAATTCGTTGAGTCTGTCGCCGGCAACGGCTAGCGGGGATGCCAGCTCACCGGATGGGGCAACCTGTATACGCACCTACATCTCCACAGGCAGCTCTGTGGTGGATGCGGCCACAGGAATCGCGCTGTCCGAGGAGCAAATCAAGGCCATGAACTTGCCCATCAAGACGGGAGTCACACTGCTGTCGCCAACGACATCGACATCCTCCAATGCCTCATCCACAGCATCATCCACTTCGTGCTCCTCCTCGTCCGTTGGTGGCTGCAGCAATGGCAACAATAACAACCACATTGGCAACACTCTTATGTCCAGTTCACCGACTATAACACTCAGCGATGGGACCATGTTGGAGGGCGAGGGCTTAACACGGGAGCAGCTCGATCTCATCAGCAAGATCATGCAGCAGACGAAACAGACGAGCGCCCAGGTCACAGTCTCCTCACCCACCAGCGTCAGCTCCTACAAGATCAACACGGAGACGGCTCCAGTGCAAAGTCGGCCTCGCACTTGGAACATGCAATTGGTGAGGAAGGTAGAGACGCTCTACTCCCATGATTAACTTATATCTGATCCTTTTGTTGTCCTCAGCTGAATAATGCACAGAATGTGACCGTTACCGTCGAGGATGGCACCGAACTGGTTGCCTCCGCCACGAGCTCACCCGACGACGTCAAGGAGGATGAGCTGAGTCAACAAATTGTGGCTGCCATTAATCCCCACCTGCTCAACATTGTGAAGATCGACAAGCCAGTTGAGTGCAATCTTTGTCACCGTAAGTTCAAAAATATACCCGCCCTCAATGGGCATATGCGTCTCCATGGTGGTTACTTCAAGAAGGATCCGGAAACCAAGCGCAACGAGAAGAAGGATGCAAGTGGACCGCCCTTGCAGACAGCCAGCATCGGTGTCCGTGCCCTCATCGAGGAGAAGATCATCAGCAAACGCAAGGACATCAATAAGGTAATTTTTAAGACTTATTATATTCTCGTATTCCCTTTTATACTCGTATATTACAATTAACATAGTAAATATTCAAAATATTTTAAATTTATTACAAAAAAAGTTATTTTTTGTTAAAATTCGATTTAGATGGTAAGGGTACCAAAGTGAAACTTTGCAACGTCATAACTTTGTCAAAAAAGAACCGATTTTCAATCGGAATGTCATTTTGATCATGGTTTAGCCTCTTAATTTATTCTGCATTCAAATATTATTAATTTTTTAAAAAAAAGTTATTTTTTGTTAAAATTCGATTTTGATGGTAAGGGTACCCCCTTTGAAAATTTTAAAATTGAAAATTGTAAATCTCAAGTTTTTGCTTTTAATCAACTCCTTATATCATAATTAGTATAAAACCACACTTTAAACTTGATTCTGAAACCTTTAATTTTCTTGTCAAAAATCATGGGAAATTGAGTGAAAATTTTGACTTGTAAAGTTGCTGGGTGAAGTGTCTGACCAACTTCAAACGTTCATAACTTTGCCAATACAATACCGATTTTCAAGTGGAATGCCATTTTGATCATGGTTTCGCCTCTTAATTATTACTGCATTAAAATGTATGCCCTTTGTGGTAATTCTGTTGGTAATCCCTTTTCTGGTAAAAGTCGCCAATCTACTTAAAAAAACGTATAAGTGTGTATTGTCACATTTTTATTTAAGCTCAGAAATAATAGAATATTATTTTAAAGTAATTTGTTTTTAAATATGCAGCTATATAATCGATTAATGTTTGTTGCATCTTGCAGGGCGCGTTTGTGGTGCCTGCACCACCCGGCAGCTCAGTAAACAGCGGTGGTGCTGGCGGTGGTGGTGTGGGCAGTGGCGTTGGCAACCTGCGACGCTCCATCAGCGATTTGGAGAGCTTCCTCAATCCGAAGAGCAGTTTGAGCCAGGCACTAGCCACCAGTTGCAGCACGAGCACCACAACAGCAGTGTTGCCGGCGGCAACCACTATCAAGAGCAGCAATGGTCTGAGCATACAGCAAATTGGACTGCCCCAGAGCATTGAGATCTTCAGCGGTGGCCAGAGACAGCCCAAGACTTTGAGTCTGGGCAGTGGTGCCAACACGATAACCATAACCACCAACAATGTGCCTACCACAACCACCATGAGTGCTCTGACGGCACTTAAAGGTGGCAACGGCAACGGAAGCAGCAACAACAACAGCAGCAACAGCATCGGAGGCAGTGGCAATGGCAGTGTCGTCTCGCACCACGCGGATCCCAAGGACTCCACATTGATTGAGCTGCTGAAACGTGGCACACGGATTGCTGTGACCTCCAAGAAGACGCAGTTGCAGGCACAAACAAGTACAAACCTGTTGCTGAGCAATATGTCCGGCACGGAACTGACCACCATTGGTGGCAGTCTTCAAACGGGTCGACAGATCATCACCAACAACAATCGCACTGTCATCATACCCTCGGATGTGCATGTCGTGTCCACCAAGAGCAAGTTGATCTCTAACAGCTGCAACAACAGTAACAGCAACAACAACAATAGCAACAGCATCTCTTTGCCGGATGGCACACCCCTCTCCCTGACCATCGGCTCTAGTCAGGAGAGCCTCGGCGTCATTGGGGAATCCAGTGGCATGACGAGCGGAGGAGGTGGTGTCTATACGGTGACCTATACCAGCGATGCGGATGCATCTGATCTCTTCGACGATGCTGAGGTGTACAATGTCTCCGATACGGAGATGCTGCTGCAAACTGTGGACACCATGGAGCTGCTGAACGATGATGAGGACGAGGCACACAAAAGCGAACATTCCGATGACTTTGCCCTGCTCAGCTCCGAGACTGGCGGAGATCACACCCAGCTGATTAAATTGGAGCCAGATTCAGGGCAGAGCAGCATCAACAACAACAACATCAACATTAATCAGACAACGCCGTTGCCCACCTTCCAGCAATTCCATTCCAAGGAGCTCATCATGCAGAACAGCTCACAGATCCAGGCGATTGCCAACATGCGGGGAGGCAGCAGTTTGGGTGTCCTCGCCTCTCCCCTGCACTCACCCCTCGCCTATCCGACGCCGCCGTCCAGTCACGAGAATGTGGCACAGTCCTCACCCTTCATCGAGGATGCCGCTGCCCAGTTTGTGGACGCGAATCACACGTTCTTCGGCGACAAGACGGACTTCTCCCACGTCTACTTCAAGACAGACGAAAGCGATTCCATGCAGCAACAGCTCAGCGATAATGACAATGAGAAGATACTCAAATTGAAGTCCGTGCTGGAGGAGAGCAGCTTTGATCCGTCTATCAAGGTGGAGGATCTTCTCAATAGCAACGAGGATGATGCCGAGTGTGATCTGCGTGAATTTGCCGAGACAAATCTGTCGTTTCTCGATGAGGATCAGGAGTTTCTCAACGATTCACGCAACGCCACATCGCCGCTCTCCGAGTCCTTCTTCACCAGCGGCATTGGCTCCGCCGAGGATGTGAAGCAGGTGCTACGCGAGGTGCTGCCCGATGAGAATATGCAGTTGCAGCTGAGCAGCGAGCAGCAGGGCGAGAATATCATAGATCTCTACTATCTGCCGGGACTGGGATTGCAGTCACAAATGATGCCCAACTCGGATGATCCGTTGTTGTCGTCGTCGCCACGGGAATTTGGCCAACAGCGTCAGGTGTTGCATGCAACAACATCGTCTGCAGTTCAGGCCATGGAGCCGACAGTTCTCTACGAGCAACAATCAACGCAGCAGCAGCAACAACAACAACAACAACAACAACAACAGCAACTGCAACAACAGTTGCTGCCACAAGCTGCAATGCAACCCGAGCAACAGCAACCGCAACAACAGCCACGGCAACAACAGACGGAGTTCATGTTGCCAACCTACACTCCGGTGTCGTGTCAGACACAATATCTGGACAACAATCAGCAGTCGATGACGTTGCAGCCACTGAATAGCCTGTTGCAGCCATTACTTTATGCCACAGCTGGCAACAACGGCAACAATAACAACAACAACGCTGGCAACTCGAGTGAGAAACATGAGTTCACCACACTGCTCAGCACTCATGCCGGGGGGCATGCCACAGTGCTTGATGCAAGTCTGCTCTTTGCCTGCAGCGACAGTGGCAACAAGCAACAAGTGATTGCCACCGCGTTGCCAACAGCAGCAGCAGCAGCAGTGCCACCGCCAGTGGCAAGTGTCTCCAATCTGCAGCCATTGTCGAACCAAACAAATTCCATACTGAAGCGTCGCCTGCGCCCCAATGGAGCGCAGGATGTGCACAAGTTCTCCAAATTCCATACACTCTCCCCGCATCGCTCCAAGCTGCGTAAGCCTTCCCGCACTCATTATACTCCAGCTCCCATCCTGAATCCGGATCGCAAAGGCACCGGACTCTATTGCAATGTGCGCAAGCAACTCGGCCAGGGCATCTTCGATGTCTTCGACGATGACTTTGGCGATCCCGTGGGTCTGGTCGACTTCTCCGACGAGTCCAAGGTGAATCTTGGCTCGACCTATCAGGCTCAGATACCCGCCTGCAAGCCGTTGGATGAGTACACCAAAGAGACACCAATGGGCGCCGATCTGATGTGGGATCCCAGCATGCAGCTTGATGAGAAAATACTCATGCGTTATATAGATCTCAGCAAATCATCTGCCGTCCCCATGGGCAGCCATTCGGAGGAAGTCGCTCTGCAAACCCTTCTCGACGCCAAAGGCAACTCGGCAGCTGCGGTTTTAACCCTGCTCCAAACCCAGTCCAGCGCATTCCAGATGAAGTGGACTGCCTACGAGCTGGAGCAGTTTCTGCGAGGTCTTGAGAAGCATGGCAAGAACTTTGGCAAAATCGCTAGCGAGGTAATTTTCTTAATAGTATATAATGGTATATAAAATTAAATCAAACATTAAGTATGAAAGCTCTCCCAAAAATTAAAAATTATTTCTGGAATAATTACCGACCTATTTATTCGATGGTGATAAAAGTTTGAGGAAACAGCCATATCAAAGTAATTAACATATGCGCCAAAATTTAAGGCACTGGTTTGATTATTGTTCATTTTATTCGTTTTTTTGAATTGGTCAAATAAAATTGTAAACAAAGACTTATGTTCACAGGGTGTTTAATAAAAAATGTTATGGGTCTACAGTCTTTATATTGATACTGATATATAATATCTATTTAAATGAATATTTTACGACTAACGGATTAAAAAATTCGGAATATGAAAAATGTTGAATTTAAATTGGATTATAAAAAGTCGATTTCTCCAAGTCAACTGCTATCAATTCATCCGCATTATTCTATCAACATAATGAATTGAAATAAATTTCCAATAACTAAGCATACGCATATATTTATGTGTATTTCAGCTGCTTACTAAGACATCGGGCGAGTGCGTACAAATGTATTATTTCTGGAAGAAGCTCTGTGTGGACTACAAGGTGTCTCATCTGAAAATGGAGCCAGTTACGCCCAGCACTCCGACCGTGGAACAGAAGCCGTACGTCTGTGAGATTGCCGATTGCTCGGCGGTAAGTTTGCTGAATGACATTTACAAGTTAATTAAATACGCTTTGGTTAGCATTAACCCATTAACAACATTTAATCATGCTAACAACTCCTTACACTCGGCTTTTAAACTGGCTCACTTGGTTTACTTTCTTTCTTGTACCTTTAACGCTGTTTATTCCCGTGGCCCAAATTGCAGAGCTTCAGTTCGAAAGCGGCATTGCATGGCCATGTTCGCATACACGCTTATGGCAGAAATGCCAGCAACAACAACAACAACAACAACAGCAACAACAATCAGCATGCCACGGCAGTTAGTGCCAACAACAACAACAACAGCCATAGTTCCAGCAACAACAACGCATGTGCGATCCCGACTAGCAGCAATAATGCAATAACAACAACATCAACAACAACAAACCTAACGAACACCACCGTGAACAACAATAGTAATAACAACAACAACAACAATTCCATGCTAGCTGCCAGCTCAACCTTAAACTCCACCCTGTTGTTGACTGCAGCAGCAGCAACAACAGCGACAGCAACCAAAGACAACAGCAGCAACACGAGCAACATCAACAGCAACACGAACAACAACGGCAACGGCAATGGCAACAACCAAAATGTTGCCAAGGATACTGAATTTCCCTGCAAGGTGTGCGGCAAGTAAGATTCCCCCAAGATAATTTTCCAAACAACAACAATTGCCAGCTCATGACAAAATTCGAATTCCGCAAGCATATTAAGTGATTTGAGATTTGAGTGCCCGTATTGAGTTGAGACCGTAAAGCACGCTATATCGTAACCGTATCTTTCGTATCCAGACATATCCGTAATCGAAACCCAGTTCACAATTCTTTACATAGACATTTTTATTTGCCATTTACTCTTTCATTATTATCTATTAAGAATTAAGATTATGATTATAGTCAAAGTTATGACGTTTTGATTTCCCGAATTTTATATGATTAAAAATGCTAATATAAGATTTATTCTATATGCTATTTTTGAATTAATTTAAAAAATTATTTCCAGTTGCGATTTAAGTTGTTATAAGCATTACGATTAGTTTTGAAATCTTAATTAGATTTTCGTCATTTGCCTTTACATTGAGAAATATGGTTTTGGTTATGATGACAGTAATTTCTTTATTTTACGATTACCGTCTTGGGAAGGTCTTTCTATATTTACTTAAATTTCTCTCAATTAGCTTTATGGCTTGATTTTGTAGTGTCTTCACTTCATTTCAATTTGAATTTTTAGCTTCTCATCCCCCATTTAGTTAGAGTTGAAATTATATGATATTAATTGTTGTTATTGTTGTTGTATTGTATTTACTGTTCCATGATGTCAAAATGCAATCCAAAATCAAATTATATTCAATAACAATATGCGTGCCTACTTAAATCATCAAACCAAAATCAAATAAATGATTCCAATAAATTGCAATTTTAAAGCGAAGAGTCACAAGTCGCATATAGACGTTACTGAAATCCGCTTCTCGCATTCTCTTTCGCCGGAGAGCGAATAAAATCGCCAGGCGTCCGCCGGCAAAACGCTCGGTAAGTACGCAATTATCTGGTTTATAATTTTCCATTGTTTTTCCATTTGTGTTCCTTTCGTTTAATTTCTTTTTGTCTTTCTCTCAATTACTTCGTTCTCTGATTTTAAGTATTATTGTATTTGATTTTAAAAATAAATGCAGCGCCAAATGCCTTTTGCATTTAATCTATTGTAAATAATTATTATTAATTAATGCCCAACATCACCGTTTCTGGGAACTTCATACATCGATTTTAATTAATTTTTCTCAATGTGAAATTCTTTTATAAGACGGCGTTTGCTTTATGCGTGATCCTGAGCAATTCGAATTGGAAATAAATACACAAATTATACAGATACAAATACATATAATATATATTCGCTCCAAGATCACAACTGAAGAATCACCGTAATTGTATCTATTTAAATATAACATTGAAGCGCACATAACTCTTAACTCTTTTGTTAAATTATAAAAAAATAACAACTATGATTATTATTAATATTTTCCATTTTATGTTCCGAAACTATAAAGCAAAACTCTTTACTCTCCATAGTAAATAATAACAACAAAGCAATTTATCTCCACACAAGGCTAAGTAATAAAAAAAAAAGCAAAAAAAGGGATAAAAAAAAAACCAATAAAATGAAATGCTTTTCGTAATTTGCATGTATATCTCCTCTCTCTCTTCTCTCTCATTCTCACTACTAAATCTGTCTTTGCATGTACATGACCTAATATAATATTAATATTAATCTGTGTGCTCTAAATATTATTAATTTATCTCTTATCTAAATGTCTTAATTATATGTGTATTTAGTATGCATTTAAATGAATTATCTTTTATTATAACTTTCAGTCTCTAATATATGGCACTTGCTACTTCTTCTTTGTATTCGCCAGGGTCTTCAATAAGGTTAAGAGTCGCAGTGCTCATATGAAAACTCACCGAGTGCAGGAGTCGGAACAATCCTCAAATTCCAAACAACAATCGTCCTCCAATGGAAATCTGTCTATAACTGTAGCTCTTGCTGCTTCAGCGGCATCCTCGGCAGTATCGGCCATGGCCTCAACATCCTCAACATAGACATAGATAAGCCGGGCCAACACATCGATTGACAATCGCGTTACCACTTTTAGGATTACACGTAAATCTTAGTCTTCAGTTCAGAAATGATAATCGAAATGTAATGAATATAATGAAACCAAGAGTTGAATGTCTATAGTCTATAAGTAAATTATTTATGTAATAATGATGTATTTAGCAGTTAATAGCATTTTTCTCATACATACTTTTCACATGTTTCTCTACACACACTATCCCTAACTATCTATCTAATACCTATGAGATCTATTTAACTATCAATCCAATCCTAGCAACTTGAACTTTAACTTGAACTTTAACATTAACTGTAGTAACACAAAAAAGGGTCATAACCATATATACATACATTGAAACAAGTTCAAATTGAATTGTTAATAACTATTGTAGGCAAATGCAATATTTGTGTTAAATATATAAGTACATATGTACTGGTACCTACCGTATTTTTATAGTAGGCCTTTTCTCTCGACTCTCGACTCGACGAATGTAGTTTTTAACTCGAATCTAAAATGACATCGATATTATCTATTAGCGCGTATGTACTGTTAACTACATGTTTTTCTACTCACACATCTCACAGATACTTTACTACTACTAGTGCAATACATGTTTAGAATATAAGATAAAAAAAAACAGATCAGAGAAAAATATACCTAAAGAGTATAGAGAATTATTGTACATATGCGATATGCAGAATGCAAAATGCGATATATGATATATGATTGTTGTTTTAGCTCTTAAGTTGCAATTCAGCAATTTCAAGACAGTTGAAATTTAACTTTTATTGTACTTACACATCTAAAAACTATTGTAATACCAAATATTGCTAATCGTTAAGCAAATAAAAATTCTAGTGAAATCAAGTGATATTGAGTGAGATCAAAAACGATTTTAGCTAAAAACATAATTAAAAACAAGAACCCTAAACCAAAAACCCAAAAAACAAAAACCAAAGTGAAACTGAAATTTAAAAATTTTAACTTTTAATGCCAATTTGTAAATAGAAACTACATTTACATGCATAAATCTAGTTAATTATACTGTAAATATATACGTACATACATATGTAGCAAATTCTATATATATATATACATAAATATGTACATCAAGTGGATGTAATAAACAAATGTTATTTTAATGTTTCTCAAAATGCATAAAAGACATAATTCTATCGATAAACATACACGTAAACACACACACACACACACACACACATTTGTGCTAACGTTTTAAATAGGCATTAAATACTTATATTAATTATATACATACACACATACATAGCTGCATATTCTACATATGTAGTAGTTAATTGGTACTACAGTTAATCTGCCTGAAGAATAACAACAACAAGAATCACGCGTTTTCCATTTGGACAGTGAGCTAATGTACTACAACAAATCGATCAATTGAGTGTACGCAATAAATGTTTACGAGGCGATCAGTGGTATATTATGACGTAAATTATAGTATAATGTATAATTGTATAATTGTAACTGTATATGTAAATGTAAATGTAACAATAACTATCTAGACAAGCGTCAAACTATCCTAACAAATTCCTAGATACACAACACCCACGGCCAATAGCAAAGAAAAAGCAAACAAACTTTTAGCAATTTTTGAGGTTGTAATTTGCTTAATCAATTAAAAGTCATGTGTAATTAACCGCTTTGTCAGATTATGTATATAATTATTAAGTAAAGAAAACAAGAATCCAGTCCTGAACTTCAAATACTCGGCTGTTTGCAGAAGATATAGTACTATATACTGCAATATACTGTTATAGACTCGAATACCCAATGCCTATGGCAATCTGTCATTCGCTACGTTGTATTCGTTGTACTCGTATTCGTATTCATTGTATTCGTATTCATCGTTTAACATTAACACAGAAGCGATACTCATAGCCCTTAGTTAAATATCGTGCATAATTGTTTGGTATTTCAGAGTGTGTTAAGTATATGTATGTATGTACTTGCAATGTGACTACATACTTACTCGACTAAGTGTAACAGATACATCTAATGAAACTCACCACTGAGCACCTTCAAAACTGTTTGCTGTGGGCTACAACAATCGTTTAAAAACTCTCATTTCATCCCAGTTACGATACTATTTTTGTACTATACAAAACTCACATTCTTATATCCATATATGTATCTATAGACACTGCAATATTAAAATTCTAATGGTCAACATTTGTTGGGTGCATTTTATCTACAACAATAATACTTAACACATTAGACAATTTCCAAACCTTTACCACAATGTTCAACTTCTGTTCGATTGAATTCGATTCTATTTGATTCTATTTTATGAAAAGATATTTATAAATAAATGCCTTCAAGCGTAAGTGTTAAGTATTATGAATAAAGTCTTGAAATATACGTTTAAATATAAGTATATACCAAACGAGTAATAATAATAATAATTATCATAAGTAATTAGCTGGATTATTTAAGTACTTAATTTAAAAAACAAAATGATGTGTGTACTTTGTTGCTTTTTAAAAAAGTTTCCTAAAGACAAAAAGAGAAAACCAAATATAATAATAACAGCATAAAGGACGTTAAACTAGACTTCATGGTTTAAGTCCCACTACTTAACCAAATAGTTAAAGGAATTTCTTATTGGATTCTGTTTCATTTTGACATATATACATTTTAAGTTTATAGTTTTATGTTTAATTTATTAAATTATATCATCTGTTTTATCATTACAATGAATGAATTAAATATTCTCATCTGTTATTTCAATGCGATCTGTGTGCATTTTTATTTTCATTTTACTCGAAACGCAAACAAAGTAGATATGACAATCTGTGAATTGTATTTTGTGCTATATATTCACTTTCCTAATCCTAATTTCAACAAAGTCATTATACTCTTGGTACTCTCTGAGTACAGGGTATAAAAAACAAAATAAACTGCATACTCAATGGCGTTGGCACTTTATTCAAATACTCTGCGTTGTGATTGTTCATTAAGTGTACGAGTATGAAATAATAATAAACTATTTATACGACACACACAAACACAGACACAGAAACACACTCATGCATATACGATTATAGTATAATACGATATATCTGTATATAAACCTAACGAATATTGAATGCTGGATATGCACGCCCTCATGGGTCACTGACTTATTTTTAGCTCAAGACTCAAACTCAAGTGAATTAACAATATAAAACTTAAATAGCTAAGATTTAAATAAATGTATGAAAATATACGTATGTATATTCATTAATTTCTAACAATAATTTTACCACGACACATCTGCAAAACTTTATATATGAAGTTCCAAGCATTCGTGTATGTAATGTGTGTAAAATGATAAACAGGAAACTGAATTACTTCGATATACAATACAAAAAACTTTATGAAATTGACAACAATTGATAATAGCTCTTAGACATATCAATTTTATTTAACAAACCTAAAAACTAACAACAAAAAGCATTCAATATATATGTATACATCGTAAGTACACAAAACATTATGTAAATTTCTATTGATGATTGCATTCCTGTTTAGCGTATAAGATGAAAATTTTAGAAAATGCAAATACTCGAATCTTCAGAATGCATTCATGCATCATTGTAGGTCTTAATGGGCGCACAGCCTCATAACGATTTCAATATTTTTGGATGAGAGACTGATCAGTTCTTGAAATATTTAATGCAATACGAATAATATTATTCTCATTGGTGCCATACTCAATTTCAATCAATCAATCAAGATCATCCAGATTCATCAGTTCAGGCCTATATATGATGGTATATTGGCACAAGTTGCGTAGAAGACATACTTTACAGGTCAGTATTAACGACACTTTCGATATGTGTGGGGAGATCAGTTGGAGTCGGAGACTGTCCCGATTAACCGACTGATCGCCGAGCAGTTCGATTACAAACAGACAAAAAAGTACCATAAATAAGTACACAACTCTCAGACGTAAGTTTTAACTGTAATATGCAAATCTTTTATAAACAAAGAAACTGTTACTTTATGGCATTAGTTGAAATGCTATAACCTCTTGTTGAACGTAAATTGTACTTAGCATGTAAATTCTAAAAAAAAAAACAAAAAAAAACAAACAAACAACACGCAAAAATACAAAACATGCAGATACACATATTTATATTGTACTAATATTATTGATATAGTATTAAATATTTTACGGTACATATGTGTACAAATGCAAAATGTAAACATAAATGTTTTCATGGTTGTAACTGATGATCAAAATAGGTGTAAATGGATATGAAAATGACGGAATGAAGGCAAATGGATTTTACATGCTATCATTTAATGCAAACTGCTTTAACTTTGCTTTACAGTGTTCGTACCTAATAATAACAATTACACTTTTTGGCACATAACTAATGCATTTCTTTTCAACGAAATCGATATGAAAATCGTAATTGAACTTGTAATCGAAATTGATAACAATATTTATTTCTTGTACACATGCAATAAATTCTTTACACTTACACTTGATAATAAATTGATCAAAGTAAAGATATTTGAGAATCATGAATATTCCCTCCAAATAATTTTTAAAATTATGTATTGCTAAAACGGTCAAATATGTTTGGCTTTGGCTGCATCTCTGATAATTATAATGGAACGAAATGTTTTTAGCATATTGAGAAAACTGTCTAATAAGTACTTAACGATGGCATATTATATTTAGCATGATGTTACCAGTTATATTTAACATTTAAATAATTATGATTATTATGATTATTGTGTATTGTATGTGTATGTGTAACGTATGTTGTACATGTAAACCTATAAAACAAAAACAAAAGACAAAAAAAAAAAAAAAACAAAATAAAAAATAGAAAAAACCAAAAAAAAAAAGCAAAGCTGTGGCTCTTGCCATTAAATTGTAGTCAATTCTTCGAATGCATTAGAATAAGTGAGAAAAAAAACGAATATATAAAAAAAATGTAAGAAAGCATAACTTGCTAATAACAGTACCGTCTAAAAAATGATGACGACGATGATAATGATGATGATATATGGACACTATTTTCTAAAAATATTACAACAATAATTTATTGATTTGTTGGTAATTTTATAAATACATACATACATACATATGTATACATATACACAGTTACTTTCGTTAGCTAGCAAAACGACAACGACAACTTAGGTAGCGCTGAGGTAGTTAAACTTTATGAATGTTGTACCCAAAGCCCATAAAATTCCGGTACACCCACGCGAGCGATCTGTACAGTCAAGAACCCTGCCTCATAGATGGATGATTTTCGATAAACACACTTACCGAGTTGTTATCGATCACATTACAGTTACCTACCAAGTTAGAAATGTTCGCTCTCTCCTAAGCCAAACACACATACACAATTAACTCTATCACACACACAAACACACACACACACACACACACACACACAATTTGTTGTATTCGTTGTACTTACTCTGCCATTTTTGGTGTGATAATCTATTGGTTGTGCGACTGTTTTGAAGTCGTTATACACATTGTTGCATTTCTACACAAAACCAAAACTAAAATAATTAAAATTTGTAATGAGTTCAACTTCAATTTCCTGTTGTTGCTTAAGTTATATGATGTACTTACTTATGTATATTAATTAGGTTTTTCTTTTTTGTATACGTTTTCATTGTACAAGCATACTGTAAGAATTTGTTAACTATTTTAGTCCATATGTTACCTAACTTTAGGTTAAGCATGTGTAATTTAATCAAAAATCATTTGAGCAACCTTAATGGAAATTAAGTAAACTTACAAAAATCTAGTAAAAAAAAACATAAAAATCAATTCAAATGAAATCACAAATAAACTGGTGGTCATGAAAAAACAAATCCAAGTCTTTTATTACTAGTGCTGACGACTTTGAAGGGGAAAAGATAGCTGTTTCTACCTGGAAAGTATCTACATTTGATTTTGCGGGCACTTCCTACACAGTTTAGTACAGCCAAAATAAATTTTCCATTTTCTAAATTTTCCAATTTTATTAGCTATCGAACTTAGAATTTGTTAGAACTAGCTATAAAAAAGCTAAGTCCGCAACAGGGTTTATTTCATTCAAATTCGTACCGCAGCTCAACTAACTTGGCTTGTGTATTAGCTAACAAAAGTTTAGCTTGGACAAGAACCAACAGAGCTTTAGCTTCACCTCGGGCTGTTTGCAATTTTGCTCTCTTTATTTCTGCACTTTACTCTCTCACCTACTGAGGCATAAACTCAGTTTGTTAGCTTTGTCATTGTCCTTTGCTTTTGCTTTCGCTTTCGCTTTTGCACTCGTTTATTTAGTTCACTGTGTTTAGTTGCGTTCTGGCATCATATCCTGTCGTTAACGCTGTTGTCCTTTTGCTATCGTGCTAATCTAACCAATACCCAAAACGACTTTGAGTGCATTTGGGGTCGTCTACAGTAATATTTGTATTATTTGTAATATTCAAAAAGTATTTACGAAAGTGTTGCGAAAAAACATCAAAAACATTTACAATTGCCATAACGGCTTGAAATAGATAACTCTAATATCGGTGGTGATTAAAGTTAAAGTTGAATCGTTTAAGACAGCTACGTCTAATTTTTTGCTGCTCTCCCCCTTCCGGCCCGGTCCGCAAAATATCGTTTTCGCAGTGCGTCCGGTTTAAACGGCATCAAAATTAACTACTCAAAGTACCATCACAACGCTATGTCCCTATCGGCCATAGCCAAGGTGAGTAGTCAGTCCAACATTAATGGCGCTAAAAATTTTGCAAAAGAAAAAATGGGGATTTCATTACTGAAAACTCACTCATACTGTGTGCTAACAGACGCTGGCAGTAGTTTGAGTGAAACTCATACTATTACCGTGCGCAATCCGCACATGCGTCGAGCCAAAAGCATTTTTCGCTAGCGTACACACTGCGAAATAAGGCAAATAGGGTTGTCAGGATGCGGTAATGTCGACGACAGAGTGGAGCATCGATGTGGATGGAGATAAGCTCGACAACCCTGAGCGGTTGTGTTCAACTCAAACTGTGTACATACAGAGTGGCGTGCGTTGAGTTGCAACCCCTAAAAGCGCACCCCAACGAAACTTTCTGAGCTATTTCCGTGATACGCTCGCGTTGCCTGTGACTTTTGAGCGCGGTTCTGTCGGATGTCTGCAAGTGTCCTTGGCACGTCGTACTGCCTTGCTTTTGCTCGACAACGACAACGACATCGACAATGATAGCGATAGCGATTGCGATAGCGACCAGGCCAACGTCAACGTCAACTTGGTTAAGGTTAATGCCCCTAGCCGACCTTGATGTACGACACACTTCGGGACTCGGCGCCGATTCGGCCTACTGTGGGGTCACTGTCTCTCTGGATACTACCGACTTTACTTTCACATGAGTTCAATGAACTTTGAGGCAACTTATTATGCCACTCAACATACACACATACATACATACAATTTTATTTTTGTTGTCTCCATGTTGCGTGTGTAGGCCGCCCCTTCCGACTGCTTCCCGGAATAGGGAGGCGTTTTGATTCAACTGAATAGGATATACACAGGATATACATACGTACATCATTTTTGGGGCTCGTTTGAGGCCATTGCCCTTTTCTGTTGCTCTGCACATTTAGGGAACTGTTTTTGGTACAGACGGTCAGTGTGTGTATAACATTCTTCCTGATTGCATCATTATTAAATCACGGAAAGTCCATTGAACTATTCTTTATGAATCATGTATGTATAAAAAAATTAAATAAAGTACGATATAAGTAAAGTTAACCATTGATTCAAAAGTTATTTTAAGTTTACAAGATTTCAGTTACATAACATTTACTGTAGCATACCTTGCGGATGCTTTTAAAAATAAATTCTGAGATAAGAAAAAGTGAAAACAAATTTTTGAATAAATTTAAATCTTGCTAACCTAAGTTCAAAATCCACTTCCTCACTTCTGTTGCATCTTTAAGTAACATTATTGATTTTTTCATACAAAAATTGTTGAAAAATTCTATAGTTCAGTTCGACACATGTATCGTTCGATATGAATGTAGTTTGAGTCTTTTTTGCAGCCCTGAATCAGTGAGATTGCTCCTGAAATCTCGATTTTTATTATCAGCTAGTAGGAAAATTAATGCATAAATTAAGCAGCGCATCAGCAGCACAAGCAACAAGCAACAATCAACAAACAACAAACAAATTAGCAAACTCACTGCTGAGCAACTGGTTTGACCAGATTACTTCTTAAAATATGCAGCTCTTGTTATGAGGTTCAGTTTGTGTGTACTCGTTATCAGTATCAACCTGTTCTGTTCTACAATATGGTCTGCATGCTCTGTTGTCTCACAGTATTTGTTTAAACGAATAAATGGGTGATACACGACAATCGGCTGGTTGAGGTTCTCATTTGGCTAAAGCCTCAGACGCAGTTGGCAGCCAGCAGTTAGCAATATTAAAACATATTCTTGTTAAAATGTCCACTAATACGAGTAATATTCTTTCTACCGACGCACAGCCGATACTCTATTCGTATTGGCGCAGCTCGTGCTCATGGCGCGTGCGAATCGCAATGAACCTAAAGGAGATACCCTATGACATCAAGCCTATCAGTTTGATCAAGTCGGGTGGTGAGCAGCACTGCAATGAGTACCGTGAGGTCAATCCCATGGAGCAGGTGCCGGCACTTCAAATCGGTGAGTACATCACTCTAAAATACATTTAACCAGCTAACTAATTTTATAATTGTATTCATTTATTTTCAGATGGTCACACATTGATTGAATCCGTCGCCATTATGCATTATTTGGAGGAGACACGTCCGCAGCGTCCGTTACTTCCGCAGGACGTCCACAAGCGGGCCAAGGTGCGTGAGATTATTGAGATCATTTGCTCCGGCATTCAGCCGCTCCAAAATCTCATCGTGCTCATCCACGTGGGCGAGGAAAAGAAGAAGGAGTGGGCACAGCATTGGATAACACGCGGCTTTCGTGCCGTTGAGAAGGCTCTTTCCACCTCAGCCGGCAAATACTGTGTAGGCGATGAGATTTCCATGGCGGATTGTTGCCTTGTGCCACAAGTGTTCAATGCCAGAAGGTATGTCCAGCTTAAATATTAAAATTAAAACGAAGAGTCACTTAATGATTCAATTTTAATTAGATTCCATGTGGACTTGCGCCCATATCCGATTATACTACGCATCGATCGCGAGCTGGAAAGTAATCCAGCATTCCGGGCTGCTCATCCTTCCAATCAGCCGGACTGTCCGCCGGAGCTGCCCAACAAATAGAATTTTCCGACGACAACTGCAAAGCGCCGTAAAACCAAAAAGTGAATTGCAGTTCGTATCACAAACCAATTGACAAAAAAAAATACACAAAAAACAAAAAGCAAGTTCAAGAATACGATGGCGAAAATATGTTTGATTGAAGTTAAAAAATCAGTTGGAGTATATTTCATTGAGATAAACAGTCGGATGTGATTTAAAGAATTGCTAACAGCATTTAATTACGCAGAATTGCATAAAAATACAGTACTACCAATGAACAAAAATAAAACCTTAAATACATTGCAAAAAAAAAAGAGAATCGAAAATCAAGATTAATGTTCTCAGTAAATTTCAGTTTTCCTCAGTTCTCAATGTGAAAAAGGTCTCAAAGATGAACTCATGTATGATTAACTTATTTTTATGGATTTTATTTAGGCTAACATAAACATAACAAAATCAAGGAAAACTCAAAACGAAAAGCAAAATTAACTTTCAGGGATTTAACTTAATGAAAACAAAAAAAAATCATGAAAAAAAAAACCAAAGTAATTTTAATGCATAGACATACATATACATTCTATAAACAAAATCGAGTAAATTTAAACACTTATTAGTAAGACAAGTTGGGCGCTTAATAAAGAAACTTTTTGAAAAGTACAAAACTTCAGTCAACGAAGAAGTAAACTCCACTAGCAGGCATTCAGATTATAAACAAGCAGAAAGAAACCAAATAATTCATAAGTAAAGAACAAAATATACATACTATATACAAAACCGTAGATTTCTCTAGAGGTCTCTAAAGTTTTAATAAGACTTCGAGTATATAAAAACGTAAATGTATCTTAGCTACAAACAAATTTATTGTAAAATTCTGCAGTTCTTTCCATTCAACTCAATTTAATGCACAAAACAAAACGATAATCCATCAATTCACATACATAATAATAAATATGTATTTTTGACTCAAATTCTATAATGATCGCAGTTTAAGAGTTTCCGAGAATTTCCATTTTGTAAAGGATCATTGCTCCACTGTAAAATTAAACAAATCGCCTGATTTCGCAAACTCGTACAAACCAATTGATTGCATATGACTATGTTAATATCCATAATATTGTAACAGTTCCAAATATTAACTACATATTTAATGAATAAACTTCTAACTAAACTTACTAAGTTTGTAATTTATTCACGATGAATGCTTTCAAATCACTTTGAAAAAATGTTGCATACTTTTAGGTACTGGTATTATTTGGACGATGATATCGATAGTGTGAGAACTCTTATCGCAAATTCATATATGTATACCAAAACAAACATTGAATAAAACACATAGGTTTTGTCGGTGTTCAGTTCAGTCCCGATTACAATCACTTGGAATCTGCTTTTCTGAAACAATTAAAAGCACATATTACGAAAACAATATTAAAATAACATAATGAGTGCACTGAAGAATATGGTGGGAAGATTGTTGCTTTCCACTATTTCTAAAAATGGAACACGTCTATACAGTTCCACTGTTCCCAAAGATGCAAGACCGGTTCTCTACACTTACTGCTACAGCTCATGTTCCTGGCGAGTACGTATTGCATTGGGATTGAAGAAGATACCATATGAGATTAAAGCCACCAGCTTGCTGAAGACAGATGAGACACATTGCTATACTAAAGAGTATCAGGAACTGAATCCAATGCAACAGGTGCCAGCTCTTCAAATTGGTGAATATCGGAGAACTTTTTGAAGTTCATATGCTAATTTGTACTTGCTTGTAGACGGACAGACTCTGTGTGATTCGGTGGCCATTATGCACTACCTGGAAGAGACTCGGCCGGAGAATCCACTTCTGCCGAAAGATCCGATTAAGCGCGCCAAAGTTCGAGAAATTGTGGAAATAATTTGCTCCGGTATTCAGCCTTTGCAGAATCGTCTTGTATTGGCACACTTGGGCAAGGAAAAGAACATGGAATGGGCGCAGCATTGGATATCCCGGGGCTTTCGGGGTCTGGAGAAAGTGCTCGCTGCTTCCTCCGGGAAATATTGTGTTGGCGATGAGATTTCCATGGCTGATTGCTGCCTTGTGCCACAGGTCTTCAATGCCAGAAGGTAAGCATATAGTGTAACTCATCATTAAAACATTATTTGAATATTCTATCTCAGATATAAAGTAACCTTGGAACCATATCCAACAATACTGCGTCTTGATAAGAATTTGGAAAACAATGCCACTATTGTAGACTGTCATCCACACAATCAGCCCGATTATCCAAAGAACAAGAAATGAAAGGAATCGAATAACTCTACTTCAATTGGCAATCAGTTTATAAAAACAAAAAAAAACGAAAACAGTGATAACCTTAGAGGGTTACAGCTCGACATTAATTGAGTGCATTTAATATAAACTGATTATTTCGACTGAATCGAAGCAGTTTAAAGCCAAATGACAAGTAAATTTTTACCTTAGTAAATATTAAGAAGATAAAGTGTTTACATTGAAACAGACGGACATAGCAATTAAAACGGAAATTTGTAATATTCTCAGCAAAAGTGTATTTTAATTTAATTATCCCGCATTGAAAAGTGTTGCATACTTTTAGGCCTTGCTTTTATTTAAACTGCTATATCGATATGTATTTGATACCTAGACTACTAGACTAGACTAGACTATATCGATAGTGCGATGCATTCTTATCTCTAACGAATGTAACTGTATATCTGTGCAGAAGCAAAAAAAATTAGCAGTGTCATTGGTGTCCAAAGTTCAAGATCACTGCCAAAATTTTCTTCAACCAAGGCGTTTGAGTTTGAATATAATAAAGCCAATTGTATTAACATAATGAGTTCAGAAAAGCCAGTGCTCTACTCTTTTTGCTTCAGTTCGTGTTCCTGGCGAGTTCGTATTGCATTGGGATTGAAGAAGATACCATATGAGATTAAGCCATTGAGCCTGACCAAGACTGATGGAGAGAATTGCTATACCAATGAATATAGGGAACTGAATCCAATGCAGCAGGTGCCGGCACTTCACATTGGTAAATATTGGACGTGACTTGCTAATTCGAGAATTAACTTATACATGTTCATAGATGGACAGACTCTGTGTGATTCGGTGGCCATTATGCACTATCTGGAGGAGACTCGACCGGAGAATCCACTTCTGCCAAAAGATCCGATTAGGCGCGCCAAGGTTCGTGAAATTGTGGAAATCATTTGCTCCGGCATTCAGCCTTTGCAGAATACTCTTGTAATGCACCACGTAGGCAAGGACACGAACGTGGAATGGGCACAACATTGGATAGCTCGTGGCTTCCAGGGATTGGAGAAAGTGCTCGCCGCTTCCGCCGGGAAGTATTGTGTTGGCGATGAGATTTCTATGGCTGATTGCTGTCTTGTGCCACAGGTCTTCAATGCCAGAAGGTACAAATTTAGACTAGTTCATCAATTAAACATTATGTGTATTACTATTTCTATTTTCTCCCTCTTTCAGATATAAGGTAGACTTGGAACCTTATCCTACAATTTTGCGTATTGATCAGACTTTGGGAAACAATGCCGTTTTTCTTGATTGTCATCCAAACAATCAGCCTGATTATGCAGAGAACAAGGATTGATGGGGTTCAAATTTTATCAATTTATTATTTAGAAGATCTCAGATCAGCATTAAATGAAAGCCTTTTGAATTTAAAATAATGAATTTGTCTAAATCGATTCGATTTATATCCAAATAGGCATTTATCTTTCTAAATGTCAAACAATGTATAAATGAATTGTATTATGTATTCCAATAAAAGATACTCAATTTTTAATATAATCTTTATTAGTTTTTTTTCCTTTTTATATAATCTTTCTTAAATGTGTAATTCATGTTATACGTGTATTTTTTAACTCTTTTTTATGTACCTTCTGATGTGGATTTTTACTTTACAATTTTTCTTCGGTTTATTCATAACGGATTTTTCTTGCGTCTCATAATAATGTGTGACATTTTCTTGGTGTTTGCATTTGTTGTTGGTGTTCCATTTTGTAGGCGTCTGTCTATATGTATGTGTATGTAAATGTAATCAACAAATTTTACTTTAAATACTATTATGCACATGTGTACGTATGCGACAGACGCACTTCATAACATTACCATTAATTAGCATTAGATTTGGTATAATGCATAACATCGGTACTTTGGTACATCGGTCCTACCTAGATTAGTACTTGGATTTGCTTTCGTATTATTTTAACCAGCCTATCGCTGTATTTTTTTTATCTTTTACTTTGTTTTATCGCGCTGATCGTAAAGAGTTTTCTTCATATTCATTTTGGGTATGATTCCCTTGGGTTATATGTATGTACTATGCATTTTGTATATATGTAAGTAAGTATATGTAGAGAAGGGTAACTGTTTGTTGTGTACATTTGGGCTTTGGGTTTTGGGCGAACCGATTGCCGCTTATTTCCAAGTTGTACAAGATTGGTTTTATTATACGAGTAGTTGCAAAAATTACGTGTTCTTTTAAAATTTGAATGAGCTACTTTACTTTTTGATTTCATTAATTTTTCGATTTTTCATTTCTTTTATGTAACATTTTCAATAGACTATTTGTAATTTGAATTTTTTTCTTTCTTAAAAAAAAATGTTATTTGAGAAATGAAATTCTGACTAATTTATGTTAAGGTTTGTGAAAGTGATTTTATCATTTGCTAATTTTCGATTTCAATCAAAATTATAAATAAATATATATATCTAAAATCGTCTGAATCTCATCATTATAAAACTTCAATTTATAATAGATTTGTAATAGAGCATAACTAAATATTAACTATTTTTTTGTATGTTTCTTTTTCCATTTTGTTTATATAAATTTGTTATCTCTTTTATTACGATAGTTATTGCATTTAATTAATAATAAAGATTTTTCTTCGCTGCTCTCTTCACGTTACTTTTTCTCTCGATATTTCTTTGCTAAAATTTGTTTAAATATTTTGCTAATATGTATAAGTAAAACTTTTATATTTATAATTTGTTTGTTTTTTTTCTCTTTGTATTTGTAGTTTTTTTTGTTTTTGTTTTGTTGTCGATAAGTAAATAGATGTTTATTATCGCTATTTTAACAACATATTCTAGGTCGTACATGGTGTTGCACAATGAGCACATACCAAAGAATTTCTTGCTACTTATTGGATTTGTTTAAGAGCCGTCATATATTGCACCTACTTTAATGTTACATTCGCGTGTATACATACATTTAATTTATACATACTCTAATATACAATTCATTTTGTTAATTGTTTATTCATTCACTTCACTTCATTTCTTCCATTATTTTTTGTCATTATTATTATCACAGTCAAATCATAAAAGATTTAGTACTTTTACTTTTGAATGAGTTTCCATGATGTTTTTTGCATTTGCTTGCTGAATGTTCTGCGATTACGATTCCGCTTTCCGAATGACTCCCCCACCCTTCAATCAATGGAGGTACGAGTATCTGCATTGAATTCTAAAATTCTGTACTAATATTATTTTTTGTTTGTTTTTCTTTTCGTAAAGTGCTACGGAGTGTGAGTGTGTGTGTTTATCTTTATGTTTGTCACAATTACACTATGTACTTTTATGTAATTAAGTAGTTGCCTAAGAAATGTTGAGAAATTTGCAAGATGTTACAATTATTCTTTATTTATATTTGGTGTTGCTGGTTTTATTGTTAAATCTAATGGCTTGTATAAAAGCTTTAACAGAAACTCTTCACGTCGTTCTGAACTTTGAAAATTGTTGCTGCTATTAACAATTGCGCAACAACAATAAGTATGTACACAAAGAGAAGGCAACGATTTAACTTTTCATTTTTAATTATATTTTTCATCCTAAGGTACTCACGTATGCTCCCCTACTATCTTAGGTTGCCATTTCAATCTGTCATGTGTCTACGCTGTTTTGGTTTTTCTATTTTGAGAAGAAAACTGAAACAAAATTTTGAATACTTAACTACATTAACTGATGCTACTGTGTATATTAAATTATTGTATATAACTTGGACACTAGATATCAAATATAAGAAGGTATCGTCTGACTGTGACTGCGTTATAATGAATTATGACCTGTGTATGTACTTGTATGATCTACTCGTAAAAACCATTTGCTTTTGCAAACATACAATGTATTTTAAGAGAGAAATAATTGAGTAATTGTCTATTTTTAAATTGCACTATGAAATACTTATTAGATAATAGTACACTCCTTCGTCTGATGATTTTGTATTGATGGATTTGTTTACCATATCACCGCAAGACAATTATTTCAATGACAGCGAAAATGGTAATGGAAACAAATGCAAATGGAAAATGAAAATTGTAATGGTGAAAAATAAATGTTGCAAGGATTTTGTGCTGAGTTGCACCTGAAGATTGGCGATTTGTGGGTGCAACTCAGCACAGCACCTTTGGGGGAGATTTTTTTTGTATCATCGTTAAACCTTTTATTCAAATGTATGAACTAATTAATAATAGTTTTATGTATCACGCTACCAACTAGTTTTGTTTTTATGTTTTGTATGTTTATATGTATGCTTTTATTGTAAGTATGTATGTATATATATTATAAATATAATTTGTTAAATATTTTAATAAGTTTTATGTGGTTGTTTTGTTGTTGAATGAACTTGTAGACGGCTTCTTATTATTGTTGTTGCCAATTTATATACACACAATGTCTGATGGGGGCATGTATGTGTGTAATTTCTGATTGTGTATGTTCCACGCGTTATATTTTATTTTATCTTGTTTTATAAGTAGAATGGCATCATCAACCTGACAATTGTCGCACTTGCAAGTCGCTTCGAATCACCTTGCGTATGCGTAATATTAATCTTAAATTTCATTTGCCTAACTCTTGTTTCAAGATTTGTCTCATTTTCACTTGCCAATCGATCTGTTGTTGTTGTTAAACTCTTAGCAAGTGTGTATATTTTAATGCGTGTATCATTGATTTGATTTTTTCGGAATATATATGTATATGTAAATATGCATTTAATTATTTAATTGTCCTAATAACAGTGTGGGAAGCAAAGCATAACAAATTATAATTAACAATTTCTTTCCGTTCTTATATACAATATATGTATGTATATTATAACCATACAAATTCAAAACAAAAAAAAAACGATAAATATAACATCTTTTTGTATTTTATGTATGCATGTATTTGTAGTTATGAATTGTATGTTATAAATTTTCATAGTTTTTGTTTTTTTTTTTGTTTTTATACAGATTCTATATCGACTTGATATATTTGCACATTTCGCTATATCATATTATTGTTTGTAACCATTTTAAATTTTTCAAGTTTGAAATATATTTTAGATACGTAAGTATACATATACATTTAGTTAATAAAAGTTTTTGCTTTTTCGCATTTTCGCTTTTTATTTTGCACTAGTTAAACTCTAATAGACTCCATCGCTGAAATAACAGCTTTTACTTTGTTTATTTATTCTAAAACTTGAATAAAACTTGCGAAATAAAATATGCCTTTAAGCATTTATGTAAAGGGTATTCAGGGGCATTTATTGCAGATGACGTTGCGTGTATTTAGCCAATGGGGTGACTGGTGCGGGGGAGGCGTGGAGCGGAGACATGTGGTTAGGTGATTGTTGTAGTTATGAAAATTGTGATCAATCGTTTTCCTTTCTGGATCGAGCCATTAAACTGCGAACAAACCAATGTCTTTTTGGCTCTAACAAGATAATACATACATATACATATTTATTTCTGGTTATTTTAAAGCTGGTATTCTTTTTACAGCAAAAGCACAAAAGCTTTCAAAACATATCAAAACCAAACAAGCATAAACACGTCGACCGCCGAGTAACTCGACCGACCCAAAAGCGCAGCATTTTGTCTTCTTTTTCGTCACGCGATCGAAGGCGGTGATCACCTTGTTCGGCATGTGGGCGTGGCAATGGACAGGCGTGCAAGTAACACTGAAATTCAGGATATCAACTCAATTGAGATACATTCATTGTATGCAATTTGTGGCTTAAATAAACATTCAAAAATTTGGGAGGTGTGCAAAGAGATGCGAAGAAAATGACAAATGTCACGCTACACGTTAGTTGATTCTTTTGTTTTGCTTCTGATGTAAAGATTTTCATCATTTAATTTCAGAAAAAAAATTAATTATTTCATAACTAATTTCATATTTCGTTTTACTCGATATTTATATATACTCTTTTTTGCTTGGGTTTTCTCTTTTTTTTTTGTTTTTAAATACATATCACAGATCCAGTACAAATATATACATCTTCATATATTTGTTATTTTTTTTTATCTCTTGTTTTTCTCTACTTTTAAGTTTAGATACCGTATAAAACTCATACATTAAACATAACTCAGTGAGCTCGCGCATGTGATAATAGGTATGTATTTTGGGATGACCAATGTCTTTCCTTGTATGTATGCAAGTATGCATGTATGAGTGCAATTGTGTATCTGTGTGGAGTGTGGAGTGTGATTGTGGTCGTAGTTGTGGATGCTGGTGCATGTATGTATGTATATGTGTAGGATAACTGTGATTCTGATTATGCCATGTGCCTATAATAATGTGTATCTTTTTCCTGTCTTTGTCTGTGTCTGTGTCTTCGGCGCCTTTTGCTCCTTTCTGGGTTTTTGCCATGACAAAAAAGACGATAAAATGTACGATTATTATTATCGTTGTTGTTGTGGTTGGTTTTGGTATTTTGTTGTTGTTTGGGGTCAGGGGTCAGGGTTCAGGTTTGAGGTTCAGTGTCTTATGCTTGTTGTGATTTGGTTGAAGTAGAACATATTATGTTAAGTTTCTGAACCGCGATATATTGTATTGCTTCAGTTAATTAAGGAGTATGTAATTATTTATCGTTGTTGTTATTGTTTGTACGATTTTTTGTTAGACATTGCTTCTTTGTTTTTGGCTATTTTCCGAATGGTTTTTAATTTCTATTTCCATTTCAATTGCGTCGTTGTTTTTTTACTGTCTGACAAGAAATAACATTCTGATTCATATTGGTAAATAATTGGTAGAAGTAATTAAAGAAAATTAAAAACTCAGATTATTTGCTTGGTTTTTTTTTATGTTTTTTGCATATTTCAAGGCACACTAGCATTTACGACTGTACTTTCAATATTACTTTAATTTTGGTTTTCTTTGACTTAAAATTTGTTTGTTTTTCATTTTTTTTTCTTTTCATTTATGCAGACGCTTTTAAAAGCATCTTTTGTCACAAATTGGATTTTTAAGAATATTGTAAGTGTTTAACTCTTCTGGCGCAGATTTATTATCATACTATTATTCTTATATTATTTATATAAATATTGCACAAATAAGAACAAATGTAGGTCAGCTTTAACAATAATAGCGAAAAAATTAATGTGAACAACTTTTATAAACTTATATTTATAGACTTAGCATAGGGATTATTCATTTTAATTTCGTGAGCGTTCTCAGTGATTGATTTGAAGTAAATTGAAACTGGAATTGAAGCTCATATTGAGCATACTCTTTCGAGTGCGATTGACTGACTGACTGATTGATTGATTGACTGTTGATTTGGCATGATAATGTTGCAAAATTGCTTACAGTACGCTGTTAGTGGTGTGTGCTGTTTGTGAGTGGTGATTGATTGGTTGATTGTTTGACTGATTGACTGATTGATTGGTGTCCCAATGGTGCAATTAAACACATTCAAATATTTGATATTTTGTTTATTTTTCGTTTTGTCAAATTTCATAATTTATATAAACTTCATCATTTTGTTTAGCATTTTTTTTAATATTAATAAAAAATAATTTTAAACTAAATAATTTGTAGGGCACAAAGAAAAACACTTAATTACACATTACAGATTATGCATTTCTATCGATGTGTTTTCATATACTTATATGTATTTTTCTGTGGGTATGTATGTGTGCGTGTATTTATGATTAGAAGAAATTCAAATGTGATGTTAAAATAGTTTATATATTTTTGTTTGTTTTATTTTTTTTTGGAAATGATTTGATTTTTGTTGAGTTTGTCTTTTTATAGATGCAACGTATGGATGAATGTACATCGAATAGAGGTAAAATGTATCCAAATTATGTCAAATAATTGCACAATACTTAACAATTAATAGGGGTATTTGTGGCTGCGTGTATATATGTATGGGGCGGGGTGTATGCATATTTTACAGCGAAACATTCGTTTCTGTTTTAAAGTAGATTGTGATGTATTTTACGTGAAAAATCCGAAAATGTAATACTTAAGATTAGAATGTATGTCAAAAACAAATGGTGCAAAAGATTTCCAAAAAAAAAAATTATAATAATAATAATAAAAACAAAATTAAATTATATTGATTTTAACAAGAAGCCAAAAGGAAGGGGTTTTGAAAACAAATTATGAAAACAAAGGATCCAATGCAAAACTGGAAACTAAAAAATCGCATTTCTTTCCATAAGAAACATACATAAGTGTACAAAATAAATGAGGATTAACAAATTGGGAGCACAAAATCAACACCAAAAAGGAGACTCACGTGCGCGCGCAACACATTAACACCACTTCTTTTTTTTTAATTTTTTAACAACATTATCATGATCAACATTTCAACAAATATCATAAAATAATATGTAGAACTATAAACATAAAAAATAAGTAATATATAAATATATAGTATATATATATATATTTTGTTTTTAGCAATAAGCACATGAGGGCAACAACAGAAAACAGAAACAGAAAACAAGAAACGTAATAAATTTTGTTGTATTTGAGGTAAAAGTGTTTCAAATTGTTATCACTAGCCTGTCAGCACTTGTAACGCCTTTTGTTATCGTAAATGTAGTTTTCTTGTTTTTTCTTTTTACATAAGTTTTATATGTGTTGTAAGATATTTACCTTATTTGGACACCGTTTTTCTTTTTTTTCTTTCGATTATTTCACCTGAAGTTTTCACTGAAAACGCTCGCAATTACACGAAAAATAATCCATTCTTTTTTTATCGGCTCAACATAATGCTAATAATTACGTGTACTATGTGTGTTTGTGTGTGTGTGTACTATATACATACAATATTATGTACATATATGTTGTGTGTATGCATCAATGTGTGTGTGGGGTAATATATTTGATGTAATATAAACAAGACTCAACAATTAGTATATAGAATGCGTGCATGTACATATGTACATGCGTATATTTACATACATATGTACATGCAGGCGCAGTATACATACATATGTATGTGTATGTATGCAACTATGTAACTAGTTATGTATGTATGTAGTTCTATGCATATAGTTCAACTTGCCAAAGTGCCATAAAGAAAACACGCAAACTTATTGACGACGACAACAACAAAATGTTAGGGCATAAACAATATTATCCCAGTTAATAGAAATTTTAAACAAATAGCATATATTAATATATTTAGACAGACTATCTGTTGTATATATAATATATTAATATATCTATAGATATTTTTTTTATTTATAAATGGAGCAAACAAATGCAGTATTTTGATAGAAGAGCTATTCATCACTAACTATTTTAGTTGCAACTTATTGCTAATATGCCTTTAATAACAAAGTGTATAATGAAGATGTGTGTGTGTGTGTGTGAGTGTGAGTGTGTGTTTGTTTTGTGTATGGCTACTGCTGATGTTGTTGTTATTCGTTTGTTTGCTTTTTTTCTTTGAGAAGTGTTTGCTGTTACTTTTCTTTTACATTATATTAAATCTTTATAGTTTTCGTTTTTGAATAAACCATTTTGTTTTGTTTTGTTTTTTTGTTTTTGTTGTGTTTAATGTTGAAATACGCTTATTATGAGAGGGGTTTGTTGTTGTTGTTGTTTTTTGTTGTTGTTGTGCTGCTTGCTTGCTTGGATTGGTTTGGTTTGGTTTGGTTTGAGGATTGATTAATTCACAACAGTGGTTAATGGAATTTGACGCGCTCTCTTTGTCTCCTCCTCGTTGATTTTCTGTTCAATTAGATACTGCGCTTTGGCAATGGCACTCGGCTGACCAGTTATGGTTACAATGCGATTTCTAGTGCCAGGTGCGAATATGCCCTTTTTGGAAATTTGCACATTTGCGCCAGAAACATGTTGAATCTCAACTAAACTACGACCGTTTGGACCTGCAATATTTGCATCAGATTATGTTAATAACATTATAATATAAGAAATGTATATTTTTATATATATATGTGTGTGTGTGTGTGTGTTTGTATTTAGATATATATATATATATTATATGTATTATATGTAGATGTATTAAAATCACTTAAATGTTTTTTTGTATATATATTAAGGCATATGTGATGTGGGTTCTTGTTCTAAATATCTAAGAACTGTTAAGAAATAGCAGCTGTAAACTGGTTAAATGACTAAACCTAATGGAAAAATTTAAACTGACTGCAAATATTGTATAAGTAAACAACATAGAAAAACCCAATAATTGCACTATTCCAATTTATGTATGTATGTGAATATACTTGTTATATTATAATATAATGAACAAAATTCGTTACGCCTCAAAAAAAAATTGATTCTCAAACGTAATAAACAAAGAAATTGTCTAAAACTAATGGAAAAACTGCCGACATTTTCTGTATCGTTTTCAGACACTTCGGAAATGAGGGAGTCAGCGAATCTACAACTTGATTGTGGGAATGGCAACGTTCTTATATGGATCATGGAATCATGGGATCATGGATTGTGCTATATGTGAACAAGGAGTGTGGGTGGCGGAGGGGGGCAAGAAGTTGACTAGAAATTTCGCTACATATATGTAAATTATCATCATTTTGGAATGCTTTAAGTTCCCATTGAGTCCCTTGTTGATATGTTGTGGAATGTGCAACGATCTGTATCTTTATCTGTAACTTTCTATCTTTTATCTACTAGGTCTATGACTATAACTATCTCCTACAGTTAAGTAAACACAAAAAAAAGAAGCATAAGTTGAGGCTGTGGAAAGGGGAAAGGAGAAATCGATGTCTTGGTCTGGGGTTGTGCTGTTAAACGGATTGCGGTGTCTTCAGGTTCTTTTTGTTGTTGTTCTAGTAGTTGTTGTTATTGTTGTCGTTGTTGTCATTTAGTAGGAATAATAAAAGGGTTGCCCACCTAAAACAGCGCCAATAATCACTTCGGGCACCTCAACGTTCTTGGAATCCTTGGCACCCAAATCCCCCGGAGTTGGACTCTTACTAAGTCCACCTATCGATGCAGCCGCTCCCAATTGCGCACTGCTCACCGTACCGGTTGCACCGGTCAGCCCAAAGCTGTTGTTGTTGAGTGAAACGGGTGTTGCCGCTGGCGCTCCGGCCGATCCCAGATGACGGAATGCATCGAATTGCACCTCCAGTTGCGACTGCGTTGGCCGCGATGCCGCAGCAGCAGCAGCAGCTGCCACAGCATACTGCTCCAAATTAACTTGGCCAACAGCGCCAAAAACATTGCTCGCATTGGCCGCTGATGCCGCCGCTGCCGTCTGTTGATCCAACGTCGCCACGCCCAGATAGTTGCCCAGCGTGGGATGTGCACCGTTGGCGTGTGATACGCCCACGCCCATTCCCAGCACACCGTATTTGGCCAAGACGCCGAGGGCAGCGCAGACTTCAGTGGTGACCGTCTCCGAGTATCCAGCTCCGCGCATGGCAACCTGCATTAAGATGATCATAGGTGAGTTATAAAGATATTAAATATAGGTTCGGTCTTAATTCAGAATACGAAAAACAGTTGTTTACTTTCAAAAAAATTAGATTTTGAGCTTGAATTTGTTTTTTTTTTTAACAAGAATTTTATAATTTAAAGAAAATATGTACAGATTTATATAAATGGAGTGATTTATAAAAATTCTATGCTTGAGAGCTTGAATAGTCAAGCATTAAACTCTATTCTAAGTTTAAGGTTTCAGCATTGGCTGTACAAAATCATTAATTTGTTTTCTTTAATTTAATAAATCATTCTCTTATAGTATTTTTGGGCGATCCAAAAATATACCAATATTCTTCACTAATATTGAGAAAAATAATGATTAATAATCCAACCAATAATTATAATTTCTGAGTTAAAAAAGTAAAGCTCCTAAAATATTGATTATCTCATGAGTGTTATGGTTTGCTTAAATAATATTATTGATATATAGATTATAAGTTGGGTTGTAAAGTATAACTCAAAAAATAATAAATATTTTTCAGTTTTAACCCTGTCGATAATATAAATATTCGATTCGTTTCGATTCAAGGATTGTAAATAATTACCTTAATGTGTTCCAGCAGCTGTGTGGCAACTGCAAGATTGGGCGCCGGATTGGGTGAACCCAGATTGAGAGATAGATTGATGCCAGTGCCATTGACCAGCAGACTGGCTGCGGTGGCTCCACCGCCGATTGTGGTGCCCAGCGTGGAGTTCAACGAGGCGGTGCTTGAGTTGATGGCATTCTGATTTGTGGCATAGGGTGAGCCAGTTGGATTGAAATTGGCAACGGGGCCATTGACATCGGCATAGGATACATTCAAGCAGGTGCCCGACTGTGGATCCTCGACAATTTTCGATAGGATCATCTTGCAGGCATTCTTATTGTTCTCCTTGTCGCCAATGATGGTGATGCAACGCTCCTGCAGTGAGACATCCTTGGGCTTCTGCGAGATCTGCACATAGGAGCCGCTCTCCTCCTTGATCTGCTTGATGAAGGCGCCTCCCTTGCCAATGATCATGCCAGCCGTTGAATTGGGCACCAAGATTTTGACCTGCTTATCCCGTTCCTGTGCCTGCTTCGACTCGGCATCAATGATTTTCGTTGTCAAATCGGGCTTCTCACGAATTTTGTCCATTATAAAGTCCACCACGGTCATGATGCCATCCACCGATCCCGTGATCAAGCAAACGCGCTCAGTGGTGCCTGAAAATTCGATAAATTAAAGCTTAATTCAAGAGATACTTCTATTGGGGTATTTTTGAGTAGCAAACTCACCTGGATAAAAGTCATGCGACTTGGACATCTTCACTCTAGCACCCGTGTCCTTCTGCAGCGAGGCAATCGTCTCGCCCCCCTTGCCAATGATGGCCCCGGAGGCCACCGCCGGCACCAGAATCTTCATGTGAAATGTGGTATCGCCTGTAAGTTCAAAAGAAGTTCACAGAATTCCATAATTGATAAATGTTCAATTTTTCAAATCCTTTTTTGCTTTCACTATTTTCATTTTGCATTGACCATCGATTGATTGATCAATCACATTTACTATCATATAGTATTTGGAAGCTGCATTTAGCACAAGTTGGTTAAAAATTTAAAAATAATAACAGCATTTGACATTCGCTCACCACACGAGTCGATTGCAGATAGTTTGAATTTTTCAGTTGGATTAGTTGAAGGTAGTTCTTTGTTTATGAGAAAAGGCGTTAATGGCGGCGGGTTGGAGGCGGGGAGGGAGTGTTGGACTGTTTGTTTGTTTGTTTGTTTGTTGTTCATGAGAGTTGAAGGCGCAGTCGAAGGATGAGGATGCAACACACAAAATGCTAGCGAGTCACATGAGAAACCGAAACCACAAATACATATAGCCTAAAGCACTTAACGTACCGTTAGTCAAGTAATTATTGTGACAGAAATGCACATATTTAAATATATTATTAAATAACATTTCTTGAATCATTTACTTTTTCTAAAAACAAAAACATATTTATGAATTTTAATTTCTATACAAACAATTACTTGACTAACTGCATTGTGTGTCAAAAGGTCAGTCGGTCAGATGTTCAAAGGTTAATTGGCAACATTTTACGAAGTTTATATTTTTGGTAGTAGGTTAGGCTTAAAACGCGACAGTCTCAGGTTAGAGAAAAAGTGAGATAAAGTAGTAGACAGAGATAGACAGGTAAAGAGTAAAAGATATAAAAGAGATTTTAAAGAAACACGCAGAAAACGAAACTATATACGAGTATCTTAATTTTTCATTCTTTTCGCAATACAAAAGATGGATTTTAATGGTATTTAATGAAAGTATGACAAAGCTTACCATGATGATTATGATTATTGTTATTATTTTCAATTTCAACCTCAATTCCAGAACAAACTGACTCACCTAAAACGAGAAAAGAAATAAATAAATGCATACATTAGATATAAGCAAATTTTGCAACACAAATTAATCAATTACATAATTAAAGAAAAGTCTGCTAATGCCATTTCTGTGTGTGTGTGTGTGTGTGTCTGTGTGTGTGTGTGTGGAGAACCTCAAACATGAGGATTATATAAGTACAGATATGTATGGATAGGCGTCTATCTTAACAATATTATGGACTGAAATTCAAGGAATGAGAGAACTTATGATTATAAGTAGATACGAATAGATACGATAGCTGGATAGTTGTTATGTAGATAAAAACATGCATGAATGTGGCACAATGCTGTACTACTCGTACATTATTCATTGTAGCCAATGCAGACTGTGAGCGGCGACAATGAGAGTAAACAAACAAATTTCAATTAATAAAATGTGTCAAGCGGAGACGCTCTATTACACAAACAGTCGACCACAGCCATAAAAATAACAACAACAAGCGTTGCACCTGACTGCTTACCCCACCAAGCACCCAACCACCCAATGGCCCTCCTGACAGCGCCACACTCTTTGCCTCTTTCTCTATTCATATCACTGAGATGAGTGACTTGACGCTTGTTCGGTGGGTTTAATTTTAGCAAACCACGAACAACCCCACCACACCCCCAACCAAACCCAACCAACCCACCTAAACACCCGTCGCACCACTCACTTGCTCAAATTGAAATGTATGTCGTCGTCGTCGTCGACTTTGTCGTCGTTCTCGTTTTCTTTTGCTTTTTCTTGTACGTCTTCGTCATCTTATTGCCACTCAAAACAAAGTGTCCTTCAAAAGTATTTCTCTAATTAGATACAAGCGGTTGAAATGTGGCACACAGCACTGTTGCAAGCTGCTTGACCATCTGGCCATCTTTCAGCTAAGCGGAAATAACAACAGCTACAAGTAATGACTAAAAGATGACTTAGGCAGACTTCTGGCCCAAAAAGTTGCAGTTGCAGTTGCAGTGCTTTTTATGAGCCACAAAGGACTGCAATTTGTGTGCCCTCTTCCGGCTGCAGCTCCAGCTTCAGCTCCTGCGGGACAACAGTTGAAAATTATGTCGTTGTCATAAATAACACTTGCTGGCATTAGACAGCCCAGCCCAGCCCAGCTTAGAAGTGTGCGTGTGTGGGGGTGTGTGGCATGTGGCATGTGGCATGCCTCATTTCATATGCATTGCAACTGGGCTAACGACAATAAGTTGCAACCCTTGGTTTGCTGCAACCACAACGGGGCAATCTGCAGCACGCAAATTATTTAAGTTAAACCTAAATCCGCACCACGCGACGTATGCGTAATGTGAACATGCAACTAATAAAAATTGTATGCATATAAAAATAAATTAATAATGCAATGCAGCACAAATGACATTTGACCTGTGTGTGTGGACGTGTGTGTGTGTGTGTGTGTTTGAGTGGGTGTTTGGCTGTGTGTGTGTGTGTGTGTGTGAATATTATATCATTTTTTATATCAATCTTTGACGATTCTTTGCGGTTTTAGCTTGTGATAATTCTGTTGTTTTTAAATATCATATTTTTTATTGATGATGAGACGACGGCAGCTGCAGATGTTGAGATGGTGATTGAACGTTTGATTGATCGATTGATTGATTGATTGATGTAGTTATTGTAGTTGTTGTTCTTGTTCATATTGTTGTTGATAACGAACGGAATAGTTGTATTTGACATAAGTTGAACACAGATTGACAGCGAGAGAAAGAGAGCGAAGAAAGCGTGTGTGTTGTTTTTTTGTTTGTTTTGGTAATGAGTGACAGAGAGAGAGATTGAAATAGAGATAGTGTGTGTATTGTTGGGATAGAGTTGTGCGCAACTTTTTTTGATAGTTCTTTTACTCTGAATTTGAATTTGATTGCGTGTTTTGATCAAACTCACCGTAGCACCAACAAGAGGCAGCAGTCTTAAAGCCGGCTGTTGTTGCCGCTGTCTCATGGTTGCCCATCTGATGTTGCTGATGCTGATGTTGCTGATGTTGATGCTGATGTTGCTGATGCTGATGCTGATGTTGATGTACTGTGTTGCCAGCCGCAATTGGCGGTGTCTCCGCATCGGGCGTTACATTGGGCGTATCATTTTGGCTGAGTTGTTGCTGCTGTTGCTGCGATTGCTGTGGTTCCATCTGATGATAGTGATGTTGAGTATTGCTTAGATTAGGTACGCAATTTGCAAATATCTGTTGCAGCTGCATTTGCTGCTGCAGTTGCTGCTGCAGTTGCTTATGGCTAAGAACGGCTAATGAGTATGCATCATTATGATTACTGTCGCTGTTGCAGTTGCTGTTGCTGCTGTAGCTGTTGCTGCTGTAGCTGTTGCTGCCACTGCCACTGCCGCTGCTGTTGCTGCCGCTCCTGCTGCTCAGCGAATTGATTGATGAGGGCGATGTTGCTGCTTTTATTATTGTCTTGGAATGTCGTGACTGATGTTGATTATTATATTCTAATTGCGTCATATGTGTGGGCGTTGAATGCTGATATTGGTATGCGAAATGTTGCTGCTCAAGTTGTTGATGTTGGTGTTGTTGCTGCTGCTGTTGTTGTTGTTGGTGTTGCGCTGCTGCTGTTGTTACAGTTGCATAAAAATCATTGTCCATCTGCTGCAGCAATTGCTGGGCCATCACATTCATAATACTATCCATTTTACACAATTGAGAGACAGAGAGAGTGAGAGATAGAGAGAGAGAAAGTGAGAGATCTCTCTGCCTGTTGAAATGTTGTCGTTCAGTCTTTTATTTGGATAATTGCGACGGAATTGCTTATTATTTCTTATTATTATCTGATTTTTTCATTCGTTGCTTATCGAATTTTATTTTTTAATAAATTGTTGTTGATTTGATATTTTGTTTTAATTTTTTTGAGAGAATTTGCTGCGTCTGCTCAGTTTTGTTCTATTCTACGCGAATCCAATTTTAAAAACTTGCACATTAAACGAAAAGAAAAAGAAATAGAAATGGTTTTCAATTAAGCTCTGTTTTTAAAAGTTTTGCAAATTTCGCTTTCGTAATTCATGAAAACACACACACACACACGTACACACAAAGGATAGAATATGACTTAAAGCAGCGTTTATACGAGCCGAGGGAGAGAAAGCAAAAAGTAAACCAAGTTGGCAGCACCTGCCGAAAAAAAGACTCTAATTTCTTGACGTAAAAGTTTTAATTTTAATACTTCTTTTTATTTTTATTTTGTCACAAAATGGGTAACGTATTCTTTTTTGCTTTCTCTCGTTTTGTAATCGTGTAAACGCAGCTTTTAGAATTCTCGATTTGATTTGGATTTTCGATCTTTATGATAATGCAGGTGGCGGTGTGTTGGAGTAGTAAAGTTGTTATATAAGTAAAGATTATATAGATAGATTTATAGAGTGGTAGCGCCGTTTTGGTTTAGTACATTTTGCAGTGTTTGATTTGATTTGAATTTGAATTTGAGTTGATTTGAATTTGAGTTGAGTTGATTCGAGTTGATTTGATTCGAGTTGATTTGATTTGAGTTGAGTTGGTTTGCATTGATTCGATTCGAAAGCAGCGCACTGGATGGACGTTGAAGTAGTAGTAGTAGTAGTAGTAGTAGTATTATAGTAGACAAGTTGTTATATTGATGACGTTGCTGACATGGTGGTGTTTCTTGGATGGCAATTAGGATGGTGTTCTTTGAACGAGTATTTCTTTTTTGTTTTTTTTTTTGTTTTGTTGGTGGTGCAGTTGGCGGTATGTGGCGTTCGGCAGTGGGCGTGGCTTGGATTTCTATATATGTTTATATCTTATAGTTATTGTGTATTTAGCAATTACTGCGTATTGTTAAATGATTTGTTCCACAATAACAACAACGACAACGACAACAACAACAACAATAATAATAATTATAACAACGACACGAGAAAGATATTGATACGTATATAGAAAAAGACGGAGTGAGTGAGAGCGTGAGAGAGAGATATTGAGAGTCACATAATTGGAATGGGCAAAACATTGAGACAGTCTTCTAGATAGACTGCCAGAAGTAGAAGTAGAAGTTGAAGTTGCATATCGAGAGTTATGAAGCGGCAGCAACAGCAGCAGATGCAGCAGCAATTGTTGTTGGTTGATGTTGAATTAAGTGCGTTTCTGATACGTTTGTTTGTTTGATTTGATTTGATTTGATTGATTGACTGATGTTGTTGATTGCACGATTGATTGCTGCCGTCAAAAACACATTGACGACTGATTTTATATACATAAATTGTATAATAATAATATACGATTCTTAACTGTTGGCTGATGAGAAAATGTTATCAACTACATATTTATCTTTTTGTTGCTTTGATTCCTTTTGATGCTGATCTTTATATTGATGATGTTGTTGTAATAATATAGTTACATAGTAATAATAATAATATAGTAGTAGTAGAAATATGTGGCATGTATTTGCAGTGGCAAAGATATTTATTTTTTTGTTTTTCAATTTGTGCTTTATAGATATAGTATATGTCCATGTATATATAGAGAGTATAAGATAGTAGTAGTTAATGACGAGAGTTACACAACATCCAAAAATGGAATGGAAGGTGGTGGTTGTTTTACATTTATAGAGTAGAATGCGATTACAATGCCAAAGTTTTACCATTCAGCAGCAGATTGTGTTCCAGTTTCTTCAGTTCCCTCTTAGATTCCGTTTTTTTCCCCTCTATATGGTATACTGTTGCTGTTGCTGTTCAGTTCAGTTCAGTTCAGATTAGTTCAATGCAGTTCAGTTGCGCTGTTAGAGTTCCAGTTCCAGTTCCAGCTCCAGTTTCAGTTCCAGTTCCAGTTACTGTTCTCAGTTGTATGACGATGCTGACGATGTTTTTGATTTACAATCACTATCACTTTTTCTTGTTCTGTATTATTTTAATTCTGATAATTTCATTTTAAATGTGTTTTATATAGTTCATTTAACAGTTTTTATCACAAGTTATTACTTCTTCACATTTGTGTATTTTTTTTGGGGTTTTATTGGGTTTGCGAAAATGCTGCTGCTGTGAGTTGGAGATAATTTTATTGGTCATATAAAACTATTGAAAATCATTAAAGTGCTTCTCATTTTTATTAAGTTTATAGTTTATAATTTATTATTAACAATCACAGCGTTGTTATAACAACAACAACAGCTCTATGTGTGCGTGTTTTTTTTTTATGTGTGTATTTGTATAAGTATTTAGTGTACGTCGATTAATCTTGATATTGTTATTGAGTTTATTTAATTATTTATATTTTATTTATTTCAGATGTGGTTTACTTAAGTGTTTCACTTAATAAATAATTGCTTTGGTTCTGGTTTTTTGTCTAGACTCTATTGAAATCGTTGAGCTCTAGTTTGTTTTTCAAAATTTCAAGCATATTTAAATGAATAACAATGAATAAAAACCAACAAAGCAAAAAAGGAAATAATTAATGTAAATGCTGTATGGTATATGGAACGTGATGTAATGAATAGTGACATTATTATTATTACTATTAAATATTTGAAATACTACATAGCGTTTCAATGAAAATGGTTTTATAATGATCGAACAACAAAAACACAAATTGCAGAAATTATTTCGTTTATTTTGTATAGGAGAGACATTATGTGCTCGGTGATTGATAACGAATGAATCGCTATGATTATTCCATTGATGGCCATATTATTTGTAAATTAAAGCATTACTATGCCATTAATTGGAGCAACTAATTGTCAAATAATTACACAACCCTTATCAAAACATTCAACTGTAAAGTCTAAATCCAAATCCAAATGAATCTAAGCCGCAACCTTGACACATTTCATGTGACAGCAATTATCAGCTTCAATTGGTGTGACCAGGAAATGTGGAATCGCTTGGATAATTCTAATTGCAAGTATAATTTGGACAAAAAAAAATTAAAAAATGGGCAAAAATTGCAGGTGATAACTTTAATGAGTGACCAAAAGGAAATCAAAATAATATATAAATATATAAACAAAAAAAATATATATCAAGGAAATGCTTGTAAAGCACAAAGTAAAAGTATAATAATAAATATTGCAAAATCTGATAAATTTTATATAACATAGCTAAAAAAAAAACACCTGGTTTTTTGTTTGCAATATTCAAATTTGAATTCATGTTGACAAACACGCACACACACTCACAAACACGTCTGTAAGGTGCGACAACAACAACAACATCAAGTTAATTATGTGTGAGATCATCTGCTCGCCCTAATGACGTTGCCATTATAACCAAGCAATTGATTTATCGTGTAGAAGTCACAAATCTTGATTGCCTTAGCCAAAAAAAAGAAACAAAAAACAAACCAAGAAATACAAAAAAATAAATAAAAATAACAGGGTATATTGTATATGCATGTAATCCGCTTAATGTTTGCTGAATATTAGGCAGACACCTGCCAGTTTGTTGCCAAAGAGCACAAATTAACAACTGGTTGGCAATACAAATAGCCACTTTGGTAGCTGCTACCGCTCAGATTACACAATGAATCCAAAGGCGGAGCTAACTAAAGTTGACTGGAATTAGAAGTGGAATTCAAATTGGAATTGACTTGACCAAACAAAACGATTTAGCAGTGATCGACTAAGACTACATATATGTCGACTATATAGTCGAGGTATATTTTACTGACGTAAGCATAATTTTATTATACCTCATTTAAGACCTTCTCAATGGTAAGTAAAAACGTAAAACAAAACTGATGAATGGAGAATTCAAAAGTGCTCGCTGAGTATTCACAGAGTAGCTTTGAGTGTTGCAATTTATTTTTGGCTTTTTTACACACAAACACACACACACAGCCACACATACATTAATGTTGCCCCACACATTCAAAACTAGTTTCAAGGTTAAGTTTTACTGCTGTTTGCTTCCCGCTTTATTTTTTCGAGTCAAAATTCTGACAATGTCATGCTGTCTTTAAGTACCTTTTAGAGTCGGAGTCTAAATTTATATATAGCTACCCACACATTGGCAATCTTTCACTCATTATTTTATTTGCTATTTGTTATTATTCATTTGCACATGAAATACATAAACTATCAACGCACAAGCGTGACTCTTGAATTAATTACAAGGTGTATTGAAATAAGAATTCGAAACTTGAAACTCGCATTCCAAATAGACTCTGTCTTCGTCTTCGTCTCCGTCTTCGTCTCTGACTTCCAACTTCGAGTTGATCTTGGCTTTCGGGTCCACAAAGTGTGTGTCTAGTTTTTTAATTATCATTAACCAGCTGACATTGAGCTAAATTTGTAGTTTGCTGCATATTGGGGGCCTCTTTACAACGACTTATCGATGTATTTCTAATTGCTGCCTTTGGACTTCAATCATGTATTAAGGTGAGACAGACATTTGTAAATGTGTCCGAGTGGAAAGAAGTGTATAACAGTTTCACATCACACACGAAAATGTAAATGCGACCTTGACACTACGCAGACAAAATCTGTTGCGTATACGCAGCGTTGTCACAGTAACAGATACAGAGACAGAGGCAGATACAGATACAGATACATTTATGTAGATACTTATGTGCTCAGGTGATCAAAAGCTTAATGAAAAGCACAAATAGTTGGGCAAATCGAAAGGCAAACACAAAATTAGATAAACAATGTTAGTTTTGTGCCGGGATGTTGTCATTGTCATTGGATAAATTGCAGTACAAGGCGCTAATTAGCAAGGTCAATGCGTACTTTTTATGAGCACATAAACTTATATATATATATATATAAAGTTAGATATATATATAACTTAAAAATGCACTTGAGCAATAACACATACAGAAGCTCTGCTGAAATTGAATCGTCGGTGGCGGCGTCATTTGTTGTTGTTGCTGTTGCTGTTGTTGCTGCTGGTGCTGAAGCGGCGAGTGTTGTTGCGTTCTGGCAAACAACATGCTGGTTATTTGACAGCCAACTCAGTTGTACTAACAAAATGGCTGTGCTGGCAAAAAAGCGGCTAAACGAGGAGCGAGCGCACAAAAATTGAACGACGAACGGCAACGACGCGCACTGAAACCGCACTGAAGAATATCGTCGAACTGTGCCATACAAGCAAATGGCAATCCGAATGGAGGCGGAGATGGAGACGAAGACAGAGACAGGGACAGGGACAGAGTGAAGTGAAGTGAGCAGCCCAAAGCGCAGAGTTCAAATGAGAGAGAGCGAGAGGGAGAGCGAGAGAGTGGGCAAGTCACAGTCAGAGACAGAGCCAGAGTCAAAATCAGAGAGCAAGCTGATCCAAATGACTCAGTCACTGTGATCACACATACTCTTATGCTATTTCTCTGTATTTGTCACTCTATTGTGAGTCGCACATATATCTATATACGAGTGTGTGTGTGTGTGTGTGTGTGTGTTGGAAGAGCGCGCGTTTATGATCTAATGGGCGAGTTTTTGACGTTGCCTCACTTCAACATTTTTTTGTGGGTTTAGTTTATTTTTTTTTTAATTTTTTTTAGTTGTTGCCCATTATCAGCAGCAGCAGCAGACTGCGCAGCGTGGCGAGGGCGTGTGTGTGTGTGTGCGTATAGCGAGGGGAGGGGAAGTTGACTGACTAAAATAGAAAATGAAACGAGCAGATAAGCTAAAGCGTGTGAACGAGAGGGAGAGAGAGAGGGAAAGAGACGGAGCAACGCTACGTGTCAAATTTGGAAAGGGAGAGAGAAAAAAACTTCAATCGATTGACATTCGATAAATATGGCACAACACGCCCCCGAATGTCAACAAAATAACTTGCAACATATGCAAAGCATACACATAAACATATACCACTTTAGTATATTTAAAGTGTTTTTTTTTTATATAAATAGCTAACAGCTGCATACGCAGCGTATACGCAATTTATCAATGCGACGTGCCACAAATTGCTCATACGCCGCGTGCGTTGCGCCAAAGCGCAAAAACTGCACAGCAACAATGCTGTGCTCAAGTGCATTTCGGATGCAACAAAGTGACCCAATTTTGTAGCATTACAAAAGCTGAAAACGAAAGCCAAGTTAAAACGAGCCTGGGGGCCAGGCCAGCTATCGATAAGCGTGCTCGGGGTTTGTTTTTTCTTTCTTTCTTTCTCTCTTTTCTATGCATTCTTTACTTGTGCAGTAATAGGCAGAAACTGCCTAGACAGAAGAACCAGAAAAAAAAAAAGAATCACACACCCACATACACCTACACTAACCAACATGACACTCGAGCTATTAGTAGGCCACTCGAGCGAGCGTGCAGCGAGATGCTCTACAAGTGCAGCAGCGGAGGGGGTTAACGAAGGGGGCAGGTGTGGGCAACACTTGAGTAACAACAAAAGAAAATGCCAAGAATAAGGTAACCCAAAAAGCTATGCAGAGAGAGAGATAGAGACAGAGTGAGAGTGAGAGAAAGAACACCGCAGGCAATAAACGCACTTGAAGTGGCCAAACAGACAGGCGACAGCAGCAAACGCAGCTCGCAATTTGCACAAGTAGCCAGTGCAAGTGTTTGTGTCCTTCTCTCTCTCTCTCGCTCTCTTTCCCTGTCTGTGTGTGTGTGTATGTGTGTGCTCAAGGACGTTACCATGTTGGCTGAGACAGGCGGCTGCTGCAATGACAACCAGCAATGCTGCAGTGCAGCAGTTGCTGATGTTGCTGTTGCTGTTGTTGCTGCTACTTCTGCACGGCTACTGCGCAGGACCTTGTCTATGCCCTCCGCACACACTACACACACTACACACACACCACACACACCACACACACACACACACACCACACGCACACTCGCGCATTGTCAATGAAGTAGGTCAACAGCGCTGTCAACGCAGCGACGCTCTCCTCTCTCTTTCACTCTCTCGCTGCCTCTCATTCGTATCTCTCTCCCGCGCATCCGTTCTCAAGCTCTGGCTGTCAGCAATGATTACGTAACCCAGCCACACATGCTGACCCCCGTCCCTCCACCCTCCTCCTTCGTCCACCATTCGGTTGTACTTAGTTTTACTGCATTTCCTTGCAGCCTGAACTGTGCACTGACTGACGCACATGCCCCAAAGCATCCCCTTCCCACCCCCTCCCCCACCATCCCTTACAATAAAAAGCTTTAAAATATCTTTGAAATTCTCTCTACAACCGAAACTGAATCTAACGTTTTTCCAGCGACAATAAACAACCAAATGAAATAAATATTAATAAATGAATGACTGGGAAGACAGCTAAACAAATAAATTGTTAAGAAAAAAAACAACTAATAAACAACTTGTCTTTGTGTGTGTGTGTGTGTGTGTAGTACTCATAGATATTCAAACACAGATGACAAGCAGCAATGAGACGAAGAATGAAAAACGACTTTAACAACAACAACAAAATACAAATTTAAACATTTCAATGGCAGGTAATTAATAACAATAAAAACAAGAAAGAATAAGAAGCAAAAGAATAAAAGAGAGAAGTTAATTTAAAGATAAAGAAAGCTAAAGAGTTATTCATCAAGAGACGGAAAATCAATATGTCATAAAATAATATTTATTTAAGTCTCCATTACGGACTACTTCTTTAAGATTTTCCAAAGATCTATGAAAAAATATTCTTCTCTCGTCAAAATTAAAAATATATGATTTAATCTGCATGCCTAGATGTACTCAGCTTTAAATTATTTTTAGGTAATATAAGCTCCATAACTTTTGGCTTGCATATACATTTCAAGGCAATTGATTTGAGCTATCTTAAAAATTCTGACAGTTCAGTCATTAATACGTCTGTCAGTCTCGTGGTCAGTTAGTCTGGCTGTTGGTCAGTTATTTAGCACAGTTGAGAAATGCAAATTGGAAAGAATGAAACAAGTTTTCATGTATATATTCTTGAACTAAAAGTCAAATGTTAAGCAGCTATCAAGAGAGAGAGAGAGAGATGCAGCGGGGGAAAAAACAAAACCGCCTTAAAAATATTTACAATCTTTTAGCTATTTATGTCTGTGATGGCGATGACGATGACGAGACCCCAACAAAACAACGCATAACACACAACGCGATTCGATACGATTCGATTCGATGCGATTCGATTCGAAGCGATGAGATTGAAATGGGACGACAGGTAGTTTTGGATTGCGTCGTCGCTCACCTTGAAGCAAGTTGCCAGTCGGAGAAGCAATCAAGTGAAGCAGCCTCTAGCTGGCTGATCTAACTGCCAATCTATCTCTCTATCTGTCTGTCCGTCAGTCAGTCCGATGTCGTGGTCAAACATTGAATTATAAGCAGCTGCTACGAAGCATCCAAATTCATTCAAATCTCAGCTGCTTAACATATGGAAATTGAGATGAATTGGACGACCTACTAAGTATTTTGGTTGGCCCAGTTGAAAAGCCAGAAAGGTCATTGGAAATATGGGTCAAAGCGAGTCCTGGGATTGAAAGCATGCATTTGTGATGGACACTGTGATTGACTCGATGGGGCGTATACGCAATTAATTACAAAGTTCGGATCGAGTTTGTCAAATGTGAACTGCACTCAATTAAAAGATGACAATGACAAAAAGGCAAAACTTAAGATAACAATACGCATTATATACATATATTTATATATTTGAGTATGTATAGTATGTGGCGAGTTTGAGGATTCAGCATGAGCTATTTACACGCTTCACAGCGATAAAGATACAGATAGAGATACTAAAGTGACGCAGTGTGTTGTTTGATTAGATTGATAGTTAGATAGATAGATAGATAGACAAATAGATTGAGGGGGGAGATAGAGCACGATATTAATGATAATATGTAAAAGCGATAGAAATATGCTTTTTGCTCATTATGTACATTTTCTTTTTTTTTTTTGGTATTTTGAAATGATTTTTTTTTTGGATTTGATTTGCAAAACTTACCGGAACTGAAATGTGAGCGTTTAGTTTGTTCATTTTCCGGATCGGAATCGAGCGGCCTTTTGCGAGAGTCGCCCATCTCAGGACTTGGACATGTCTCCATGGCAGCGTCTTCGGCCATTTTTAAGTGAATGTTGCTGGCTTTTCTTTTGTTTTGGTTTAATAAAGAGTTTGTTCTTTATATGAGTTCGACTTGAGTGACGATTGCTTTTCTGTTTACTTTTGTTTTTGCTTTGGGGTTTTGTTCTTATCAGAGCGAACGATCAAGCAATTGCAGATGCTTTTCTATCTTAAGAATTCTGCAATTTGCATCTGGAAGATGTGATTAAATCCTTCAGCTCTAACAATAATCATATATGCATATATTTATGTTGTCTCTCTCGAATTACAGTTACAGATGATCAAAATCTTCGTCAATCCTTTAAATATAATCGATATTTAGAATCGATACATGTATATGCTCGTGTTGTCCTTCTAGAATTATTTATTTGTTGGTTGATTGCGTTTTGTTGTTTATTGCGTGACGATTTTGTATTGTTATTTGATTTTTTTTGTTTGAGGTTTTTTTGGTGGTGGAATGTGCGAGTTGTTTTTTTTTTTTGGTTTTGTAAACGTTTATATGAAAAAAAGAAAAAGAAAAAAATATTTATGAGTGAATTATGCAGCAATAATAAATATACATACATACAGTAAACATTAAGGCATCATATGTAATAACGTATAACACTTTTATATATGCATCACAAAATTCAAATTGAAGAATGCATTTCTCAAAATGTCTCAGATACACATGTGATTCTAAAGAGTTGAGAATTGACAGTTGAGCATTGAGAGTTGAGAAAATTGAGAATTGAGAATTGAAAGTTTGGCGAGTTAAGTAACATTTACAATTAGAGTAACACAAAAAACACTTTTCATAATATGGCTATATATACAAAATGAGCGGCATTTTGTGTGGATTATTAACTTGGTTTTAAGCGGGGCATACAATTAACAGGCAGAAGGCGGTAGGCGTTTGACGGTAGGCGGGGGGGAGACAGGGGAACAGGGGGTCATGGGGTCAGGCAGGCAAATGTAAACGATGTAACAAGACAACAATTATTTTCAGCTAGTAAAAAGCATGAGAATGTCAATGTGTTTTCATTTTCTTTATTATTATTTCTTTTTAGATATATTGTTGTGGGTAGACATATGTATCTGTGTGTATGCGAATGTGAGTGTGTGTGTGTGTATGTGATTATAGAAGCAGACGACAACAAGATGAGTCATGGACATATGGAAATTGTAGGAACAGCCATAGAAATGCCGTCAGTAATAATTGAAATTAGTAAATGTACTCGTAAGACGCCATCGAATTGTATCCTAAACTTATCGATGATTTATTATATTATATACTATACTCTCATGTGTCATATCTCTCACGTGCTATATGACTTCATCGAATTTAAGTTTACTAATTTAGACTTAACTGATTTATTTCTATTTTCGCTGCTCTAAGTGATTTATGAGTTGTTAATTTTTCGGATCACTTATATTTTTTAAATCTAAAGGTTTTCAAATCAACAACAATTTTAATTAATGAATTGGTATTGCAGCTTAATTTGTGTTAAACATGTCTTAAGCCGAATAATCCTTCTGTTAAATTATTCAAATTCTTTTTAAAGGAGTGTTGCATTACATATTAAAAGCTTACTTAATCTACTTATGGTATAAGGGAATCCACAACCAAAATTTGATGACTCTTATATTCCCAGGATCGTCGTACTTATACAAAAAAAGACAGAGAGACGGTCAAAAAAAACGGTAGTAATATTTGAACTTCTCAGTTGGATCAGATTTAGATAACATCTTCTGCATGCGATAAAGTACATCAATACTATTTTAAACACTCTTATCAACTGTGCACCTTCATTGATTTGAAAAATATAGTAGTAAACTTTCATTGCAATATTACAATATAACATATTATACATATGTGTGTCATTATGTCATAGCCCTGGCCCTTAGAGACAAAGTTCGCCAAGTAGCTGAGTATATCTTTTGAATGGATGTTGTGCAAGTTGCCGTTTCATTAATTCGATGCACGCGACAATGAAAATCATAACTTGCAACTTAATTATGCATGGGTTGCTTTTTATTATGATTTCATTGCTAATTAAATATGCGCCAAGACAAGACAACAACAACAGAAACAGCAACAGCAACAAAAGCAACAGCAACAAGAGACGCTCATTTATTTGTTTAAAATGGCGTTTAATTATACAAATATTTTGATCGTGCTTGTTGCTGTTGTTATTGCTGTTGTAGTTGTTGTAGTTGTTTCTATTGCTACGGGCATACACTTCAGTATAAGCACTCCGGAGTGCGGGTTTGCGTGTAGAAATGTGTGTATGTATGTGTGTGTGTGTGTGTATGTGTTTGAGGGGTATATGTATTTGATTTGACTGCAAACGACCTTGACCATTAAATAAATTTCTGTCCGCTAAACAACGACAGCCAGAGACTGCAGAAGCAAAAGCAAAATAAGCAATAAATCGACGAGATGGCAACGCCACAAAACAACAACAACAGCAGCAACAATATGGCAACTACAACAACTGCGATTGCGAGTGCGAGTGCGAAAGAGAGAGAAACAACTACAACAGCAACAACAGCAACAACAGCAACAACAACTACAACAAAATGCTTCGTCGAGCAGACATTTTGATATGCAAACACAGACCAAGAAAAGAATCTACACAATACCAAATCCGTACTATGAGATACTTATACTTATAGCTACGTATATATCTGGTCTTTTCGTTTTACACTTTGTTTTATGGCACCTGTCACGACAGTGGCAACAAAAAGCCCCACAAAAATTTGCATTCACTTAAAAAATTAGTAAACAACGAAAACAAAAACTAGTGAACAATTTTTAGATACGAGGAGATGCCACAGAACGAGTTTAAGCATGGAGTATTGCAGCATTGAGAATCGAGTAACGAGAATCGAGAATCGACAGTCGAGTATTGAGTGTTGAGAACCAGTTACTTTTGCGCGTTTGAAAATTCAATAATTCAATTAATTAATTTAATGATATTTTAGAAAAGTTCCCCCTCATGTTCTGCGAGCAACAAAACAAAATGGCATTTTTCAAAACAATATCATTAAATTAAATGAAAAACTTGGCAATGCAAATGCTGCAACTGACACTCAGCTGTGAAAAACATACATGCAACGTTCAAATATTCGAGCTGTGTTCTCCCCCTCCTCAGGGGGAACACTCGACGATTCTGTGATTGTGTACGTACTGTCCTTGAAACCCGATTATAAAAAAAAAAAAAAAAAAAATTACAAACAAAACACGCGAGCCCTCGACTATTGAATACTGTATAAATTTGGTTGGCTTAAAATAAATCTATAACTGTTTTACTTCGTATTTTTCTGGTACCTCAAATCAGTTCTTTTAAAGTAGAATTTTATTTAATTTAAATAAAAATAGGATAGGTTTAATAGCAAGAACTATTACAATTTGTTGATACTAACATCTTTTTTATCTCAATATGATAATCAATTTGAATTAAACTAAAAATCGTTCAATCTAAATGGTGGACCAAAAGCGATACGAAAACTGAAGAATGTATTTTACTTTAGCTGAAAATGGCATTTAATACTAGTCCTAATTCATTTTTTCATATAATTATTAGGTCTCTATTATCTCAAGAGGTCTAGACATATAAAATTGAAAAGTAGTATAAATATAAATTGAATTACACACACACAAGAAAGTGTAGAAAAATGTTGTTGCATTCAGCGGCTGATTAGAAAGGTAAGCAAAGATGTCATCGCAATAAGTGTAGAGTATTTGTCTTCGTCGTAAACGTCACACGGATGCACTCAAGCCGAAAATGTGTTAATGATGATGAATAAGAAACAGCTGCTGCTTGTGGGATTTTGCATCTTTGCATAATCAAAAAGTGTCTTTCAATCAGAGCAAGGACTTTTAAATGCGGTCAAAATCCAGATTTGAATTATGCATTATTATTGCATTATGTGAAGGTCACTGGATTAATTATAATACTCAATTATAATAGTAGGAAATCAGTAAACTAACTAACAATAAATTTGGGAATTAGATGAAAAGACATGATTTGAATGACTTTATATTTCGAATATCAATTTAAAAACTAGATCTTGCTGACAAAAACTTGAATTAAATGTTCATTTAAATTTTAAATACATCATTTGCAGTTTAATAATAGACTAAAGTTTGTTATTGAGTGTTATATCCACTTGTGCCTAGTAAAACTTAAGTATTTCAACTTTATTGTAGCCTTGCCTTGTCAACACATAATGTCGTCGCCTTTAAGACTTGCACTTTATTTGGGGCTTAAAAAAGTATATTCGTATATTAAATAGATGTAAAAGATCTAACTAAGCTGCAAACAAATTTAAAATGATATGCCAGAGACGTCAATAGCACTAACATTCTCGTTGCATATGTATAAGTCTAAACTCCAACTTGTTTTTATCAAAACTCTTATATACCCACTTCATATGAAAAATACTTATTTCATCTTATCTGTACGTCGGCGCACTTATCACTCCAGCGGCGGCAACGGCGATAAGGTTTTCATTTTATTTATATAGTATATATATACAAATACATATATATATATACATACATATATATGTTTTTATTTTTACTTATGTGCCCGGCGATAAGGCGAGAAGCAAAAGTAGCAAACAGCAAAAGTAACAGAAACAGAAACAGTAACCAGAACCCAAAATGGCCACATCAAAAGTATAAATATAAGAAATGTCGAGTTATGCAAAGGCAAATCACAAAATAAAATATATAAAGTCAAGTTTTGTAGTATAAGTAGTTCTGGTTTCAGGCGGCAAGTCAATAAAAAGATATACACGTATATGCTCAAGTTGTTGTTGCGTTAATTGAAAGGCTTGCTGGCGATAAGAATTTCAACAACAACATTTCCACATTTTATGCTTTCTCGTATTGATTGCGGCGCCTCAATCACAGATTCGAGTGTGGACCACCCCACTTGGGGATCATTTAACCATTTAACTAATTGTTAGCGGCAAAAGAAACACTTGGCACTTGGCACTTGGTACTTGGAACTCACATGAATATGTTACGCTTTTAAACTTTGGTTTTTTGTCCAATTGAAGTGCACAGCACACTTGAATTTTCAAGATACTTTATGACCGCATACGTTGAAAGTTCTATCGGCAAAGCGAGCTCAGAGCTGTGCGGGTACGTAAAAATCGAATACAACTAATTTCAAAAACTGAAAACAATTAAAAACGAAACGAAAATGAATTTCAAGCGAACGTTAAGCACTCACACACACATACACACACACACTTGCCATCACACTTATGTAGTAAAGTATCTACGAGTTTCAAATGCTTGGTGAGCGAGAGAGCCAAAGATGTAAAGAGAGAGAGAGAGAGTAAAAGAGAGAGCGGGGTTGAGAGAGCATGAGAGTGAGAGAGTTGAAGAGTACGGATGTCTGGCAGGCAGCGGGAGCATAGCTGCCGTATCTTGTAGATACTTTATCTTCAAACATTGAGAGTTCGACTGTTTGACAGTTTGCAAAGTGTTTGCTCAGCCGCTCTCATTCAAATCTATTAAGTGTGAGTATCTGTGAGTGTATGACTATGTATGTGTTCATTTATTTCGTTATCAGTAAATAGTTTTTGCTTTTTTTTTTTTATATTATTATTATGTGCCTGTCTTCGCTGGCAGTTTAATTGCTTTATTATTGTTACTGTTCGCCTTGATGCTGATAAGCGTACATTGAACAAGTGCTGCAAACGTTTAGAAATAATCCTTCCATCATTCTCATTGATGTTAAACTTGTTATACTTGCGAGTACTTTGAGATACTAATCTGCAGATACAAGTCACTCGAAAACAAACAAACAAAAACAGCCAAGGAACGAATGCTCATTTGTTAGAATGTCGTTTTGTTTGCCCATTTTGGTGTCATTTATCGCCTTTTCTTGGGCTCAACAAAATCTGCTGACAGCAGCTGTTAATACTGTTGATGCTGCTGCTGCTGCTGCTGTCGTATCGTATCTATTTGTAAGCGGTTGTATCTTTTATCTCTCAGCACGCTGATAAATCGTGCTGTCTTTGGCTTTTCATCAGCAGCCACAGCCACAAAGGACACGCACACTCAAACAATCGTTGTGGATAATATTCTTATGGATTGTTTTCCAGCAGATTATCTCAGAGTTAAGTATTCGATGTGTGTTGTCTAGACAATCAGTCAAAAGTGAAATGTATACTGATACATGAGTATGATGAGGGCAAAAAACACCTGTGTTATGTTTCACTCCAAATATTACCCATTTAGAATGTCCTTTACAGGTCATCAAATCGAAATCGCAATTGCTGTATAAAGCAATAATCCAAGGGAACATCGAACAATTACCCCAAATTCGTAATTGCAGCCCATGGCAAATGTGCGATAACAAAAACTAGTAAGTAGTAATAGAGTACATACAAATGGGACGACAATAAAAGAACGCACAAACATACAGAATATTTTGTATGTATGTAGTACGTATGTATGTGTACAGTGTACATAGTTAAATTAACAATGGAAAATGCTGCTGTCGAGTGTGGGTCAGTTGATATCTTGGCAGTGCACTGAGAGAGTCGGCGAGCTTTATGATTGTTGAGTGGCAACAGGAGCAGCCAAGGGGAAAATTAAGGGAGTACGGCAGTGAGGACGAAAGGGTGGAAGTAGCGCATTAGCGGAAGTCCCCAGCTAGGCCAGAACCAAAGCGCAAATGTCATAAGCTTGAATTCGGTTTGCCCTTAGGACATTTTCTTGCTTGATATTTTTATGCCCTTCCAGAGAATATGATAATTTTGATACGAAATGTGACTTGGCAGATAATGTAAAGTAGTTGTATAGGATATGTACTTCCTGAATAAATCGGACTAACTGACATATATAAACAAACAGGCAGTCAAAAATTGAACAGAGGGTATCAAATGTATATGTGTATCCTAAAAAAATCAGACTAATTGTCATACATAAACAACCAGTCGAAAGATAAATACAGGGTAAAAAATGTATATGTATATCCTGAAAAATCGGACTAGCTGCAATATATAAACAACCAGTTAACAATTAAGCATAGGGTATCACATCTTCGGCATTCCGAGATTAACCTTTCTATAGGGTTTTTCATTTCTTCTTTGAAAGACATTAAAGCAATGTGCCGCTGGCAAGGACATTGCCTGCAAAAGGTAAACACTGCGCATATTTAAGCAGGCGCCAAATATGAATGAGCCTGCGAGAATGATGCCAAAGGGCAAAGGGACAACCGGAGGAGCCACTGAGAAGCCGAGAAGCAAGAGGCGACCTCGTTGGCTTTGTCGGCACGTGCTCGAGCTCGTGAGTTGAAGAAATGAATTTGTATATTTTTGGTTCTCATGTTTACTTTTGTCCAGTGTCCTGGCTCCCAGCAAAACTCAACTGGCATATGTAAGCAGTTATTTTGGTATTCCTTGTTGTTCTCCCCGCCTCCCCTCTCTCCGCCCAGCCCCGCCCCATCTTGCCTCGCATGTTACATGAAAAATGAAAGCGAAAATCAATAAGCGAAGCACGCGATATAAAATTACACCAAGAACGCCCACTGACCCCCGGATAAAACGACGCCTATGGAACGGATGGATATGTTTTCCCATTGAAGGCGTCTAGAAATGAAGGGTTCAGTTTACATCTCTCACTCTGTCCATTTGATGGCGTATACACGTATATGTGTGTGTTTATAAATATTTACACTGGAAGTAGCATCAACGCGTCTATTCAGGCAGGATAAGTAGCCAGGAGAAGACCACCCCAACATTCGGGTCCCTTGCCCCACTCCAACATCCTTCAGCTTGAGTGTTTGTATGCAAACGCAGCTCCTCCTCCTTCATCTTCATCATCTCTTGCTCAGCCTTTGTTCACATAATTTATGCTCATTGCAAGTCCTTATTCCTGCCCCCGAAACTGCGGCATGTTTGCTGCTGTCGTTACTTTATTTTTGTTGCTGCGGATTCTCACTTACAACACACATGACAGTACAGCACAAACAACAGTGCAGCCATCTTAGCTATTAAGTAGCTAAATTTTGCAATTTTGTGAAAATAGTTACAAATCTGGCTATACATATGGAAAATCAGACAAAAATATTTCAAGCATTCATAATTTTATGAAAACATTTTGATCATGGTTTGGCCTCTTAATTCAATCTGCATTCAAATTTAATTAGTTTGGAAAAAAAAATTTTTCTTCCTCTGAATCTAGGCTGAGATTTCAATGCTAAGGGTCCCCCCTTTGAAATTTTGAAAATTGAAAATGTTAAATCTCAAATTTTTATTTTTAATCAACTCCTGATATCGTAATTAGTATAAAACAACACTTTAAATTGGATTCTGAGACGTTTCATATTTTTGTAAAAAATCATGGAAAATCTGACAAAAATTTTGACTTGTAAAGATGCTAGGTCAAGGGTCTGACCAACTTCCAACATTCATAAATTTATGAAAACTGGATAGATTTTCGAGTGGATTACCATTTTGATCATGTTTTGGTCTCTTAATTCAGTCTGCACTTAAATTTAATAAATTTTGTATAAAAAAATGTTTTTAACATGATCTTGGTTTTGATTGTAATGCATAGGAATGAAGGAATGAAAGAGGAATCAGAACTGGAACGCATAAATATTATACACCACAAGCGAAGATGTCATTGACATCGGCGAAATAATGAAAAACAATATGTTATAACAGAATTTTCGTTTTTCATAAAGTTAGCTATTTTAGCCCTTGAAATTCCGGCAACACTGCAGCACTGAAGAGAGCACAGTACGAGTATCTGTATCTCAGTATAACAAGTGGAGTAAGCGGCTTTGCCAGCTCGTCTGCTTTGTTGCCATGGATTTTGGCTTTAGATTTCGTTGACTCGGCTCAGAGCTCTTTTGTTTTGCATGTCGATGTCGATATGTGTATGTTGGTATGTCAGTATCTCTGTTTGTATGTATGTGCCTCTGCCGCTGGTCATAAATATATAATACGAGTGTGGCTGGCCTTATTTGTGTCAACACGCCGCACCAACAGGGAGTTATGGAAGATGAACGGCATGAGGAGCATCATCATCATCAGCTGTTTTTGGCAGCCAAAATTATAATTATTAATAAGCAAATGAAATTAGAATTTTACATTAGCCGCTGATTGCGGGTTGCATAATCAAGCTGCAGCCACACGCTGCGTATTCGTAATGTGTTCACATGCCCAACATATGTGCGCAAGTATTCAATAAATGTGAAATATTTATTAAGACACACTCAGGTGAGCTGATCTAAGTATAAACATACGTAATTATTTCATTCAGTTCGAATGCAAACACATTTGCTTTTTAATGAACTGAGAAGTACTTCTCGAATTCCAAGCGTGTTTTGGTACCGACAATTGTACGAAAATTTGTACCATTTGAACACGTTGGTATATTGGAGATTTTCTTTGAAAATGAAAAAATACACAATTTGAAATATGACAAAATCAAATAAAAAAAGGCTAAAAACAAATTTTTTATATTTCATATTTAGTTATTATAATATTAATAAAATATTCACAAAAATATTAAATTTTATGGCAAATAAATGTTTTATTTTTTCAATGTAAAAAGTTGTACAATTTTATTGCAAATGTTACTTTTTATGGTACAAAATACCAATTTCACATTAAATAGGTGAAGGTTAAGCTACGTAATATTTGCAAGAATAAATGCAACAACTAGTCGAAACGTCAATGCCATCAAAATTTAAAAAAGCAAAAAAAATGAAAAAATTTAAATAAATTTACCAAAAAAAAAAAAAAAGAAAACATATTCAAGGTATGACAAAAATGAATTGACAAGAACAAAATGCTACGGCTAGCAGAAATTGCCCATAGAGAGAGAGAACGAAAAACCAGATTGAGAGAGATCGAGAGAGTGACACATTAAGAGAGAGGGAGGGAGAGAGAGAGAGAGATTGCGCAGAGCATGCACATTGTCAGCTGTAATGGATGAGAATCGGAGGAGGAGCGTTGGAGTTTGCGATACCGTCGCCGCCTCCACGTCATGAAAACTAAATCAGAAGCGCACAATTAGGCCAAACGAGCGACAGCGACGTTGACTGCGACGCCAGCGTCACTGCAGGCAGACGGGCAACATAACATGCAGCCAAATGCAGATACATGTGTGTGTGTCTGTGTGTGTCTGTGCTATATGCAAATTACTGTGGCAAGTTGCGGACAAGCAAAAGACAGTACAGAACTATGTCGCTGGGTCGCCTCATCTGTGTGTGTGTGTGTGTGTGGTGTGTGTGTATGAGTGTGATGGGGATTATTTGTGTTGTTGTTGTTGTTGTTATTGTTGCCCATCCAGCTCTAAATAAAAGGTGCGTCTATGAATTATCCATAAATAAGTGAGGAATGCCAAAAGGCAGTCAAATGGCAACATCAACAAGACCAACTAATTGTGTGTGGCATGACGCGTTGTGGCAAGTGGCAAGTGCCAAGTGGCAAGTAAACAAGTGGAAGGTCTCCGCTTTCATTCTAATCACATCTATTTGTGTGTGTTCCTGTGTGTATTTGTGTGTGTGTGTGTGTGTCGCTTCCCAGGCAAACAGAGCATGTTATTTGAAGCTCTTTGTAATATGGTTCAATTGCATGTGGCATGTATCCATAGAGAAGGCGACACTTTGGGTACTTGGACACTGCATTAAAAAGTTACGCAATGAGATGCAACCAGGTGTTTTACGTTACGAATAATTCTTGATAGTAATTATTTCTGATAACTCAGTCTATAAATATAACAAATTTATTTCTTAAAGATGCTGCAAGAAGTCATAAATTTTCTTCTTATTCAATACCATTTTACTGTGATTCGGTTTTACTCATTCGAACGAAAACAAATAACTTAAACATTGAAAATGGGGCAAGAATGTGTCAAGGAGAAATCTCCCCCTATAAAATTAATATTATCTTGATGTACTCTCTAGCTATCTTATATATTTCAATACAATTGAGAAGGATATAATAAATTTGAAGTAAATGATATTTTAGATTTTAACTTTAACATCTGTACAAAATGTCTTTCGGTAAGTTAGTTGATACCTTAAATTTACATTAAAAAATGGGTCCTACAATACCTTCCTATCTCATCAGTCCGATATCATAAGGCAAACTTTTAAATACATGTGAGAAGAGTGAAGGAAACCGTAAAAGCCAAAACGACATGTACTTGTATCTATTCTAGGGCAAATTGAATGCTAGAAGAGTATCTGCCCCAATAGCCTCTTTGGTGCAGAACTGCGGCATTAGGTACGCCGCACAATTAAGCACAGTTGAGTGGAGGAGCAGAGAGACTTTATAGAGAAAGAAATCAAATGGCAAGTGAAATGAATTCAAAATTAAATGAATCATTTGCAGCGCGTGACAAATATTTTTGTTGAATCTCTTGTATCTACACTTTTGTTTTGGGCATTTTAATTACAATTTGTCCCAGTTTGCCGAGGGAACAGAGGAAGCTTTGGCAAAGAGCAGAGCAAAGAGAGGCCTAGTTTTGTCAAACCAAATCTGTTGTTACCCGAATTCCCCTCACAGACCCCCTCTGTAAACGAGTCCACCCAACAACAATTCTTGGCAGCAACAACACGACATAGGAAAACAGCACAAATGTTCGTTGCATGTGGCATGTGGCATGTGGAATGCATAGCGATGATTATTGTATCTTTTGCCTCACCCGCCTAAGAGTGTTAACAGTTTATATTTCTATCTATTATCTTATTTGTTTTGAACTAAAATGAATCGATGATTTCTTGCTGTTGTTTTATAATTTCGAATGCAAACCAATTGGTAAATTATATAAATGATGCATTGTAATTAAACAACCATTTAGTCCCATCATCTCTCGTGTTTGTTTCATTGTTGTTGCTGTTGTGCTTTCAATAAAAATTCAATTGATATGACCAACAAGTTTAACTGCTGCAGCAATTAATGTATAGAATAGAAGTATTCAGTAATTACGTCAGTTGATGTACAAGGTCATGTGAGATTTGCAATTAAGCTCACACGTTTATACCGTGCACAGGTGATGCGACATCTGATTCATAAAGACAGAGAAAGGAACATACGATAGTCATAGTCATGAATAAGGCAACTTTATTGGGCTTTGGTTTAAAATCAAAGGTGCATTCAAACTAAAAAACTATTTACTAGAATTATACTATACCTACTCTCTAGTATTATTTTTATTACTTTTGTTTCGACTGCAAAACAACTAAAATTATAAGTATCTATTGTTGAAAATATATATTCATATTGTTCCGACAAACAGCTTTACGGCTCCGACAATTACCGGTTCAGTCTCAGCTTTACTCAGCCTGTTATCACCGCACTTTAAACTGTCGTCTACAACTTGCATCACCTTTCCAGACAACCTGAAACACACTCTCACACACACTTGGACTCTGCTAATCAGCGGAGAATTGGAATCACCAGTTGGCTGTTTGGCAGTTGCCAAATAGGTTAACAGCCGTTTCGTGCCTTTTGCATGAACATTTTTGGTGTGCTGCTTGTTTACATAAACCTTTTATTTCATTTCGTTTCGTTTCTCTGCTAGCACTTTAACTACCCTTTACCCACTTATCTATAAAGAAGGGTATGATCAAGTTGAGCATACGTATGTTACAGAAAAAAGCAACGACGAACTATGATCTCTCTCTCTCTCTCTGTCGTTAGAGCTATAAGGAATATCAATAATATCTAATACCTGATCATTTTAAAAATACTTCAGCCGGCAAAAATATCAAACATTCCACATTCAAATATCTATTCTGATTAATAAATTCTTATATTAATGCAATTTTTCTGTGTGAATGTTAATAAAGTTGATGTCCAAGATGATGCTATCACTGACAAAGCCCTATATGAATATTGTTTAATAATAAAAATCAACACTTTTAGAAAAAAAAACTATCTGTCCCTTTTACTGTTCATCTTATATCCGATTTTTCTGGTTCAGAGTCAGCGTTCGACTGAGAAATCTAATGCATTGATTATTCGCTACTGGGTATTTCCAAGTCGAGCATTTTAGCTGGTTCCCTTGACGTCGCCTCACTGTGCCCACAGCTCTATTCTCCGACTGAGAGGCGTTTTCTCCGATTGCCTGGCTTGCACGGTGCAGCGGCAGTTTAACCCACATATTGCTAGACTAGGCTGCTCTATGTATTACGCAACGGGCGCGGGGTCTGACTAGATGAGGGGAGAAGGAGAGGCCAGCGCAGTTGGGCAATGTAAATGAAACGAAACGACAAACAACGGACAATTTAATGCCTATTTGCATTTGACAACGGCAACAACAAAAACAACAACAACAACAGCAGAAGAGCCAACAAAATGTAGAATCAAGTGTTGGGGTCTCACAATAAACGAGTAAATTAACGTGTGGAGGAGAAACTGAAAAAAAAAATGGCAGTCAAATCACCGAGGAGAGCGTAGAGAGGAGTGTGGGTGGAGAGGGGGATCCAGCTCAGCTAAGCTGCGAGTGACTTTGATTAGCTGAGATCACATCTACATACACACATACATATGCATTACATTAGTATTTATAATTTCATTAGATTCTGAAAAGATAAACACAACATTCATACATTCTCGTATATATATAACAATAGGTCTGGTGGTGAAACAAGAGACAAAGATACTTTTCTAATTATTATGTACAGTATGTCAAGTAATAGTTTTAACAAACTAAAATTTACATATTTTATTTGTATTTTTTGCAAATAAAGTAAGCCCAACAATATAAAATATGTGAATTTGTAGATTTGTTTAAACAATTACTTGATCAACTGTATGTACTGTGACCAACTATAAAATTAATTTCCAACTTGTAAGTTTCTGTTTGCTAATACTAACTTGAACTTATGCTTACATATAGTACTTGTATGTATATGTACATATAAATATATTCACCTTTTTGCAAGGAGTCGTGCATACAGCTGCAATTAATTGAGTGCGGGGCTATTATAAATGTACTATGTACTATATATGTTGTACTTGTAATTTATTTGATTATTTTTTTTCTTTTAGAGAATTTGAATTCAAATAGTTATTTATTACGTGTACACTTTCGTATATTAGTTATATTATTAAATATTTTTTATTGATTATTACTTTTCATACACACGACTGTTTATGTTGCTGTTGTTGTTGTTGTGGTTGTTCTAGTTGTTGTTGATGTTATTTGATGTTGTTATTGCTGTTATTTTAGTTGTTGATTATTGCAATTGTTGTTGTTGATGTCGATGTTGGATTTCTTCGATTATGTAAAGTCAATATGGAAAATTACACACACGCACACAAACACACACGCGTCTCACACGCACATTCGATCTAATGCAATTCACGATAATTTCAAAAGAACAATCGAAATTCCAAATTAGCGCCCTAATATCGATCTTTAGTTACATACATATATCGAATGTGTGCAATTGTTTTACCTCTGTGAATACATACATATGTATGTTTATGCACAAATTTAAACATACATACAAAGATGTGAAACACTGAGCAATTTCAACAATTTAAAATATAATATGCATTAATTTTTTTTGTAGTTATATTTATTTGTATTTTCACGAATGCGTCACGCGTCTTCTCTGCGTGCTCGTCTCCGTCTCACGTTTGATTCTAACGCAAAAATATGTCGACTGACGATGCGACGTTGAATTCGGTTGCTGTTGCTGTTGTTGCCTTTTACGAATAACGGACCTGCGCAATGCACACGGTCCTCGGCAATTCTCTCTTGCAACACGGCTTTAACAGGCACACACTCACACACACACACACAGCAAACGAAAATGGCGAAATTGAGCTGATGTTTGTCTGAGAATTTACCTCACAAACTGAACAACACTTTTAGTGACACTTTTGCATACAGACATAAATAACCAAATTTTCGAATTTTTATTTGTGAAGCACGTGTAGCAACCTTGAAGATCAGCGAGGAAATAATAATTTAAAAAAATATCGATACTTCGATAACTTCACGATCAAAAGCCTTGTTTACATTTTTATATTTTCATTTTAGCTTTACTTTAATTATTTAAAGTTTGCAACTTGTGTATGCCAAAAAAAACATATACATTTTTTGTGTATATGTATTTTAATTTTTAATTGTATTATTCTTAGCTTTTGTTTTTAGAACAAGTTCAAAATAATTTTCAATGAATATTTATTTTGTGAACTGTGAACTTGTGAACTTGACTAACTGTGCATATATATGCATCTATTGGATACTAAAACTACAAAATAATAAGAAATCTTTACATATTTTATGTTAATGTAACTGGACCCTGTAAATGTTAATGTTATGCGTTAGCTATAATGTTACTATTGTCAACAGTCTGGAAAGGCAGCAGAGACGCACTTTTCGACTCTCAGCTTACACTGAAGCATGAAAGTCTGTTGCCACGTACACGTGCCAGTCTGATCACATTTGTTGTGTACATGTGACTCTGTCTGTGAGTCTGTTGTATTCATATTGCGTATCTTTTCGCTTCGCGCGCATTTCTATTTCCACATTGAAATTGAACGAGTTTTTTTTTTATTCGCCTTCAGTTTGCTCAAAATTTTACATTGAACTGAAATTGCGTTGTGGGCTGTTTGTTTTAAAATTGATTTCAATTATATTTAATGCCATATACTCTCACACACACATACACATAAACATGGATATGTAAGTTTTGTCGCCACTCGCGGGAAATCTCTCATTCTAATGTTTGCTCTCTTACAGCTTTCAGCAATTGTGCTCTCTCGCTTAAGGTATGCTTCTCTCGCTTTAATTTTTATAAATATCTTTCTCTCTCACTCTCTGTTTCTCTTTGGCTGATAATTGTGTGTGTGTGTGTGTGTGCTGTTGGTGCTTATTAGGGCACTAGGTTTTCATGCAAACCTCGGAAAATTGCTGCACACTCCGACACACACACACACACACACACACCAGCAAACAGAAGACATTTTGGGGGCAACTTTTGCATTTCCTGTGCCCCTAAAAAGAGCTTTCAGAAATAAAGCGACAAAGTTGTCCATACGCCACGTTTGCCTTGAGTAAATTGAACTTCTATTGAATGCCAAAACCAAATTGTTTATGACATAATACAATAAATACATACATACACAATGCGTTATGTGTATATACAACGCACATAAAGATATATATTTTGATGAATGTAAATATACTCTATAGAGGAATGCTCTCGCGCCATATGTTTGAACGCGTCTACTGGTGAGGGGAGTATAATGGGGAAGATTTCATGTTTGATAGCTAAATATGAAAATCCCGCATGTGTTTGTGTGTGTGTGCGTGTGTGTTTGAGGCTGTGTGTTTAACAATAACGAGAAAAACTCGTTAGCAAACAAATGAAAAACATTTAAATAAAATATACATTATGTATACGCGCTGTGTGCGCTGCGTTTTATCAGCTCGCAGCTAGCGAGAGAGGTAGAGGTAGGGAGAGAGAGAGGGAGAGAGAGAGCAATGGGCAGAAATAGAGAGTGAGAGCGACGGATGGAGTGGTAGAAAAAGCTTTGCCACAGCTCGCACACCAACACACACACACACACTCTTACTGGGAGTGCGAGTGTTTGTGTGTGTGTGTGTGTGTGTGCTGCTGCTTTGACACACTTTTATATGACGTCGTTGATTTGAATTTTTCGTTTGCACGCTCAATTTTTTTGTGTGCTTATTTCGTTCTTCTTTGGGTTTGCCAGCCTCTGCTTCTGCCTTAGCTTCAGCTTCAGCTTCTGCTTATTCTGACTTTTGTTGTGTGTTACTTTTGGCATGACATTTGACCATTGGAATGAGCTGAACCTGCTGAAGCAGTTTTGTTGTTGCCAATAATTATCACATGTTGTTCTTGTTGTTATTGGTATACCAGCTGCTTCCAATAGGAGCAATAGGAGCAGCGAAATTCGTATTGGAATATGTGATTGTTCTTGTTGGGCCAACGATTAGATTTGTAGTGTTAATTCAATTTTGAACAGCTTCAAAACTAGCGCATTTCGATTTTAGTAAACACAAGCACACATATATATGTACATTTATGGATGTACATATGTATATGTAGGTTTGCTACGCCTTGCAAGTGTGGGCTTGGGTGTGAGTATTTATGTAACCAGCATGGCAAAGGCAGAGGCAAAGGAAAAGACAAGCGAACGAACGAGCGAGCGAGCGAGTGAAGCGCTCATGCCAAGGCACACACATAGATACTTTTTGGCATTGAAACAAAACGTAGTTCACAAAAAGCACACACGCACACAGATACACGCATGCATGCATACAGGGAACGAGGGAACACACAGATACGCGCACACAGCGACGAAACTTAGAAGACGGCATAAAGAACGTTGAAGAAACTAACATGCGACGCATAAACACACTTGCACGCTTCGACACACACACACTCACACTCACACACACACGCATACGCGCAGAGAGCTTAGAGAGATACATATACATACATATGTACATACGATTGTACATGTATGCAACTATAATATTTGAAGCGCGTGTGTGCATTATTTAATTAAATTTAATTTTAAGACGACTAATTTTTTATTTTCAATATTTTCTTCTTGTGAAATCAACAACAATAACAACGACAATAACTCTGATTGATTTTATAGCACATATTTTCATTTCAAAGATCATTTGATTAGATACTTGACTTTGAGTTCTTTATATATGTACATATGCATATTTATAAAACAATATACATTTGTACATATATATACATATGTCCACTTTGGGTAAAGTACATACACAGTATATAATTATTTATTGTTTTTATTATTGCACAAACACTATCTGTGCGTATGTATGTTTTTCTGTATTTCGTTGTAATATTGTTACATATTTAGCATATAAACAAAACTCACTGATGACGGCGCTCTGACTCTGACTGAACTCAACTGAACTGAACTGGACACTGAATGTGCTTGTCGTATCTGAAAATTGTTTTGCCTTGCACGATATCTGCGCTTCTCTATCATTTCCCTCTCTCTCTCTCTCTCGCTCCGTCTCTCAGTCTCTCTGGCAATCTCTCTGCATTTGGAATTCTCTGAGCAGCCGAGATTTCTGTACAGAACTTGGAATTCCGATGGTAGGTTGGTTAGTCAGTGGTTGCGCATACAAACACGCACACACAATCAAACACACACACACACTCACAGATACTGAGAGAGCATTGTGTATCTGTGTGCGAAGTACGCTATTGTTGTGTTAGTTTCAATTTTGCTTTCGTTGCCCATTTCAAATTGGAAGAGCAACAGCAATCAGATTACTCAGCGTACTCTCAATCAGTTCCTCTCTCTCAGTGCCCCACTCACACTCGCACTCACACTCGCTCTCTATCGCTCTCTTTGGCGCTCTCATTTTGATTACCGTCGAAAACAACCACTTTACGCTCAACTTGAATACAATTAGAATTTCCATTGGCATTTTCCAGGCAACACGCGTTCAAAGCTGCATCAATCTGAATCGCATGCAATGAGAATTGAATTGAATAACAACAGAAAATATAAATACAGCGTATATTCTGAAAAATTGTATCTAAAAAAAACTGGTTTTAAATTGTTCTTAAATTGACCTAGAACCTATAAGATTCAAATTTAAGTAGTTTTTATATTTGTTTTATAGCGCTTATGTTAAGCATAAAAAGTGCACCAATTGTACTGGAAAACTAATTAGATATTTAATATTATTACTTACTAACTGATGTTATTATAACCAAGGCTGTCTTATAAATTTCGAATAAGACCTCGAACCTCGATTCTAACTGCCAGTTAGAGATACATACATATATCATCATAGACAGATTGCATTAGGACAATAGCTTATCTAAACGAATTACCTGATGAATGGATCCCACAATTTCTATTGAGTATTGCGTTCGAAATTGCTGTGACTAAGCTAATATTTTTTATATAATTATTATTATAATATTATTTGAAATTGCGAGAAATTCTCCACAAAATGTATCACACAAATAATAAATTAAAATTATTTAATATTATTGTATAAGTTAAAAATCTTTGAAAACTGAGATTTTCAATTATAATTCGTCAATTAAAACATTAAGATTTACGTAACTTGAGATTCACATACGATTGATGTTTGCTGTGTGGTCAACTTCTGAATTATTAAATAAAGTTTGTGTTTAGCTAGAATATTGAAGAACTATTGCGTGTGTTCAGCTGTGGTTTTTGGCGCTATAACTAATAATGTAGGCTTCTGTCTCCATTGGACACGGAACGGTCGATGTCTTCTGCTCGAACTGCTCCAGAATCTGCAGGAATGTTAGTGTGGAGCGTTGGCAGCTAACGGTGGGTTGATCATCATTTTGCAGCACATTGCAGACATTAAACTGTTGAAATAATGAATATTTATTAATACTTCTGGTATTTGGTATTCTTGGTATTTGTAGTCAAACTTCTTGGAGATAATAGGTATGGGGACTAATAAATGTCAGGAAACATACCTTTTCTTCTGGAGGCTCCTCATTGCATTGCAGCAGCTGTGTGCGATGTATGACACATCCTACACGCTGTACATTGGCCGTGCTCTTTGATAGACGACGCATCACAACTACGTCTAGTTCCTGATTGGCAGGCACATGATCGTTCCCAAACACATCCTGTGCCCCCGTCCATTCATTTTCCGAATATATAAATTTATCCAATGGATCTAACAAGGCTTGGGAAGCCTTGTGGGCAGCGCTTGTTAAGTAGCTGCCGGGATGTGCTTCCGATGGTCGTTCACAGCCGATAATCTTTTCAAGTACTAAGCGATAAATGTGTAGAACTGGTTTATTGTCCAGGACGCCTTGACCAAGACCTCGTTGATCGTCGCTGGCCAACCGACGATCTTGCATGATTTCCACCTCTCCCGGTGACAATGAGGAGCCGCCCAGCGGCTGTCCTGTTAGCAATGTCAGTCGCATGTCAGCATCCTCAATGAAAATGGCCGATGGCACTGGATAATAGTTGGCCTGTAGTGGCAGCTTATCAAATCGCCGCCGCTTGATGACTTGCAGACCATTCAGATCCGTGTAGAAGAGATCACCGCTGTCGATGTGTGTTTGCAGGCGCATCACAACCTCTGTGTTGTCGGTATCACCAATGTCCACCAGATTGCGTATTTCTGGCGCATCCCCTCGCAAAATGGTCTGATGTATTACCTGGGGCAAGCCCACACTCACATAGGACTCCAGTTTACCCTCGCTGACGAGGACGACAGGTGCACCACCCATCATGGACATCGCAGGTCCATTTGGTAGAAACAAATAAGCACCAGACTTATCTCCATGTGAGCGAGTGCCATACTTAAGGAACTTCAGATGTACAGGCACATGGGGACTATCCGGATTCAGCTGCATTGATTTCAGCATTCCACTCTCGGAGAACGCCAAGGTTGGACCAGTACCAACTCGCAGAGAAAACTCTCGATGCTCACCAAATTTGACCTCTTCTGGATATTGGCCCAAAGGCACCGATACTGAATTGCTGTTGAGCAGTAATTGGGAAGCGAAGGTTGTGTGGCTGTATTGAAAGAAGAAAGGAGTCACAATAAATACTGGAACACATTTATGAACTTGTTATACATACGCGGGCTTCGACTCTGAAACGGTTAGCAAGTAGGTGACCAATCCCATTGGCGGCACGCGTGCCTTGAAGATTATCCGATATTTAGTTGTGGAACCTTGTGGATTGACAGTCTTACTGAGCGTATCATGGTGCCAGCTCCAGACAGGCGAGACCTGTGCCGTGACAGCATTGCCAGCTAAATCGCTAACGCTTATAAATGGACTGGAGACATAAAAGTCCACGAGTTGTTCGTTCCAATGTGGCAGTGTGTTGTGCAAGACAACATGCTTGGTGGGCAGCTCCTCGCCCAGTATGATAGTGGTGCGACTCTCCTCCACGCCGACGCCAGGCCAGCGTGAGTCGTCCAATGTAAAGTAGTGGAAATTGAAATCGGGACTATAGATGGAAGGATTGGTCAGCAGTCGATAGATTGCTTGCTGCATCACAAAATGACAGGACTTGAGTGCCTCAACCATACGCATCTCATAGTCCTTCACCACATGCGTTTTGGCGGTGCCTGTAATGCCATCATGATGCTGAAATAAGGATAGTTCCCTTCGTGCCAATTCCAGCTTCTGGCTAAATCCCGCTTGTGAGTCCCAGGACTTCCAGGCATGCAGCATTTCTGCCGCCCGCAAATAATGCGAAAGCACGCGATCCATACGCTTGTGATACGGACGTGAGGTGTAATAACCACTCCAGTAGTTATCGGCACGATCCGCATAAGTGAAGAAATCGCCACTGAGCGAAGGGAAATTCTGTCCAGGCGTGCTATGCACAGCATCAAAGTACTCCTGAAGTGTGCCAAACTTGGCCTCCACATTAAATGGCGAGTGGGCGTTGATATGTTCGAAGAGCCTTTCATAGTTAACCCGTTGCACATCCCATTCCGTATTCTGCTTGTACCGGAAATCATCGCCCAGAGGGACGAGCAAGACATTTGTACGATACAATTCCGCTTTCTTCATCCACTGATCCACCAGTAGGTCAGAGCGTCCAGCCACATTGCTGTCGTCGATGGCACGAGGTGGAACTCTCCAGGGGCAGCTTAGACCAAAGGAACCCATGCGCTTAAAGTCGAACTGGCAGCAGACTTTGGGATCGGGACCACAGGTGTGTGGAATGTCATAGGAGTAAAAAGGCATCATGTGCGTGAAAAGGGAAGTGCTGCCGCTTGTATCCCATATTTGTCGCCAATAGAACTCCAGATTTCGCTGCTGAGCCAACTCCTTCTTCACCGAGTAGTGAGTACGCTGTATTAGGAGATTCTTGAAGCCGCTTCTTTGCAGAACATACGGCAAACTAGGACTGTGCCCGAAGGGATCAATGGCCCACGAGGAAGTGGGAGTGATGTTAAAGTGTTCCTTTAGCCACGTCTGACCCTCAGTCAGCTGAAGGAGTACATTACGCCAATGTGAATTGGCCTCGTCTGGCATCACCCATCCCCCTGTCACGAACTCCAGTTGTCCCTTCTTCACAAGTCTGCAATGATAAAATACAGCGTTAAATTGAATCACATATCTCAATATCTCTGCTTACAATTTCATTTGTTGTTTCTTATGCTCTCCCAAGTCTTTATAGAAGCGCTCGAAATATGATATTTCAGCCCAAATGAATTTCATATCTGGATTCTCGGTAAGGTGGCGCAAAGCATTCGACAAAATGTGTTTCGTGTCTGTCAATTAAAAATAAATTGTTTTGAGATAATTAAAAAATGTACTATAGTCTATCAAAACTGATAAGAGATGGAATGTTTAAAGTAATGACAACTTACTTCCTTATTGCTTGGAAAGCTGTGTTCTATAAGATTTTAATACTGATGAATCCAAAATCAAAAAGCGCATTATTGTCACAGATAGAGAACTTCTATAAAATGTTATTTCATTTATTGAAAATACTCCACTAAGTATGTTTATAGGTAATCGGAAAACATTCATATTAGTTGCCAAGGCGTAACCATCATTAGATGATAACTAAATAATACTTTATGACAACCAAAATATACATATATACAACGAAATGCCCTTGCAGAGCTCGGTTATTAGCTTTCGACCGATCGTATTTATGACAGATACGAGTAAATAAAAGAGCAGTCCGATTATAGCCACGATAATATCGAAAAAATTGGTTGTGAAATATAAGAAAAAACCACAAAGTTTTTCGTTCCAAAGGTTGATTTTGTCGGACGATTCTATATGATATAGTGATCGTATCCGGGCTTTTCTGACATACGAACTGTCTGACGGATCTATGTCTAGAATCATCAAGAGAACATTACTGTATCTATATTAATATCGGGGGAGAATAATAATAAGGGTGTAACAATTTCAAATGTGCCTCAACAATCATTTAAATTAATCATATCGAATTTTAGCACTAGGTCTTAACTCACCAGCATTATAATAGTCCTCAAATGTCTGTATCCAACCGGGATCATTATGCGAATGCGGCACAACGAACACTTTTAGCTTATGTTGACTGTTGTACTTGAGGCGATCATATTTAATGTTCCAGCCCTGCTTCCAGACCCCTCCATCGATGTCCTCAAAGGACATTCGGTCGTACATTTCCAGCATTTGTACGTCCACCTCTGGAACTTGCCGCACAACATCGATACATTCGCCACTGTCATCGACTTGGTCGTTGAGAGAGTGTATGGGAAGTATATCGTCATTATCTCTTGTCTTTGCCGGACGCTTGGCCAAGTTAACAGGCAAATTTCGCTTTTCTTTAATACGTTGTTGTTGACCATTTTCCAGCTGATTTGCATTGTTCTCAAGCGCGACATAATTTGACTGTTGAAATGAGAATTTATTGATGAGTTGGTCTTACACACACACACAATCAAACACATTACCTTTTTCGCATTTGGAGCCGGTGCCGCAAAATTCAGGATCACGTAGAGACTGAGAAAGATGAGCAGGCAGCCACAGCAAATGACCAGCGCAAAACGTCGACGAATGCGCAGCATGTCTGTGCTAATTGGACATGGATTCGCACTATTTATCAAAACAAGCAAGCCTACAGCTATTTAAACTGTTTTAAATAGACTGCGTGGTTTTTTCGCATAAACAAAAGCCAAGTAAACCGACTACCCGATTGTTATCGATAGGCGATATGTACATTGTACAATGGGTGCTGCCAACTTGTGTCAGTGCTGCAGAAATAACAGCCCTGTCTCTCATTAATCGTTTTGCCCGCAAATTGCCTCGGTTATCAGTTAATTTTATAAAATAGATTGCAATAAAATTGACACTGTTAGTACTGTTAAAATGGCTTCTTATGTTACAATTTGAAACTGCTCAGCGTTAAGAATTTAAAGTTGCATGAAATAAATGCGTTGTCGTCGCATTGATAACTGATTGTATGCGTTTGCAACTCAATCGATTTCTACAGCATCCTTGCAGCCTCCAAAGGACGTAAACGAAAACGGACAGAATTAGATTTGTATGAAACTCAAAAAACAGTGCGCCCCTTGAATCCCATAGTTAGATGCGAATTGAATCCTACCGCGATACTGCTTTCGAATTTGTTGTCCATTGCGCCATGAAGCGTCAGAACGTGAGAACACTGTCGCTGGTGGTCTGCACATTTACCTATTTGCTCATCGGGGCGGCAGTCTTTGACTCCCTTGAATCGCAAACCGAGGCGAAGCGTTGGGAATTTTTGCAAGGTACATATATTATCGATCAATATATTTCCCCGGCAATATTCAAATGCACACACAACTGTCCACTTCACGCACCCAAATAAAAACACAACAAAATTCCCACAAATGTAAAATCATTTTCATCTCCATTATTTCAACATCAATTAAAACAGGTTAATTTTGCTATTTTCCAGTAGATTTCCAATTTATTATTTTATACATTTCAGAGTTCATACCAAACACACGCACATGCATACGTCGTTTTTATTTAACTTTATAATATTCAAATTTTTGAGAATCATTGCCAATTACGAGTATGTTTATTTTGATTTGTTAATTGGCCAAGAATTTGTGATATTGATATTGGAACTCGAATCAAATTTCGTTTTCATGCCGTAGCGGTCAAGAATAATTTCGTTAAGAAATACAATGTGAGTGCCGAAGACTACCGGATGATCGAAATAGTAATAATAGAGAACAAACCACACAAGGCGGGACCTCAGTGGAAATTCGCTGGCGCATTTTATTTTGCCACTGTGGTGCTGGCAATGATTGGTAAATATTATTAAAATTGTAAATTCAAAAACAATACAACAACTATCTAAACTAAATCTATCAACTATATAAAAAAGGAAACAACAAAGTTTCGTATACCAAAGGTTTTCATATCGCCCTTATCTCGAGATTATTTTCTTTTTTTTTTTTTAGTAATAATCAAGCTTTAAGTTCAATAGGGAACGACACAAGAGATAGAGGAAAGTTAGTTTCTTTTAATATCATAAATGATATTATATAATTAAGATTAACAAATTTGTAATTGTTTTAAAATATTGTGAAATATTTAAAAGAAAACTGTGAATAATTCGTTTAAATATCTTTAAGATACAATATATATATTCCATTTAAAATGAAATTTCTTACAATCGTCCGAAAAACTATTCCTCGAAAATTGTATAGAAAATTTCTGGTAGGTATATAAATACAATAAAAACAGGACGATTTTTAAAACAAAAGCAAATAGTTTATTAAATTTATAATGCAGTCAAATTATTAAATATTAATATAATACTAATGTAAAAAAAATAAAAATATTAATTGATAGTAAGACAGAATTTTTACTTTTGTAAAATAACATTTTTTTTTAATATATTAATTCAAACTAATTAAGTGTAATATTATAAATACGAGTAGTTGTTGAATATGAATTGTACATGGTACGTATACTCGTTTAATGATTCATATGTAAACATTGACAAATTGCAGGCTATGGACACTCCACGCCGACAACCGTGGCTGGGAAACTATTTACAATGTGCTATGCTATGGTATGATCTGTCCAATCCCATTATATGGCCAAATCAAGTGTTTCCTAAAGCTAAGATTTATTGTTTTTGATGTATTTTTATTTATAGGTGGGCATTCCGTTGGGACTGGTTATGTTCCAGTCCATCGGTGAGCGTCTCAACAAATTTGCATCCGTGATCATAAGACGAGCGAAACGAGCAAGTGGAGCACGCTGCACGGATGCCACGGAAATGAATCTTATGCTGGCCACGGGAATGTTATCCTCGATAATCATTACGACGGGAGCAGCCGTGTTCTCCCGGTATGAAGGCTGGAGCTATTTCGACAGCTTCTATTATTGCTTTGTGACATTAACAACTATTGGCTTTGGGGACTATGTGGCGCTACAAAATGACCAGGCGCTGACCAATAAGCCAGGATATGTGGCCCTTAGCCTGGTTTTCATTCTCTTTGGACTGGCTGTAGTTGCCGCCAGTATTAATCTGCTAGTGCTGCGATTCATGACCATGTAACTTCAATTATAGACCCGAATCTAGGCTTTGGTTTTAACTATTTGTTCTTTTTTTTCAGGCAAGCCGAGGACGCCAAGAGGGATGAGCAGGATGCCCAGAATCAGGCTGCTGGCAATCAACCGCTCACATTTGACGACGAATCCACATACAATATGCACGGCAAGCTGTTGGAAAACAATTACACGACCGAGAATGATGAGACCGTGTCCTTGTGCTCCTGCACCTGCATGGGCGGCACACGGTGCCTGAATCACGAGCAGTTTATCGATCCGGACTTTCAGCCAATGGATATTATTGAGAGCACTCTCTGCCTGAAACGTGCATCTGTCTGATACATTCGAGATCAGCTGTTTAAGCCAAGTTAAGACAAGTCCCCACTTAAATAGATGCCAAATTATTCAAGTGAAAGGTTGCCAAATTGTAGCGACTCACTATAACTCCAGAAAAAGTAAAACCAATTATTCCAAATTTAAGAATTCTTAAAAACTGTAGATGACCACAAAACCCAACTGTAGAAATCGCATTATTAAAGATTTTCTCAAATACAAAATAGAAATACTGAATTTGTGTACAAGTAGACATATGTAAATAAAATAGATTTTTTTTCAAACACATGGGATCGAAGTAGTCTAATATTGGACATTAGCTTTTTGAAGCTGTGCCTGTTTCATTCCAACATCGACTCGACTACGGTACACGTATAGAAAAAAAGTAAGAAAATTATACGTAAAATTCAATTTTAAATCGGTTCTCTGCCCTCCAGAAAATATTCGGAAAAATAAAACAAGAAAAAATTTAATTCCAATCCTCAATTCAATAACCACACATAACTCGTAACCATGCGTGAAATCGTACATATCCAGGCTGGCCAATGCGGCAATCAAATCGGAGGCAAATTCTGGGAGGTAATCTCTGATGAGCACTGCATCGACGCGACGGGCACATACTACGGTGACAGCGATCTGCAACTGGAACGCATCAATGTCTACTATAATGAAGCCACAGGCGCCAAATATGTACCGCGTGCTATACTCGTCGATCTGGAACCGGGCACCATGGATTCCGTGCGCTCAGGTGCTTTCGGACAGATCTTCAGACCCGACAACTTTGTGTTCGGTCAGTCGGGTGCGGGCAACAACTGGGCAAAGGGTCACTATACCGAAGGTGCCGAACTGGTCGATTCTGTGCTCGATGTGGTGCGCAAGGAATCCGAGGGATGCGATTGCCTACAGGTAAGTGGTGCTAGTGAAGGATTATCAGGTGGGGGAGTGGTATTAACTAAACTGGCTTCAACAGGGCTTTCAGCTGACCCACTCGCTGGGCGGTGGCACCGGCTCTGGCATGGGCACGTTGCTGATCTCGAAGATTCGAGAGGAGTATCCTGACCGTATCATGAACACCTTCTCCGTTGTGCCCTCACCCAAGGTGTCTGATACTGTGGTTGAGCCCTACAATGCCACTCTGAGTGTGCATCAGCTGGTGGAGAATACGGACGAGACGTACTGCATCGACAATGAAGCGCTCTACGACATCTGCTTCCGCACTCTGAAGCTGACGACGCCCACATATGGTGATCTGAATCACTTGGTGTCGGCCACAATGTCTGGAGTGACAACCTGCTTGCGTTTCCCGGGTCAATTGAACGCCGATCTTCGCAAGCTGGCCGTCAACATGGTGCCCTTCCCCCGTCTGCACTTCTTTATGCCCGGATTTGCACCCCTAACATCCCGAGGATCGCAGCAATACCGTGCTCTGACCGTACCGGAGCTAACCCAACAGATGTTCGATGCCAAGAACATGATGGCCGCCTGTGATCCACGACATGGTCGCTATCTAACCGTGGCAGCCATCTTCCGTGGCCGCATGTCCATGAAGGAGGTGGATGAACAGATGCTCAACATCCAGAACAAGAACAGCAGCTTCTTTGTCGAATGGATTCCAAACAACTGCAAGACGGCCGTGTGCGACATCCCACCCAGAGGGCTGAAAATGTCGGCCACCTTCATTGGCAACTCGACGGCCATTCAGGAGCTGTTCAAGCGTGTTTCCGAACAGTTTACGGCCATGTTCCGGCGCAAGGCCTTCTTGCATTGGTACACGGGCGAGGGAATGGATGAGATGGAGTTCACTGAGGCGGAGAGCAACATGAACGATTTGGTATCCGAGTATCAGCAGTACCAGGAGGCAACTGCCGATGAGGAGGGTGAATTTGATGAGGACGAAGAGGGAGGCGGCGATGAATAATTTCAAACCGATCTCTAAACTATGTAGACGGAATCTAAAGCCCACACACACACACATGCGCGCAACCCTAATGAAGAAGAAGCAAACGACCATCTGGTTAATACTCAAGTTGTTACAATTGTGTTACGTATTTGTTACAAATGTTACAGATTTCAACTCCCATTTGAAGGTGCGACACAGACACAGACACAGACACGGACACACATGCATGTCATTAAAGAAGTTCGAAATTCGAATGCAATTTTAAATTAACACGCTTTTTCATTGTCTGGCAACGCTGTTAAAAACTGTCACTTTCATGGTGCTATTATGCAGGTTGTATCAAAAAGCGCCGTCATAGGAGAAACGGAATCAATTCTAAAACGGCTTTATTTTTAATTTTATGTTTATTAGATCTATCAAATAATTTGTATTGTAAAACAAACTTATTTACGAAGACTACTATTTAGACAAACTTAAATCCTTTAGCCTATAAAATTGAGTGGTTTCGGTGTGACCTGTATATTTACACCATGGACTTGTCAAAGGCTTTGACTTGTCACTGACTCTGGACATGTCTTCGCACTGGCCCGAGACGCCTCTAACTTCGCGATGTGGCTGTGTTCGTGGAAGGAAGAGCATCAGAAAACATCCCATAACGGAACTGCTCAAATCCAAGGATCATCAGATGTCGCGCTCTGAAGAAGACGAGACTGGAAGAAGTCGCTCCTCTTCGCTGAGAATGGTCGAAGTCCTGGCTGACAAGAAATAGAAGCGAGCATACGAAGATATTCATAAACTACATTTAACGCCTTAGCTAGAGTTAATTTATTGAAATGTGTACAATATTTGTGACAAGGAACAGCAGCGGAGAGGTTTTAACTTAAAAAGTAAATTAAATTAACTAAATCAATTGCAATATTGTACGAATTTCGAGTCTAAACATCATCAAAGAGTCCACGGGGTGGTGGTCCAACAATGCGACGTTCGTTCTCAGCCTCGAAGACTTCATCCTGTTCGCTTGGGCCTCGAAAGCCGATCTGCATTTGTGTGCTGACGCCAAAGCGATCGTTGATCTCCTCCGACAGCGAGCGAGGCACGCCGAGAGCCGAGGAGGAGGCAACGGCAGCATAATCAATACTGACATCGCCATCCCGTAAAAGACCATCAGCTGACGTGCGATGACCAATCAGTAGACTTCCGCCTCCGCCGGAGCCGCCGCCGTTACTTCCTCCTCCGCGGTATTTGCCCATATAGTCATGACTGGGCAGAGTGTCGGGTCTCGTAAAGTCTCGTCTCCTGGCCATTGCCTCCTCGGCACGCTGACGCCGTCGCTTCTCGCGTGCTATCAAATCCTTTCCCTCCTGGACAAGTTCCGTGGCAATCGTTTCATTCTGCAAAAACTGCTGAAAGCCCAACGCATTCAGAGCACGACTTCCTAGACTGAACCAGGTGGCCAGACAGAATGCCAACATGCACATGGGAAAATAGATGTTGAAGCCATTCGAGATGATGCCAATCACGTCCATGTGACCCATGATTTGTGTATAATACGTTTCCATTATGCGCTGCAATACAATGTTGATTAATAGACATGCAATGATCATATGATAGTGAACTCACCTTTTGTATTATATGCGAATCCATATGGATGAGTCCGAGGAAATTGAGACACATTGGCGGAGTTAGACGACAGAGCAGCATTCCACTGAAGATCAAGCTGTGCTCATTGGTCTGATGATGTGGTGCCAGGTAGTAAAGATTTAGGAATCGAATCCGAAGAATCGTGGAGTAGGTGCAATAGAAGAAGTAACACAGCACCACCATGGAGAACACCTCAATGGTAAGGAAGTCGTAGCTACTCTTGGCCACATTTATCACATTGGCGAAGATCGAGAGTACTGGATGCCGGCTAAAGAATGTCAGTTCGCTCCATACGACCATGGCCGACATGCTGGCCGTCACGATGCACAGAGCTTTAAGGAATGGCGCCTTCAGTAGACACTCCCAGTACCATTGTATTGAGGCGCTGTATAGAATTCTCTCCAGTTGTGATCGCTGACACGGAAATTCTGTTTTAAATTGACGCTCGGCAGAGTGAACGTTGCGTGCCACATCTTCCAGATGCAACACCGTCTTCACCTGAACGCTCCAGAGGGCCTCAGTGCGTTGCAGAGTTTGTAGGGATTTGATCACCTGCTTGTGTATTCGGACGAGGGCCTTCTCCGAGGGCACAATGGTTGACGAGGTGCCGCCCATGCCGTTGGCGCCACTCCGGGAAAAGTTTCGACTAGCTCGTTCCTGCAGTTCAATGGGAACCTTGCGCATAATTGTCTCTACACACGGTCGTAAGACGTGATTATTAGGCACAGCTCGACTGATGCATTGTAGTGACTCTAGGACATCATCCACATGCTCTTCCGCCTCCGCCTTATCCGTACTAAGTTTTGCGGCCTTAAAGTAAGCATATTGCAGTGCAAATCCCGGCTTGGCATTGTTCCACAGTGAGCGCGGTACCTCCACAAGGGCATATCCCAACAGAAGCACTAGTAAGAATAGGCCCCAAGTATTTGAGGCCGATGAGGCAATAGCCTTAAGTTTCTGCCAATCCAGTGAGACGCCTTTGACGGCAATATAGATGAGCAGTACTCCACATATAAACAAGTAGGATCCGTAATATATGGCGTTCTCGATCAGTGCTGATTTCAGCTTGCCTTTGATTGTGAAATCTCCCGCTTTAAGGTACGATTGCATCAGAGGCATAATTAACCATGTGAGGAACTGTGAGCTCCAATAGATAATGCGCCATAAATTAGGAAACACTGTCTCTGGCACCATGCCCCAGGGTTCCTGGCATTCCTGTGGGTGCAAAGTGCTTCTACTTGTGCTTGTATTGCCATGGACATTAGCTGCTTCCGGTGCCGGTGCCGGCTTATGCTCCTCCAGACACTGTCGATACAGGGTCTGCAATGAAGAATAAATGTTCAAGATCTCAATTGGTTGGAAAGGGTAAAAAACAGAGAGCCTGACTGAGAGACATTGTATTCTCGCCCCCATCACCCAGAACTATCCTTTTTTAAGTGAACATTAATATTTATTCCCGTTACTCATAGAGAACACAGAACGGTCTTAACTATACTAATTATTTGTATCAAGATCGGATAATTATAAAAGCAGTTGTTGCTGTTATAAGTACATAAGACCTAAATATAGGGTATTTAATAGGTGAGGTACCCTTTTAAAATTTGTAGTATGATTATTATTTATAATCTCCCTTAAGTACATTTAAATCTGATAAATATAACCTTAGCTAAGGATTTTTTCATTTTTAAGCAACCCGACTACAAGATACCCGATACAATTAATATATTTGCAAAAAGAGTAACGGGTATTTCATAGTCGGGATTTAAACTAGTGATCTTCCTATAATTCATAATTCCAAGTTTTTATAGTATATACATTTAATTTTGACTGCTGCTAAGGAGTACTTACCGAAGTCACATCCAAGGGTATGGTGAAGACGATCAGGAAAGAGAAACACCAAGCTGTCAGAACGGAGAGAGTGACGAGGATGTGTTGACGTGGAATGTTGCCATAGCGATAGAGCAAGATGCTCGCCAGGAACAGGGCGGCAATGATGCCGAATGTCAGCAAGTAGGCCATTATCTTGGTGCTGGTGTTGGTGCTGCTGCTGTTTCTAAGTACTAAATTTATTTGGGAGTGGGCCGCAGCCTAGGCGGCGACCATTTGTGCCTCACCAGCGTTCGTGTTGTTGTCCTTGTTATTGTTGTCGTTATTGCGCTTTGTGCGTTTCTTTTGCAGCTGTCGAGCAGTTTCCCGATGCATTTCCTCGAGACTCTGCAAAGCCTGAGACTTTAAGGGCATCAATCGCGGTTTTACAAACACTAACTCAGTTTTGTGCTCGAAAAACAATTTTCCCGTGCTGGGCTCAATCAATTCAATTTTTTCATTCACGTTTCTAAGCAATTCACGCTCTGTCGTCGACATACTAACATTATCGCCGGTCGAGGAGCATTTGTGCAAACATCTAGATTCCAGTTTCTAGAATTTGCACTGCACACACCCTCTATCGATCGTCGATGACACAACACAGCACACAGCGAAGGTATTAATAGGCTTAGAAATTCTATTTTTGTTGAATATCCAATATGTTGTTATTCCCTTGGGTGAATAATCGAGAATTATAGATTTTTCCCCTTTGTTATTAGTAATTAAGGGGGCTGCCACCCTACAGAATTCCCCGATCTGGCAACTTGTTCTAATTTAAATTAAAATGAAAATTTAGGTGCACGTTCGAAATTTACCAAAATTTAAATATTTTTTTAATTTTGAAGCTAGAATTTTTTAAATTTTTGCAGAATTTTTGTTGGAATTTTCTAGATTTTTTCATATTTTTTTTCAGAAGTAAGTTTTTTAAATTCTCTTCCCGAGGGCTGACGAACTTAAAACTTTTATTAAAATTCTTACTTTAATTTTATGGAATTTCGAGTTTTAAATTCTCTAAAAATTGTTAATTAATTACAAAGTTATGGAAATTTGAAAATTACTTCACTACTTCATTAAATTCATTAAATGGCAACGCTAAGAACGGCAGTTGGCAACACCTGTCAGCTGACACAATAAACGAGTTGGCAGCTCTCTGTCTAAATATCTTGTTTTTGTTTTGTTGGCAAACACACAAAGTAGAAGAGAAAATTTTTAATTTACAGACAGTTAAAAAAGTATTATCGGTCTGAAAACTGTCAAATCATGGATACAGATGCCTTAGTAATTGATGCAGAGAAGACACATAGTTGCCGCACCAGCGGAGACGGCATGGAGCAGACTGAAATATCACCAACAACGAAAATAGAACAGCAACAACAACAACAACAGACTGACGTCGGCTTGCAGAATGTAAATAAAGTAAAGCGACCGCAATTGTCGCGCAAGGACAGCACTGTAGTGCAAGAAGCGGCTATAGAGCGAAAGACATCGGTGAGCAGTTGTAGCTCATCCTCTCAGGCTTTACCCTTGCCAGGTCTACACACGCTCTACCGGCGTCCAGAAGTTGTCAGTCGGAGTTTGGCGCCCGCCTTGCCAAAGGGGGAACTTGTGCAGCTGAAGCCGAGGCTGGTGAACACCGCGGAACCTCTGCCGGAACACAAGAGGACCAAGCCACCGAAATTCGTGCCTTATGAACCATACCCGGGTGCCGTGAATCCCATGACACCTTCACAGCAAACGACAATGCGAGTTAGCAAAAATAACTTGGATATTGCCGTTCTGGCGGATCAGGTGTCCACGCTACGTACACAGGAACTGGATCTGGGCGACGCGAATACAAAGCCCTCGGATAATGCCGAAAGCAATAGCACTGAGGAACTGCAGCGACTGAAGCAGGAGCTGAATAAAATGCGAGAGGAACGCGATCACTTTCAGGCGCAATACAAATTCCAGACGCAGGTCAATGGGGAACTTAAAAGCCTGTTGGTGGCATCCGTTGGGGAGGATCTTCAGACGCGAGTCAATCTCCTTACGGAAGATAAACTACAGTTGGCTCGCGCCTTACTCGATACGGCCAACAATTTGACGACACACACCGAACAAATCGAATTCTTGGCTGGCCAATGCGAGGTGTGGCGATCCAAGTTCCTGGCCAGCAGTGTCATGGTCGAAGAGCTGGCGCGCTGGAAAGCCGATCTCACCCAGAAGAATCAAATGCTTACTGAATCTACCAAACAATTGTTGCATGCAACACATCAAATACGCGAAATTCAATTGGATATTCTGAAGCAACTGAAGTTCCTGGCCAAAATACGTTATCTGAATCTACCTGCCACGGACGTAATCAGCTTGAGTGCGGAGAACTTGAATATACTGCAGCGCATGGTGTTGCACTCAGGTGTCGGGATACCCGAGACGTCTCTCAAGCTGTCCAGCGCGACAACAAGTCCACTCTGCGAGGCAGAAAAGTACGCCGTACAGGTAATAGTGCAGTATTCAACTGTATAAATAGACACTTAATCTTCTTTTTACATTTTTTAGGCCCTGGAGTTTATTAGCCAACCACTGATGGCTACGGATGAAGCTATACGAGCACTCTTCGGACAGGTGCAAAGACCACATTACATGCCAGTAGCCGAATCGGAGACAATTGCTCCCAGTCAACGAGAGAATCAATAGCAATAATCAAATTTAATGCAATATTTAAAGTTAACAAACAACATAAATGCAATTGTAATAAATAGTTTTATATAATCACTTCTTCTCAGTGCTATAAAGGTCGAGACGTCTCTGGCTAAACACTGGAATTTGCTGGCGCACCTGTTCCACCAGAGAGAAGTCAACATCAGCTGCAACAATTTGCTCACTTTCGTCAGCTGCTTTAAGGACCTTTGCCCAAGGGTCAACAATCATTGAATGACCGTAGGCAACGTATTCTGCAGTGGAGTCCCTCGCTGGAGATGTGGTCACCACAAACAGCTGATTGTCATTGGCCCGTGCTCGCTGCAGGAGTTCCCAGTGCAAAGGACCCGTTGTCATATTGAAAGCAGCCGGATAGATGATCATCTCACAGCCATCGTTGCGATAGAGTCGTGCCATCTCCTCAAAACGAATATCATAGCAAATGCCAATTCCAATCTTGTGTCCGTCAACATTAATGGTTGTAAAATCATTGCCTGCGGATAGAGTCTCGGATTCCTTGAAGCGGATACCGCCCTTAACGTCAATATCAAACAGATGCATTTTCCGATGCTTGGCTATCAAGTCCCCATTTGGACCCCAGACCGTACAAGTGTTGTATATGCTTTCATTCTCGCCCAACTCGGGAATCGTTCCGCCCACTATATAGACCTGGTGATCCAAAGCCGCTTTCGAGAGCTGTTGACTGGTGAAACCATCCGGAATGCACTCGGCGTACTCGCGAAAGTACTTCGTGCCATACGGACAATTAAAGCATTCCGGCAGCGTTATCAGACGAGGTTTATACTCTTTAACTGCCTCCTCAATTTTGCTTAATGCATTTGACACGTTTGCTGCTTTGTCATTTGAACCCTTCAGCTGTAACAAAGCGAATCGCATAACTGCCCGAACGAGTGTCAATTATCAGGAAATTTTAATTAGCTACGTGATCCACTTACTTTTACTGGCCTTGTTCATTTCTTTGTTGACCCACAGCTGTTATTAAACTGATAACTTTATTTACCTGTTGCGGTTTATTTTGGTTTGATAACGCTATTGTTGCCCCTAATACCGGGCAGCACTGGTGTAGAAGACTGCCACCCGGTGCAAAGGTTGTCACCCTATAAAATTTCACGATATGACAACTTGTTCTAATTTAAACAAATCGAAAATTTGGTTGCACCTACGAAAACTCTTCTTAATTTTTCTTAATATTAAAATTGTTAATTAATCTAAATTTAAATTTATCGCTTGATTTAGCGACATTGTGCCATCAATTTTTGCTCTAAAAAGTTGGCAGCACTAAAGAACATTACTGCCAACTTGATTTAAAGTCAGCCGCAGTTGTCTTAAAGGCGGTCGGTCGATAGACGATTGACACGACAAATCGAATAATTGCAAACATCTGGCAACGCCATCCGATACAGCTGTTCAATTACAGTTTATTCGGCAATCACATAATCCGTAAATATTACATTTCCTTTCAAAAGAATTCTTTTTACATATGGTGTAATCTCCACAGGATGTCTGGAACAAAAGTACTTCGATCCTTGCTGCACGAGCTGCGGCAAAGTGCTGCCGATCCCAGCGCTGTGAAGAACTCTCTGGCCGCTCGTTACATTATGGCGCAGTACAAGAAATTCGAAACAACGGATCAGCAATTGTGCAAAGCCCGCAACGAGGCCATCTTTCTGGGACAGACATATTTAACATATCTGAACAGTCTGCGGAAATACAATGAGATTTACCATGAGTACCATGGACGCGGCGAGCGCACGGTGAAGGAAACCGCGGACATGGTTGGCTTCAAACTACCCACAGATCCCAAGTAGAGGTAATGCTGACAATATCATGTAAATCCAAGATTATGCTTCATAAATACGCAGATTTACCTGCAAATATAATATTGTTTATTTCTTGAATTATACTGTGGTTGGCTTACACGTTATATTAAATCCAATGTGGCAGTTTACCCAGAAAGGGCTGAACTTGAAAGTTGATATTCATCGTATCAGATGTGATTTATAGGGAATATGAATAATATTTCGTTTGGAGAGAGTGATAAAAACAAAGCTATTATATTTATGGTTGTGGTAGGTTATTGACTTTTATTTCTACAGTAGTGATTATAATATCTTGCGGCTATAGAACTGTTGGAGATTATGTTGCCTATTATAATAATTATAAGTTATAATTCTGTTCAACAGTATATTACATATAACAAAAAACCCCTATTGCCTTTTCGACTGTAAATCGGTTCAATACCTCCAATCTTTGCAGAGGGTCTTCTGATTTTGTCAGAAAATGGTTGTCATATAGATTAAATATAGCTAATATAGAAAAAATCTGCAAAGGTTATTCAACCTAGACATAGATATATATCTTGCATATTCTTCAATTTCACTGAAGTATAAAATTGAACTAAAAGGCAATAAATTAACATTAATTAAAGTCAATTGATGAATCAATTTATGAATCGAATTTGCAAGAAGCAAAGCTAGTGGGTTGTTACTTTTCATTCTTTAATTATGCGCAATTTTACGTTTCTTTGAATAAATAATATTTGCGGTTAAGTAATTTCAATGTAATTATAATTATAAAACTCTCCCTTTATACTGGAGTTCTCTGGTCTGAATTTTCAGAAATGGCAATTTATTGCTTACATAGAAATTTCCAGTTCAACCAACAAATGAATATAGTTTTGCGGTGGGAATTTTCTAAGACTCCCGACTTACATCATAGATGGTAAATACTTTAAAAAAGATAAAGCTTGCATAATCGTATTAATGATTGATTCAAACTTCTGTAATATTCATTCAAAATTATAGTTGGTTATTTGAAACAAGAATTTAATAAATTTCATAAAGGTGCAACTGTCGTACATGTTCATGGACTGCCATAGAGGTTATTGTTGTTAACTTGTTCTTTGTTGACATTGTCGTTGCACTTGTTGTCGATGTTGTGTTTGTTGTTGCTCGCACAATTGAAATTCTTACACACAACAAGAAATTGGTGTGTTGGTTGGTATTGTTGATGGGTCATCGGCTCGCCCGATAGCTTTGCATCTGAGTGGAATGCTAAGCAGCAAGGAACTGTTGGCGTCTCTTTTGTTTGCAACGCGACAAGTGGCACCGATTCTCCACGACGCATCACAGAAGGTGACAGTTATACGAGTACATACAAACATACATACTTCTACGAGTAAATGTTTTTACATACATATTCATTCGAACTTTTACAAGAATTTAAAAATGTGCGTTATTAATTATTAACATATCGTTCATTCTTGTGTACTTTTTTATTTATTTGACCACTTGACAGCTTGCCACAATTGGAATTTTTATATACTTTTATTCGTTGTTACTATGAACCAAATTTTTTTTTTCCAAAACTGTGCATTTTGAAAACATTATTCTTTATTCGAGATTCGTGAAGAATTTCAGCTTCTACTTATAGAAGCAAAAAGCATAAAATCTCACAGTGATTTAAACTCCTCTTATTGAATTTTCTACACAAATATATCATACTGCAAGCGTAATTACTTCATTAGTTTCAATTGAATGCAAACTTCCATATGTAGAAATTTTCCCGTGATCAGCAGATCTCTTATTTGATAAACATTAATAAAATTTAAAGGTAGAATTAATTTAATGAGTGAACTATGATCAAAACGACATTCCACTTGAAAAGTGATTAAGTTTTGGGAAAGTTACGACAGTCTAAAGTTGCGATTACGGATTTGGTTGCGGTACTAATAATTAAAAGGTTAGTTTCGGTTAAAGGTTCCATTACCGGTTGCGATATTATTTCCTGTTTTCAATTGAATGTTTTCAAATAGATTATTTGAATCTTTAACGCCACATTTTGTATCTCATAATTTATGAGAGGCAAGAAAACAATCTGCTAAAATTAGCTATTGCATTTTTTTTTGTTCGAGCAAGTCAAACAAGCACTGAGTAGCTACACAAGAATGTGGGACACTGTGAATTTTCGAGAAGTAGGATAGTTGAAGGTTCATCGCATGATATCTAAAGAACTGCAAAGCCATCACATCGCACAATTGCGGCCATAAAGTGACGGATGACGGAGTGTCTGAGTGTCGGGGTGTCGCCGGCAAGATAAATAGTTTATGAAGCTGAAGCGTATTTTATGCCTGGGTCCACCTAAAATAAACATTCCGTGCCCGGCTCGGGCGCATAGACAACGGCAAACATCCTAAAACCCAGAAGAAAGCAAACACAACGATGAATGGCGAGCAGAACAATGAATATGGCCAGACGAGGTCCGAGATTCGAGTTAGTTAAATGGGCAACAGGCTGCCTGTCTGGTCTGGACCATTTGCCGCCAATGCAATCGAAGGCAATCGTTAGGGGTTTGTCCTGCGTCCTTTACAACGGCACCATTAATTTTCCACACTCCCAATCAATGTTGCCTGCAATTTCAATATGCATTATTGGAATGAGACATGCTCTGGACAACATTTCAAACATTTACATTACGCAGTCCCAGAGTCCAGAGTCCCTTGCCCTGAACCACAGGAATAACAAAGAACGTCAGCAAGGTTTCTGCGATGTTCGCTTTTCCATTTATTAATGAATTTATTGCCCGAATGCATTTGATGCTCGTATGCAATTCCTTTTGCCATAACATTTGACTACCGAGTATATCATGGATGTTATGGAGGGCGGTTTGTATTGGTTAACCAAGGGTTGCTCAGCCCTTGGCATTGTTTATAGTCTTTTTTGGTCACATATCAGGTGATTTTATTCCTTTTGATTTTAGAAGGGTGTATGAGGCTTGTGTTTGTGCAGGTGTAAAAAGGGAAAATGGAGCAGCGTCATAGATTTGGGAATTGATAAATTCAACATTTGATTCTTAAAAGATTATTTCATATGAATTACAGCAGTTTACAACCCATTATTATTTGAGAGCTCAGATTTTGATGTAAAATAAAGTAAGAGTATAACTAACCATTGTTAATATAAACCAGATCAAATGGTATTATTTTCTAAATTAATATAGACTAAGTTATTTGTTAGATAATGTCTCACAATAACAGCTGGAATCCTGCAGAACTTATTGTTTTAAAAAGTCCTGGAATCAAAATGATTTTACTATTCAAATTGTTTTCTAGTTTTTTAAATTTTTTAAGACTACAAATTATTTTATAAATAACATTTAAAATATTTTAAATTATGCAAATGGAAATATTATTATTATTTTCCAGACTAACAAAAAATAATAAAAATGTGTGAAATGTTCATAAATATATGTACTGTACGAAAGAAATTATTAATGATTAATAAATAAATATAAATATTTTTTATATAATTACTAATTTATTGTTTTCGCCATGATTTTCGACATCTTACAGGTGTTATACTAACAATTATTAACAATACTAATTGTAATACTACGCACAATTTGTTTGTTGGGTTACGTTCAACCGGTTTGCTTGTGCTCTCTCAATTCGCTCACGTTGCTCACGCTGCTCATTCGCCGCATCGTCGCCAGCGGCGAAGTCTCGTTTTCCGCCGTTGTCATTGTCGTGCTTGTCGCTCGGCGCTCAGTTCGCGCTGAGCATTCGAAGCAAACGGTTCGGTTCGGTTCGATACGTGTTGTATTCGATAATAATTTCTTAGATATTTTGTGCGGAACGCGTCTCTGGTACTAAAGAGTTAGCTCGTTGAATTGGCCATGTGACGGTCAAGCATCTTACGCTACGGAACTTGTCCCCATGGTAACTGTGCGGCGGGTGCTCAACAGTTTGATAAATGCAATTATATAGAATGATCTGTTAAACAAGTATACATATATAGTGATAAGAAAATTACAAAGGTTTTCGCGCTGATAACTTCACTTCAATTGTAATTGCAAGTGACAACCCCACCCATAAAAAAGTGCTCATAAATTGTATTATAAATTTTGTTTAATTTTAAACAATTTGCAAGTGGATGTGCAAAAGATTTATGGAATACTATAACGGTGCTTTTGTTATTCACGTTCTGGTTCTTTGGGTGCTCTTCTTGAATGTATCTCTTTCCCCTTGTTGTTGTTGTTGTTGTTGTTGTTACTCTGTCAGTGCAGATGCGCCCCATCGCAGTTAATGTTGCTGTTGCTGTTGTTGTTGCTGTTGCTGTTGGTTGTGCCTGCGGCGGTGGCTGCAACTGCGGCTGTCTAACCCGTTTATGTTTTAGTTGACTTGGTAACTCCAATCTAGAGGAACAACAACACGCATAAGCAAACAGCACAGCACTGCACAGCACAAGACAAGACAACACATCAAACTTTTGTTGTGGCGCGGCAAGCGCAGTCTGGCGTAGTATCTATCAGTACCAGTATCTGTGTATCCGCAAGATACACGTACTTGCACTGCACTCTACACTGTCGCCGCTGCCGCTGCCGCTGCTGCTTCTGCTTCTGCCGACGTCGCGTCGTTTCCTTATTGACTGCCTCGCAAGTCAACGCGACTCGGCCAATGTTTATTTTTGTTTGCTCGCCAGAAAGCGGGAAAAACAAGTTTAACTCAACGCTGTACACTGTGCAGCGAAAAGATCAACAACTGCGTCGCAGTTTGGAAAAATCTTAAAAAAAGTTCAATTGAACCGAACAATGTAATTTAGAAACACCATGAAACACAAAATAAAAACCCTAATTTAAAATGTCATTTAATTAGGCAAATTTATAGCACAGCTCAAATAAAAATAATGCGCTAATTAGGGGCAAGTGTAAAAAATGAATTTGCATTTTTTTATTTTGGAAGCCGGCAGTCTCCTTAATGATGTCGTTAATCAAAAGTCGTCTCGTGTATTTAGCAAAAGTCGCGGAAAGTGCAAAATATGTTGAACATACAACAGCAACAACAAGAGCAACAATTGCATGTGAAAGTTTATTTTGGCTGCGAGCGCCTTTAAATGTATTTCAAAGTGTGTGACAAAAATAATGAATGCGGCTAAAAGAGCGCCAGAGTCCGATCCAAAAGACAAAGTGTCAAAAAAGAGAGTGGAAATAACCCGCACATGTTTATAGCCATAAATATTGGCATGCAACAAGTGTTTGCCATATGTCTGCGCTTATTTTCTGCTGTGTGTGCTCAGTGTTGTGTGTGTGTGTGTTGCGCAATTTTCTTAAGTGAAGTTTTCACTGATGTTTCATTTTTAGCCCATATGCAATTGTGACTCACTGGCAGAAATACCAAAAAAAAAAAATAAAAATAAAATAAAAAACAATAATAAATTTCGATCATATCGAAGAGAATTCACACAGCCAAAATGGGCTTCTCATCGGCCCTACAAAGCCGTGCAGCCCACGAAGCGTTGATTGTGCGCCAAGATGCGGAACTGCGTCTCATGGAGACCATGAAACGATCCATTCAATTGAAAGCCAAATGCGACAAGGAATACGCTATCAGTTTGGCAGCCGTCGCTCAACAGGGACTGAAAATAGATCGGGCCGATGAAATGCATGGTAAGCTTCTCCATTTCCGATATAAAAAACTTTTAAAAGGGTATAATACGTATGGTCACAGTCTGAAACAGGCGAAACGGTTTTTTTTTTTTATTTGTGTAGATCAAGTTGATTTTAAATTCTCCATCCCTGGAATTTCACTTTCTCGATAGCTTTCTTCTATAGGATTAGATTCCAATCAATTTGATTGGGCCGCAATACCCACGAGGATAGAAAGAGTTCTTTGACCTGCTATAAAGATACAATCCAAGGTATTTCTGCACATTCGAGTGCTGATAAGCTTGTTTATGCAGATTGCGCCATAAATTCCAATACTAGATTCTTGATAGATAACACTATTTGATATGCATGTCAGAACATATTATAATTAAATACACGGCTTTTAACAATCAATATTTCAATTGCATTTTTTTTAAACATTAATTTTGCAAAGTGATTTACTCATAATTTTAATTGTATAGTTGTAAATTTTGAATATCATATTAATATTTGAAGTTTTTAATTTTTTATTTACTTTTAACAAACAAATTAAAGCAAGAATTTCAAATTATATATCTTACAATTTTAGAATTTAATTTTGATCGATAACATTTGTCTGAAGTGCGTCAGACATTAAAAAAACACTTGTTTGGTGCACAGACATTTTTATTGTTGCGGAAAAGTTGGATTTATTTTTCTGATTAGAGTTAATATATATAGAATGGTAGATATGTGCATGCCAGTAATTTCCTACGTCACACCAAGTAAAGATTGCGGAGCTGTCTGGTGTCTGGACACAACACTTTTTCATTACTCACATCAGTGTGTGGAGTCCGGTTGGAAATGCCGGGACTTGAGCCACCGTAGGACCGAGTATTGGCATTAGTCACAAGAGTGGATGGTTGATAAGCCGGCAAGTGATGCGCCAAAAAGGCTTTCACTTTCACTGATTGGCCACGGGCCAGAGGGAACTGTCAGGGTCCACAATGGCGACGCCGACTGGTCAGTCAACTCACAAAAAATATGGTCAGCCCAAAGTGCAATGACAGCGACAGCGACACCATCTAATGGCAGATAAATAATTCTTGTGAATTTGACAGCTTGCAGCAAAAGTTTTTTTTATTTTTTTTTAGCAGAAACCGCCTACAACAATCGCGTGACTCGATCACATTTCAATTTCAACTTGGACGCATGAAGATTATTACACACGATTTGAGATAATGACCAGGCGGGCTCAGCATGTGTGTGGTATCTATGGTATCCCAAGAGTCTAGTGTCTAGATACATATTCGTACTGTAAGTACATGTGTCTGTTGTTAATTGTGCTGGCAAAGCGTTCTGACGTGTGTCTGTGTAGTCGAGTATCTTGCAGATACAGCCTTACAACATGCCATCTAAGCTCATCAAACTGTCGACAAAGTGCAGCTGCCTCTTCCTCTTCCCGCACTCCTTCTTCAGCACAATCAAACCTTCACACAAACATAAATACTTGCATAAACACAGACGTAAATAAATAATTGCTATAATTTTCAGTGTCAGTTCGGTATCAGTTCGCTTTCGTACGCTACTGAACCGCAAATGTATCTGTTGGATGCGAACACAAAATTCTTGACTGCATTTCAGTCTGTTAGCTTGATAGTTCCAGATACTGCAGCTGACTGCAAATTATTTTACGTTTATTTGTAAATACGTTTTCAACGATTTTGGTGGCCTGTTTAAAGTGGCTTTTCACCTTGACCATGAACTTGCCACTTGACTGAGATAAATGAAGCGGCAACAAAACAAATTTCAACTAATTTTAAGCGAATTAAAACTTAGCGAAGCAAAACACATTTTGGCGCTATCTACAAGCCAGAGATTAATTGACTTGGCAATTAGCTTAGCTTGGCTATTATCGAATTACTTATATAATAATATTTTAACTTACTTAACAATTTCGGGCTGTATGAATCACTCAAAGTGAATGTTTTTCTCAGTTACAAAATGCACTTATATGGCCAAGGTTCGCATAGAAGACATTCGATCGCTTATGAGTCACAAGACAAACATTTTTCAGTCTAAGAAAATTGTAAATAAAGGGAAAATAAAAGTTTTCAATTTCAATTATTTGATTGGTTTCATTTGTATCTCATTTTAGGCAGCCTCATCACAAAATCCTGGCGATCCTACATGGATGAGCTGGATCAACAGGCGAAACAGTTCAAAATAAATGCAGAACAACTTGAGGTTGTATGCGACAAGTTGGCACATCTCTCACAGGACAAACGGAAGGCCAGAAAGGCTTATCAGGAGGAGCATGCTAAAATTGCCGCACGTTTGAATCATGTGAGTACTCGAAAACTGCAAATTTATAATATCATCGGATCGAAGTCTTGCTCTTAAAGTATATATATACACTACAGATTGAGTCACTGACAATCATTGGAAAATTACCAGTGAAATTCATTCGACTTGCCATAAACTCTAATTTACTTGTGTACGAACTTTAAGTTCAGAAATGTTAGTAATATAAAGAAAAACTTAACGGCAATTAAAGTTCAAAGAGCTACACCATTTGCCATTTGTTAGCTTATTGATGTTGTCTTTTGTTGTATTTAAAATACTTATGCAATAAGTATTTATAATTAATATAAACACAATAAGTATCAACTCCGTATAGTGTACAACGAGAAGTTGATATCTAAGCAGCTTAACGAGCTGTAAGCACTTGAGTAGGAAGAGAAGAACACCGAATGCCTTTGTTGTGCCACAATAAAGTGAATGGAACAAAAAGAAGTGTTGATTTATGATCATTGCGGCAACAAGTTTATTAACCCAAAGGGGGCAAAGCATCGAGGCTTAGACCAACATGGATGGACAACGGTAGCCCTAGAAATTTCCATATTTGCTCAGGCCATATATTATTAGCATTTCGTATTAAATGAAACAAAAGGAACAGCAAAGTTGACAAATGTTGCTAAACATAATAAAAATGGCCGCCAAAATGTCTATTGCCAATGGATGACCCAGTAATATTCATATTTATGCTTTTTCCGATAAACTGCAAATATTTACTTCGCGCCTTTCTGTGGCCTTTATCAGAGACACACAAGTTCTCAAATTCTCAATATAACAATATACAAATATTTATGGCATTGAGTTTAATATACTTATACCAATATGTACATTTTGTGTACACATTCTATATATGAAAATACCTTCAGGTTGGTTGTATGCGACAAGAAAATAATCTATTGAATCGATTTTATTGTAAGTCATTATAATAAACCAAATGAATGCAAGCTATTTTCATTTCACAATATAACATTATATATTGTATGCTTTTACTATTTTATATCATAAAGAATAAACGGATACATTTTATTTTACCACAATACAAATTTTCAATAGTGTTTAATTTATTATTACGAGCTATGAAGTCCTCAATTTTCCTCATTGTGAAAATATAATGCAATTAAATTTCTATTGAGCTTTTGTTCAATTATTATGATTCTGCAACTCGAATTAACACTCTTAAAAAACTACATTTATACATAATCTACGACATGTGCTTCCAGTACATTCGAAACTCAGTCAATTGACAATTTATAGAAAAATCTACTGCAATTGCAAAAAGAAGCGAAAAGAAATTGCGAACAAAAAATTTCCAAGTGGCACATGATTCTTCAAGCATAAAGTTTACCAGTCTCTCGACTTGACTTTTTTCTTCATTGGACTTTGACTCTTCATATTTGCGAAAAAGCACAGCAAGTACAACAAATTTAAATAATTGAATTGTTGTTGCAAGCGGAAAAAACGAGAGAGCAAATTGACTAGTAGGCATTTAAATAGTTAAAGCATATTGTCAAGAAACAACTTTCATATATATTCTGAAGTAATTTCAAACACATTCAAACATTTATAAAAATATTTAGGCTTTCGAATGATAAATAGTTTAAAAAGCCTTATTTAGTTCAGTAATTTATTAATAAATCTATAAAATGTAATTATACATTAGTCTGAGTACGTACTTCTGAGTTTGTTGTTTTTAAACAGGTTACTATAAAGATAAGCAGACTCTATAAAAAGTCATATTACTTATCAAATTATAATCAGCGTTCATAATAAATGTTTTGGCCACGTTCTGAGGTATGAAGTAAATGTCGATAAATTGCATTTGATGCTTGTACGAACTTTAACCCCTATATATAGAGGACACGGACTTTTGAGAGTGCATTGACAAATGCCTGACAAAACATTAGACCAACTGGCGATGACACGATTATTAATCGACAACACTTAAGGGCGCCCGCCCACATGGCATGGCTAATGGATATGAAATTGGTCGAATGTATCTTGTATCTTTTAGTTTGTCAAATACTTGGGCTGCACTCACCCCCACAATTCTGACAACGAAAAGAACAAGACGCATTAGAGCTCTATAGACTGCGACTGGGATTTGACTTCCGGGTGGGTTTCCACCGGTTTTCCATTGGGTTTTCCACACACATGTCAGCTTTGCTGGGGCTTCGCATATTTATTGATAGACCGCAGAAAGCAAACTGAAATGCGCGGCCAGCATAAAGTTCTAAGGCTGAGATACATTTCCATTCGACAGTCCCCCTCCCTCCCTCCCTCTCTTGTGTCTGAGGCGTCGCGTACTCATATTAATTACAATTGTAGGTTCAATTGAAGTATCTTTATATACAACAACAGGGCCAGCATCATCAAGAAACAACAACTGCTCGGGCATTCAGAGCCAGTGCCTTTGGTATGCCAGATAAGGCGATAAGATATAGCGAGCAAACAACAAAAACAACAACAACAACAACGTCTAAAAAAACAACTTCAGTTGGACGTGCGAATGCAGCAACGCCATTATTCTATAAGTTCGAGTATCTACATATCTACAACTGCACATGACTGCAGTCGAATGGCCACTTAAAGATACATATATGTACTTTTAGTGTATCAGAGCAAAATACTTAGGGTATCATTGTGAAGCTATACTTCATTGAAATTCTTGTTTGTACATATCTACTGTATAGGCAGACATATTTCAATAATGGGGAACACCCGACGAGGGTTGCAAGTTGCCCACGATATTTAACGGCGCCAAAGCTATTTTTTTTGTTCGAAAATTAAATGCCAACCCCCTTAAAATGTTTGGATCTGTTTATGAGGAGCAAGCAGTCGACCAGGCTCGTTCCCCCGTTCCCCTCGATACTTGAGTCAAAGGCGAATGACTATGCACTATGCACAAAGGCCCTTGGCGAGCCATTTAATTGAGCTGCTTTGACCTGTACCCAGAGTTCTCGAGTGTCCATAATTGGTGTACACTGTACAGTGTGCAGGCAAAGTTATGGTACGTTTGTATGCCGCAACACAACACCCACATTGCATACAGATACATACCTATTTATGCTCTACTGTCTCTGGGTTTCTTCATTTTTGCCAAAGCAATAGATGAGTATTTTGATATTATGCATATTTAAAAAAAAAATCTATCAACACTAAAAATAACAATTCAAAAGTTTAAGATTTTCAACCAAGTTTAAGATTGTTTTAATTTTTATTTTTAATGATCTAGAATCTAGATTCTAGATATCAGAAAATATTAGATACATAAGTATTTCACCGACTGGAAAAGTTCTGGGAATAAGTTTGTTTTTAAAGGCACCCAGAAAACTAATAGAGCCTTAAGCGCGTCTGGACTTAAATGAATGCTATTTAAAGTTGAAATTGAAAATGATTTATTTGGTAAGTGTAGACTTTTGGGTAATTGCTGTCTCCCCATAAGTTGAAAAAGTATCTTGACATTGCGACAAAAGACAGCAACAAATAGAGCAACAGACACAGATACAGACACAGATACAGACAGAGACAGAGTCAAAGACAAGGCACACACTGTTGCTTAAGCAACGGCAATTCATAGATACTTTTGTATCTGTCGTCTCTCGGCTAGTTATTGCCATAAGTTGCATGCATGTTAGTCGAGTGATTTTATCTTTATAACAGCTCCGACTGCAGTTGCAGCTGCCAAGTCGCAGCGAGTGGCACGCAGCTTAAAAATTAGAGCTGATATTTGTTGACAACAAACATGTGGCTATGTACACTTTGTTGTTGTTCCTGCTATTGTTGTTGTTGTTGTTTTTAGCTAAGTTTGTTGTGGGTCGCGTGCGACAAGAAAACAACAACCAGCCCCATAAATTGCCGCCGAAAAGCGAAATTTTGTGGATACGACGCGACGTCATGTCGTGCACCGTCCGTCCGACGCCAAGGGTGGAAATACCCCAGCAACAATGTGGAGGACATTTTCGTGGGGGTTGCTGGCATAATTGCAATATAATGCCACACTGGTTCCACACTCCTATCGGTGTCGATGAAGCTTTGGCAGCCAGTGGCAAGATGGCAAGTTGGCAAGTTCCAGCAGCAATTGCCTCGTCTGCAACTTTCGTTTTGGGGCTCTGTCCGTTTGTCTGTTTGCGGAACTATTAACTGCCAACCAAGTCAAACATGGCCTTATCGACAACTAGACGTCTACGTCATCGTCTGCATTCGGAGTCGGTGCCGGATTCAGAGTCAAATTTGAGCTAAATCGACACAACTGCAATTGCATTGTGTGCGAAATGCGTGTGTTTGTCAAAGCCAACGATGATAACGACTAAAGCATGAGCATGATGATGATAATGATGATGATGATTACTTCCGTCATCCGGTAACCGGCAACCTAAAGCCGGGTGCACTGATACTTGCAACCTGCCCTTACTTCACCTTAGTTATAAAATGCAATCAGCTTTGTCAAAACTAAAAACTGTCGAGTTAAAATTGACACCACTAACCAAAATCTATTTTACTATTATGGAACATTTCTGAAAATGACATCTAATACTTATACTAACTTCAAAGAAGGCAACTGAAATTTTTAAACTGTCATCAGACCATGAAAAATCGATATTTATATTTTTAATAGTAACTGTATTTAATTGGCCAGTTTCAAAGTAATTAGTTCCAATTAATTTTTAAAGATATTGACTCGAATCGTGTTTTACCGGTAAAAGAAATTTATTTCCCTGTGTGCGAAGTTTCTTAATTTAAAGCGATTTTAAAATGGATTATCATTTTAGTCGAGAATTAAGGTTATTTTAATGTACAAGTAAATTTAATAAATAACAGGAAGGAAATAAATAAAACTTCTATAAAAAATGATATATATAGTATGGTATAGTACATGTGCGATTAGATATAATAATTGCAGTAAATATGAAATCATAATCATATGTACATAAACATTTGTTTTGATACTGTGCGTTTGATATAGTTTTTAATAAACCATTTTTTTATATACCCAGTAAGTATTTAATAATTTTAAAGGGTATGTTAAACTAATGGCTATCCTAATAGACTATAGATGTCAGGTTTTTAAAAATTATTGATTTTCAAACGTAAGTTTAAATAATATACTCATAAGACCTTTTCCCCGTGTTTTAAATTCTTCTGATTTTATATATTTGGAAAAAACCTTATCTATATTAATGTTTTAAATAACTTTCCAGCAATGTGCTTTTGAGTATAGGGTATTTTCTAGTTTTGCATTTAGAGCTCAAAAGTTGTTTTGTTTTTAATTTTCCAAAAATAAATTATAAGCAAATAGCATTAATTAGGTCTGTTGATCTCACATGCCTGATGTTGCCATTGTTATTGCTGTTGTTTATGGGAAAGGTGTGGTATGTTCTTCGATTTTTTGTTTCTGTATACTGTGCAAATTATCTGAGCCTGCCCCTGGTTCTGTTTGGATCCACGCCCACGCTGCCATCCAATATAAACATGAAAGCGTCGGCAAAATGTGGCTTATATATAAAATGTTTATGTGCGTTTATTTATAAACAAAACTTTGTGCTCGTTTTGTAGATCGGTAAATGACGACAAATTTTCTTTGATTACTGCTAATTTCCGAAAATAATCTGTATACATTAGATCTCTATATTCTATATGCATACATATATAAATGTAGATTATCTGCTATTTATCTGGCATTGTCCGTGCTTTTCTGCTTCAAAAAGTTTCTTAAGAATTTAAGTCTTTAAGATTCTACACTTTTACATATTACATTTCGATTAAGGATTTTTCAATAAATTGGTTATGATCATTATTAATTATTTTTAAATCTCGTTATCTTATTCTATAACTAGATTACAATTTTATGTTGTCGACTGATTAAAGTTAATGTTAGTAAATCAAAAAAATTTAATTGAATTAGTAATTTTCTAAAATTCCCTCTTTACGCTCATTTACGAAATATGGGAATAAGAATGTGGTAAAAAGTATATCCAGCTTTATATTTCTGTTTGTGCTATGTCCATAGAGTTTTCGATTTAGCCACTGTCCGTAAATTAAGTTAAAGTCGGCTAACAACGCGGATAACCGCAAAAAGAAAGGAAAAATAAAAGGGATAAGTTCTTGGCCCAATGAAGGGTCAAGGCAGAGAGAGTTTTTTTTCTGACTGACAGCTCGACTGAGTGACTGGAGAACAGACAGACTGTGCACATGACAAACGACTCAAGTGAACAGTTTACATTGTCCGGAGAGAAAGAGAGGGAGTTGACAAGCCGACAGAATGCGGGACCGACACTCGTTGCGATGCATAAAAGTCATTCCATGCCACACACTCGACCAAATTCTAATAATGCCAAAAATGTCGACGTCGGCTGGCAATAAGGCAGTTACAGCAACAACAACAACAAACAGAGAAAGAGGAACAACAACAGTAATACTTGGTTAGAGCCAGAGCAGCATCAGCTACAACGACTGTCCCTTTGCTGTGGGCAATTTGTTTAGGCCAAAACGCAGCCAAGTGCCAACAATTTTGTTAGAACCCTATGGCAACATGTCATGCACGTTACTTACTCGTTCCATGGGATGCCATGTGGTACCATCTGACCCTTAAAGCCCTCCCGTCCAGTTGCATTTTCCATCTGGGGAAATACGTCCTTTGGGGGCGTTGTTATGAATCGTTGGCTGATTTAAGTTTCAGCGCATTTTTCGATTAAACTAATGGAGGCCATAATTCAACAGACTCCACCTATGACAACCAATTTAATTAATTTAAATGTATCTATATTGGAAATGAATCTGCATGCGGAATCCTTAAAGCAGCGGCATTTAATAAAATAAAGTATTGCAGCGCCAGACGGAGTTGGAGCCTGCTTTTGGGCCAACTCGGAATTGTCTGGCTGGAAATGGCGACGCGTCGGCCATTAACTGAAAGCATTATTGTTTGTAATTCTCCTCTAATTGCGGAGCAGCAAAAATGTTGCCTGGGAGGCACTGTTGGCCATATCAACTTCAGCAGACACGCCCACAAGCGACGCCAGTCGCTGTTGTCGCTACTCATCCTCAAATTCTTCTACACTTGCCTCACTAATTTGCAGCACAGTCTGGAAATTTGTACGAGCATTTTTCGGCAACGTTATTTTCTTGCAGCCAACGGAGTTTTCTACTTTCCCCAGCCAGCGAACGTCAATTTTTACGAGCTTAAGAACAAGCAGAAAAACGCGAAGAAACGCAGAAAATATATTATTATTTGTTGACGGCAAACGTACTGAAAATGGTTGAGAATTGAAAATGGAAAATCAGCCAGAGATAGTGGTAATGAAAAGGGGTAAAAAGAACAAGAAAAAAGCTCTAGTGAATAATGCGCGACTAACAGATACCCTGAGATTCTATACACAGAGCAAGAAACACGATGTTGTTTTTAAGCAAATCCTACAAATTTTCGATCTTCTTTTTATGCTAGATGTTTTATTTTCGAATCATTTTCAAAGTCACACAATTTGGCTGACATAAGTTTATTTAAAATATAAACAGAATTATTTATATATGTTATATATTAAATTATAAAGAAAAATTATCTTTTTATTTTAATAAATTTTTAATGTTAAATCTTTCAATAGTCCAAAAAAATTGTGAATCGTTGTTAAATTGGCACATTTGATTGGCTCATTTGATTGTTTGATTCTGATTATGAGTACACTTTCTTTATGGAGTCCAAAATGCCTCGATTTATCAGATACATAAATTTGCAACAAAAAAATTATTATACCTATTTGTTTTGTCAAGCTTTAATGGGTATACCAACTGAGGCTGCAATTGAAAAGCGACCTGCCGCTGTCTTTATAGAAATTCTGTGTGCTAATTTGGAACGTGGCCAAAATGAAAAGAAATATATGCTTTAAAATCTTAATCGTTGATACAAAATGTATAGTTAGCTACAGTAAGCACTTGGTAAAGTAAACTGCAAACCATGTTTCTTCCAAGCAGTCAAAACGGTTTTATCTGAATTTAGCATAAAATGAAATGAATGAATATTGACTATTGATTTTGTCTGTCGGAAATTTGAAAATAAATTTTCTCTTGTTGCTTACAATATGAAAATTTATGAGCTCAGTTGGGTGCGTATCTGCATTGGGGTTGAAAAACATTGCCGCGTATTGTTAAGCAAATAAAATTAGCAAATTACGTAGCCGCCACGTATGCCGCGACAAGAATTTTTTTATTTGGTTCTAGTTTCTGTAGTTTCTAATGCGACAGCTGCAAATGCACCGAGAATCAAAATTAATAGCGCCTCAATTGTTTGTTAAATTCAAGACATGTGCAAACCGATGTTGTTTCACTTTTCTAATACCCTGTTCTCTGTGAAAATGGTTAGTTTCGGAGGTGTCTACATCTGACCTATCTTAAGCCATGAGAGCTAGTTCTTACTTTTTCCCGCGAATCAAACTAAATATATAATAGCTTTGAAAGTTTAAAGTGTATGCTCTCTATATGTTACGATTTGTTTTAGCCTTTGAGAGAGTATTGGCTAGTCGAGTGGTATTAGGTATTTCTATTTGTTGAAAATGAAATTGAAAATATTTTATAGCTGCCACTAAAAATAAAAATGGCGTAGTACAGTGGCATCATTCTCAAAAAAAAAAAAACCAATAGAGCATTATTAAGTCGGATATACTACATGTATTTATGTTTAATTATTAATCTGATTCACAACCGTCAAATGAGAGAAATAAACATTAAATTACCTGTGTAATATATTAAAAAAGTTAACGCAATTTCGCCAGCCATTTAAAGCTGTCGTCGGAACTGTCGATGTCACTTTGGAAACCACAAAAGTGTGGGCACGGGTCATTTAAGCAGTGGATGCGACCCCGACGGCCTTTCTTTTAATCAACTTGCAAATGTATTGTTGTAAATCAATCGATTTCTTTCACAATTTCACCTTGAACACATCGACGATGGCGCCGCAAAAAAGGACAACGAAAATGTTTGTTTGTGCCCATTAAAATGTACTTGAACGACAGTCCAAGTCTCTGCTGTGACGGAGAAAGAAACGTAAGAGAAATAGAAACCCCATAGCGAAGGTAACGCATATGCAAAGAGAAGAATGAAGAATGAAGAATGTAGAATGAAAATGACAGAACAGACAAAAACTGCAGTAGAACAATTTGCTACTCATACTGAGGCAAAAACAACATTGACACAAGAGCAATAAACAACTGAATTATACAAAAGATATACACAACAGTCTCAGCAGACATGGGACAAACAAACGAGGGGCGTTCGAACATTTCATGTAACACCCAACAAAATTATTACTATCAATGATAAAAGCATCGTGACCTTCTGATCTCCCATGTAATTCTGTAAATTGGCTTTTTGTGTCAGCCCATTAAGATCAGTAAGGCATGCGATCAAATACTCACTCATACATACACATATAAGTTTGTGTTAATTAATTTACAACATATATGTATGAGTTTGTGTTAATTAACAAGCTGAAACTGTGACAATTACGTGAAGTAAATGGAGACAAAATAATATAAAGAAGATATTGATCAGATCATAATTAATATTCTCAATATTTTTAAAAAATAGTAAATGCTTAATTACTAAATTCTTAAGATTTTGTGCAACAGATTGCAATGTATTTTTGCATCTTGTGTGAAAATTCAGACAGCATATTGAACTTTATTTCCATTATTAAAAACATTATTCCTATTGTTCACAACTTTTAAATGATTTTTTAAATATGGAAAAAGTTATTTAAGTTATGTTGAATAATTTGTTAGTATACATTTTTTGTAGTTGGGTTTCACAGTTCAATTAGGCAAATTATTGTTCATGAAAATTTTCAGCGCAAAACTGAATTTGTATTGAATTATCATTTGAAGAGTTCTTTTAAATCTGCCGTCGCATTTCTCAAATTTAGTATTGACATTTTAGACGCTTGTTGTTTCTTTCATTTCGTTTTGTTTTCTGTGTAGTTTAGTTTTTGGCATACCTCATATTATTATGTACTTTTATTGCCGTTTTTTTTGTACATAATAACAATGGAGACAGAGACCAACCCAGCAAACCATATGGCATTGAACTTTGACAACATTGGACAATGTACACATGTACAAACATATATGTATTCATACTCATAACGTTGTTTGGTCAAGGCGATTTTGTCTCTGAAATTTGAGTTCGAGTTCGAGTTCGAATTGGGCTTTGGGGTTTGCAATATGCGATAAATGACAAAGTACCACTTCGAACTAGGAGGCTAAATACAACAAGAGTTGGTTCGAACAGTTTATAGTTTGTAGTTTTGGAGTCACTTACAGACAAGCACATGGCTCTGATTATTTATGGCCCAGAGACAATACGCTTGTGTCAATGGCCAACAATGAGCATCAATGGTCAACGTTGTGCTGAGTTACGTGCAAAATGTTGAACGGTTTTTCTAAGTTTTGTAAGGTCAACCGTATGAATAATATTTTTTTTTGGGGTTTTGGGGCGTGTTTTTTCAAATACGCAATGCATCAAAGTGAAGCTGATTGTCAGCTGAACTTGTTCGTTTTCGTGGCGGATTTTCGTGTTGCACAGATCCAAATCCACATCCGTGTCGGCACAGCAAGCCACAGAAAGTGGAGCAGTGTCTGAAAAGTAAAAAACGTAAAAACAAAAACCTGAACATCTTCAATGATTATTTCTGGTTCTTGGTTAGGTGGCTCCATTTCTTGTTTTGCGTTTGTCTTTGCAACTGCTCTTGCAAGTGCTTAATTGAAGCGATTTGCAGTCAATTATTGCGAAAGAGAAATTCTTCTATATCCGCACAAACTTTCGACCGCGAAAGTAGTCCAAGACTTCCAAGTCTTCATTCACACTCGACTCTCCAGTGTCGGTCGGTCATATCTGTCTGTCTAATTAGTGCTCGAAAGCCGACACAGCGCTGCTTTAAGCTAATCAGCTTAAGTAGTATCTACTGATTACTTACTTACACGTATGCAGTTGATGTTTGCATTCGCAATTGCCATGAAAATTGACTGCTAAATGGCAAAAAAAAACACCTGCTTCAATCTGTTAATTGTCATCTAAATGAAGTTAATTGCAATTGTCTAATCACAGATCTCAATGCATAACAACAACAACACTGTTCATATCAATATATCAGCTTTCGTTTTCCCTATTTGCCAATTTGAGTAATTATTGCCAATGGTTTTTTCATTTACTTTGTCATTGCAACGCCAACTGAAGAAATTGCTTTACAATCAAACAATTTGCACAACCAGATTATACCCTAAGCCAAAGAAACAAGGGTATATTGTCTATGTCCTAATGTGTGTAACAGACAACGATGAGCTGTAAAGTATAGATATGATAGATTTAAATATTTTAAATAATTATATATTTATTTGTGTGTTAGGTATCTCTTAGTCGAGAACTGCCGACTGGAGTGTTTTTATTTGTTTTATTTTGTGCTAATAATACGATGACGTCAAATGCAAAGATATTAACTGCCTGAAAATGCCTGATAAAACCGGTTAGCTCCATTTCTCGCTTATGCGAGTACAAACACACACATTTCTGTACACATAACTAACTATTATATATGTGTCTTAACTTATATATATATATTTAAAATTTAAATACTTATAACATACTTTTTGCCGAGACAAAGCTCGGTTAAAGTGTCGCAAATGTAATCACAATCTGAAAAGTCGAGGCAAAGTTGATCGCCCTCGCGCAGACTGGTACGAGAGATGCCAAACAACAACAACAACAACAACGAGAATAACAACGACAACAGGGCCATAAACAATTAAAATAAGTGACAGACCATGTACATAAACGTATAACAACAACAAATACTAGAAGTAATAATACGTAACCCGAAAGTTTGCCACGATTTGTATCTGATGTGAATTGTTTCTTGTCCAAGTCAAATACCTCAACTTATCGAGTACGAGTATTTCGCAAAAATTGAGTTGATTTCGTGGAGTCTGCAACATTGTGGTTCATCTTTGTCCACACATGTCGTGCATCAGTTTGTGGAGGCGGCATTTTTAGACATGACCAGCAAACAGTTTATTCCTAAATAGAACTCAACGTTTACCATTAATTGGCAAATGCGTAGATATAAACAATGAAAATTGGAGACGTAGATAAGGTAAAAACAACTATAAATTTCTTTAATTAATTACGTAAAACAAACTGTACAGTATGTCAAATAATTGTTTTAACAAATCTAAAATGTATTTCACTAAAACAAAATATGCTCAATTTCATAAGATTGCAATTTAAAAGGTTCAAGTTAAACGATGCTAATGACAAAGTAAAAAGTTTAAGCCGAATATCTGTACACATTATTGAAAATTATGTATTTGTATGATAAATTTAAAGTATATTGTAAATTGATTAATGAAAGCATGATTTCGTTCAAAAAATACTGAAATTGGACTATTAACAATTTTATAAGTTGCAGTCTTAAAAGAATCTCTAATTGACTTAGTTTTAATTGAACGTGGGTCAGATACAGATACATACATACACCACTGCACACCTGTAAAGGTGCGTTAAAATCTCTTCTAACATATCAGTAAACGCTACAGAAGAAACACTGCGCTTGAAGAAGACCCTTTACATACCTATAAGAAATGCATATATGTACATAAAAACAACTATATGTACACACACACACACACACACACACACACACACATACATACACAGGTACATTACTTAACAACAGCAGAGACGAGACAGCAACAACTTGGCTTTATCTCATAATAATCTACGCGCATGTGCGGCATACTCGTATCTTTTCAGTCAATTTCAAGTACATTTTGCCATTTTTGTTTAGTGCCACCGCTGTCGCTGTGTCTGACTGTTGCTGTTGTTGCTGTTGTTGTTGTTGTTGAAGCTGAGCAGCATCAGCAACAGCAACAGCAGGAGTAGAGTCAACGACAACGACAACGACAATAAGCGCAGGCAACGTTTGTCGGTCAAAATCAAAATCAGCCCCAGCCTTTGTTCCTCCAATTCCGAGAATCGTGGACCAGTTATGAAACAAGTCTGCAACATGTACACACACTCAAACACACACACACACATACATACATATATATATAAAAGAGAGTGCAATAACAGTGTGAGCGGGATGGATATAGAATTGTAGCATGCGCTGGAAAACAATAAAGAACTAAACCAGGTCCAGGCATATGCCCAAAGCAATGGGCAATGGGTTTCGTCTTGAGATCTGGGTTTCGTCTTGAGCCAGGGCCAGTTTTGGGCTCGGGCTCAGATTTTGGGTTCGGGCTTGGGCTCGGACTCGGACTCGAACTCGGACACGACTTGGCTCGTCTCGTTAACCGCAGCGCAAAATGTTTTATGGCTGTGACTTGAAGTCAGTCTGGGCCTGTGTACCTGCCACTTAGCTTTAGGCTCTGCCACAACTCGCCGAGCAGCGACTGCAACTTAATTTCTTGTTGCAACGCCGCGTCGCAAGTAATACATTATAGTATGTTTGTGGGGTTGCGGGGGAGGGGTCAGTAAAAATAAATTAACAAACCCAGTCAGCGAGCAGGCAACGCTTCCCGACTTGTCTAGCTACCCAATATGACTTTTAATAACTTGCCCAAGAGCTGAGCTTTGTTGTACTTACCTCTTGACATCAATAAAACAGTTGTACAGTCTGCGGATCAAGTTTCAACTTGATTTTGTCAATAAACTCGAAAGAGTCGAAAGTGCTCGAGTAGAATCCCAATTTAATTTCAACTGTGTAAATACAGATATTTTTATTGTTGTTTTTGCATTTGCATTGTTTTTTTTGTACACAAAAATGGGAATAGCCAATTAAATTAAATAGATGATTTAATAGACAAGAATAATATTAATATTATTGCTCTGTGTAGTAAATGAAAAATGAATTACTTACTTAATTTATTTTCGTGAATTTTTAGAAATGAAAATTTACAGATTAAGATATTTTATGTTATAAGTTACGAGCCTTTAAAAGTGGTTCAGCATCTTCTTCTGCTTATTGCAAAATTATCGCTTAAGTTCAGCTTTGCCAAAAAACGAAAGACTCAAGCAACAAACTTGTTGTTTGTAAAAATTCGTTTACCATTTTATTTCACATAAACTTTCACTTAATTGTCATTATTACTAAACTTTTCGTTACCATTCTATTCTTTTGTCTGCCTTTAAAATTCGAAAGAAATAGAAAGTATTGGGAATGGTCAAAAAAGCTCGCTTACCACGAATTTGTCAATCTTATGCTAAAATGTTGAACAGCCTTCGGGAATAAATTTCAATTATTTACACGTCACGCTCTTTTCACTTGGCACAAAAACTGACATGCAAATTGTTCAAAACAAAACAAAAAATTGAAATGTTTGCGAAATGTGAAATGATAATTTCAATGAATTCGCGATACGTTTTCACTGTTTTTTGCTCGATACGTAATTTTAGTAACTGTTTTAGCATTTGAATGATACACAACATTGTTTAGCATTGTCCTATAATAGCAATCGCTTCATGCATGTTCAACATAATGCCTCAGACCGTAGTCTGCTTACAGTTAGATCTCAGCTAACGTATTGGCCATAAATATTAGCGTGTCCATTGTTTAACAAGCGGCCGATCAACAGTTCATTGACCAGCGCTTAGCCGAGACACGAACCCCGTACACCCGACAGTCGACAGTCAACATCGGGAGCGAGTCAACATAATATTTTTGTGAATTTGCATAATTTGCAATTGCTAGCTAAACGCCCACATTTCAGATGCCTTAATATATATTTCATAAATTCAAGTTATTATCATTATCATTATTATTACAGCTGTCATCGCTTATGCAACAAACTTGTGGCACCGCTTGTGGCGCTTATTGAAAATGCCACACAGCCAGCTGTTGTATAGATTTCCCAAAGATTTCTTTTATAGTAGACCACAACAAAAGGAAAATGGTTGACTCGTTTCTTATTCAAATTATAAGCCAGACAAAAGTCTCACGCGCTACTCTCGTCATAAAAGAAACCAAAAAGTGCCGAAAATACAAATATAAAATCGGTTACCAACGACATCGAAGCATGGTTCAATTTAAGATTTTAGTTTTGTTGTCACTTTTGTGGTTCGCTGGATTTTATTACGTCACGACTCTGCAATACATTTGACAAATTTATTTTTATTAAAGGCAATTTCACTGAATGTGTCAACATGAATTGAATTTCACTTGATTGAGTTGTTTTTTAAGTGTCACCCTTATTGTTGCTATTGAACGAGTTTCTTTCTGTTGCGACACTTTTGGGTGGGTTAAAAGAGCACTAAACGATTGATTTTCCATTTTTCATTGTTTTTCTGTGTTTGAGTGTGTGAAAGCATCTAGGGTTTCTTTTAGAGAAGTGTTAGTGAATTTACTATCTGATTTTCAAAAATAACTGAAATTACTCTTCAGAAAAGTGTATACAAATTTAAGTGAGTTTTTCTTGCATGAAATTATTGATAATAAACCATATGTTGGAAAGCTTGAAAATCTTTAATATTTAAGTGTGAAAAGTAATAGTTTCCTTAATTTAATTAATATGCAGAAAATAATTTTATAACAAAAAATATAAACATTACAAAGTTTTCAGTGTCTGCTAAGCATTTGTGATAAGTTTACCATTTATTTAGTAAATACTATTTACATATGAATTCACGGGCAATGCCGGTTTAAATCTGTTGCCTACGTATAAATATTTCTGCTTTAAATTCATTATTCATGACAATTTAATGATTTACGACAAGTCTGATTTTAGCAGACTGATATACCCAATAATGGCTCAGAAAATAAAAAACAGCTGTAAAAATTTTATGAATTTATAAAGAAAACATTTGTATAGATGATTTGAGTTTAGTTTTGAATATCAGATAAAAAGAAATATTCTAATAAAATATTTATCATTATTAAAACACCTTATTATACGATTTTAGTAAAATAGAAATATGTGAATATACAAAACTTTGCCTTGATTGTATATAAATTAATTTTGATTTGAGTACAGCGTATGTCGCAGTCGAAGACGCTCGAGAGGCGAGTTTTTCTTGTATGCCATGTTATATGTGAATGCTTTCATATTTTGCTTGCGACCAAAAGAAAATAATAAGAACAACAACAACAACGGCGACAGCTGAATTAAGCTGATTAATACAAAACGTGGCAGTTGGCAGAACTTGTCACAGTTTCCATTAGGTCATCGCCACATTTGCATACGCTCGCAGATTTGAACATTTTTATGCCATGCGTCGCGTCGAGTCGTCTCAGTTAAGCGTATAAAAAAAATAAAAATTGGGACTCGAAGCTGGGAACTGTGCGCTAAAAGCTGCGAACTGGTATCAGCTGTTGGCCAATTAAGCATCGGCAGCAAGCAAAGAAAGTTGCGCAGGTGGCTAAAAGAGCAGCGGGCCAACTTTCCTTGCCAGAATTCTCAGCGAAGCCGCAGGAAAATTGGCAATCATTTGTAAACAATGTGCGAAGCGAATCATGATCAGAGTGCGGCGGAAGGAGGAGGGGGGTTGGGGATGGGACTGGGGTTTTGGCCAAGCCTATTGACTGCTCAGCGTGGTGGTCAGAAGTATAGAAATACAGAAATAAGAAATACGCGCCTCGTGACCCACTTTCATGTTGTGTTGTTGTTGTTGTTGTTGTTGTCTGCGTCTCTTTCTAAGTATCAGCAGCAACAACAACTCAACAATAAAACAACAACATTTTCAGTCAAATTAGCAGGCAACAGCTGCAAAAAGTTATCGACAACGTTCATTGAAAGTTGACTAACCACTTGCCAACTACTTTTGGCCAGAACTTTACTTGTGGCCCTCTGTTATTGTTATTGTTATTGACAACAAATTTTGTATATTGCAACTAATTCGTTATAAGTATTTGTAATTTAAACACTTTCAATGGCAAGTCACAGCTGCAGATACATTTACAGCTACAGCTATAATACAACAAAAGCTATAGATATAGATACGTATCAAAGTGGGTCAACAAGTATTTTTTTTTATTTTTTTTTTGGCAAGCTTTTGTTCAGTTTTTCTCGTTTAAAACTATTCTATTGTTGCTATACATTTCGATTTGAATTTCATTGCTAATCAATGTGAATTGTTTCAAGTGTTTGAAATTCATTTAAAGCTGCAAAATGACTTCAATTAATCTTCGCTGTCTTCCGCATTAAGTGCCAAAGTCCATAAAGTTGATAATACTGACAGGCTGGTCGACTGCAGATACTCTTTCTAATTGCGTATACAAATGATAGTAATTGTAATTGTTATACCCGATTTCATTCAAATTATAGGGTATCAGGTTTTGTTGATGCTGACTGTTTGTATTTTGTGGCACAACTTCAAAGTGACTCAGCAACTTTGTGGCAGCAACACAGTTGCAGCTGTGAACGGCAAACTAACTGCACTTTTGTTGCAGCCATGTTGCAGATTTTTGTTGACAACGGCTAACGGATGTTGGCTCAGCTGCATGTTGCCGTCATTTGTCCTTTTGGCCAGTCACTTCACTTATCACTCATTGGCAAGGGAGTCAAAAGAGCGAAAGAGAGTGAGAGAGAGAGATAGAGAGAATATGGAATCGTGAGAAAATATATTGCAAAGTTTCCTGGTGTGAGAGATTATTTTAATAGATGTTGCTTTAATATAATACCCTGTATACATGAACATGGGTATGTAAAATATTGATTAAACTATTTTCTATAGCTTAGAATATATATTGGTATCTGAACACAGGGTATCTCGTAGTCGAGCACACTGAACTAGAGCACTTTTACTTGTCTGTCACATATGTGGTAATACTTAAACAAAGGCATAGATGATGTCATTAGTTGGACTCTTGGGAAAGTGTTTCAATGTCTTGTACAAATTTGTAAGCTCCATTCGTAAGCTCTACTAAGCCTCTTTCTTTCTCTGTCTCTTTGCATTGCAGCTGACTGACGAAGTTGTGCGAAAGAAGAGCGAATACCAAAAACATTTGGAAGGCTACAAGACGTTACGCACCCGCTTCGAGGAGCACTACATAAAAGGTAAAATTATTATACTTAAAAATTGATATACGTACTAATTTATATTCCCTTGCAGCACCTGGTCGAAGTGGTCGCAAGCTGGATGATGTGCGGGATAAATATCAGAAGGCCTGTCGTAAATTGCATCTCACACACAACGAGTACGTGCTGTCAATCGCGGAGGCCATTGAGGTCGAGAAGGATTTCCGCACGGTGCTCCTACCAGGTCTACTCGAGCATCAGCAGTCCGTCCAGGAGAGCTTCATACTCCTGTGGCGCAACATTTTATTGGAGGCGGCACAACATGGTGATCTGACCGCTGATAAATTCAAAGAGATCCAGAAACGTATTGACACTGTGATAGGAGGCATCAATCCGACCGAGGAGTACGCGGAGTTTACTGAAAAACACAAGTGAGTACTCAAGCAAATTTGTTTCTTTTTTAAGAGAGTTTTTGATTTGTATCCCTTAAAATATTGCTATATTAAAACAATTTTTATTATGTAGCAGTATAAATATTTTCGTACAATAAAGGTTATCAAATTTTCGAGCTATCAAACAGAACATTTAATCTTCTTTACTCATGATATACTCTCTTAATCTTTTGTGCAGAACTTTACCCACAACGCCGTTGCTCTTTCAATTCGATGACACACTGATCGAGGATATACCTGGCAAGTTAACTGCCAGCACTCTGACCGTCGATAACCTGACCGTAGACTGGCTGCGCACCCGTCTCCTGGAGCTGGAGTCAGCGGTGAAGGAGTGCCAGGAGCGGCAACTGAAGGTGATTGAGCATGTGAATGGAGGATCACCCGTGGCCAATGGCAGCATCATATCCAATGGCAGCAGCGCCTCCAATGGCATACAGTCCAACAAGGATAGTCAGAAGTAAGGATAATTCTGACTTGTAAAGTTGCTAGGTCAAGGGTCTGACCAACTTAATGAAAACTGAATCCATTTTGGAACGAAATGTCATTTTGATCATGTAATGACCTCTAGATTCAATCTGCACTCAAATTTTATTCATTTTGTAGAAAAATATTTGTTCCTTGGGATCTAGAGATACATTTCGAAGGGTTAAAGAAATATTTTAAATTTCAGGTTATCACTATTAATCAACTTTTTAAACCGATATTAGTATAAAAAGATGCACTTTAAGCTCGGTTCTTTAAAATGAAAAATAAATCAATTTACATAAGATCTCTATGTATCTACAATTTCAGTCGGCAATCGAAGGACCTCAATGCGCTGCGTTGTCAGGAGAAGCAGAAACAGAAACTGGTCGACATGATCAAGTGTGCTCTGAACGAGGTGGGATGCGAGGAGTTGCCCTCCGGTTGTGATGATCATCTCTCGTTGGAGCAGAACTTCATTGAGCACGGGTTCAACAATGAACAGCAGGTAGGTGTTGGGGTTATTACTCCACTTGGGTTACTTCACTGGTTAGCCCTAAGATGTAGTGGTTTTGGGTACAACTAATCTTATGAATTATAATACATATATACATCTTTGGATGCTCCTCTCCTATCACATACACACCAATATCTTAACGCATTCTCATCTAAATTTGGGACGCTGCTGGGGAATCAACAGCGCTCCAACTCCACTAGCTCCCCAGGTCTGGGCATTATGAATGAGCTAATGCGTCGGGGCGGCGTTCTCACGCTGCTCCGTGGACGTGGTCGCCATTTTAAGCGAAAATCGACTCCACAACCAACGACGCCCATGACGAGGTCACGTCATGGCCGATTCTCGAAGCTGCAGCCCCGATCCCAGAGTCTCGGATCCCTCTCGGTAATTACGGATGCGCGTAGTCCGCATGCACGTTACGAGCCCATTACTAACCCCCTGCGTCTGGCAGCCAGCGTGCATTATCTCGGCGAGGAGATCGTGCTCCGCTCGTTGCCACCGGCGCTGCCTCGTTTACGGCGCACCCAATGTTCCATGTTGTGTTTGGACGAGGACGAAAAGCCGCCCGTCCCCGTCCCCGTTCCTGTTTCTGCTACCGCTTCCGCTTCCGCTCCCGTTACCGCAATCATTGACCACGCCGCTGACATTACTAACACTAACAACAATCACATCTATGCGGATCTGGAGATAAGCAGCTGTAAACCAACAGATGAAGATGTGGATAGCATTGCCAGCGAAGTGGATTTGGATTTGTCAGGCAAGTGTCGACAAGTGGAGATTGAAATCAACGGCGTGAAACAGGTGGAATCACGAACAGAACCGCAAAGTTCCATCGATGCGCATCTGGACAGGATTGATGAACTGAATCGGGCACTGGACGATCGCTTCAAGCGTAGCATGCATCCGCCAGCCCAAAGTGATTTGAATGCCATCGAGAGTGCCGAGGATGCACATGTGCAAACTCGTCGTCCGACTGATCAGGATGCCGGATCAGATAGCCAGACGAAGCGTAGCTCCAGTTCGAGCTCGGAATGCCGCTCCTCTCAGCTGAGCGCCAAAAAACGTTCACTATCATTCACCCAAAAATCCATTAGCCACATCATCAGCAACATCAAGGAGTTTTCCAAAAGTCCACTGGCACGCATGGCCAAGAATCCGACTCTGGCGGAGGAGCTGCCCGACGAACCCGTCCAACTACAATCACAATTCGAGACTTCGGCTCAACACACCAACAATAATAATAACAATTCTGATCCAAGTCAATCGACAATCATCACGAGCACAATCACAACAACGATAACAACAACAACAACATCGACATCCACATCCGCATCTGCATCCGCATCGACAACGACGCCGTCCAAGGAAACCTCAAGACTGAAATTCAAAGTGCCAAAAATACAAAAGAAATCGAAAGCCATACGAAATACATTCCGTTCCAAGCTGCTCAGTTTCCAGCTGAAACGCTCCAAGCCGTGCAAACAGTGCACCAAACGCCGTCGCATCCATCCCAGCAAAAGTGTCTTTGACTTTGCCAAGGAATTCGAAAGCGATCCCCAGACACAGGTCGATCAAGATCAATTCTGTAGCTGTACCGTACCGCCTTCAAAAATCAAAACAAATACCAAATCGAAAGCATTGCGAATATGCGGACAGAAAAAGCCGCAATTCTTTGAGGTGCACAGCTCCGAGGAGCTGGATGATGATGAGGACGATGACAACGATAACGATATCGATAACGATATTGGGGACAGCAGCAGCGATGATGTGCTCAGCATTAAGGATCACTGCTATTGTGTACCCAGCTTGGCGGCGAGTGTGAGTAACGAGCAAAGGTCGAGATCTCGATATACATTAATCGAAATCGAGGCCGAATCGTCAACAGCACCCTCTACAGTATACAGTAATCTAAATAATAACGACCGCCAGATGGCGACACTGCACCACTGCGCTTGTCATACTCGTAGTTTCACTCTCTGCATGTTGATTGATTTGCATGTTCAACTCATTTCTGTTTAACTTCTACATTCAATATTGAACGCGTAGAGAAAGCTTGACGACAAAATTCAAAAATAAAACACAACGCGCACTCTAATCATTTAGCACTTATACATTAATGCGAGCGAGGGCTGTTTATAAAGTACTAGCTTGTTTCAATCGGCATTGTCTGTCTTTTTTTTATAAATAAAATATTGGCTGGAATTTTGTAGAGTTTTGAAAGTGAGTTTAAAGACGAACAGTCAGATATAAAATTTATTATTATAATTAATTTAAAGTCAATATAATTTAAATATATAACCGCTCCAAAAAAATCTTTTCGTTCGTGAAAAGCAAAATATATCTATCCAAAGTCTATCCGGCAACTAACTTGATACCTTTTAAAAGGCATTTCTTAAAATCTATCTATGCTACAATCCACAAGTATTTTGGATATTTTTCAAACTAGTATTAGTCTTATTTTAAGTGTTATAATTTTGGTAGCTAGAAATTTTTAATACAACAGATAGTAAAGTTATGGTTTTGAACGTTAAGGGTATCACTCTATATGTATTTGTTGAACTACCCATGCAGACTCAATGCTAAATTTACTTATACGTATCTCAAGTGAGAATGACAAGTTTAAATGAGAGCACAGAGCAAATCCCTGAATACGTATTTCAATCATTTCTCTGAGAACTCTCGCATGGCTAAGACGTTTAACGGCAGACGGTTTTATCTATTAGCCGCTATAGAAATGTTTGGCGTCTGTTTGACCAGTGGAAAGTGTGGAAATAATTCGCGTCAAATATAAATAGTGTGCTCTCCCTTGGCATCAAGTGTATTGCGCAAGTAGTTGTAGTTGTGTCTGGTCTTCCATCATCATGAGTAGCAACAGTACTTCCGGTCAGAGTAGCAGTTGTGGCAGTGGCAGTGGCAATACCGCCACAGATTGTGGCATCTTTGAGGCCATTGTCTTTGCCGGTCGCCCCGTTCCTCCGGTCCGAAGAAAGCGGCCCAAGTCGAAGCTATTTGTGAGTCACTCCAAAGGGCCTTGAATTCAAATCATATTTCAATATTGATGTAGTAACCATATTTATTTTTACTTTTCTGCATTTATGTATTTAATTTAAATTTTCATTTGCGTTTGTGTTTACGTTTGCTTATGTATTTTTGGAAAAACGCCTGCACTTTCGTCAGAGAGTTTTCCGCCCACTCATTTCCGTTTAGTCTGTGGAAATGGCGTGCTAAGCATTTATTTAATTTATCTAATTGGTGTGTTTGCATGTTTTTTCACTAATCACCAGCAAAATGATCACAAGCAATTTTATCAATCTTCCCTATAATGCTTACAGCTTTCACTCTCAACAAATCGCCCGCTTTATGAGGAGGAATGGTTCCACGGTGTCCTGCCGCGCGAGGAGGTAGTGCGTCTTTTGAACAACGATGGAGATTTTCTGGTGCGCGAAACCATACGGAACGAGGAGAGTCAAATCGTGCTGAGTGTTTGCTGGAACGGACACAAGCATTTTATAGTGCAGACCACTGGAGATGGACACTTCCGGTTCGAGGGACCGCCATTTCCCAGCATACAGGAACTGATCATGCATCAATATCACTCCGAATTGCCGGTTACTGTCAAATCGGGCTCCATTCTCCGACGTCCTGTTTGTCGCGAACGCTGGGAGCTTAGCAATGATGACGTGGTACTCCTTGAAAAGATTGGCAGAGTAAGTTGAACATTTTGTAGTATTCAGCCAGGGTAATTATACTGACAAGCGTTTTTTATTGCTTAAGGGCAACTTTGGTGACGTCTACAAGGCCAAGTTGAAGTCAACGAAACAAGATGTGGCCGTCAAAACCTGCCGCATGACCCTTCCCGACGAACAGAAGCGCAAATTCCTGCAAGAGGGTCGCATCCTTAAGCAGTACGATCATCCAAATATTGTCAAGCTCATTGGCATCTGTGTGCAAAAGCAACCCATTATGATTGTCATGGAGTTAGTGCCAGGTAAGTGCCGATTAAGTTAGATAAAATACCAAACTTAAGACTAACCAAAAAATATAAAAAGTGAAGCAGACCTAAAATTCAATATCTATAATTTGTGAACATCCTTTTCCAAGGACCCAAACCGGTCTATAAAAAAAATTCTACATTTATAGTTAATCAACAATTTCTCGAAAAAGATACATTTTATTAACATTTTTTATCGGTCATCCAGTTCATTGGATTCCAAATAATAAATATCCATTAAAATTGTTTTTTCTTTTATTTTTAATTTCTTATTTAATAAACTCTCTATTTATTATATTTTTCGTTCAGGTGGCTCCTTGCTCAACTATCTCCGTAAGAACTCCAATGCACTCTCCAACCGGCAACAGATGGGAATGTGTCGTGATGCGGCGGCAGGTAAAATTTCTATTTAATTAATTTCTATTTAATTTATTCTAACTGAATTATCTGCTTTAGGCATGCGATATCTGGAGTCAAAGAATTGCATACATCGGGATCTGGCTGCTCGTAATTGTCTTGTGGATTTTGAGCATAGCGTTAAAATCTCTGATTTTGGCATGTCACGTGAAGAAGAGGAATATATAGGCAAGTATTACAGTACATTGTATCAAACTATCAAATCTAACAAAGTTGATTTTGATCAATTTTAGTTTCCGATGGCATGAAACAAATACCTGTTAAATGGACTGCTCCCGAAGCTCTTAACTTTGGCAAATACACGACGCTCTGTGATGTTTGGTCTTATGGCATTCTTATGTGGGAAATATTTTCAAAAGGCGATACACCATATTCGGGAATGAGCAATTCACGTGCCAGAGAACGCATCGATACTGGTAAAATATTATTAATATTATAATATCATGGATACTTAATTATACCTATGGCTTAAAACATTAGAATAACTAGAGCAACCGTCAACCAAGTCAATAATCGTATTATATACCATCATTTTTCAGGTTATCGGATGCCCACACCGGAGAATACGCCGCCAGAGATGTACCGCCTGATGCTGAAGTGCTGGGCCGCCGATGTCGAGTCCCGTCCGCACTTTGATGAGATCTACAATGTGGTTGATGCACTGATCCTGCGTCTGGACAACAGTCATTGAGCATAATAGAAAGAAAGCAATTAAGTTTTCTGAATCTGTAATTATTTCTAATACATACTCAAGATAGTTCTTAGTAAGCGCTTTTAAAGTATGTCACTTTACTTAGAACTAAACAACGAAATGCCTGTATTTATAAAATACTTACTTTACTTTATAATATACATACGATAAAATACTTCGTAGCTACACTTATATTTTTAACATACGAAACATAGAGAAAGAAAGATATTTATATGAATATGAATATATATTTTGTAGTTGTTTAACTGTACATTTGAATATGTAATATGCTCTGTGTGCCTGCGTGTGAGTGTGTGTGTGTGAGTGTATATGTCTGTGTGTTGTAACGAATCCTTAATGTGCCAAAAACAGGAGAAAATGAAGCCAGAGAACTTTTCGAAACTCAACGTGTGCTTGATATGAACTCTTAGGCTAAGTTCTTGAATTTATTATTATAATTTCAATTGTTTGTATTTAGTTTGAAAATATTTGTAAATTTTTTCAGTCTCGTCTCTGGGCATGACTTGTATATTTATTTAATGCTATTTACATTTCTACTACATTTACATTTACAATTACGATTCTAATTACATTCAAGCACTAAGTTTATGCTCAAATTTTCGCAATTCTGCAAAATTTGTGCAATAAAAATTTCAAATACATAATGTATAATATAATATACAAATAAAAAATAAAATTATATATCTAGACATTTTCATTAAGGGCCAATGGGACATCGGAGAACTGCACCTTGGTATAGAATTTCTTTAGCTCGTTCTTCAGCTGCAGACTGTGCGCCCAATCTACAGTCTCGCAGACGACCTTCACCTCCACCGTGTAGATATCCCGCAGCCAGGCTCGTTCATGCATGATATCCTTGATGGAAACGCCCACTCGAACAAGAAGAGCGCACAGATCATTGATGCCGCCTGGACGATCGCTGACCTCCACATTGAACTTGACCAAACGACCCTCGGCTGCCAGACCTCGCTCCAAACAGCGACCAAAGACTGTAGTATCTATATTGCCACCGCATAGCAGCACTACGACCCTGGAAAGGATAACAAGTTTCGGTTAGATTATTATAAAATATAAAGAAAAATTTACTTCGGCGCACCGAAGATTTTATAACCTTGCAGACGAATGTAAATTAGTAAAAAACATAAGCATAGTAATAGACCGAACTTTCCTAAGACAGACAGACTGATTGAGAATATATATATGATTTGTATGTATAGGGTATTCTACGACTACTTCAATACGTTAAAAATTTAAGGACATAAGCATAACTCCCTCTGCAAGGGTATAACAAATTTGAGCTTCCACTCAGTTGTACGCACTTCTTGCCCTTCAGGTCATCCAAATGTCCGGCCAATATTGCAGCGAGTCCAGCTCCGCCGGCTCCCTCAACTACGCACTTCTCCTCCTCCACCAGACGTAGAATGGCCACAGCTATCCACTCCTCTTTGACAATGACCATGCGATCAATCAATGGCTGTGCCGTGACGAACGCATTGACTCCCACTTTGGGAACGGCCAATCCATCGGCAAGTGTGTTCTTAATGGGCGTGTCAATAGGCCCCTTGTTTTCTAAAGCCCTCGAAAAGCTGGCACACTTCTCCGACTCCACGCCCTAAAATAGAGTTTAGATATTATTGACCTGTAGTTGAGATTATTTCAAAATACTTACAATTATCTTGGTCTTGGGTGAGAGCGCCTTCAATGCGGTGGCAATGCCGGCAATTAAGCCACCTCCACCCACCGGCACCACAACGGCATCTGGCTCGGGCACCTGTTCCAGAATCTCCAGACCAATGGTACCTTGACCGGCCATAATATGTGGATGATCATATCCATTTATATAGAGTAGTTTCTCGTCCTGCGACATACGCATGGCCAGCGCCTTGGCCTCCCCCATGTCCCGTCCTTCCACAATCACCCGGGCCTTGTAATTCCGGCACCTCTGTATCTTCATAATTGGTGCCGCAGTTGGCATCACCACGGTAACAGGTATCGATAGCTTCCAGCCGTGATAACTCAATGCGAGAGCATGATTGCCTAGGGAGGCGCTGATAACTCCCCGGCGTTTCTGTTCCTCTGATAAGCAGAGGAGAGCGTACCTTGCTCCGCGCTCCTTAAAGCTATAATTCGAAAAAAGATAATAAGTCACACGACACGCCCATTAAATTCAATTCTAATTATAACTAATTAATTTGATAATTACTCTCATATCAAATAATCATAATCTTATCGGAATACGTTATAAGTTTACTTTTACCAAAATTGAATACAATACTACGTAGAATCTTTTATAATGTTTTCTTGATAACATGATTCTTTCACAATTATTGCAAAGTCCAAAAAATAATCTTTACTCAATCGAAATTACTATTGGACTATTTTTTTTATTGAAATTAGATTCCATGATATCATGGAATCTATATAATATATTTAAGAAAAAAAAATTACTAAGAGATTACATTTAACCGAAAAGTGTAAAAATAACAGGAAAAGAAATTTGGTTTTTGTAATAGAAATTCTCTGAGATCGAAGAGCATCCGGCTATTTCTAGAACCCTTTAAAGTGTAAATAAGGTGTTTTGCTGTCAACCTTATCACCAGACTGAAAATGTCATCCCAGACAATTTAATTATATGTTATTAATGATAATGTATGTAATGTGGGTGACAATAAGCAGCGTTAAAATTCCGTTTGAGTACTTTGGACCAAAACAAATATTATCAATTATCAATTATCAATTAAGTGAACGAGGTTCAGCTATTACAATTCAGAATGGTACAGTTAAGATGCTCGACAGTTAAATACCCAGTAACCGTATCTTCTTTTCAGAATCTTCGAATCTTCAGTTCAGAAAAGTATATAATAAGAAAGTAACAAGTTGTTTTGAGCAACAAATTTGTTTTCATTTTCAAATATTTGCAAGCAAAAAAAATCTTCAAAAATGTCATAATAAAAAAAAATATAACAAATACTAATAAAATAATAGAAAATGAGAAAAAAAAATAAATTAATACTAATATGTATAATTAATGGCAGCTGGATTTGAACCACAAGCTACTTATTATCGCAAGATGCAGATGTTTATTTGAAAATACAGTTAGTCAAGAAAGTGTTTTAACAAAATCAAAATTTACATATTTTCTTTTGCAAAAACTATAATATCTTCTATTTTGTTTGTCTCTGAGATCTAGAAATTTCAACAGACGGACTTGATGATGATCAAGATAATTTTTATATTTTTTTTTGGTTCGGAAATTTTTTCTTCCCTGATTAAAACTACATTGATTTGTTATTAACTCTACCGGATCTTAAGATCAATTGACTCACCTGCCCGTGTATTGTAGGAAATCCTTTTTTAAGTATAAATCCATGCCGTATGACTCTGACGATGTGGATTTCTATAGATTATTGGTTAGCCTTATAGCCCAAAGATTCATTGTATTCATGATAACTTACCGGACACGGCGTGCGTTCCACGCCTCCCTTTATTAGAAAGGCGGCGGATGTGACGTCATGGAACGAAATTCGCTTTGGATTCTTGGGATCACAAAAGGGATCGACTTGCTCCTCAGCTGAGCCCGATATTTGCTGTATTCTTTGTGGCACGGAAAGTTGATCCACTTTAGCAGTTTCCGTAGTGACACTTAATTTGAAAGCGACAGCACCATTTTTCTGTCCGTTCGTCGTTTCCATTTTCAGTGGCTGTGACATATTAGAACGTGTTACCTCTCCCGATTCCGGCTTATTACTGTTAGCGACGAGCGATCGCGTAGAACTACCAACAGTGCTCCCACTTGTATACTATTTATAAAGCAAATCAATTGAAAATATGATCATAAAACGGCGCTTTTGTGTCGATAGTCCAAGCATTTATTTGATCTCGCATGACGACTGCTGATAAGGGACGTTTTAGTAGCATTTAATGAAATAATAACATCGATAAGACTTGATTTTCTACATGCTACATCATTTTTTGGCAAGAACTTTTCTTGGTAAGCACAAACAACAATTTTTATGGGCAATATCAACGCATAGGGGGTCATCGATAAGAACTAAGTATGCTGAACATCCAATATTTGCACTAGGTATTCCTCACACTTTACGGATTCCGTAGACTCGACATTTCAGACATGAATATTACCGTTTAGTTTATTTATTTTTAAGGGACTAAGCATTCTGGGAGTTTGAACTTTAATGTCTTCTATTTACTACATTTAATATTCCCTAAATAGATCATTTTTAAAAAAGCTTTTTTTTTTTGGATGAGAAATATATGCTTAGGGATACTTACTACTAGCGAGTCAAATAAACTTTCATATAATTTCATATTAATAAATAATTTTCAGATAAGCCAACCCAATTTTGGGAAATTACTCGTAGCATTTATAACCTGGTAACAGTACTTCCGATATACCGCGTGCCTTTTGGAACATGCGAATACTTAATTGATACCATAGTAACTATAAAAATGTCAAATAGTAAAACACACCCATTAGCTTTATTTTTGGGAATTTGTTGTTCATTCAAACAACATTATTAATCTAATCGACACATGAGAACAACAACGTACTAATTGAAGATGTAAACAAATGGTCATAATAATCCAAATACGCGTCCTCAGCTGATGATAGTGTGAAGGTCAAGACGAGATCTGAAAATGTCACTATGCATTGAGGAGTAACCAGTTGGCCGGATTGGTAACCGTCATTTGTTCCACCTGCTCGGGGGTGACACCGCGTTGTAGCATTCGGGGCACAATATTCGTGTTTATGTGATGATAACCATGGCCGCCATAGGATGTCTATAATAAGATTAAAAAATAGACAAAAATAGTTTACAGGATCTTACAAAAAAAAAAATAGAAAATATCAAATTAGTCAAGGGGTTCGACTCGCGTTTGGTGGGGAATGGTATCATGACATTTTGAATTTTTTTTTTCCCTTTTTTGTGTAGATTAACAATAAAACCATTTATTACTTTGGTTAGAACTAGGGGTAAAATACTATGTTGTGTGTAAATTTCAGCTTCCTAAGTCATACGGTTTGGACTCTACAATGATCAGTCAGTCAGTGTGTGGTCAGGACAAAAAGTTATATGGATTATCTTTTATATAATCCCTATCCCGATTGTATCTTACCAAGCGATGTTTTGTGTGTATGTCATGCGACATGAGCAATCTGTCCACAAGTCCCTCATTAATAAGCTTGATGAGATTTTCGATGCGTTGTCCATCCGATATCATGTCCACGGCCGAGTTCAGTTGGTAATAGGAACACTCGGTGCCGAAGAGATCATACTGCAAGTAACATCCCAATTTGGCAAACTCCAGCAACTCATCCATGTCAAAAATGGTACCTGGAAAGAATGTTACCTAAGCGTATTTTTCTACATTAGATAAATCCCATGGCTTACGATCCAAATGCGACATGACACACTTGTTGGCACGCCCACCCGCCTCCAGATAAAGGCGCAGGATTTCAAACGGCGCCTTGGACACACGATGCGGATGCAGTGAGACGCCACAGCCAAGTACCTCCTGGATTTCACCAGCGGCACGTATGGAATTACACTCGAACTCTGAGGACAGAAAGTGTGAATAAGGGTGAAAATGTAGTTCGATGATCCTTTGCATACCTTTGACAGGATAAACGCTGGCCACTTCGCCAATGAAACCGCATTTGACCATTTGACCGTTCACCTCGATACCCGTCAGGATTTCCTTGGTGTACATATCACTCATCTGTTCAACGGTGAGATTGGAATGCGTCGAGTCCTGCGTGGCATGTATATAGTGACCGGTGCCTGCGATAAAGTGCACGCCCGTTGTTTTGGCCAGATCCACAATAAACTCTAGATTACGCTTTAGACCGTAACTGCTGTTCTCGACAATGGCGCCACCATGTTTCTTATAGAGCAGCACATCCTTTCGAGAAGCCTGCAGCGCCTCATTGTCGTAAAACCGTACGTTCTCCCGGCTCGAATATGGATAGAGACGCACGTAGCCCAGTGTCGTCATACTAATCTTTTTGTCCAGCTCGCTCTCGAAATCCGCCGGCGGTGCCTTATAAAAGTGTTCAAAGTCCAGCGCCACATGCTCATGGGTAAGTGTCCGACCCAACAGATTGGGCGTGATGCTGCCGAGTACTGCACGGATACGGGACAAATGGTGATAGAATGCCAAAGTTTATTTACACGCAAACATATTGATTTAGAGAATCTGATAAGATTGTTGATCTTGAGCGCTCTCTTCATCTCTGAGTTTCTCATTCCTTACTGAGCTAAACACTTTCCGTATATCAGTGTTGTGGGCTTAGCCTTTTCCCGATAGATCTGTCTTTTCAAAAACTATTTCAGCCTCAATTTGTTAGGTCATTCAACAATATTTAAAAATAAAAGACACAACTGCATTAAATACTAATAAAGAAGATACCAAAGACTGCGAGTATGCTCTCATTATGAAAATCATAATAATATATATAAAATACTTACTACAGTCGAACTTTCCTAACTCGATTCACCATTATACAAAGAAAAACTTCGACTTATGGAGATTTCGAGTTATGGAAGCTGATTTGTTTGCTCAGTAAAAGCTATTGCCACTCAATTTTGTTCTAGTTAGAAAATATTTCAGCTATAGAAGTTCGACTGTATATTTTTTCCCGTATTTTCCGATCAGTTTATGGCTATTAATTCACTCACCAGTTTCTATTCTTGACATTTTCTAACATTAATTGGGGTCACACTTGGGTTTAGCTCTCTATGTCTATCGATGTGTGTGTGTGTGTGTGTGTGTGTGTGAGAGAGAGAGAACGTATCTGTGACTATGTTCTTAGAATATTATTGAAAACCAGTTGATTTTAACTGGGACTTTACTGCCAGCCGACTGCGTGCATTCACTTTGAGCTCGAATGGACAACTGATTTGATTGTCGCTGTGGAGTTCTCCGATACGGTTACGGTATACTGCGCATTCTGTAAACATCTCAGAATCAGTCCGTTATCAGCTGCCTTCATTAATATATAAAATTCAGATCATCTAATCTTGCCTTGCTCAGCTAACGCTTATATATCTTATGAAGCCATATAGTTTTATCTCACTAATGAGCAATTTAAATTTATAATTCAGTTAGACTCACATCTAATCTTGACATAATATTTGCATTGTAAAATCTCTGTTTTTGTTTTGTTCAACGCTATCTCAATGATATTTGAAGCATACTTAGATGCGATTTACACAATTGCATACATAATATAAACAAAACATTATATTTAATCCTTTCATCATCGTTCTTTTTGGCAATTTCTTGAGATTTAAAACAAATATTAATCTTGATTTTGTCAAACTTCAATCGATGTATAATTATTTTAGCAAAATCTGAAAATTATTGACCACATGGAAAATGAACGTTTCAAGATGTGAAGGCTTCAAATATATCCAATTGTCCCCAAGCTCTACTTGTAATAACTGTCAAAATTCCAAATACGCTCAGATTTTATATATATATATATATGTATTTCTCAGAATAATTCTCTTTATTAGTTCCATTTCTTTCCTTTTGTTTTTGATGTTCTTTTTATATTACTTAGGTATAATTTTTATCAGTTTTAGCAATTTCTCATTTATCAGATAGTCATATATATACGTATATATATAAATTGACATATATATACACATATATATATGAGTTTACACTTAAGATGTATGTATCTTATATTCATGTCATTGCTGCTTTCATTCCTCATTATTTTGTATTTATTATTATTTCATTTATATATATACCTTAAAGCTAAGCATTTTTATATACTTTCCCTCATTTCTATGTGGTAATCTCCACGCCAATTTTAGCCTTCTATATATATTTTCCAGCTGGTAAAGCTAAAACTTACATATTCAAGAACTTGTGTAGGTTTTTTTAAAAATTGTGTGCCTCTTCTAATATTTTCATACCCAACTTATATTGCAACCAAACAAATGAGAAAGAAAAATAAAATCAAAGAGAATTTAGTCAGCTGATTGAATTTGACCGATTGAACACTTGCAGTGACTTCATTTAGGTTGATTAATTGCATTTAATCAAAAAATATTGAGCTAAACCAACCACAAAAAATTACTGCAATAATTATAATTATTTATTCTATTTAGCACCTGGGCTTAAACTGCATTGTGGGGGATGTGAAAAAGGAAGAGAAATAATATAATCAAATTATACAAATAAAGATCAAACAAATAAATTTTTTTGTAATTATATAATCGCTGCATTTATTCAACATTTTTAAACTATTTAGTTATGTGTATAAATTTGCAATTGTTTTTTACTTCGTGTTTTTTGTGGATTTTCTTTGTATTTTGTTTTACGTTTGTTTTTTGTATTTTTTTTTTTTCTGCGTTATTAAAGTCATATAGTTATTGTATTTGTTATGCCTTGATAAAGTTAATTAAAATAGTTGTTGCTCTTATACGCACTTCCATATCTCTGGTTCCATATGTACTATGTATTCCTATTTAGATTCAAACTAGCTTTACCATTTTCTCATTAAATATATTTTCACTTGTTATTCATTTTCTCTTGTTGCAGAAGTTATACGCCTTTTTTAATTACAATTATACATTAGTACAATATTTATATATATTTATCTGTATCAATTATTATATATTTACGCGCTCGTTATCATTATCAATATACTCTTTTAATGTTTTTTTTTTGTTTTTACATACTACATATGATTTTTCCATATCTGCCAACAAAAGTTACAAGCCCTAAATCAAAACAAAGCAAATGTCGAATTTTGCTAGCAATTACAAAATATGAACAATAGTCGATTGGATTGGATTGATTTTGAGTGGGGATTGTTATGTTCTTAAGTTTATAAGCACAAAAAGTGACTTAGAAGAGCGCCCAACAAAAATGACGAAACTCTAAAGAATACTAGAACAGCAAATAGAAATTGAATAATAATAAAAACTGTTAATTAAAATTAATGACGCTTACAATACGACAATAGTATGTATGCATAAGTGTGTGTGTGTGTGTGTGTGTATATGTATGTATGTATGTACATAAATAGTTTAGTTAATTGGTAATTATTTGCCTTTTCACTTGCATCATATTAAACATAAACACAATTTCAACTAAAACGACACTAAAGCGTTTCAAACTATAATATCATAAACTATATCTAAACCAAAACAAAAAATAAGAGAACTACGTATTTACGAACTTGTTAAAATTGGTGTAAATTTTTATCTTTTTATTTAAGCCTACTTGTAAATAAGCTGGCCAGAAACCTAGACCCCATAGCTTTAATTGGACAGCTTTAATTAAGCTATTATTCACCCCATATAATTTGTCGGTGAGGTCGGGGATCCAAGCGGTATTGCGGTATTTATAGATTTGTAGTTTTTGTTTTTTTTTTTTTAGATTTCATTTTGTGTCTGTATATTTAAATATGTTTACTTTAATGCATACAATTTTACTAATTAATTTTAAAGTGTTTATTGAATTATGATATAAGTATGTGTAAATTGGTTTTTTATTTGCAGTTTGCAGTTTAGTTGAAAATGTTCAGAAATATTAAATTTAAACGACTAAATAAACTTTTGATTAAAATTAAAATGACAATTTTGCTGTTCTTGTTGGTTGTCGTTATTCATCAGTTATTTGTATTTGCGTGCAGCTCGTATTCCCTTTTAAATTTACAATTATTATTTATACACTTTATATACGACCGCATTATTTATATTATTACAAGTATGTTGAAGTAGCTGGTTTTGTACAGTTTTGTTTTGTATTTTTTTTTTGTGTGTTTTTTCATTTTTTGACTTGCCTATTGAAACTTTTGTTTATTGTATGCATATGGTTGTGCTTTGCTATTGCTTTAAGTTTCTATCTGAAATCGTTTACAGAAGGCGCCCCCAAAACAACATCATTATCAGAATATAATCCAAAGACTCGCTTAACAATCCATAAAAAAAACCATAAATATAAAAACAATAGCTACCGATATATGTATGTACTTATATTGCCCCCAAAACAAGCTTTACCATCCCTGGTCTCTCTACCCTTCTGTCTTTTATAATTGTTCAAAAGTTGAACGTGGACGTTGTCAGTAGCGTGGATAATGCTTTCTTTGGATGATGCCTTCTTTGAACTCAGTTAATTTTTCATTTTGTTTGATTACTGTTTTTGCTCACTTTTTCGAACAGCTGTGTACCAAAAATGTGAGGTTTCTGTGAAGTTTTTGGGACTTTTTCATTTTTTGAATCAACATTATTTGCATTTTCCTTGTTTTATCATTTTATTGTATTTATATATTTTTTTATTTGTTTTTTTTTATTTGCTTTTGTTTTTTGCTTGTATAATGTCTAATGCTAACAACAAAATTTATATCTATGTGTTATTGTAATTCGTTTTTAATAAAATTGTAGTTACTAAAAGGAAGAAAGCAAAAGTAAAAGATCTTTTATATATGCCCGTTGATTTTTTTTTGTTTTTTGTTTGTTTTTTTAACATAACCAAAGAAAAAACTAAATAACGCTTAAAGCAATAAGAACCTAGAGACGAACCATATATATTTGACCATTTGCAGATTTTTCGTTCATGTTTTGCAAAATAATTACCATATGAATATAGTGTACAATGTTTAAAATTTGCATATACCCATCAGAATTGTAAAAGTATATATATCATGTACATCTATCTCTATATGTATATGCATATTATATGTATGTTTGTGTGTACAGACAAATAATTCATCAAAATCTAAAGATCAAAATAAGTGTAACATTTTGCGTGTTTGGGACCAAATAAAAATAATAAAATGAAAATCGCACAACTTGCACTGCATTCATCTGCTTTGATTTACTAGGTAATTATATATTAACTTTGATGTATTTAGTTTTTAATACACTCCTTTGCCATTATGTTTTCTTGCTGTGTTCCTAAAATGTTTTTGCGGAGCGAGACAATATGCCGAAAGGAATTTTTTTTACATTGTGTTTTTTCTTGTTTTTGTAAGATTTCACTTCTTTTCTTTTTGTTTTTTTTTTTTTTTTTGTAATACATGTACATACATAATTAATTAATCAATAATTAAAAATTATGAAATAGTTGTTTTCTATATGCGGTTTGTTGTTGGGGATTGTGGTTTAGCTTTAGTTGTTTTGCTTGTGTTTGTATTTTGCCATTTTTTTTTTTTTTGCTTTAATTTGCTTTTTACACATACAACACATTACAAACACAAATTACAAAAGTTCTCTACATAAAATTTATCGGTTTTCGTGTACTTTGTAACAATTAGCTGTTCTGTTGGGTGTGTGTGTGTGTGTACTTGTTGTGTTGTTGACGAAGAACAAGGTTCGAATACAAAAATTTTGCAACTTGCATTTGGAATAACAAAATAAATGATGGTTCAGGATTGTGTTTTTTTTGTAGTGTCCCAGGTCACAGTTTACACAGCAGCAAAAGGCGGTTTACGATTGGTTGTTGTACTTGCTAACGCGCTGATACGCGTCTGGTTCAAGTCTTTGATGGAGTTGCTGTTGCTGTTGATTGTTGTTGCTGTTGCTGGTCCTGTTGCTGTTGCTACTGCGTCGTACTTATGAATGTTGTTCCGTGATGTTGTTGTTGCTGTTGCTGGTGCAATTCCTGTTGTATGTTGTTGTTTTTTGTTGTTGTTGTTCTTAATTGCGTGGTATTTGGTTAACGTTTCTGTACTATTGTTGCTTGTTATTGTTTACATTATAATTAAATTACAATTACAATTATTTATAGTATTTATATATATATGCAAATATATATATATATATATATATATATATATATGTATTTATGTGGGTGTGTGTGTGTGTGTGTGTGTAGGTGTGGTGTGTTTTGTTTCATATTGTTGTTGATGTTGTTATTATTATTTTTTGTTTTGTTTTGTTGTGGCGTTGCATCATATGTATATATGTATATACTATATTATAACGTGTAGTTGTTATTCTACGTCTACTGTTACTGGCACAATCTCACGCAAATTCAAATCTTTTGAATTTTCTCGCCAACTACAACCGGATTATTGCGTCGTATCTCCTGTGCACCATGCTCTCTATAGTCGAATGTGCAATTATGTTTATCGGAATAACGATGCACGGCACAGTACAAACCGCCACAGCGACACTGGAAACCTAAACAATAAAAACCAATTAATTAATAAATCAATTTACATATATATGTGTTTGTATATCAATACTTACCAGTCAGGCCAACCTTCTTGCGACATTCACCACATCGGTTCTTCTTCTTTTTGGCATCCTTGTCATCCTCCTTGTCCTTATCATCCTGCTCACTGGCGGAGGCAGCTGCTTGTGTGGAAGTATTTGGACCAGTCGCCGATATGATGGCTTCGCTATTGGATTTGGCAGCGGCAGCGGCTTCGTCAGTGATTTTCTGCACAAAAAATATAAAAAAGGAAAACTTATTTTAAACGAATTCAACTCAAAAGCAACTACAAATCTGTTCCAACTTGCAATAACAAATATTTAGAAATGTATATGGTATTTTTGTTGTTTTTATTTAGCATAAATCAAGCTCCCCCCCCCCTGTCAATTCAATCTATTAACAAATAATTATGTGCTAATCAAGCGTTGTCTGTATGTGTTGATGATTCAGCATGTTTACCCGCTTCTTGGCAACTGCATCATCAGCAACAGGGGAATCATTTGGAGGATTCGTCAAACTTTTGCTGTGCGGCAACAACTCAGTGTCAGTTAAAGTATCGCGACTTTTATCAGATTCTGTAATACGACGCTTGATGGGCTGCGATTGACGCTCATCCGGCTTCCGCTTTGATTGATCTGATTCATCGCCATTAGACTTATCCATAATGCAAGCTTGGTCAACGGAATGGAACCGAAACAGACTTGCTTTTGGCTTTCCTAATTGGCAATTGATGATCACGTCTCGCTTCGGGCGGTATCGAGTATGCCAGACGAGGGGAAGGTCTGATATAATCAGCCGGTACGGGTTGACGGGCAATTGATCCAGCCTTGATGCGCAGTTTCTTCACTTTTTTGACACCTGTTGGCGTTTTTTTGGTTGCACCTTTCGGCTTTGTCGTTGATGTTGTTGTTGTTGTTGGTGTTGTTTCGAGCTTCTCCTCCACGTCTACGATTGTGCCGGGCTGATGAACGACGTTCCTTCTGAGGATTGGGCTGCGCTGCTGTGAAAGGGACAGATTGATCTTGCTGGAGATGCTGCTTTGGCCACCAGTCGCCTTGGGCTTAAGCTTCTTAACGCGTCTCTTCAGCTGTAGGCTGCCAATGTTCGACGATCCCTTCTTGTTGACGTTGTTGGGCGGAAATGTGTGCACGTTATTTGAGAATTTGACTTTACGAGTTCCTGTAATCTTAGCCTTAGCACCGCCCTTAATATTTGCAGATACAAATGCACCAGCTGGTTTACGTGACAGTGAACTCTTTTTGACTGCAGACGTTGCTATGCTCGAAGACGGCACAACATAAGCTGACTGGACACCAGAGACAGAGGCGACGCCGTTTTTTGCTTTACGGACTCCTCCGTCTGCTGAGGGAGGAAGCGCAGAGAAGGAGGCAAATAAAATAGGAGAAACGAATAGATTACACCGAAAAGAGAGACAAATATACTGAATGTGTACCCTTTGTCAAAAGTGTGCTGCCTGACTTCATTGATTTGGTTAAACTGATGGCAGAAGTCAATGCTCCAGCGGAAACCCGACTTGGATTCGAATTCGATTGCATCTTTCGCCTGATGCGTTGCGCCGCCGGCAGCGTTGACTTTTCGCCAGCTCTCATCCTATTGGAAGTCGAACTATTTGCATTACTGCGCCCCGATGTCTTCAAGGAACCACCACTTAAATTATACATCGCCTCGACCTTTCAACTTAACTACTGAAAATTTAGAAAGAGTGCCAAATGTTGTGCTTGTAAAGATTCAAATACGAATGACAATTAAGTGATTTACCCCGAGTTCTGTAACATAAATGTCAAGGCATTCTGAAATAATGATTGAACGAACCCAGGACATATTCAGAAAAAGAAACGCATCTAATCAAATATTTATATAGATTAACGACATTAATCAATGAATTTACCATGATCTGAAATCGATTTTACAAATTCATTCAGAATCCAACTATTAGAGTGTATAAAAAATATAGTTATCTTCGTAGCCTTCTCTTACATTTTGCATTTTTGATTACCATTAGAGAGGTAGTATCTTTGTATCCTTGCAAAAAGTTATAATCAAGATATATGGAATCCGACAAATTCTATACTAAACCATGACGAAGAATATTGACTTATCTATTACAAACAAAATTGAGTTGGGATTGACATTGAGTACATCAAATAGTCAGAAAAGCATGTTAATCAATGCTCTGTATGTTTACTTACTGGACTCGGAGATTCTTCAGTCTGTTACATACATTTACGGAAAACGATAATATCCTATTTTTTGAACACACATGTCATGCAATCGGCGGATTGGAATGACGGGGATCCTTCGTTGGCATTACCTGGTCAACTTGACGACGACACGTGGCCAGAACAGCCAACACACACACACACGATGTACGATATAGTACAGTTAACGCTTTTCTATATTTTACACATACAAGTTGCTTACACTATTTCACTTTAAAGACGACTAAATTTATATCCGAAAAAAAAAGAGAGAAAAAAAACACAAAATTTGTAACTGACTGATGAAATATACAAAGAAATCAGAGGCGTGCCATTAAAATAAACCTGCTTGGCCTACTAAAGAAGAAGATGGAGATGGAAATGGAGAAGATGAAGTTGGAACAAGATAAGCAGAAGAAACCCAGAGAGAGAGAGAGAGCCGTTGGGAGAGGCGGATTCACATTGGACTTACCTCTTTTACATCATTGTGTGACTGTTGTAAGCTCTGTACTGTGGGCTGTGCGGTGTTGGTTGTTGCAATGGCCGGACTGAATGTGGGGCTAGGTTGCGGGCTTGGAACTGAGACAGGTGTGCTGCTCACAGGTGGCTGTTGCTTTTTTCTAAGCGAGTCCTGTTTAGAGAAAGAAATAGAGAGATCAGGATTGTATTGTGGATTGCATGTGGATTCCACTTACCTTGTAGCAAACTGAACATAGACCATCTGTGGCTGGATTTCCATAAAATCCGCATCCAGAGCGGCACATGGGTTGCATTGGATTTGATTCGCGTTCCATGCTGGCTAGACCAACTCTGTGTGAGTGTGTGAGTGTGTTTATTTTAAAAGTTGATTGGTGTTTGTTGTTGTTGACTTTCGCCCAGCGAAATTTGTGTGTTGCGTTTATTTCCTGTTGCAGCTGCGGCGCCAACAACTCTCGACTCCTTTCCTTTTGATTTGCCTCGTTGTATTTGTTTTTGCTATTATGTATAATCAGTTCGTAGTTGTGTTTACTTAACTAACTTCCGTCCAAATAATTAGCCTTTTCTCGTACTTGCTTCGTGACTGACTCTTACACGGCTCAAATACAGTTTTCATCCAATTGCAAAGCTGCAAAATAAATACAAAAAAACAAATGTTACAAAAATTTTAATAAAATATGCTAAAAATTTAGATTTCTCTGTACAAATCAAGTATTAATATTGTCAAAGGCTTCAACAATGTTGCATCGGAGAACGGCGAAGAGCACGACAGAGTGTTATACAATAAACAACAAACAAAATTACATCTGGCTTTTTTGGCTCTCTCTTCAAGGCTGTCAGCACACAAATATAGACATGTGAGTGTGTGTGAATAGAGATAAATAGCACAAAATAACAGAGAAATAAGCTATGCTCAAACCAGTTTTATCATCACTAAAGAGATTCACATTAGAGATGAGAAAAAGACGGAGAGAGCGAAATAAACATTATCTTTATTATGCATGGAGATAGGAAGCAAATTAAACAAGTTTTATTTAATAACTTCGTTAATGCAAAATAGCCCCAACCAACGGATCTTAATTGAATTTGTACCACTTTAATGTAACAATCGATTGTGTGTACTGCTTTATCGATATATTCATTGCATATCTCCATCACTTTCCCTGTTCACCTAGTCTCTAGAGAAATTTTTACTATGCAGTACAATTGATGATAGCACATTATTATCATTTTCGAAAAAGAGAGAATAAGTAATTTGGAAATTATTTATTTATACCAACTATAATATAATCATACATAATGAACCTATGAATTTATGCCCAGATTTATTTACATATGTAAATTAAAATTACAAAATTTTTTAATACATGCAAATGGGTATGTCTATGTGGGCGCATGTACGTGGACTGCTTTTTAAAACGCACTGTAATGGAAATAGATTTCAGACATACAAACATACACATTTAGTTAAAAACTTACATATCTTGATCACATCAACAGAGCGTAGTCAACATCAGCTACTAAAGACAGAGCAACAACATAGACTCTGTTGATTTTGTATACATTGCTGTAAAGTTGCTGTTAAGAGCGGCCTCTGTTACTGCGTCCCAAGTATTCACGTATGTACATTTCAGTTTATCATTATGTATGTATGTATGTAGTTCGCCCTCTTTTGCTTGTCTGGCTGCTTTAGTGTTTCTTTCCGTGTCTGCGCTTTTGAACGAAGCAATAAATAATTTTTGCTTTTTTCTCCTCACTCTCTACTCTACAGCGTAAATTATACAAGTATTGTGTATAAGCGAACATTATATCCTTGCAGATGGTATTATAATGTTGCAACACACATTCAAGAACAAGACAAGATAAATGCATCTGGCTATATGTGGGTACTTTATTTTACTCAACATAAGGACGATGCCCTCATTCGATTTATAATACTATGCGTTTAACATTAAACAACAACAACAAATAAACCTTGCAATAATTTCGAATATTAAATACTTGGCAACATAAGTATATCGTTTCAATCTATATTTTACTTATGATGTTACTCAAATTTGGTCGGTTGTTTGCCTATAGATACATATTTACATATATATATAGATACAATTTGTATGTACTTTTAATTTAAAGTGCAACTGTATCGACATTGATCTGGCAAAAATAGATAAACAAACCGCTGCTAAACTCGTACATGTTAGACCAGACTATACATATAGTGTATTTATATAGTTATATACACATGTATCTATGAGAGTGTGAGTGTAGTTGATTTCCTGCTGTTGCGGTTTAATTGAAAGTCAAAACAGCTGTCTGTCAACGGTAGGCTCTCTCTTTCTCTCTGTGTTTCTGGCACTCATACAAATCATCAAAATGTCAAATACAAATACATACATACATAAAACAACTCCCCACACAACAATTGGCAGGCAAAAGCCCCCCGAATACGTATCGTTGAGCAAGCAAACAAGAGAGAGCGAGAGAGAGAGAAAGAGAGCAGCTGTTATTGAGCGACAGCTTATGCGCTTTCGTACATACATACACATATACACACGAGTATACTAGACACCAACACTCTGTATCGCTGTCTGTAAAATGAGTAAAAATAAAAAATAAAATAAAGAGAGTCTATTGGTGTGTGGTGATTGTCAACATCCACAGCCACATCATTGTTGCTGTTGCTGTTTCTGTTGTACATTTGATTACCATACAATTAAACTTTTGCTCTCTCTCGCTAACATGACTTCAACACTGCTCAGCTCGTTTCTGTTAAAAATGCAAAGTGTGTCTATTGCAGACATCCACACATATGTATGTATGTATGTATTTTGTTTGCAAAGCCGTCGTCATCGTCTTATTTCGCCTTCTACTTTAATACTACATACTTGTATGTACGTAAGTGTACGTATGTAGAAAAATAAACAACGAAAAATATACAAACAACAAAATTTGCACCTGTACATGATTGCGTATATTTTTCAGATTGTTTGAATAAGTATCTGTTAATAACCTGTTACTAACCTAATTGGTGCCTGCTATTAACCTACATAGATACGTCACAAATACATTAAGATACATTCTATAGATACATCAGTTTCTATGTACGTGTGTGTGTGCGTGTGCGTGACAGTGTTGCTAAATGTAAAAAGGAAATCATCTGATGTTGCTGCGATGACGAAGACGAAGACGATGACGATGACGATGACGACATCTGTCACCCGCTGAGTCGTGAGTCGTGACGTCACATTTGCTTTCATTGAAATAGAAACGTCAAATACAATTGTCGTTCATCGTAACACACTGCACACATGAATATGTACATTCATAATACAGTTGAACAAGAAAGTGTTTTGACAAAATCAAATATTTTCAAGGCTTCGGTTGCAAAACTAAATGAAGATTTTTTATTTTTTCTTTACGCTTTACAACATAAATATATTTTTTATCAAATGTGAATTTTTATTTTGTCAAAACACTTTCTTGACCAACTGTATGCTCACATGCATGAATGATAGCCAAATGCGCATTTATGAGAATTGCATAAGAAATCAAATCAGCGCCAACTATTTAGTGAAAAACAATTAACAAATAAATAAATAAGTAAACTCGTGCTGTTCAAGTTGAAAACAAAACAACAACAAACATTTGCAAACCTGACGGGAAAGTCGCAAATTTGTTGGTCAAGCTTAAATGCATAAGTATGTAATATAATTACATACATATATACATACAAACAGGCGTATGTGTATGTGTGTGTGAAAATGTAAACAGGATTTGTTTTCGTGTTACTGCAATATTAAAACGCACAATACTCATACTGAGTAAAAGGTTAATGTGCTGTTGACCTGCATTTAAATCACGAATTTAACAACAGGAAAAGAGAAGAAGCGCTCAGATAGGCTGAGCATAAAAGGTAAAGAATGAACGTAAACGCATCAACAACAACAATAACAACACACACACGCATGGCATCTGAGTCACATTTGCATATTAATGAGTGATTTAAGCGAACAGACAGACACAACGACAACGGCAAAAAGAAACTGATGAAATGCAACAGAGGAGTAACATCAGCTCTCTCATCGCATGTTAAATTATTAAAATATTATTAAAGAGCACACAAAAGGAGTCGGAGAGCAAGCAAACAACATGGTGGCCATCTTAGCTTAGCTGTTGAGCTTTAAAGCCACGCTCAAGAATGCGCCGCTCTTCCGGTCACGAATGGAGAATAAGAACTAAAATGAATTGAAAATTAACAACTGCCGCAGAATAAACACAGTCTCAAAACGTATAATATCTTTAATGGTCAAGTATTGATCTCACATTAAAAGTCGTTCAATAATTTATGGTCTTAAAGCGACCTATTGCAACAAAGTTGTTAAAAACCGTAGTCAGAGCATTAATAAAAAATATCAGTTTGAGTACTACAATTTAATACTTTACTGAAAATTATAAAAGTACTATAAAGATCTTTGATCAAATCGGGATAGCAATCTGTAATAACAGGAAAATAAACTCCTACGAATGAGAAAAGAAATGAAAATAAATTCGCTTGTTGGCTTAAAAAGATACGGCCTGATTCAAGGCCGAAAGATACGCAGTGCGAACTAAAACAGAAATTCGAGGATGCTCGGGAAAGCATATAATAACAGACACCGATCTGCGGATGGCATTAAACTGATATTACCTTGAACTCTTTATTGGCTGCTTCCAAAGACAAAGGCAGTTCAACAGCATCCTCAACACAAACAACAATATGGCAGACACTCGACACAATGCAAACACAGATATAACGAAAAAGAAAGCCATCTTTGACATACAGAACGGGTAATACTCTTACCAAATGTTTAGTATTCCCGTAAAAAAAAACAACTTTATTCAAAGACCAATGATTGTAATTGAAATTTTATTCCTATAACTTTAAATCGAGTTAAAATCTACAGATTAGCTTGCCGTATTCATTTTGTAGTGAACATTTTGTGCCAGGATATAATACAAATCTAGGCTTATAAATTAAATTTTTATAATTTAAATTTTGAATTTGGACCGAAACTCAAGAACAACAAATATCAGGATTAATAAGGTAAACAACCTCGATACCTTGTCAAAATTATAATACTATTTCCTTCATTTAAATTGCATGAACATCGGAAAATACTGTTTAATTACAAGAAAAAAGTGGGCGTAAGAGTGTTAAATATTCGGCATGCCGACAAAATTCTCTTATTTATCCTTCATTCATTCGGTTCATTCGATTTCAAGTCTTGGCTCTTAGGCTTGGCCTTACGGTCAGATGTGCGAGACCTTCTACTGCTCTGGGGTATCTTTTAGGTTGTGCTCCTGTTTCTGCCACGCTGCAGGTTGTGAAGCACACACACACATGCACATACACACACACAGATAAACACTCAGTTACAAAGCGATTTCATACGTTGCCTTTGTTGTTGTGTTGGAAAGAGGGATACCCCACCGCACTTTGTAATCCCTAAATTCTAAAAGTAGGTGCTGTAGGTGCCTTCCCAGAGACGACGACTCATTTTACAATTGCACTCACAAGCACAAGCACACGCACACACACACACGACGAAGATTAATGGAAATCGCATGGGAAAATGAAATATGAGAAATACTACAAGAGTATTGCTGTTGGAAGTGGAGAGAGACAGAGAGAGCAAGAGTCGCAGGGAATGGGGTTCACTTCAATCACAAGGTTCAGGTTGACAAGCAACCACCACGAAGATCGTCGCTGGGCGTTGTCGTCATTTTCATCGCAGAGTGAAGAAGAAGGAGATGGAGATGGAGAAGGAGAAGAAACAGCAGGAGAGCCCTAGACACACTTATTGTAGTGTGAGTGGAGCGAAGCTAATTGCAATACGGATATTACAACAGTAGTTTACAATAAATTTAACCTTTATTGTGGACAAATACTTAATAAGTATGAATAAAGCAGAGGAATCTACAAAATTAATTTAACAAAGTTAATTTAAAAAAAATAGTTAAGACTTACAGTATTTTTTTAAGTATTTTTTAAAAGAAGTAGTAGCATTTTTTTAGTAGGCTTAGTTTGTTTTTGTAATAGTACTGAAAATGGCTTTTATTTAATGAAATTGAATCTTTTTTAAACAATTCTTGGCGCTTTTTATTTTATTAATTGGCAACAGTGGTAGTAGTAGTGGTTTTTTATGTATATATGATTGGTTTAAGCAACTGAAGGCCATTTCAAAGGTTTGTTGAGTTTCAATTAATGACTAATACATCACATCACATGTTTAAGTGACAGAAAATGTGAAGTGCGAGTAACAAAGCAGACGAAAAGACAACAAAATGCGGAAGCATCTCAATTTAACTAGCAATATTTTATTTTCGACTGCCATTTTGTGCTATTGAACTTTGCCGCTAGCGCTTGAACTTTGCAGCAGTAAACGAAGGCTGAAAGCTGAAAGCAGAGAATCTGTGCTGCCAGCAGAGTCTGAGCAGCGCTGCTGACGTCAACTTCGTGGGAGTCGCGGGGCGTGTGAGATAAACAAAGCGTTCATTGCTGTTTCCATTGATTTATTTATTAAAATATCATACAAGCATATATGTAGGTAGTACATAAGTATTTATGTATAAATCTTTGGAACAAGGCATTGAAATGCATGCAGAAGGCGACCAAGAAGACAAAGAAGAAAGACCAGGGCGAGGCAAACGCCAAGCAAGAGAAACGAAAACGACAAAGAAAGGAACGTGTACGATGTACAGGACGGAGACGGACGAAAGGAAAGCAACGAAAGAGCAGACAAGGCAAAAGTTTCGCTTTTCATCTTGCCAGGCTAACGGTAATGTGGAGAGTTGACGGTTGCCATAGCTGCCAGGTGTGGTGAATACACATGTACTTGACTTGGACTGTGTGTTGAAGAGCGAGCACACCACACATTAAAGCTGCTGTCGAGAGTATGAAGGTATGAGAAAACCTTCTTTGTGTAAAATTGACACAAACTAATGGCGGGGGAGGGTGGAAGAGATCTTGAGTGACACTTTAAATGCCAAACCACAAAGAAACTGTATGTATGTATATATATAATAAGAACATAATAAATATTCTTATTGATCTACTCGACTTTAATTTCACTTAAAAATCGAATGGCAGAAAAAGTCCAAAGATTATTTTGTTAAAAATACAACAACAGGTAACCCCCATTAAGTAAACTATCTTTAATTTACGAAATTAGACAACAGTAGTTAACAGAATTAAAAACACGTATATATTGTACTGTTGAATCTGAAGGACATGGCCATTTATGTCAAGGACAACTCGCCAAGATTATGGGTTGGGGGAGGGGAAAGAGGGGTGATACTTACGTTTTAGTTGTAGGCCCCAAGTGAAATGTGTTCAAAGGTTGCGCTGCAAGAGAGAGAAAGAAAACCGATTAGAATGTACAAATTTACACAATTAAATGTAGTTTTATTTAAATAGATATAGTATATACTATATACACATGTACATTGCTTAAGACTGAGAGAAAAGTGCATATTGGGATTCTTATTTACCAAACTATAAAAAAGGAAAATCCCACATTTGTTTTTTAATTTTTTAAATACTTTTACTTAATTGAATTCATTATTTTCTCAAAGCTTGCTTCTAGAACCGTAAACAACTATTAAAAAAGCGGTGGATTAAATGAAAAATAAACTACAACCCATTAAATATTTCTACACAATAATGTTTCCACACAGTGATTAACTTTTTCCAATAAAATGTAAACACGTCATAACATATTTGAAATATTACATTTTTATCACTATTTTTCTTACTCTATGATAACATTATATTGGGGGTGTTATAAAGTCAATTTAATATACGCCCACTTTAATTTCTCACAGTGTATTTTGCATACAGTTTCGTTTTCCCTTTTGTTTAACTATTTCTACATTCAAATGCATAGGTACAGTACTCTCTCTACTACAAAAATAAAGATCACTTAAACACACATACACACGTACAAATAAAAATACGCACCCACTAATACATATGTACGTTGTAGAAATATATGTAAATGGAACACAATCAACAGGCAGGAAAACAAAAACTAAAAATTGCATAACTTAAAAAAACAAAATAAAGTAAAAGCTAAAAGAGAAGCCAAAAGACATATCAACAACATATGTCTGTATGTATATACAATATTTATATAACAAGATCAACTAGAGGGGATTAAGCACTAAAAATAGCAACAAACAACTATGTATAAAAAAAAAATGGGAGCTTTGATAATCATTGAACATTCTCGATTTGCGGTAAACTGTAACAGTTAATGGAGCACACGCCCGATAGAGAAAGAGAGAGAGAGAGAACGAAGCAGGAGAGCAGACGGGAGAGTAGACAGACGTTGGCGATCAGCGGTTGGGAGAGTGGGAGATTTGGTGGGGAGGGGCGAGATGGGCAACTGTTTGCACGCGACCTAAAAACAAACCAACAAAAATGAGGTCGTGGTCATACACACGTCGCTGTGACAGAAAGACAGAGAGAGGAGAGAGGAGAGACGAGAGAGGGAGGCGAGAGTAAAGCGAGCAGCTGACGCTGACGCTGACAGCGACGGTGACGTCGACGTTGACGCGGACTTATCAGTTGTTTGTATAAATGACTACATGAAAAGAGAGCAACACAAGGGAGACAGCAAGTATAGAAAAAGAGAGAGAGAAAACGGAAAAACGTTAAGCAATATAAAACAAAAAAACACACAAGTTAAATAAGCTAACAAACAGATGCATACGAGTGTGTATATATACATATATATGAATATATGAATATTTATAGGTATTTGTACGTGCGCAATTTGTTTGTTTTTATTTCATTTGTTAGTTTTGCCTTCGTCATCATGAATATAACTAGAAATACATATGAACAAATGTAGTAGAAGAAACATGTATTTTTTTATATCAACGACACGTGTTGTTTATCGACTTTTGCAAACAAACAAAAACATTTTGTGATCAATACAAAAATTAGTCATAGCACCTATTGAAAAGATTCATCAAAGTTTACTCTATTCGTATCTTATTAGTCATTATCTTTAGAATGAATGTGAATGAATAAACAAGTGAAACAAGTTCTAGAATATCGTATTTATGTTAAAAATAAGTTTGACAAGCCTCATAAAACATAATATACAAGTTAAATGCATTTTCCTACCAAAGATCAACAATACCACAACTATGATAATAATACTATAATAGAAATAGAAGCTGAGTTGAAAGTTGAAAACATGTTTGTTTGGAAAATCATTCAATAATTAGCATTGTTTCAATGCTCTCAAGTTCTTACTATGATTTTCTATTATTTATGTTGTTTTTTCCCTTATCAGTGCGTAACAAATGTGACGAATGATGAAATAGGCAATAGGAAAAAGAAGAAGAAGAAGAAAGGCTTCCAGAATGAATTGTATGATAACAAGAAATAAAAGCAACGAATCTGTAATATCCTAATTTACTTTTATACTCTGTTAGTTAATACAATTTCAGTTCTTTTTTTTAATAAGATGAAATTAAAATATATTTTGTATGTATTCCTGATAAATATCAACATTACCAGTGAAAGAACTTTATAAAATTATATCATTTCAAATGTAATAACCATTTTATTCAAACTTATTTATTGAGACTTGAATATACACTCATATGTATGTGAATATTTACGTTTGCACGTTTGCAAATAATGCAAGTTATGAAAGCAGAGAAGACGTGTAAAAATTTGCTTATTCCATTTCCATTTTCAGTTGCATTCGCTTTTGCAGTGTAGAGTGGCGTAAAACGTGATAATGATAATGCACATTTTGCGATTAGAACCAGACTCGAGACACGTGTCGCATGCTACAACTAATATACATACATACATATAATAGAAAGCAAGACAGAGACTGCTTTGTTGGAAAGTAGTCGACTGGTGAATACCCTATCCCTGTAGTATTCCAAGTGCAAGATTTCTATTTTAATCGCTTATATATTAACTTGAAAGACCGTATTGAAATTGAGTATATTATAGAGTAAGAATTAATGCAATATCAACGGGAAATATTCATGGTATGTTAAATGTATGTTAAATGTGAATCTAATTGATAGAGCTATTGGAAACAAAGTTCACTTTTAGTTCATATTTATTTCCCTCATGATATTAGACTTAAAATATGCAAAATTACATCAGCAATCTGAGTACAATTTAAATTAATAAAATGTCATCATCTTTTTTAAAATTACTGAATATTTTCATTATGTCAAAACAATTAGTTGAGTTTTTATGGAATGCAACCTTGTATATAAGATAAATGAATTGTAGGTTAGTCACAGATTCATATCATATAGTAACATTAGTGTTAAATCAATCCCCCTCCCCCTCTCCAACCATACGAACACACACATACGAACAAATACAGGTAGCAACAACAATGTAAGAATTAGTGTCAATTGGATTTGCATATGGCAAGAAAAATGAGCCCTCATCAAATGAAAATGAAAATGATGAAGCAAAAGCAAAAACAAAATGCCATGTGCCCACATATAAATGTAGATTCTGATAATAAATTAAAGATAATGCGTGCAAAACAAATGTTGACCAAATACATATACACTTTGTGTGTGTGTGTATGTGTGTGATGACTCATGCAGTGAACCCACAAACTTCTCTAATCACAAACTGCATTCAAACAATTACAAATACATACAAATATACACACATACACACACACACACACAGAGACAAGGGACAAAACGATAGTAAAATTTAAATGACCAGCGATAATTTATTTGCTGTTGCTTATGTACTTGGTACGTATGTATGTATGTATGTACTTGACCTATCAGTACATTTATGTATGTACATACGTACATATGTATGCATGCATCTACTGTGTATGTATGTATGTATGTATGAACGTACATAGTTTTTGCAACGTCCTTCGTGGCAAAGACAAAAGCGAGCAGTTTTTCTTTGTTTTTTTTTGTTTTGTTCGTTATTTTATTTTTTTGGCAAGGGAAAAAGCTGATTGGGAGTGGAGCCAAATTCTTAGTTTCCTACACTGTGCAAAATGTCAAACAACAGCAAAAAATACATACATACATATATATGCACATATATATATCAATTCGTACCAAGTGCTAATAAATATGAAGGTTGAAATTGAGATTCGAGTCGAGTCGATATATACAAATATACTGCATGTCTCTATGTACTTATTTTTTCTTATTATTATTTTAACTGGCTTTAGCTTTCATTTTCTTTCCTCGAACTGCTATTTATTTATTATATTTTGTGTTTTACGCTACATGGCAACGTCAGTCTTTATGTACAAGGCACACGCTCACGCACACCACCACACATTTATATGTGTGTGTAGACAGAGAGAGAGAGAGTGAGTGAGTATGGTTTGTCAGTGGTGAGCTCAGCACTGCGCTCATGTTGAAATTTAGCTGTTAATGGTGGTGAATAAGTGCGCGTGAGTGTGAGTAGTGCGACGACGTAGGCGAAAATTAAACAATTTTTTCATCAGAAAATAATGCTTAAGTAATGCACTTACTTGGAAAGTTGTTCGTTATTGTGTTTTTTATTATTATTAGTTATTGCAAGTGGCTAAAAATATTTAAAGCAAAGTTGCCAGTTTTATTGGAATCACAGTTGTAATGAATTTTTTTTTATGGTTGAGGTTGATTTTCTTTTTTCTCTTTTTTCACAAAGTATTCGAATAAAAATTGCTAATAAATTATAAGCTTTCCGTAGAGAACTGCACAGGGCGAATACAAATAATATATATATATATCACAAATTTATGGTTAACTTTCTTTTGATTTGAAATTTGAAATAAACTCAATTTTTCTTGCACACAAACGCACACAACGGCGACGACGTTGACGTTAGCAGCGACGCTGGCGCGCAGTTAACAGTTGCGTTTTATGAGCGCTCGACGATTTTATTTGTAACAATAAATGTGTAAAGTTATTACAATTTATGCCAAATCAACACGGCGCGTACACACACACACACACAGAAACACAAAGCCAGCCAGCGAACGAAGCAGACAGACAGAGAGAGACACAGCGCGTGTATTGTATTTTATTGTGTGGATGACAGTTGTAGTTGTGTTGTGTGGTAGCAAAAACCCAACGTGGATTTGATCCTCCAAACTCGATGTGAAGTCTCCAAGGTTCAACGCACGAATGAAACGGTAAAGCAACACGCAAAACACTCGAGCAAAAATTCAACTGGCTATGTTATACTCAAAATGGAATGTTATGGGGCGCAACAGAGTCTGTTAAAGCAAATGTTAATTGTCACTGTCAATTTTGTATTGTTCATCGAATGCGTTTTAAATCATTTTCTGTTCAATTTTGTCGTAAATATACATATGCAATTATGTACATACATATATGTTAATTATTAACAATTTCAACAGACAGCTAAGCATTACAATATAAGTCACTTATGTACAGACATACTATGTGCTTATGTAGACGGAAGTGAGAGCAACATGAGTACGTGTGCAAACTAGAGAGAATTTAACTAGCAGTGGTGAAAAAGAGCAAGTAGGAAATATTCTGTACATGAACATGCAAACATATACATATGTACATATACATATGTATGCACTTTAATATGAATTTATGTTGTATTTAATAGATGAAAAAACAATATATATATAGCATTAAATTCATATTGTAAAACAATAGTCAAATATCCATACACATAACAGAAGATAAATGGCATTCAAATGAGTGCAAAGTTCATTAAATAGACAATAAGAGAGCAGGAGAGTAATGTTGTACTTTTGTACATTAATAGAGATGAGCAAAAATGTGACTGGTTAATTGAGTCATGTTAAGGCAGAGGAGCAGCAACTATATATAAATGTTAAATGCATATTAAACTAAAATTATAACGCAGTTAAGTTTCATACATATGTATCTCTCAATATATAATGGAAGACTTTCTATAAACATAAATACTTTTATTTTCTTAATGAAATATAAACTGAACATGAACAACTGTCTTTGTAAATATTAAAAAATAATATCATTGTGATAAGTCACAGGTATTTCACACAAACACACACATGCATACATATGAATGTACATTTCAACACACACACACGCACGCATGCAAATGAACTCTTTGTAAAGACCAATGCAAGGAATTATAGAGAACAAATTTAACGTCGTTATATGACAAAATTGTTACATTTACATTATTCATAAATGTTAAAAATTAAATTAACAAATCACACTGTGCACTTAACAAACTAACATTTATTTACATACAGATTTGTTGCTGTTTAAATGAGGCGACGACACAATTTCAACGACGCCATATTGTAGTCACACGTAAACTGTGCGAGAGAGTGAGAGAGCCATTGCGAGAGAGAGAGAGAGAGGGATTGAGAGCAGTCGCTGTTATTGTCATGCTATTGGCTTTGCCATTGTGTTTTTTTGTTGCTGCGTCATCAATGCAAACTGCGCACTTTTATAAGAAAAATATGTTATAAATTTCAATATCTTCTACGTTATTAATACCCCACACGCGTATGTTTGAACTAATATTAAAAAAAACTATAGTTTAACCAGCATAAAGTACGTCTTAATAATTGCTTTTTTTCGATTTTTGCTTCAGACATGCATACATTTGTATGTATGTAATATTGCTCCCATCACGATGGTGTGGTGAGTTTCGCCAGACAGGTTAACATTTTTGTTGTCTGCAATTTGTTATTTTGGTTTTTCTTCACTCACTCACTCTCAGAGTGAGAATGCATTTCAGCTCGGTGTCATCAACTCGACTCAATGCGACGGATGAATTAAATGTTTAAATACAGATAATTAAGATTGATACTCGTACATAATAACATACATGTATGTACTCTTAACCTTGAGCAGACTTTGTGGTATGTATGTAAATAAAAACAAATTGAAATATGAACATACATACATATGTGTGTCCATGTTAACGAACTTTGTAAAGTTGTTGACACTCACACACACACTCACGAAGCCTGAACAAGGTTAACAGCTTAATAATTTATGAGTCGTAGACAAAATCGAACAATGTCTGAAGAAACACACAAATAACAATCATAACAGATAACAGAAACATAAACATATATTTGTATTTAAAAATGCAATATTATTTCCTGTTTTATAAACTATATATATACATATTCATCTCCATATGCATTTATACTTTAAATGTAAATGTAATGTAAATGTACATATAATCAGTAATATGTTTGCACTCAAGCAACAACAGCTGAGTTCGTACCAATACTAGTGTTAAACAAAGGAAGGAAGAAAGAGAATGAGAGCAGGCAAGAGAGAGAGAGAGAGAGAGAGAGAGAGAGCAGCACTTGATTTCGACAGTTTTGGATCGTACAGAAACAAAACAAAACATTGTCGAGTTGAGTAAAGTCAGACATTTAGCAATAACAACAATTAGTCACCAACAGTCGAGCAGCAAGCGACCGTGGTGAAAAAGTTGCTTGCCCTCAGATAACAGCAAGTGAGAGCAACAACATAACTCAAATCACGAAACTGAGACATGTATATGAAATGCATGTGTACTGTATAACATATATGTAAATATGTATGTGTGTGTATGTGGGGGTGTTTCACTGAGGTGAACGACGCGCCCCACGCACAAAAACAAAAACAAACAGAGGGGGCAGCGAAGCGTTAGCGTCATGACATCTGTGCGAAGTGGAGAATTGAGTTGAGTGGAGTGCAATGAAGGTGCGCATTGCATTTAATTCATCACCATATGCGTCTGACTGTTAATACCGGCAAGATATGTATGTTAAATGTACATCAATCACTGCCCCAATGGAAATGCGCAGCAACCGTTCGAAGTCGCAGCTACCAATGAACTGCGTAGAATTGTCAGGAAGAGAGACAACAAATTAAAACACCGTTGGTTAACATGTCGGGCGCTGTGTCAGAAATAGAAGCTTTCTGTATGTGTACATATTTACAGACAGCCAGTCAGTCAAGAAAGTATTTTGACAATATACTAATTCTAATATTTATTTTGGAAAATAGTTAAGTTCAATATACATGTATTTTGTTTCAAATGAAAGTGCGTAATATTTTGATTTTGTCAAAACACTTTCTTGACTAACTGTATGTTTTTCTGGCGACGCAAGGGGCATTCAACTTGGACAGGTGTACGATATATTATAGTGAGTATCATTTACCGTTGCACCGATCGACAGCTGTGCGAGCGAGTACGAATAATTGACAAAGAGAGCAGGATGGCGAACTCTTCAAATGTGCGCAGGATGCAACTGCGTTGCCAACTGAATGAAACAAAGACAGGTGTTGCCAACTGCCGTTCTTAGCGTTGCCAATTGAGTGTTATTTTTTAATGAATTCTCAAATTGCCATAACGTAATTAATTAATTTTTAGAGAATTAAAAATCTCGAAATTCCATAAAATTAAGGTAAGAATTTTAATAAAGGTTTGAAGTTCATCAGGAAGAGAAGTTAGAAAACTTAATTCTAAAAAAAAAACTCCAGAAAATTCCAACAAAAACTCTGCAAAAATTAAAAAAATTCTAGCTTTAAAATAAAAAAAAAGTGCACCTAAATTTTAATTTAAATTAGAACAAGTTGCCAGATCGGAAAATTCTGAAGGGTGGCAGCCTTTAAATTAGAACAAGTTGCCAGATCGAGATATTTTGTTGGGTGGCAACCTTTGCACCTGGTGCAAAAAGAATTTTGTTTTCCACAGAAAATATTTATTTATTTTATTCGTTCACCATTAAAATTTTTATTATTTGTAGTTTCTATATTTTTTGTATAAAAATGTATGCGTGTAAACTTATACATGGTTTCCAATAAGTAAATGAAGATGATGGCAGTTTTTTAAATAATTCTTCTGTTAATAAATTTAAGACTTCAAAAAATATCTGTAGGGAAAATTGAGCCAATATTTGTGTGACTTTAATCAATCTTCTTTAAAATATATATGCATGTTACATTTAACGTCAGGTGTATATGAAAAATAATGGTATATAAAGACATTTAAAAGTAAATTTTGTAAATACAAAACATATTTAGAAAACATTGTTTGGTGGACGGAATGACACTTAAAAACTATGCAGATTCATGTAAAAAATTAAATACATTATGTTTTTGATATGTACTACACGTAATTGAAACGCATCTAAGGCACTTAAGTGTTGAAAATGCTTATATAAATGGACAGTATAGAGATATATAGACGGACTGATTTCGTTGCTGTTACTGTACTGTACTGTATTTGGCTAATACTACATTGTTTAGCCCACTGGCATTGTCGATACAGTGCTGTGTGGTGTTGTGGGACGCGAACCAGCCAACGAATTAGCTGTGGATGCATGAAGCGATGCCATTGTTCCCATCTGAAAAGATACATTTCAAAATATGCTGGCATGATGATAACAATGATTAAGAATAGTTACACGCAAGTGCGCCAGATCCTCCAGCTTTGTCAGATCAACCAGCTCCAGGAAGAGGGAATAGACAACGGCCCAACCATAGATACAAAACAGACAAAAGATGCTCCACAGCAGTACCATAAGAATGTTATAGGCAAAGTACAAATCATTCACAATGGCAAAGAAGATCAGGGCCAAAGCGCGCCAAACCGTAAAGACTGCAAAAGTCCACAGCCAAGGAAGCACTTTTCGTTCATATTCCTGTCAAGACAACATAAATAGAGTTATTATCATCGTATACATTGTTTCATAAGCTAACTGCCAATTTCTTAACTAAAAATATGGAATTTTGTTTAATGTAATTGTTTGAATGTTGGTTTGATGCATTGTTTACCCGTCTGCTCAACAAGCGTTTGTGTTTCCCAAGTTTTTCTTGCTTTTAGGCATGAGTGAAATAAAAGTGAAATGTTGGCCAAGCCGATTTCGAATTATATATGTATCTTACCTTGCGCAAAGCGACGCACAATAAAACGCTAGAGACAAAGTTGATGAGCGCCAAAATTAATGAGAATAAGGCAAATACAATCAGCATGTTGCGCACTAGAATTAATACAAATGAGATATGATCAGGAGGGAATCCGACTTTAGAGATATAAGTGTTATTACCATGCTTATTTCCAACATAAACAAATTCATAGGATATTATGTAGTAGCCATAATGTGTGGAGCCTGGAGCAGCCATGGAATAACAATATATATCAAAGATGGTAGTGGCAATGGTGAAGAGTGATAGAAACTGCAAGAAACAGAAATAATTACAATTCTTTTGCATTTACAGTCATTTAAGGATATCAATCTTACCACTGCAAACAATCCTATAAGCATGGCACCTTTCTGAATGTCAATATACTGATTATTCTTGAGCAGAGGCCTCTGGTACCAAGGAATGCGCACGGAGCGTGTCGAACGCGACATTTTCGAGTGTAAATTTGTCGAGGATCTGCGGGAATATACACATATATTAATAAGTATTAACGGTGGATAATTGTATAACTTACCTTCCCGTTGCATGGGAATACACCGAGGGATTTGACCGATAGGTCGAAGGCGTTTTACGGCCGTAATTCATCATGAAGCCTTTGAAGTGACGTCACTCGTTGAAGGATACGAAAATACGCGCTGCCACTTTCCACTAATAACTGAAATAACATTCAATATTATACTTCTGATTCGATTTTCATATAATTTGTTAACGGGCGTGTCTTCTTAATTTGTTATTTTGGGTGTGTCAATCAGCAAACTCAACTCAAGCCTAGCTTAAAAACACAAAGTTTGTGGTCTGATTTATCAGTATAATTGTGTTCTGTGTAATTCATGTATTGACCGGACTTCACTGTATAGCGTTCAATATTAAGTTATGCACATTTCTAAAGCAAATAGGCAGTTATTTACCTTTTAATTAAACTAAATACAGTTGCTGAGCTACGCATCAACAACAAACCACACTGAATCACAAAAGTGCTGCCCATCCAGCGTTGCATTGGTTCACTCCACGGTGGCACAACTGTTTAGCAACAAGTGTGGCAGTGTTGGCAACTTTATAGAGGAAAAAAGCTGCTTCTGGCTGGAAAGCGTATAAAAAAATAAACAAATAATAGCTAAATATATATTTTTAATTGCCAGATTACCGGCAATTACTTTGAATTAATTAATAATTTATTCAATATTTAATTGATTGAAGCTCTCTACAGGGGAAAGAAGTTACAAATTTAATTTAAAAAATAAAATTTTAATTTTGATTAAATTAGAACAAGTTGCCAGAAATTCCGTAGGGTGGCAGCCCCAATTTACAAGCTGGCAACACTGGTTCAGGGCATTTGTTATGGTTTTTATCTAAACAAAACTAAAAGCAAATGCTTAGAAACTACGTAAAACTCAATATTATTTTCATTATATATGGCTATATAGCGTATCAAACATGTCACTGCCGCGCATAACGGACTATGAAATACTCGAGAAGCTTGGATCGGGCAGTTATGCCTCTGTTTACAAAGCGCGTCATAAAGTAAGACAAGAAATGAACATATTATACTGTAAATGTAAGTTTTACACATGATGTATTCGTATTTTCTTGCAGAAGCAACGTACTTATCATGCTATCAAGTACGTGGAAATGTCCACGTTATCACAAAGCTCGCGCGATAATCTAATTACGGAAATACGCCTCTTGCGTGACCTTAAACACAAGTACATTGTGACGCTTCAGGATTTCTTCTGGGATGACAAGTGAGTTTCGAATGCAGGATATCTGCAAGTCAACTCTACCACAAAAAGATAATTGAATTGAAAAGAAAGATCATCTTCGGCACGTCGAGTAGAGATATCTTTAGAACTGGAATAAAAAGATCTTTCTTGCAGGAACATTTATATTGTTTTGGAGTACTGTAACGCAGGCAACTTATCAGCCTTTATACGAACCAAAAAAGCCCTGCCAGAGACAACCTGCCGTTACTTTCTGCGTCAATTGGCGGCTGCCGTACAATATATGAGAGCAAATGACATTTCGCATTTTGATCTTAAACCGCAGAATCTTCTGCTGACTCGAGGCGCCAACAATGTCTCTCTAAAGGTTGCAGATTTCGGGTATGTAAATAGAATGAAATCCAATTTATCATCATTAAATACTCTACATTTTTCATAGCTTTGCGCAACATTTGAAGCTCGGCGAACTGAATGAACAGCTGAAAGGATCTCCGCTGTACATGGCACCGGAAATAGTGCGAAAGCATCAGTACGATGCCAAGGCCGATCTCTGGAGTGTGGGCGTCATTCTATACGAGTGTCTGTTTGGCAAGGCGCCGTACAGTTCGAGGACGATTGATGAGTTGCTGTTGCGCATACGAAATGCTGAAGCAATTGTACTTCCCCCAAATGCACGTATCAGCAACGAGTGCAACGACTTGTTGCATCGCCTTCTGGCACATGAGCCGTCGGAGCGTATTTCGTTTGCGGATTTCTTTGCACATCCGTTTTTAGATCTCAAAACATTTCCCTCGGAGCAGACATTTAAGAAGGCCATTGATTTGGTCACTCAGGCGGTGGAGCATGATGAGAAGAATAACTGCAAGGAGGCATATTATTTGTACTGCAGTGCATTACAGTATTTTGTACCTCTTATCACTGAGGAATCGGATGCCACTCGACGGCAAGCGTTGCGGAATCGTGCTTTAGCATACATGAAACGCGCCGAGGAGATCAAAAATGTCATCATCGAGGATGAGTACAAACTGTTGGCGCAACGCAATCAAAATCAAAAGTCAGCACTGCCATCTACGACGCAGCCAGCTGGAAAAGCTGATCCCGACAGCGCTGCTGAAGCCAGCCAAGCAAGCACCTCATCCCGGATGATGGAAATGCTTGAGCCGGATGTGCGATATAAACAGCTATGTATGAAAACTTACCCTATATACATTGGCATTAGTTTAATCGTTAGCATTTACTGATTAAACTTAATGTTTTTTAGATGCCCTATCGAGTTCTAGCCCGTCCTTGAAGACTGGTCTGGAAATCGGGAGACAGGGCGAGCTATATCTCTATGAACGGAAACTGGATGCTGCCTTGGAGTCGTATACTTCAGCATTGGGCATTCTGGTGCCGTTTGTGAACAATGAACCGAAGGGAGAACGCCGCAATTTGTTGCTACAACAAGTGAGACAAATGAATACAATTTAACGTCCACATTTTTATATTTTTAATCAACTGCTATTCTATAATTTAAGCTGGAGTTCTGGATCAAGGAGGCCGAGAGCATTAAAAGCATTTTGAGTGCAAAGAATTTGGATGAGGAGGAGCAAAAGCTGTCCACGGTACGCAGCTGTAGTATACAGTAGAAAGTTGAAGGCGCCTGTCGCGCACTTGTTAGAGTATTTTTGTAGATCGATGCCCAAGAGCATTGCCTAGTCAAGTAGTCTAGTGTAAAGTATATTACCTTAAATATGATCAGAATTATTATGGTTGTTATGTTGACACGCTCGCTATGATTTGTGTATTTTAAATATACTTTTTTTTACACAGTTTCACATTCCACGATTTCCACATTTTCACCTGGATATCAGACCACACATTTATTTGTTCTTATGCATTGTGATTAATTTAATAAACGCTGTTTAGTCTGAAGATTTACGAAAAAAATAAAGTTTATTAAAATTTTTGCTAATAGATGAACAAATTGTGTTTTCTTAAATGGGTTTTGTTTGAAGTAGGGTTTATTAATAATCAAATTTTAGACTGATATTATTATCATTGCTAATCAATAGGTGATGGCGATAGGAAGAGGTCAACTAGACCAAGTTTATCTGCCATTGTTTAAAAATGTTCAAGTGCTTGCAATGAATTAATTGCCTTATCATGGCATATAAATTGTAAATATCATTGCAAATCCTAGTGGGTTTCTCTAACTATGATTACCGACCTATCGCTGGCCATAAATATTAGCCATATCGCTCAGAAGTTAAGGCAGCATGCGTCTTGGCTATAAAAGACACAGTTTGAAGCTCCCGACTGTTCAATTATCGCAATCATGCCAAGCGTAACGGGAAATCTAGGCACCTCGGTGCTCGTACTACTAACGATCGCCAGCGTCGGCGTTTATGCTGCGCCTCCGATTGGCCGAGTGGTGAATGGCACGGATGCGCGTGTGGAGAATTATCCATTTGTGGTGAGTTGAGGTGGAGAGACTGCAGCGAGGTGGGATACTCAACTATTCTTTGTGCAGATTTCGTTGCGTGGCTCAAGTGGTTCACATTCCTGCGGTGGTTCCATCATTTCACAACAGTTTGTGCTGACAGCAGCACATTGCACGGATGGACGCAGACCAGACCAACTCTCCGTACAGTATGGCGTAGATAATATCAGCCCCAAGGGACCCAATGTTGTGGCTGTCAAGCGAATCATTCAACACGAACTCTACAATCCATACAACAGCTATGCCAATGATATTTCGTTGCTTCAGGTTGCGGTACCTTTTCAATTTGATTACAAAACTGTTGCTCCGGTTCAGTTGCCAGCGCTGAACTTTGCCACACCGCAACTGCAGGAGGGTGGAGCCGGTGAACTCGTTGGTTGGGGATTGAATGCGGTAAGTATTCGGAAGGAAGTCTAAGTCAACTTTTTCTAATCTAATTCTTCACTTTCCAGACGGGCGGTAAGATTCAGACAACTCTACAACAGGTTCCTCTGAAGATCTACTCCGATGAGGAATGTTCCCTACGTCATAAGGGCGCCACCGATCCGCGTTATCACATTTGCGGAGGTGTCGATGAGGGCGGCAAGGGGCAATGCAGCGGTGATTCAGGCGGTCCCCTCCTATTCAACGATCAGCAGGTTGGCATTGTCTCCTGGAGCATCAAACCTTGTGCTGTGGCACCTTATCCTGGAGTTTATTGCAAAGTCGCCAGCTATATAGACTGGATTCATAGAAATCAAATTATTTTGGCGTAGATCCGCAAATAAATTACCTCGCGCGCATGATGAACAATTACAAATAACTTTCTTCTTTTTATTTTATTTTGGATATTGTAAAAATATTGTAATTGTTAAATGAACTTTATAGTCCTGCTCTCTAGTCCGCCTATCTGATTTATTTCTATAAATCAGAGTCTCAGTTTTGAAGCCTTCCATATTGGAATCTAAATATAAATTAATTTTTTCCATAATATCCCATTTCTTTTATGGATTATTTTTTAGTTATGAAATTTTTTGCAGTTGAACGATTCCTTATTTTGTCAGGGTGGATATTTCAATATATATTCAATGCTCGTAGACCGTTTATGAATAGTCTACTCCATGAACAAATAACTAATCTATATGCATACATAGAAGAAAGCATTAACAAAATGGACAGTGATAGAATTGATTTTTCAAATGTTAATGAAGATTCAAATTATGGGTAAAAAAAAAATAATATAATTGACCTGCTGCAAAGAAATCGGTAAAGTATTCACAAACTTATGATATTTTAAAGTTTTTGAGAACGCGTCAAGAAAATAAGTGTATAATAAAATGAAGAGAGAAGGCAATAAATTAAATTTAAAAATTTAATTCCATTCAAAGTAGTTTAAAATTGATTCTTTGAAATCGATTTGCAGATTTTTCGATTAGGACTATAATCACTACAAAATACCATATAAGAGTAGGTTTTCATACAGACAGTCAGATGGACTATGTCGAACCGGCCATTGACTGCTGATCAAGAATATATATGTCGATCACTTCGACCAAATTGATCGGACAATACTTAGAAATGTTCAAGTACTTACAATTAAATGCGAAAAAACCTAAATGTACAATCACGGCAAGTAAGTTGTAAATATTATTGCAAATCTGGGTATCTTTGCTGGATCGGAAACTTAAACATTTATTGCCGACCTATCGCAGACCATAAATATTAGCCATATCGATGAAAAAAATAAAGACATCAGTCGTCTTGGCTATAAAAGGCACAGTTTAAAGCCCCCCAGTTTAGAGTCAACTCGTAATACCGTTAACGCAAACATGCTGCGCGTCACGGGAATTCTTAGCACCTCGGTGATCGTACTTCTTACGATTTCCAGCGTCGGCGTTTATGCCGCGCCTCCGATTGGCCGAGTGGTGAATGGAACGGATGCGCGTGTGGAGAATTATCCCTTTATGGTAAGTTATGGTGCATTTAGAGACGTAGTCACTTATCCTGATTGCCACAATTTGTATTTTTACAGGTTTCGTTACGTGGTATAAGAGGTGATCATTCCTGCGGCGGCTCCATTATTTCAGAACAGTTTGTGCTGACAGCAGCTCATTGTACTAATGGACTCGCCCCCTCCCTACTCTCCGTGCAGTATGGCGTGACCGATATCAGTCCCAAGGGACCCAACGTTGTTGCTGTCAAGCGAATCATTCAGCACGAACTCTACAATCCATACAACCCATCATTGAACCATGCCAATGATATTTCGTTGCTTCAGGTTGCAGTACCTTTTCAATTTGATTACAAAACTGTTGCTCCAGTTAATTTGCCGGGACGGAACTTTGAAACACCGCAGTTGGAGGAGGGCGGTACCGGTGAACTCATCGGTTGGGGATTGAATGCGGTGAGTATTTGGAAGGAAATCAAAGTCAACTTTTTCAAATCAAATTATTTATTGTCTAGACGGGTGGTCAAATACAGACAACACTGCAACAGGTTCCTCAGAAGATCTACTCCGATGAGGAATGTTCCCTACGTCATCAGGGAAAGACCAATCCGCGTTATCACATTTGTGGAGGTGTTGACGAGGGAGGCAAGGGGCAATGCACCGGGGACTCTGGCGGACCTCTCTTGTTTGAAGGTCATCAGGTTGGCATTGTTTCCTGGAGCATCAAACCTTGTACTGTGGCGCTTTATCCAGGAGTTTTTTGCAAGGTCGCCAACTATATAGATTGGATTGAAAGAAAACTATTAATATAGATCTGCAAAAAAATAGAACGATTTGCAAAGTTATAATGATTGTTCTTATAATACTTCTTTAAATGAATCGAGTTATTTTGCCGTTATCAACACTTGTTATCGCTTCCGTTTGATATACATTAACCCGAATCGTCCTGAGCAACATTTTTTCGAATTTATTAATGAAACTTTCAGGACTGATAAACTTGAGTTCGCTGAATCCGAAAAACACACTCATTTTGTTCGTCCTTGTCAGGATAATCCACAGGACCAGTTTTTCGACTGTTACCATATGGTAACGCTGGGAAGTACAGGGTACAGGTTTACTTAATACTACAAAATACAAATATTTTTGGAAAAATCAAATAAATACAGCTTTATTCAACAGGGGGGCTCTTCCTTGATATATAGGACCAAATTTGGGTCAAATCGGTGCAGAATATCGTATGTATAACAAAAATGTCATAGGAACAAACGGGGTCAAATTCACCTTTAGTAAGGAAAACTTTTTTCTATTCTGACATATCTCAACCAAACTCTTAGAATATGTATCTTATATGTTCCTGTACATCCTGACTAAATTTGGTTCAAATCGGACCACTATATCATATAGCTGTCATAGGAGCAATCATATTTTATGAACAAAACAGTGCGAAACGCGAATAAAATGTATGGAAAAAACCTGTACCCTGTACTTCCCAGCGTTACCATATGGTAACACGAAAATAAAAAATGAAAATTAAGAGAGAAAAAGTGATTTTTAATTAAAATTTTTTTCATAACTAATAAGTGCACTCTTTAAGCTTTCTAATGATGTGTGCATTGCATATAGTTCAGTACTAAATTTAGTCAAACGGCTTAAGTTTACTTGCGACGAATTGCCAAATGCCGTATTTTTGCACTGCAGAATATAATGAGCAACTTAAAGCTCATTTTTCGATCAGCTAACTTCAAGAGATTGTTTCAATCAACTTTTAATCAGTTAGAGACAACAATTTACTCTTAGAATATCTTATAAAAGTTAATCTAACGTTAATATGTTGTCTAAAAATGAAGTTTTAGTAAATGCCTATTGCTTGTTACCATATGGTAACGCTGGGAAGATTCGGGTTAATCACTATTCGCACAATATCGCCATTCCGCTGCTATATGCGGAAAATACTGCCGACTAAAATGTACGAAATCCGTGCGACTTTTTAATTTTCCGCCAACATTTCAAAAAAATGTACCGTTTTTGTGTCGGCGTCTCGGGGCTGCCCATCCGTTAAAATTTGGGATCTGGCTTGATTTTATGCTTATTAGGTTTTTTTTTTTTTTTTTTTTTACCGGTTTTTTTCAATTTTTTTCTAGAATTTTTTAAATTGTTGCATACTTTTTTTTATAATTTTCTTGATTTTTTAATATAAATTTTTTTTTTTCTGAATTAAATTTCTTGGGGGCTGACGAGCTTAAAATCTTCATTAAATGGTATGAATTTTGTCTAATTTCTAAATTTTAATTTTCATCAAATTTATTAATATTTATTTCAATAATTCAGTTAATGAAGAATTTTTGGAATTTCAAATTACAAAGATCCTGAAACAGTTTTGGAATCACAATATGTCATTTTTGAGGCTCTCAAACTTTAAGCCAATACCCAAACCGCGGTGTGTGCATAATCTTTTCATACATAGGTTTTTATAGCAAAGTGTTGCATTACATTTCCGTAAATGTTCAGCGTTTGACATGCAACACGCAACGTGTTCGTTAAAAGCCGACAACATGTTGTTAACTTACAGCTCAGTATGTTGGTGCAACTTGCGCTATTCGATTGGCAACATTTGCAGACTGTGTCTCAACATTTTGTATTTGTATCTCAACGTATTTCTGGTCCTCTGGGGTATTATAAAGTTTATATATTCCCGATCAGAATCAGATAAACATTTAAAGAAATATTTTTTCAAAATATCATTTGTTTCAAAAAGGTTATTTTGTCAGCGTGATCCAAATTTCAAATGATCTTTTTGTTGCGTCAGCTTTTGTCGCTTTTGCAATCGCAAAGATAATAATAACAAGTAAATTAATCGATTTATCGATTTGCATTAACTTAATAATAAAGGAAAAGTCGACTCTTAAGGAAAAATAACACTGTTAAAATGAGCTTAATATACTCAACATGTCAAGCATTTGCACATAGCTAAAATGCACATCATTCTAAGCAGATTGTCAAATTGAGAGCACGTCAAGAGTCGACCTCTTCTGAGGGTTGCAAGTAACAGTTTTGCTGCACTTTAATAAATCAAAGTGCGATCAACAGTTCTGACACACAATACTCAATCACAGAGATACTCAGACTTCGGCTGCCGAATACATTCGTACGGGCGAACAGTCAAGTGTCCGTATCACATAGCACCGTAGCACGTAGCACGTAGCATGTGGCATGTAGCATGTGGCATGGCTCGGTTCGTGGACCATTTTGTTGCTGCAGTCGACGATTTCAGTTCAAACGCGACGCACGCCTCAAGCGGACGAAACGCAAAACTCTGGCAAAAAATAAAAAAACAAACAAATTATTTGTGTGGGTCCCCAAGTGATGAAAAATACAGTGTTTACATTGGCTAAGCAAACAGAGATTAATGAACTGTGCAGTGATAAACTGTGCAGCGTACTAAAATGATTTTTCATTTCAAGATCTTTGCAATTTCTGTGCTCTTGTGTTAATTATGCTCGTCTTTGATGTTGAGAGAGAGGGTGCTTGTCATGAGAGGGGATGCCAACAATCAGCCATCATGGACATAACGATGGCACCATCGTTCATTCGTTCATTTAATTTAAAAAAATTTGGTTAATTGGCTGCAGCAGTCGCTGCAGTTGCAAGAAGAGTGGATGGGTTGCAGCTACGCTGCGTATACGTGATGTTTGTCAGAAATTAAACAGCACGGCCGTTGAGAGCGTGGCCACTTTTCGGCAGAGCAAAAAAATACTTAATCACCAGCCTCAGCAGTTCCACGTGCCCCACCTGCCCCATCTGCCTCACCTGCCCCACTTTCTGTCGACAGCCGCATCAAATCAAAGCCCAAAAGTAGGCAACAAAAAACACATACAAAGTCTTACAAAGGCTTACAATTTCAGGCAGTTTTCAAAGTACTCCGGGCAAATTGTAAAATTTCGTGGAAATTCTCAATGCTTCACGTCACTCACATATGTATGTGTGTGTGCACAACCATACAACACATGCAAACAATTTAAGTACCAACAAAAGCAATTTAAGTTCACTTTTTTTTGTATTTTGGAAATTCTCTTTTTTAACACGGCTGATCTGGCAGTGAGTTGGTAAATTGCAGCGATAGCCGTAAAATGTTAAACATTTTCGGAGATTTTCTGATTTTTCAACAGGCACAAATACATTTAGTATGAGTATTTGCCACTGCTGATTTGTGACCAAATAGTGAGCAAATTGAATTTAAATGCTTAAGTTTCAAGTATAAATCTCTCTCTATAATTTTAAATTTTGCATATCACAAGGAATTATCAACATCCTATAATTACGCAACGGCCTTATAGGTTTTATTTCAAAATATTGTGGTGCGGAATACAACTTTTCAATGTGTATGGGATAAACTCAGCACATAAATGTATTTATAAAAACTATATTTTTATCCGTAAAAAACTTTAAGAAGCCTTCTTGGAAGTCATTTTATATCAGTTTATATAAATAATCGATGACATTACCAAAAGCAAGCATTACAGAATTTTTAATAAAGCTTAAGAAACACATTTAAATCGAATATTTTCTAGAAGTCAATTTAAATACATAAAAGCAAGGAATTTTGAAATCTATAGTAAAAAGTTTGTGAGATAACCGCAACAAAAACTAACGATCAAATAAGTAACAACAAAGCGAACGACCCTCGACCGAAAATAAAAGCAAAAGCAAAAGCAAATCACAAACAAATCAGCGAAAATAGCGGAATTGCAATTTTTGTGTGAGTGCGCGTGTTTTTGCAACTGTGTGCATCTGGTGTCCGAGTCAAAGGTCAAAACTCATATGAAAATGTCGCACGCTAACCTAAAAGCAATGCCAACAAAAGCCGTCGCTGCCATCAATGTCACGTCATCCAAAAAGTCCTCTAAGGTCAGTCGGCCAGCATATTCTGGTGCATCTGGACCTCTATTGACGTTGCTGCTGCTTCTGGTCGCCATCTTGTTTTGCATCGGCAACTTTGGACTTGTCGAAGGCCTCAAGTGCCACATGTGTGGCGAATATAATGAGGGCGTCGGTTCCATAACACCCTGCTCGAACTACTCCAAAGAGATTGAGCATCTTTATCTCAAGGAGTGCAAAAAGAAGAGCGAGAAGTACTGTGTGGTAAGTAGATTTATCTCTTTCTGATTAGCGAAAAGAATGAAAATGAAAACCAATAGGATATTAAAAAAACTTCTGCACGAATTTTCCCAATCTAAAATTAATAAGAAAAATGGATATATTTTAGGGCTTTTAACATTTTTAGAATCCAGCCTCTTTTTAAGTTAGGAAATTAGCTAATCACCATTTAAAATATTCTAGTTCATGGGCCAAATTTACTTTCCAATATCAATACATTTCTATATACTTAATCATAGTCGTCAATCGGTGGCTCTCAATTTATAATATCGGAGTACATAATTTTTGTTTATGTTTACCTAGGGTCGATTGGTTGATTGACACGACTGTGGCAACTAATTAAAAATATATATGATTATTTGATTGGTATATTCTGCGTTTCATATAATTACACAAAATTTCATGTATTCAGAGTTGGATAGAAGCTATGCCGCAAACAAATTTATCGGACTCGTTTATTGCAACATAATTTGCTTGATTATTTCTGATTATCGTTGACACTGTAATTGAGAGTTTAATTGACATCATGCATTGTGCCTACCGTGGGATATTTAGATAGATTTTAGGTTTAGATTTCAATTTTGAGGGTCCCTCCTTTGAAATTTTTGAAATTGAGAATTTAATATTTTCAGTTTTCACGTTTAATCAACTTCTGAATCATTTTTTTTTAATTATTTATTATTGGTCAAAAATCATGGTAAATTGGATTGAAAATTTTGACTTGTAAAGTGCTAGATCCAAAGTCTAACCAAAGTAAAAACTGGACCGATTTTAAAGCGGAATGTCATTTTGGTCATGGTTTGGCCCTTTTTTTCATTCTGCATAAACATTAACAATTAACTTTGTAAAACATATTTTCCCTCCAGACCTTTAAAGCTAGATTTAACTTTTTATCGATTTACTTTGTTTTAATTAGTATTAAAAGCACTTTAACATTAATAACTTACAAATGGTCATACGTGCTAGCAGACTACAAGCCATTTAGTAAGTAAGTGCAAGTTTTCACGATATTTAGTAAAAATTGAATTGTAATTACTTATAATTCAAGACTACACACATAATAGGCTTATTTGGTGAGGTATAATGTTGAATTTGCAAACGTTGCTAAAGGCACCTTCTTACTTGTCAGGGAAATATGCAACTGTCTTCCAATTTGAATTAGTTTTGTGGTCCTATGCACAACTACATAATGTGTGTGTGTGTGAATCTGTATATATGTGTAAGTGTAACTAAGTGCACAATTTGTGCATACATTTGGTCATACTATACTGTTGTGCGTCCTGCTGTCCGGAGTGTTAAGCAGGAACAAGAACCCAAACCAGTCCATGCCACTTAAGAGACAAACTGTTGTTTGGGTTTTGGTAATCATTAAATATTTAACACCTACTTGCCACAGCTGTGTGTTAGTAAGTGCTGACAACCGACATACGAATTTACTCTATAACGAGGATTGAACAAAAGTCAGAGTTTTAATTTGACACTTTTGAAGATTTTTTGAATGTGTAATATTATAGTAAACTTTAATATATAAATAGCACATAGCACACAATTGAATTACCACATATCCTATGACACAAACAATTCAATTATTGCGTTTCTTTCTGAAGGACTTTACTTGATACCATTTGTTTAAGTAAGAAATATCTCTGATGCCGCATTTCCATCTTCTTCACTTTAAGCTCCCCCATTTGGCTAACGGTATCGTCGTGATAGTTGTCATTTATTTGGCTGTTTACTGTTTACAGCAAGCCACCCATTTAATTAGCCGCATAATTTAACCCCAACTGCAGAGTAGAAGCTGCCAGGCAATGTTCTTGTCTGCCCCAAAAAGTAGGCAACATAAATAAACTTTTGTTTAAATATTAACAAACTGTATACGCACTGACGATTAGACACCAACAACACCAACAGACGAGGCTTTCATCCTCACCCTTCCCTAAGCTACCCCTCTTTCATTCGTGTTGCAAAAGTTGAAGTGTTTCTTGGAAGCTGTTGTGGTCGTTTTTGTAGTCCCAACAGCTGGCTCTGAGGTTGGCGGGATTTCCATTGTGTAGCTGTAACATTGTTTGTGATTTGTTGTATGTTGTCGGATGGTACAGTTGTACCTAAAATAGTACATCTCTTTGCCGTTGCTAAATTGGATCATTTATTTCTTTTAAAATATATTATTGTATTGAGGTATATATCGCACACATTACATAAAAAAGTAAAAACGCAGAATTATACACTTTTTATGTATTTTTATGTACTATATATGGGCGGCAGTACAATGAAGAGAGCAAATGGAATAGCTGATTGAATTAATGCTGGTTAATGGCATCTCTTGGGAGTGACGAATTTGTGTTCTTGTTCTTTTTTGGGCACCCACATATTTTTATGGAATTTGTTTTTGCAAACATTGCATGCATAATTTAGAATATCAATAACGAGTTGCAAGTCCCTTTCACCTATACAAAATTATAGTGTTACACTCATGCACACACACGAACACAAACACAAACACCCTCACAGAAGGCATCCCTGTGGGCACGGTGGGGTCACTGGATAAACAAAAGCCCCATTGTTGGGCTCAGCTTCATGGAGGCTCAAGCACGTAAGCAAATACAAAAACAAAAACAACAACAAAAACAAGAAACATAACAAAAAAAAAACAAAACAAAATAGTGAAGCGATGGAAAACAACAGAAAGATATATGTGTGTGTATAACCCTTGACCTCTAGCAAACAAAGAGAAGCGTGAGTGAAAGCGAAGAGCGAAGAGCGAAGAAACCCCAACGCCAGGCCAAGTAATTAATTTTTTTCCTGTTTTTTTCCAATTTGGACAGAGCGTCCAAATTTACGCTTCATTGCTTAAAAACTATAAGCAAAAAAAAAAAGCCTAATCAACGACAACAACAACAAGAGCTATGGCAATTAAAGCAATGCTTCCAAGGTTAGTCCTGTTTTTCAGTTACCGTGTCCTGTATGCTCCTGCAATGAATTATTGCCTATTCCGTTAGCTCCGTTGGCTAACCACAGCATCAACAAAAACAACAACAACAACTACAACTACAATATATGCGACCTCTCTATGTGTTAAACGAGCAAAAGTAGTTTTACTCCGTTTGGTTGTTAAACCAGTTACCACCAAGCATTAAAGACAAATGGCGTAATAAAAGAACAGGTGAATCAGGGACTGTGAAGTTTCTTAAATGTACCTATTCATTATACGCTGTGGTCATTAAAAACGGAAAATGTTAACAGTATTTAAACATTGTGCAATTTTATTTAACAGAGTATATAAGTATACTTCCATTATAGTACGAGTATCAACAGAGAAGTAGATTTTTCTTTCTTTCCGTCCATGTAATAAAAACAAATAACATGTTCTTATGTATTCCATCTACCTTCTGTTTGTCTCATAGACACAAAGCATAGAAACAATATATAATACTAAAAGCCAACTCGCTTATCCTAAAAAAATTTATTTTACAAAACTGATTGCCTAAAATTTTAATTATTTACAATTAAGTGAATTAGTTTCCTATATATAGAAAGGACTGGTGATGTTTTAATGTTCAATATTCAACTTTTTTCTTTTTAGAATTAAATAGTTTAATAGAATCATTATAAAATCAGATAACATTTTTGTGTTTTTTAAATTTACACAATATTAGTTGATAGATTGACAGATAGAAACCTTCCAGTTAATCGCCTGTTTTAACTAAAAATTGTTGACGGAATCTGAAGTGCTTCTCATAGAATTGAAGTACCATCTGTGGTATATGTGCATAAGCTTCCTTTGATGGAACAGTTTCTGGCTGATCCAAGTCCAAAAATTTAATTAAAAAAAATATTTGTCCATTGATATTTGCGGTACTCAATATTTCTTCAGCTTCATATCCATTATCAAATGCATTGTTCATTACAGTTTCTGCTTCAATTTTCAATCTTTTTGCTTTGGTTTGATAAATAGAATTCTCTTCCAGCTCGGCCTTACGTTTATTATTCTTTAACTGACGTTGCGACTCAAATTCTTTAATTAATGATGGGCAGTTCAGGCTCTTTGCAAGCTCCCAAGTATTGTCCTCATCCGGAAATTCTTTCCACTTAACCAAATATTCAAGGTCTCCATCGCACATGCGACGATGAATTATCTTTTCTACAACATAATCCTCATCATCATCACTGCCCTCTTTTAATATAGCTAAGCAATGTTTATCTTCGGAATTCATCGATTGTTTTTAATATTTTCTTTTTATAAAGTTAATGCTGTTCACGTGGTGGTCAAATAATTATTTTTAGAAGAAAAATATTCCGAAGGCAACTAGATTTATTTGAAATATATTTTTTTTTTCCAATGATTTAATCAATTTAAGAATCAAATAAATACAAATGCTTGAAGACATTTATATTTAACTCACTCATATATATAGATTAAAATCCTAAAGTTCTTTTACTTTCACCACGCATTTTAAATGAGCAAAAATATATTAATTCTTAAGCAGTATAACATAAAAATAGCTTAAGAACTTAAAACCTAAGCTTTATAGTTATGTGTGTAATAAATGAAAAAATTTAAACTTTGCATAAATAGATATACCCGAGATTGACACACATACTCGTACATACTCGAATACATATTTATACACAAAGTAACAATTAACGTGTTTCCCGTTGACTCTTTACAACTATACGGCTTAGCTTCCACATGCAGAGCTTTATTCGTTTTTATTTAATTCCCAAAGTTGTAAGCGGCTGGCTAACACACACACACACACAAACACCGAGTTACCCGGCCAATTATGTTACTTGCAGTTTTGTAACAGTTTTTGACTAACGAAAAAAAACAACAACAAGCATAGTCAGATATGTCTAATAGAGAGTGCTTGACTATATAATATCCTGGTATTGTCAGTATTTTTTTTGTCCTTGCCTCATGTAAAATAAAATATCTTTTAAATTTATTATCTCATCGTGATGGTGTTCTTAGAATTGATAAAGACGATTCAGAGTCAAATCGACTCATCAAGAATTTTTATAAAGTTATTATACCCATTTGAAATGGGTACAGGGTATAATTGTAGTTGCCAGCTAAAATGCTTTTATGGCGAAAAAGTTATTTCCTGCATATAAATGATTTTGATAACGCGCACAGACATCTTGGGACTTTATTATTTCAAATTCAAATGATGTGCACAAAACATAGCAGATATAAAATGCGGGCTTAAACTGTGAGTTATATAAGAAAAAAATAGGTCAAACTGTGGCTGACAATGGTTTCATTTGGTTCTTCAGATGGCAAACAACCACAATTATACCATCATACACACACAGACACATAATTGCAGAGTGAGGATATCCTAATAGTTGTTTGGATTTGTTATGCAAATTTAAACTTTTTCTCAACCTTTTTCTCTGTTCTTCCTTTTTATTAAATGACGAGTTCTGACTGAATTTACTGACAAGCTGTTGTTGATATAGGTTACCTCGGGCAGACAGTGGCAACTTGTGCGATTAAGTTATGGCATGTCAAAGCCACTTTGTCAGCCCATTGAGCAGGGCCAGTTTCCAGTTACCAGCTTCCAAATTTCATCAGCGAAAATGCACAAAAACGAGCATAATTTATAGCCTGAAATTTATATATATGATATATATGTGTATATACAGATACTCATACGCATACGCTTACTCATACAGTCAAACAATTGCCAGGGCACCAATAAATATGTATACGGTGCGTATACGCAACGAACTTTTGCAATACTCGGCAAAGACTTAATGAAAAATGATTCTCCGCCCAGCATCTAAAACAGAAGCTAAGCGTGTTTCCAAGTGTCCCAACGCAGCTGTGGCCAACTAATAAGTTGAGGGCGTGGCACAATATGTGAATGTGCGTGGCACAAAAACTTGGAAAATTCTGTTGTTGTTGTGTCACAACATCTAACCAAACAGTTGTGTGTCTTCTGTACGAGTATGTGGAGTACACGGGGAAGCAGCAGCTATAAGCCTTAGTCAGAACGGAAATTCGGCGTACCTTTGAGCCGGATAGCCATAGCGCCATCTTGGCTCAGACAAAACTTTGTCACTCTTTTTTTGTTTTGAAGTAAACAACTAATTTTATTAGATTTATTTTTTGTAGAGCATTTTGTAACATTTGTTCTGAAATTTGTAAGGCATTAAAGACGATACTTCGAAGATGTTATGCTCGTCTGCCTTGTCTGCCTGTCACATTATCACATCTTATTATTTGCCGTTCTCTTTCAGTGATTCGCCTTAAGTACAAATGAGTAATTCTAATGAAAAATGGCTACTACAAGTGTTTTCACCTGCCTAAGCTGTCATTGTAAAATGTTACTTGGATAGAAATACTGATTTATCAGCTATTGATGTTATTAATTGACGACCAGCCTTTGTCGTAATTTCTCTTTCATTGCTATTGTAGAATTATTATCTTAGTGATTTAAATTTCAAAACACCATTTATATTAGACAATACACAACAAAGTCAAAATAGTATTCACAAAATGACAGCCTACAATCAATCATTCAGCCCAAAAATAGGCAATTTAAACTAAATTTGAATGTGCGACTCGCACAATAAAATGTTCGTGTGTAAAATACAATTCTATACCCTAGATTCTATACCCTATTTAAGATTTATGCAAATTTATATAACGGGGAGATTTTTTAGAAAAGTATGATATAATTGAGAATAAGAGTAGTTCGTGTGGCATTAAATTTAGTATTCAAATTCCATAAAGTTTGTATGCTAACTTGTGTTATAAATCTTCTCTTCGTTCATAATAAAAAATATATGAAATTATAGCTACAGAGTATTTGGCAGTCGTGTCCCATTTTATTGTCATACACTTTATTAAAAAATTCTTAATTAAATATGTGGTCCCAGCCATTAAAATTTATTATTCCATTTGTATGCTTTTAATATTTATTATGACTCACGAAAGTAAATTTTAGTATTTTATATAATTTTTTTTATTAATAAAGAAACTAAATATAAAATATTTATTTTGGAGAAATCTTTTTAAATATCAGAGAGCCACCACACAAATAAAAATAATTCATAACGAAATTCTTTTTTTCCAAAATGAATCATAAATTTTGGATAAGAATGCTCAACAAGCAATACTTGCAAACCAATTAAAACTTTCAATCATTATGGACCACGATGATAGTACTTGGTACTTTTAGGAGAATTGTATATAAAGTTGAACTTGTTTCAGCATTGATATGATTCATTGTTTTTAATTTCATTCAACAGTCGAGTGCTGTGCTGTTTGTTTTCACGTAGTTTCTGGCATCCTTTTATTGCTTCATCTGGGGCTCTTTAGCTTTGCCGAGCCACGAGATTGTGTAACTGAGCGCAACTAAATTGATTAATGCGGCCGAAACAACACCAAAAAGGCACAGACTCAGCCTTAATATCATTCCATTTCTATCTCTCTCTCTCCCTCTGTGTCTCTCTCTTTCTCTCTCTCTGCTCTAAAGGCGACAGTGCATAAAAACGCGAAATGCGAAACAACTTGCATGCTTTTTTACTGAAACTACAAAAATGCACAAACGCAAACTGTTTTAACGCTCACTGCCTCACATCCTCTTCACACAGATACGAGTACTCAAACACACAGATACACCCTCACACAGACACACCCCCAACATGGACAAGCATACAAGTCATGTTTGTAGGACTCTCAGGCATTTGGAAAGCCAGTTCTGGCTGGCAGACAAACACTTTAAGCCCTCAGAAGAAGATCTATGACAAGTTATTGCCATATTGCTTACCAAGTTGTTGTCCGTTCCAGTCAATCCTGACCGTAGATGATGATGATGGCATTCAGTGTACCATTAAGCGGATGTCGATAACACACCTACCACATGCTTACGTCTGACATTTTGGCATATTTGCGATACCTTTCCCTTTTAAGGTAACAATTGCCAACCGATTGCCCAACGTGTCCAATACAAGAATTTTAGTTTTTGTGGTTGGATTATAGCCAGAATTTCAACTTTGTGTTGTGCTGATGAGTACTCTTCTTTTTTCTCTGGGTATTTGTGTATTTCTCTCACTTCGTTTCCTTTAAGTGGCCAACAGGGGTTGACACACACACACACACACACACACGTACAACCTACTTGCATGGAGCAATCAAAGACATGTTGACGTTCAATTTAGCCGCTGTTGATTTGTGTCGTCGTCAGATTTTTGTCCGAGGTCGTAGCCGCCTTTTTTGGTTTTTGCTTTTGTTGAATCTCGCCTGTCAGTTACGCAACCATTTTCCTTCTTTTTGCTCAGTGTTTTTCCAGGGGGTCAGGCTTTTTCATCGAGGCAAGAAAAGCCAAAAATGTTTACACGTGATTTATGGCGCGAAAAATTTTCGTTTACGTGGCGGCTCCTTTATGGCGACGACGATGGTGTCGTCTCCAGCTCAGCTGCTCTGCACTCTGGCAACGTCTTAGATGGCATCCAGTTTTCCGCTCGGATGTGCGAATTTTTCACCTGGATTTATAGGTCTGCAAAATTGCAGCTTAAAACATTTGAAAACAACATATTACATCACTTTCGGCAATCGTCGAGTTAATACTTGGAAAACTCAATGATTTTTAATCCAATTTGGTGTTAAGTTATTTTTTCGTTATTTATAGCTACCTTCATGCTTGATCCAATTTTATGTTGTCCAAATTTTGCAACCTTTGCCGTAAATCGGGATATAATTTTTTTTAAATAAGTAAAGTAAAGTAAAAATTGTGTGATTAGCTAAAACTGATTATAGATTTTGGAAAATATTCAAACTCCGAGCTTTTACGGTTTGAAATGTGCCTTGATGAGTCAGTCAGTCAGTAAACACAAACCGTGTTACATGTTAGTCGAAATTACCAAACTAAGTTCCATGTCATTCAATACAAAATGAGGCGTAATAGTGTTTAAATTTCCTAAAATAAATTTTCTCAAACTCAAAGTGGCTAAAAGTTGTTTTGATTTTGTGTCAGCTGGTGTTTGAGTTTGAGCGACTGGAGCCGGAAATGTCTTTATTTGCACATAAGCAAGTAAATATATACAGTACAGATTACAAAGTTTATTTCCTTTTGCAGACAAATAAATGTGTGTCGTAGACATAAAAGACAATCAGAAGACGCCACTATTGAAATTTTAAAAGCTTGAAATGATAGCAAACAAATAAGATTTCTTGTGCAAAAGATACCCTGTGCCTATTGTTACATGATTCAAGGCCTTTATACAGCTCTTCCTCAGCTTTACTAATGTTGATTGTAATTGATTGTAATATAATTGTTGGAAATAATAAATTGAAATTAACTTCAATACCTAACTTAAAAGAATTCAGAAACGTAATTCAAATGTATGACATAATAAAATACAAGTTTGTGTCAGAGACAGAAATAGTTATACGCAAATGTAGACCGAAGCACATAGATATGAACGTACACATACATAGGCACAAGTATATAAAGATGCCGTTAGCACACTTCGAATGATTTACGCCCTCGTAACAAATACAAAAACGCTTAACTGCAGATATCTCTAATGGCGACTGTAAAGCTCAATAGTCATAAGTAAGTGTTTGTGTGTGCTTAGAAATTTACATTTTATATACCCTTTCAGTTCCCTTGCAGACGAAACTGTAATATGTTGCAAAATGTGTCCTTCATTGCGAATATTAAGTAATATGTTTAAATTATCTTATTTATTACAGTAAAAATAGGTTTTGTGTATACATTCTTATTGTAGTAACTAGCATAAGTATTTTACACAAAATAATAAAATTAATATTACTCCCAACATATTGTTATTAGGAGATGTAAGCACACAAAGAGTTCACAATGAGAAAATACTTTTGAAATTTAAGTCTAACCTATAGAAGATTTAAGTGTGCTGAACAATAAATAGATAGATATTTGATAAAATTGTAGTTCTTAAAGAATATGGCAAGCAAGTGGAGTAATCAGATATTATTTTGGATCACGCTACTTACATTGACAGTCTGCACAATATTGATTGCAATTTTCTCTGGCTACTCCCAAGCGCCTGGTAGACTTAAGATAATACTGATAACATTAGTATTCGTGATATTATTTCACTATCTGGTAGGAGATCCAATCAAGTTTGTGTTACAATCCATTGAGGACTCTTTTTGGCCCCCGAAAAGTAGAAAGTTTGCCACGGACAAAGAGTCAACACATCAGAATCGTCTGGATTATCTAAGGTTGCGACTTGCGGGGTTGCGGGGCCTACTCTATATAACCGAAAGTCATCGGGATGAGGGGCTTAATATTAAGTATATACAAATTGTGACTGATCTCTGGTTATATGGCAAATACTTCTGCTTTTTAGTATGCTTGGTGTTGATAACTCACGATGAGCACAAGTTATATGCTACGAGAAATATCAAGAAGCTCTTTTTTAAGAGCGACACTATCTATTTCGGCCTGTCGGAGATTCATAAAATAACCGACGTCTATAAATTCATTGAATTTTCATTGATAAACACATTTAGCATGGATGACAACGGACTTGAACTGGGGAATTGGGTGAATGGCGAGCAAACGGTATTATTGGGAGTTATCCGGTTACTTCAATTGCGTCTAACGGATCAGCATTACGGTTTGAGAGAGCCTCCATTCACAGACGAGAAGTATATGCCTGGATGGAAACTGCCGTACAAAGAGCTTCCCTATAACAGCATTTATTGGCGCATCTTTGAGCCCTGGTTACCTATGAAACCGAACACCCGTCAATATCTAATGATGAATTTTAAGCATTATGGCTACTATCGGATTTATCCAGAGTTACAGGGATACATAGCGTTACTCGCTCGAAGGCGACAGAATAGCCTTACGATTCTGAAATATCTTCACGATTATAATTGGCTTAATTACAACACTTCAGCGATTTTCATGGACTTCACGTTGTATAATGTGGACGCAAATATCCTGAGTGTATGCACCTTGAGGGTGGAGCAGACACCTTTCGGTAGTACAATTCCATACGCAGAGGTAGAATCCATTAGGCTACTGGAAAGTCTTAGCTATATGAACATTTCTACCTTGATTATTCTGTTGCTGTATACCGTTTTCTTCATACAGTTCTTTAAGGCGCTTACGGTAAAGTTGTGGTTCAATCGTCGTGAACTACGAGATTTATGGAATCAAGTGGATATTGGAATATTTTTACTCAATATGATCGTATTAACCCTGATTATAATTCGCGAATTGATGGTATCGTCGATCCTTCTTGAGGTTCAAGAGGCCAGCAAAATGCAGTTCATTGAATTAAGATATGTGGCTCGATTGCAAATGGCCATTAATATTGTGATGGGTTTTCTTATCGCCATAGCCACGTTACGATTATGGAAGGTACTGCAGTTCTCAACAGCCGTTCAACTCTTTACGCACACTCTGTTTCTTGCTTGGAAAGCGGTGGCATGCACTACAATGATCATTTTTATCCTAATTATAAGTTTTTCAGTTGCCGTTTCAGTTATTAATGGCAATAGCAGTTCCAATTTTTATCGACTTAGCAGAAGTATAGTGTCCTGCATGTGTATTGCTCTCGGATTCAGCAAAGGTTTTGCTCCAGAAGATCTCTTTTATAGCGGCAGCACTCTAGGCATTATTTTTTATGTCATCTTGATATTTCTCATCTCTTTGATATCGATATCGATTTTTGTACCCTTAATTAACGATTACTTTACCACTGCGAAGAACCAGCTAAATGCACGTGCTTTACATCACATAAGTATCTTCGAGTCTTTACGAATTGAGTATTCAGTATATTTCAAGTTTTTTCAAAAATTTGGATTCCTTCGAAAACACTATAAAAGTCACAATCGAACTGTTTCGGAAAACATAAAACGTGATATGGATTTTGTGGAGAAATATAGACGACGCAATGAAAGTCTGAGGAAAAATTTAACGCTCTCTGATTGGGTACTGCAAAATGATGACTTCAGATATCACAAGGAACGGATTCACGCAATTGGGGATATAGTGAATACTCAACTTGATATACTAGAACATATGTAGTTTCGGAAAAAGACGGATATCTTATACAAGAACTATTATTTAAATATAATGTAAGATTTTTTTTTTATTTTGATATAATATTTACATATGTCAAAAAACAAAGACCATTTTTATTACAATATTAAATCCAATAATACCATCACATTTCCATTTTCTTGGTGTTTCTCAAAATTATTTATAAATTAGTTAATTTCGTTAAAATTAGATCAAAAATAATTGTTGCAAAATAGCTCCCAATTGCTATAACCATAAATTCGGATTTCTCGAAAACCGTATATCTGTGTTCATCGTCATAATAATTGATGTATGTGGAGTTTCGATAGTAGCAAAATACCAGAGCTACTGTGAGTATCGTCTTGCAATTCCAAATGCAGATGCGGTCGTAAATGCTATTAGAGTCACTACTGTATCGCCAAGGTCCCAAAATCGGTTGAAACATAAACCAATTGATAAAATAAAACTCGATGGAATGCTGAAGCTTATATTTAAACCGTCTAAAACGTTCGACATTTGTATGATGAAGCCGGCTTTTGCCTTTAAGCTGTTTCGAGTCAACGGGATAGCTGGAGACCTTTATTTTCTGTCCACGCTTCAGCCAGGTGTTAATGGGAAATGTACAGCTCAGATTTCGCCGCAGATCATTCACTTGTATGGAACGACAGTGCCAAGAAGGGTATCTTCCGGAATGATCATGACTAATTGTTAATCTGCAAGGTAGCTGCACCTTTTGATCGCTGAGATACAATATGCGCGATGTATTTACACGCAATTGTGGATCTATTGGGTTCTGATAGATGACCACTTTGTAGCGTCCAAGATCCGACCTGAACTCCAGCTTAATGTTTGCTGTAGTCGTCGCTAATTGCATTCCACCCGTCTGCACATAAACAAGGATGTTCTCCGATTCCGGAGGTACTTCATCACGATTCGACCTAATGACTCTTATTAGATTTGATTTCTTACTATGTAAACGCATCTTCGCAGAGAACAACAGAATTAGGGCTCCCAAAATAAATAGGATATTAAATGCAATACAACTCAAATTGAGCGGAAAATTGTGGGCATATTCGTATCTCTTTTGGATGAGGGAAGGCTTGATGGGATACTCCTTGGCGGAAAACACTGACATATGATTAATGGTGCAGTTTGAGTAAAGTGGGTTTTGTTCCATGTTCTGGGAATAGCAGAACTTTCTAATCCAGTGCGGATTGTTTTCATGAGTTCCCCATACACCACACTCCTGTGCGGTCAATCGAAATCTGTAGGTGACGTTCGAAGAATCGAAGGGATCCTCCTTATATACTGCTATATATGCTATGCTCTTGTCACAACAGCGATTCCTGAGAACTACGGATCGGCGTTGAGCCTCGGGAATATAGCAGTTAGCGTCATGCAGATTTTTCAACCTCGGTTCCACATTCATTGTGATCAACACTCTCAGATTTTTCGTTGAGTTTAAGAAATCTACCAGAAGATTAACATGATCTTGAAGCTTTACCTTGTAAATAACCATACTATGATAGAGTACATCCGTCTGGTGGTTAAGCTCATTTGGGATGTTGTCGTTCCGTCGCAGACTCAATTTATACAAATTATCAGAGTCGGTTAGCTGAGCAGTTGACGTACCGTTTCGGCCAAAGATGTTCACTGCCAAAAGAGCGGTAGTAGGAGTCCAATCTTCTGGTGCCCACCAGAATATGTTACTCTTGAAACACCACGTATGAAGCATCAGTTCGTTAGACTTGAGTTGTTGTCGCAATTTGTCAACTGTTTTTAGAGGTATCTCAAAGTTGCAAAGTGAATCATTGGATGTATACAGAATGGGTTCAAATTTATCGAACACTTCCGCTCTATAGCTAACTTGTAGATTAACATAATCATAGGGCTCCTCTAGCTGAATATAGCGAGTTAGTTCAACGCCAATCATCTGAAAGATTTTGAAGACCAATTTCACAGTGTTTGAGTACCGTTTGATCCGTTGCGTAACTGTAATATTGAATGGCGACCAGTCGACATACTCATCATCAAATTCATTAGGAATCAGTTCCTTTTCCAAATTCTCATTGTTGTCTGTATAGTAACTGACAATATTTGTTACTAACTTTGCCAGATTTAAACACATCTCTTCAGTCATATCTAAAATTTCGTTGTCCCCTCTGATGAAATCAAAGTTAAGGACTACTCTCTCTAAATGGTCTGAAATGATATAGACATCATAACTGTTAATCATAGATTTATGTACAATTTCCAGGGTATTTAAAAGCTCTAATAAAGTGAAGGATCTATCATATTTCATAGCGTGAATGTAGCGAAGCATAACATTCATATCTGACTTGGCTGTAATCGATTGCAGCATACAGAAGTTCTGTTGTCTTCGACCCTCTTCAAGAATTTTAGATGCGTTATTATGAAAATCTTTTAGATCAGATTCTGACAACTGTTCAACTGTAAAGAAAATCTTCTTGAATGCACATGGGAATTGAAATCCACAGATGCGAACAGTTAATGAACCAATGGCATTGAGATATAAAAATGTTTCACCAGAATAGTTATTCTCTACATAGATTTCTCCCAGTATAAAGGTATACAATATCGGCTCCTGAAGCTGCGAATTGATTTTCTCGCAACGAACATGGAATCTGGTGATGCATTCTACGCCCGATTTCGGCTCAATTATGCAATTTCCCACAGTTGGTGCCTGTGACCTTTGAAGTTTAATCTCTGCATATCCTATCGCTATTCTCTCCTTTACGCTGAGTTTCACGACAATCTCTCCGACCAAATCCTTGGCAAGTTTGGTCACTAGTCGGGGCTTATTCTGTTGCATATCCACTCCATTTAATATCCACGTATAGTTAATGGGCATTCTGCACCTGGGGCAACCAGATCTCAAGTGCAACACAGTGTTGACGTCGTAGAGATTGTAGTGACAATTCCTGACGCACTCTATATCCAAGCTCATCGGAATTCTGTCCGTTACCACACGAATCATCTGAACGGCTGTACTGTTCCGGGAAGGAATTGAGCTACTTGAGACCTTTAATGTGATTCGGTTTATTATTCCCTTATTTAGAACTTTGGCTGGGATATTCAACTTTGGGTCTGAAAGAATTTCAATTGTACTGAAAGCAGTTAAGACTTATAGACTATGGAGCTAAGTAATTACGGTTGCTTTGAAAGGCAAGGTACTCCTCATTACTACCGTCCTCTGAACTTAAAAGCCAAGTGTACCTCAGCTGCTGAGAGATTCCTAGACTTCGAGCGGGATCACGACTCTTCGAGCCATCTAGGATTAACCATTTATCCTGATTGACCTCTCTTAAGTGACTTCCTTCTATATTAGCTCTTACATTGTGTGCCGTTACTTTAAGGTAACACTGACCCAGTATTTAATTTATTAAAATTGTGTATTCACTGTTGCCCTGTTATTGTAAGGTGAGGACTTGATTTGCTTACCCGCGTGTATATCCAAGGTGTGTTCGTCTCCTTAAACGCCATTCGGACAGAGAGTAATATGTTGGGATGGAGATATAGCAAGGAGTCGTACCACATGCTGTAGTGGGGTATCTTAAACAACAGTTCCTTTCCAACGCTTGTGGAAAACAATAACACTGAAAGAGGTTATCTTATAAGCTATTAACTTAAATTCGTATGAAATTTGATATATCATACTAGTTTCCTCAAAATTAAAGATGGTCCACTGTGTGCGAAATGTATTTTCCGATGGATAACAACGTTTCTCCACAATTGCCTGTATGTTTGTGAAGTGTTCGACATTCACCTTCCGTGTGTTCTTGGGATTCATGCCATGTTGGAATATAATTTTCGGAATGCACATCCCAGATCTTGGCTGCACCACATGCACCATTAGTGAGATGGTCTCCTTTTTGTGAATAGACTCGATGTCAACAGTTAACTGATTGTCACCCAGTGTGAAATAGGTTGCCTCAAACAAATAGTACCAAGCCTTACAATACGGTATTCTCATATGTCTTCTGATGCCCAGCTCATTCAGAGTTGTCGTTAAATTCTTCGTATAAAGGCTGCTAGCTGTTGTATTAACATGGCTAATCAAATAAGTCGGCGTTGATACTGTTATATCTAACTCCGAAGATCCTATCTCTTCGAAGCTCAAGACAAAATACTGCTTGGTTCCATAGATTGCACGCACATTATAACTACAGATCGGTTTAGTAGGTGTCTTCGGTTTCATTTTTGATTCCTTGCAGTCATATTGTTCGCAATCACAGATCATTTGACCGATGTAGGGAACACAACTCTCATTGATTGGGCATGGGTTTTTCTCAGTTTGGCACAGATCCTTGACATTCTGACAGTATTGACCATGAAAGGCTTCCTCAAAGCATTTGCAGTTGGGGTTACGATCGACAAGGCTACATTCTCCGGCAAAATTGCAGTACTCTGGAGAGCAATAATTTGCCAAATTGGACAAAGCTAATAAATTAATCAATAGAAGAGTGAAAAATTCAAATTTATTAAAATACATTATTGACACTATCATCTGTAATTTATAAATCCCCGCATGCTTTGATTTCATATAATAAATAGGAAATAAATAATGAAATTTTTGTATTCGAGTTTTTCAAATAAAAATGTTCTATACCTTTAATTTTTCTGTCTATGTAGCTCACTTATCTATAAAGGTACTTTTATAAATTCTATTTAAAGATACATTGAGTACACCATCAGTCAACGTCTCCATTTAAAGTTTGCTTGTAGCTGCATTGTGTCTGTCAATGAAGAGATATGAACCACGAATCAAATATAATGAAAATCTACATATTTTTGATTGTTGGTGGTAGATAGATAAGTGCAGCCAAACGTTTTTATGCCACTAGCAAAATCAGTTTATTGCATTACGTCTACGCTGTGGCCAAAGGCAGCTCGTCTTTTGCCATTTTTGGCAATCGTTTTACTTCTGTGGAGCTCAAGACAGACAGACTAGGACAGATGGAGCGAGCTGGCAACGCTGTTTTATTCAAAAGTTCATTGATGTTGCAACTTGACTATGTCAGTGGGAGGTTACAACAAATTGCACTTGCAAAATGTTCTCAGTGTATGAGGAAAATAGATTCTTGATGGATACTCGTTTTCTTCTGCTTGAAAGCTTGCCTATATGAATTGCTTCACTATCAACGCACACACATAGAAAATCAAATTTCAGAAATTCTTTCAGGTTGCGTTTGCTGCATTGATGGAATTGCATTTGATAACAGAGAAACGAGAAACACACACACACACACATATATATATTCACAAGTCAAGTTTTCGTGCGCACTGAATTTAGGAATCGAAGCGTAAACTCAAGGCTGCTGTTTGGTGCCTTTGAAAGGTTCAAAACATCTGAAAACTTAATCAGTCTTTTAAACTTTTATTTCTTAAAGGCTCGTTAAGAAGTTACCTTTCATTCACTTTCATATATAATCAAAATATTTGTACTGTACATCTTAGTACATCTTAGTACTGTTAAATGTATTTTTTTTTAAATGTTCTCTGTTCAAAAATCAATCTATGTGATAATGTAATATATTTTAAAATACATTTTTATTGCGACATAATTTTATTTTTACTCAAAAGGTCAGATTTATTATTTTACTCCATTCTTAATCTATATTCAGGTAGTTTAGTTGAACCTCTTTGTATAATAAATACTTCACAATAGTAACATTTATCAAGACCCATGCAACGACCACACGTCGTATGTGTATTGTCTATGTACATAGTAAATGTAAAGTGTAGTTCGGTTTGTATGTTCAGTTGGCTGCCAGCTGCAGATACCATAAAGCTGAAGAGCAGATGGTTGAAACGCACACAAAGTTGTTAAGTGCCACCCGTTAACCGTCCAACAGGCCTTTGGATAATACTTGGGGTCCTGCAACTACAATGCGGGGGCCACTTGCATGCCTGGGTTTTTCACATAGTCCCTCTCAGCACCTCAGAGTCTCGGCGCAATCGATTAAGCGGGTTAAGTGCTGCATAAGCTCTTAGAGAGCATTCCCAGCTGTCTGTTTTGTACACGTGTTTGTATAAGCCTAGCCCACGGCTCTCAGGTTGAAAATGTCTTATTGTTGTTGGCCTCTGTTCATGCAATTAAATAAAATTAAATAATAAAATTAACGTAACACAAATACACATTTGAACGAGATAAACTTATATGTGTTTTATTCGTCTATATCCATTATCACACAAACAAAAAATCAAACTATTGGGTTTAAATTTCAATATATCAATTCACTTGTTTAATTTCACTAATTTAACCAATAGTTATAATTTATTAATTGCTTTCAATTTTAGATAAATGCATTTCTCTTGTCCGTACTCCCAATGTGCAATATGCATGGCAAATTAAGTGTAAAATTAATTACGAAAGCCACAACGGCAAATTAAATGTTTCACTTTAACGAATGTGTGTATTGAGTATTTATCAGGAATTTGTGTATGTGCATACCATATATACAGAATATCAATAGTCCTATTGGCGATTTTACGTTTGCAAGGGTCATTATAATTATACCACAACAATTTTACATCATTAAAACGGACATTTCGGTTGAATCAATGAAATTTGTGTATTAGTAATAAAATAATATATAAAATATATAAATTACATTTAATTTAAATCCAGCATTGAAAATGTTTTCTTTATCTTTATGATATTTTTTCAGAAATATGTAAGCGAATTGTCGACAGTGCGGGATTGTGCAACTGAATGCGTTGAGAAAGGTAGGCAATATATTAAAAACTTAATTGTATTGTTTTTCATTCAACAACCAATTACTAATAAGACATTAATGTCACAATATTATATAAATTTGTATTTTACTTTCATGCTTATAGAAATATGGGAAACCCAAACATATTGCTGCACAGAAGATGGCTGCAATTCTGGTGGTCATCTGAAGTATTCTATCGTATTGTTGACTATTCCGTTCTTCAACATAATCTGGTCAATTCTTCATAGCTATTTAAAAGTGAGACGTTAAGCTAATTCCATGAATACTAAACAGTTCTACCTAAAAAAAAGCTTTTTATTAATTTAATCCTTTCACTTGGGTTTGGCTACGTTTAAGTAATCTGCGTACAGTGATTATTGTTTCCAAAGAGAAATTCTGTAAATGGGACCTAAAAAAGCAAAATAATAAGTAAAAACAAATAAATGTTAATTTGGCTTTTATTTAGATTTCAACAAATTGTAGTAATACTTAAGCGCATATTGCCTTGTGTGCTTGTAATAAGTTTAACTGTCTTCCCAAATGCAAGTTTGTAATGATATAGGCACAAAAACATTTATAAACGTTTTAATAAAAAGCTGCATAGAGCAAAACTAAAGTAAAAATAATGCAAATATATTGTAACCAGGGTTTGCCTTTACTACTCCATAGCAGCGGGAGCAGTACAAAAATTGCTATGCTATTGCTACTTGCTCTGACTTTGTTAGAGCAGTAGCAAAAGAAAAACTACAAAGCTACGGAGTAGCATAGCAAAATCAAACCCTGATTGTAACACTGTTAAAACTCTGCTCGATTGAATTGAATGGATAGCCGAACTTCCAGATAAGCTGAATTACCTAATATATAATTGGAATTACTTAGGACATTGTGAGAAATTCTTAATATTTATTAAATATACCACTTACATAAATTTAACGATTATCATAGTAATTGTTTGTTAAAATATGGAAAAATTTAAGTTAGAATAGATAAGTAAGCACTTTGCGTTACATTATATCTGCTGATTGAAGTACATAAAGTATATAGTGGCGATTCAAAGAAAAATTCTTAGTTTAAACCACACAAAGAAGTACTTTTTCGTCACAGCTTAAAAATATTCGTATCACAATAAAAATATTGTAGTGATAATTTAATGTAGAGTTTGTCGCAAACTTGTCAAGTTTACTTAAAGACAAGGGAGTAAATTAGGTATTCAAATTTACAACTAATAAATACCTTTAGAGCATCTGCAATATGGATGTTTATTTAAAAAATGTATAAACTCACTTTTGGTATACAGTATTTTTGACGAGCTCTGTATAAAACTATTTCAAACTTTTTAAATTTAAAATATATTTTTTTTTAATATTTAAAGTATTACTCAATATATCAAAGTCACGGTAAGTATATTTTGGGGTCTGTGATTTTGCTATTTTGAATAGTATTATTCATTGCTATTATAATACAAACTATTTAATTTACTTATGCTTATATCACTTAACGGCATTAAATACCCTGTATTGAGTGCGAAATGGGCTTCAGTAAGTCGAGTAAATATATGGAGAAACATATCCGATTAAAAAGAAAGTTTTCAAATAAATAATTTCCAACCGGCATGTTTACAAACGTATATATTCATGTGTAAGTGAGGGCAAGGAGTGTAATGACCACTTTGTCACAGGGTATCGTCTAGTCGGACAGTTTCGTCTAGAGTATTCTTACTTCTTAACTAAGCTTTTAATTTAGCAAAACTTATCTTACTTCGAGTACTAACAAAATATAATTATATATGTAATTTTAGGGCAACGCAAAATGATCAATAAATATTTTAAGAAAAATTTAACCAATTTTACCTAACCGTACATGAAATTCTAAATTATTATTAAATAAATAAAGCTAAACATCTTAGTTGTATTGATGAAGAAATCAAATTATTGAGCAACAATTTGGATTATGCTATGTAATAGTTAACATCCCAACAATGGAGAAAAATTAACATTTAGTATATTGCATATTTAGTAGAATGCATTTTTAGCAAACCAAATGTAAAAACGATGCAATACTTTACAAATAGCGCACTTACTTCAATACATTGCCATTTTAATTTATTAAACATAAATTAACTTTCAAGAAATATAAATAAATTTAAATAATACACAAATGTACGTACAATTTATAACCATTTCAGTAAAGTAATCAGTTTTAAGGCTTACGAAATATAAAAAAAGCAAAGAATACATGTAACAAATGTTAAATGTTAGTTCCTTTAAACCACAAACTCAAATATAATATAGAAATAAAATAATAAATTCAATTTCGTTTTTTTACCTTTGCAGTTCTGGCAGTTCACTTAAATCTGTATTTTATCACATTCCCATTATTGCGATTGCATTTATTTTAAATTCATTACCATGGAATTATGTCAACAAAAACGATTCTATTCGCATTATATAAATACCCAAAAAATATCTATGATATCGATAAGAGCAACGATAAATAAAAGAGATTTCAAATAAAAATAAATTGTATCTTTAATTCTGAATATTTGAATGATATAAATAACATTCGGATGTGATGTTCTTATCTTCTGCTGCATTTTTAGTTATGTAAGAAGTCATCACTACTCTTAAGACTTCTGAAATGTATTGAAGCAATATAGAAATGGAAATAGCATAATTAAATTAAAACGAATTGATGATTATTGAACAACAAATTACACTTATTTATTAGCTACCTATTACTAAAATTAATTTTCTACAACATACGAGTGTAGATTACAATTTATGCTCTACTAGAGCCAATCAATCAGGATTGAATTAGCAGACCTCTGCCACAAGTGAGGTTTTTGATATCAATCAAAGTCACCAAAATGCAATGAGAATTGCCAAGAGATGGCGATTAAATTGGTTTCACACTATCCGTTGGGGAACCAGGTTCAAATATACCAAAAAAAAATGTAAGGCAAACAACACGGTTAAATGGAAAAATGAAATTTAAGGGTATCGAATATGTTGTACCCTTTACAAGTACAAAGTATAGTTCAACTAGATGATTTCATTTTTATAGCATTGACTTTATAGCATTTTATTCGTTGAACTTTTTTGTAGTCTTTGCTACCCGGTATACTCTTATGTGACTAGGGTAGAACAAACAAACAGAACGTATTGAAAAATGCGCGCTGGCCACAAAAACGACACACAATTTGCATTAGGCAAACGCCAACTGGTAGGGATATATAGGATTTCTCTGTTAGTCCCGAGGTCCGATAAAACATGCGAATTTGCTGAACCAACAGATTTTCAGACCACGACATGGTGTTTCGCATGTCGCTTTGTTGCGTTGAGTTGAAATGCGGTTGCAGGAGGAGCACGACTGTTAGATATGCTGCAACTCGAAATGGAAAAGGAACCTCATTCAATAAATGAAATACTTCATATCGACTGGATATGCACAAGAAAAAGAGTTAGAAACATTTTAAATGATCAAATATTAAATGATAAACATTTGTTTGAAGCTCGATATTAGCATAGTATTTATGAAGTGCCAAATTGTTCACTGAACTGATGTGCTGACCATCCAGTCTAATGCTTCGTTTGTGTGCAAAATGATTTGTTGGCAATGTTTCTATGCATTTCTGTATGTATGACTTGCGAATTCTCTGGGGGATTGCACCGTTTGCAATTGAAATTCAGCATTTGACCTACTGAATTAAATTCAATGGCAAGCAAAGTTTTCTAGTGGCCTTAAACGGACTTTGCTTATATCCATAGATTGTCTAACGCTTTTTGTAACTATTCATTTATTGAATAGTTCCCAAACCGACTTAATGAACTGAAATGAAGATGGTTACACCATAAAAACGAGGCTAAAATAAGTTATGCAGTGAAATGCAATCTGAACTCGCATTTGTGAGTCTAATCCAACCTGATGAGCTAAGAACAGGGGATTGCTTTACGAGAGAAAGTTTGAATGTGAGCCTGGACTAAAATGCTGAGATACGTATAGTGGTAAATTAAATGAGAATTTTCAGAAAGTTGTTATACTAAAGAAACAGCCTACGTTCGAGCATTGAACTAAATTTTATGAGTAGAAGAAAACTCTAATTTAAAAAAAATAGACAGTTAGCATTTCTGAAACGGAAGAGTATATCTTTATAATATATATTTTTATTTATCATATTCAATTTCGAATAGATGATTTAAACTTGAACTTGACATATTGAAGAAAGTAGGTCAAAAGTAGATGGTTGAGTAAGAATATCTCGACCTCATAGACTGTAAAAGACTACAGGTAAATTTAAAAGGTTTTGTTAACAAGCTCCTTTGTGCAAATTAAATATTCATTAGTATAATCAACTCTAGGATTTACAGAGCTGCGGTCTAACCCAACTTACGGCCTCTTTCTGGGGTTTTGAAATGTACATAACATAAAGAGACTTTAATATTATAACCAAAGTTAAACATGATAGTCACGTCCTTCCTGTGTTATATAAATTACTAAAGAGTCGACCATGTAACTATCTGCAATTTGGATACAAATTTTCGCAGCTGTCAAAATAGCAGACAGTTAATATCCTGCATTTGTGATGTGAGTTCAGAGAACAGAATTTATGCAGCATTACTATGCGAATTTAAAATGAATGTTTTGTAGTTTCACTTTATTTACGAGTTACTGTTGCCTGATTACTCGTACTCGGCTTGATTCAACCAAGTGCAGTTATGGTGTGCGTGACAGTTTTGGCCACAAGGGAAGCCGTTTTCCAAATCCCACTGACATGGGGTGTGCATCTGTGTGGGTTGTGTGTGTTATTGTTTTGTGTTTGGTGTTGTGTTCTATATGAAGGCCACCGCGGTGCTTCTCTTGTTGTTGTTGTTGTTGCCTGTCGGCGACTGTTTGCAGTGTGTGACCACAAAAGCACAGGCAGCTGCTGCCTTTGCGGCTGAAATTGTGGCCATTGCCTTTAGCTGGTTTTGGTCCTGGAGTGGTTCTCGTTCTGGACAGTTTCCCGCCGGTTGTGGAATGGTTTTCAGTAATAAACGTCAATTGGTCGCCGACACTTCAAATAATGACTACACTTATATTTTAAAATGATTTTACAAAGTTATTTATTTATTTATCTTATTGAACGAATCAAGAATGGCTGCTCGAGCTTCTATTGTTGCTTGCCATCTTATTCGTCAATTCTTCGTGATACCCGAGTTCCCAAGACATAAAACAAACGTAAGACAACTACATTACGTACATCTTATTTTGATAAAAAATTACTTACCTTTAAAATTTGCCAAATTTACTAGTAAATAATATAATATGATGAAATTATAGAGTTAGTAATATGTTTTGTAAATAATTTTGTGTTTCAATAGAGCTAATAAATATGTTTGTGTAATTTTATAATTTTTACGGCTCATTGAGTAAAGTGTATAAGTCAACTGGCGAGTTTTGCTGAGATTTCTTAAGAAAATCCGGGGTTTAAACGATGGATTTACCAATTTTCGATTAAATTTAAAATGCGCAGGCACGATTGTTTTGGTTGTTATATTGGTAATTTCATTGCAGTTTTATGTTTTTAATAATCTCACCAAGTGACAAAGATTACTAGACGGCACCAAAAATTTTGGCAACTCGCCAAATTGCAATGGAGGCAAGTCGGAACAATGAACATTGCAGTATGTAAGTAAAGAATATACGATGAACAGATACCCCATACATAAGTCCAAGAATCCATTCATGTGGAATAAAAATAAACAAGAGATATGCAGTCGGTAGCGGTTGATTGGATTTGAGCGAATTTAAAGCTTTAAAGTTCATAAATGAGCAAAGCTAAATACAATCACGATCGGATAATATACACAGAAGTAAATATGTGATTAGCTTGCAATTAAAATGCCTTAATAGGTACGATCACAGATAGCATCTCGAAGTCGAGCACTCTAGAGTGTTCTCGCTTGTTCTTTTTTTATTTTAAACATTTTTACTATTACAGGGTATAGTAATCGAATCTGCAATGGCCTTGCAGCAACTAAAGCCTCGCTTTAATGAAAGGAAATCCAATTCTCTTTGACAAATAATAAGTAGACATTATTATAGCACACTTTCCACACTTTGAGTGCAAAGGGAAAAGAAGCGTAGGTAAAGGCGAAAGAGGGAGTGAAAACTTGCAAAGGAATAAATCAAACTATTTGTCTGCATTGGACACATCCAGCTGCGGTTGCACGCACGTCACCGCCCCTGCCCTTGCCCCCGGCCACGCCCACATTTTGTGTGCATTAATAATGCCAAAAAACATAAGCCCAGGACTAACCGCACACTTAGAAGTGTCTTGTGTCGTGTGTCTTGTGTGGCATGTCAGTTCCTTTGAGTGTCTGCCGGTCTGAAGGCTGAAGGTTTCCTTCCGCTCCGAATCATTTCCAGCAATGAACTAAGTCCGAAAATATGTCAGGCTAGAAAGAGCAACAATTCATCATCATGGCGGAAAGAGAGCTCAGCCAACTGGTCAGTTAGTTTCCTCGTCCGTTCGTCTGTTCGTCTGTTTGTCTGCTCGTCAGGGGCTCAATGGCTCATCAGGCGTTGAAAGCCAGCGCCTGAGGCTGTCAAATGCAAATGTTTGAATTTTGCTCAGATTAGCATAGAACATGCCAAGGACACTAAGAATCAACACATTCATACACACATGTACAGCTGAGCAGGCAGGTGGGTGTATGTACACTAATAAAAATAAAAGGACTTTCACAAATTAAACACAGGTCGTATACTTTATGAATTATTATAAATAGCCTGAATTTCTTACAACATATTTAAATTGTTTCTTATTTACTTTTATAATTATTAAACCACAATAAAATTAAAAAAAGAGCTAAATATTGCATCTACTTTTTTTTTGAAAGTGTAAAGTTTCTTTTCATATATGTATGTATAATGGAGTGCATTCAGAACATATGTATGTATGAACACATTCATATATAATATGTACACCAGCCAAGTCCTTTAAAATTCAATCTGAAAATTTCTTCATATACATACAGATGATAAATTAAATTTAAATTCAGGTTAACAGTTAGATTCAAAAGCTAGCGTTAGCTGTTAAATTTTAATTTAATGTAGTTCCTATATCAAATCTGCATAGGGAAACTAATTAAACTACGTTTTGGTACTGATTTACAGCTGAAGCAGCTAAAATTGAATTTCTCTTGACCATTTGACAGCCCCAACTATGGAATATTATTGTCAGAGGGAGGACAAACAATTATATCGATTATTTTTATTATACAAGTGGCTGGTATCCAATGTTATTCTTATTTTATGCCGATGTAGGCTTTGATTTTCGCACTTAGTTTTGATTTCCCCACTTATGGTTGATCTTTAAGGCCTCTGAAAGCTCTCACAACTAAATTTGTATGTAAATGCACTTAAAAGTCGATGTTTGCCAAAATGTGTCATGTTTCACATGGAAAATAATTTTTCATTTTAGAATACTCTTTAATGGACACTTTCGGGCTGCTCAGCAGGACCACAGGTTTATGTTTTGGGGGCACATTTGACACAGTTTAGCACCCAAATAGGTGCACTATGAGACCACACAACACTGTGGCTATCCAACTCTGTACACATACACGTATATACTTTTACACACATCTGTTTGCATATTCAGCAAAGTGCTGACTTTTCACTAGGAATGCGATAATTTTATTTACAGCTGAAGCGATACAATTTGCTCCACTTTCTATATGTTTCTTCATGTACATTTGGATTACTCTCTAGTGCGACTTAAAAGGAAAACTAAATATGCTTTATTTTGTTCTGGCTTAAAATCGGATACCCTGCGAGTTAAATTCAAGATTTTGTATGAGAAAATATTTATATAAATTCAAATTATACAATTGTATACTGTATTACAGACTCTTAAAGCAATGATTCTTTTTACTATGTTCTTAATGCTATACAAAATAGAAATTGAATTCTGAAGTAATTTAAGCAATTCCTCCCCATATATTCAGACTCGAGGGTTGGGTATGCCAGACTTGGCGCCACACTTAACACAAAATTTATGTTTGCTGACCCCTTAATAAGATTATCCTAGTTATTTTGCTTTTGTTTGTCAATCAATGAATGCCCGTTGAGCTGAAGAGTTGATTTTTGTGGGCTATTGTTATGAGAAATATATGTATTTGTGTTATGATGTTTAGAAAGATGTTATATATCGCACATACAAAATGTTCTTTTAGATTTAAAAAACGAAGTGTCGCATTTCGAGAAATTTGAAACCACATTTTATTTGAAGTCAGAGTGTATTTATATATTTTACACAAATGTCTATAGTTTTTAAATCAGTTGCAGATATAATTTAACGTGAACTACAAACTTAAACTATGTCATTTAATCACATTTAAAGGGTAACCTAGTTCTTCACTGAATATCCCTCTATCTCCCTCTCATTGTATAACATATTATTTTGTTTAGTAAAAATATATTTCTAGTAAATAAATATAATAAAATTACAGATTTGTGTATTCGGCATTGTGTAGTGCCTTTATCTTCGTGACAAGAATAAAATTATGACAAACTTGAATATAAAAATGTGCAATTTAGAATATTGAATTAGTTTGCATTGTGTCCGGAAATACAGTAAAGGAATAACCGAAATTCTCAGAAAGCTTCACGTGATTTATTTGTGTTTGCTTTTGGGAGTCAACGTTATGTCAACGTTTCAAATAGATTAACTTGCAGTACATCCAACAGACGTACTATCATGCCTACTATCAATAACTAAACCTCGCATTGTGAATTGTCCTGTCCCGAAATTCTAGTGATGGGTTGAAATGGTTGTATTGGGATAAATAGGAGAAAGCATTTTACGGAGGACATTATTATGTGCAGCGAGGTGTAAAATTCAATTCTTGGCCAGGCATTGTTGGGAGCTGCCCTTTCAGTTCAGCACGTTCAACGTTCACTTTCACTTGTCCCATTTCATTATTATGGCCAAATGCTGTGACTTTTGGCTTAAGCCCGTGACTGGCACATTGCGGGCAACTTGGATTGAACCTAGTGCAAATTAAATGCCAGCAAATGCCAGTCGGACATAAAGCAACCCCAAGTAATTGAATTCTACGGACGGCGAGAGCTTAAAAATTCATTAGAAATCTGCCAGACAAATGCATCCCAAAAACATAACGAAATAAAAGTTGGAGTACGATCAACCAGGACGACAACGACGACGACGACAACCCGAATGCAAATGAAATCAATGCCTGTCGTTCAGCTTGGCAATAAATTTCAAATGAAACCAGTCAATAACATAAATTATAAAATTAGTTTCCCATTGGTTTTATTTCTCTTTTTGTGCTGCCCGCAACGACCAGCAAATAAATCCCAATTTGAGAATAACCCAAAAATCAGCTACTTTTATTTCTTCTCTACTCTTGTCAGCTTTTTTTTTTTGACGTACTGTAGTGAATGTGATTGTATGTGCGAAAATCGAAAGCAAATTGAGCTGCTTTCAACGTGGCCAATAAATTCGATTGACTATCTTGAGTGAATTACAGCATTGCAGCTTTACTCAACAGTGGTCATTTGGGATAAATCTGATATAGACTGGTTGCAAAGACGACATTAAAAATATGACACGAACTTGGGAATAGAATGATTTTATTCAGCAGACAGTACATACATACGGATATTTATTAAAGATGTATAAAAATAACAACGGCAAATATGAACTATATTAGGGATTTCTTAAATGCGGTTAATGTCCCCTGATAAAGTAAAAGATACCCTTTCTGGAAGGGCTTTTAAAAATATGGTCATTCAAATTCGTTTTTAATGTGGGGAAATTAAGTTTTAAAGAAGCCACGCAGCCCAGGTTTAACTTTAGTCAAATACTATAATCAATTAATACTATGTATACATGTTCTACACCATACTGATGGGAATGCCTATTTGCATATATGTTATCTTAGCATAAGCATTTAAACGTGTTTATGGGTTGGCCAACTGGCAGGCAGGCAAGTGTTAATAATTGCGCCTCCGGAGTTAAGAGAGGTTGTTCCACCGCAGCCCACGCGACATTAATAATTGAAGCGAGAGGAGGCGCCACGAACGACCTTCAACAATTGCGACGTGCACCCATTACTCTTAACGGTAATTATCAAACAGTGCCTGCGATTCGAGTGTGCCGTTAACTGATAAAGAATGCATGATGTGTTGTTGTTTTGTTGGCCTTTAAATAAGTAATTCCAAATCAAATACATGTGCAAATAAACATGAATAATAATCCAGTTTCTACTCAATACTGATCAACTGGAAAATTCCCTTTTTTTCAATTCATTGCTTTCTTTTCTTTACTTTTCAAATATAAGCTCAAAATTGACTCTTTTGCATATTTAATACTTAATTTAATAGCATATAGTTCGTAGAGTTATACCGATTTCTTAAGTACAAAATGGTTCTTTTTTGGCTCAAATTAAGTTATATCCTGACATTACGGGGTATCATCAAGAGCGCACCAGGGCAAAGTGCCAAACGAAAGCCAAATAAAATAAAAATTCTTTCGCAAAATCTGTGAGCGCGTTCTGTGGAACGAGGCCCATGATTAAGTGCCTGGAGACGTGTAAACAACAAGGATGGGGACTCTCATTAGCCAGGCCAAACAAATTGCAGGTCGTTTAATACATATGTATTTATATACATACATAGCTATGTGTGTTATTTTGGATGCCTATATCTGATTTTATTGGTTAGGGTCGCTATCGACATAAATACGTAATTAATTTGTCATTAAGAGCACCAGATCCAATTAAAATCATAAAAATAGATAGGCTTTTGAATTGCTAGTATACTTTCAGGTATCTTTAAAATACAATGAAATCAATGAAAAATTTTAAAGAGCTTTATATTTAACATGGAAGTATATAGTACATTAGGGCGGCTCATTAAGCGTCCACCAAAAAATAATGTTTCTAAAATCAACTTTTAGTGTAATGGAACCTTTACAATGTTCGCTCCAGTTATATCCAAAGGTTACAAAGACTATTTAGGAGCTTACAAACAGAGCATTGTAGCCTTCTCAAAACCCCGAATATCGTCTGTCTCCTCCCGCGTTTTAGTCGTTCCGGCTTTGATGAGATTGTCAGTTGTAAACATGTGTTGCTTGCACAAAGCCTCATATCATCACTCAGATATATAACTAGTATATATGTGTATATATATACAGCGTATGTAGCTAAACAATCTTATGCGAAATGTGCAACAAGGCAAATAGTCCAAGCATACAAATTTTTATATGATTAAAACTGCTCAAAGTAAAAATACCCTGCACCTTTAGTTTTATTGACAAAATAAAAAAAGATTGACTTTTACCATAAATAAATAATTGCTACACTTAAAGATAGATTAGGAAAGATCAAAAGAAAACAAAAATGTTAGCGGATATCGCCTGTACCGCCTTTTAGCGAGGAACAAGGCCGGAAGCGAGGATTACAGCAGCCAACATGGCGTATGAGTCGGCTTAGGCTTAGGCTTAGACCCAGGGCAGCTTACATTTGGCATACGGATGCCGGCCGTCCTTTGAATTAGTGATTTCACTTTACTTTCTAGTCTCTTATACTTTGTTTAACTAATTCTGTTTGTTGCTTTTCCCACATAAGCTAAAAAAAACATTTATTCAACAGAAAGAGTGTTTGCGAATTGGACAATACTCTTACAAATATGATTTTAAGCTTATAAATATCAATCTTAAAAAAAATCTTGATGAGTGGAAAAATCTTAGACTTATTATTTTTCGATGGAGTATTCTGGAAACATGGTAGTCTTTTTTTTATTATTACAGTCATTGATTTGAACTTTTCCAAAATTTCAATAATAACTATTTACATAAACTAGGAAATCTATTTTTTTATTTATATTATTTATTACACATATATGTAGATAATGTTCGATTTTTGAATATTTTGGTGACTTTTGATTAATACTCATCAAGCAAAGGTAAATATTAATTTTTGTATTTCAAATTAATTTTTTTTAACTTTGTTATGCTCTTTGCATACTATCTGCTAAAACTGGGTATAAAAGTAACTAACAAATGAGGGCACCAAAAATGCAGCTGTTGACGTTAATGTGGCAACAGCTTTGCTGCCAAAAAGCTCATTGCGAAAAAATGCATATTGCATACATATAGAAATCTTACATACTTATACACATTTAAGAATTGTACATTTTTCTTTTACCTTTTATATTTTTGTGTGTACAAATGTATGCTGAAGGTCATTTCTTTGGCATGGACTATATGCAATACTTGGCTGTGACGTCATAGCCAACTTAACTTAGGCAAAATGTCCTCACCTCACCTCCTTGGCTCTAGCGCCAAAAACGTTAATGCAATTTGCCATAAATTGCGGGCCGTGGCGCGAAGAGTAACTTAGCGACCGTATAATGGCTTAGTTAATTGCAGAGAACGAGTAATTTCTGTCATCTGTCTCCGCCTGACAAAGAACCCGCAATTCTCATTGTATCACTTAAATATTTCAGAAACTTAAGTTACTTCAAGTAGACAACAAAGCATGTATTGTGTTTCTAAAATTGCTATTGTAAATATCCAAAAGATGGCTGAGCATTCCGTCTTTAGAAACTACAGTGCAACCTCGATAAAAGAAATTTGAATGTAAATGTATTACCCATTTTAAATGATTATTTATTTATTTATAAAATTAAGTTAGCTATGGAAATTCACTCAAATTATGTCTACTTCACTATAACATATAGTAAGTTCTCATTACAATAACTTTTCTTTATTATTTGCATCACTTGTCAATGTGTGTGTAAATTATTTTCTTGGTTGTCAAATTAACCATGATATTGGAGATTATTTCAATGTTGTCCTCAGGCATAACAAGCTGCTTAGTTTGAGATCAACAATCCTCAACAAGACGAACGGTCAATACCCTTGAATATTTAATGGAATATTTTATACTCAAATTTTTAGATGTCGATATAATTTCTTTAAGATCTATTAATCTTAAGAGACGTGTAAAATGATTCTGGATCTGTTACAATGTTAAAGAGGATGACAGATGACAATTTAATTACACTCGTCTACATTACTTATAACAAAAACTAAGGTACATTTGCTAAAAATATAATAATGTCATCAGGATAATTATTACCTTTTAGTGTCCGGATTAAATCTACTCTATGGTTGATGTTAGTCATAATATCTCTCATCTTGAAGTGTCGACTGCATCTGCTTTTGCCTGTTGCACAGATTTTCACAAGTTTATTATATCTTCCGATACGTTATTATGATTTATTGCCACAAATTTGCTCAAACTCATCCATTATATGGGATATACGAGTATTTCAACACTCAAGTGTGGAGTGTGCGCTCCTTAAAGCATTTCCTTGTCTTAGTCGCTTTTCTGCCTGCTGTCTATTTTCGTTGCCAATTTTTTTGTGTGCTGGCATTTGGCCAAGTAATGATTGTGAAGCTGAATGAAGCTGAATGAACGTCTTATTAAAGTTTAGTGGCAGAATTCAATCACATTCCTGATGCGGGTTCGTATGGCATTCTCAGCAATAAATATTTAATCATATGAAGTTGGACGATCCGAAAAACTAACTACATTAAATATTTTATATAATCGTTTGGGAGCACAAAGTATCGACTCAGTTGTGACAATTCTCAGCGGTGCCGAAAATTACTTTATTTCTGAGGCGTAAGGAAAATTTCATACCAAAATTTCTTAATATGTATTAATAAATTGAATGAACTAAATGTTTGGATATTTTGATTGTCGGCTAGTGCTTCGATATTAGACAGTGATGAGATAGTTATTTGTTGAGACTAAGGGCTAAAAAAGCAATAGTGTCATTCTATATGTTGTACGCTATTTAAAGAACGTGTAAAGTACAAGCTGCTGTAGAGCAGGCGAAGCTTTTAATGCACTTCCCGTACACGCGCCTTCCCTTGCCCTTGCCTTCTTTTCCCCGCTCCTGACTTGGTTGTGGATGTGGATGCCATGCCGGGGCACAAAAGGTAATGTGAAGCTTGGCATCCCACAAACGCAGCGCAAAGGCAAACAGTCGAGACCCGGAGAGATGGTGAGGACGAGGATGAGGATGAGGAGAGAGAGAGGTTTGTGGGTAGGTCGACTAGGGAAGGTGAGCTCATTTCGTGTCACAGATTCTTGTTTATTTAGTGCATGAAGTGGAGCTTCTTTCAGCATCTTCTTGTGCTGCCCGCGGCGAATGTCTGACAAATTTGCAGAAGGTTGAATATGAAAGTGTAACTTTATGTTACTTTAATGCATGGTAAATGCAAATATTACGTCTGCAGTGAGCTCTCGGCAATACGGCATCCTTACCATGTATAAATGTACAATGTACAACGGAAATGTGCGCACTTATAGTCAAAAGCCAATTGCAATTTGACAGAGATAAATCGCAGCCATTAAGCAACAAGATAACGAGGCAAAGCTGCAAAACTATGAGGCAATAAGGTAAAAATTCACCCATTACCAACAATCAGCACACACATTTTACAGGGTGTTTCTCAGTCGATCCTACCCTTACAGCAATTTCACTTATTTAACTTGTGGCTGCTCAGATCTTTAAGCGATACTCTTTTAGCCAATTAATATGCATACGTTACTTAGTTTAGTCGACTCGAAATTATATTTTGTAAAAGAAATTAAAAGAGATGGAAATTTGAGTGCCTTTATGAGGGAAATTATGTTAAATATTGTTTTAGTTAATTATTGTGTTATTCTGCTGAATTTAGTAGATTATAATAATTATTATTACATACATTATGATCTGAAATCATTATATAATTATTATATAATTTTTGACTTTTAACGTCTTTAGGGAAACCCCTTTGTTAGGATCGAACCAAGCACATATATGATTTTTGACTGCAGTTATTATTGCATAATTGTGCAGCATAATTTAACACTATTTAATTTATCAGAATGCGAAAAGTTTTGAGGAAATACTGAAAAGTAACACGGCCCGGCAGGAAATGGAATGAGTCGTTAGTTGCTCGTCATCTGTACACAGGCAGTGGGTGCAAACAATTGGCCAACTTGTCTGGAACTTGGCCCGTTGTGGAAAAACTTTTCATTGTTAATCAAGTTGACTTAAAGTGCAAAATTTTCACGCAAATGAACATTCGCATAGCTGACCTGCCATTGAGTCAACTGATTTAACTTTTCTGGACAAGCCCTATAAACTTGAAGCTGCAGTTAAGTCACCATTTGGGTCATTTTGGAAACTAATTAATATTTTTGTGAAAGGAAAAGTTTGCATATGCAAAATGCAAGCTCAGCAGCTGGGCAAATCAACATTTGGGCAAAAAACAGAAACGAGTAAGATTTTGTAAGCCAAATGCAATATAAATCATCGGCCCATAATGTTCTGAACTCCAGATGGCCAAATTCAAGTATAAGAAACCTTACAACGCAAACAAATCGATAATTCAGACTACATATATACACATTGGGTCCACACACTACTGAAAACAAAAGTAAAGACTTCTCAAAAACATATAGAAGGTAGGCAAAAGGCTGGCAAAATGTCAACGTCAGTTGCGGTGTGTAAATTTCATTTTATATTTACAAATGTGCGTCAAAGTAACAAAAGAAGAATGCTCCATGTTGGTTCGGCAAACATGCCTAAATCTATATATATATATATATATATATACACACACATAAATAAATAAAATATATACATACATACATGTATTCACAACGGGGCCAAGTGTAACTTACCATTTTAGTGTTAGCGTAGGCTGCGAAAGAGGAACCTTGGGAACCACAAGCCACAGTTGAGGATGGGAGGTAGCAGGTGTAAGGGGTAAGGGGGAAGGTGGCAGGTGGTTAGAAGCCCAGGCGAAGGACACTGCAAGGTGCTGCTGTGCAGGATGATGAGCTTGTGCTGAATGTCATTGACGTAAAACCCGGCATGAGCAATATTATTTTGTTGCCGAACCAGAGCCAGCTTAAGGACACAGGCTCGTAAACACATGTTCATCTCCAACACATGTAAAACGCCAAATTGTGGCCAAACTGACATCAATATTAAATGCAGACGCCTTGACACTTTCACATTTCCAGACATTACGCTGTGTCCAAATGTCTCCATTTGAGTTTCACTCACTTCCGGAATTACATATTGTACCATACTTAAATAAGGATATGCCACATGGCATTTACATTTGCCTCAAGCTGTAAAGTCGTAAAGTCTTTTGGTTTGATGTCAGCTATTAAAGTATTCGATTATTTAAGAGTATAAGACATAGAGACACTGCTTAGCAGATTGCTTAGAAACAGGTTGTTATCACATTTCACAGTTCTATTACGTCTACATTTTTCTCAGTAAAAATTCACAGCAGCTTGAAATTAATTAATGAAATGTGCATTTAATATTCATCATCATATATTAAATTGGGAATATCATTTTTTTTTCATATTTATGAAATTTTTTGCGATAATATGAATAAATTGTTTGTAATTTGCAATTATGTAAATTAAAATTCCAGTCTGAATTCCCTACTGCCAAATGACCTCAAATCGATCGATTTAATTATGTCATTACTGCCAATATTTACATTTAATTATTCATTAATTTATTTAATTTAATATACATGTGCATACATTTCACTGTATGGTATATAAATATTGCAAATATTAACTTGTATTCGACATTATTAACACTATTTATAATAGTTTATATAAATATTGTTATGCTTAACAGGCATCATAAATACAATGAAAATGGATAAACTAAAGGTGCTATATTATTATTTATTTAGTTTTGCAACTGCATTTATTGTACAGTTAGAGAGTTTATCTCAGGCCTAGCAAACAAATGTGTATTTGTTGAATTAACTGAATGAGAACGTGAGAGAATTTTCATACATTTTTTCAAACAGTTTACGGTTGCTATCTGAAAGAAGTGTTCAGTATAGAAATGTTGTGTATGCCGACACAACGTCGATATTAATTCAATAAACAATGGAAACACATCCTGTCAAACTCATACACATGCAAACACACACATTCAAGAATACATTCATTGAATACCCATTGTATTTGTTTCAAGCATGTTAAAAATTGACTTGCAAATTGCGTAAATGCGCAAACGCAGCTACAAATCAACATATGAGTATTCAATGAGTGTAGGAAGCAGCATCAACAACCATAGTAAATAACTTTGTCAGTATACTCTGTAAACAAAAAATGGACCCAAAGGGTATTTATATTGCTAATGCTTGAGAAAATCTAGAACTGTTAATTTTTTAATTTTAATTGAACTTTCTGGGCTAAATCTCTAAGAGATCCTTTGAAGACACGCTGAGTATAAAGAAAATGCTTTTGACCTGTTTACAGAGTATTTTTACGCCGATAAGCTAGTCACTTATATTCTTGCCATTTGTTTTATTTCACACACGTATCGGATGACATCGTTTTGGCATAAGTTTTCCAACATATTCAAGTTCGAAATGTAAAAACGTTTGAGAAAAATTAAATCTAACTACTGTATGTGAATGAATTTTTGATATGTAGGCCCGAATTAACTGAGAATTAATTTCAAATTTGACACAGTTAGATAAAACATAAGAAAATATGGGAAAAAAACAAACGAAAAAGTTGTATGAGAGTATTGAGGATTCTTCATTGGCTTCACTTCAATTGATTTCTGGATTATCTTCATGCTTTGTTACTTTTGGATTTTGTTAGTTTGGATTTGTTGCTTGCTTGAGCATGTTGATATTGCCATAAATCGTGCTAAGTTGTTATTTGGTTCCAGAGCAAGACCAATCCGAAAAGCAAGCTACACTTTATTGAAAGGATTATTTATTTGTGTTTAAGCGCCATAGAACGACACGTTCAGATACATTCAAATACATGAAGTTGTCCTGCTTGTGCTGCGTATTATTTGTATTTGTATTGTTAATGGAAGACAAGCGTTATCGGTTTCAAGCACTGTTGGATGCAGTCACCGGAAGTCGAGGCAGGAAAAGCAAAGCCAAAATCAGTATGTGTGCTTATAAATTTGATAAGTATATACGACTGTATGTCCTTTTTTCCAGCTTAGCTGTGGAATTTTCCTACCATTCCATGGTCAGTGGCTGGAATTTTCACTTGGACAATATTTGTGCAAGGATCACGAAGGGGATACAGAATACGAAATCAGTGCTGCGTCAAGAAGGAGCTCGCATCTGGTCACATGGCTAACTATGACAGCAATGTCTATCTGCCCGCATAGTTAATTCCTGCCCATTAGCAAGGAAATAGCCAAATTTTGATAAATATTTGCACTTTTTCCATGGCAAAGGAGTTATGCCTGTCCAACAGAAATATGAACTGAAAGCTCAAGAATTTACCAGAGACGAATTTCTCGTATTGGACGAACGCAAAGGCAAACAATGTTGCTCGCCAGGACGAACACTTTTTTCACTCTTGTCGTCCTGATGCTGGTTCTGCTCCTGCTGCAGTTCCTGCCCCTGCCACTGGTCTCTCCGTGTGCATTGACTCCATTTAACAAAGGCAACTCGCTGCACCAGTGGCCAGGAATTTCCGCAGACTCACACTCACATCTTTCACTTGAATCCTGCAGAGAGAACAGAGAATACACAGCTAATATTAACAAATAATTTTTGTGTCTCTCATTTTAGGCCAATTATGGTTTAGTTTCATCTTACCAAAGGCTGACACTCGCATTAGCCCCATTCAAGAGTAGACAGACTTCTGGCCAGCACTGTGATGCTTTCTCGTACTGCATTGTGACCTTAATTAAATTTAGTTGAGACTTAAGTCAACTCTGTAGACTTTTTAAAAAAATTCCTTTCACGTGGCTTTAAATTATAGTGCTGTCTCCCACATTATTGTCACTGTAATTTTGCTATTATATCGACAAAATAATAGTTGTAGCACATGTGAAAATGTCTAATTTTCCACATAGCTATAATAAGGTTTAAGGTTATATTTAAACTCCAAATCTAACACAGATAATTCTTTTTTTTGCCGCCATTATTATCCTTTATTATGAAATGTTCAGTATAAAAGGCAATCAATATAATTTGCATTGTAACTATATGGGTATTGAGCTCGGGATAATAAATAATTTGATTGTCATACAACATTTTTTGCTGAATTTAGCCTTAAATGCTGGACGTTAAATTTTCCTCTGGGCTCACGTATAAATTGCAATTGTCATCGAGAGTTGGCAAACTTTTAACTGATGCCAAAAGGTACAACAGCAGGTGCAACAGCACAACGAAAACTTTGGGATATTACAATGCTGACACATCGACAAAAAGTTGCTATCATTTAAATACCCTGTATGCAATGAAAGCTAACAGAATAATGTAATGTATGTGATTAACCTGCTTAGAGATATGTTCAAGTCGTCAAGTCTTAACACATTAATTTTCAGATTCAAAATTTAAATTGTTTTTTAAATTTTATATTTTTTTGGTTTTATGTATGTTTGCTATGATATTCTCAGGATGTTCGTATGGTAATACAAGAACTTAAGCGGTACAGTCAGTTTAACCAATTTACATGGGGTTAACTGACAAAAAAGCACACTTTACTTTTTCAGTACGTATGTGTCCTACTCAAGGACCAAGTCTTTTACCTGATAAGAATTTAGAAACCAAGCAGGTTTCTAGCTTCAGTAATGATGACGAATGTGTCAGTGAATCCAATGTGTACACTGGTGTGTACACACGTTTATAGTACACTTCTAAAAGTATATATATTATATATATATATATTTACAGACATACGTATGTGGTTTTTGTATTACGATGCATGTAAAATATCCGACTGTCTAGTACAACTAAAATAAAAGAGATAAATGGCTAAAACGTGACCTGGCATTTGTGAGTGCTCTTTTCCTACTTTGGATATCATCGTTTAATGGCAGCTGAATATTCAGTTTAAAATCTGCCAGGCAACCCTGACGGAACGTGGGGAGGGCCTGGGAGGGTTCTGAGTGTAGATTATTCTGTTTGTCAACGTATCATGTAGGTCAAACTTTTGTTCCTTTATGGATAAAGAGATGGGGGGAATTGTCTTTAGTGCTAATGCTGAAATATTTTTGAGCAACACTTGGGCCTACTTTATATTAAATCGATTTAATAATTTAATGTAGACCTTGACTGACGCAAATTCAATGGGTATCTTAATAGCACCATTGTAAATTTATTATAATTTAATACAAGGAATTTGCTAGATGCTAAAATTGAGAGAAATAAGGTTATAGTAAGTCATAATTAATTTATTTTGATCGTCGATTTGAATATTATTGAGCTCCTATTATTTTGATAAAAATTTATTAAATAATTCGCATATTTTAATTGGTTTAATTGATGTTCATACGTACGTTTTAAGATCCATCGAACTCCAACCATTTGCAACATTCAAAGGGAATGAAAAAGTAGATTCTCTGTGGCTTGGGATGGATTTTAAAATGCGTACAAATAGTCGTATACTTAACAGGTTTTATGTGAACTGTATAATAATAAACAGTTTGAGACTAACTGTGAATAACTTGCCATAATAATGCGAGTAGTATTACGTTTGAGAGTCACTGTACAATGATAAGATTCATAGTTATTTATATGATATGTTTAAAGATATTTATTTTGTTTATTTACACATATTTGTTATTTTAGAGTATTTAAGTATTTGGAATTTTGCACATAACTGAATATAATATGGTTATATTCGTATATACTTATATAAAATCTAATTAAATGCTTACAAGAACTAACATTAAGCCATTTTCAAATCCTATTGGGGTTTGACTGAAGAATGTTAAACTTTGTGCAACTTGCAAACGTGGCAAGTTGGCAAAATTCAATTCAATGCAGCCAAGTGAATTCTCTGCTGGATTCTTATGATGTATCTGGGGCGCCATAGAGTAAATTATCCAGTTTCAATTTGTTTATCTTATCACCAGAAGGTGCTCCATGTCCCGGTCTTCCCCAGAACGTTTCGAATGTGTCAAAGTGTTGATTGCAGAGATCGCGGTCCATTTGCTTCGAGACGCTGACCGATCGACGCTTCTGGGATATTTGTACATTCAAATCGTGCAGATAACGCATATCAGCTGCCGTTTGTATCCTGCGATGTTGTTGTTGTTGATGTTGTTAATGTTGTGGATGTTGAAGGTAGCAATGACAGCAACGTTGTTTTGTTGGTTGTTGTATTTGATAAGTGATTTTGTTTTTGCATTTTTATGTTTTTTTTTACGTTTGAATTCGTTATTGGGTTCGGATTATGCGAACGAATATTGCACGGGGATACATAGAAGATTTGTATTATGATTTTTGTATATTATTAATTATATTGTTTGTCTTTTGTTCAGTTAGTTTGGTGAGTTTAAGTTTTGTTTGGTTTGTTTGTTTTTCTTGTGGTTTGCTCTTTTGGTTGCTATACTTTCACTTGTATTACAATGGATATTTTCTTGCTGGATGAGCCAAAAGAAGTGATAGAGAAACCATTAAAAAACGCAAAGATGACGCATTTCAATTAAATTCAAATGGGTTTGAAGCCGAGCTCAGATTTTAGAAATTTCGCAGAGCAAGCAAATGAGAAACGTTAACAGTAATAGTAAAAGTAACAGTAGCAGAAACAGTAACATTAACAGTAACAGTAGCATTAACAGAAAGAGATGCAAAGGTGCCAACATACAGATAAATTGAATGATTTAAACGGAAACAGACAAACACACATACAAATATTGATTGATTGATTGATGGACTGATGAACTGGGCAAGGGAGGGAGAGGGAGGAGGGGGTTATGGTCTAGCGTATGTGCAGTGTGAGTCGCTTAAGGCAACAGGTGGGCGGCACTGCGGTGGTGGCTGCGGTGACACAATCGCAACTGCAACATTGGAACTTGCAGTTCAAGTTCTTGGGAAGCCGCTTCATGTGACTAATGTTCTTGATGATGTTGTTGATGTTCTGCTCTTTGTTGGACTTGGACTTGGTCTTGTGCTTGGGTGGTGCGTACCTATCATGCGAGGGTGTCCTCTTTGTCACATCCGTGCTGGACAGACTGATGGGTCGGTGCAGGCCACGTCTGCGTGCCAGTAATGGCACCAGCTCCACTCCTCCGCCACCTCCGAATCCGTCGCCATTTGCCGTGCTGGCATCCGGAGTGGCGGTGCTGTTGCCGGTACTGATCGTACAGTGGCCACGCGGCAGGCGGGGACACAGCTTGACGGGCTTGCACTCTTTGGGCGGTGATCGGAGGCCACAAGGCGGTGGATGAGGATGTGGATGTGGATGTGGAGGAGGTGGCGCTGGAGCGGGAATCTTTCTGGACGGTTTCAGCGGACTGGACGCATTCATTGCTGGGCAGGTGCAGGTGCAGTGATCGCAACAACGCTGCGGCTTGGACGGTTTACATCCTCTGGATTTACGGAATGTGTTCTTCTCTGCGGGAGTCACGGGATTGTCTTGATCCAGTTCCTTAAGCATTTCCTTGTTAGTCCAGCCCTACAAGAAATTAAATATGCTGATTTATACGCATTTCAATAAATGGAATGATGACTTACGAGGGATTTCATAAAAGTGTTGCCTACTTCCTTGGGACTGCGCCAGGGTTTGCCGCCAGGTCCGGCTTTACCCCAGGGCTCCTTGCAGGGCTACAGACAAACGGTAAAATAAAGGATTAATAACGCCACGCCCACAAGGCGTAATAACTGCCGCTCACCGGCTTTTCCAGTTTCGCCTGCAGTTTCTTCTTCTGGGATGCGAGCTTCTCCTGCAGATGCACATGCTCGTTCTCACTGTTGACGACAATCTTGTCGAGCATCGGCTTGCCCTTGCAGGGCGGAGATGGCTTGTACCGCAGCTCAATGTCCACGTGCCCTTTATCGCGAAATGACATTGAGGGATGCTTTTTCAGTTCGATGTGCAGACTCTCACCATTGGCATTCTGGGCGAGGCTGACACCAGCCTTCAGGGGATGTTCCCTCTCACAGATGGTCACAGTGCTGCTGCGTGGTCCGCTCTCCTGCAGATGATGTATCGAATGGGCGTGTCCACGCCCAGCCGCAGGCGGAGGTGGTCCCGTATGATGTTGATGATGGTGATGATAGGCGGCCAGTGGATTTTTGTGACACTTTTTCTGCATGGAGAAGTAATCATTGTAGCGGCAAGGTTGCAACGAGTTGATGCGATGGGCTGTAGTCTGAAAGCGACATGTGCAATGCATTACATAATCATCTAAAAAGGTGATGCAACAGCAGCAACAGCAACAACAACAACAACAACACACAACTCACAACTGTTGGCGTCGAGTGCAGTCCGACAGCGGTAATATCCTTACGTCGCACCTCCACATTGGGTGCCCCACCGCCTGGTCTGCCCCAGGGGCAATGCTGCAGAAACATATCGTAGTACTGCAATGAAAGGTACGAGTGTAGACAGATAGATGATAACAGCGTACCCAATTATGGTTTATGCTTTATCGATTCCCTTGACTAGCCTATATTCGGCTCGCTCAACTCGGCTCAGTCTGTCACTTCATCCCCGACACTTCATCCCTTTCGTTTGTCCGTTGAAATTGCCAACATTGTTTTGTTTTGTAGGTTGTTGTTATAGTTGCAATGCTTTTCATTCACCCATTTTTGGCGCCTGAATCGGAATTTTGATTTGGTATCCTGTTTGTATTCGTATTCGGATTGAAGTAACAGACGCAGTCAGAGTCACGCGAATCGAATGCCAGTGAAGAACCTCAGTCAATGTTGTTTCTACTTGGATGCTCGCCTTGATTACAATTTCGAGAAGTCAAACTTGTCAAACAGTTTGTTGAACCAATTCTTGGCCAAGTTATTACATTTGGCTTGCAATAGGTCTTTGAACTCACTTCAACTTAACTCAAAAGCGTGGGTGCAGGTCAAAGTCTTTTCGGCAGGTATTTTATTATGAGAAAACTCAAAGCAATACTTTATAATTTCTAGGAACTATAGCTACGCAGATTACTGGCAGATTATTTATATAATACGGAAGCTACGTTATAGTTTTGAATGAATTTTAGTAGATTTATTTAAACAAAAATTTGTAATCTCAAGCTTTCACTTTTAATTCACTCCTTATATCGTAATTAGTATGAACAATATATATTACTTTTAACTGGATTCTGAGACGTTTCATTTGTTTGTAAAAAATCATGTCAAAAGTAAGAATTATTATGACTTTTAAAGTTGTTAGGTCGGAGGCTTAAACCTCTTCTAGCTGTCATAACTTTGTCAAAACTTATCCGATTTTCAATCAGAATGTCATTTTGATCATGCTTTGGCCTCTAAATTCATTCTGCATTCAAATATTATTAATTTAAAAAAAAATTATTTTTTGTAAAAATTTGATTTTAATGGTAAGGGTCCCCCCTTTGAAATTTTGAAAATTGAAAATTTTAAATCTCAAGTTTTCGCTTTAAAACAACTCCTTATATCATAATTAGTATAAAACAACACTTTAAACTTGATTCTGGGACCTTTCATTTTCTTGTCAAAAATCATAGGAAAATAAGTGAAAATTTTGACTTGTAAAGTGCTAGATCCAAAGTCTAACCAAAGTCAAACCATCATAACTTTGTCAAAACTCAACCAATTTTCAATCGGAATGTCATTTTGATCATGGTTTGGCCTCTAAATTTAATTTGCATTCAAATTTTATTTATTTCTTAAAAAAATCTGCATTCAATTTTGATTCATGTGGTAAAAAAAATATTTTATAGATAAATCAAAATTAGAATACATCAAAGTAAAGTATCCTCAATATTATTCCTTTTTGTTTGACAAACGAGTACGAACAATTAGCATACTTTAATTCTCTAAGATGACAAGAGACATCATCATTGAAATGAGGATAGTGATAATATTTGCATATTTATGTTTGTATTTGTATTTACCTCTTGTTTGTCCTTCTCCTTGCGAGCACACTCCTCAGCCTTGCGACGACGCCACATACGTAAGCTCTCCTCGGCATTCTTGCGCTCGACGAGTCGCTTCTTCTCATCGCACCACATCAGGGGATGCTGGATGTGGTCGTGACAGAAGTTGCCCATCTCATCGCTGGTCGTCATGCTGGGAAAGCGGAAGTAGCGCCACGTTCAACAAATAACGCGCTACTGAAATAGTTCCGTGCTAAACCCAAACCTTCGACATCGATGTCGAGTTGGCCGTCGATTTGGCCAACAATCCGTGCCAGGCACGGCTCAACTTTCGTCCTGCCGTAACCACTTTGGTTGTCTAGGCAGCGTCGCTAGCCAGCCAGTTATTTATAGTCTAGGTTAGGGGCGGTGCACAGGCGCTGCACGTGAGCGACGCGGCGGTTCGTCTGTCCTTGAAGTTGTTTGTTAAGTCAGGCCAGGATTGCATTTCATTTGCGTAACTCGCTCTGGCGCTGGCGCTGGCTATGACTCTGGGTCTGGTTCTGGTTCTGGCCATTTAAATATTTTCCTAGTTTACCCCCAGTTTACCCATTTCCCCATTTCTTCTTCTGTTTACACGCTCTGCAATTGAGCTGAAGTGTTTTTGGGTCGGGGAGGGAGCCTCTTTTGGGGTTGGATCCTTCACTGGGTAGTTGGAAGCCTAACGAGGCTTGGACATAAAATAAATTTATTTTATAGCGCGCATTGTGGGCTTTGGTAAAATTGTGGCACGGATGCCCCAATTTGACCTGATTCGTGAGGTTTTTGCGTTAAAATGGAAAGTTCCTAAAGCTATCAATATTGAATCCGATGTAGGGGCTTTTCGTCCTGCTCCACTCTGTACTGAAAATGCTTTTGCAATATTGCGTGCAGGCCATTCGCAGTTAGCGTTAACCCAATTGAGATGGGGACTTGTTGATGTTTGCGAAGCTGGGTCCCAGCTGGCTATATCCCCCCTCTCTCTCCTTCTCTGTGTGCCAGCTTTAAATGAAATCGAGTTAAAAGCAAAGTGACGTTCATTACTCATGAGTTCTCATGACAAAACTCGAGCCGTGGGCATTGCAATGTTTACTTGACCCAATACTCGAAAATGGATATCAGTTTTTTGTCATTCTTCGGCATCAGCACTAGCACTATGCTTTTAGCCATTGTACTGTATGTTTGCTGTACGGGAATAGCTGCATTGCACAACGTTTGATTTTGTATATATTTGCTTTACTGTACAGCTTTGACAGAACGAAAACTTGTGAGTTATTGATCTGTTGAATATTAAAGACTTGTGTGTTTCGTTTGCTTAACAAAATCGCATTTTATTCATCTTTAATTCATACACAATAATCTTTAAACATAATAGCATAACCAAAAAACATATTCCATATTTGCATACATATTTATTCTGACTTCCAATTGCCCAAGCACCCATGTGATTTAATTGTTGGCCGAATTGACGAACCAGGCTGTAAAGATGCCGTTGGTTTTTTTTAGTGTACAATAGATTTAGTATTGATTTAAAAATTACACTGAACATTTTTCTACATTCACTTCATGAAAGATTGCAATTATATTTGATTATTAATTATCGTTTATGGTGCATAAATAAAATGAGTTTTTGTTAAATTAAGACTGTGGGGCAGTATTGAAAGTATAAATAGTACATTTGTTTCTTTGATTTACAATTTGCCTTACGCTTTAACTAAAAATTAATTTGTTATAAAATATAAAAATATTGTGCATTTCATGCACAAACGGTTCAAAAGTTTTGAATCAAAACTCAAATTAATTTAAATTTGAATTAATTGTAAACAATTATAATCTTAACGAATAAAGTATTAATTTTGAATTAATTATGTTGAATGTCTGTTTGGCAAAGTGCATTGCTGTGACCATTGAACCATTTATTCATGAAATGTCCTATGAACAAATAATATACGAATATGTAAAATAAAAAATAAATTGGTTTTTATACTTAAATCAATAAACTCTGCTCTGCTCGTTTTATAAATATCGTTTGTTGCATTGACTATTAACCATTGAATTTTGTTGCTTTGTTATCTTTATCCCGATAGATTTTAGAAAGGTAGAAAGTATATATATTTTTAATTTGGGAAATCTCTGGCGTTTAAGAAACTTTTTACACCTGGGTTTAATAATATTAATCGATCTCACGCGAGCCCCATTTAAAATTGAGGGCACTATGCTCAAGAGTTGAGCAGAATTTGATCGGATGTTAATAATTTTTCATTGATTGATTGATTTACATATATGTAAAAATATCAAAAACATTGCGTATAAAGTTTATTCAAATATTACAATTAATTACAATGTACAATATTGAATTTCTGCCACTAGATTTCTATCAAAGTTGTGGGTACATTTTATGCAATTATTTACAGTGTCAACAACAATGCTTAAAAACTAAATAATAAATCTTGTTTTCTTTATTTTTTTTTGTTTACCATTTGCTAGTTTTCTTTTTACAAATTTCCGCTTGGTTCTCCCACATTTGTTGACTTAACTAGCATCAAGTGTGTTTTGCCTGAATCTAACTTAATAATAGCTTTTAGATTTTAGTTTGTATAATTTGCATGTGATTTCTACTTCATGCGATTGATGACCAAATCGGCAACCACCTGCAGACCCTTTTGATAGGGCGACTCCGTCAGCTCCCCTGCCAGCCGTATCGCCTCGTTGCAGTGCTTCTTGGCCAGAAAACGGGTCTGTTCGAGTCCATGTGACTTGTGCACCAGCTCAAAGGCACGCTCAACATCGCCAGGTTCGCTAAAGCGACGCATTACCATGGGATTCAGCTCCGGATACTGCATGATACAAATTAAGATTGGTAAATTCAAGTGTCAAGTATCGTTAAATAAAGTATCAATGGCCTTATGATATGCCCACCTAATACAAGTATACGAAAATCTGACTAGTTTTCATCATACAACTGATTGACTGAATAATGGCTGCTTAAGACGCATTGCACGCTCGCATTTATCGCGAGTCGCATAATAAACTAACAATGGATGTTGATTTTGATGCGAAATTGCCTTACAAACGCACTCGATGGCACGCGATGTCTGGATTCACACCCACCACAGCAATACAACATCACAGCACCACACTGCATGGTATGATATCATCAACAGAAAGATCAACATAAAGCAAATGCACATAGTTATTAATGCAAACACAGATCTAAACAAACTGACAGTGCAGTAACTATTTGAGAGATACTTCGTATTCTGTCAGTTGTCAGTTGGCAATTGCCTGCTCGTCTGTTTGCATTTCTACAGCAATGAGGAAGTCAATCATCAATAGGGTGGGTAACTCACCTTTTCGCATGCAAAGAGGACGGGCGCTGTGGCCAGGCCCAGTTTTAAGTCGGCTGCCGTTGGCTTGCCCATTTGCTCTGTGGAGGACACAAAGTCGAGCATATCATCTACCAGCTGAAAGGCCAGGCCAATGTTGCGTCCATATTGGAATGCCACCTCGGCGACATTATCATCGGCTTGGGCGATGACGGCGGTCTGGGAAAAAGAAAATTTCAAAGTCAATTGCTGGCCAATCAACTGTTCAAATGGGCACAATGACAAACGCATTCATGCAAATCAATTTGCAAATCAACAATTGCATTAGCGCCATCGCTAACATTAACGTTAACGTTTCCAATTGCAATTCCAATTGCATTTTGTTTAATGTGGCCCACAACTTACCGCCTTCAGCGCATTGGCAATCAATGATGCGGTCTTCCTGTATGTCTTGGTCAGATAGTGCGCAAAGCGTTCATTCTCAGTTTCCCTCGAGCCGAGCTGCATGAATTCGCCTTGAACCAAATCGGTTAAAATCTGCAAAAAAAAATTAAAAGTTATAAGAAACTATTTGTTTTTAAAATTTTCAAACTTATGTCGTCATTTAATAATAATTTCTTAGAATATTTCAAAGGGAATTACAAAGTTAAGCTGCCTTTTTGTGTATAAATTAATTTTTATAAATGCGGATCTTGCTTATTATAATTTTTCCCTGGCTCTGGATATTATTATAATTTTTTATTTTCACAAATCCACTTGCTTCTCATCAATATTTAAATTTATGTTGCTACATCTAATTATTCAATTGATCATAATTTTATAGATTTGTTTATCAGGAGACTCAATTGACCGTAATTGAAGAAATAAGTCAATATTACAGAAAATAAGAATAAAAGCAAAGTAGAACGAATCTTAATTTTTTTTAAATATATTTACGAAGTTTAATTGCAATAATAATGTTAATATTCATTAAAAAAAGATTTTATAATTTCTTTTCTAATTCCTTTAATTTATTTAAGCAAAATGCTGTCTTATATTTACTTAAAGACATGCTGTGTTAAATTAATAATAAGATAAATTTTCTTAAGCTTTAGAGGTGCGGCATTTTGGCCATTTACACAGATATGAGTGTGAGTGTGTGAGTGCGTGTGACTTCCGCTTGGCTGACAGTTCAAATGCAAAGGGCAAACACAGTTGTGCCAAATAGATTGAGTAAATAATAATTCATTGAGAGTTATCCATTCAGTAGGTTGGGCAAAATTAAACTAACATTTATTAAATAATACCACATCGAGGGTTACTCATTAAGTTTATATATATTGTCAGAAAAAAAGACGTAAACTAATACTGATCCGAGTCAGTGATCCTTAATCAAGAATATATTCGCAACCTCAAATAACGAACAATTTAGGAATTTGTAAGATATCAGGACTACATTACAATACTCTACTAACACCCCTCGCAGTTAATGCGCCATTTTTGTTAGCATTTTAAATATTTGGCGCCCTTCGCTTACTTTTGATTTTGTTCGCAGGCGGCGCAAGTCAAATAAGCATTTTCATTCATTCATTTATTCAATTGGACAATTTCGCAGACTGTTGTCAAAATTTTGGGCAAACAGTTGGCAGAGTAGTATTTTGTCATCTACACCATATATTTCATGTATTTGTAAGTACAAATGTGTGGGCGCTGATTTGCTAGAAAATGTTGTAGTTGTCATTGTAGTCGTAGTTGTGGTTGTATTTGTAGTTATAGTTGTAGCTTAAGGAGCCCAAGGTGAGAGCCAGAGTCATAGCATAGACACCGATACGGTCATAAATATATTTTTGGCTAAATCCCAGCGAATTGGCTTGTTTAATGCGCATTATTTACAGTTCGCCTTAGAAGCAATATCTTGGCTTTCAATGTTAAGTAATTAACACATACGGCTCAAATAAGTGCGTACGACAATTCCAACAACATGGCAACAGCAACACCAGCAACATTACCAACATTACCAGCGATACCAATTCCAATAACAACAACAACAACAAGAGAAGAGCAACAAATTAGAGTTGCGAGCCTTTTAAGCAGCTGTTGCTGTTGGTCACATTTTTTATTTGACCGCAAAATAAGAGCACATTTTATTTGCTTTTCGAATCGCAGTGCAAAATGTGTAGCAATAATAACCAAATGGTATTTCTCAAATACACTCGATTGTTGTATCATTGAATAGTTACGACAAATGTTTGAATGTTTTCTAATCAAGCAAACAATTGTTTAATTGGTTCGACTACAGTTTTTTACTACTATACAAAAAACGAACAAAAAAATTGGGAGATAGACAAAGCACGGTAAAAAGTTGGGAGAACTTAAAAAAAAATATCCGATGCAATTTATTTTTAATTTATATAGATATTATTCTGTTATAAAACAGCAATGTACGAATAAACAAATAATTTAGTAGATTAAAAATAAATAATTTAACTCTCAAAATGCAATTTATCACTTTCTGGGACTTATACCGCTATACAATACACTCAAAATTATAGGATTACTGGTTTAACCCACAATAAAGAAAGAATCATAAATTCTGAAATCAGGCGTACGTTCTACCAATATTTTAATGCCGTCAGCGGAATTTAGTTGAATTTATTCAGACACGTGTTTAGAATTTCAAATGCAAAATTCTGATTCGGTATTGTCGTTGTAGATGAAAGAAAATGCTAAATAGTAGAGAGACACACAAAAACAAAATACAAAATATATATAAGTCATTCAGCTTCAGTTTAGGTTTAAGTTGATTAAATGAAAAGCTTACTCTACTCTATAATGAAGATACCTGTGCGGATTTTGCTTTAAATAAGTGTTTAGTATGTGTTTTTCTGATCCAGTTAAAAGAATATTTTGGAGTAGACTAGGATATGAGATTCCTTAAACCATGTACTTAAAGAATGGAGTTATTCATATGACTTCATATGTAGTCTTGACCAGAGTTTATATTCTGGAATATTTTCATATGCATAATTAAAGATCTGGTTTAAGTTTTATAGATTGTATCATACACTGAAATATCTTTAAAAAAGTTAATGAATTCAGCGTACAAAGCATTAAGGAAAGTCGCTTGATAAACTAACAAAAATTATGCTAATCTCTGATAGTTTTATGTGCGTATGTAAATAGCCTGAGTTTTTGGCAATAGCCTCACATATGCTATAGGGCTAGAAATAACCCAGACACACTGCCTCCGATCTTGTCATCTTCACGCATTCGTGCACGCCTTCAAAAAGATGTTAGAGATTGCTCACGGGTTTTTTTTTGCTAGCCATTAGCTCACAGCTCACAGATTGGGCAAAACGATGATACATCTGGGATCAGACTTAGACTTGATTAAGGGCAGCTTCAGATAAACTCGTACAATGGAAAGTGAAATTTTGTAAGATGACTAAGTCGAAGTTAACGAATATACATAATATGTAGGAACTTGAGTTGATTTGAGAAGTCGTCGTAATATTTTAGGAATTTTAAAAATGCAATTTGGCATGGCCACAAAAAAACAGACTAGTCAGATTTAAGATGAGGCGGAAGCCGTTTCATACAATGCAGGTATGCAATTATATGTTCGAGTATATGTAAAGCTATTTACGACAATGGGGAAAAAAGTGAAGGCTGCTTTTATGTATGTACGTTGCATGAACTCGCGATTGGATGCCCTTCGCCTTTGCCTTGGACTATTCCAGGGTTGCAGGAAGTAAAAACGGAGCCGGTCCCAGCGATTTGTGGTCGTTAACTGAACAAGTTTTTCCAATTTTAACAAAGAAGTACACTCTGAACAAAACGGGCCACTTTCTTAATTTAAAAGCTGACGTTTTATACTTGTCACATCTCGATTTTTGCAAAAAAAAAAAAAGAAACTCTTTTTTTTCTGTTTGCCCAACGTCCGTGTGAAATGTGACACCGTATTGAAACCTTTGCGTCCAAGAGTGAGATTATTCACAAAAACGGGGAACTTTTAAGTCAAATTCTCAACGACATATTTGCTTTTTGAATAAGCTGAGCAGGTATCTATCTGGGCACCTAGGCTCTTTTATTTGTGTTTGACTAGATAATTAACTAAACTCATCAAATTTGCATTTACAATTACTTAAAACTAAGAGGAACAATAAATATCTGGAGAATTAGTGATACTTGGCCAAAAGCATAAACCTGTTCTGCTTTAAAAATGGCAAATAATAAATAAAATATGATTAAATTATGAAGCAAATAAGACTTTAAGGCATAGAACCAACTATAATCTGTTAACGATCGAACAATGACCTCAGAAGTATATATTTATATGATTCTACACTTTACTGTAAAAGAAAATCTAATTTTAATTTTCACCCAATTTGCTCAAACTTTATTCAATTAACAGTGGTAGAAATTAATCAATAAGTAACTAACTGAATTTGGAAAATACACCGCCTAGTGCGCAAAAGTGGTTATACCAAAGTTGTATAAGAAAACAATAAAATTAATCGCCCTTAAACCTATTTTTAAGCCTCAACACAAAAAGTACTAATAAATATTGAAGATTTCTTGACAGGTGTTGGAAAATCCATTTTCACATCATTTTGAAAACTCTACAAAATTAAATATATTTATAAATTCAGGGAAAATAATGGATTATACCAGTATTTTGCATTAGTCATTAATTAGTTGAATATGCCATATATATTTGGTATTTTTGAATTCCTGAGATATATTGATATTGGTATGCATGAATGAAATTCAATCACCCCAGTGTTGTATACTTAGATAATGCTCACCTGACTCAACACGATCGTCACATCATCGCTGCGCAGACGTGCTATCATAATCGAGGCAATCGACAAAATGTAATCACCAGCCATTGTGACCTGCAAAGACGATGATCGACATGGTAAACAAAAGTGTTAAATGGCTAAAAACAAAATACAATATACAATACAAGCTAAAGCGGTACAATTAAATAGTTAAATATTTCAACAAAGATAACCGAATGCTGTTATGGACAAGTTGCCGATCAAATGAACACAAGATATTTAAATTTGCATTTTTGCTTTTTGTTTTTGACTAGATGACCGTAATGAATGGAAAAACTTAAGAGATGAATAACGGGAAAACCGTTCGGTCAATCATTAAAAAGTTCAAAGTCGATCTCTTTAGGGTCTTTAAAATGATGCAATTTGTTGACAAGGTCCAAAAACATTTCAATGCAAATGCACAACACGCATGGAAATTTTGTGATTTTCGGCCTAATAAAGTCTTTTGAGAACTGGTTAAGCAACAGATATAATTAAGTATAACTGATCTGATGTATAGGACTTACCTTTTTGTGATTCCAAAGAGCATTAACGCTCGGTTTGCCGCGTCGAAAGTCCGACTGATCGATGACATCGTCGTGGACTAAACTGGCCGAGTGTACCATCTCGGAAAAGAGGGCTATCTGTCGTTGTTTGTGTACTAATTGGCTGTCAAGGCAATAGATCAATAACCATTTTAAATCATTGTGTATGTTTTTAGAATTTGGCATTAATTGTTATTCAAGATTCAGTACGCCAACAAATATGCTTATGCGCATATTTCGCAAAGGTCTGCTAATCATTACACTGCGCAACAAAAGTGTGTCAGTGTGGTCTGAATACTCACTGCGATTCTTTGTTCAGATGATAGTTTATCGCCTTGGCCATCAGCATGGTCACCATGGGACGCAGCGCCTTGCCCTGGCCATCAAAGTAGTAGCTAGCGATGGTGTCCAACTCCGGCTGTGAGGTTCCCGACTGCAGCAACTGCAACAAAGATTTATTCAAGGCTTTAGGTGTCGAGTTCGGCTTTTAATGTTGACTCTGAGCCAAATTAGCAAATATTTGTCGAAATTTGACAAATAATAGACTCCCATTTGCACTGCTAGACTAATTGTATACCCTGTACCATTTTCAATAAAAGCTTACCAACTACTTAGCACATTTAAATAAAAACCTCTTTTATTATAAACAAAATCCATTTTTAACTAATTGTACCTTAACTTTAATATACTTTTCATCAGAGTTAATATGGTACTTAATATTATAGACCTATGGACTATAAAAAAAAATATTTGCATTCCTTAAAGTGAAAGAGATTGAATTAGAGTAACATGTGCAACATGCCTTTAGCATGCTAATAATTCTAGAGTATTAAGAAAAATACCCATTTTTAACTGGGAAAAAACCCTGACGTCGTTGTGACGCATTTATGTGGATAAGATCTTAACAAAAATAAAAATGAAAAATAACAAAAAGATGACAAATCGTCTTTAAAAATAAATATAGTGCGAGATTCACCCAATGTAAGATAATATTGGAATATCTTCAATAATTTATATGAGAGCAATTTCTCATTTGCTTCAACTAAAATACAAAACTAAGTTAGTAGTACTAACTCTTATAAGGATATTTATATATAGACATTAATAAATTGTCAGTCTTAGAAAGATCTGAAGTCGATTTTCCGTCATTTTATTCTAAATGGAGGTTTTTAAGTTCCTTAGAAATAAAACGTAATTCACATTACGTAATAAAAAAGAATAATCGTAATTATACAATACTTACATCTCTGACATCATCATAGAAATACTTGAGTTCATCGTCGAGTATTATATATGGATCGATTTGTATTTCTCTCACGGGTCCAGCGGGCTGTTGTGTGTGGACTGAGCTATGATTGCGATTGTGACTACAGCTGTGTGAGTTGTGCTGGAAAATGAGAAAAAAAAACAAGAAAAACATAAGAACAGAGGTCATTTGGTGAATTTTCCATAAATGCTGCAATTAATAGTAAAGTGTGAAAATTGCAGGAGTAAACAAATGATCGCATAAACGGTCGTAACTCCAAAGAGCCAAAGTAACTAAACAACATACATAAAAACCGTTTCTGAGTCACTTAACAACTTTCAATTGCTGTTGGTGCCAACACTAACGAGTTTTTTGTTTGCTGCCTCACGGCAAGTGGCAACTGGCAACGGGCAATTGCCAAGTGGCAAGTGGAGGAGTAACTTTTTTTTGACACTTAAATTAGGCGGCAGCAACAAGATTAATAACTGGAAAATTGCAGCGGCAAATCGTCAACAAATTAATGTTTATTATTTAACGCCTTCGACGCGACTCTTGACCTTGTCGTCAATTTCAACTCAACCTCACAAATCCTTTTGTTGTCGCGCCACAACAAAATAAAAACAACAATTCGCAACAAATTGCTCGCAATCTGAAGTTGGTGTGTGGGCGGTTAGAAAGAGATCAAGAAATAGAGATAAAAGTATAAAGAAAGAGAGTGAGAGCATAGCTGATATAAATGACAGCGCACAGTGGTACAACAGCAATTTCCATTTGACATATTTACATATCATAGACAGGTCAGAATTTATATAAATTTTTATTAATAATTGGTTTATAATTGTTAGAATAAGAGATATATTTCTATACAAAATACTTTAAATTCAATTTAATATTATATTTTTATATTATTATATTTTGGCAAAGAAAACTGTTTTCATATACATAACTATGAGTGGAAATTGAGTGGAAATTCTTTATTATTTTTATTTTTTTTATATTAATAATAATACACTGACTAATTTTTTAAGATTCGTGTCCATACGCTACTTCTATAATTCTATTATATAATCTTAGATCTTGATCTCGACTATATCATTCTTCTTAGCGGCTTCTCATATGATATTAGCTTCCTCATAATCAGATTATGCAAGATTTTTCACGCTATTTGGCATTTGGTTGTGTGTTTGTCTCTTGTATTTGTCAGCTTATACGTCTGTCAATAAAAACGCTGTGCATGTAAACACGATAACATGTAAATTTTATGTTGCCAACTGTCAACAGCAACAACAACACTAAGCGGCTCCCAAACGGAGGCAACTTTTACAGCCAAAAGCCAATTGAGGTGCAAATATTTGTGTTAAGTTATGTGATGTGATGTGATGTGATGTGACTGTGAGCTGGGCGTGGCTATTACGCATAGACCAACAATCAACAATCAACCAACCAGCAACAACCAATAACCTGTTGACCCAGTTGCATGCAGATCCTGCAGTCCAGTCCAAATGCCCATAATCAGTTAACGCCCTTGGCAACAATCGGACCTCGTCTTCAGCGTCATAAACATTATCATAATATTAATTGAGGGTCTTTGGCGCACGTGTGGACTAACATGACGCCCCAACTGGTTCGATCATCGCGGTGATGATGATGATGATGATGACTTTTCATTGATGTTGCTCGTAAAATACAACACACAAATACACATGTACATACACGCAACTTTAAGTATTAATAAATAAATCAATGATGACCATCGCTGGCCTTTGTGTTCATTCAAAAGATCTCTCGCCCGCTCGCATTGGTCTTGTAATGACCCAGTTTCGTATTAAGTAAGACTGTACATATGTGTCATAAATACCTACATACGTACTCACATACCATCCACACACACACACACACATATATATATATATATATATATATATGAATCGATGTTTAGCGGCTTTGACGTAGAAAGCGTTGGCCAAACTCAACAGTTACAAAATCAACGCATCAAATTTAAAAAGCCAATTAAATTCAGCTCGTGAAAACTTTCATTTTCAATATGTGCCTTAAATTAAAATTAGTACAAAGGCAATACCTCTCAACTTCCTCTCCCCACCGCCCCTTTATAAATTGTTTTTGATAGTTCAAAATAAATAATAAAAAAAAAAGAAAAAAAAACATTTCATTTCTTTTTTACTTTTCGGTTTGGCTAACAAACGTGCAAAAATGCATTTAATTGTGGCTATTTTTGCGTTCGCAAAGTACGTTGATGGATTTATAAATTATTTAAACGGTTTTTATAGCCGCAATGCCCAAACCAGCCAACCGACTACTCGGTCTTTCTGCAAGGTGCTCCACACATTTCAGTTATCTGCCTCGGGTTACACCTGTCAAAGTTGCACCTGTCCAGAGAGCTCAACTTGTACAATCTGCAATCCGCAAAAGACAAGCCAATTCTTAAAGATTTTGTCATGGCCAAATACCAATCATTGAACCATAATTGTGGCAATGTCGAGCTGCAACTGCAACTGCCTCATTTTTCTTCTGCTTGATGTTGCATGCCTCGCAAAAGAGGAAGCAAACTGTTCGTTGCACTTGGCTGCCAGCGACGAGCTGAGGACTTTGACTGATTTTAGTTGATGCATTGCTTATATAAGAAAAGCAAAACATTTGAGGCAAAACCAAATCCAAATGCCCAGATAATTATAAAACTCACAGCACTATCATTCAAAGGAATTAATGCTATTGTATCTGATAAAGGAAAAATAAATTACAAATAAAAACGAAGTTAATATAAATCTTTGAGTTATTCTATAAAAAAAGGTTATAATTGGTATCAACTTTTATAAGTTCGAGATATCGGATATTCAATCAACTTTCCTTATGGTTCAATCTTTAAGAAATACAAAAAGAGATCTGTAAAAATGTTACCCTTTCAAGTTTACAGCTGGTTTCTTACTGTCGTGAAATTTCAGCAACCTTTCATTGTTTAATGCCTCTTCAGACTGTTGATTGTTGGCTGTTGGTTGTCATCTCTTTGCCATTGTCAAGTTTTGGCCGTTGCCTTTGTCAATTTAAGTAGTGCAGGCCAAAGAGCATAATGGTTTATCTTGGACTGTAACCGCAACCGGCAAGTGGATTTCAAAAGCAAAACCTTTCTTACTTTTAAATAAAAAAATGCCAGAGCAACATTGATTAAAAAATTAAATTTTTCATTTGTTATGCTTTCAACTCAATAACTTTTTTAACTATTCGTACTTTTGCGCCAAAAAGGTGTGCAAGTCAATAATATTAGTTCCTTAATTTTCGAGTTTAAATTAACATATTTATAAGTATCTCCAACAGTTGAATTTCTGCTAAACATTATGTTAATTCGACTGTATTTCATTTTTGCCGATTTTCATGTAATTTATTTAATTGCTGCGAAAACAAAATTTGTAGAGTCAAAAAATGCGCAATGTTCGACAACATTTGTGGCACTTAAAATTGCGATGCGTAATCTGTAAATTGAAAGACAAGCGCCAAGCACATACCAGGAAAAAATGCAAAACAAATAAACTTATAGATACCAACAGACATAGATATTTACATAGATGCATACATATACCATACAAAGATAGTTGAATTTTGACTGGGGCCTCGGGGCTCTCCCACGATATAATCTAACGGATTTCGGATTTCGGATTTTGAAGCGACCTGTGCTCGATTGCAATTGAAGATGAAAGATGAAATTGATGAATAGCCGCAAAACAAATTGAAATATTGTAAGTGACACATACAAATCGACAATATATATATATATATATAGTATACAAAAGTGTTAACAATTTTCAAGTAGCGAACAAGAGTCAGTCACAAACTGAGCTGATTGATGTAATTTTGATTGAAGGCAGATTATGATTGAAAGGCAGACAATTGATTGCAACATTTTCCATTTTTGTTATTGATTGCTTTATTGTCAGCTTCAATTGTACGTTGTCTGCTATTGTATTCATTGAAAATTCACAAACGATTCGCCAAATAAGACTGGAAAGGGGATAGGGGAGTCGTTGAAGTCGAATTTTTCACACATAGACAAGTATTAGTAGGAGTTTGTTGATTACATAATAAAAGATGTAGTTGAGCATTCTCTACTGATACAATTATACCTATTAATCACTCAGGTGAACAGGACATTTTTTGAGCGAGCAACATTCCCAAAAAAAAAAATGTATTGGATGCAATAATTTCATTAAATACGCAGTATCTACATACGTATGTTTGCGAACGTATCTCATACTAGAACGAGTATCTCTTAACTTGGTCTAGCTTTTAACATTTTTATGATGACTTATAAATAAAGAGCTTAAGGCGGTTCGCTTTTGAAACTTAAGTATGCATTAATCAATCTGTAATTACTGTTTAGAACTTGATATTTTGAAACTGCAGAGATAATACAAACGACAAATTTACAAATATTAACTCCTATGTATTCTTAACTCAACTGATATTCTTCAAATTATATTTTATGTGATCATTAAATTTATTTAGTACCATGTTCAAACAACGTAAACAGCAGACTCATTTTTATCTTGAATTGCTATAATATAGGGAGTGTATTATAGTTAAACAATTTTGTATAGAACATTACAATTACATTTGTTACGACTTCTAATGGATTCACCTGTCTCTTATAGTGAGTGCAACTGATCATTAATTACAGCTAAAAACACCGAATGCTTTCGAGATCGGAAGCTACCCACAACAACAACAGCAGCAGCAACAATAACCACAATAGCAACAACAATGCCATCAACAACAATAATGGCCAACAGCAATGTATTGGCCAAAAGCGGCCAAGAAAGTAAGCAGTGTTGTTGTTTTGCTGAGGGCCGTGCCAAACCCGATGAGGATGGCAGAGGAAGACAAAGACGAAGACGAAGCGCGACACTTTGGACTTTCCCTTTTTGTCGTCATCGTTGTTGTCTTGTCTTGTCTTGTCTTGGACTCTGCTGACATAATCAAAAGGCCGCTTAAGCTGTGAAGGAGGGAATGGATTGATGCAGGGAGAAGTCAGTTTGGCGCGGCGGGAAAGGGGCGACAATTGGCTGCATAAATCCCGCATCATGGCCGGTTAGTGGTATTTTCTCTGTTCGATTTTGTTAATGCCAACAACAACAACAGCAACAGCAACAACAATGCTAACAGAGGCAACAACAGTTGTTGCCCTGTTGTCTTCTTCAGGAGAGTCATTAACATGCGTGTTAACATAACACACTGTCGATTCGACTCGACGATCGTCGCATCTTAGCACGATTTTCAAGTGAGTGTGAATGTTGAGTGTCGGCACTTGGTATTTGAAATATTGTATGAGTACTCGTACTTCAATCATTCACATATTCGCATTCGTACTGAGAATGCTTCTGAAGCAGCCATAACGAATCGTCAACTGACGATATCTGTGATGATTTGATGTCAACATGCGTTGCAACATTGCATTATTTCGTCATTGAAATGCGTCACGGTTTTATTACGTTGAAAATAGGCTCATCAATATTGAACTAAGTGCATAAACATACCATAATTTTACACATTTAGTCACGCTAATCTACTGGAATCATCTGAATACTCTATGAATGCCAATACTCGAAATCAACAGATATATTCGCAACTTGTGTTAGTTAAACAAAAATATTCATTGAAACTTTAGTCAAATTTATTGATACATATTTAGAACAATCTTAAAAAACTTATTTTTTTAAATTCTTAAGTATTTATGCAACTTAAATATATGTGTTCTTGTATTTTGCAGTTTCAGATACTTTTGAGGATGAATTGTGTTGGAATTGGCTGTTGTTTCCTGTATTTTACAGATAGGAGCAGAAAATACGCGATCTGTTGAAAACGCCTTTGAAAAAAATAAAAAACAACTTCAAAAGTCGCAAAAATTGCATCAATTTCTGGCATTGCGGGTTTAATAAGTTTGTAATTTATAGCAGTAGATAGTTCAGCGATCGCGACTATAGCAATATGTCAAAAACAAGTCACAAACTAGTCCAATCCAACATTCTCGCCTGCAATATACCCTGTATAATATGAAATACTTATAGAGTGAAACATCTGGTTTTAATAAAATAGATTCTTGTAAGCTTGACAATGCCCGACATAATAACTTGTATATTTTGATTGTGAAATTTGGTTATTTACCATCCGTCGTTAATAAGTTTTGTGTTTACAGGGTATATAATCGAAAAGACCAATATAATTTGCAGACTTATTGAAAACAAGTTGCCAAAGTGCGAAAAACCAGTCAAATTCAAGTTTATCCTGCGTCCAATTGGGATTATATAAGCGCAAAAAGGAAAAAGTACAAAAACAAATTCAAAATTCCGATAAACAGAAACTAAAAACTAGAAAAAAAAAATTGGGCGGGAGTTTCGCGTGCCACAAATTAATGCAAGCTTAATTTAAAGCGTATTTACATGGACACTTATTTGATATTGTTTGTTGTTTATTTGTTGTCTAATTGTTGTTGTTGTTGTTATTGTTGAAACAGGAAGTCAGTGCATAATGTTGAAATGTCATTGGTCGATTCATGGCAAACAATTAACCAACTTTAAATGTAAATTAAGTGAAATCTTTAAGCCAAATTGCGCCAGTCTGTCAATGCGACAAATATGAGCTCTTCAATACTCTCACAACCGAAAAAGAAGAAAGAAAACATCATATACTATTTGAAATATTTAAAGTTTCAGAATGTTAAACAAACAAAGCAACTAAAAGAAAAGAAAAAAAAATAGGCGATGAAATTAGCAGTGAGCGTGGCCGCGTCAGGGTCAACAAGCTAAAAGGGCCAAAACAAATAAGCCAATCAACATGGGAAAAGACACGCAGCCATTTGTATGTAGATATAGTATACGAATACATACATATATGTATATGCAGATATCTTTGTATATAGCATATATGCATAAACAAATGATATGTTAATTGATAAACCATCGGGTTGGTTAATGCCTCAAAAAGCCAACTTCGCTGACCGACATTGATGGAATGTGGGCCGACAGCTGGGATCGGCCTCCCAGACAGCCTGCCCTGACTGATTGCAGCTGGTATTGGGATTGGGATTGGGACTGAGACTGCGACTGCGACAGAGACTGGGCGGTTATGCAACTGTAACTGTGTAGTCCAAAAAGCTGCTGCAAACTTGATTTTTACAGTTACACGGCGGCGCTTCTTTCGCTTTCAAATCGAAATTCGAAAATGTTTCTGAGGGAAAAACAACACCGAAATCATTAACAGTTAACAGTTTGGCCGCAAGAGCCGCCAATCAATGCGGCTCGAAAACCACAAAACCAGTTTAGGACAACAGCAACAATATCGACAACAACAACGACAACAACATCGACAACAGCAGCGTAAACGAAACGCATGCGTCTTTGGAATTGGGTCAGCAAGTACGAGCCAAAGAAATGAAGCGAAAAAGCCAAAGCCAAAGCCAAGACCCAATGCAGGCCCAAATGCGGGCCCAAAGCGACCAACAGGCAAGACTACAAAAATACAACAACAACAACAACCTATGGACAGGTGTGTAAGGCAGGTGAATGAAAGTCACTGACGACGCTGCCGACGTTGGCGTCGCTGTCGACGCTTAGCCATGCCCGGGATCGGATTAATATTGGTAATCGACACTGCTCAATTAAATCTAATAATATGTAATCTATAACCTATGCACCTTCAGCTCATTTTCTGCCTCTAACACTTCCTCTATATCTAGCTCTTTCATTATGTCGAACTCTCCCTTTTTCTGTACCAGAAAACTTCACCTACCCAAACTTCTGCCTCTTTTTCTCTTTCTCTAATTTCAGAATCTTTCTTATACACTAGCTCTACCCACGCTCTTCTTTTCTTTCTACCCTCTTCATCTAACCCCAACTCTACATTTAGCCCTTATCTTAATCCTACCACGATATCTCATGCTCTAACCTTATATTTTCGCTATATCTATCCTCTTCAACTTTCCCACGCTCTTCCTCTTTTTGTACTTTATCACTTCCTCTTTCCCAATTCCACCAGCCATACCTGTCCCTCCATTTTTTAGCAGAACACTTCTATTCGTTATGTATTTATGCATTTTCGTAATCATTTTGCATATTCAATGCGCAGAATAAATAGTTTTCTGCATATGACACTGAATCTGCTCTGGTTGCATTCCTTAAATACTTTTTCGGTCAATTCGCTGACCAATTCGCTTTCTGGCCCCGACTCGCAATTCCCATTTGCCGCAGAGAAAGTGTCCGACAAACCGAAAATGCAGACATGGTAACAAAGACAAAGATTTACGATATGGCTCCATCGTACATATGACAGATATTGTTGTTGTTAGCATTTAGCCAGAGATTTCATTTGTTTATTTATTATTATTTTTTCCTCTTCCTCTTCTTTAGCTCTTTTGTTTCATTTTTATTAAAGCTTTTTTCAGTCATTTTTGCCAGTGACATAAAATTGTGACCATTTTGAGCCCAGCTTAAATAGTTCCGTGAGATTACCAACTTTTTTATAAAGGTCCTTCCACTAAATTTTGTCAATATTCAAGGAATATGAAAAAAAAACCATAGAAAAGAACAAGAGAACGAGAAAAGAAGAAAACTGAAAGTAAAAGCAAAGCAACATTAAAAAGAAATTAAGAAAAAAAAGATCATATTTAAACCAAACAAATCTCCAATAACGCAAAACGAAAACGAAAACAGGTCTAAAGTCTTTGCAGTTCGAATTGGTTTCACTTTCGCGAGGCATCCATTCAACGGGTGGAGTCAGCGAATTCCAAGCAAAAAAGCGCGAAAAAATAAAGAAAAAGAAAAAGAAAGATATGTCTGCAAAGCAAATCAAATAAAAGATGCTTTCATTCCAATATATCTATAGATACAGATAATCTATACATGCACATCTAGATACACGCTTATTCGCAGCTTAAACAGTGTAAACTGATACTAGCAAACAAATCTGGTCTAAGCTCATTTCGATCTGTCATCAAATTCACACGCAACCGTTAAACTCTTCACAAATTTCACGCGTTCGCAATGAAAGTGAAAATACAACAACAATGGCTATAAGAGCGTTAAGACCAGGGTTTATAAACTTACAGTCGAAGCAGTACAAGTCGACTTATTTTGACTGACTTCTGCTTCGACAGTTTCTAAGTGTTTAAAATAAACTGTTGCTTTTGCTTCGACTTTTAAAAAATTCTGAAGTCGAAGTCAAAGTCGAAGCAAAAGCAAAAACAGTTTATACAGTTTTTGAAAAACTTATTATGACTTATAATAATTTTGATTTTGCTTTTGCTTCGACTGTTTAAATATCTCAAGTCGAAGTCGAAGTCTAAGTCGAAGCAAAAAACCAAACAGTCGACTGCTGTAAGTTGAAACAGTCGACTTATATAAGTTGAAACAGTCGACTTTTACTAGTTTAAACAATCGACTGTTTTCCTATTTTGGTTGTGCTTATAAAAAATCTGCTTTAACTTGTGGGTCCGATATCCCTATAAAGTAAAGGGTGATTTTTTAAGAGCTATAGGAAAGCATTTAAAAAAAAAAAACACAAATGCATGAAAACTTTATTTGAATCGATAGTACGGTCCATATAATTTAATGTTTAAAGATAATTTCATGCAAATGTTGACCGTGACTGCGCCTCAAATGGTCCATGCGCTTAGTCCAATTTAGGCATACTCTTTCCAACATTTCGCCCGGTATCTCACGAATAAATGCTTCAATGTTGTCTATCAATGCGTCAATTGAAGCGGGCTTATCTGTATAGACATGAGCTTTAACATAGTCATACAAAAAGTAGTCTAAAGGCGTTAAATCGCACGATCAAGGCAGCCAATTGACCTGCATAGGCGCGTAGCACTATCTATTTTTATTGACAACAATTTGTTTCGCACTTCGCCTGCAATGCTGAATACAGTCGACTGAACATAAATTCAGTTGCTGAGCCTTAAGTCGCATATGTGACATAAAAAACTTATAGAAGTCGACTTTTCTGATTGCTTAGATCTAAACAAAATTTGAATACAGTCGACTGTTTCAACTTATATAAGTCGACTGTTTCAACTTACAGCAGTCGACTGTTTGGTTTTTTGCTTCGACTTAGACTTCGACTTCGACTTGAGATATTTAAACAGTCGAAGCAAAAGCAAAATCAAAATTATTATAAGTCATAATAAGTTTTTCAAAAACTGTTTAAACTGTTTTTGCTTTTGCTTCGACTTCGACTTCGACTTCACATATTTTCAAAGTCAAAGCAAAAGCAAAAGCAAATGAAATATAACTTATTGTAAGTTTTTAAACCCTGGTTAAGACTGATCGCAGTTCAGGCAATTTTATGACCAATATCAATTCAAAATACCCGATCATGATACTCAACTTAAGTCAAATGCAAGCAAATCAGTTTGATTTAAGTTTTTGTTGTAAATTTCGTGATGCGCATACATAGGTAGATATAGATATAGATAAAGATTCATCCAAGATATATTATAAGCATGTCCCATACATTTTTGGCCAAAACAACAACGCCAACAACAATCTATGAGAGGCAGCGCTGCTTGTCAAATGAAATGAAGAAGAAAGTCAACTGAGTTTCTTATATAGATGTGACTTCGTTGTTGCTGTTGTTGTTGTTGGTTTTACTACTATTGTGAACGATGTATTATTAGTTAACGTTTTTTTTTTTTTTTGGCTAGTATTGTCACTGGCGTCGCTGCCACTGCGACGTGCGCTTTCTATTTGCGTTTTTTTTTAATATTTTTTTGGTTTTTTGTTTTTATTGTTTACCTATGATAGAGTTAGATGAACGTATCAGTGTCTCAGGTGTATGTGTGTGTGTGTGTGTATGTGTGTGGCGCTGAATGAATTTTTATGTGGTTTAACCAAAAATGCTTAAACGGAAAAAATGCATAAATAATTCAGTATTCAAGATCGCCGTCAACTGCATACAAAGTTGAATTTGCTGTACGTAATTTGAAATTGACATTGTTTTCTAATAATTCATTTAGTTTAAAATCAAATATATATTTAAGTAAACACACATTATTTTTGTATCTATTTAAACTTGCACTCAGCGGCCCTAATGTGTGTCAAAAGTGTCAATTAAAATGTATGTTTTTATGGGCACTTGACTTTTTGTACCTTACATTGCCGACACTTGATCCGATCCAAAATTCGAGATCCCAGACCTCAGACCTCAGCTAGACAAATGGGCACACATACACATGACTTCTCGAAAATATTGCTAATTTATGGCAAGACCTTGAAATGGTTAACATTAATTAATATATTACATTTACATAGCATTTTATAGCCTGCATAAATGCATGCATGGACTGAATCCAAGTCCATGTGCGAAATATTGCTAAAGCAATTAAAGCCAACCTCAAGTTCTCATCCAGGGCCGTCGACAGGCGTGTAAAAATTGCATGCAATAAAACAATAAACCGAAAATAGCATCAATTATGCACTCACTGTATAGTGTTAAATTTGTTTAATGCCTGCACATATTCAAGGCAAATCCACACACAATTGAGTCGAAAGCAAAGCAAAGGAATCCCACTTGTTACGAGAAAAGCAAATTTTACTATCTACCAATATATAAATTTTCTCATTAATTTAAACATATTTCTCACAGCGTAGTTGCAAAATAATAAAGAATAGATTTTCTATTTACTATGAAATTACTGAGCCCAATTTCTTGGTATTATCAGTCTAGTTATAAAGAAGTGTTGACCAACAATATCACATGTGATAGAAAAAAGTCAGAACTAGGCATTAAAATCATTAGAATCGATTAATTATTAATAAATATGATATTTTTAACTAAATTAAAAATCAATGTATCATAGATATGTAAGTAAATTGTATTATAATATTTGTTGTATACTTTTGAGAAAACAAATGTAGAAAGAATGAGCAAATTAATGTATACAGTGCGTATACGCGATATATCGCAGTTTTACAGCAATATATATGCATATGTGCATTGCAGTTTGAGAGCCACTGTGCATTGCTTGAAGTCCACAATCAGCTGATAATCTGTTGCAATAACAAAGCAATAAACGATTATAGGTAAATACCTGTACATATAAGGGCAAACTAAATTGCATAACAGCAACTTTAGTTGGCAAAGAAGATGTCAAAATGATGAAATATTATGGAGAAAAAGGAAAAATATTTCACCTTGCCAATACATGTGTATGATAAAAATTGCAAGGGAAAAAAGCTAGCGACAAGAAATGGAAAAATAAAAATATAGTAAATAAACGGCTTCCGCCAACAACAATAACAACAATAATAACAACAACAGCAGCTGCGCCCACTGCTACAGCCACAACAACAACATAAACCACATACTCCAATGTCTGGTTTGTTGCTGTTGCTGGTTGTTGTTGTTGTTTTTTTTTGTCTTGAGCGTTTTGCTTTTTCACGCTACTTGCACAAAAGCAATGGCCAACAACCAATTTCACTTTCATTTTCTTTTGACTTTGCAGCGAAATGAAAAGCGAACAAGGCAAGCAACAACAACAGCAACAGCAACAACAAAAGCAAAAGCCAAAGTCACGCAGACGCATTAGCGGCAAACACTCTGCGCATGCGCAATGCACTTTGGTTAAATGCCTGCTCAACAAGTTGACCACGAATTGTGACTGCCACTGACTGCGCCTCTGCCAGCGTCTCAGTCTCTGTCACTGCCTCTGCCTCTGTCTCTGCCTGCGTCACTGTCACTGTCACTGACTGCGCCTCTGTCTCTGCCAGCATCTCTGTCTCTGCCTGCATCTCTGTCAACGCCTTTGTTGCGTGTTGTTGTTGTTGTCGATGTCATTGTCTCTTTACTCACCATTAAGCTGAGGTAATCCTGGCAAGCGCCAAAGCTCAATCCATGAAAACTACGCGCCCATTGTTGATTTTGTGTTGTAGTAAGTCCTTGCAATGTCGACGTCGACGGCGACGGCGACTGCGACGCTTGGGATGCTGCCGCCAGGTTGCTGCTCTGGCGTTTCAGGCTGTTATCCAAAAACAAACGCCAGATGAATTTGTGCGCTTGTTGGCGACGCGAACCGCACGCGACGCGACCGGAAGTACTCAAGCAGGCCATTTTGTATTGTTTTGATTTGTTTTGATGGGGTTCGAGTAACTTTTTTCTCTTGACTGTTTACTGTTTACCGTTATTAACGAGTGCCTAGCGTTAAATGAACTTCAAACCTTTTTTGTAAAAATACGTTGATGCATGCACAAGTTTTATGTTAAATTATTAACAGCATTATTAAAGGTTCAGTATTCGAGAACGCCGCACAGAATGCAAATATGACAAATAGATGACAGACACTGGACACACGACACACACACACTCGCGCTGGGGATACAAATTTGAAATTTGGTGAGACTTGGAACTCGAAACGATAACGACGTTAACGGGACTAAGTTTAGGAGACAGAGACAAAGCGCGTTGCTTGCGTCCGGCTACAGCAGCTTGAGCGAAGTGTTTCGCGTTTTACCTCTGTCTCGGCACGTAGCTCTCGCTACGCCTGCGCAGCCGTCGCTGAGTTAAGTGTGGTGAGTTTAGCGCCGAGTGTTGGAATGCGAATGACAGCCGAAGACAAAGGCCGAGCGCATTGAATTTGAACTTGACGTTGTTGGTGTGCTGCAGAAACTTGATGGCATCAACAATTGCATATCCGTTTCACAGTTTGGCACGCACTGGACTTTGCCTTGTCTTCATTTCACTTTTCCTTTTTATTACAATTACCATACGTTTGTGGTGCGTTAAGACGCCTGTTGCACGACCAGCGTCCACATGTTTCACGTCTATCAGAACGCCACTAATTATGTTTCATATGCCGCTTACTATTATTCGATTCAATTTTGGCTCGCTTTTCAATTAATTTTTACTCAAACCTTTGGCCACATAAATTTTTGTTTTGACGTAATAATGCAAAATCAGCTGTGCAGGCCGCCGACTGGAAAAAGCCAGAGCTGACAACTTGTGTTCAGAGATTCAAGCAGCTGTTGTGCACATTTTGCACATCAAATCATCGATATCACTTGATAAGATTCGAAAGTATATTTATATTTTATTCGGTTATATTCTGAATATAATTTTAAATAAAATAATAAATATTACAATAAATATGCAAATCAGTTTAACCATTATCGGTTGATATCAATATTCGTGCATCATATCGATATATACAGCGATATATTTAACATACGATATATTTGCCTCGTTACAAAACACATCACTTGTGCATTTACATAAATTGTGCTTTAAAAATGTCTCGTAATTTGTTTTTATCAATTAAAAATCTAATTAGAAATTTGGAAAACTTGTTTTTACCCTACGGTGGACATCCTCCTGCCCTGGCGTGTATTGTGCAACAACATAACAGTGGCATCAACAGCAGCAACACAGCACAGGGCCTTAACCTCAAGGATCTAATTGGAGATGGCATGCTCTGGGCTGTTCCCAAACATCGTCGGAGTGTGGAGAAACGTTTAAATCGCAAATTTGGTGTTCCAGAATATAATTGGAAGCCGCTCAAGGAGAAGAGAAATCTACGATCTTGTCCGAAATGCGGACACGATCACGAACTGGGCGTATTATGTCGTAAGTTTTGCTTATCAACAGTTTAAAGTCATCTTTACATCAAATCTCATTCAACAGCTTTCTGCTACGACAAAGTGCGCAAGGAGACGCAGTTGATGCAGGACAAAATCCAGGAGCAACTCGGCTTGGAGGCCATCGAGCAAGAGGTTGTTGTATTGTATGAGGGCGAGAAGGGAGAGGAATCCGCGGAGATTCTCCAAGGCAAACGGATTGTGGAAATGAAAAAGCCTCGTCCCATGTGGTTCACCAAAAATCTGCTGCAAAAATCCACACAGCAATCCTCAGAAACCAAAGAGGTTAAACCATCGGATTTGGGTTAATTTCCGATTATTATATCATCAATAAAGCAGTTTGTTAACAACAGGCAACATGTTTATTTCGCTTAAACTGTAACGGAGCAGCTCTCTTCAGAAATCCATTGTTGAAATCCTGCGCACTCATTGGTTTTTTGCCCTCCAGACGCAACTGACTGACTTCCAGTAAAGTGCCTCCGGCACAGCCAATCATCAGAGATTTGCGGCCACGGTGAAAGCTGAATTGACCCGGAGGCAGACAGGCGGCTTGTTGTTGTTGTTGTTGTTGTTGTGGCTGTTGCACCTCTATGAGCTGCACTTGTTTATCCCCAAAACTTGTGGTCAGGCATTTGAATCCATATAGAGCACGATATCGCGCGTGTAGCTCCAATGCAGTTTGTTCCGACCACACAATCTCCGTAATACGGGATGTTATCTTTGGGGCTGCAAGATTAAAAGAAAGCTGGTTTATTATATAAGTGAATTTATAAGTTATAGTACATACCAAAGCTGGCCAACTTTTCATCCTGTGGCGTCGCCTTGGCCAGTTGATCCTTTAGATTATTAACCGTATCCAGCAGCAACTCCGCTCCCAACTGGGAGAGGGCAGAATGGAGCTCCGGCATCAGGATATCGCTTCTAATGGGCAATTCACGCTGTGCCAGGATCTAAAAGATATTCCTGTAGGGTTATGTTGGTATCGATGCCAATTGAGGCTCCACTTACATCGCCAACGTCAAAATGATGTGGCTGGATCTTCATAATGGACACTCCCGTCCTAGTGTCGCCTCTCATGATTGCGTAGATTATCGGAGCTGCTCCACGCCAACGTGGAAGTAAACTGGCATGGACATTGATGATTCCGCTGGGAAAAGCGTTTATGATGGGCAGCGGTATCAAATGACCGAAGGACACAACCACGCCCACCTCGCAGGCGGCACACTGTTCCGCCGTAATGGGCCATCGATAGAGAGGAAGCTTTTGCAGCTCGGCGTAGCTTCGGACACAATTCGCGGGACTCTTGAATGAAGTGACGACGCCAACTTCCACTTTGTTTTGATGCAGCTTTTGTAAACTGGGCAATGAGAAATTGTCAGTTCCGAAAAACAGCACTTTGGGTGTCTGGCAGCTGGTAATACATCGCCTTTTTATTTCAGTTATGTTTTGAATCACTTTTCTCTTATATTTAAAATAATGATTAAGTAAACTTCTACCGAACAACATTTCTACAGCTGTTCGTTCGAATGAACTTATTTAGCACAGAAATCCCACCACTACTGACGATAGCGATATATAATTATTAGTAGTCTATCGATAGGTACTTGATGCAATTGTGTTTCGATTTGAGGACACTGAACCGTAAAAGTAAACAAAAACATCTGTGCCGATTTTGGGGCAGCAACAAGTTGGCAGCACAGTGATAATATCGATACGACATATCGATAGAAAGCATTCGTCACTGCAATTGTCGTCCACGAAAAATGAAAACATTCACAGAAAAGAAATTTTAGAAAATACAAACTTACAAATAACATTAAAATTGGTGCATTGAAGGCTCAAAATGGAACCGAAACCTGCCAAAGGCACATCACCATCCATGTCTAGTTCCAGTTCGACTTCCACTGACAAAATGAACTACGCACTGCAAGTGGCGTTGCAGACAATGAAAGAACGGTGCATACAGTTGCAGCGTCGTGTGTCCAGCATGGAGGAGGAGAATCAACGGCTGCGTGAAGGCAACGTTGTCACCAACAGCAACACCAACACTGATGGCATTGGCGACGTGGTGTCGCTTCGGTCCCAGGTGGATGAACTGCAGCGGCAGAAGGAGCAGCTGGAGGATCAAATTAGCATGGTATCCAATGAGAATCGCAGATTGTGGTCACGCCTGTCGAAGATTTCGAAAGACCAGACCCAATTGCCAAAAGAGGACGAAGCTGCAATTTCGTCGAATATTCGAGGCACCGTTAACGCCTCAATTGGTGCCAATCCGAATTTAATTCGCTCCAAAACGTTTACCCAGCACTCGCCAAATCCTCACTTGCGCCAGAAGATGATTTCAGACGGTAGCCTTGAAGACATCGCGCTGGACGAATTCGATGCAAGCGAGGAGCTTGGCTTTCCGTACGGACTGCAGGTGGAAGACACAAGTGCCGTCAATGATCTAGACACCAATCAGGATGCAAAGCATTGCATGGAGGGATTACAGGACTTGCGTCGTGAGGCAATGAAACAGCAGCAAGCACTTAACACTGCACTCATTCAGCTGGAGACTCGTTTTGGTAAGTATTTGAAATGGTATTTACTCAGTTTTCGATTACATGCTGATAACCCTCTGATTGCGCTACAGCGCTCCAACCCTGTCCGGATTGTGTGAAGAAGGCTGCCAACAAACCGGAAATGGCTGATAAGAGCTTGGAGACGGAGGACAGACTGAGCAGTGAGCTTAAACGATATCACAACGAGCATACGGCAAATCAAACGCACGACACTTTTAATGGACACACAACAATACCGATTGTGCCACCGCCTCGACTTAATATAATACAAGAAAAACTCAAGGCTGATGCCATAGACAAGACTTGTCCCATGTGCGGCAAATTGTACTCTAGCCAAGTGTCGTTTAAGGCATTCCAGGAACATGTGGAAATGCACTTCATTGACGAGTCACTAGACGCGGATGGCAGCATGGATCGCCAGTTTGAGTTCATTTCCCATGCAGTCGGAGACTTCTGACCCAACACACTGATCTACTTTGCCACGGAACTCTAGGCAAATGTATCCATTATTAAACAGCGAGATGTTAGAGTATATGAACAGTTCGCCCTAAACTGTGATTAGTTTTATTGGCGTTGATATAGAATTAGAAAGCAAATATCACAAAATTGATTTAAATACATGTATTTAATTGTTCTTCATTTGGAATAACATATGAATACTATATAATAAGAAGAAAGAATGCAAATACAGTAATAAACACAGCCTATAAAAAAAAACCATTTTGATGGCTCAAAACAACTTTCTACTTAAATGACGTAGGTATTGCTGAATTTTGATAGGCATAATTTCCATAAGAATTGGTATTTGCCGGTGATTAATTTAATGACAATCAAGATAGGAAATCTGAAGACTGAATACATTTTCATAATTCCGGTCATGATGCCCTTTAATATGGGATTTAAATCTGACTCGGTTATTAAATATATGTATTAATAAAGCTTGACAAAATTGCCTCCTTTTCTGCCACACAGAATTAAACGAAATGACAAAATTATATCATATTACCACTAAATATCATCGTTTTTATATGATATCATAAATCTTATATTGAAACTATCTCGAGTGTATGCATTTGTATGCTCCAAACTCATGTATTCATTGTTTATCATTTTAATGTAAATAATAGAATGTTTCGACGAAATGTTGAACATTTTATTGTCCTTAAAAAAATTGTAGTTTTTGGAAAATTTTACATTCGAGACTGAATGGAAAATTGATGTCTTTTAAATCAACCTAATCTGAATATTCTATAGGCACGAAAGTTAAAAGAGAAAGCCGATATTATTTAAAACTAGCTCATACATAAATATCATAAATTTAAACAATTCTAGAAGACGCCCAACTGTTTATGTTGATAAGAATGTGATAGGCACAGAAGCATTCATTTCAGAATAATTTAAATATTGAATTTATTAACAATAAAAACGGCCCTAAAGAAAAAGTTTTTTCAAAAAACTTTAATTTTTTTCAACACACCTGTGTTTTAAATAATATATACATTTTCTTATAGGGCACGTCGATAAATTATCATATTAAAAGAAATTAGCTGCAACATTAACATGAATACTTAAAAAAGAACTGATTAGAACGCTGTGATTGTAAGTGATAAAGTCTAAGTTTCCTAATTTGAAGCAACATCTACGTTACATTATTATATACTCTACCCATTAATAAGATTTAAGCTAACGATTTTGGCTCAAAGTTTATACAATAGTTACTTGACTTACATTACGCGATTCGTGGACTCTTAACTAAATTGTCTCCCAATTTTAGGGAATTAAAATTTGATCTGCTATCAATAAATTTGATTTTCATGTAGAACGAAAAAACCAAGAGAAAATATAAAAACAATCTTATCATTCTATTTAACTGTCACAGAGAAACATGAATTTGAAAATCTATGATTCACAAAATTAGCATACTAACTCAAAAAGGGGCCGGACTCGCTTAGTTCTCTCAAAGTTTTGTTGTCGACTCTACATGTTACATAAATTATAATTCTGTTTGTATTTTAAATTGGGCCACACGTTTTCTATCTTGACCGTATTATACTTCTATACATATTCAAATTTTGAAAGAAAATTTCGTGATCCTTTTGTATGTATTTGCACTTTTACCTGATCCATTTCATACTATTTCATTATACAATATATATAAATAATATCTCAAGTGAATACATAGAACCAATTGTGCGCATTTACTGAGTACATAAGTTGAGTAATCCAGAGCAAATGCATGCAACTCGATCTTCCATTTAATACATAAAATTGTAAGCTAGCAAGTAAAGCTTAATTTCAAATAAAGCACATTCTGATTCTAACAAGCACACCTAAAAGACGTGTTTCTAAACAAAGTTATTTTTTAATTCTAAAAAGTTTAGATAATAAAAATACCATTTTATCTCTAACAGTCTTAAATGGAAGTTGATATACACAATTGCGCTAATGTACTGGCTTTCTTCAAAAATTTATGATCTTTTATTCTTATTTCGTTTGTTTATTGTATTGTGTTTACCAGCCGAACATTATTGATCAAAACTTTCTAATTAGTTTTTAATGTAGTTCCTATATATGATAAATAAACCAACTTTTTTTTAAGTCTGTTGTGCATACACGTAAGTACTTTTGATGAAACATGCTAGATTTAAATTATAATAAGGTTAAGCGTGTAAATTTAAAATTAAATCAATTCAGGTTATCTGATTGTTACATCTGATCTGACCTCTTACAGATTTTTGTGTAAGTTGTTTCCAGCATACTACGGTATCCAATCATAGGTAGAACGAACTTTGGGAATGGGTTACTCAACTGTCAGTGTGGAATCTAGTAATACTGCGACTGCGCTGCGTGCAGCGATCTCATGGTATAAAAGTTTTGGTGTCTTTTTGGAGACACTTCAGTTGTGCTCGAGCGGTTGCCGAAGCAGCAAAAGAAATATTCGAATTCGAAACGGTTGTGCATAAAAGTTTTAAATTATAATAAAAATAAAAAAATTAAATATTTAAAATGCCCACAAATCTATTCCAAAAACTCTTTCTATTACTGCCACTAGCGTACAATCCGATCAAAAATGGTAATAAACTGACAGAACTTCTTGTAAAACCGTTGAAGAAATAATTAAATACCATGAGAGAAATCGTTTAGTAAATATGCATATTTAAGTGTTCGCATCTCATTCAAGACAGATGTCATATTATTAATCATAGCGGAAAAAGAATCGCATATCTCGATATTTATTTCATGACGAAAAGTGAAATTAATTTTATTAATCGGTATTGTAATTTTGTTTTCGTTTTTAATGTAGGTATTGATACTAGCACGGGTAGCGTAAATTCAGACTGGAACTTTGATCAAAATGGTCTCGATTGGGAAGGAACTTGCGCGACCGGTCGCCGACAGACTCCAATTAGGCTCTCCCTTGATTCTGTAAGTAATTATATATGTATATATAATCCATACTATTTACAGACGCTATTTAATAGTCCTGTTAAATTTTAACAAAGTGATATATTGTTAATTTGAGATTACTTTCTTTATGTTTTATGTATGTTTAACTTTGTTACCTGATACCTATTAGGTAATAATATTGAAAAATTGTGTCTAATATATCATATAAAATTCAGTAAATCTCCATTTTCTTAATTTTTTTTGTTCAATAATTTTAATTTTATTTTGAAATTTGCTATATACAATTTAAATTTTAGATATTTTTTATAGATATAAATCTTAACATACAAAGAATAATTAAAAAATGTTATTATTCACAAATATCACATAGATCATTTGAATAATTGAGTGTAAATCAAATTGGATTACCACATGTCACATAACCATTAAGAGGTGGTTCTCCGTCATATAACTTAACTATGACAGCATACCGTAATATCCGTTGTTTTCATTGCAAACGATGTAAGCTAATTTGATAAATGGTGCTGGTTACATTTTAAGAAACTACTTCCGAATGAGCCAATTTGCAGCAATTTTACGCTAGTTTTCACTATTAGTCTGCGTTGTCTCGAGTAAAGAGAAAATGAGAAAACTGAGAAACTGTTTCAAATACTTTGCTCTTAACTTAATGTTATACTTTCTTCAGTCGCTTATCATGCCGTTGCCACGTATTTTCTTTGGAAACTATGACGTTAGGCTAAATCGACCGCTGACATTGACAAATAAGGGATATACAGGCAAGTGCAAAATTTTTATTATATTTGAAATTTTATCTTATTTAAATTTCTTTTTATAAATTGCAGTTGATATGGGCATACCGGAAACGCGTAACGGTCAGAAGCCGTTTATCACTGGGGGACTTCTCAAGGGACAGTATGTTGCCGAAGGGGTTCATTTCCATTGGGGATCCCCTAATTCACGGGGCGCTGAGCATTTGATAAACAACAGACGTTACGATATAGAAATGCATATCGTGCATAGGAATACTCGGTACAATGATGTCAGTGAAGCTTTGAATCATCCCGATGGCATTGCAGTGCTGGGCGTTATGTTCAAGATTGTTAATGTGAGTTTTCAGCTATTTTATCTGTGAAATCAATTATGCAGCAGACGTATTTCCCTAGATTCCGGATCGCATTTATCCAGGCCTAAAAAAGATCTACTCTGAACTACCCAATTTGATTGAATACAAGTCCGAAGCGGAGCTTCCCGGTTCGATTACTCTTGGTCAGTTACTAGGAGACTTAAATACTCGTGACTTTTATACCTATAAGGGATCCTTGACTACTCCCGATTGCAACGAGGCTGTCACTTGGACGGTATTTTCTCAGCCCATTCCCATCGCATACTCGGATGCGGCCAAGTTCTGGAATATTCTAGACTCTAATGGGAATCCGATTGAAAACAATTATCGCCTTCTTCAACCGCGCAACAATCGTCCTGTTTTTTATCGCACTACCAAGGATTTTGGTGGCTATTATGGATAATAACAGATAAAAACAATAGATCAATTTAAAATGAATTTTTTTACATAAAAATGTTGATCTACCCAACATAAAAGTAAAGAAAATCGTGCCGAAGTCTTGCCATGATTTCAAAAGAATAAGAACCGAATCCCAAGATTAAATTTCGCCGACCATGTAAAATAGAATTAAGATAGTTTAGTTTATTTATGATTACGATTTATGTATTTATTTATAATATTATGTATTTTTGTATTATCTAAAGATTTTGCTAGTGCTATTTTACAGCACTGTCATAATAATAAATGTAAGCTTGCAGTCAGTTATGAAACACTAAGATAACTCACATATTTTTGCTGTAAAATTCATATCTAAATTCATTTTGCCATTACTAAGTAATTCCCCCCCATTGCATATTTTTGAAATATTTTCTGGAATATGACATATATTTGCTTTAAAATTCCAGTCGTAGTTCATTAGTACATTTGCCCCATTGTTAAGTACTTCCCCTGCGTTGCACATTTAAAATAATTTCTGGAATATGACATATATTTGCTTTAAAATTTCTGTCGTAATTTGCTCCATTACTTAGTAGTTTTCCTGCTTTGTAAATTTTTTAAATTCTTTGTGGAATAGCTTTTCTGTTTAGGGACAAATATCCAAAACCAGGTTGCATCTTTCAAATACCGGCTGTACTATATTTTTCTGGCGGAATAGCAACCGCGATATTCTTGATGACACATTTAAATGAGAATATTAGAAACTCCCGCGTTATGGAGCAATGTTGTGTGCGGAATTGTGGCGCTAAGTCGTTGACGCCACACAAATCGATATAGGGGCGCCAGTCTGCTAAAAATAACACTGTGAGCTCAGTGAGAAACCCACATGTTGTACGCAGTATTTGTTTCAAATATTAATACATGCAAGATAATAAAAAAAAATACTTTAGATTTTTTAAATAATAAGAAGAAAATAATTGTCATGACGGACGTGTCATTCCCCTTCTCATGGATATCCCGCACTGAAAACGAGAGCTAAAACAATAACTTCAAATTGCAAAAAAAAAAAAACATTTAAACTTATATAAAAACAAGTGGGAAAGGCTATAGTCGAGATCCCGACCATAGGATACCCGTTACTTATTTCAATACATTAGCGATTCAATCATAATGTCATATTTGCGTTGCCAGAATTACTTGAGAATTTGAAGCATTCTAATAAGGTTTAACAATACAAAAACTATTGCATACTCTAGGGGGAACCTGTTGATTTAACAACTTAGACACGCAATAACTGCTGTTCTACTTGTCCGATCTTGTTGCGATTCAGTGGGATAATAGATAATAATAACAGATATCGGTTATTACCAAAAAATACGTATTATATGAACAATTGTGGGTGAGGTGGTTTTTCGCGATTTGCGGGGGCGGAGGTGGGCGTGGCTTAAATTTGAAACAAACTTGATCTGCGTGAGGTATATGGAAATCTGTGTGACAAATTTGGTTATTCTATCTCTTATAGTGTCTGAGATCCTTGTGTTTATACAGACGGATGACCAGTTTTTCGCGAATTACGGGCGTGGAAGGAGGCGGGTCCAAAATTTGAAACAAACTTGACCTGCTCCAACGCATTTCTGATCTACGTGTGAAAGTTTGGTTACTCTATCTCTTATGGTCTCTGAGATCTAGGCGCTCACACAGACGGACAGACGGACAGACACACATGGCTATATCGACTCGGCTGTTGATGCTGATCAAGAATATATATACTTTATGTGGTCGGAGATGCCTCCTTCTGCCTGTTACGCACATTCCAACGAACACAATATACCCTTATACTTATTTTTTATAAGTAACGGGTATAATAATAATGAAGATATTTTGGTTCTATTTTATGATCCATTTTGTCAATTGCTTACATTGGGTAAGTTATACCTTTTTGGTACCTATTAAATTTAAAAGCTGGAATAGAAAAAAGAAATAATCAGAATGATACTGATTAACCCAATGTAAAAACTATTCCTGATAATAAATACATGTAAATACATGGGAAAGAGATTAGCATAATAGCTAACTTATCAAAACAAAAAAAGAAATTTGGTATTTGGATGCTGGAAATTAATTATAGTCAAGTTTAACTGTATATAACCTCATTATCAGTTCAAAATATTTATCGTGCTCTTTAAAAGTTTAAATAACACCAAAGTAAAGGTTAAACAATAACTGACAAGAGACATCCTTTAAAGATACAAAGCTTTCATTTATAAGAGAACCTCTCTGTGCAAAATTCTGCTACTGTTCTAAAATTAAATTCTCTGCAGCTGCGATCATCTTAGTTAGAAACTTCTGTGTGTATTTATGCAGATGTGTGCGTTTATGTACATCGGATGCACCAGAGTCCACTATTGAGCTGGTTTCAGGACCGGTAGTCAACTTATTCAACCTGTGAAACGCGTTGCAATTACTATGCTAAATTTACGACTAGGCGACTCCAAGTTAACTAAAGTGATTTTGTCCACATACATCTACTATGTATACACAGAAGCTGGAGAGGAGAAGACGATGCTCCTATAAAAGGTTCTGCAAGAACGCACAATTCTTGCAGTCTTTTTGCAAGCGTTATTCAGTGCATATCGTGACTTAAAGGAATTAGGACTGGAAGTTGGCAATCAAAAATGTGTATTTTTAACCGACGTGGATTCGGACTAACAATCCAGTTCTTCCTGTTATCAGTCATTAGTCTTGCCTGTTGTCAGGATGCTATTCGTAAGTTTTTAGATTTTATGCTTTCAATTTCTTTATATTGTAAATTGATTTAAATATGTATTTCTTTATTTATTTTTGTATCTATCTTGCATTTAAAGCGCTAGTCACGTATAATTACAATTAATGCTGAAAATATAAAAATAATAATTATTAATCTTACTTAACTCTATATTTTCAGTAACGAGATTTTATTTCATAATTTTTTTTATATTGTATAGCATTTTCTAATGAGTATCTCAAGGATATAAGGGCTGATGAGGCAGAGGAACAGGCAGCTGGAGAGTATAACTATGACCAGCAAGGTGCTGACTGGGAAGGAACATGCCGTAATGGTCGGAGACAATCGCCCATTGATTTAATAACCGATGAAGTAAGTACAGCAAATCTGCAATATTATATAACAATGTTATACATCCTTTTCGAAGGCCACTCAAAGCTCCATATCCCGCATACGATTCTTTAACTTCGATCAACCACTGCAAACTCCGTTATATATAGTAAATAACGGTCACACAGGTGAGTGGTAAAGTTCTTACCTATTGTTTCAGTGCCTAACTAATATATTCACCACAGCAAACATAGTACTACCAACCGTCAGAAACGGGATGCGTCCGTACATCAATGGTTCATTGTTTCCAGGTACCTTCGAAGCACAAAGCCTGCACTTTCATTGGGGTTCCCCAAATACAGCGGGTTCCGAGCATGCTATCGATTTTAGGCGTTACGATGTAGAGATTCACATTGTTCACAAAAATAGGGAGTATTCAGATATGACCGTGGGTGAAGCCAGTGAGTACCCAGATGGACTTGCTGTCCTGGGAGTTATGCTTGAGGCTGTGGGAAGACCATCGACACAGCCCGGGCTTGAAAGGGTATTCAATGCACTGCCAAGAATCATCCGATATCAATCGAACGCGACAATTACTGGTAGGATAACTATGAACCAGTTGATGGGCGGTGTTATGACTGGAGAGTTTTTCATGTATAACGGTGTGTATTTAAAACTGTTTGTTAAATATTGGTGTGAATTAATATATATACTTATATATTTAATACAGGCTCATTGACCACACCTAATTGCGCTGAGGCAGTCACCTGGGCTGTGTTTAAAAGACCTGTTGAATTCCCACGAAATCAGATCATTAAATTGTTTAATTTGCGCGACTCACGACGACGTCAATTGATTAACAATTTCCGCGAGCTTCAGGACACAAACGACAGGCCAGTCTATTTTAGAAGAGTCTAATCAGTCGAGATAGCTCGAAAACAAGTTTCCCTGTACCCAGCTATAATATACAACAGACACACATAATCGTACAACACTTATAATTATATTACACATCATATGAACTGAAGTTTTAAAATCTTTGTGCACTGATTCAATCAATAAAATCTTACCCGTATTTAGCATAATATATATGTGAAATAAATCTTGTAAGGTCGAGTGAGTTTTAGCTACTAGCAACTAGTATTACGATTATACAATATATTCGTATATTTACCTGAATTTAATTAGCTAATGATATTGGTAAAAAGCACTTTCAGACAACGTCAAAACCCAAAGTACGTACACGTATTTATACATTATATCGAGTGAACTACATGAGCCAGCTGTCCGTAAATAACTTTGTGAAATATGTCGAGATACTGGTAAAATAAAAGGAAAACACATGGGTTAAAAATGAGAGAATTCTGCTGTAAACAGCTTAAAATTGAGATAATTTGCCTAATCATATTAAGGCATCTAAATTAGTTGCAATGGCTTTTAAATTATAACTGTAAAATTACCAATTTATCATGCATGTGAAAGTTCTTATAGTTAGTAATTATTGACTGATAAAAATCACTTCAGTTAAGAATCTCTTTTGTAGCTAATAAAAACAAGATGCTATTGTACTGTACTATACTTCTTAGTAAGTGTTTAAACTCTTATTCATAGCGACAATTTTTATATCCCGTGATGATTGAACATTGGTAAAAGTTATAATAAATCGAGGAAAAAATTAATTTGAAGTGCATAAGCAATAGCCTTCACATTTGGCGCAAATAACACTAGGCAACAAATTTAAACTTTTGGCTACTTCACGAACCAAACCCACTTTTTGGCATAGATATGACGAAAAAATATTTATTTTCTTCGGTGAGATTTTTTTTTTAGAAATTTTTAAAATTTTACTTTTTTTAGTAGTTTAAGTGAAATCAATTCTTGAATAAATAAATGTTATGATTTTTTTAAGCTATTTTTTACCTTTTTATTGGGGCCCCATGTCTATAAAAATAAGTGGATTTGGTTCGTGTAATTTTTTGGCTGTTGCCTAGTGAAATATATAGGAAAGTCCGAACAAATATATTTGTTTAAATATAATAGTATAGCTAAGTAAAAAATACAGTTCCCCTTGCATTGCCATTGCATAAATTATTTTTCGACTAAACCCATTTTTTAATTTAGACATTTTCAGTGTCATAAGGAGTGAGTATAACTATGACCAACAAGGTGCTGACTGGTGGGGAACATGTCGCTATGGCAAAAATCAATCGCCCATAGATTTAACACAGAAACATGTGAGTACAAAAAAAAACTTAAATTTTATAATTCTAAATCTTTTTCATTTTTACAGGCCACCATGAAATGTCTACCCCGCATTGAGTTCGTAAAATATGATTTACCGCTGAGGACCCCATTACTGTTGGTCAACAACGGTCACACAGGTGCGTGACGAAATTTTAAATAAATAAGGTCTCGCTGCATTAACAAAAAATTCACCACAGCGCACATGGAATTGTCACCTGTCGGCCATATTAAAGGTGGACTGTTGCGAGGTAAATTCATACCGCAAAGTGTGCACTTCCATTGGGGTTCTCTTATTAGCAAGGGATCCGAGCATGCCATCAATGGTGAACGCTATGATGCCGAAATTCACATTATTCACAAAAACTCCCGATATTCTGACAAGAGTGTGGGTGAAGCCAGCAAACTTCCGAATGGTCTGGCCGTTCTGGCAGTCATGATTAAGAGTGTGCTTCGCGAGGAAGAGTCTGCAATGAACAAAATATTTGAAGCATTGCCACTAATTATACCATATCACTCCAATACGACGATTTATGGATGGCTAACTGTGAAACAGTTGCTGGGCAATATTGATACTGAAAAATTTTACACATATAAGGGTGAGTCTTTAAATTGATCAATTTAATTATTTGGTTAGTGTAATTACAAAATGTACTGCAGGTTCATTGACCACACCTGACTGCACAGAGCTAGTCACCTGGACGGTGTTTAAAGAAGTCGTTTCCATCCAACTAAGTCTGATCGCGAATTTTTGGAGGCTGACCAACTCACACGGACAACCCCTAATAAATAACTACCGTGAACTTCAGGATATTCACAGGCGAAAAGTTTATTATAGATCTTCAAATATACTCAACCGAATTTTAGATTGGTGGTAAAATGGTGCGCTAAGTTATAAAATTATACAAAACATTTATTGACGTTCCAACTCTATTCCTTTTATTTATCTATTATTTATTATTGATAATTCAGTCATTTTGTAATGTTGGATCCTCCAATAAAAAATGAATTTATGGACTTTGAAATGTAAGTTAACGGGAGAAGAGGGAATCTCCGACCCTTAAAAGTATATATATTAGGGTGCATCGATTTTTTCGAAAAAAAAATGTTATCCCATATTCGTAATCTATGATCAATTCTAAGATATTTTTACTAAGAAACTATAGTTTTCAAGTCAATTCCAAGTCCCCGCTTTTTGAGTTGAAAAATTTTACGTTTTTAGTCCTTTCAAGGACGTAAATTATGTTTTAAAGACAATTTGTCTTTGTGTATGAAGTCCTGGTCCTAACACGAGTTTTGATACCAATTTTGTCAGGATCAGACTAAAAATACTCCAGATATGGTAATAATTCATGATACAAATCAATGCATTCTAATATATATACTCGATTAAAGTATATATATATATACTTGATCAGCATCAACGGGAGAGTAGAAATAGCCAATTCTCATAATTATTAAAATATGTCGTTCTTAACTATAAGATCCTACTTAATCGCAACACTATCGGTCAAATTGAACCTAAAAGTATGCTACGGATATTCCTATAGACGTGATCTCAACTATAGTTTTTCCGCTTGATTTTAACTTTTTTTTTTAGCAAACTTCAATTAAACCAAATGCGTCTAAGGCTTACAAGTCACCTTCAATAGCAATTTTTATCTTCTGGCCAGTATGGGTAAGAGCAATTTTTTCAGCATCAATAATTCAAAAGTCTCATTGTCTTTAATTAAATTAACGATATGTACTCCTCTAGGTAATAAAATTACAATTAGACTAAGGCAATTGATTAAAAAGCTATTCGATCAAAGTCCACTGAACCTTACAACCGATTCATTTTCTTGAACTAGAAATACAAACCTATTTATGAATGCGTGCATCTTCATGAATGTATATGTAAATGTATTGTTGCACATCGGATCTATTATTCAGCTGGTTTATAGACCGATGTTAACCCAATTCAAACTGTGAAACGCGTTGCAATTACTATGCAAACTATGATCTGAAGTGATCTTATTTACAGTATGTGTATATAGTATATAGGGAAGCCGGCGAGCAACTATAAAATTTTCTGTTCACTCGAACTATTGATGCAGTCTTCTTTCAAGTGTTATTTGGAGCAATTATAATAGTTTGTACTTAAAGTGGAGAACCAAAATGAATCTCTTAATTAGCGGTGGTTTCGGACTGCAGATCCTATTTACCTTGTTTTTGGGCATTAACTTTGCCTATTCCAAAAGACGTAAGTTGATTAATTTCACGACATCGATTTCATTTCGAATGCAATTTTTTTTTAACTATCTAGAGTTATCCGACGAGGCAGTGGAGGCGGCAGATGGAGAGTTTAACTATGACCGACAAGGTGCTGACTGGAAAGGAACATGCCGTAATGGTCAAAAACAATCGCCCATTCATTTAATATTGGATAAAGTAAGTACAGGAAATCTGCAATATTATACAACAATTTCTAACATCCTTTTCTAAAGGCCATTCAGAGTTCCACATCCCACATAAGTTTCTATAACTACGATCAACCGCTTCAATCTCCGTTATATCTGGTAAACAACGGTCACACAGGTGAGTGGTAAAGCTCTTACCTATTGTTTCAGTGCCTAACCAACATATTCACCACAGCAAACATAGTACTACCACCCGTCAGAAACGGGCTGGGCGCGTACATCAAAAATGCATTGTTTCCAGGTACCTTCAAAGCACAAAGCCTGCACTTTCATTGGGGTTCCCCAAATACAGCGGGATCCGAGCATGCTATTGATTTTAAGCGTTACGATGTAGAGATTCACATTGTTCACAAAAATGTCCGGTATGGAGATATATCCATGGGTAAAGCCAGTATGTACCCGGATGGACTTGCCGTCCTGGCAATTATACTTGCGGGTGCGGATAGACAATCGACACAGCTGACTGGGCTTGAAAGTGTATTTAATACACTGCCAAACATCATCCGATATCAATCGAATGCAACAATTACTGGTACGCTAAGTTTGAACCAGTTGATGGGCGGTGTTTCGACTGCAGAGTTTTTCATGTATAACGGTGTGTATCTGAAACTAATTGCTAGATATTTGTGTGAATTAATAAACATACTTATACATTTTAAACAGGCTCATTGACCACACCTATGTGCGCAGAGGCAGTCACCTGGGCGGTGTTTAGAAAACCCGTTGAATTCCCACGATATCAGATCAGTAAATTGTACAATTTGCTCGACTCACGAGGACGTCAATTGATTAACAATTTTCGCGAGCTTCAGAGCGCTCACGACAGGCCGGTTTTTTATAATGTTTAAGATTGATAATCAAAAATGATTTAATACTTATTAAAATTATAATCAGTCGAGATTACAATACAACACGAACTTCAGGATATTTACAAGCGAAAAGATCATTATAGATCTTCAAGTATACTTAATAAAATTTTAAATTGGTGGTAAAATGGTGCGCTAAGTTTTATTAATTGTATAACATAATTGATAGACGTTATATTGATGTAATCCAGCTGTATTCTTTTTATTTATCTATTATTTATTACACAGCCACAAAAAAAAGTGATGTTCCGTTCTGGGACTCACTATGCTTACTATATGGATTTTGGGTCGCTGAATCCGAAGTCCATTTTGTCCCAGTCAAGTTTTCGAAATAGTCTCAAAATTCAAATATGGCGGACATTTTTTTGAAAAATTAATCGAACTCGCTTGATTCTCGTTCTCCGGGTATTTTTGGGGTCGCTGATCACGAATATGAAGTCAATTTGTTAAAATTCAAAATGGCGGACGCAATATGGCGGACACTCTTTTGAAAAATCATCGGATCGTATGAAACTCGTTACTTGGAGGTTTTAGGGATCTCTTATCACGAATATAAAGTCAATTTTTAAAAATTTAAAATAGCATTTCCAATATGGCAAATTGTTAAAAAGAACATATTTAATGGATTCGTCAAATGTAATGGCTCTTTTCTCAACTTGCTACTACTTATCTTTTACGTTTTCTTATAACACTTCTTAGTTTGACATTTTAGCTAATTAAGCTTTAAATTCCCCATGCGTGGTTTGATTATAAAATGAATTGAAATTTTTCCTGGCTTAAAATGTTTAGTTGTAACCCCTGTATTAATTTTATTCTTGTCTGCAATAACAAATTCCGATTTTCATAAAAAAACTTGTATTATACACACATATTTAATTGTAAATTTGCTTATTCACAATCACAACCACATAATCTAGCCCATTTAATATCGACGTGTAAATTGACATAATATTTTAAAATGTCGAAAAATGCAAACATCTGGGGGGGAAATGGGCTTCCCAAGGTTGTCCGGTAATAACCTGATTCCTCTGAGCTTTTGTTCGTTGATATGTACTTACTTATTGTTTGCCCGATTTTACTAAGGTATGTATGTACCTATGAGTTGCAAGATAACGCTTTAAGCAGCTGATTGCATTGTTTTGACTTGTGTCTGTTTTGACAATTTGGGCCCAATTTAATCAGGCTATAAAATACCTACATATGTTCTTTTCCTCGCAGAGGGGAATGAGGATTTCAAAAAGTATTAGTATTTTTCAGATTAAGTTCAGTCAGCCCTTAACGACTTTTTAAGTACCATTTTATATGTAAGTACAAATAAGCTAATGCCATTTAGAAAGCTGGATCGGGAACCAAATTGAAAAATTATGCAAATTACAATATTATACAACTTTACGACTAGGCCAATACTCTTATCTTATTATATAATATATTTAATACATATACAGAAGATGGTCTAGACTCTAGAGAAATCGGAGCACCTATAAATTGGTCTGTCCAATCGAAAAATAGTGTCAGTCTCTGTGCAAGCGTTAAACCGTGACTTACAATACAATAGCTGGGAAAATGAAAATTTTTAATCGCCTTGGAGTAGGACTAGAGGTCCAGTTTCTCCTGTTGTCGGCCATAAGTTTTATTTCCTTACAGGCCGATCTTCGTACGTTGTTAAAATGTATATTTGAATTTTTTTGTAGTCTGTTGATATTTTTATCTATGCAGAATTGTCTGATGAGTATCTCAGTGAAATAAGGGCTGACGAGGCAGTGGACAAAGCAGCTGGAGAGTATAACTATGACCAACAAGGTGCTGACTGGACAGGAACTTGTAACGAGGGCCAAAAACAATCGCCCATTGATTTAATAAAAAGAGATGTAAGTATAAAATAATTAAGAACGTTATAAGTAGTCGGGTTTAACTCCATTGAGGTATTCACTTAACCTTTGCAACCTAAAAGATGGCAGATGTGCCCATTTTAAAAACTTAAGTAACTAGTAATTTCGGCAGTAATTTCTTACATATTTCTTTATCTACAGGCAATCGTAAAATCCATACCCGAAATACGTTTCAACAACTACGATCAATCACTGCAGACCCCGTTATTAGTGGTTAACAACGGACATACAGGTGAGTGCTAATACCGGTTTTAAATTTAACTGATTCAATAGCAAACTCACCACAGCGAACATGGTATTGCCGGCGAACAGTGGTGGGCAACGCGCGTCCATTAGTGGTGGAATGTTGCCGGGTGTCTTCGAAGCACAAAGCGTACACTTCCATTGGGGTTCCCCAAATACAGCGGGATCCGAGCATGCTATCGATTTTGAGCGCTACGATGTAGAGATTCACATTGTTCACAAAAATACCGAGTATGCAAATTTGACCGTGGGCGAAGCCAGTGAGTACCCGGACGGACTTGCCGTTTTGGGAGCTATGCTGAGAGCATCTCGTGGGTCACCGTTGCAACGGTCTGGGATCCACAGGATCTTTAATGTTTTGCCCGAAATTATCCCGTACGAAGCGAATGCGACAATAACTGGTCGGCTAAGTGTAAAACAGTTGCTTGGAAATATTTCGCCTGCAGAGTTTTTCACGTATAACGGTGTGTATCTATAAGTACAAATATCAGTTAAATGTTTTTGTAAATTAATCCACATTTATAAAAATGTGATACAGGATCATTGACTACACCTAATTGCGCTGAATCAGTTACATGGACGGTGTTTAAAGATGTTGCGTCCTTCCCACAAGGCCAGATTGAAAAGCTATGGAATTTGCGGGACTCACGGAGACGTGAACTGGTCAACAATTATCGCGAGCTTCAGGATTTGAACAACCGACCTGTCTATTTTAGGTCACGTCGATAAACCATTCTATTTAAGACGACTTCCAACATAATCAAATCTCAAGAATTTATACAAAAAATCAAAAAAAAAAAATTTAAATAATAATAATCATGACATTTGCAATTGAAAAACGTAGATATCATATTTTATTTGGATATTTCAAATTAACATCAAAATTAAAAGTGTATCGTGTACAAAATGCATCACGTGTTAAGAAAACTTTCAAAGTCTTCTCATTTTAATTACGATAAGCAAGGAAAAGATTGGAAAGTGAAGATTGGTACACAGCAGTCGCCCATTTCACTGGAAAAGGAGAAAGTAAGTGACGAGAAAGTGATGAAACTGTACAGAATACGATTACATAAATGTTAAATAGGCTGTCTGGTCAATGGCGCCAAGACTTAAGTTTATTAACTACAACAAAACTTTGAACGGGCCAATGAAACTAACCAATAATGGACACACCGTGACAATGGCCATACCATCCGTAGACGATGGCAATCATCCGTCTGTTTGTGGCTGTAAATTGGATTGCATCTACAGGGCCGTACAGCTCCATTTCCATTGGGGATCGCCAAAAAGCAAGGGCTCCGAACATATGATAAACTCTTCCCGATATGATGCCGAACTTCACATCCTGCATCAGAACTATGCATACGCTTTGCAAAACAATGCCATAAGTTCTCCAGATGGATTTGTGGTACTGGCAATAATGTTGCGATCTGTACCGGTAAGACAATCATCGATCATAACACAAATGCAGAATGGTATACAACTTTTATTTAGGAGTGTCCGAATGAAACACCGGGGATCCTAAACAAACTCTTTGTTGAGCTAAATCGCGTAAGAGATTTTAATACAACTTCTACATTTGAAGAACCATTTTGTTTGAGAGATATATTAAATGGCATGGAAAGGAAAGAGTTCTTTGCATACAAAGGTCAGCTTGCGTATAAAGCGTTACAATCCAGAAATGATTATTATATTTAAATATATTTTTTAGGTTCGCTTACAACACCCCCCTGCACTGAGGCGGTAAATTGGTTTGTGTTCCCTACACCTATTGATGTATCTGAAAAAAGTGTAAGGCCAAAAACTTGTTTTCAAACAATTATCTATTATGAAATAATACTATACATAGCTAAAAAACTTTTGGTTGCTGAAGGACGATCGTGGCCGTCCATTACTTAACAATTATCGTGAATTACAAAGTCTCCACCAGCGTACTGTGTATTATCGAAACGAAAGTGCAAGTTTTTGAATTCAGTAGCTAACGGCATATTTAACGAACGATTGCAAAAAACTTGTCAAAATTTAGCGATTTTATTATATATATTTTATGTATATAATTTGTTAATTTTGATATTGAACTCTAGTAAAAAATTTGTTCTTTTAATTGCTGTGTTTGATCCATGAAGGAATTTGAGTCAAATTTTTAAATGTTTTTAAATTTGAGAACCAAACCTGACAGCCCTTTAATGTAGCGACAATACTATTAAAACAAGTTGGCAGCCCTGCTACTATATTTGTTATTGTAACTTTGTCGTTTCGGCCAAAGTGTATTACGGCTTTAATCTATACATTAACTAATAGAAAGATATGTTAAATTCATAAAATTGATGTTAAGACCATAAGGATTTCTTTGACTAGTTATTATGATTATGTTAAGTTGGCCATTTGGTTTATATTGTAAAACAATTAACGATTGGCTCAATACAGTGCACATATACTAAATTTAACGGAAGATATTTACTATACAAGAATTAAATACATAACACAATAAATGCAGCTGCTTAATGAAAACAAACAAAACTACAGCACAGTTATCGAATTTAACTCGGCGAATTTAGCTGCATAAATTCATTTTATTTAACTAAAGAAAAGGAATAAAAAGTGGCGAGTCTAAAATGAAATGTGAAGATTTGAAGACTCAAAATAAACTGCCAATAGTCTATTCCAAAAAGTATTCCGTTCATTTTGCCGGTCTTGAAAAGTTGCATCCCTTTGATGCTGCCAAAGGGAAACATGTACAACAGGTAAATACAAATTTATATCATTCATTCATTTATTTGTAGTGATTATACCTGCTTTTTCTTTAAGCTGTTATGCTCCGAGTTGTCACTGGAGAGCGGTGATTTCTACAACCCCGTGGAAATTACCAAGGAGCAATTATTACGGGTGCACACTCCCAAGTATTTGAAATCCCTGAAATGGAGCTTTAATGTCGCTTGCATTGCGGAGGTGCCACCATTAATCTTTATGCCCAATTTTACTGTCCAAAGTGGATATTTGCGTCCGATGCGATATCAAGCAGCCGGATCAATATTAGCTGGTAAATTGGCATTGGAATATGGTTGGGCAATCAATTTGGGTGGTGGATTCCATCATTGTTGCTCGTACAAGGGCGGTGGGTTCTGTCCCTATGCAGATATTACATTGTTGATTGTGCGCTTGTTTGAACTGGAGGCGTCTAGAGTGCAGCGAGCAATGATTATCGATCTGGATGCTCATCAAGGAAATGGTCATGAGCGTGACTTTCACAATGTTGACACTGTATACATACTGGATATGTACAATGCGTTCATATATCCAAAGGATCACGAGGCAAAGTCTAGTATTCGTTGTGGTGTGGAGCTGAAACATTTTACTGAAGATGGCTATTACTTAAGACAACTAAAACGTTGCCTAATGCAGGCACTAGCTGAGTTCAAGCCAGATGTGGTCATCTATAACGCTGGCACCGATGTCCTCAGAGGCGATCCTTTAGGAAACTTGGCCATCACCGAGGAGGGCGTAATTGAGCGCGATCGCTTAGTGTTTAGTACTTTTCGTGCACTGGGAATTCCGGTGGTCATGTTACTTAGCGGTGGCTACATGAAGTCCTCAAAACGTGTCATAGCCGATTCAATTGTGAATCTCCAACGGCAGGGATGGCTGGCTTTAAATTAAGGTAGCATGTATAATATGCTACATTCATGAATGTGATTTGGGTAAGGTTCTGGATATGCTGGACATTATTCGAACAATTACTTAGGAGAAACTGAAAGCTGTGAGAAACTCGTTTAAAAAAAATGTAGGATTTAAGATTGTTAACTCGATGCAAAGCTTATATAGATTTAATCTCTTTATATTTTGAGATCTTTAGAATTAAGCAAGATCAGAGATATAATATAATGTACATATTATTTGTAGAAATTTGATTAAAGTATGGATTTTAATTTCATGTCTTTCTTAGAGATTATTATATCAGTTTATTGTTCAATTACTTTTAGTATACTTATTTCTGTGTGCTTAATTTACAACTAAAAGCAAGCTTCCTTATATCAACGTTGAAAGAACGCTGACAGAACATAAAGACATTTTTGTAAATCTGGAGATAATTGCTAATTATGATACAATTATGTATAATATACGTTTTTAAAATACAAAAATACATATAAATAAATGTTTATTTACTAAAACTTAAACTGAGTAAGTTAGAATATAATTTTTCTGTCTTCTGGTAAGAGGTCTTTCTTTGTTTTGGGTATTTCCTAACATTTAAATGTCTAATCCCGTAAATTTTTTAGGTGTTTTCTATGTGTGTATCCTTCCGATTTTTCTGTTACTAACAGGCCGTTGGTGGCGGAAATCTAGAATTTTAAATTCAAACAATATTAAAATAAATTACTTTGGATCTTTAATATGAATAACTAAGTACTTTGAAATATGTTTTGCATGCACAGCAGAGAGCCTAAAGATGAAGTCACTACTGTTGTTTGTGCTGCAGGGCCAGCTTATCTTTAAAAACATCAATTAAATAAGCTAAAAATAATATAAAATAAATTGAAAGCAAGAGTGAATATTAAAAGTAAAATCAAACAATGTTTTTCGATATCATAAGTATGTTAAAGTCATAGATGAAAGCATGTTAGCCCAGTTAAGTATGAAGAATGACATTATTAGAGGATGACAACAGCGTGAACTACGACTAGAAACTTACGCCGCATTACTAGCTGGGACATCATCAAGAAGTACCTCCCAGCGTGAGGTGATTATGTATATTAGACAGAACGAAATGATAAACACCACAATGCCAATGCTTAAAGTGGTTATTTCATGCACATTGGACGGTCGTAAGAAGATGCGTGCGCTAAACTGCGACCAAGTTGATTCAGTCCATGTTGAGTACTTTCTTGAGCTCCAATCGTAATCTAAAATGTGAAAATTAAAAATAGAACACTGTCAATATAATATCGGCACTCACCATCCATAAGGAATGCGGGACTCAGAGCACTTGAGTAGTTCTGAGTTGTGAGCCGACACTCTCCAGTGCCATTAAAACCGGCAAAATATGACATTGGCAGTTGGGTGCAATTTTCTATTGGCACTTGTGGTTGTGGTTGCGAAAGCAGAAAGCCAAGCAGGCGATAAGTCCAACCTGATGATTCTTGAGAGCCTCCCAATACACTTATGTAGCTGTTCAAATGGGAAAATTATGTTTTAGCAATGTATTAGACATATGTATTGGGCATCTATGCTCACCGCATGGGCGGAAGTGGTAGACCACTTGGACTATCCGGATGCGAAGAAGCTTTAAACAATGGGCAGTCGGACGATTGAAGAAAACAGTAGAAAAACTCATCTGCCAAGAGAGGATTTGCCACTTTGCTCTCTTGATACTCTTTACCAGTTAAGGTCTCATAAAGCGTCATGGCCACTATTGAGGACACATTCCGTACTTTCATTTGCAGAGATTTAGTGTCAAAGTCCTTCAAGTCACTTACATCAGTCAATGTAGTGTAATCTTGACTGGTATTGGCATATACAAAGGCCACATTATCTGGATCATCGTAAATGGAGTGATAGTATCTGTTGCCAGGTACCGCATTCAAAATAAAAGCTGGGAAATTGGAATCACGACGCAAAAACGATTGTGCTGATGTTGGTGGCATATGATATCCGACACTGGATTCGAAGTTCACTTTAAAATTATACCGCGTCGACTTTGCATAGCGATTAAGCTGCTGGAGCAATTGCTGGGCCAGCGATGAAGATTTGTGGAGTGTGTGCAGCTTAATGTTGGCTATGTCGTCTAGTGTTCCAATATCAAGCATTAGCTCGATATTTTCAAATGAGATTGGACTGGATCGCGTAGAACGCGTGGGAAAATCCAGATTCTCCAAGTCGTAGACAAATCGCTGGGAGCCGATGTAATCATAAGATTCGCCATTAAATGCCACAAATAGCACATTCCGGTGCGGATCAGGCAACGAGCTCTGTGCAGGCAACAAAAGCCGTAGCATTTGAGCCACCATCGTCATAGTGGCCAGGCCCATGAGCGAATCCATTGCACCCAAACCTAAAAGAATTAGTGTGATTAAACGATTTAAATAGAGATTAATGATATACTACACTTACCCACACCATCGAACATGCTTGTGGTATCCAGACGACATGATACAATTATGAATTTCTCAATGGGATTGACAATTCGTTTACCATCATCGCCGTTTTCAGGCGAATGGCGCGGATATAATGTGGCATAGACATTGCGTCCCTGCAAGGGATCACAGTACTTGGTGCCGCCAAGATTGTTGATGAAATTTGTCCGACGCATGCACACCTCGGAGTTAACAGCTGCCGACATGAAGGACTTCACTTCCACAGCACATAAGCTGCGCATTGCATGTGATTCATACTCAAAGTTGTTGAACTTTTCAAAACAATTTTCCAATTTGTTAATTTCATCCAGATCGGCAATGTAATAAATGGGAAAAGGGAAATCCTCATGCAATAGACCCGTGCCCCAAGGATTCCAGGTGAGGGCAGCGTTACTCGCATCACAGGTCGCAGTCTCACTACTATTTCCCAGTCCGCTATACTGATTCGGACAACTGAGCTCATGCGAAAATTGTTTCATTTTCTCCGGTTTGTTTATCAGCAGCACAACGGAAATCATCTTTGGTCCGGCCTCTTTCAGGCGCATTAAATTGTTCCTGGTGAACAAATGTGGTGGGATGAGTGGTGCATATGGTGGCGATGGTGGACTGCTGAGCAAAAATTCCAAGTCGGCTTCAACATTTATTAAGTGTAGCACACCGACAGAGCCCGAATGCGTGGCTGTGGGACAAAGTCAAGCATAGTTATTTGTAGTGTCTTGCAATCTCCTTCTCCTCGACCTACTTACACGAGCATCCAGTCTGATGTGTGCCATTCAAGCGACGGAAACAACTGGCGCCCATGATGGGCTGGTACATTTGATCGCGCGTCCGTTCTCCAAGAACTGCATAGGACAATTTAAAGCGGTTAGATGAGTCAGCAATACAATTGTTTTATTGTGTAGGCGGTTCAAAGAAGGTTGATACATATCTGTGTAAATGTACAAGTCTGCCGCTTATCCTTACCCACAACGCCATGAAGCAACAACAGCAACCAAATTGCAGCCGCTTTCACCTTCTGTGCCATTGGAGTCGCCCTTTTTGCCTTACTGTCTTTGTTTGCGTCTATTTTCTTAGCGTTATTGCAAAAATAAACTATTTGTGCGTGACAGTGCTGCCAGCTTTTGCTTTTTGGAGGATTTCAGGTTGAAAAATAGCTAAATTTAAACACAGTCGAAAACGGGGTGGCAATGCTAAATATAAAACAGAGTGGCATCGTTTCCCATATTTTGATAAAATTGCAAAAATATTTATTTTTAATTTCTATTATGTACTTGGAATAATGTTGTAGAATTTTTTAAGGAATTAAGTCGATATTTCGGTATAAATTAAATAATACTAAGTTATACAACTTCTTCCTCCGAGGCACCTCGAAATCCCAATATTCATAAAACTGTTCACAGATCACATCACGGTATAACTCCAAAGTAAGTGCTATCTATTTGTTGTAACATGTTTTATTTTTATGAAATATTTACGAATTCTTGATAGTGTACCAGTCGAAAACTGACATACTTTCAAATAATACATTTTAATTGCAAAAATTTGATTAAAAGAGCATGAACTTTTGTACCATAAAACTGCGTTTCTTGTCATCTATTTAGCAATTCAAGTGACGCACAATTTAATTAATATAATTGAATAAAATTAATTTGTCTCATTCTTGCGGAGCTTAATTATTATTTACTTATTGGCTACAAAATATGTATGTAAAACTTTACTAAAAGGTTAACATTTAAAAAAGGCAATTGAATTACAACTAAAAGAGTGAATCCTCAGCGCGTATATACTCTCCAATGTCGGATTGATGGAAACAAACGGTGGTCAATGGATCCGCAGTTTTGCATTCGGTTGTGGAACGGGCGAGCACTCCAAAGCCAAGAGCCAAATCATTCATGGAGTAGACAACGACTCCCTGATACTGTCCAGCGTTCTCGGTGATGCGGCCTAGGCCAGACTTTGGTATATGGTTGCCATACAGATACTGCTGCTCGAAGGACGGCTTCACCCACACCTTGTACTGAGCATAGGGTGCCAGATAGTAAAGCGCCGTAATGTGGAACTTTAACTTGTTGGTCTTTGAGAACTTGCCAAAGCAAGTGCCTACGCAGACTAGCTGTTTGTAACCGAAGCACTCACTTAGCTTCAATATACGCTCAGAGACGTAATAAACACGATCCCGATGCTCACGGAAGCAGTATGTTCCATCTGGACGATCAATTAGCTGCTGTACATTGGTGCCAATACTGAAAGGAAATGCCATGCTTTATAGCAAATATTCAATCTAACCACAGTCAACTTACTATTTAGCTAGCTTCTCGAACAGAATTTTGGTACGCTCGTCTGTTAATCGTTTCATTTTATTTTTATTTGTCCAAAACGCGGCACAATCTGAAACAATGTGTTTTTACCACTGCTGCCAACTTATCTATTTTATAGCTATTTTCAGAGTTCGTTTGCTGCAAAATTTTCGGATCTGGCAACATGTACCATTTTAATCAAATTGCAAATACAGTTTAAACTAAGAAAGTTAATTTATTTGCATAACTTTTGTTGATTTTATTATATTTTTTTTTAGAATTAAATATGTAACTTAACAAAAATTTAAAAAATTCTAGAAAACAAAAAAAAAAATCCGAAAAAAGGTACAAAAATAATATGTACCCAAGTACAAAATCAAGCCAGATTTTTTTTTTTCGCCGGCGCCAAAAAAATCAAGCCAGATCGCAAACTTTTTCGGGATGGGCAACCCTCGAGACGCCGTCCCATAAAACGGTACATTTTAAAAGATGGCGGCGATAAGAAAGAAATAAAAGTTCCATATATTTTGAACGGCACTATTTTTCGTATCACGGAGCGACAAAGCGATAAAGTGTACGTCCAATGTGTATGCTGCAAGAAGATTTATGTGTGCAAAAATCTCCGATACGGGACGGGAAATTGGCACAAGCACATCAAGGTATGTCTGTCTCTCCCCGCCCCCCACTTTTCCACTTGTTTCTTAATTTTTTTAACAATTCTTGTTGTTGCAGCGATCCCATCCTCACTTGGTGGACAGGGTTTAAGGTTCTCAAGAAAAAAGAACAGAACAGAACTATGCTTGCCGCTGATGAAAGACGCCGACGCCGTCAGCGGCTTCTTCGCAATAACGGCGTCGATGAAGCAGCAGCAGAACCAACAGCCATCAAGAATGAGGAGGACAACTCAGGAGGACTCAGCGAGGAGGAGGACCCTTCTGAAAGACCCTTCATGATCGAAGTTTATAGGTCGAAGGAAGGAAATCTCATAATATGAGATATATTTGTCAGAAATGAAATGTAATGAAATTTTCTCAAATTTAATATTTAATTTAATTTCAGAGATTTAGATTTTTCCAAAATGAGAATTGAATGAAATTGACAACTCAATAAAATTAAGTTTATAGACTTTAGCGACGATCATCCATCCCCCTTCCTGATTTTTTACTGAGTGATAAACCGCCCACTTCGAGGAAATTTTATTGGACACCCTCCACTATTCCTTAACAAATAGACTCAAGCTCCATAAATTATTGCTTGTCGAACATTTCACTGACTATTAATTCTTTAATTCAATAATGCATAGCTAAAATGAATAAATATTTATTTAAAATAACAATTAGGCTAAAATGACATTAAAACGTAAATAGTAAATTATGACCCAGTGGGTTCTTTGTGATACTGATGTTCTTTCAAAAGATCCTCTAGCTGCTGTTCCTGATAGTAAACCACAAATTGGGCCGCCGAAACTTGTTTAAAAAGAGCGCAAATACTCGGTTTTAGATTGTAGAAGAATAGGAGCTGCTGTCGTTGTTTAAAATCGTTAATAAGCGAATCTATAACAGTAGCCGTAGTAAAGTCAGCTCCATAAATATGCGAGGCATCCACGACTACGGGGACATTCTGACGCTGAGAGTGCTTGTTGACCAAATTCCGTACATATTCGACGGATGGAAATATCAAGCAGCGGTCGGGCGTAATCATTAAATATTCAGTGCCCGATTCGGTTGAAAGTAACTCCATACTGAGCTTAGGACGAGCAGCATTGTACAATATAAATACGACATTAATGCCGATACCAATTAAAATTCCGCATTCTAGCGGTAATACCAGACAAGCAACGAAGGTTCCAAGGCCAGGCACTAGATCGCTTTCTAGACATTGTAAATAAACGAAGGTATTGTTATAATATAAGGAATAGGATATATCTGAAACAAATTCAGTTTAAAAATGTCATAACTTTGTCCTTTGGCCTCTATTTTCATTCCAAATTAAACTTAAAAAATTAAAATTTTGTTCATTACAGTCCATTTGTCCGTAAACTTTTCGAAAACTAAAAATTTTATAACTTTGTCAAATCTCAACCGATTTCCTTGCGTATGTTAATGTTATCAAATTTCAAAAATTTTGGCCTGGACATTATTAAAAAAAAATTATTTGGAAAAATTCGATATATGTTTTACATTTCGATTTAAAACTCAATATTACTTACTTTTAGCTCGCCACATTGGCTTGATGACTTTGATTTCGACCATGAAAACCACAGCAGCTATTATAATAGCGGCCAGTGTAGGCTTGGGTATAAAATAAAAGTAGGGTGTTAAGTAAAGTAGAGCTATAATGACCAATGATCCAGAATATATATTGCTCAGTGGTGTCCGCACGCCGCTGGCATTGTTGACAGCACCACGGCTCAATGCTCCGGTACCCGGAAATCCTTGTACAAAGGAGTTTAGTACATTGGCCGTGCCAATGGCAATCAACTCTTGAGATGCATCAATTGGCTTGCCATAGGCTAAATTAAACAATTAAAATTTAGAAGATATATCTAAGTTATCAGCAATTGTGTTTGAGGTATCACTCACCGAAAGCTTTAGCTATTGCAATACTCTCCATGAGCGAAATCAGAGGTATCACTATCAATCCAGAGCCCATGCTGTGCACCATATCCAGGAATGACTCTGAGGTGCCGTCAATGGTTTCGTTGGCGCTCAGCGAAGTTGGAGGCCACTTGACGCTGGGCAGACCGGAGGGAATACTTCCAACGATCCGAAAGGGTGTTCCGTGCTCCTCACTGTGCAACAGGTAACCCATAATGCAGCAGACAATGACCAGAATCGCATTACGAGCTGTGCCAATGATCCAAATCACTTTATTCACAATACGCTGAAGAACTGAACGCTGGTCATCTTGTTCCGGGCCAATGCGACAGGAGGATAAGGTACGCATTATCAACAACACCACAATGCAGGTGATTCCGAGGACAGTGTCGGCGGCACGAGCTTGTTGCACGTTGGCGAAAACCTGTCTCCAGATTTCCACAAATGTGTTGCCATTGGCCGTTATGCCCAACACACTCTGAATCTGCGAGGTGAGAATGATCAGTGAGACGGCCGATGTAAAACCCGAGGCAACAGGTCCAGAAACAAAGTCAATTAGGAAACCCAATCCAAAAACACCCATAAGTAACTCCACAATGCCGCACAGAAGACTGAGTAGTGCTGATTTCTGCCAGGAACCCTTTGCAACCTGATATGTCATCAGGGCAACAATTGCTGAAGGTCCCAATGGCACATCCTTGCAACTGCCCAGAAAGATATACACAAAACAGCCCACAAACGACGAATATAATCCATACTACAAGTAAAATTAAATTAACTACATCGTATCAACTGGAGATTGAATATGAATCGCTTACCGCCACCGGAAGACCGGCAATGCCCGCGTACGCCAGTGCCTGGGGAATGACAGTAAGTCCGACACTGATGCCGGCCACAAGGTCGCAAATTGCATCCTCGCTTTTATAGCCCGGCAGCCAGTCCAGAATCGGAAGCCTCTTGTGGAGCGTTTTCCTATTAAATATTCGTCTATGACAATTTTTTAAGCATTTCCCCGTACACTCGGTAATGCTTCTTGACGGCTCTGGATTCACTTTTCTGCCGTCTTCCGTTACTAAAAGATCAACGTAAAATAACGTTTGTATAATCCGACAGTTCCCATGTAGTAAATACCAAAAATCAACTGATGTTTTAATAAAATTAAAGAAAAACTTTAGCTCAAAAGTTTTATTGAAATGCAAATTTATTAAACTTCGAACCTAAAGAGCATTTGCATGGAATTTGGTAAAAAATAGTTTAAAACAGTTTGCGATTTTTACAAATACAAAATAATATTAATTTAAAATCCGATCGCTATTTTTTGGTTGCAAAATATTATATGAATTGAATCTGGATGAATCAGACAATCCAGGAGAAATGTCGATTACAAACCCAAGAATGATCGGACGAAGTGCTTTTTAGAACGTTACGAAAGTTTTGCAATTGCCAGCAAAAATTTAAAGTTAAATTGCATACCATAACAATAAAGGTAAATGTTGTTATTGTTAACGCTGCAACTCGTTGACTAACTTTTGACAATAATTTATATTATCACGTACTAAACACGCGCCAATTTACTGGGCCCATTTTCTGTTTGTGAATATAGTTGCATTTTCTGGAATTCCTATTGTTTTTCCTTATACCCATTAGGCATAATACAAAGAGTATGATAATTTTGTGGCAACAATGTAACATGCATATCGAATCATAAGTCAGTTTTAAAATCAATCAACTGTCTAACTTGAATCTCACTGTTGTAGATTGTAGAATTTGTATACTTCAGAGCCATTTATAAGGTATCTTGTAGTCTCACACTCTCTGCTACTGGCTATATTTTTGCTTTCACACAGAAATTTCATTGTCAAGGTCTACCGATGTATCAGCTGAGAACATCTGGGCCATTCTCTATTTTGAAGCGAGCACATTTCTCGTAAGTGTGATTATTTCTAGGTTGCACATTGCGAAACTTTGTATTATGAAACGATCATAGAACCACTTTTAAATTATTCAAGCGTGTACAGTGTGTTATTTTGTAATAATAAATTAAATACTTTTATTTGACTCACATATAAACTCCTTGGATCCCTGAGAGCCACCTTCTATGCTGTAGTCACTATAATTTTGTTCCGGTATATTTAAATTTATGCTTATTGTAGAGCACTTGAGTGCATCATTGATATACACATGATTTGATGCTGGATTGGATTTCATTTCAAGTCTTTTATTTGTATTTTATTTAGAAACACGGTCTGAAATTCTATAGAAAAAATTCGTTTAAAAACACTTTAGTTTATTTCACCTTTTTAAAGAACTTGATAATTTATTTAACATTCCTGTTGAATTTCCTTATAATCTTTTAAAACTCTTTTTATTTACAGCCGACATAAGCAAGTTTTGAATTTTATAATAATGCATGTCCATAATAGTAAGTTAATGATAATATTTATGTTGGGTTATTTCCGTCCACTATAAAACACTCCAATTGAGCACTCTCAATTGCTGACAATACTCGAATTCTCGTTCTATACTAAGTACTTCATTTAATGCATCTTTAAAAACTATTCAACTATAAACCTGTTTGGATATAATAGGAAAACATTAAAACATTCAGCTGAATGTAATTATATGAGACAACATTGGTTTTGGGTATGTTTTTATAAAGTACTGCTACAAATACTATATGTTAATAAATAAACAGGTAACAAATTGTCTGCATTGTAGAAAGGAGTGATAATTGTTTAATTAAGTATACGTATCTGTACACCAATCTTTAGTCCTGATTCAATAATATTTACATTTGATTGTATACGTAACACATTTCGTGATTAAATAAAATTCAGATAATTGACACGATCAATAACCGTGTCATAATAGAAAGAGCGTGAAGTAATTGTGATTGTACTCTTTAATTCGATTACTGTTTATTATCGAATCAATTGCTATTTTGGCGGCCCTCGGCACTCTTCTCTCCAAATGATCTCATGGTCGATGGATACTCGATACTCGTAGCCAAGCCTTTTTGTTTGCTTTGTATATGGCCAACAAATATTTAGCCCATTTAAACTGTTTTTCTGCTAAATTGCAAATAAATAACACTATTCAAATTGTCTATGTATTTTAGTTTATCTTTGTATCATGGCGTTTTGTTATTATCCAAAGCGGAACGTTATTTGACTGTTGTTTTTTTTTTATATTGTTGGTTAATTTTTGAATATTTTATATTAAATGAATATTCGTAGTTAACACTGCTTTACACGAATGCATATAATATTAGTTAGATACACAAAACTTTAACTGATGTGCGAATAATCCATTAGTTTACAGTTTCTTATTGTACTTCCGAGAGTTGCTATAACTGCAACATAACACTGCGAAATCTGCGAACTAAACTAAATACAAATTTGTTTTAAGGCAACGCATTTCTCGAATTTCAGCGTATATTTATTGTAAACGACGTTTGTTTGTAGCGCATGAAGCTTCTGATCAGAGCTTTTATTGTGAGCCGGCGTCAGTGTTAGGTAAGAGCTTTCGGCTCGGGGAAATGTGAACATTGCGCTCTCACTCTCTCAATATTGAAAGGTAACAGAGAGAGAGAGTGGGGGACAGCGCGCGAAAGTTGTTAGCATTAAAAATGTGCACTCACACACACACACGCGCACACACACAAGTGTAAACACAAGAGCACGCATCTAAAGTTGCAGATTGCTTAAGAATATAAATTAAGTTCAACAACTTATTACGTTGATATTAAATAGATGCATGCATGCTTATATTGGAATTAACATTTTAAAATAAATATAGAATTTTTGAAGGCATAGCATTTTAAACAAAAGTCTATAAATAAATTTAATGCGCCCGAAGCAACAGTCGAAATGCTTAATATAATTTCCAATGGTTTATTTCTTGTTAGCATTTGTTACAACCCAAGCAAATGCCCGGCTAGCTCAGTCGGTAGAGCATGAGACTCTTAATCTCAGGGTCGTGGGTTCGAGCCCCACGTTGGGCGAGTTTACATTTTTTTATTTTTTAATTTAAATTTTTATTTATTAATTTATAAAATTTGCCTGATAACGATGAAATATAATTTTTGAAAATTTGTTAATCTAAACATATGTTAGGTACCAAAAAAAAATGGACATTCCATTGCTCCCAAAAGAATACAACAAAAATCATTTAATGGATTTTATTCAGAAATAAAATTGGAAATAATGTTGTTTTTTGGTTTTATAGGCCTTAATAATAAAACGGAGTTACTTTCTTTTTTTAACGTTTATTTAATAAAATTTAACTGCTACGGACAAAACGTTTTCAATGGGAAAAGTTTTTAACTGCAAACGTACAAAATTGATTTGAATGTTATGTAATGCCTTAAAGTTGAGATTTGCAAATCATTTCAAGTGCGGACTTGTAAAACTTTTCCATGTGCATGTGTACCATGTGTTTTATATCGATAAAGCGCTTTCAATGTATTTTATAGTAAATTGAATAACTTTTGCCTAAAATTACAGATAATTTATTACATTTAAAATATGGTTAACTTTTGTTGAAATTTGTTGAATTGGTTTACAGCATACAATTAATAGTATAAAATTATTAGAAGTGTGCTAAAGTTGTCTACTTATTGAATCAAAATTATGCATTTTAGTCGACAGTTGTTCGGTAATACGTGTATATATATGTATCAAGTACAGACTAGTGGTTGGTAAGGATATCTATATAAAACCTTTATTAGACAATACGTACATTTGTAAACTATGTATAACGCGACTTTGTGTGAGAAGCGAATAAAATTGACGGTGGTACTTATGAAACTTATACAATATAACGACATTTGGACTAATGACGACTGCAACTTGCACATTATCTATATTTATTACGCCAATTTGATAGCTTATTGAATTCGGGGAGCATTATCGGGAGCATAAAATGTATTTGAACAAGATCTTTCATTTTGATTTATTGAGGCACATTTGATGGATCACTAAAGGACATAAACGTATATTGTTGAATAGCATTTCTCTTGCCATGACCTAAGTCGCCTTCTAGAAATGCTTTCTCATGCTCATGTGGGCGGAGTAAACAAACGGCGTCATCAGAGTGCAGACAGATACCAAAATGTTCACAAGAGTTTGTTGATTTGCTGAAATTTCAGAAATGATTATTAAATGCTATTTAACTATTTAACGGAACCAACCTCCACTGCAAATATCATGCAATATATCCTCCACATAGCCATTATCATTGTCACACAGACAGAGTTTGGTTTTACTTGACATGAACTTGGATACTCCAATGGTCCGATTATTGTTCTCGAACTGACAAACCATTCCGTCCTCACAATCATTATTGCTGTTGCACTTGTGGCGTAATCCTAGAATGTCATCAAGAGTTATTAATAAAATAATCTCATAAGTCATAATTTGTACAGATTTTTGAATATATAATACAGTTTATGGAATGAATGAGTTATTTGATGATTCAGATTTGAGAGCCTTTTGTTTTACATCCTATTATATTGATATTTAGGGAAATGTATGTAACTATCGTACTTGATATGTAACAGTATTTACGTGTCCTTTGCAATTTGTTGTGTTGTGCATGTCACAAATTGGCACTGCGGATTTTTGAGGGTTGCCTTATTTCAGACACGACATTGTCACATAAATTTGACTTTGCGCTACCATAAAGAAAATCTCGAGTCAAGTTACCTTCAACATTCAACGTCATCTTGTATGCAGTATGTTAATCTACAGAGCTTTTAAAACAATAAAATACAAAAAGATTCGCAAAACAAGAAAATCCTTTTTTTGACTAAGGCTTTCTTGGCAACTAAATATCCTGCCTATTTCCTTAATACAATTTATATCTTTTGATTTACAATTCACTTAATTAAGGATGAGAACAAATTATGTATACAACAAGTTATTCATAGACAATCCTGATACATATTTTAAAGTATAGTTTACTGGGCATCTGTTAGTCGTATACTTTTAATAAACTGTTCAACATTTGCTCACTTTTAGGCGTAAAACATAAAAGCGAAATGAAAGAGATGTGTGATGTCTCAGATGGAAATCTAAATAAATTAAAAGGTCCCACGAGAAAATCTTAGAAGAATGATGTACATACATACGTAAGTATACATATGTGATGAGGCTTTGTTTAATTCTCATTTAGAGACGCTTGGTACTTGAGTCGCTGGCAAACAAAACAACTAGCTGCCAAGAAGCTGGGCTCTTGAATTATAAATGTAATTGTACATGGCAAATGTCTAGCAATTAGGTAGGTGCTAACTAACTAACTAACTAACTAACTAACTAACTAACTAACTAACGGTAACGGAAACTGCAATGATAAAGCATTCTATTTTAAGATGACCTTATTTGTCTCAAACATAAGTACCTTTGAGCACATCTGGGCAGAGTCCATTCATTGGTGGTGTATCATCTCCACAAAGGCATCGCATCTTGTAGTCATTGGTGTCCTTCACACAGCTGGTACGGTCTATAGCCGAGCAATCATCGTGATTGTTGCACTCGCGACCTTTGACTGTGAATCGAATGGAAATTAATTAATTCAATAGTCACATTTTAATTATAGCTTATACACGAATCTAGCAACCGTTTACATTTCTCTACTACTATTTGTACGGCATCTACTACTATTAATACAAATACTACTACTACTTTTACTTGCACACTGTACTACACATTTGCGGGCGGACAGTGCGCGTGATTTGCCAATGATTTGAGTTTATCGCCGAGCATTTACCATTTCGTTTTGCCATTAGCATTGTTGTCATTGCATTTGAGTGACTTGTTTGATCAATTTCTGATTTGTGCTCGAGTCTATAGCTACAATAACAATTTAGCTATGTGTATTTGTCTAGTAAACCTGCCAGACACGGCATGTCATTAGGCGATTCGCTTCCTCCCAGATAACTGCCGTTTCATTTGTATGCTAAAGCATATATAGATATTTAATACTCCCCCAAAGAATTTGAATATTATTAATAATGAGTTAATAGAGAAGATTAGTATAGATTAATACGTTGTTAACAAGTACAACAGAAATATTTCTACATCAATCTGTTGTCAAATTATACGATTTACTGGAGACCAAGTCAACTTAATTTATTCAAACGATCAACAAACATTTCATTAAATATGCATACTAATGAGTACAGTTAATTGCACCCGGCTTTGCCCGTGCTTTAAAATAGCATTGCAAGTTCTGAATCAGTGTTTCACTAACCTCGACACCAATTTGAGGGGGAGTTTGCCAAAAAATATAAAGTACCTATTGATTAGATTCATTGTATAGATTTTTAGCAATTTAAAGTCCACAGAACTTTGAACCTTGGAGCCGAGGAGAAATTTCTAGAAGTGTACTCCTTACTTAGATCTTACAAACTTGAAAGTATTAGGATAAACACAGAACCGTAAAAGATCATAGGTTTCAAACAGTATCAAGATCTGTGGAAAGTACGCAATCAAATAAAAAAAACTAATAATAATAAAATGCATATTTAATTTTCCAATATTACTTTTATGTAGAAACATTTGCATACTTCTAGGCATATTTAATTATTACACCACAAAATTCTTAGTTAATAAAGTTGCTTATTGATAATTAAGCTCTAAACTGATTTTACTGCAGTTTTTACTACTTCTACGTGTAGAGGTAATACTCACTTATGGGTCCCTGAGTGGGTGGCGGTTGATTATTGGTCTTGCCGAATGTGGTCAATGCCGTCGAGCTCACCCCAAAGAGTATGATGAAGACTCCGAATAGCATGGTCAAGCTGCCACATTGTGTGAAGCGTTTCAAGGGCTGCATTCTGGTGCAACTTGAGTTGGGCGTGAAGGAATTAAATTAAGGCGCCAAAAATCGAGTGTTATATAAATTGTTTCAACGTATTTCTTTATTGTTCGTGTTATAATCAAACTCTCACGCACTATAGTTAGAAGAGTTAAAAGTGTTTTTTATTTGCTTAACGATTTTATGCAAATTTCAACACTAAAATTAGTTTCGTCCCGAAAAGAGCACAACAATCGAAACAAAAGAAAATTAGAAACCAAGCTAGAAATAATATTCAGTTTGGAAATAACAGTTTTTATATTATTGATATTCGTATACTTGATATTTTACTTTGAATAATATTTAGATCTGAAACTGGATCTGAATTTTAATTTGAGCTAACTGAACAATGAACCAGTCGCCTGCGCGTTCGAAATCCAAATGATGAATTTCCTGGCAGAAACGGTGCTTAAATTTTGTACCCTAACGGCGCCGTGGACGGCTCGACGGCTACTTACCGCTCGCTCACGCCAATCTAGAGGCCTACCCTTAAGACCCGTCTACTCTCAAGGAACTAAACAAAAGGGGGTCGCATGACAATGAAGTTTGTATACTCTCACCGCGCTGATATTAAGCAGATTTATAATATTCATTTAAAAAAAAAAAACCTTTTGAAAACCTAAAATTAAACAAGTTAACAAATAAATAAACAAGATCCATAGGACTTCTCTATCCAAATAAATTAAATGTACAATTGTTTATTTACAATTATAATATAATGATATTTAACTTTCCTTTCCTGCCATAGGACTTAATATGGTTTTTAATAGTTTAAATTTTATCATGCTTTTATGATGAAAATAATTTATTACTTGTTCAATTATTTTATTGCGATGTACACAATTCCGGATAATGATAGTTGTTTATTAACATGTTTTGTTTCTTTTTTCTCGATAAGCAGACGTCACAGATTCTTAGAATATACAAAAATATAGCACAATATAACCGGTTTGATTTGAAACTCATTGATCTAAGTTAATTGTATGCACGATTAAAATATAGCCAGTTTTACAGAGTTCGCAATTAAGTTTTGAATTGTACTCAAGGTCGTATATGCATTCACTTATTCATTATACTCTCGAAATGAGAGTAAATTAAGGCATTCATATTAGGACTACTCTATGACTATGCCTGAATATACCGTATGTGAGTGTGAGTGTGTGTGTGTGTGTGTGGGTATGTGTAAGTATGTGTGTATCACAAGCTGTAACGCACTTGTAGTGACTTCGTGTATTTCGTTAACGAAGATGGATTTTTTTTTTGGCGCTGTTGCTGTTGTTGCTTTGTAGTTTTACCTTCGTGCAATTTTTATTGTTGTTGTGCTTAGGTCGCGACGACCTCGTCTCGTCCTCGTCTTGCTGTAACTCAATGTGTGTATTATAATAATGGCGAAGTCATTAGAGCCATTGCATAGCCTAGTTTTTGGAGCCTCCAACTAATACGCTTACAGGCCACACAACAATAAAGTGTAGCATTAGCACGCACAACAACAACAACAACACCAAAACCAACAGCTAACACAAAAAGAAGTAGAAGTAAAAGTACTTTTGCTAAAACAACAGCAAATACTTATTTTGGCCATTATTCGTTGTGTTTGTTTGGGGTTTTTGTTTTGCTTTTTGGGGTTGTGCAGGGCTCTAATTACATTTCACTTGCACTACCAACTACAATCAGTGCTGCTTGTTGCTTTCTAGCTGAACGCTCTGTCGAAAGGTTGCATGCCCCGCCCACAATGTCCAAATTGGCAAATTTCGCAAATCAGAATTCATATCAGGGAATGCAATCAGAAAATATATAAACTCTAAGAAATACTTGTACTCAACTACATTATTTAGTTTAGTTCCAAGTCAAGTTTTCTCCCACTTCTGTCTAGTCTTTTGTTTTATTATTTGAAATTGTGATACTTGATACCTGGAAATAGCTATTTAAATATGTGTGTTTAAATAAGGTCAGAAATGTAAACCCTTGGCATACCGAGTTGGTTCGACATGAAATATCGTATCGTATCGTACTCGTGCTTGTTTAGCCTTTTCGAAGGGTGAGGGCTACTTGGGGTTTATTTTTGGGCACATTGCCGTGGAATATGTCAAGCGGTCATCTTATCAGGGCGTTAATCTTGTTATAAACGATTATTGTGATTGGTGTGACAGCAAAGCCATTTGCCCTTCACTAAACGTGCAGCATTTAAAACCATTTTGGTTCTTATAACCCCAAAAGCATAAGAAATTAATTTTACACGCAAACAGAACATAATGAACGAGCCTTTCATACACTTACAAACTTATTAATTAAACAAATTATTAAGACTGTGATTCCAATTGATTTTATTAAAATAAATGCGCAATTGATATAATTTCATTTATCAATATATTATATTAGGCAAGTCAAGTAAAGAATATTCAGATTTAACAAAGAGTATAAGCTGGAAAAAAATTCTTATGATTAAAAAAGTTTAAAATCAATAGACTTAACGAGGTTCTAGTCACATACTCTTTATTAAAATTAACTTATAATATTTATATGCTTTAAAACTGCTCAGAACATTTAAAGACTGTGCTTACAAGTAAAAATATTTAAGAAAACATATAGGAACTTTATCTTAAAAATTTGGATATAACCATAACTTTCAGTCACATTGTGCCAATGTGCGACCAAAAAAAAAAAAAAAAACTACAAAAGTCCTCGACCAGACGAAATGTGGATTGAATAAATTCTTGCATGGCATACCTAATTAACTACAAGCGAATTATTTATATATACATATATTTAAATGTATATATTTTGTATAGTATTTTTACAGACATATTTTTTGACGTCTTGACATTATTGATAAATGTTGTGGCCGAAATAGTTGGGAAATTATATAGAAAAACCACGAATGAGAATCAAATGAAAATTAAGGGGCTGCAGCTATACTTGGAGCAATGGGCCCAGTAATTAAATAACCATTTCTTAGCTTTCTTCACAATCTGGCTGCCATGTTATTCTTAACTGATGATTAATTAGTGCGACAGTGAAATGCAAAATGGTCAACTAACTGCTAGTATATATATTTATATATACATAGTATGTATACAATGTATGCATGTTTATAATAATTTTCTTATGAAATCTCTGTGGAACTGGGAATGGCGATGAGCATGCCTAGAGGTCATCACGTTTACGCTGCGCAACCGGAACCCAACCCAGCCACAATAACTCTTGAGTGAATGCCAATTTGGGTACTTTAATTTCATATTATCGTCAAGTGTAATTGCACCTAAGCCCAACCCCACACCCCCTTCATATGAGTACTCTGCCCTTATATTCTACATGCAAGTTTGTTCTTCTTTGTTCCATCATGAACACCACACACACACACACACGCACACACACTAACGTGAAAAGCAATTCCATATTAGAGACAGAAAAAGAGAGCTTGCTCGCAGCGTATTCCTTATACCCTGTAACTGCTAAATGATTCTATCTAAACAGACTTTACATATTTTACATACGTATTATTTCATTTTGTTGTAAATATTGAACAATTCCTGGGGAATTCTATTTTAATTAAAACATTGATGTCTTTGAAATTTTTATGATGTTTTAAAGTTTACATACATAAATCGATTACAAATATAGATCAAGCTTAAAATAAAAAAAAAAAAAAATATAATAATTTCTTACAAAGTCATGCACAGAGATTGGGGCAGAAAACCCGCTCTGACACTCTTAGAAAAAAAAATTTCATATATTGGTAATAATTTACAAAAGAATGTGGGAAATATTGTAAAAGGCGACCATAAAATTTTAATTTATCAAAGATCCAGTATTACACAAAAATTATTATACAGAAGAAGCAAATCAATTTTATCGCTTACTAGTTTTCTGTCTCGCAATCTGAGACGAATTCAAGTGTATTAAAATTTCAAATTAAATGTCGTTGGCGTATCAAATACAGATTGGGACACGTCGATCTAGAAATCCTATAAAACGCGAAAAAAGTTAACCGTTTGCATCAGTTCCCTAAGAAGTTCTTACAAACCAATCTCTTAAAAATGAAACTATTTGTAAGTCATTATATTCAAATCTTAGTAAACATTTACTGATGATGAATGATTTATAAATTTTTTTTTAAATAGTTGCCCTGTGCTGTTTTGCTGGCCGTGATCGCTCTTTGCCAGGGAGTGCCAAATGAAGCCAACAATGCCAAGAATGCCCGTACAGCAAATGACGCAAACAACAACGCTAACAACAACAACTAAGCTCAGGTCTAGTGTTACGTAAGCTATGCTTGCTCCATAATTCATTCGTCACCTGACGAGAATGTAAACAATTTGCAAATGAATAAAAATATTAATTGTTGATTAAAACAATATTTCAAGAATTTAATTTTCCATGATGAAAGAAGTTCCATTGATTTAGCTTTGCCTTCTTTGACATAATTATATGCAGATGCTCTCTAATATAATATTCATAATGAATACAGGAATCTCTTTTACAGCATTAATAAAATAAGATCAATTTTTAACCTGTAACATACATGGCAATGAATATAATATACCCTTTGAGCTCGAAGAGTGCAGGTTGCGTTTAAAATGTTACGTAGAGAATCAAATAAATGATTTTTTAAATAAAAATTACTGTAGTTTCATTTAAAAAAGTAAATTTACAGGTGCACATTTTAAAAAATTAATTACTTTTAGATATTGTGTCAGATTTCTCTGAAAGGAATCGTTTTTTTTTTTTTTTTGCAATTAGCTTAAATAAGATTTTGGACTTCAAAACTCTAATGTTAAGTAAAACAAGGATTTTAGAAATAAATGAAGTCGTTAAAATCCACGAACGAATCGATTTGTACATAATTTATATTTAACTACTTGTTATAAATAAATAATATATCTTAGACCCATTAAACTTGGGGGAAAAAGTATAATGATTTATTATAATCGTATTTGCATCGTTTGCAGTGCTTGATAAAACAACATAATTGGTTATATTTCAAAATACAATTCCAGTCTTGTTGTTCAGTTTGAATTTTACATACCTACAACAAAAGAAAATTAAATGGAATTTAAGTGCTCTTAAATTTTATCGCAGAATACTCTCTTGTATAATCAGTTTCAGACAAGTTTCAGTCTCGCTGTCTGGAATAAAATCCGTTAAATTTCAAAATTAAATTAGTTTTAAAACTTTGGCGTATCAAATACAGATTGGGATACGGCTTTGCAGAAATTCTATAAAACCCAACAAATGTGAACAGTTTGCATCAGTTTTCTAAGAAGTTCCTAGAAGCCAAACTCGTGAAAATGAAACTATTTGTAAGTAATAACGTTATAAACATAGTAGGCCATAACTAATAATTTTTATTTTTTATTTTAATAGTTGCCCTGTGTTTTTTTGCTGGCCTTGTGCGCCATTTGCCAGGGAGTACCACATAAGGCCAAGAATGACCGTACCGCTGTTGCAAATGACGCAAACAACAACAATAATAACTGAGTTCGTCTCATAATTTGTTCGTCTGTCGAAAATGTTAACCAATTCAAAATAAATAAAAATATTATTTACAAATTGAAGCAATTTTCACATTATTTAATTCGCCATGATGAAAGAAATTTTATTAGATTCTATTAAGTGCAGTTATACTATAGCATTATCATCTTTATTTAAGGTATATAATACGGGCTACTCTAATCCAAAAATAAGATTCACAAAAAATTATCATTGATTCAACCAAGTTCCGACTACAAGATAACTCGTATTGATAAAATACATTAATTTCTCAGTCAAGAGGAGTGAGAATTATAGGGTAAACTTAATTTTTAATAGCTAAAACAAAATATCGCTATATTTATGGGATCTTAATGTGATTAATTAAATAAAATTATAATACTTAATATACGATGTCTTGATTTGTTCATATAGATAGACAAAGCAGACGATATCGTCTCTTCTGTTAATGCTCATCAAGAATATATATTCCTATAGGTTTTACGACGCCGAATTCTTCTTGTTACTTAAGCTGCAATCAATGCAATATAATATTGTAATCTGTGTATAAAAATGTTACGTTCAAAATGTCACGTAGGTAATATGTTTTTAAATTAATACTAGTTAATAGCTAAAAGATTGTATTAGATTTCCGTGTGTCGAATTGCTTTCTTGTGCTTTTAATTTGAGACCAACAATATTGAAATTAAATGGAAATTAAATGGTTTTAAATGTTACCTAAGAGTACTCCATTATGTAATCTGTTGTAGACAAGATTTAGTCTCGCTAAATGATGAATCGAATGCAAATCCGTTAACTTTCTAAATTAAAACAAATTAAAAATATTGGCGTATCAAATACAGATTGCGACACGTCGATCTAGAAATCCTATAAAGCCCGAAAAAAGTTAACAGTTTGCATCAGTTCCCTAAGAAGTTCTTACAAACCAATCTCTTAAAAATGAAACTATTTGTAAGATATATATTCAAATCTTAGTAGACATTTACTGAAAATGTTTTAAACTTTTCTTTAATAGTTGCCCTGTGCTGTTTTGCTGGCCGCGATCGCTCTTTGCCAGGGAGTGCCAAATGATGCCAATAATGCCAAGAATGCCCGTACAGCAAATGACGCAAACAACAATGCGGGAAATTCGAATAATAACTGAGCTCATGTTCTAAGCTGTACTTGCTTCATAAAACATTCGACAATTTCAAGAATGTAATAAACATGCAGCGAATAAATAATATATAAAAAGAACCAAATACGTTTTTCTCAATATGTAATGATTTAGGTTCAAACATGTATTAGCTATTGAAAGCTCATCCTTTGGGGCTTTGATCTTTATTGGCTTCAGTATCAGACCTTATTTTCTGTATTTTGTGACATGACTTCAGAGCATGATTGACACTATACATAATAATTTTACCAAGATAAGGAGAAAATATGAAATTAGAGCAGATTTTTTTTTTCTGTATATCAAAACTTAGATTTCAATATTAAGCGTACCCTTTGATATTTTGATATTTTGAAAATTGAACATTTTTAATCTCATGTATTACTCCTTTAACGTAATTAGTAAGAAGCAGCACTACAATCTTTATTCTGAAACGTTTAACTTTTTTGGTATTAAATGATGCCAAATCCGACAAAGTTTTTGATTTGTAATGTGGTTCAAACTGTCAGAACTTTATTAAAACTGAACCGAATATCAAGCGAAATGTTATTTAAATCAAGGTATTGCTTCTGGTATCGTAATTAGTATAAAACAACACTTTAAATTTAATATTGGGTTTTTTTACTTTTTTCTAAAATATCATGAACAATCAGACAAAAATGTTGATTTGTAAAGTTGCTAGGTCAAGGGTCTGACCAATTTCAAACATTCATAACTTTATGAAAACTGAATCTATTCTCGAACGGAATATAATTTTGATCATGGTTTATCCTCTAAATTCCTTTTGCATTTAAACTGTGTTCAATTAAAATATTTTAATATACCACCATAGCCAGATTCGATTTTGATGATAACGGGAACACTTGGAAATTTGAAAATTCAAATTCTTACACCTTATGTTTTTACTTTTAATCAACTTCATATATCGTAATTAGTATGAAACAACACTTTTATCTTGACTCTGAAACCCATTTATTTTCGTATAAAAAATCATTAAAAAAATCGGACAAAAATTTTGACTTATAAAGTTGTTATGTCAAAGGTTTGACCAACTTAACACTAGCATAGCTTTGTCAAAACTAAACCGATTTTCAAACAAACTATTATCTAAATCTAAATTGATTTTGCATTAAAATTTATACAAAGAGTCCTCTGGTGTTAAGAATCAACATTGCAACAGGTACTGATACTGTAACAGAAAGGCCAGAACCGGAATAGAACCTTTTAAGGTAGAAGTTTAACCGAAATAGTTGGTGTGGGATGGATAGGAACCAAAGTGAAAGATCCTGTTGCAATTTAGTTAGAGTTGCCGACCTGTTACATATCTCAATCTCAATTTGAAGAATAACTGGGTTAGATTTTCCGTCATGTTATTCTAACTGTGATTTTTAGTTCCTCCAGGTCATGGCTAAATTCAGGGATATACTTGTGTATAAAGTTTAGTATGGTATTGTATATATTATAGTATACTCACACACACATTTAAAGTTATACGTGAGAAAATTTTCATAAAGTCGTCATGTTACCGAGACGTGCAATCCTAAGAAGATTTAATTTTCGAAATTAAAAAGGTTGGCGTACAAAATGATGATTTTCACAGTACGTTACAGAAATGATATAAAACGCGACGAAAGTGAACAGTCTCTATCAGTTCCCTAAGAAGTTCTTACAAACCAATCTCTTAAAAATGAAACTATTTGTAAGTCATTATATTCAAATCTTAGTAGACATTTACTGAAAAGTTTTAAACTTATCTTTTTCAGTTGCCTTGTGCTGTTTTGCTAGCCGCGATCGCTCTTTGCCAGGGAGTGCCAAATGATGCCAATAATGCCAAGAATGCCCGTACAGCAAATGACGCAAACAACAACGCGGGAAATTCGAATAATAACTGAGCTCATGTTCCATAATTTCAAGAATGTAATAAACATGCAGCAAATAAAATATATATAAAAAGAACCAAATTTGTTTTTCTAAATATATAAATACAAATAATAATTAAAGTATGCTTCAAACTTGAATTTATTATTGAAAACTCGTCCTTTCTGGCGTTTGATCCTCATTGGTTTCAGTAGCAGACCTTACAGACCATATAATTGACACTATGAATAATAATTTTACTAAGATAATATTTTTAATAAGAATCAGAAAATACGAACACGTAAGAAGTTTTCAAGTATCCCTTCATTTCATAACATATTGAGTCGAAATGAAAAAGATGTCTTTTATATATTCATATTTTTGACCTCACAGTGTAATAACTTTACTTAAACGTAACCGATTTATTTGAGCTGCATACAATTTTTCTTAAAATCGACCAAGACTTATTTCTTCCTCTGAATCCAGGTATAGTTTACATTGTAAACTTTACAATGCTAAGGGTCCAACCTTTGAAACTTTGAAAATAAAAAATTGTAAATCTCAAGTTTTAACATTTAATCAATGCCTTATATTATTATCAGTATAAAAACAACACTTTAAACTTGATTTTGAGTCTTTTAATTTTTTTGTTAAAAATCATTGAAAATCAGACAAAAATTTTGACATATGAAGTTGATGGTGTTAAGAGTCAACATTGCGTACGTACAGGTACTGATACCGCAACACAAAGGACAAAACTGCAATGGAACCTCTTACCAAAATAATTGTTTTGGGACGGACCGAAACCAAAGTGAAAGATCCCGTTGCTCTTTAGTTAGAGTTGCAGACCTGTTACATATCTCAGTGTCAATTTTAGGAATTACTGAGTTGAATTTCATATTATGTTATTATAACTATGATTATTAGTTGCTCCAAGTCAAAGCTAGATTCAGGGATATACTAGTGTATATACTATATAGTTTAGAATAGTATTGTGTATGTTATACTCATACACGCACACACAAAGTTATACATAAGGAAATTTTCTGGAAGTCGTCACGCTTCACAGACGTACAATCCTAAGAAGATTTAATTTTCGAAATTAAAAAGGTTGGCGTACAAAATGATAATTTTCACACTAAGTTACAGAAATGCTATAAAACGCGACGAAAGTGAACAGTCTCTATCAGTTCCCTAAAAAGTTCTTACAAACCAATCTCTTGAAAATGAAACTATTTGTAAGTCATTATATTCAAATCTTAGTAGACATTTACTAAAAAGTTTTAAACTTATCTTTTTCAGTTGCCCTGTGCTGTTTTGCTGGCCGTGATCGCTCTTTGCCAGGGAGTGCCAAATGATGCCAATAATGCCAAGAATGCCCGTACAGCAAATGACGCAAACAACAACGCGGGAAATTCGAATAATAACTGAGCTCATGTCCTAAGCTGTGCATAACACATTCCATAATTTCAAGAATGTAATAAACATGCAGCAAATAAAATATATATAAAAAGAACCAAATATGTTTTTCTAAATATATAGATACCAATAATAATTTAAGTATTCTTTAAGCTTGAATTTATTATTGGAAGCTCGTCCTTTCGGGCGTTAGATCTTCATTGGTTTCAGTAGCAGACTGTAACTAAGATAATATTTTAAATAAGAATGAGAAAATACGAACATGTATGAACTTAACAAGTATCCCTTTATTTCATACAACATTGAGTCGAATTCTGGCCCATAATAGAAAATGATGTCTCTGTTAACCTCACACTGTAATAAATTTTTTAAGACTTTACCGATTTATTTACGCTGCATTCAATTTTTTTTTAAATCGACCAAAACTTTTTTTTTCTCTGGATCGAGACATAGTTTACATTGTAAACTTTACAATGGTAAGGGTCCCGCCTTTGAAACATAAAAAAAAATAAAAAAAAATCAAACAAAAACTTTGATTTGTGAAGTTGCAAGGTCAAGGGTCTGACCAACTTCAAACTTCCATAACTTTGTCAAAACTGATCCGATTTCAACTACAAAAATTGAACTTTTCACCAATATTGATGTTTTGGGACGGACCGGAACTAAAGTGAAAGATCTCGTTGCTCTTTAGTTAGAGTTGCCGACCTGTTACATATCTCAATCCCAATTTTAGGAATTACTGAGTTAGATTTTCTGTAATGTTATTACAACTGTGTCTATTAGTTGCTCCAGGTCAGACCTAGATTCAGAAATATTCTAGTGTATATACTATATAGTTTAGTATAGTATTGTGTATGTTATACTCATACAAGCACACACAAAGTTATACAAAAGGAAATTTTTATGAAGTCGTCACGTTTCACAGACGTGCAATCCTAAGAAGATTTAATTTTCGAAATTAAAAGGGTTGACATATAAAATTAAAAATTTCACACTACGTTACAGAAATTATATAAAATGCGACGAAAGTGAACAGTCTCTATCAGTTTTCTAGTAAGTTTTTAGAAGCCAAACTCGTAACAATGAAAATATTTGTAAGTCATTATATTCAAATCTTAGTAGACATTTACTGAAAATGTTTTAAACTTTTCTTTAATAGTTGCCCTGTGCTGTTTTGCTGGCCGTGATCGCTCTTTGCCAGGGAGTGCCAAATGATGCCAATAATGCCAAGAAAGCCCGTACAGCAAATGACGCAAACAACAACGCGGGAAATTCAAATAATAACTGAGCTTAATTCGAGGGTTTCGTAAGCTCCGCTTACTGCAGAATTCGTTTGTCACCTGCTGAAAATGTAATTGCAAATAATAAAAATATTTAAAAATTAACAAATATGATTCTCTAATTTAATGCAAATAGTGAATTGAAGTATTTGTTAAACTTGTATTTTAATACAGATTAATCAGAATACCTTAAGGCGATGGACCTTAGTTGGTTTCAGTAGCAGATCTCTTAAACTGTATTTTGTGATATAGCGCTCAACAATTAGTTAAGCACATTTTTTACAAGTTGAGAAGTTAATTTTGCAAATAATGATGATTGCGCATACGCAGCGTTTGCCAGCATAAAACTTGGGCTTAAGCTCTAGAGTTTGCAATAGAAAAGATTTACAATATCTGTACTCAACATCAGCAATATGATAATTATGTTCTAGCGAGCTGGTGTTGTGTTACCGAATTTTCCAAGGCCCGGAACAATGTTTTGATGACGTATTTAAAGCGTACGCTTAACAATAAAATATATGACTTTCATGTTTCCCAAAATAGTTGACGCTATTAATATAAATGTACAAAGTGTGTTTGCTCACGAAGTACCTTTAAGTAGATAAGTAAATACCTATGTAATAAAAAGCCACGAAAGTGTAGTAAACCTGAAATCAGGGATATATACAGAGTTACATATAGAAATTTTCATGACGATGCGTCGTCACGTTAGACAGACATGTACTTATAAATTCTTTTAAAGTCTTAAGTTTCTAAATTTAAAAAGATTGGCGTATCAAATGCAGATTTCCACACATTGTTACTGAATTCTTATAAAACGCGACAGAAGTGAAGAAGTTTCGTAACAAGTTTTCTAAAACCAAACGCGTTAAAATGAAACTATTTGTAAGTGTCACGTTCGATTTTCCCATTTGGCATTAACCAAATAACATTTTAATATATTTTCTTTATAGTTGCCTTGTGTTTTCTTGCTGTCCCTGTTCGCTATTTGCCACGGAGAAGCTGTTGAAAGACAACCACGTACAGAAGTAAATACGGAAAACCTTCCGGGATCTGCGTCCTAATTGTTTGTCCCATTATACAATCGTCATCTGATGAACATTTATAATACCGACAAATAAATAAACATATTTAAAAACTAAAAGAAAGGCTATTTTCGAAAGTTATGGTAGCTTTGAGATATATATCCGAGTCGGCCTGTTCCGACTATTGTATGTGTATACTTTATAAGGTCGGAAGTCACTTCATAGATTCGCTAACTCGCTGGATAAGATAGTAGAACATTCTGTTAACCTTTCACCCCAACTACACAGAAGTTCAAATAGACGCCCTATACGCTCACGAATATGCAAATTTACGCATGAACAAAAGTAAAAGTCCAAGAAGAAACCATAAAGCACAAAACCCAAACAGAGAAAGCCGCCAAAGCCAAAAATTAGAGGAAAAAATCAATGCCGCATACTATGAAAACTTTTGCAACTATTCCACAAACAATGCGGTCAACTGAAATCCTGAAAGAGAAAAGAGATGTGGAATGGAGAGAGTGAGAGAAAGAGAAAGAGAGTAGGCAATGGTGTTGGGCAGAAAAACACGATTAAGCCGCGTTGATTGCGGGTTACGAGTTCGTTTGCCAGTCCGTTATTCCAACCAGCCAGACTTTTGTGCAATATCATGAGGCTCTATGGCTCTCTGGTGCCTATAGACCAGGTGCCCCTGGCTGTGACTGTATATATTGATGACGGCTCAGTTGCACGCAATCCATGACATCACCACTGTCCAAGACATTTTTTTTTTCAAAAATTGCACGACGCGTACAGTGCCGACAATTAGTATGAGTGGTATACCCCTAAAGGCCGACATAGAGCCATAACACTAACAATTACTTAGGTGACGCACACGACTAGTCAAAGAACTTAATGGTCAGACCAACCCATTGCTAAAAAATCTACAAAACAAAACATTCCCTAGAAAACTGCGAAAACTACAGCGTACATAGTATTCGATTAGTCTTGACCCTTTTAAGAACTAGTTTAATTTTAATAAGTCTTTAATATGCAGTCGACTCGATTTTTGTGTGTGAAGCTTTGATTGATGTTTAATTGGAATTTAGATTAAAAACTGTCTTCTTTTAATTGGATTAAAGCTGTATTATTCAATTTCGTTTAGTTCCTGAAACAAAATGAAGTGACAGGTGTAATAATTAGGTTTACAATTTGTAGGTATTTATTTATTTATTTAGTTCAAACAAACCTCTTTCTACTACAAACATTTATTTCCATTACAATTTAGATTTGTTGACTTTGAAGACTCTTCTCTTATCATTTGGTTTTGTGTACAGTTCCTCAGACGCCACTGATAGCAATAATAGGGTCGTATATATACGTATATAGACTTCTGTCGGAAACTGTAGCTTATCAGCGAGGACATAAAACTAAATAGCAACTCTTTTTCCAATAGCTATTGCGATTGAGTTCAAGTAGCCGATAAATCACATTATTGTTTTGGTCGCATAGTTAGGAACGGATTGTCCTATAAACAAAATATTCAAATGGAGGAACTGAGGCAAGAAGAATTTAACTAAAGGGGTCATTGTACTCTCCTTCTTAGCCCATTCTTTTACAAAGATTTGAAAAATCCATCGAAGAATACACTTAGCCATATTATTCTCGAGCAACACCGAAGAATGCATAATGATTACCTTTTCATGGTTTGTTGTGTTCTACTTTACTTTATATATATACTTTATTGCGGCACGTGTTTCCAATTTACACAAAATGAGCAACTTCCTTTCTTCAGAATGAAATGAAATTAAGATACATACAAATAAGAATCATGAACAATTAAGGAGCTTAGGTAGAATTTCAATTTTTGTGGCAGTGTTAATGTTGACTTTGTGTATAGGCATTAATGAAAATTGGTAAACAAGAATTTAAGATAAACATGAAATATTAACATGGTAAGTTTTCCATTTATATATATATATTTCATTTGTAAGATAAATTGACCATGACCATTATAATGATCTGTGGCATACAGATGTTTTGCGCAAACGTTCTAGTTTGATAGCTGCGAATTTGACAAATTTGAATTCGATAGGTTGGAACTATGCTCAGAGTCCGACGACTGTTGAAGATGTGTTGGCTGCTGTGGCTGTTGTTGGGCATTGTGTAAATGATGTGGCTGTTTCGACTGAATGGCAGTGCCCGATTCGTAGTTGATGCGTATCCATTGACCCTCGATGCTCTCCTTCCAAAGTGAGACATTGTTATCACCGCCAGTAACGGCCAAGACGTTGCCAGTGGTCGACCAGGAAATGCTCCATACGGCATCATCAAATGTATGCAATACACTTGATGTCCATTGGGTCAAATCAGCGTTACTGCTCCAGATGATCACATGGCGATCCTGGGAAGCTGAGGCTATTTGCAAGCGTGGCAAGCCAATCGATGGTGCCCATGCCACATCGCGTACCCAGTCTGAATGTGCCTCCAGGCGGTGCTCTTCAACCCATCGATCGTTATCTTCGCGCCAAATCTTGACGAGATTATCGCATCCACCGCTGACCAAACGCTTTACGGCTGCATTGCGTGAAGTCACCCGCTGATCAAAGGCCGGATCTGGTGCCTGAGCCGGACACCAGGAAATGGCATTCACTCCAATTGTATGGGCATTTGGTATTTTCTTGGCATCCCAAACACCGTACTCTGTGTTGCACGTTAACACCGAAATTGAACCATCCGAGCTGGCACATGCAAGCACCAATCCATATTCAGCTGGAGCAAAATCCACCGAGTTGACCGAAGAGTCGTGATTGCTGTACTCGTATCTGAAATGCACAGCAACAATGAATAATTCTAATTGTATGGACGTTGCTGTAGATAACTAAAGTGCCGACATCACAAATGCATACATATGTATAATTAGACACATACATATGCACACATGATACGCATTACACATACATGTGTACACCAAACATGACACTCACAGTTTTGTCCAGTCTCTGGGTGTTGTTGATTTCCATATAATTACTTTGCGATCATAGGAGCACGATGCTAAGATGTTACCGAACTTGGGATGTGCCCATGCTACTTGCCACACTGGACCCTGGTGGCCTTTAAGTTCCGCAAGGGCCTTATTATTTTTACGCGAGTGAAAAATCCGAACGCTACCATCCGATGAACAAGTGGCCAGCAGTAATCCATAGAAGTCGAGAGCGGCATGATGGACCATGTCCTCATGCTCTGTGTCAATTTCCTGTAGCAAACTCACCATGTTGAGCGCAAATTCTTCAATTGGAATGAAATTTTAAATAATCTTTTCTCGTCCGGCTCCACCAAGTGTTGTTTGACGTGGAATTATACAGTCGAGTAACACTGTTGCCAACTTAGCTATTTTGTAGCTAATTCTGGCTGTTTTCAAATATCAACACTGGTGTGGAAGCACTGTTTTGGGACAAAAGGTTGCCACCCAGCAAAGTTTTCCGATCTGGCAAGCCGTACCACTTAAGGTAAAATGTCAAAAAAAAACCTTTTTTAAAATGTTTCCTAATTGAATTTTTTATTTTATTAATTTATTATTCTATTACTATTATTTTGTTAATTTTTGCAGATTTTTTGTAAGAGATTTGTCAATATTTTAAATATTTTTGAATTAAATTTGTAAATTTTCTCTTTATAATGCTAAAATTTAACAATAATGCATTAACTGCAATTAAAAAATATTTTTCTGCTTTAAATAAATAGTATGACCAAGTATGACCTATTAATTTCCTTAAAAAAGAGCAATCACATAACCAATTGAACAAAATAAAATCTAATCAAAGTTGACTGTGAACAATATATCTAACGTATAAATAAATAATAGCAAAAAGTGTTAATAAAAAAATATTAAAGAAAGATTACCATGCCTAACGCATTAATTAAGCCCAAGGGTCCATACGAAGTAGGTAGGCGATTAAGACGTGTGGAAGAACGCCAGGAGAAATGGATTCGTCAGACCCGAAGAATTTCTCGGTCTAAGCCGGAAAACAACATTTGGCGAATTTTTAAATTTTTTGGATATTATTTTGGATTTTATTTGTTTTTAGCAACTTTTGCAATTGGTTTATTTCAATTGTTTATAAAGATTCGATTACCGGATAACCAACCCATTGAACTCAAAGGAACGGGGTTATCTTCCGTTCCGGGCTATACTGTGGGAAACGTCAAATTAATACGTTATAAAGATAACCAAAGGAAAGAAACAAGCCCGTTTATAAGTCAAATTGACAAATTTGTCGAAAAATTTGGGGCTCAAGGAATGCGCCATTTAAGAGAATGTAATTTGGATAGTTATTGGGGATACAATTCTGGTTTACCATGCATACTACTTAAACTAAATTTCGCAATCAACTTTACGGCCGATACATACGCAGATTCCATAACACTCCCGAACGAAGTTCCCAACGATTTATATGAATATTTAATGCAATTGTCGGTAGAACAGCGGACAAATCGAATTTGGGTTGCCTGCAATTTCATGGGTAATGAAACTATTGGAGGTATTGAGTATGTTCCATATCGATATTACGATTCTGATGGATTATTTACAAAGGGAAACTCATATTTACGTTCCATCTCGGAGAACTTGACCGATGAAGTTATCCAAGAAGACCCTGCGTATCGTCGGGTTATTGGAGTTCAATTTAATAATCTTCCACTCAATCGAGATATATATGTTAAATGTACAGTGTGGGCGAAAAATATTCCCCTAGACTTGGCAACGACCGTGTTTGTTCTCCATGCAGAAGGACTACAAATTTCCCCGCCGCTGGACGATGATTATGAATAGTTTTAACGAAAACTAAAAAATGAATAAGAAAAACAAAGCAAACATTTAAAAATTATACAGTTTGTGACTGCAATTTCATTGTCACATACTCATATATTCTGTAAATCATTTCAACAAATAACTATATTTTCCTTTAATCAATACGAAAATGCCCGAAGATATTCTTGTTTCCTCCGGAGGTTACAGAGTTCGAAAGCGATTTCGAAATGAGGAGAACATTCGTCATAAAAGAGACATACCCTGGTCTAAAACTATATTGGACTTGGAACATAACAAATTTTTAGCGCGTACCCCTTGGGCGTGGTTCAGGATCATTTCATTCTATCTTCTATTATATTTGTTATTGGCACTTATCGTAGCATTTTGGATATTAATATTCGCTTTCGTCATATTAAAACCTGGCAGACCCCTTTGGCTAAAGGGAGCTCCGGGACTTTCGGTAGTGCCCGGCAAGGACGGCACAATAACATTTCATCCTAGTATCCAAACGGAAACTAATTCAATCGCAGACACCATAGACAAGTTCTTGGATAAACTTGAAACTAATGGTAAGACCAAGGATATTTTTGCAGATTGCAACAAAGACCGGACATGGGGGTATTTTATGCAAGTTCCCTGCCTTTTCATTAAACTGAATAATGTCTATGGATTCACTCCAGAAACCTATGAAAGAGTATCAGAGCTGCCAGATAATAGTCCAAGCGAACTAGCAGATCTTATGAATCAATATCCTGGTCCTGGCAAAATCTGGCTAACATGCGAACCTAAAGGAAACTTCCCAATTATCAATTTTATTCCATTTCCATATTTTGACACGACAACCAATATGAAGGGCATTAATCGTGTGGTTGCCCTGCAACTCAACGATATGCCACAAAATGAGGAAATATCAGTTACATGCAAGGCTTGGGCCAAGAATATTGAGATTGATATGTCATACCGAGGCAAGGGACATGCCGATTTTTCAATGGAAATGAAAGTGAAAACTTAACATCGAGGGCTACATAATCAGAAACTATCCAGAATCTGTAATTCAATTGAAGTTCAAAATTATATAAATGTTATACATAAAAATGTAGACAAAAAAATTTAAAATTAAATTAAATTAAAAATTCAAATTCCATAGTTTATGTATTATGAAATTTAATACTACGTCACAAAGTTGGCTGTCTTAAATTTAATTTTAAGTTTAAACAATTAATTTAATTTTAATTTGAATTTAATTTGAATATAACTGAAAGCACAAAAGCTTTTTGGTTCTGAAATCGCAATCAGACCTGCCAACTTTATTTACATTTTAAGTTTTTTAATCGATAAATAGAATAAAATCGAAGGAATTAAGTATCGTTAGCTGCAACAGAACAGGTGGAAAAATCTCCTTTTAATAAACTCAATATTATTAAGTGTAAAACAACGCCAGTTCTAGTTTAATTCAGAGATTAGTGAATTTAAATGAACAGTAAACTCAAGGAATCGTTGAGAGAACTGAATTGTAAAATTGAGCAGTGAATTTCAGAAAGTGCATATAATTCTTGGAATTGTATATGTGTATGCACTAAGACTTTTGGCGCGCTTGACATATACATATATAGTCGTCCCGCTTATACACATTCGGATGAATGAAGTTAGGAAGCGTGAAAAAGTTGATGAAACTTATGACATCGCCGCCTGTTGAAGGAAAAAAGATAGACACTGACGCCCAAATGGATAAAGCCAGCAGGGATGAGGAGAAAACAATTATGGAAAATAAGGAAGTTCAATCAGGTCTGACATCTTTTCAAAGCACTTTGGAAAAGATCATGGAGCAGATGGCATTACAAGCAGCATCTCTAAAAGATGTAATGGAGGAAATGGCAGCTTACAAAAAAGAGGTGAAGTCCGTGATGCGTGCTGTGAATGAGAAGGACTTTGATCAAGGCGGTATCGCATCTTCTGGAGCTGCACAAGACGACAAGCGTAGTTTATGTCCACCACTGAATGGCAATTATGGAACTGGCAGTGTCTATCGATGCATTTCATCAACTACTGGAGCCACTCAAGACGACATTCATAGCTCCTTTTCACCACTGGGTGACACCCTCGGATTTGGCTCGGTCAAAATTGACACTGTTCCATGCATTGAAATAAAGGCTTCTGAAGCAAAAAGAGATGTCAACATCAACTCTTCCACAGCACAGGGTGAGTCTGGTTTTGGTGCCACAGGGCTGCAGAGTTGCAACGCACAAGATAGGAATTCTTGCTGTAACACAAATCTAAATCAGTTAGGGCTAAAAAATACGAGCGTTCATAATAGAAATCGGTACATAAATGACCTACCCAAATTTAATGGTCGAGCCGAGGATTGGCCCGTCTTTAAAAGTATGTATCGGGAAACTACTGCTGCCTTTGGTTATTCTAATCTAGAAAATTTGTTGAGACTACAGAAAAGTTTGAAGGGAGAGGCTAAAGACGAAGTCGCGGGTATGCTGATTAGTCCGGCCAATGTGGAATATATCATGAGCAGGCTCGAGCTTAAATTTGGTCACCCTGAATTGCTTATACGAAGCCAGTTGGAGAAGATCTCAGAAATATCGCCGATATCAGAAAATAGCTTGGAAAAAATAGTTCCCTTTGCATCCAAAGTGGCGAATTTGGGCATATTTCTGGAATCCACAAACGCGGTACAACACCTGAATAATCCAATTTTACTAAGCGATTTGGTGGGCAAACTGCCAATGAGGATTAGAATAGATTGGTCAAGGTATGCTTCCAGCATTTGTCCATGCCCGAATATAAAGAATTTTGCAGAATGGATCAATCTTATGGCCATTGATATTACGCGGGCTACTCTTGCAACCGGATCGAGCCAACAGTATGTCAAAGATGATCAACGATGTAATCAGAAGACGCTGATGAAAACCAGCACCGATGCTCCAGATATAAAAGGTCGGAAAGGATGCTATAAATGCAAAGGAAATCACTCATTGCAGAAGTGTGAGTTGTTCGCAAAAGCCACCATCGAGGATAGATGGTCATTCGTCAAGAAGGCATATTTGTGCTACGGATGTATGCGTCATGGACATAGTTTAAGCTCCTGCAAGAAAAAACAAGAGTGTGGCATAAACAATTGTAAATTGTGTCATCATCCAATGCTGCATAAAATCAATGTCAAGCAACAAGATCCATCTAAAAATACGGAGAATGTCAATACAGTCAAGGAAGGAACTTCAAAACTAATATTTAAGCTACTGCCAGTGGAGGTCATCGGACCAAATAGATCAATTGTCCAGACACATGCATTTTTCGACGAGGGATCATCAGAAACACTGATAAATGAAGATTTAGCCAAGAATATGGGAATAAGGCAGGCAAAAGAGAAACTGTCGTTGAATTGGATTGAGGGTCATACTAAAGATGTGGAATCAACAAGATGCCAATTTAGAATTCGCTCATCAGGGTGCAGTAAAAGATGGCTGCGTCTAACAGGTAGCACTGTACCCAACATGGAATTACCATTACAGTCTCTAAATGCTGATTTTTTAAGAGCACAATTTGAGCAGATGAAGCAGTTGCCCATTAAAGGATATTCCAATGTACAACCATCGCTGCTAATTGGAATCGATAATGCTCACTTGACGAAAACCTTTAAGAGCATCTGTTTGAGTAATGACTTGATTGCGGCGAAGACTCCGTTAGGATGGCTGGTATACGGAATAACATAGACACAGTAATCGTCACTATCTATGGTATTAATTATCCGGTAAAGATATCAAAAGTTGATTTAAAACTAGGACTAGGCTACGACCTGCCACCTGTCATATTTCGGTGTCTCTGGAAGATGGATTTTGTTCTAAATTGGTAAAAGGGTCTGACTGATATCCATCGTTATCTCAGTTTTGACAGATGTGCCGACATCGTCGCTTCCTATGGCGACATAACTAGGTCGACAAATTATAATTGTTGAGATACAAAACTTAACGGGCATACTAAAGAAACCCATAGATATAATTGGTGTGTTTATCAAGACTTTATAATCGTTATTCAGTGGGCTGGATGGTGCGACGTGATTTTAATTTGAATAAATGTATGTAACTAAAAAATCAAATGTGCGGGGCAGCTGTGAGGTTCTGAACCCATAATCAGACTTGCCAGCTAAATTTTTCATTACCACTATAATCATTCAAATTGTATTATCATTGTATGCTTAAATGTTTAAATAAAGTTGGGAGTCACCTCTCGCCTTTCTTTTTTGATGTGTTTATGGAAATTGGATTTTTCACTGCGGATGTTGCCGCACTCCTTCAAAACACAATCGCCAATCCGCGTTTTGATTTTGAAAATGTTCTCTTTTAAATTGTAGGAGATAGAATTATTGTGAAAGCTCTTCTGTTTGATTAAGAAATTTTTGATTTTTAAGTGACAATGTTTCTTTATTTTATATAATTTCGAATTTTAACTGTTGATCAAACAAATTATTCATTTATTGCATTTTAAAAATGCATTACCTAAAATTTAAATTAAGTACGTTATCTGACTTTCTTAAAAATCGATTTTAGTTTCTATTATATCGATATATTTGCTATCGATGGTCAACTTATTTTGTCGCCCACCACTAATAAAAATTTAAAAACGCAAAAAACTAATAAATTTTATGAAATTTTAAAAATAAAGGAGATTTGAAGTCAGACCTCGGAAAGAGAAGCAAAAAAAATTAATTCTAAAAAACAAAAATCCTGCAAAGCCTTTAAAAATTAAAATTAAAAAAAAAATCAATTTAGGTGAATTTTTAATTTTAGTACTGGCACTAGTTGCCAGATCCGAAAATGATGCAGGGTGGCAACCTTTCGGTCGGACGGCAACACTTGGACCAGGTGGCGACGTTGTGGGTAGAAAAGCGTTTTCCAAAGAAATACTTAGACGAATTTCATCAGCAGACGCGTCACGAGGATTATGGCAGGCGAGGATTTGATTGTCCAGTTCCAGCAGCTCGGCATGAGCGAGCAGAAGGCAAAGGAGACGCTCAAGAATGCCAATGTGACGAGGAATTTGCAATTGGCGCTGGCCGAGACAAAACTGCCGCTTGGCGATGGCGTTGGCATGTTACTTTACCACATGGCCACCAAGTTGAAGCCACAAACAGCGGAGCATCTGCCACTGATGGTGCGATATATTGTTGATCGCAAGCTGGACAACACTCAGCGTGTGGACGCAGCCCTGGAGTACTTGCTCAAGTGTGGACAGAAGCTTAAGGCTTCTATTGATGTCGCCGAACTGGAGCGCGAATGTGGCGTTGGTGTTGTGGTCACACCGGAGGAGATCGAGCGCGTTGTGCAGCAAAAGATTAAGGGCAGCTACAAGCAGACACTGCTGGAGCAGCGCTATCACTTCAATTCATTTAAGATTATGCAGGAAGTGCGCAATGAATTGAAATGGGCTGATGCCAAATCCTTGAAAGCAGCCATCGATGTGGAGATATTTGATTTGCTTGGTCCCAAGACGGAGGCCGATATGAAACCATTGGCCAAGCAGGCCGACAAGCAGCCGAAGAGCAACACCAAGGCCGAGATTAAGGCAACAGCGACGGATGCAGCTGCTCCAACAGACGGCGCCAATACGATTGCCGAGCTCATGAAGACAAAGGTGCATTTCCATGCGCCGGGAGAGAACTACAAGACAGATGGCTATGTGGTTACCGAGCACACGGAACAACTGCTGCGTGATCATCTGAAGGCGACTGGAGGACGCGTACAGACGCGTTTCCCACCTGAACCCAATGGCATCCTGCACATTGGTCATGCCAAGGCCATCAACATCAACTTTGGCTACGCTGCGGCTCAGAATGGTGTGTGCTATCTCAGATACGACGACACCAATCCCGAGAAGGAGGAGGAGAAGTTCTTTGTGGCCATTCGTGAGATGGTCGAATGGCTTGGCTACAAGCCCTGCAAGATCACCTACTCCTCGGATAACTTCCAGCAGCTCTTCGACTGGGCGGTGGTACTCATCAAGAAGAACTTGGCCTATGTGTGTCATCAGAAGGCGGAGGAGCTGAAGGGATTCAATCCACCGCCGAGTCCCTGGCGCGAACGGCCTGTCGAGGAGTCGCTGGTGCTCTTCGAGGACATGCGACGCGGCAAGATCGATGAGGGCGATGCCACGCTGCGTCTGAAACTCACGCTGGAGGAGGGCAAAGTGGATCCGGTTGCGTATCGGATCAAGTTCATACCGCATCATCGCACGGGCGCAACCTGGTGCATTTATCCCACTTACGACTACACGCACTGTCTGTGCGACTCCATTGAACAGATCACGCATTCGCTGTGCACCAAGGAGTTCCAGTCACGTCGCTCCTCCTACTATTGGCTCTGCAATGCTCTGAACATTTACTGCCCTGTCCAGTGGGAATATGGAAGACTCAACATGAACTATGCTTTGGTTTCCAAGCGAAAGATTGGCAAGCTTATCAGCGAACGCATTGTCCACGATTGGGATGATCCACGTCTGTTCACGCTGACGGCGCTCCGACGTCGTGGTTTCCCCGCCGAGGCCATCAACAACTTCTGCGCCCAAATGGGCGTCACGGGTGCCCAGATGTCGGTGGATCCGGCCATGCTGGAGGCATCGGTGCGCGATGTTCTCAACGTGACCGCTCCACGGCGCCTGATCGTGTTGCAGCCTCTCAAGGTGACCATCAGCAACTTTCCGCATAAGGGACCTGTGGAACTACAAGTACCGAACTTTCCCCAAAACCCCGAGCTGGGCACGCACAAGATTACGCTGGATCGTGTGATCTACATTGAGCGCAGCGACTTCAAGTTGGATCCGGAGAAGGGCTATCGTCGTCTGTCCACTCAACAGGCCGTCGGCCTGCGTCACGCTGGTCTGGTCATCAGCGTGCAGGAAGTTGTACGTGATCCGGTGACGAATGAGATCCTAGAGCTCATTTGCACCAGCAAATCGGCGGAGCAGGCCGAGAAGCCAAAGGCATTTGTCCAATGGGTATCTCAACCCATTGAGCTGGAGGTACGTCTCTACGAGCAGCTGTTCAAGCACAAGAATCCCGAGGATACCAATGAGGTGCCCGGTGGATTCCTCACCGACATCACCGAGGACTCGATGACTGTCCTGCGTGCCTTTGCAGATCGCTCCCTAAAGGGCGTGAAAGTATACGACAAGTTCCAATTTGAGCGCATTGGTTTCTTTTCGGTGGATCCGGACACAAGTGGCGACCACATCGTGTTCAATCGCACCGTTGGACTCAAAGAAGATTCAGGCAAAAAATAAGCATTAATTGGAAAATAATTTATATTAGCCGCAATAAACACGATTTTTAAAATCAGTTCTCATTTCTTTCCCTCGACCATGATTATGTGGTAGCCGAACTTGGTCTTAACCGGTGGATCTGTGTACACGGGATTGTTGACTGTCGATATGGGCAGAGCAAAGGCGGCATCTTGGAACGGTCCGACCATGGCGCCACGTATTTGCCAGCCCAAGTCGCCACCCTGTCGTGCCTTGTCCTCGCTGTAAGCGGTTGCCACTTCCGGAAACTTTTGACCCGCCTTCAACTTCTCCATGGCCTCCATAATCTTTCCCTGCTTCTCGCAGAGAATGTGTCGCACCTTGACAGCATTGCCACCCTTCTTCTCCTTGCCGGCGGCACCTGTAAATAACTCGGCATAAGATGACTTTTTATCAAATTCTAAATTATTTATACCTTTATCCTCTGCAGCTGGCTTTTTGCCACCTTTAGCGCCATCCTTTCCGCCTTTCGCATCCTTTTTTGGTGGCATGTTTAATTTGTAAAAATTGTAAACAACAACTACAATTCTTTAGTACTGCCACCCTTTTTGAAATGCCAACACATGTGCTGCCACCTGACAGTGCTGTAAAGTACCATTTGATAGTACTCTAGCTAAATTAAATACAAAATTATAAATTGTAACGATTGCTGTAATTAGATTGTTTAAATTAAAGACAATGTCAGAAGAAGATTTTTCTGGAAATCAAGTCGCCACTTTTTGTCAGCTTTCCTAAATTTGAATACGCCACCTATGGTTTGGTTTCAATAGTAGATTTGTTCGCACATGCTGTCACACTTATTATCGCACATATCGCAAAAACTATCGATATATCGATACACTACAAGCATCTCTAACTGCCTCTCCTCTCTCCTTTTCACTTTAGCGAGGCAAAATTTGTCACATTTCCTTGGCAAAATTGTAAGTTTTGTCATTTAATTCAAGTGTAAATAAACTAAAACATGTACTAACAACTTTTAATCAACAGTGCAGTTTGTGATTAATCATTTAAAACATCTTGAGTAACGTCAAAAGCGAAACGCAACACACCAGACAGAAACACTAGCGAACCAACAACGAAGCAAAATGCCTAAGAATAAGGGAAAAGGTGGCAAAAATCGTCGTCGTGGAAAGAACGAAAATGAATTTGAGAAACGTGAGCTGATCTTCAAAGAGGATCAACAGGAATACGCACAGGTGACCAAAATGCTGGGCAATGGTCGCTTGGAGGCAATGTGCTTTGATGGCGTCAAACGTCTGTGTCACATTCGGGGGAAACTTCGTAAGAAGGTAAGTGCGTGCGTATTTGTTAACCTTTGCATGCGTGTGCATCTGTGTGAGTGAGCGGAGCGTGAGTGTGTATGTATGCGAGTCATCCATGGATGGTGCTCTCTTTTGTGTGGGCGTGTGTGCGTGCATTGTTTGTATGTGATACGCGTGCACATTGAATTGCGAATTGCAACGCGCGTTGTTTGCCGCCCTTGGAAAAAAAAAAAACTATTTGCCTTAGCTTGTGTGTAAACAATATCTACAAATTACTAATATTTAGCAAATATTTCTTGAACAGGTGCTGAGTACTCATACTGTCAATTAAGCATTTCTCTTTGCACTGTCTCTGGGCAATGGCCTTCAGAAATTGCAAACAAAGGCGAATTGCGTTGAATTTATGTACATCAATATCTATGTACTCATGTACATACGTATGATATAAAGAGAGCTCTCTTCATGTTTAGACAGCAAATCTCTAAGAGCGCATTTACAGCTGCTGATTTGTTTCTAACTTTCTTTTCGATTTCCTTTTGCTGCGTCTTAAATGTTAATGCAAAAGTGCTAAGAATAGTAAATGTGGGGCAAAAAATATTTTTAATTCTACATGATTAAGTTATGCCAGTCTGACATTTATTAATTTAGAAAGAGAACATTATTGGCTCTCTTAATTTTATTTTCCCATCGTCTCTACAAAACACACAACATCATAGTAATAATTCTAAATATGCACTTGATCATGCTTCGAGAGATAATTTACTAAATTTATTTATATTAGAAAGTGTAAATTTGTATGTGAATTATGTTCAATTTCTTGCGAACGAGACTAGAAAGAATTCATTAATTTAAATAAATTACATGAACTGTCAACTGCGTCATTAATAGATATCAATTTCAATGTGATTGACATTTGATTAATTTCCAATAATTGCAGACGTAACAAAAATAATATTAAAATTCATATCTAAAAGGTATAAAACATGTCGGACATCATTAACAGATAAGAAAATCATATGTAAACTGAAGTTTGCATTGTGAAAATCAATTTAAAACGCATTTTTTTTTACCACTTTTCAGTTGGGCCATAAATTGGCACTTGCAATATGGTTATTATCAGAAGCTAACATAGATCTCAAATCAGCACGCGTAGCTCTGTCAAATCAAATTAGAATTATAATTTTAATCACAATCGCTGCAGCAAAAAAAAAAAAAGTACATTGATTAGATAATGGAAAATAAATGGCAAAAAGACGTTTAATGTATGTACATAAAATACGTCGCAATAGGGCTATAAAACAACTTCTGTTAGCCTGGCTTATGTAAATGGACTTTAAATTTGGTTTCTCCATATCAGTAAGGTCATTTTTGTTGGCTCACAATGACTTAAGAATTTAATACTTTCGGCGAGGCGTTATTTTCCCAGTCTACCGCCAAAATTTCACCATACATTAAAATTCCATATAGAATTCCAATTTTCTTTTTTGTAATACACCTTAGATTAAGCCCTAATACAGTCTGCTGCTAAGCAATAGTAATACTAATCTTTCAAGTAGTTTGCTGGGGTTCTGTAATATCTCAAGTATTTCAACTTGAATTCTCTTCCCCATTATAATGATAATACGCCCTTATCAAGTTGTTTGATATACCCTAAAAGGAGGTAAACTTTTCTAAAATGCATGTGATTGGCTGTTGGATATATATATATATATATTCTTCTTCTATAAATTATATATATTCTTGATTTTAAATAACGAGTATTGTGCTCTCCCTAGCTAACAATGTTTTGAACTTTGGCATACACCTATTTTAGTACAATCTCTATGAAAACTGAAAATTTCATTATGATCGGCTAATAAACCCAGAAGTTATGCATGCATTCAGACCTGTGCATAATTAATTTAAAATTAGTTCTCCAATATTCAATAATTTGTATGCTTAGCAATCGCGTTGACTCAAAACCCAATATCTTATGACAATTTTCGATTTTAGAACTAGATTTCCTGGAAGCGATTATAGCCTTGTCAGCAGTTATGCTGATTCCAAAGTTCGCAATAGTCAAAAAAAGCAGGCTGTCAATCACAAGGTGAACATTTTGTCGGCTAATCTCTAGACTGATCTTCTGTAGATTAACAAGTGAACACGCTAGCGTGTCACAGTCGAGACCCATTCCTTCTTCTGTAATCTCCCGACATATGTGTGACTAATGCACTATCCAAAACTCGACGTGTGCCATACATAAGTAAGCGTATACTTATCTACCTTCCCCCCTAGAAACGAAAAATTCAAGTCAATTTCACAATTCACACTATTTTCTTGACTGAAATAAATAATACTCAGAATTGTACTTTAAAAAAAATATATATCTTTTTTTTTATTAGGAACACTTTTTGCGTTTTCAACTTATATGACTAGGATTACGGCAGTATATTACATGGTGGATTACATCTATATTTATCATCTTAATTCTACTGAGATTAGCTTTGATATTTTTTTGGTTTAGTTTTTTGTTGAGGTTGTTTTTAATAGTTTTTTTTTTAAAAGATTTTTTTTTAATTCGAGCTGCGATGAAGTTTCAGGAACTGTCTCCGTGTTGAGAGGTGTTGTTCTTTACATCAATTGTGTGGCCGTAGTGATAATCTGATTGATCCAGTCGGTAAACGCGGAGACGCGCACAAAGACAGAGGGGGCGTTCTTCTGGCCACAGGGCATTCTTCCCCAGGAGACAATGCCGATGACAATGTTGCTCTGATCCAAATGGGGTTCACAGCACTCCTGCATCAATGGACCACCCGAGTCGGCGGTACAGATGCTAACTCCTCCAGTCAATGGTCCCGTGCACAGATTCGTCTCGTGCAACTGGAGACCGGAACGTGCGAGAATTTGCTCACAGAGTGACATATCCAGGATGGGCATGTTGGCCAGCTGCAGTTTGTGGGGATAATCAGGGACAGCTGTCATGGAGACATTGCCCCAGCCGTACAGTGTTCCATATCCCTCCGGTTGGGCATCCTGTTCGGGCAATGCGGCTGCCTGGACATACTCATTAAATTCCAGCGGCTTCTTGGTGTAGATGAGTGCAATATCATAAGGATTCACACCGCCCAGATACAGCTCATGACGCACATAGTAATCGATGGGACGCATCTGGACACTGTCAGCCTCGCCACGACGATTGTGAATGTCATGGCTGCCGGCAACGATCACCGAATTGGCCACCGCCTGTGGTGAGCTGAGACAGTGGGCAGCAGTCAGTATCCAATGCTCGTTGATCACAGTGCCGGCACAATAGTGGACCAGTCCCTGATCCGGTGTCATCATCTGAATGCTAACCACATAGGGTGCCGAATGTGGTGTCGCCTCACGCTTGGCCAGAAACTTTTTGCTCCAGTGCGTCTGCTGTGGCGCATCGAGTGTGCTTATGCGATTCTCCAAGAGTCCCAAGCTGGACAGATCCATGGCCATGGTTCGCGCTAATGCACCACCGCATTTGCGGATCGGCAATTGGCCATTGTGTGAACTGGAGCTGAGCACCACCATAATGCTGGCCATGGTGGTCAGCAGCACTGAGTAGATGCATCTGTAGGATATGAGCATGATTATGTCCTCGCTCTGATTGCACGTCCCGCACGTTATTTGGTTTACACTGAACGCAATTTTGACGATTTAAACGTCGCGATCTCTCGAATTTTGGTTCTCGTTATTGTTGTTGTGGATTGTGGATTGTCGTCGTTTGCGGTTTATAGATTGTAGATTATATATTGTCTTTTTCTTAGCTTTTTGCTTTTGCTTTGGTGTGTCGATAACACTTCACTTGTATTCCCTTTAGCTTTTGCATGGAATTCACTTTCAGCGTAGCTGATTTGCCGTATTTGTTGCTTCTTCTCTGCTTGGAGGTAATTTCAAATTTGCAGGGCCCACTCGCTTTTTAGCCGTATTTATAGCAAAGAGAGTGAGAGCGAGTAACGTTGCTGAGAGAGCACAATTAACTGACGGCGATCACTGTCATTGGCTGATTACGCTCTTATCGGCAGTTACCAGGAGAGAGTGTTTGACAGGGAGAGAGAGAAAGAGTGCTGTTATCAATTTGATAAGAAATTTGCGTCTGCTAATTTTAAGTTCACATAGAGAAATGCCCTACAGCAATTTGAAAGATCTCTAATATGTAAGGAATACTTAAATTTTTTATTAGTAAAGGTCTTTATATCATTTCATTTATTTCTGATTCATGAAATGTGATCATGAAAAGGTTTTCTAACACAAGCAGAGTGTGATACAAAAAAGAGTTTAGAAAATTGTATAAATAATTCTTATTAAAAGCAAATATCTAAGTTCACGTCAATAACAATAATTTAAGCTGGAATTACTTTTTACTTTATTTATGACTTATCCTTTACAAAATTAATTAATTTGGACAAACGTTAATTTTATGCTTATTAAAGTTAGCGCATCAATGAGTTCGTTCAATTTTAGTTTCGATCTCTGGGTTTTTTTTATCTATTGATGACTATATATGGACGCAATTTCAATCATCTTATGCGATATGTTGGCTGTGGCCATATATAGTATTTATAGTACATTGTTCATATTGGCACAGTGACACCTGCTGCCTTAAATACCACAATGATGACGAAGTGAACTCACTTGAGGTAATCAAAGCACCCCTCCTCTATCCTGCATGGTAATATACTAGGGGACAACACAATCAGCAATTAGTTAACGAATCGTTGTGGGTATGGGAATCACCTCCCAGACGCCAGTTCGGGCATGTTGATCGACGAACGAACTCTTATCAATTCTGGCGCATTTTACAAGCTCACGCCCTTGGGTAATATGCCGAATTTGCAGCGCTTTAGTCACGATTCTTGTATCAAAATTACCTGCTGCCAAGATCGTAGAATGATATACAATGATAACACTCAAGCACATACCGTACATGTTCAGTTTTGTACATTATTAACTAGATTTAAAGCCAGAGCCGCACGCCATCACTCACACACTTCGTCTTATGCCCCTGTCTACCTTATATGATTAATACTCCAAAGTTCAATCACGACCCTATGTTTATTTCGATATAATAGCGTAACTCTTGAATTATTTTCGCCTAATGGAATTTTTCAGTTGAATTCGTTATCAATTCGATTGAGTCTCTTATCAGTAGGGATCTCTTATATTTTATGAATATCTATGTGTCATATTAATGCGTTTAGTATTTTACTTGGTATTTATTGCACTCACAGGCATTAGCAAACCTAGTAAAAATACTACGGTCAGGAAGTAACTAAGGAAATTAATTTATCAATGGGAATTCACGCAGCAAGTGCAAATTGTTGCAGGTCAGTTAACTCCCGGTTGACTAACTGTCCAAGTAAAATAGGTGAATAATTTGTATTAAAAGTAAGTCAGGAAACAGTACAAATATTTGCAAGGCTTTAACTCTTCCGTTGACGTCAATGGGTTCATAGGAAAACCAACAGAATAATGTATTAAGCTAATCATATCTCAAATCAAATCTTAATTACGTTTAACGTGTATATAATTTTGTGTATTAAATAATAATAAGTGCGTAGATTAGTTGAAGGAATGCAATAAATTTGATAATTTGAAGTGGTTTAAAGCCAAATTAGCGCCCTCCTTTTGGCGCTCATTGCTTTCTGACTGAAAATTTAAGTCAAAATTTTAACACATTCTTTATCTTCTTATCCAGACTTAAAAATTAAAGAAATCATATTCCGTAAATAGAATTTCTTTTGATGATAGTATAGAATATTTATCGGAAATTCACTTTCACGCGATTACTGCAATAAATGTTTTTAATGTATGGTCCCATAATAATGTTTAAAAATAGCTTATTCTATAATAAAGTGTATTGTATGCCAGATTATATTTAATTGTAGAATATTTTACGGAAGCTCACTTCCTCAAAATGACAACGGATCCGATATTTATTTTTCATGTGTCATATTAAGAATCTTTTCCCCCAAATAATGTATAAAAACTGCAATTGGTTTTAATCAACAAATGGAATCATGTTTATTTATCATTTTCTTGGTCTGTTAAGTCTTCACAGTGAGGCAAACTTTATTTTAAGTATGTTAAGCTGGGGAAAAATCTATGGACAAATTAGTCAATATACAATGATTGTGTCAATAATTTAGTTTGTCAGTGTATATTAAATGTAGGTTATTCTAATCACGCTTATCTAGCAATCCCGACTACAATACACTTTAATATTTGCTGATAAAATAGCTAAAATTCAGAAATGATACGCAGCACACACGTGATTTGCAGATTATACATTCACTGCTAATAATTTTGGGGATATTTACTTGTATTCTATTTGCCCGGTATTCTCTGGAATATTTGTGTTTGCCAAGTACGCAAAAGTGAAGCAAACATTGCGCTGAATTGTGAAATACTCCGAACTCAGGCGCCAATTTATTTAAAGATCTGCTATCTAAATATTACATGCTGTTGAGTCACGAGAGTTTCCTAATTAGAAACAGACAGACACGTATGTGTACAAATGTATTTGCAAACTAAATTGAAATATGTTAGAATGAAGAGTAGAAGTCAGCAGTTTCTCAAGTGGTTGATAAAATGCTAAACAGTTTGTTTATACTATTTCCAGGTATGGATCAATCAGGGCGACATCATATTGGTCGGATTGCGTGATTATCAGGACTCGAAGGCCGATGTCATATTGAAGTACACACCGGATGAAGCCAGAAATCTGAAGACATATGGTGAATTCCCCGAATCGGTGCGCATCAACGAGACAGTCACATTCGTCGAGGATGGCTTCGATGAGGACATTGAGTTCGGCGATGAGATTAGTTCGGAGGATGATGCAGATTCCGTTGATAATATCTGATTAACAAAAAATAAAGCAACAACAGGAGCAGCAACAACAACAACAGCAACAGCAACAACAATAGAAACAGCAGCCGAAGAGTCAGTTGATGAAGTAGGGAATTAAACAAATTTGTAAAAAGCCGACAAAACACAATCCCTTCCCCCAAATAAATAAAAACAATCACACATACACATACTGAAAGAGCGGGAGAGAGACGACACACACTATTAAATAAATATATCCCGTGCGGCATAGTGACAACTGGAAGCGAGAAAAAAGTGACAAATCCATTAATTCAGCAATAAACCTTTAATAAATTTAGTGTTATTTTCCAACAAATTTCAAAACTTTTTATTATTCAGATGCCAAATTTAAATTGTTCACTTTTCAATAACCACTATGTTCAACCAATATGAAATGAAGTAAAGATAAAATCAAATATTAGAACTTGTTGTAAAAGAAAAGAAATTGAAAATAATGCAACAATACGAGACACAAACAAATTATTATTTCAATTAAAAACAAAACGGAAGCGATATTATGTAGTTACTTTTTTAATAAACAAACCAAAATGGATCAAGTAATAGATAACAAATAAAATATAAATGGAAAAGAAAATACATATAGGTCATCTATCAAATGGTTCTACATAGTTAAGCAAACGATAAAAAAAAGGGAAATATTTTGAATTGTAGCTAGCGAGTAAGTAAAATCAAATCATCTCCATACTATATATATATATGAATGATGTTTTCTATTTAATTTTCTCCAGCATTTTGTGTTCACCCTGCCAATTTGCAGACTCCCTCCCTTTTCGTGTTCCTTCTACTTTTTACTTTATATTTTATTGATTTTATATGGTTACTACTATACCTAATGTCATTTATTCCACTTTGCTGTCAATGCATTCAGTTTTTGTACGTCGAGAAAAACAAAAAGGAATTAATTAGATCATATGTGAGAGTGTAATGATTATTGTAATTAAGAAAGGATATAAAATTCAATAAATAGTTAATTTAACCGAATGCAAAACAGCAATTAAAAGCGAACACGAGTTTCATTTTAATGACAGACATGTATTTATTAAATGCGTACAAATTTGTTGTTCATATGCAAATTACAACTCCTCGTGATGAGAGGGGAACTTCTTTAATATGGCATGATATAAATTGTAAAATGCGTAAACTGAAACCGTTACAATAACCAGCAAAGCACCGCCAAATGCGATACTTAGAAAATTGCCATCTATAATATTGGCAGATCGATGGCGTTTCGTTGAAAAGATTTCCTCAGTAGATGCCGGATTATTCTGTTGCTGTGCCGTACGCTCAGCCATCAAACGCTTCATGGTGCTCAAGCGTTCACGTAAAACTTCCACGGATTCCGTATCCAAATCTGAGGTTCCTGCAAGTTAAACAATTAGTTTTTCGTGCTTTTCCAAGATTTAATAAACCAACCGCCAGATTGTGTCGCCATAACTTTCTTTTTTTCTCAGACTATAAACTCTAGATTGATTATTCTAAAAATGTTATTATTTAGGTATTCAAACTGTAATGGCAGGAGCAGGGTGTGAAAGAGGCGCATGTGCATAACGGGGATGTGTTAGAGCTGAAAACGTTTACCAGCACTGGCTGTGAGGAGCAAATTGCCGTTAAATTACATACCTAAATAAATACTGTATTAATATACTGCGGCCACACTGTACAATTTAAATTTAAGTTAATGCAATTTTCAAAATGCAATAACTTTCAAATAAATTAATAATTTGATGGAAATTAAAATTTAAAAATTAGACAAAATTAAAATTAACATTTTAATGAAGATTTGAAGTTTGTAAGTCCCCGGGAAGAGAAGATAGGAAATTTAATTCTGAGAAAAAAAAAAATTATATAAAAAAATCAAGAAAAATCTAATAAAAATTATGCAAAAATTTAAAAAATTTTAGAAAATCAAAAAAAAAAAACGAAAAAAGATACAAAAATTTAATGTATCCAAGTTCAAAATCAAGCCAGATTTTTTTTTTTCGCCGGCGCCAAAAAAATCAAACCAGATCGCAAACTTTTTCGAGACGCCGTCCCATAAAACGGTAAAAGCAGAATAAAAACAACGTGCGTTGAAATAACATTGCAAAGCAATTTTCAAAATGAAATAAATTAATAATTTGATGAAAATTTAATATTCGATATCGATAAAAATTAAGAAAAGCATTTTAATATAGGTTAGAAGCTCGTCATCCCAAGAGTAGAGAAGTTACAAATTTAATCCTAAAAAATTGACAATATTCTAACACAAACTCTGCAAAAATTAAAAAAAAATTGTATCTTCAATATTAAAAATTCAAAAAATTGATTTAAATGGTACATGCTGCCAGATCGGACAATTTTGTAGGCTGGCAGCCTTCCACACCAGTGTTGTCATATTTTTAGCTTATATATATATTTAAAATAGCCAGATTTCCAGCTAAAAGCAATTAAATTTTTCTTACAAACGAACTCTGAAATTAGCCAGATCTAGCTATAAATTGGTTAAGTTGGCAACAGTGTTGTAAACACGTGCAACGCGCGCGCTCTATCTTCAGTTGTTTTTAGTTAGTTTTAAATGATTTAAAATGGGCTTAACTAAACAATATTTAGCGTACCGTGTCATAGACAGCTTCAACATAATCGCATCTGGTCGCAGCAATATTAATTTCGCCGTTGTTGATAAAAGCGAGGGACGCTTTGTTGCAGCACCTGCAGCTGAGAATGTGATCATTTGGGATTTGAGGTAAGTGCACTCGATTTAAATATAATATAACAATTATAAACCTTAAACAATTGTAGAATGGGAGATCGCAAGCTGACGCTGCGTCGGGAGAAACATGAAGTCACCGCTTTGCGTGTCTCGCCGGATCATTTGCATATCGCCGTGGGTTATGCGGATGGTGTGGTGCAAATCTTTGATCTGAGCTCGAGGACGTACTACGATGCCATTTGCTCGCTGGCTCTGCACAAGAATGCCGTCAGCATACTACGCTACGATGCTCATGGCATGCGTCTGGTGAGCGGAGGACTGGACACCGAGCTGGTCGTCGTGGATGTGGTGGAGCAGGCGGGTCGACAGCGTCTTAGTGGACACAATGCTGCCATTACAGATGCCCACTTTCTGCAACGCTTGGTGGACCAGGATATTGTAGTGAGCTGCTCCAAGGATACACAGATCAAGTTTTGGAATCTGGAGACACAATTCTGTTTCAAAACGATTGTCGACAATCGCACGGAAATCTGGGCCTTGGCATTTATAAATGACCTGATGATTGCCGGTGCTGGAGAGAGTGGCATGAATGTCTATCGCCTCCGCAAACGTGATACGGACACGCAAACTCTGGAGACTGCCGTCGAGGGTCTGGCCATTGATGACGAGGATACAATTAGTCCGCTGAGTGTCAGCAATTGTGGAACGATACAACGCGCTGGCAAAGGACGCACAGTCAACCTGGTGGCCGATCCAAATGAGCGTGTGCTAAGCTGTCACGGTACCAACGATCTCATTGAGAACTTTTACATTTGCACCGCCGAGGAGGCCAAGAATCGTCTGGCCAAACGCCTGAAAAAGGCTCGCAAGAAGGCGGAATCAACAGCGACGGAACAGGATGACGAGCAGCTGTCCAAAGAGTTGTCACTGAGTGATGAGATCAAGCGGTTGGAAAGCATTAAAACCAAACAGAAAATCAAATCCATCGATGTGCTGCTGGGCGAGAACAAAGAGCTCCGTGTGCTCGTCAGTCTGGCCAACAATAGCATGTGTCTGTATTCTCTGGAGGCATCCTTAAAGTCGCGCAAGGCCACTTCGACGGAGGACAGCAGTGTCAAGGTGCTGCGTTCCCTAACGAGGCTCGGTCATCAATCGGAGGTGCGTTCCGTGTGCTTCAGCAACGATTCCCTGGCCATTGGCTCTGGTGCCGGTGATTCCTTCAAGTTTTGGGATCGAGATGCCATGCAATGTCTGCGCACAGTTCCCACTGATTACATACTTTGCTCACGCTTCGTTCCTGGTGATCGATATGTGCTGCTGGGCATGAAGAGTGGCACGCTGCTCATTGTGGATGTCGGTGCTGCGGATATTGTAGAAAAAATTCCAGCACATGAGGGCGAACTGTGGAGCATTGCCCTGCTGCCGGATCAGAAGGGTTGCGTGACGGGCAGCGGTGATACCACCGTCAAGATCTGGAGTTTTGAGCTCATCGATGCGGGCGAGGGCGCTGCAGCGACCAAAGTTCTCTCGCTGCTGCACAAGAACACACTGAAACTGGAGGAGACGGTGCTCTGCGTGGCCGTCAGCCCGGACATGAAGTATCTGGCCGTGGGTCTGCTGGATGCCACCGTGAAGGTCTTCTTTCTGGATACATTCAAGTTCTATCTATCGCTTTATGGACACAAGTTGCCGGTGCTCTGTCTGGACATCTCCTATGACTCCACATTAATTGCCACCGGGTCCGCAGATCGCAACATTAAGATTTGGGGTCTTAACTTTGGCGACTGTCATCGTTCCATCTTTGCACACGATGATTCGGTCATGTCACTGCAGTTCATACCCAGGACACACATGTTCTTCAGCTGCGGCAAGGATGGCAAGGTCAAGCAGTGGGATGGGGACTCCTTCGAGAAGATTCTCACACTGCCTGGCCATATTGGTGAAGCCCATTGTCTGTCTATGTCTCCCAATGGTCGCTACTTGGTCAGCTGTGGATCAGATCGCACGCTGAGGATGTACGAGCGCACAGAGGAAACGATTGTGCTCAAGGATGTGCAGGAGGAGGAACGTGAGCAGCTGGAGAACGAACAACTGGCCACTGGAGAGGACAACTCGGTGCCATTGCTGCCAGGCTTAAAGTTGCCTTCGCGCAAAACTGTTGGCTCCGAACAAGCAGCGGAATCCATCATGGAATGCCTGGAGATATCGAAGCAATTCGAACTTGACGCCGAAGAGAAGCCAGAACCACATCCATTGATGTTGGCGTTGCAAGTGAAGAATCCCAATGACTTCTTGGTCATGACCCTTGTGCGCATACGTTCCTCCGACATGGAGGAGGCCCTGCTCCTGCTACCGTTCTCCATTGTCTGCGAGCTGCTGGAACGCTTGCCGGCTTTGATTATCCAACGTCCCGACGAACTGGAGCTGCTCTGCCGCGTCACCGTGTTCCTGTTTAAGGTGCACATGAAACCCATTGCGGCAGCCAAATCCATGAAGCCACTGCTCCTCAAGCTGCTGGATCTGCTCAAGAACGATGTGCAACAACTGCGTGATGTGATGGGCTACAATCTTCATGCGCTATCCTTGCTGCAAACGGAGGTGGAGCAACGGGAGGGAGTCCAGCTGTTCAGGGAGGCAACTCAAACGAGAAGAAAGAACGAGAAGAAGCGACGTCAAGCTACCAAGCGAAGAATCCAAATACAAATGGCATAGATAATTCATGTATTTAATGTAAGACTTTAATTTTACCAAGATCATCTTCAATAATAAGATACGTTATTGGAATTTTAGCCAGAAACTTGTGTGTGTGTTAGAAACTTAAAATGTGTGAGTGTGCGTACCTTGGAGACTGCAACGAGTGTGTGAGTTAATATATGAGTGTGTAGTGAGTGTCTAGTGAATAATATTGGACGAATGCAGAGTAAAGTTCACGATGAACTTGCGAATTTGGAAAGACGTAATATATAACAAGTATAGGACGAAGAAACAACAAGTTGTGTGAGAGCAATCGAAAGATATTTCCACTTCAACAAATGCCAGCCTTTGGATAACAGCCAGCATCGGCGGGTCCAGTTCCGCAAGGACCTGGATAAGAGTACACATAATAATCGAAATCATTTGGTTAATCCCTCACACACTCACCTCCACAACGTTGAAAGGCACCAGGTGGTCCGTAGCTAAGCTTCTGAATGGTACACTTCTCGATGGGTCCACTGGGACGACAATAGGCTGTAGATCGTGCCCAGGGCAAGGGCTCCTTGGGCTGCACACAGTTGGGCAAGTAGCTCAGCTTGTAGGTGGTGCAGTTCTCCATGGGCCCGTTGTTGCGACAGAAGCCCTCGCGTGGCTTGACAGGCTCGGGACGTGGGAAACAGGTGACATCCACTGGCATATAGGACAGCTTGTTGACGGTGCAACGTTCCATGGCACAGCTGGGACGGCAAAAGGCAGTCAGGGGCATAATGGGAGCACGTCTCACATGCGGCTTGGGCACAAAGTCGTGCTTCTGTGTGGTCATCGCATACATGGGTCCATCAAAGCGCAGACCGTTCTCCATGGGACGAATGGGTGGAGTGCGCTCGGTGCAGTTGGGTTGATAGGAGAGCTGCAAAAAGAACGATATGACTTTGTTGGTAAAACTACTTTTCTTGATACGAGCAATAGAATTATCAAAATCTAGTATTTTATTTTTTTTGTAGAGAAGCGAGAAAATTCCATATTTTTTCCATCACTGACTAATTTTTTCACGTATTTCATTACTGTACATTTTCTCCATACTTTCCCCTTGACCCTATTTCAGAACTTTAAATCGTCATAACTTTGTCAAAACTGATCCGATTTCATTGTGGAATGTCAATTTTATCCTGTTTTTACCTCTAATTTGATTCTGTATCAAAATTGAAAAATATAATTTTTTTCATCACTCCTAACTTTTCTCATGATCCTATCTGAGAACTTCAACCCGTCATAAACTAAACAGATTTCATTGCGGAATGTCAATTTAATCTAGTTTTGATTCCGAGTCAAAACTGAAAACTTGTTTTTCATTACTCTACATATTTTACACCATACCTTACCCTTTGTTTTGGGGAAACTCTATATATGTAACTCTATGTACTGCTTGCCCATTGATTTCAATTCGATTCTGCTAGTGTAAATATGAGGGATCAGGGATTACTTTACTCACCTTCTGCACGGAGCATCTTTCGAGTGGTCCGGTCGCACGATGGAATGTGTCCCTCGGCAGGATGGGCATGGGTTTAGTTCTAGATGCATCCACAGGCATATAACTTAATTTGTAGACTGTGCTGGCGGCACCAGCATCGTTGCCCAGAAAGCGCAGAGTGTTCATTGGGAGCATGGGTGCAGTGCGTCCGGCATTGCAATTGGGCATATAGCTGAGATTGTATGTGGTGCAGATATTCTGATAATTTGGCGGTACACAGCGCACCTTGTCGGCCCACGGCATTGGTTCCTTGGGCGGAAGACAGACCGGCATGTAGGATAATTTCTGGACAGAGCAACGCTCCATTGGGCCGACAGGCTTGCAGTAATGGGATTCCTGTTTCATCAACTTGGGAGGTGGATTCTGACACACGTCCACTGGCATGTAGCTCAACTTCTGGATGGTACAGCGCTCCATGGGCGCTGTTGAGGTGCAGATGGCAACATGGGGCAGACAGGGAGCCCGCTTCACATTCCCCTTGGGCACATAGTCGTGCTTCTGCGAGGTCATTGCATAGATGGGACCCTCGAAACGCAACCCACTCTCCGCCGGAAGTATGGGCATTGTGCGCTGAGCCGGACACGGCGGCATATAGGATAACTTCTGAACCGTACACTTCTCCATTGGCGCCGTGTTGGCACTGATGTGATTACAGGGACGCACCGGACGTGCTCGGAGATTATCACCACAGTTGGCGTAATAGGAACGCGAATAAATTGTATTCGTATCCAATGGAGCATTCGATCTCATCAGATGGGACTGTGGTATTATGGGAAGAGTACGTGGTGGCTGCTGATAGCAACAGCCGGAATAGTCGCCGCAATCACATGGCGGACACGTGGCGCCAGCCGGACAAGGTGGATAATCAACGGGCGCCTGGCAAGGATCACAGGAAGTGGGACATACATTGCAATCGCCCGACATCCTTAATTAACAATCAAAATAATATCCTGTTTTTACCTGTTTAATCTATAGCCCATATCGGAATATATATATTACTAAAACGATTTAAAAATATATTCTCTTACCTGTTTTTGACTATCTATTAGTCAAATTATTTATAATCCCAATGTTGGAACTCTCAAAGGACTTGGCAATTGTTAAAGGAAATAATTTTGTTTGCTCAGAGTTCAGAATTAAATGTTGTAGAGTTAACACATCCGAAAAATGGAAAGAAATATAAAAAATTTTGCTTTTACATACAACGATGAAGTATATACAGATTATACTGACTAAACAGCTCGAACAGGCATGAAGAATCTAAAGCTCTTTTGAAGTCGACGACACAGCCAACCTAAAATTTAAATTTTTGAAATTCATCAGATCGAATTATGTTTACTATATTATGGTACAAAGGGAGCGATTAAAATAATACTTTAATGATTGTAAATTGTTTTCAAAACCGTCTTAGCTTGAAATAATTTTTCGAAAAATTTTGAATTCCCACAACTTTATCTATACTACATAAAGCAAAACCATAGACTTTTTATATTTTTTTAAAGAATAAGTACTTTATTTGGCCATATCCATAGGTCGAAATCGGACAGTGCTAAAACCATAATTAAGAAGGTAGTCACGTTTCCTTAGCACCTGGGCTGACTGTGAATCGATGGATATGATCAGCTTCATGTGAGGATCTGTCTGGCCGCGATAGAGTATACGCCAATCGGGAACAGAGAGTCCTTCATTTTGCTCATCGATCAGACGCAGCGCATATTTAACGGAGCTGGTTTGCAGTGCAGGAAAGATGCCCACAAAGACACGTTTGCATGGAACATCGGATTCGGATTTAACTTGCAGAGATGCGCCCTCCCAGGGCCGCAATCGGGTGTCCATGGCTCTCAGCCAGTTGACGGTATAGATGTCGTTGCAGCTAACTGACAGCCAACCCTTGCGGAACACACATCCGGAGAATTTGGGTTTTATGGTGTCTTCATCCTGTCGCCGTATGAGATCGACAATACTCTGCTGCACTGCCTCTAACTGGGCTACACTCCATAATTCACTCGGATAGTCCCCAGGAAGAATTGCCAAATTGAGGCATTGTTCGTTTTCTTCCTCGTTATTCCCATCGATCTCAGCCGGTTGCTCGACGGGCACAGGAGGGACTCTGTTCACGGGTGCTCCCAGTCGGGCCTGCACTGGTAATCGCTCGCAGTATGTTGAGGCAGGTGAGGAAGTCGCTTTTGTTGGAGCTTGTACCCGCAAGCTGCCTGAGGAGGAGCAGGAATCGCGTTTGATTTTGGGCGGTTTAATTGGCTTCAATGCTTGCAACCTTGCCTCATCCTTGGACAACCCTCTTCTTAGCAGATGGTGATAGCGCTTTTTGGCCGCTCCACAAAGTCGAAGCGGTACTACATCATTGTTTTTGTTTTTGTTATTATTATTATTTTTTGTGTGTTGATTGTTTGTGTTCATTTGATTTGGATTCCCACGAGTGTAGGGGTCGGGTAGGTCGACCGCGACATAGCCCCCGGTATCACGGCAAGGCAGTTGAGATTACAGCCGGAGGACGCCAGGTATCCGGAGGTCACCGTTCAAAGACAGCAATCACGCAGCTGCCACTCGGCACATTGGCACGGTACGATTGACACCAGAGCTTGCGGGTTTTATCGAGTTGTCCTCTCTAGATCCGCCATATTTAGTAGTAAGCAGTAGCACCTCGGGCAGGATGTGACCATGAAGGTCACGTATGGTCGGTCTTAGGCAAAACTGATTGCCTCTGTACTGCCACCATATTGCTGATCCGAGAGAGATCTCTAGCTCATCACAACAACACAGCAGCAACACTTGGCTACCAATTTGTGAAGGGATTTAGATAGATCATCATTTTTTTTTATTTAATCATTTTACATTTATTTCAGTTCATCGTATTTTGACATATGTATAGATTTGCCTGATATCTAACTAGTTCCTATAGCTTATACGCTAATTATTTCTCTCAGATAGCACACATATTTGTATATTTAAATTGTTTTATAAGATTAATAATTGGAAATGGTTAATGTGCCTAACTAGATAACTAAACTAAAGCGAACTAAACAAAAAAAAGCAGTGGAAATATCTTATAAACATTTATCAAAATATCAATATAATCGAATACTTTTGAATCAGCTATAAACAATTAAATTACATTAACAATCAATTGGAAATAAACAATTTTTTTGAAGGCGGTAATAAAATGGTCTTGTTAAAATAATTCCTAATTAACTTAACAAACAAATATCATATTTGTGTATATATTAATTAGTTAATCTTTTGTGTGTGTGTGTGTGTGTGTTTGTGTTGTGGTTTACCAAAAATAGGGAAATACAATATGGTTCAGTTCCAACAACATTTGCTGCTCAGCACTTATTGACATAGAATTCCTTGTATAATAATATAGTTAAATATAGTTTGCTGATTCCTGCTCCTGCCTTTTGATATTATCTGTAAATATGTGTATATTTCTTTGCCTGCTCACAGCGTTGGCAGATTTTCGGGTTGATACTCTAGGAAATTAGCCGGAAACTGGCCCTGTCTGCCATCCACCTCGCCATACAGCCAATCCTCATTGATGCGATAAAGCACATTAACCAGCTCGTTTTCCTGTGGATTAAGAATGAAATCATATTAAGATTGGTATTATAATTCATTGAGTATTCAATTCTTACCCTTAAGGCCAAATCTCCCTCAACCTCGCCAGGGAAATTGTACAAACAACGCGCCACGTGCAATTGTTGTTGTTGTTGCTGCTGATGTTGTTGTGACTGTGTTGCACTTGCTGCACTGTCTCCTCCCAATGGCACCTTGACTTCCACATAATTAACCGGAAACAGACCCTCACAGCCGGAGCGCGTACGTCCACGGAACCATTCCTCGGTGGGCTGTTCCAGCAAATAGATTCTCTCACCTTCCTGTAAACGTAAGTGTAAAATTAAAAGTATGTCCTACACAACGGTTAATGCTGTCCTTACTCTAAAGCTCAGATCGCCCTCCTCGACGCCATCGAAGTCGTAGAGCGCAATGGCAAATGCCAGCTGTGTCTCCTCCACGTAACCCGAGCTGCCGTTGCTTAGAGCCAAGGCATCCACTTTGCCCGAGATCACGTCCAGTATTGAGACGTTTGTTTTAGGAGCTGCTCCCGCTGTGGCAGCGGCTGAGAGAGACGGTGGTGCACACTGGGGCATGGGGGGTGATGGTGGTGTGCTGGCGCCATAGGCGAACATCGGTGGTTGGCCAATGAATGGCGGTGGCTTGGGAGCCTTGGGCTTCTGAGATATCTTCGGCTTGATGATGGTGGGCATGGTCAGGGACTGTGGAGGCGGCAACAGACTGCGACCATTGCACAGTGGATTATCCGAGGTGCGAGTTTGCGCTTGCAGTGGTTGCATTTGACGCACTGGCGCTGCCCCGAAGCTATCAACGCCACCGCCATAGATGCCGCCGTCTACCGCTTCCCATGGATCCACCAAGGGACTCTGGGTGGCAGGCCGTGAGCGTGTGTAATCATCCTCGAAGCCGCTCTCCGGCTGGGAGACGCTGCCATTGTTGGGTGAACTGAAATTGCTGTCGGAGCTGAAGCTATCAACACTAACGCAATCGCTGTTCGACTTTTGTGTAAACGTTGGAGACGATGGCGGTGAATCGAAGCTGATCAGCTGGGCATCTGTCTCCCTTTGATAACTACTCGAGGATGTCTTCGTTGTCGATGTCGTTGTGGTTGTTGTTGTGGCTGTATTCCATGCCGCATTCCAGTCGTAGACGTTGCCACTGCCGTATGTGGCAGATGCAGACGCAGCAGCAGCTGTCGTTGATGATGATGATGATGATGATGTCTGACCGCTGCTCAGACCGTAGACGCGACTCTGAGCTGCAGCCTTGGAAGCAGCCACATTTGCCGTTGACTTTTTACGATTGAAAATGTTGCTAATGATGCCACCAGCACCACTTGCACCTCCAGCACTTGCACTACTCCCACTCGCCAGACTTGCTAATTTGCGTCCATTGAGTTGCACTTTCGGCGGTGGCGGTCGCGGTGGTGGCATCTTCTTGCCATTGTTGCCATTGGACGTGGAAGTAACGCCATCGAATGGTGAATCATTCCAATTCGTTGCTGGCGTATAACGAGCTTGGGGAAACTTTCTTGTTATACTTGTGCTGTTGTTATCTACTTCAAAGAAGTTATTGTTGCGTTTGTGCAACGCATTTTGTTGTTGTTGCTGCATTGGTCCCTTTGGCGGAGGTGGCAACTTGATGGTCAGCTTTTGTAATCCTCCATTCGCCGCCTGTTGCTGCTGCAGATGCTGTTGCTGCAGTTGCAGACGCAGCTGCTCCAGACTCGCATTCGCACCCGCCGCTGCACTTTGGCCCCGGGAACCGGGCGGTGCTGGCGCCGGTCTCGATGGTATGGTCATCCTGCCTGCAATTGCAAAGGAGAACATCAGAAAACTGAATAGAGATTCCTCTTCAACAGTGACTTCATTCAAAACTAAACAAACGACGCTTATCATTGAGACTGATAACAAAGATAACGAGCACTAAAAATAAGTGTGAACAAGCGTGGGCGTAAGACTGAGAGTGGACATGGCTTAGCTTATTCTATAACAGACAGATGTGTACCCAGAATTATCTGATATTTATCCCAAATACGACATTAAAAGCTTTTTTCACTTGAAAATTTAAGTTAATTTATATTTTAGTAATCTTTCATGCAAATAAAACTGTATGTGTGCGTGTGTGTGTGTGTGTGTGTGTATGAGCTTAGTTAACAAAAAGCACAACAATTTGGGAAATTGCTCAGAAACTTATTTATATATTTATTTACATAATTATAGCCAAAACATTTGAAATTCAATAAACGCAAATTACCCTTAAAACTATTTTAAATCGCATATTTTCAGTATTTATTGTAATTTGCACAAAAAAAAAAATGTACAATAAGCACAAGCTATTTCAGACAGAATACACGTATTTTCAGATTCTTTGTTACCTGAATAAAATCACTTTATACACTGGCAAAACAAAAGCTTAGTACTTACAATAGACTTTAAAATGAACTATTTAGACAACTGTCAATAATTATACAATAGATTAAGCGATCAATGAGATCGTAACACTTCAATTGTGAAACACAACAAACTAAAGTCTGTACTTGTACTAAACTCAGCAGCTGATTAATATAAAATAAACTGTTCAAATTGCTCAACCGATCCATCATCAATGCAAAAACTGCAAACAACAAATAAGAAAATATTTAAAACGTAAAAAGCAAATCGATCAATCCACAAGAGAATGTTGATATATAAAAACAGAAAAGAAACAATAAAAATTTTATTTTAAAAACCAAACATAACCAGGAATTTACGTCATTAACTTAACGCAAAGAGGACGCCCACAAAAAAAAAAAATCAACAAACAATAGAGAATTTTAAACATTGATAAAAAAAACAAGTGGGAAAGGCTATAGTCGAGATCCCGACTATAGGATACCCGTTACTTATTTCACTACTTATAAAAGTACTTTAAAGAAAATTTTCTAACAATACAAAATCTATTGCATACTCTAGGGGGCATGTATTGCCATGATTGCTTAAAGAATCATTTTCAGACAATAACTGCTGTTCTACTTGTCCGATCGTGTTGCGATTCAGTGGGATAATAAATAATAATAATAGATATCAGTAACTACAAAAAAAACTATATTATCTTAAAAACTTTGGGTGTGGTAGCTTTTCGCGATTTGTGGGGGCGGAGGGGGGCGTGGCCAAAATTTGAAACAAACTTGATCTGCGCTAGGTATATAGAAATCTGTGTGCCAAATTTGGTTACTCTATCTCTTATAGTCTCTGAGATCCTTTTGTTCATACGGACAGACGGACAGACACACATGGCTATATCGACTCGGCTGTTGATGCTGATCAAGAATATATATACTTTATAGGGTCGGAGATGCCTCCTTCTCCCTGTTACATACATTCCAACGAACACAATATACCCTTATACTTATTTTTTATAAGTAACGGGTATAAAAAAAGAAGAAAAAACACTAAAATGTGGGTGGAATGCAATTCTGTGTAAAAGTCCAATCAAATTGTTGGCGATTACGCCAAACATTTTGGTGGACGGCACATCCCGGAACGACTGATTGCATTAATGAAAAAAAAAAGAATAACAATAATAGCAACAACAGTTTTGTAAATCGTATTCAGGCGCCTTCATGGAAGCCGGCATACAGAAGTTGTTCTTATCAAAAACAAATACATTAATATACATTTTACGCAGCAAATAAATTCTGCTATTCAATTCATTCATTTCAAATACGTATTTAGCTTGCCAAATGATGATGTTGATGATGATGCTGTTCATGATGTCTATTGACCTCCAGCTGGGAGCAATAGCGTCATCTCACAGCGAATTCCCCAACGAATTTCAACGCAATTTATTGGCAAAACAATTGTCCGCCCAGTCGCCACGATATCTATAGCTATATAATATAAATACGTCTTTGTTTGAATGTACTCATATGTATTCATATATTCTGTATCTGGATATATTTATATGTCATATATTTTATATTAGTGAAGCAGCTTTTCGATAGTTGGCGGCAAAGTTGAGAATTCTAAGCAAGCTGGGAATATGTTTGTGCCACTTTTGTTACTGTTGACTGTTGCATATGCCACGATTATACATGCCACATGAGCAAATACGTTTGACATATGGCGCTACAATGGTTTAATAAGTGTGGAATGAAAATAGGAAAAACACATAAAAAAAAGTGTTTAATAAAGATGGAAAGGGGGTAAAAACCAAACAGTTTTAGTTCATAACCTAAAAACAAGTGGGAAAGGCTATAGTCGTGGCTTAAATTGAAACAAACTTGATCTGCGTGAGGTATATGGAAATCTGTGTGACAAATTTGGTTATTCTATCTCTTATAGTGTCTGAGATCCTTGTGTTTATACAGACGGATGACCAGTTTTTCGCGAATTACGGGCGTGGAAGGAGGCGGGTCCAAAATTTAAAACAAACTTGACCTGCTCCAACGCATTTCTGATCTACGTGTGAAAGTTTGGTTACTCTATCTCTTATAGTCTCTGAGATCTAGGCGCTCACACAGACGGACAGACGGACAGACACACATGGCTATATCGACTCGGCTGTTGATGCTGATCAAGAATATATATACTTTATGTGGTCGGAGATGCCTCCTTCTGCCTGTTACATACATTCCAACGAACACAGTATACCCTTATACTTATTTTTTATAAGTAACGGGTATAATGATAGATAGTATTGTAAAGATCATTATAGAAGTTTGAGCAGATTATAATATACGACTTATAAAACGTTAGAAAGCTTTTAAACGGAAAACAAATGATTTCAAATTCTCAAAAAAAAAACTCTAAAATTAAATATATAATTTCTTCAATCTTTAGTTTACCAATGACAATAATGATTGAAACCATTCTGAATCTGAAATCCAAATAAATTATCTCAAAGAAAACAATAGATTCATTTGGTCATTATATAGTAGCATGTTGGCAATTTGTATTCAATACTAAACAGAATAAACTGTATAATTTATCTACATATGTATACACAATATAATAGTATATGCAAGTGTATTGGTTCCCGGATTCTATTTACATTCCATAAATTTTGAAAACTTTCATTTCGAAGCGTAAACAAAGGTGAACCGAAAGTTTCTTTAGTCACATATTGCATGCGAAATTCATGCTAATTTTGAGATGGATCTAAATCCTCTAGAAAAGTGCCGTTCATATTCGATTTACACCATTCACAACAGACACGAGCAGATACAGAACTAACAGAATCAATCTAATTAAAGTCACCTTTGAAGGGTATGTGATTACCTATCTACCATATGTTTTATGGGTATGACAGTTTTTTGCTTCTCATTTAAGTTAGTTGAATTTGTGGCAAGTGCATTGGAATTTTGGGTTTTTCCTGCTAATTAAATCAATGTGTTTCACTTAACTTGCACCCTACGTACATATACATATAGCCCATCTATACCCTATATACCCCACATCTGTATACATACATATAGACTGACAACAGATGCAATTAGCGCATTCGTTTTCGCTTTGCTGCCATTTCTAATCCAACAACAACAATGAAAGCTTTTACGTCAATTGCAGAGAAGCTCAAATTGTTGCCTCCAATCAATTATAGACATTATGTGATTAGAAATAAGAGGGGAAAGTGTATAGAGTGTAGGTGAAGAACTATTTTTAGTGTAAACGTGTCAGTTTTGAATACATATATACATAGAGAAAAGAGCTAGAAGCAAAGAACATCACTATCATTTATAAGGAAATATTCTCCATTCTATATTCTTCTGATAAAAGTGACTCATTTCACTAAGTTCACATATCTATAAGAATTTTCCCATGTTGTTTATCTCTATGTGGGAAATTTAATTTTTATAATATCTACAAAGCACTATTTAGTGTAAGTTTACTTACAGTTTAGTATATATTTCTAAGAGTCTTTTAATTATCTAAGTTATAATTAGATAAATAACTTCCGGTTTTTTTTTGTCACATCAGCTCGTTAATAGTTAGTTTCATTTTTAATATGGCTTAAAATGATGTCATCTTAAAATATGAAGCAACATTCAAAATAAAGCAACATTTATTCAAAAAGTTCAGGACTTGTTCACTTTTTAAATACAGTTTAAAGAAAAATTTTTATAAAAATAATACATATGCAATTTTAAAAACAATCAATTCATATGCTATGTTGTGTTTTAAACAAGTTTTGTCAATTAAAACTGAATAATGTAATTAAGAAATTAGTAATAATACGGATGACATGGTAAACCTTGTAATACCTAAACTAACGACCGTAGAACTGTCGCCCTTGTTAACCTAAACACATATGTACATACATACATACATATCACGTGACTATGTATGTGTATGTGTATGCCAAGTGTTGTACAATTTAATGCACTGCTAAGGTCACGACTAGGTTTGTTATAATGCTATTGTCACATAGATATGCACTGTAATACACGGGTTATATGTATATGTACTTGGGGACATTTCTCCCGGTTTTCATCAAACTATTGCCGGCGACAACCGGTTAAAGAGAAATGATTCAAATAGAAAAAAGTGCAGAATATGTTGTGAATTTTTGTTCTTTCTATTGTATATCTGATTCTATGCAAAACTTTAACATTAAATACATATTAATATAAAATGTATGAAATTTATTTGTGTATGGATTCGTATTTAATTTGTTTGATAAAACACACATATATCGTAAATAGAGACAACTTTTACTTAAGTACTCATAAAACTTGAACACGCGCTTTCAAAACTTTTGTTAAAAAAAAGCAACAGAACACATTTGAACAAAAGAAAGTGTTATTTTTTTAAATTTTCTAGCCAGCTTTGAAACTTGTCGTCGGTGTGTGTATGTAAGTGTGTGTGACTTGTACAAAGCATCACAGAAATGATAGCAAAGTGAGATCAAATACGTGTACGTGTAGGTCGCTCACTCCTCCGACTGTTGACAAGAGGCATGTACACATACATACAAACAATCATACATTCATTCATACATACATACATACACAGACTTAAATATGTATAGAGTACACTTATAATAGAGTTCATGAACATTATCACGAATGGACTCTTAAGTAAATAATTGATTAACTATACGCTGCTTTTTCAAAAAGCAATTTCCTATGCTCTATTTTTTATTTATTTATTGTTCATTTGCTGTTGGCACTGTTTGCCATTTCATCAATTGGCAAGCCCACAACACAAGCAACCACAACAAGAAACACACATAGATGACCTTGAGATTTTATTTTCATTCGGTAAAAAGTAAAAAATAAACAATTGCAGCGAATAATTGAAGAAATAACAACAATACTATTACTATTACTTAGATCAATACTTTTGCTATTGGTTTTAGCTTATAATCTAATCTAATATTCAGTTAAATTCGCTTTCATTCTTCAATCTTTACGACATATTATAATACGATTTATATTGTACATAATATAACTAGTATCTCATGAGTTAAGCTGAGGTATTAATCCTAACAGATTAGTTATTTTTTTAATCATTAAAAGCTACGTACAACATTTAATAAATGTAACTATAACATTTTATTAACTATTTAAAGTATATATTTGAAATTTATATTATTATTTATAGTAATTTTCTATCTAAGCATTATTATTCCTATTAAAAAAATATATGTTAAATAAAATAAATTTCTATGAGTATTTAAATTTGGAACACTTCTTCATATATGTAAATATATCTATTATATGATATTTAATTGAAACGCCATTCGAAGCGCCATCAAAAACGTCGCCAAGTTAAATTGAATTTATTGCCACAATGAACTTACATAAATTTATACATACATATCTACATATAGTATGTATGTACATGTGCTACAGTTAACATAAAGGAACGCCCCAATCTCAACTCTGACGTTGAACTTGCCAAATTATATTAAAAGTAGGAAGCGGTCTCTCAAGAACGTGCCCAAGAGAACACGCAAATTACTAAATGATATTTAAATTATTAAAAACATAAAGAAGTTCATTCAATTTACATAAATCGTTGACTCAGTTCGAAGATGGGGATAAGGGAAGGAGGAACACAGAGCTTTGGATCGGACAATAATGTGCTTTGTTTGGCTATGAGGTTAAGGTCTTTGAAAAGATCTTAAAGAAAATAAAATGGCTTGGGAACTTTACAAAGAATTAAGTAAAGCGAACGACTGAAGAAGTAATTGATGTAGAACTAAGAACTTGACTTTTTAAAAAAGTATAAATTTTGAAAATTTAAACTGTCAATTTTTAACTTGTAATCAACATTTTATATCGTAATTTGCATAAAACAACACAAACAAAAATCTCTAAATTCATTCTGCATTCAAATATTATTAATTAAAAAATAAAAGTTTTTTTTTGTTAAAATTCGGTTTAGATGTTAAGGGCCCCCCTTTGAAGTTTTGAAAATTGAGAATTTTAAATCTCAAGTTTTCACTTCTAATCAACTCCTGGAGTCATAATTAGTATACAAAAACACTTTAAATTTGATTTGATATTTTTTTAAATATTTTTTTTTCGAAATTTTTAAAATTGCAAATCTTATCGAAATCGAAATCGGAACCTATATTTTTTGGTTAGATTCCCTGGTTGAAAACGTGCAAAACAAACGTCATACTCTTTTGTTGTGTGCCATTCCCCACACACTTTTAGATCTCAGGCCAACACCCGAGCTAAGATTCAAATACAAATACGAATGCGAAAACGAATGGAAATAAAAATCCAAAAAAAATAGTATGCGATCGTAATGCGAAGGCGTGTAAAGCAAATGGAATAATCAGTGTGACTTACTCTGGTCACAAAACAGTAAAAGCAGAAGAGATAAAATAAGAAACGTAAGACATCAGAAGAACTGGTTATACATGAAACAACAGTGAATATAATGGAATGAAATAAAATGAAAGATTAATTGATTCAACAAGCGAAATCAATGTTTCGAATTTATATTTGAAACAATATAAATATAGCTATTCCTCATTTACTTTTAATTGGATTAAAAGTCTAACTTTTGTTAGACTATTGAAAAGTTACTTTTATTTGTAATTAACTTTTTTCTTACAAAAGTACAAAAGTTTCAAATTAAATTAGAATATAAATTTTTTTAAATTTCAAACAATTTCCAATTAATTCAATGTTTTAACTATGTGGTTATACACAGATTTTACTCTTTTTCTTATATTTACAATAGAATTCCGCTTAGTCTTCTTCTTTTTGGCGTACCATTTGTTAAATAATGTCAGGTAGTTTAGAATGAAAAGAGAGATAAAAGCTAAGTTCTATTTACTTAAACTGCACGTTCGTTTATAATAAATCAACGCAAATGCATACATACACACAGATGTATACGTCATACACATTTATACATACATACACATATACACTGGCAGAAAGAGCGACAGATTCATCATAGAGTTGAATTCTACGTTCGCATTCATGCGTTGCAAAGCGCATATTGTTCAAATCTAGGTCAAAGTTTAACAGAAAGCTTAATGCATGCATGCACATATTTATATGTACATATATATGTACTTTTAAAGTGTTTCATTCAATTGATAAAAGATCATCAGTAAATGAAAACGTTTTGCTTATCAATATATTCAAATTTATCATAGCAATCTTTATAATTAGCATATGATTGATAATGTTGTGGAGTGAAAACAGCCATTAATTGTTACATATTCTATTTATCTACATTTTTCGAAAAGAGAAAACATAAGCAGTGCAAAACGTGCTCTTTATTTCTTGTTAAATTTGCTCATGTGCTTTTTGTTTTTACTTACTATACATACATACATACAAACATATGTATGTACATTTGTAGCTTCCTGTTTTGTAAAACGCGACGCTATCAGAAACTTGAAGGCATTGCTTAATAATTACACACAAACCCTTTAGAGAAAAACACTTATCAATAATGCCGGTCACCAAAAGAGACTTCGACTTGGACTCGGAGTTGCCTCAAGGCAACATGCAACATATGTAGTTATGTACATATGTGTATGTGTAGCAAACTCAGTGAGTTGGAAAGTGAATGCAACAGACGGAAGCAGGGTAACAAACATGCAACACCTGCTGCCACTGAAAGCGACAGAATGAAAACGAAATGCTTGACAGAGGGGAAATGCGAAGGAACCAGTGTCAACTCAAGTCCTGTCAAAGTGGACAAGACACACACACATACAGACAGACAGACACACACAATACTTTTTATCACAAACTCACATATTTATCCAATGAGTGGTATATATATATATATATATATATATTAACTAAGCCACAACAAATAGACGCCACTGACGTAGCACAACGAATTATGCAATGTATGTACAAACATATTGTTATTGTACAATACCTTAAAGCGAATTACAGTGTACAATAAATATTATATATAAAAAAAAATTACTTGAGCATATATTTTACAATAGCGACCTTGCTTGGCCGTTAAAAGGCAAGTAAAAAGGCCGCACAATCAATGGAAATATGTTTTGGCATTAGCCAAGTTAACAGCTATTGAGCTGCTAATTGCGCAGACAGCATTTAAAGGTTTTTATTAGCACAAGAATCACCTCAATGAATTGGCAATTAAAATTAATGATAACGCGGGTAACTAACCTTTTGCTGATTTTGCCGTAACGACTTTTGTAGATGGTATTTGTTGTTGTTGTTTCTGCTGCTGATGCGCTCCAAATGTTACGGGTTAGCAAACAAAAGCCAAGACCAACGACCAGGCCAGGCTAAAATGACTAATACTCTCACACACTCACGCACACTTAAACACAATAGCGAAAACTTTTTTGTTTTGCCGCGCGCGCTCTCCAAACTAGCCACTAGATATTGGTGTGCGTGTGTCACACACAACACAACAATAAAACAACGCGGAAAAAGGCAGCTGCAAAATGCAGTGCTATATAGTTTGCAGCTGCTGCAATCAACGGCTAAAATATATATTCTTCACTTTGCACCACTCAGCAAAAACAATTACGTATTTTTATATGCATGCAGTAAAGTAAATACTTTTGCATTTGTATTGTATCTTTGTACAATAAATTTCGATTTCTTTTTTTTTTTACTGCGCCGCGACTTTTGCTGCGTTTTCCGATCGACAGCTGCCAGAGTTGTGTCACTTCGCAAGCGATGTCATTGCCAATTATTAAGAGATATCGATACTAAAAAGTATAACGCTATCGATATTTATAAATTGTCAAAATGGTTATTATTTAATGATATTTTTGATTAATTGGCAGAAAAATTGATATGTATTTAGTTTATTTTAAAATTTGTTATTTAAATATCTTAATAAGCCGTGTTCAACAATTCGATTTAGGCTATTACAATTCTATTTTGAGATGTGTTAGGTTTGGCAACACTGACCGCCAGCTGTTCTACAGGCTACTACAAACAACAACAGCAATAATAACAAAGACCACAAAATCCAAACAAAAGCAATCACGAAGCTAAAAAATTTCAATATCGCTAATATATTAAGGCTAGGCCTATTATTGCGTTCATACAGCATGGCCTGGCGATCCGTGGGTGCAAATAATGCGGATTTAATTCGTCAACTACGAGGTAAGCGTCGAGCAAGTGCAGTTATTTGTTACAAATTTATATGTACATGTATCTATTTTAAATAGATTACGGCGTCATTGCAACTGAAGCTGTGGCAAATGCAATGACTGCCACAGATCGCAAGTACTACTGTCCTCGTAATCCATATATGGATGCACCGCAACCAATCGGCGGTGGGGTTACTATCAGTGCACCTCATATGGTAATTTTCCACCCGCTCCCACATAAACAACTCCAATGAGTATCTTTTGTACCCTTGCAGAGAGGATTATTATTTTTGTACAAAATGTGTAACATGACTTCATAAAGTATATATCACAATATTAGAAACGATCGGTCGCAACTTAAACTTTAGTATAAAAAAACCTTTTGTTTCATGAGATATCTCAAGCTATTTTTAAGTTGAACATATTTGTTTTAAATCGGACTATTCCATAATACCCCAAAAGGAACGACCGATCGGAAATGTAATACCTTCCTCTGCAAGGGTATCAAATCTTTGGTATGCTAAAGATAACCTTTCAATCTTTATTTTCATTAAGCACGCCTTTGCTTTGGAATATCTGCGAGACAAATTGAAGCCTGGTGCCCACGTACTGGACGTAGGTTCAGGCTCTGGATATCTAACAGCCTGCTTTTATCGGTATATAAAGGCAAAGGGCGATAATGCCAACACTCGAATCGTTGGGATTGAGCATCAAAAGACATTGGTAGAATTGAGCAAGGAAAATCTGAACTCTGATGACCGTTGTATGCTAGAGTCGGGAAATATGATCATCGTTGAGGGAGATGGCCGTAAGGGACATCCCGCTCTGGCGCCATATGACGCCATCCATGTAGGTGCTGCTGCACCCGACACTCCCACCGAATTAATAAATCAACTGGCCAATGGAGGACGTCTAATTGTTCCCGTTGGTCCGGAGCGTGGCACACAGTACATGCAGCAGGTATGGGACATTTAACTGGTCTATTGGCTTGGGTGTTTATACTAATCAGAATCACATCTGCAGTACGATAAGGATGCCAACGGCAAAGTGGAGATGACACGTCTAATGGGAGTCATGTATGTTCCTCTAACAGATCTGCGGTCTTGACTGCATTACCTGCCGAAAGTGCTGATCCCGGTGCTGCTGCTTGGTATCGTTCTCTACCAATTATGGATATATTATCATTAGCGTTGGTTTTACCTAATTGTAGCGACAAAATCCCCAAAATCATGAATTTAATGTGCTTCTTTCTATGAACTAAATTAAGTTACATTTTATTGAAAAATTTGATTAAACAAATGCAATAATGATGTATTCGATTTCTGATTAACATCAACTGTTTGACGTTTGGATTTGACTGTGACTTTGACTTGTTTGTCAAACCGTCGAAGCAATGACAATACAATGAGAAATTTTTTGCTCGAATTTCAGTCAAAAGTGGAAACAACTTTAAAGAAAAATTCAAAAGATTGGAAACAAATTTATACGGGCACGCTCTCCAGGACATCATTGCGGAGCTTAGGCAATCATTGTATAGGCGAAACCTTAAGCGACAATATGATTGACATTGTAGGCCGGGAAGTGCGTGAGAATATCAACAAGATACTAGAAGAGGCTGTTAAGCATGCGAGAAGATCACGTTCTACAACAGTTCAGCTCGAGCATTTGCAGTATGCAATGCAGGAACACGGCGTCAACATGGATCTGCTACATATTGATTACCACATACCAGAGGTTGAGGAAACAGTGCAAAATGTGAAATCACATTCACGTAAAAGATATCAGCAGCCGAAAAAGAAGTGGACAAGAATCATTAGAGCAATGGAGTCTCTGTCTGTGGCTAAGAGAAGGAAATTGACTCCAAGAGGCGTCTCAAAGCCATGGGTGAAACGGGAGCAAGTGCAGCTGATGCCAAACAGAAAGTTCCCTCTGTCGAAGGAGCAACAAAAGTATTATGTCCTGATCACGGAAAGTATCATGGGCACCTCGGAGACATTGAGGAGAGAGGCGCTTCGAAGCGTTAACACCGACTCATCTCTGCAGCCAATGTTGTCCAAGTTGTGTCTCTTCATTGCCGAAGGTATTAAGCTGAATGTGTTGCAACATAACGTTTCCCTGCTGTTCTATTTGTTGCGCCTGGTGCACGGTCTGCTCGGCAATACCAGCATACGATTAAATAACTATGTGAGTCGGTTGTGTCCAGATGAGATACATTGACTTGACAGCTGCTTGACATTCTCCTTTTGCAGTTACACCTGTTGATACCCTCCGTTATCTCCTGCGTTGTGGCGCGCCAAGTTTGTACATTTCCGACTGTTCAAAATCATTGGGCGTTGCGGGAATACGCGTGCAACATTGTGGGCGAGTTCGTGAAGACCTACAATAACAATGAGAACGGCATTTTAACACGAGTTATCAAGTACGTACAGTGCTGCCAATTTTTTAGGGAAAAAATAAGATAATATATTAATAGCAAAACATAGCGGCAATTAAAATTAGCCAAATTTAACGGTCACTAGCTATTTTCAAACTTTCTGGCTATAAAACAGCTGAATGAACAACTATTAAACATGAGTGAATATGAGCAGTGCTTATTCAACACTGTCATATTTGAAAGCACTGATATATCGTTTTTTGTAAATGTGATTGTTTGCATTTTAACTGCATGTTACATTTTCTTTAAGTCCGATAATATGTATGAATTTTCATAACTACCATTAATCATTCCATTCTCATTAAATTGCAGTTTATTCAAAGATGGGCTGCAATCGCCGTATCTAACAACAGTTTTTGGGTCCATTATTGGGCTGCAAAAAATGGGAAAGTTTCCAATTTGCGAGTACGTCATACCACAAATCGCTGCTATCGCTGATCGAATTGAACCATACTTAACAGAAAGCAGCAGTGAAAATCTTTTAAGTAAACAGGCTGCCTCATTAATACGCTACAGAATACTGAAAATGAGCGCCCCAATTCTTAAAACTATACAAAAACCACCCGATCAACTGGAAGAATATATCCAACGATATCATTTTCTAGGTGATTCGTTATGCGATGCCGTTGTAATCGAACGTATTCTATGTGAGGCTTATAAGCAGGCCACTGAACATATAAACTGTCAATGTAATGAATAAAAATATACTCACTTTTATAATTTTAAATTTAAAAATCTGATTTAGCGCTGAGCTCTATCGATTACACTATCGATGTGCAGACACTGTCCCATATTAACGATATAATTAAAGCCGCTATCGACAAATGATATCGATAGTTTTGCAAGTAGGGCCTGTGAGAAAAGATCGCAGGTCGCAGGACAAATTATAAACAAACGCAATGGCTACAACAAACATTGGAAAGATTCGCCTAAAAAGTTTAAATGACTTACAAGCTAAAAGTGATATTGAAATAGAACCGATTCCACTCGATATTACAACACCAGAGAAACCGAAAAAGGCGGGAAATAGACGCGCAGCAACAACAACAAAGAAGAAGAAAATCAACGATGACCAATTAATGCGTAATGAACAAATTATTGTTAACAGAACCGTTGTTAAACGCTCTGCGAAAAAGGATCCATTGCCGGGTCAACTGCGCATTGATGCCTTCTTCAAGAGTAGCACAAAGAACTTCAAAGTGGAATCAGTCGCAAAGACGTCTCCCGGAAAACCAAAACAGCGTCGAACGCCACGAAAAGGATGCAAGCGATTGTTTGATGAGGAATCGCAGACAACTGCAACAACAACATACTCAGATGTTGATTATAAGCCAAAGACCACACGAAAACGAACCCAGCCGCAACGTTTGGTTAAGTCAAAGTGCAAATCACCACCTGCAGATGTAATTGATCTCTGTTCTGATGATGAGTCGGAATCTAAGGCAGAAACCACCTGTAGCAGGCAATGTGAGTCAAGGCTTGTGGTACTCGGTGAACTGGAACCTCGACAGACGGAAGCTTCGCCTATGGTTACTATACCACGTTCAAATCTCACAGTCGAATCCGTTGCGGATGCATCTTCCAAAGAAAATATGCCAAAGGGACGCACGCGGAAGCGTTGCCCGCCTTACAAGATTGTAGAAGATACCACATTTGTTGTGGATGGCTTTCAGTTTGGTGATATTCCAAATGCAACCCATTATTTTTTGAGTCATTACCATGCCGATCACTATGTGGGCCTAACCCGGAAGTTTTCACATCCTCTATACATGAGCCTCATTACAGCCCGCTTGGTGCGCACCTTTATACCCATTGATGAACAGTATATTTATACAATTGATGTGGATAAGTCCATAAAAGTGAATGACATTGAAGTTACTGCCATCGATGCCAATCAGTAAGTATAGCCAATCAGATTATCTAATCTATGAGACTAACCAATTACTCGCAGCTGTCCAGGTGCCATTATGTTGCTGTTTAAGTTCAGCACAGGCAAGTGCATACTGCATACTGGTGATTTTCGAGCCAATTTTGAGATGGAGTCAAACCCCATCTATTGGAACAACCCCAATATTGATCTACTCTACCTGGACACAACATATCTGTCGAAGAACTATGACTTTTGCCATCAGAGCGAAAGCATAGATCGTCTTTGCTCTTTGGTCCGTGAATTTCATGAGAAGCATGCCAGCAAGCGCATTTTGCACGTGTGCGGTGCATATTTGATTGGGAAGGAAAAGGTGTGGCTGACAATGGCTGAGGAGTTTGCACTCCGGATCTGGACAGAACCGCATCGTCGCAAGGCAATCGATTGCCTAAATTGGCCGGAGCTGCAAATGAGGCTATATGATAATCCTCTGGAGGCTAATTTGCATGTAATTAGCATGGGGAAGATTAGTTATCCGGTAGGTTAATAATTTCGTGGTTAACACAATGATGTAACTCTAGTGTCCGAATACCACACAGCAACTGGATCAGTACTTTAAGCCTTTCGAGGGACACTTCGATATGCTTCTGGCCATACGACCAAGCGGCTGGGAGAAGAACTCAAAACCTTCATATGGCAAGCGGATCAGTGTAATCGGTGTGGAATACTCTGAGCATTCCAGCTACAAGGAACTGGAACGCTTTGTACGTTTCCTTAAGCCGAAGAATGTAATCAGCACGGTTCCTGTGGGACGAGATCTCTGTGTGACCGGTAAAGTGCCGGCCAAGTGGTATCAATACAAGGGCTATGGCGGTATGCTAAGCAATGGATATCAGCCCACTATTTCTGCATTTTTTGAAACTCCACGACGACAGCTGCCGTCACAAGCGGGCGGAAATGTTGACATGATATTGAGTCCATTACAAGAAGAAGTCGTAAATCTCGTTGGCATGGAGGGAGATGATGCCTTGATTGAAGAAAACGAGTTTAAGGTTGAATCAGCTAGTCCTGGTGATGCTGAAGTCAAACCTAGTAATAGAATCTTGTCCGATGCTTCCGATGATTTGCTCTCATTCATTTAATCATTTTTTTTTTTTTGTAATGCTTCATATTTCATTTTCATAATTAGTGGTAAGTGATTATATTTGTTTTACATTCCCAATTAAAAAAGTTCTACTCTTCTACAATTTCGGAAGATAAAGTTTTGCTGTTAACCAGCAAGAAATATTTTTAAATATGGTACAGCAGCAGTACTTCCTAACGAGACGAGAGATGTATCATAATTTACCAATTTTCTATTAGAACATCAGTCCAAGTTTGTTTTCTACAATTTTATACAAGATAGAATGTTTGATTTTCATTGTTTATTTTTTGTGTATGCACATTTAATTTAATACACATATATATATATATATTTGTTTATATCTAATTTGAAATCTATTTCATTTATGTATAATTGTTTTCCTCTAGTTGACATAGTTACACTCGCTTATATAGCTGATGCTTAACGTAATTGTCCCAAAGTGTTAGGGATTCTGAAGAGTGTTAACTGGTAAATAGTAATTGTTAATGATATTCACAATGAATACAAGTGCCTTGGGAATCCTGTAGACCCATTAGCATAAGCAATAAATATGAAGCTTTGATTATACTCAATTTTTAAACAATTATCAGTGATATGTTTAAGTATAAATAATAATAAATGTGTAAACAGAATGAAACCGGGTAAGCTTCGAATTTTGGAATGGAAAATCTTTAGATTTTTTGCTCATTCATATTAATGAATTTAAACAATTGACTATACGAACAATATAACCTGGCTAATTTGCCAGTTAACTGTGAACATGATGTGAATGCAATTAAATAAATAGCAAGTGAATTTTCAACGACTTTTTTTTTGCCAAAACAAACAAATTTAACAAAAATCCATTTCGCTGGGGATTACAACTAAAAATCTTTTCGCGATATAGTAGATAACAACAAAGCACAACAGGTAGGCGACAATTGTCTTGGGTCCCAACCACACTAAACTTGCCGGGTAATACGAAATGTAGTGGGCATTTAACTGAAATAGATAAGAGTATCACATTAGATAACCAAATGTAAGTATTGTCTATGGGGTCGATAACCTACCACCAAGAGAAGAAGGGACTTTTGTTTTGGAAGCGCTGCGTAAACGAAAAGAAGCGACTGCCGCTTGAGCTATAAAAAAGAGAGATGACAAGAGATTAACATGGGTTTGAAATAGTTTTTATGAGGCAAACATTTGCTTACCGCTCAACAACGACAGCAGGCATTTGAACCAACTGCACAGGTGACTTTCCATCACGCAGCGCTTGCGTAAGATTAAGAATCTGGCCACGCATTACGGACATTTGTCGCTCAAAGAGCCGCTTATCGAATCCGCGATCCTGCTGGAATAAGTATAGCAGTTCCGTGCAGATTTCCTCGACAAAATTCATGTCCGATAGCTGTGGCAAGACCTGATCCTTGATGTCATTGCTGAACGGTACCTTGGCCTGGGGTAACCAGGCCCAATGATAGGGATATGCACGCCAAGAGTCCGGATGTTTAAAGGGAAACGCCAAGCCATTATCAATGGCTGCAATTTTGATTTGTGGCGCCTCTACCAGATTCCAGTTTGGCTCCGATGGAGTATAAATTGCCCTTTTGGGACTTGTTGTAGGTATTTCATCATCATCGCTGCTCACATAACTAATGGTGGCACCAACTGTATCGCTAACGCCCATCGAAGTGGGCGACGGTTGACCGCCGCCAGTTGCACGTTTCAATTCACCTTCCAGCGTTATTGGCTGCTCGTTCAGATCTATAATTGGCTGACCGACTAATGGATTGGCACGTGACATGCTCTTGCCACCAGTATTTCCCACTTCGCCCACCAGCTTTGGCGCCACATACTTGATCAACCAGTTGTCGTTGCCCCTATCCGTATTTCGTATGATATAATCCAGCACGACTAGTCGCTCAAACTGCAGTTGAAATGATTTAGCCAATGCCGGAGATAATTGTTCGTTCTCGAATCGACGTAACCAATAGTCGGCATCTTTGTAGCCCTCAACAAACAGCTGAAAGGATCCAGTTTTCAATGGCAGGCTCATGCGATTGAAGTGAGCCGATGGATAATGCTCCTTGATGCGCTTCTTAAGCTTCGCCTTCTGTCGATCTATGCGTGCATAATTGAAACTCTCAGCGACCAGACGAACCACTCGTGTCTTTGGTACCACATTCAGATTCAACTTGCGATCTACCAAACTCGCCCCAGACTCGGACAGATAACTAAGAATTGGATGAATTTGTTATAATTGAAATTATAGATATTAGTTGCAGAATTTCATCTCTCACCCTTGATTTGGTATCAAGCAGGCGCGTCCGAAGCAACAGGGACAACAGAGTTTATGCATCCATTTGGTCCACTTGGGATTCAGTCTGCCATAAGGTTCCTCATCTTTGGGCTTGAACACAGCCAGACAGCGTTGCTGTTTTAAAAATTTAATTAAATTAGTAATAATACATTTTTTAGAATCATCACGATCTATTTTAAAATAAAATTTAACAGGTTTCCGAAAAACAAAAGCATCTTTCTTCTTATAATATTAAAGAATTTGGTTTCCTTAAATGTTATCTTAGTATTTAGTATTTTTTTCTTTTGGAAATGGCAAAATGATGTATCAAAGCTAAACCAAAAGTCTTGCAAATACAAACTTGATTACAAGACTTCCCCGTTTGCTAGAATATTTGATGTATGCACTGTATGATTTGTAGATGGCCAAGTTTAAACTAAACCACTTGGATCTATGCGTAGCGCAGAATGAAATCAGTTTCATCTTGGAGTCAACTCACATTTAAGGCATCTTTGACAAAATAGGAACCACTGCTGCCTTGGTAGATTCTCTCTGGTAAAATACCCTGTTCGATGGCATGTTCCGCCTGTGCCACAATCTCCGAGAAGAGAGGATCGTCTGTAAGAAAAATGTTATAATGTTATACAAAATGAAAACATATTAAATTACTAATGAAATTTGTGCGCAATATGAATATACGCATTGCAATTGAAGACGCCTAAAAGCAGACTGCAAATTGCGATTCAATTAAAATAGAAATTATATACTAAATAATTAATCGTTGGCAGCGTCTGCACAGTGTCTCAGGCTTGTCGTGACAGCTGTTGATATAAATAACTGGCATTCCACCTACACGGATATATATATATGAAAAAGTACTTGATTGGTGGCTGAAACGTGGCTAGAGTGGTCGACAGATTGAACTTATTGACAAGTAATCAATAAATCTTAGGGGGAAACCATGAAAGACACACTTTTATAAAGAAAGACTCATGACTTTATACCCTCTTTGACTGTACCTACGAACTCGAAGTTCTCATTGAATTCGCCAAGATCCTGACAAATTGTGAAAACGTGCTGAATGAAATTCTCGCGACTTGAACTCAACGAATACGGCATTTCAATAGAAATGTGTGTGTCGCTCAATGGTTTGTGTTGATAGTCACATATAGTAATTAAATGGGTGCACAGTTGAAAGTATTTGCATATCTAAAGCGTTTCGATAAGGTTCGACCCACATATTTGGCCTGAAGTCGCGACTTACACAAGTTCTTCAGCGGGCAATTGGCGCATTGACATTTTGGTTGAAGTATTTTGACTTCGACTTCTTGGGCATCAGGACCAATGGACTGTGTGTTGTACAGAATGGGAGGATCCTCCTCATCGGACTGCGATGGACGGAAGTCCCGCTCTTCGGCCTGACATTTTTGCATGCAACAGTGACACACATATGGAACATATGCGGATTCCTCGGAATCATCTCGACTTGGTTGTCTGTCGTCAACGATTGAAGTTGAAATTGACAAATCTTGGCTTGAGGGTTGAGCTGGTGTTGCGGTTGTGATTGAGGTACTCTCTGGGTTTTCTGTCTGTTGATCCTTTGAATTCGTTTCGTAACTCGTCATTGCTACACATCATCTGCATCCAATTAACGATATTGTCTATGTCCATTCGTCGACAAATGCTTGCAAAGCACTGCCCATTTTTAAATTTACTCACACTTGATTTTGATTCCCACTTTAAATCGTTACAAATACAAAGACTAAGGTAATACGCGAACATTAACAAAAAAAAAAAAACACAAATATAGAAAAATGAATTTTGTTTCTAATATTAATTCCTAATCGAATGGCAAATAACTATTGAAGGGAATTTCAAATGCGTTGAGCAACAATTGTTTTTACCAAACAATGAAGTGAGCTATCGCTGTTCAATTCGTTGTTATTGTTGTATATACACATTCCTATGCACATGTGTAATAAACAATCGTATTTCACATTGGTTCAGCGAACATTGAGTCAGCCCGCTGAGAGAATTGAATTAAATGTGATTATACTTAAAATTCGGATTCAACTAAAAGCCAACAGGCGAAAGAGAGTAACAGAAAGAGAAAACAAAAAGTTAAAGTCGACATGTTTATACCCTTACAAAATAGTCTTACCTTGGACAAAGCTTTAATTATATCATCTGAGGAAGGATTTTTAATAGAATAATACCCTCTTTCCACTACAAAGATTTTTACAAGATATGGTTCTACATGTCAAAAAACATATATCTAAACATTCTCGTTAACTACACTAAAAACTGTAAAGCAATCTATTAACAACAAAGTTAAGATAAAAGTGGAAGCACTTATAGTTTTAACATTTAAATACAGGGTATCTTTGTAAGAAATTGTACTTCCTAAATGTACTGCGGAATTAGAAATAAATGCACAACATTTCAGATATCATTTTGGAGAAATGAATTTGCTTTGTTTGCCTTTAGAGATGATGATAACACTAGTTATTATTTGAATAGCTTAAAGCAATGATAAGCATGGTATTTACGAGCAGTCAACGCAGTAAAAATGTGCCAACTAAATCTCTGAGACACATACAGACGCAGACATAAACATAGATACAATGAAAGAAGCCCCACAAGAGTTGTAAGACTTCTTTTGTTTGGTTTTGCGTTCGAGTTAGACTCACCGCCAAAGGTGTTTGACATGAGGTCAAGATGATCATGTCCGCGTCCCAGGGCGCCAAGTAAATCGGTGATGCGACTGCTGTGACTCCCGCCGCCACCACCACCACCAAGCAGAGGCTGTGACTCGCGATTATCGCTGCCCGCGTCCGTGGACATGCCCTCGAAATCGATTTCTGGCACCAAACAAATATCGTCAACCTCTTCGTGGGGCAAACGCGTTGTTGATTTTAGCGGTGATGTTGATGTTGAAGTTGTTGTTGCCGCTGTCACTGTCGCTGTCGCTGTCGTTGCACGTCGTGTTGGTGTTGCAATGTGACTAATCACTAGCTGAGATTGTTGCGGCATCGATGTGCTTGATCTACCGCTTACGCTCTCACTGCTCTCCTCAGCGAGTTTGCTTTTGCTTTTGGCATTGCCATTGCCATTGCCATTGCGTAGGGCGGGGGGATTTCTATGCAGCAAAACTTCTTCTTCGTCATCAACATCTGCGTCGTTGTCGTCGCCATCGTGCAGCATTAACAGATGTTGTTGTTGTGCTTGTTGCAGCTGTTGCGGTTGCTTTTTAGCCGCAACAAAGACATTAACATTTTCAGCATCATCACCGCCAGCGCCATCAATGTGGGCTACATCATCCCCATTTAGAGTGAGGTCTTCATTGTTATCAGCAACATCGTCATCGTCAACTGATAACAACATTTGATCTCTGTCTCTCTTCGGCTTACGCTTTGTCCTCCGTTTGCCATTCGCTTGCTTGCCATGCACGCCAATCGTATTAATCTGTAAAAGGTGAATGGTTCATGCATTCAAGCGTATTCACTATGGATATGGAATATGGAATACTCACCTCAACTTGAGTGGTCAATTGATTGACGCCGTTGGCTTCAAAGCCATTCAGAAGCGGTGACATCTGGTTGTTACTTGTTGTTGTTGTTGTTGATATTCCCTGCTGCTTGAGGAAGTCACCAATGAAATCCACCTCATCCTCCAGCTGGAGCAAAGGCGCTTCCGAGGCACTCGACGTCCCCTTAGACTGACCGTTGTTCATGGCTGAGCTTCAGGAAGGGACACGTATGTGTGTGTGTGTGTAATTTTGGGTGGGGTAGCCACGCGCGACAAACTTCAAAACGGGAATGTCGCCCGCAGCTCGCAATCGCAGACAACAACAGCAGAAGAACAACAAAGGCGCGCGTTGTTGTCGTTGTCGTATGGATGTGACTTCTGAAGCGAACGTGAACACTGTTATCTACTGGGCGGTACGCCTCTATTATTTATAATTTGCATGTTCTATAATTTAATCTTCAAATTGGTAATATACTGTTTTGTTGCTTATTCTGCGCATTTGCTTTCTAGGCAATTATTGATTTGCTTTTTTGCCAGATACGAAAATGATGAGCAACGAGAGAGTGTCCACTTACAGAAAACAGCTGACGGTGCTGCCCACTTGTCAAAAAGGGCAAATGTTCTAACCGAAAGCTGGTATCGATTACTACTAGATGAAAACGATTAATTAATTACAATTTGGTTTTCAATTAAATTAAACATTTTATTACAAGTCAGAACTTTATTCTTATTTTTATATATATATGTAGTATACAGGGTTCTTCCTTCATTATTATAGTGCCAGGCTGCGTCGTAGCCTGTCAATGCCATTCAATACTTTACTGAGCTCCCGTTGCAGATTTGTGCTCTCGGCGACTAATTCAATTGATTTTTTGAACTTTTCCACGGCATTTCGTAGACTCATGGGTGGCAATACGCTAAACCAGTGCAAAGGTTCCACATAACCGTTCTCCTTGTCCACCGCATTTCTCTCAATGCTGATGTCCGCATCTTTGTCAGCTTCGGCGGCATTTACAACCCGGCAAAGCGCATTAAACTCCGCACTGTTTTCCGTTGGTATTTGGGCAGTGGATATTGATTGTCCTCCTTGCTGGAACTTAGTGCGTGCTAAGAGAATAGCACCACTGGAATTTGTACGTTCGATGTCGATGCGACATTGCGTGTGCGCTTCAATCAAATGAAACATATTCAAGTAGAGGGAGTCCAACAATTGTCCAGCAGCATTTCTCTCACTTTCGGCAGGCATGTTAATATTTATTGAATAGTTATTAAATCAATTCTAGACTTTTTGTTATGAAAACAGAACCTAATCATATGATTAATAACAGCCCTGTTCATGTACAACTTTAACATAGTTGGCAACGCAGCCTTCTACACCAGTGCTGCCAAGCATTGGTCATATTGGCCAGTCGCTAAATTTAGCGATAAATTTAAATTTGGGCATTGAATATTTTAAAATTAAATAACTGTTTAGTAAATTAAGGCTTGAAGCTTGTCATCCCAAGGATAGAGAAGTTACAATTTTATTGTTGTAAAAATTATTCAAAAATGCAAAAATCTTAAAAATTCTAGCTCAGAACTACGAAGTTTGCTAAAACTAGGTGAAAAAAATTGTTGTTACCAATTTTGACAATGTTCCCAAAATAGTTTACATTGCCAGATCGGTAAATTCTGCACGGTGGCAGCCTTTGGACAGGGCGGCAGTCTTCCTCCACAGTGCTGGCAAGGTTTGGGGGAGAACAATAGCTGTTTCTGTTATATTCTGTTAAATTTGTTATTGTGGGACTTTAGCACAGCTTTACCAAAAATATTTATTACAAAACTTGGCTGAATATATATTTAAAATAGCTCGATATCCCGCTAATAGCAATTCTAAAATTTTTAAATCAAACGAACTCTGAAAATAGCCAGATCTAGCTATTAAAAAGCAAAGTTGGCATCAGTGCTTAGGGTATCATCACCAATAACAAAAACAGTTCCGCTACCGAACCTGTGGGTACTTATGGTTTATCATAATGTTTGAAGCTTTTTCCCCCAAAAACATGTTCGATATAATTTAACAGTTTTAATGTGTTTTAAATTCTGATGGAAGCAATTGTGTATTTATCAATTTGATAAAGTGGATTGTGAGGGTATGTAATCTTCGGTGCGGGATGATAAGATCTCTAGTATAATATTTACCGATGCGACCGCGGATTAGAGAAAGTTATAAAAACCCGCAGCAATTAGCATGTAGCAGTTAGTTTAAAAAATATTACTACAAGTGTCAGTTAATTTTGTGTGCAATCCAACATTTTAACGACACTCTGAACTGCAAGAGTGAAAATCGTAATAAATTATCAAATTTGTTGTGGTTCCATAACAGTTCCAAAGTTGAAGTTCTAATTTGAAGAGCTTTCGATAATGCGAAGTAGCCAGAGTGCAGATTCGGATTTACGTAGTCGAAAATGCGGAAACAAATTCACCAACAACAACAACGACAAACACGTTGACGCTGACGACACTTCGTATTGGACGAATAAAGCACAGGTGCTGCATCTATTTATATTTATATATATATTTAACGATGGTGTTGTGCCCTCTGTTTACCACTCAAACACACATATGTAACATGTCTGTCAATATAATTAGCAGGGTTGTCCTAAGCCTAAGCCGTATTTCATGAAATCTGATAGATACAGATATCAGTTACATGTGAACTTGTAAATGTATCTTTGCATGTGTAACTATCTTTTGATTATCAAGTTTATACGACATCTAAACCTAATTCAATAAATCTTATGATTTGCACTTTTCTCCAAGAGCTGATATTAACATGTGTCCTTATTCAATATATCAAATAAAACAGTTGTATAACTTTAAGCCAACTTAAACTGTCGTGTAAACATTGTAAAAGATACATAATATCTTTACCCAACTTATAACTCACCTGTACTCCTATTCATATTCATATTTAAGTAATACGGGAAAATACATAGATATGTATTTGTTTATCTTATCACAGCAATTCCACACATATTCGACGGTTGTACAAAACTTAAGTGACTTAGCTAATTGTTATCTCTTATCAATTATTCAGACGACAAGGAACCCGAACATAGAACAAACAACAACAGACAACAACTCCCAAGTGACTGAAATGTCAATGCCAAGCAAAATGTCCACATTACATCGCAGTAGTCTTGGCGAAAGTTCAGCTGAAGATTTGGACAACGCCATGTGGCGCAATGAGTTACCGCAAAGTGATGACGTCTTGCCGGAAATGGAGCTGTCCCAGGAGCCGGAATTATCAACCGTGCCCGCCAGCAAGAAGAGGTTTATCGACGTGGTCGATGTTGTGCTACGTATTGTGATTGTGCTGGTTTTCTTGTGAGTACTATATTGATGTCTATATCAGGGCAATAAATCGATTGACTCATGTGTCCAAATATATTTGTATTTATAGCAAACTTGAAACTATGACCGCATTTAAGCGGGAAATACACGCCGAGGAGCTCTGGCTGTATAAGAATCCACGTCGTCCTGACTACATTAAAGGCGGTGATCTTCTATTCTTGGTCATAGCCGTACCTTTGGCTCTCACCATTATTTTCTATGCGTTCACCAGGAATCGAAGGGACTTTTGGGCCGCCAGTTGGGCTTGGACGCTGGCGGTGTGCATGAATGCCATACCTACGAGCATGTTGAAGATTACCGTGGGTCGACCGCGTCCAGATTACTTTTATCGCTGCTTTCCGGATGGCATTATGGTGTTGAATGAGACTGCCAACGCCTTGGGCAGCTCCATTCTCGATTTCAATTGCACGGGTCGACTCAGTGAAATAAACGAAGGACGTAAGAGTTTCCCCAGTGGTCACTCATCCTGTAAGTGGACAAAACTAAACTGAAAATTCAAAGTGTGTAAATACTTAACCAAGTATATTTTGCAGTTGCTTTTGCCAGCTTTGGGTTTGTGGCCTATTATGTGGGCGCCAAGCTGCACGCCTTCGATGCCCGTGGACGGGGACAGGCGTGGCGTCTCTGCATTGCAGTTGTCCCTCTCATTGTGGCCGCCCTGGTGGCTGTCAGTCGAACCTGTGACTACCATCATCACTGGCAGGACGTAACGGTTGGCGCCCTGATTGGCCTCTTTACCGGCTACTTTAGCTATAGGCAATATTATCCCTCAATCTTTTCGACTGATGCCGGCACACCTTTTGTACGCTGGCCGAGAATCAAGCGCTCTCAGTTAGAAGTTAAGGATGTGGCTGGTGGAGATGTGTTGAGAAGACCGTTGCTCGGTAAACAAGAAAGTAAATGGTCTTAAATTATCATAGAGTATTAGCTTGACACTAGTATTGTTTACATTACCAATTTAAAGAGCAGCAAAATCGAAGTTATATTCCTATGTAGGTTGGTTATACTCTGGTATAATGTCGGCTTTAATGCTATGTCGTCTTTCTGTTCAGGTTAGCTTAGGCTTAGGCTTGTATCTAATACTTGTAGCATAGTGTAATAACAAAAGTGGGTATTCTAGTTCAATTTTTAAAGCTTTGTTCACTGTGGTACAAAATAATGCGATAAAAAGGCTAATAATTAATTGTCATAAATTAAACTAAACATTGTTTGGGAACAAATTAGGAAGCTAACTTTACACATATGTACAATATCTAAGAATAAAGAAACTTAACCATATATATAGATGTCTATATTGTATAAGATATTCCAATAAATTCATCAGTTGATCAGTTTTTATTTAGCTAAAAAGTTAATTTTAACGTATTTATTTTAAATGATGCTTATATTCTGCAGCAACAACTTCCAAACATGGTAAATACAAATTTGCTACATCAAAAATGTGACCGAAACTAGCCTAAAATTGTTTAGTTATTGATTAGGAGCAGGCAACGTTCTTAACTCGTGGAGTTAAATGCCTGGAGAAGCACCTGTTTCTCTCGCTCCTTTTTCTTGACCACATCCAAGCTGCGCTGTCGCCAGGTGCTCTTTCGCAGCTTAATGGGACGACTGCCCACATAACGTCCATCCATTTCCTTCATGGCACGAATGAAATCGGCGGGTTCGCGGAAGCTAACGAATCCAAATCCCTTGCTCTTGCCGGTTCGCTTGTCGCGCACAACTCGTGCCCGCTGGAACGATGGGAACTTGTTGAAGGTGCGCGTGAGCACCTCATCGTTGACATCGTTGCCCAGATCTCCGCAAAATATGCGAAAATCATCGTCGGGCCAGTCGGCCAACGATGAGTCCTCCCAAACAGTGCCACCAGCAATCCGTACAGTTTTGCGATCCTTCTTCTTGCGCTCTGTGGTCTGAAATGATTGCAATGCCGATGAGGCGCGTGCTGCTTTGATGGCTTCTTCGGCAATGGGATTGGGACCCGACTTTTCTGCCTTGAGTTTCTTGAGTTTCTGCGTTACATCGAATTGTATGGTGTTTATGTTAATGTCAATTGCCGGCGCCGTCGCCACAGTCGGCACATGCACCGACTGACGGCACTGATACAGCTTTGGGGCACTGCTCAGGACAACCGGAGTGGCGGCCATGGATTTGACCGGAGATGTGGACGTGTTGTTGCCCGTCGGCACGAAGGTGGACATGAATGTGGGTGGCGGCGGTATCGGGGGCGGGGGCACCGTCAATCGGGGCTGATGCTGCTGCAGTTTCTGCTGCACGTTGGTATACGTATTTGCCGCGATTATTGGACGCACTTGATTCGGCACAAAGAGATTTCTCGCTGGCGGTTTCGATATCTCCGCTTCAAAGCGGGACAGCTCGTCCTCGATATTGCGACGTTTTGTGCCCATTTCAATGGCCCAGTTTGCAGTCACGTTATAAACAATTTACAAATTAAAATCAATAATTCAATTTTCTCTTAAAAATGCTTCAGACAGACAACAGATGTTTTTAGTTCCATTATTGAGTTGGTCATTTGACGATTAATAGTTCAATTGAACTTCATCGGAACGATTCTAGGTTGCCAAGCCGTTTTAAAAATTTCAAAGGTCTGGCAAGGTTCAAATAAAAGGCAACTTTTCTGCAAGAAGCATCGTTGTCAACTTTTTAGAGAAATAAATAGCAGTTTCTGGCTGAAAAGCTTGCGGAAAAAAGCTGAACAAAATTCATTAACTTTAAAATAGCTAAGTTGGCAACAGTGCTAATTCTGAAAATGGCCAGGTCTAGCTATAAAATAGCTATGTTGGCAACAGTGCTAAGAAAGAAGTGTCACACAAGTTTTTTTGTGGAAGAAATAATACATAATTAAATTAAACAATAAGTAAACTGAGCACTGCGTCGCAACAATTGTACAACTGTGATAGCAACATTTATCTGGAGCAAATCACATAGCCCAATAAAATCGCAGTCGAATCAAAGGCGTAGCTCTCAGACAGACGCGCAGATTCTTGGGGAGAGGCAACAACAATTTTACAAAGTTGAAATAATTATAATTGGTGTACATAATGCCACCAAAAGAACGCAGTATAGCCATGATGGGCTACCGTTCAGTCGGTAAGTGAATTGGGATTTAATCCAACTTCAGTCTGACTAATGCCAATGTTGCTACTGATGATTTATAATCTGTATGTGCGTGTGTGTGTGTGTTGCTGTTGTTGTTGCTTGTGCTGTAATTGCGTAGTATTTTGACAACAGATACAACAACGCAGCAAACAATATCTACATACATACATACATACTTACACATAATAATAATTGCGTTTCACCTGCTCTAATAGGTAAATCATCGCTCAGCATACAGTTTGTTGAAGGCCAATTCGTCGACTCTTATGATCCAACAATTGAAAATAGTAAGTTTGAATATACCCTAAATATATGTGCATATGTATGAGTGTTGTATGTCATATCGATGTACCCTATGTATGTAAATACATACGTACAAAGTAGCAGCTGTTTCTTGCAAATGTAAACAGTATTTGCATATCAATTGAAATTAGTCATAAACTGCATCATTTGTGAAGGATGCCAGCGAATGTCGTTTTACATTCATATTCATCTTTAGATTCATATTCATATTCATATTCTAGTTCATGTGATTACTTCATGCACAAAGAACGCAATTCGACATTTTTATGATTAAATGGCAACGTGTTTAACTTTTTATATATTTACAGCATTCACCAAGGTTACGCGAGTCAACTCGCAGGACTATGGAGTTAAATTGGTCGATACAGCTGGTCAGGATGAGTATAGCATATTCCCAGTACAGTACAGCATGGACTTTCATGGATACGTATTGGTCTATTCCATAACCAGTCAAAAGTCATTTGAAGTTATCAAAATTATCTACGAAAAATTGTTGGATGTGATGGGCAAGAAATAGTATGTGTACTTTAATATCTTTACAATTATGGATTGGATTAGATTTTGAAACATACATATTTTTTTTGCAGTGTACCTGTTGTTTTAGTTGGTAATAAGACGGATTTGCATCAAGAGCGCACAGTTTCCACAGAGGAGGGGAAAAAACTGGCAGAATCCTGGCGAGCAGCATTTCTCGAAACATCCGCCAAACAAAATGAAGTGAGTCCCTTTTATGTTCTTCTATTCTATTACTTTCGTATTAATCTTTCGTTTATTTTTCAGTCTGTGGGCGATATATTTCATCAATTACTCATGCTAATTGAAAACGAGAATGGTAATCCCCCCGAGAAAAGCAGTTGTATTGTATCATAAGTGTAACAAAACTGTATCATGTTATGGCTTATAAAAATGGCAATACGAATTCGGTTCATTATCTATTCTTATGTAAACTGTTTGGTCTGAAATACATGGAAATCTACAAACTAGTAGTTATTAAGTTGAAATGGCAAACAAAACAAAAATACTAAAAAAATATTTAGGAATCACACATATTGCTTAGCATCGTTTGTGGTAACACTTTAGCAACAAAGCAGGTTTAAGTTAGTACACTTTTTCACAATAATAATGCAGTTACAAAAAGAATAAGCAAAACTATGCAACTTATATTGTCTTTAGTTTCAATTTAAATATAATTTGTACAATTAATCCCAAACCATTGTGTTTCTTTTGATTAATGGATAATGCATGTTTAAGTTTGGCCATGATTTTAAAATGAGATGCCATTCTAAAGAAGCAATTTTTTATTTTAATATTAATTTTCAATTATTTGTAATAAAAAGAAATAAAAGCAATTTGGTTTCATTTGAAAACTCGGTACAAAGGGGTATTTGACAGGTTATATTAAACAATACAAAACAAAACTGCCACAGCGGATAATTTTGTTTGTTTTACTCAAGGTAATTATTAGTTAAGTAAGTATATTTAAGAATAATATCTCTTGCTGTTGCTATCATATTCTTATCGGTTTTAAATGTCGCGCCAATCGATGCAGTGCTGTACACTGGGAATGTACTAAAACATTCGTTGTTCAACACTACACATTGTTTATGTTAGTCCGCGTTTTTATTTGGCGCAAAATATTAATAAAAAAAAATGGACTTAAATACATTGCTACAGCGTGCACAAAGCCTAACAAAGGGAAATGTGGAGTGTGAGCTGCCGGGCGTGGAGCGAACGCTGCAACAAGTGCTGCAAGCCACGGAACAGTTGCACAGTCGCGTAACCCAAACGGGCGCCAAGGAGATACAAGCGTAAATTGCAGCCTGCAAAAGTTGACTCTTAATTTGTTATTAATTATTATTGTTTGATTACTAGGCAAATATTACTTGGCTCCAAGGGCATTGATCTGCCCAAACTAAATCAGAAGCTAGAGGCGCTCAGCACGGGTAAAACCTTCGAACCGGTGGATGTGGCGGGTGCGGACACAGATGTCTGCACATTTCTGAAGAATGAACGGGAGAATGCCATACTGTCTGTCATAGAGGATACCAACAAGAATGTAAGTGCTCACGTTGTCCAACTGATGGAGCATCTGTTCATATATTTCGTTCTTTACAGATTAGCGATTCGGTTAGTAAGCAGAAATGGGGCAACTTGATAAGCAGCTGGAACGAGGAGAAAACACGCTTGCTGGATGCATTGATTGGACCCTCGCAGAACTTTATTGATTTGCAGCGATTACCCGAGCAGATCATACTGAATCCGGAATGCTTGCCGCTCTCCTGTCTGGATAAAATGAGCTTGTTGTATGCCCAGGAGGTGTGCCAGTACAATGCGCTGGTGCTGAAGGATCGTCCTCGTCCCAATCTGGTGCAAAAGTTTGCACAACTTGCGAGCACCTTTGGAGATGTGCGTCTTACAGAGATGTGGATGCTGCTGTCCTGTGTGACCCAAGTCAGCGAAGCCCCATCCCAGACCGATCCCATCAAGAGTCGCCAGCAAAGACCAGAGTTTGTGCTGCACGCCAGAACGTATTTGGAACGACGTTACAAAGTATACATCAGTTCACTGGTGACCCAGGCCTGTGCCACCGATAGCTATCAGCTTGTCCGCGCCTATGTGAGTCGACGCTTCAGTGGACAGCAGACAATCGGACTTGTGGACACGGCTGGTGGCAAACCCCTCTGGCCACTAATCTACTACAGCTTACGTTGCGGAGCCGTCGAGGCTGCTGTGGACTTCTTACGTGAAGCCGGCTCCAGCTATGAGGAATTTGCACAACTCATTGCCGACCGAAATGGGGGCGTGATCAACTCCAAGATCGAGAGCAAGCTGAAGCTTCAGTATGCCAATAAAATACGCAATTCAACAGATGCTTATAAGAAGGCCGTGTACTGCATCCTGCTCGGTTGTGATACGAACGAAGTGCACGGCGAAGTGGCTAAAACTATTGACGATTTTCTCTGGATTAAATTGGCCATGCTGCGTCCTGGGGATGCCACCGGCTATGGTCAACTGCAGAGCTCGTTTATTGAGAATTATGGCGAGAAGTATTTTAATGCGGCACAACATGCTCATCTGTACTTCCAAGCCTTGGCCCTCACTGGCCAGTTTGAGGCAGCTATTGAGTTCCTAGCTCGCACCGATGCGAATCGGGTGCATGCCGTCCACATGGCTATAGCTCTACATGAGCTGGGCATACTGGGAGGAGTGCGTAGCGTGTCGCAACCGCTGCTCTCCATTGACATTTCGGATCCGACGCCATTGCGACGTCTCAATCTGGCGCGGCTCATTCGCCTCTATGTGCAGCGCTTTGAGGGAACGGACACTGCCGAGGCCCTTCATTACTATTACACGCTACGCAATCTGCATGATCCCAAGGGACGCAACATGTTCCTCACATGCGTTTGTGATCTGGTCGTCGATAGCGGTGTGCTGGACACCAGCATATTTGACCTAATCTTCGGGCAACGACAGACGGCAACTCTCGCCGAGCATGAAATCTCCGGGTATGTGAATGTTCGGTGATGCAGTAAATCAGATTAAAGAATATTTGTATTTCCCCAGAGGTCTGTTCCAGCAGTTTAGCTGCCCGGACTTTGATACTCGCACCATGGCTGGCCTTGTGGCCGATGAGCTGATCACGCGTGGCAACTTCGAGATGGCAGTGCGACTCTATGACATGGCTGGCAAGCTCAATCTGGCACTGAAGCATATCTCCATACTGTTGGCTCAGGTGGTGCAGCAGCCGGCAGTGGAGGGTACATTGCGGGCACGCCTCAGCTTGGAGGCGGAGCGGTTCAGCAATCGTCTGACCGATCGCCAAACAGAGATTGAACCCAAGATCTTAGTTAGCTTCACATTATTGCGGGATTTGATCAAGTTCTTTGATAACTACAACGAGGGCAAACCTCTGGTGGCATTGGAACTGCTTGACCACACGGGACTCATACCCCACAGCATTCAGGATGTGGATACCTGTCTATCCAACGTTAGACGTCTAAGCGGTGAGGTCATCAAAGTCATTCCCGACGTTATGGTCGCCGCCATGGACATAACCCTCACCAAATACAAGCAATTGAAGTCAGAGACGGAGCCAGTGAGTGTATTGCAGCACCAGCGTCTCCAGGATCTGAGAGAACGTGCCAAAGCCATTGCGAACATGGCAGCCACAATGCCCTATTGTCCCACAAATCAGCGTCTCTTGCAGCTTGAGCTGCTCATGCATTGAAATAAACAAAAAGTCAGAAGTAACCAGTTTTATTGCAATTACATTTATTTGATCAACAGACAAATGTGCTACTCCTCCGCCTTCTGCTCCTCCTCCTTCTTTTTCTTCGCATCATTAACTTCCATATTCAATCGTTGCTGCATTTGAGCGATTTTTTGACGAACATCGTCAATTATTTTCTGCATCTGACGGCATCGTTTTTCCCCTTCCTTGCACATTTTGTTTCTTAAACGTCTTTGTCTATGCAAACAGATTGGCCGAACATTTTTTCGGCACATCTGGACATTTTTTCGATTATTTTTTATTCTACAGATATCTAACCACTTTTTTTCGAAGTTCATATTCCTTTAAAAATGAATGCAGTATTTCTGGTGACTTTGTTTTGCAGTTTCTAACGCAACTTTCGGCTCTGTGGATTGATGTAAGCCCTCCGATTTACCTGGAATTCAACGAGTGTAAATATTCCTGCTGTCATTCAAATATTATTCAGTACGCACCTAAAAAGAACGTTGGCACTGCTCAGGCATATATCCTTTTCTTCCCGTAGCAATCTTCAGTAAAGTGGCGACGGCAGATTAATGGAAGCGATTTGCTGCTTAAAAACTTTTCTGTTAGACAAAGATTTTCTATCCACTTTTTTTCTATATGGCGTTTTTAGGAAACCTATGAAAAGTTCCGGAATATTGAATGTCACAATTCAATGCTACACAAACCTTCCTTTGTGAAATTTAAAAACCAAAAGACATTTTAAAACCAAAGTGTTGTAGAACTTTTTTTTTCTGTGCTTAGAACGGTTGCGGTGAGCTTGCACTTTTAAGCCGTTAACGAGCACTGGTAATGGTATTTCAGGATCAAATCTAGTTCGGTCACACTCTATTAATTGTGGTTGAGCGGGCAATTTAAATCGAAAAAATATGTTTAAATAATTTTTAAATTTTGCAGTACGATTTTAAATAATGAAACCATTTAAATTATAAATTATGATTTCGCCTAGGTGGAAAAGTACAAAATCCGAATTTTTTTTAAAAGGTGAGAAAAATTGCTATCGTACTTTTTGTGTACTTAAAAGGTTGCCACATGTTTAAGCTATCGGTAATTTTTCGGGTGGCAGCCTTGTATCAAAATACAACTCTTGCGTACCTGCCAGAAACAGCTATTTTTTCCTCTAAATAGTTGGCATCACTGCTCGAGATGGCAATAAAAAAATTGTAGGGAACGCGTAAATTTTTTTCTAATCAGAATAAGAATGCTTTCAATGAAATAAAACAAGTGTAAGTGCAATAAATGAGCTTTGAATCAAGTCCAGTTTAAGATTTCAATAGTTCACGATGTCGAACGCGTTCTGCGGGGGTGCAGTAAAGTAAATTTCGGGTGCTTAGGTGTGTGTGCGTGTGTGTGTGTATTTCGAGTTGTCTGTCGCCGCTTGTCTGCACTCAAACTGTTAAATGAACTGACCATTGATAGCTTGTTCTACATTTGTTTTCTATCAAAATGTATTTAATTGATTTGTGTTCTATGAGTATTTAGCTGGATACTATGCCTTTTTTTGTTTATTATGCAGAAATGGATAATGCAATTGAAAACAATAACTTAATTAAGAAAAGTGCCCAAGTTTTTTTCCAGTGTTTGCTGTTAAATAACATAACAGCAAAATGTTAAATTTTGTTGTATTTTCGTTTTTTTTTTTGTTGTAGCAGGTGGTGGGCTTGCACATGCTAAAACTAACTTTAGTAGCAACTTGATATATAAAACGAGGTAAAGGTAATATAAAAGCAGCAGTAACTCAAAACCGACGACAACTTGGAGTGGAAGTATGTGCGTATGTATATGTGTGTGAGTGTGAGTGTGTGCAGCAATTAAACAATAAGAAACACAAGTGCTGTTTTGTGTTGTGTGATGGATGGACGAGGGGGATGAGGAGGTGGTGCTTGTTGGGCGTGGATCGCACAATTGGCAGGCAACAACTTTTGTAGGGTCCAGCAGAAAAACAGACAGACAGACAGACTGTCAGACATACACTGTCCGAATTCGTCTCGTCAGACAGAGTTAACGAAGCACGAAATTGAGTTAATGCGGAGGGATGTGAATTGTGAGCTGCGTGTTTTCTATTTTTATACCCGTTACTTAAAAAATAAGTAAAAGGGTATATTGTGTTCGTTGGTATGTGTGTAACAGGGAGAAGGAGGCATCTCCGACCCTATAAATTATATATATTCTTGATTAGCATCAACTCTCGAGTCGATATTGCCATGTCCGTCTGTCCGTCTGTATGAACAAAAGGATCTCAGAGATTATAAGAGATAGAGATACTAAACTTTCACGCACAGATTCCTATATACCCTACGCAGATAAAGTTTGTTTCAAGTTTAAGATAATACAGTTTTTATGTTAACTAGCGAATCCCATCAAAATAGTTCAAGTAGAACGGCAATTATGGCGACTTAATATTTTCAAAGTAATACAAGTAATTTCTTAAAACTACTATATATATAGAAATAAGTAACGGGTATTCTATGATCGGGATCTCGATTAAAGCCTTTCCCCGCATGTTTCATTTTCAGTTGTGAAAGGTTGTTTTGCATTCACCTGTTTGTTTTGGTCAAGCTAGTTAACGATTAAAATGTAATCTTAGTACTTGGAAATTGCCAGCGCTAAAAAATGTCTGTCCCCTTCCCTCCCACCCTTACACACACACCCGCACACACACTCACACTTTTAACTAATTGTTTACATCAGTGTTCGCATCGCTGGAATTTATTTTTCTCAAATTATTTTGTGAGTGATCCACACACTCATACATACATACACACATGCAAAGAGTTTGCGTTTGTATTTTCAATTGGATCATTAATATTAATATGGCGCGCATTTCAACGATTTCAATTGGCACATGGATTAACAGATTCCATGCATATTTTCAGCTTTTGATTTTGAAACGATCTTCAGACCGCGCAATGATGAAGTAAACAGCTGCTAGGGAGGAAGTCATCAACGTCATGTCATTGCAGCCGCCTCTGTCGCTGCCTCTGCCTGCGCCGACTGCGACGTCAGCCAATGGCAACCATCAGTTGCTGCGTCCCCAAACCCTTGCCGCTCCGGACCGCGAACCCGTCGAGTTTAATATCAATCTGGTTGGCGCACCGCCCGAAGTGGAGCAACTGGTGGATCAGATTAAATGCGTAGCGGAGCAGTTTCTCTATCACTGGAAGAGTTTTCCCATTGGTAAAAGTGCACACTTTCCAGTCTGATAAATATGTGTTAAGCATTCTTTATTGCAGTTCTGCCGCAGCCTTTGGCCAGTGGCAGCCTCAATGTAACGGCCCACAATGCCACGAACAGCGTTAGTGGCCGCAAAAAGCGTCCCATTAATCAGAGTGACCTATTTATAGCGCCGCCCTTTGATGAATTGGACGCAGTGGCTTCCGATGGCAGCGGAGAACCGCGTCGTCTCACAAATGCACAATTGAAGAGTTTACGCGAAACTGGGTGAGTTTGTTGTTGCATGCATGCAAGACCAAAAGCTGCTGTCTGCCAAGGAAGTTTAATAATAACAAAAACAATAACAATAATCAAGATGAAGCAGCAAAAAAGCAGTCAAATAAAATTAAAACAAATAACAAAAGCAAAAGAACAGCATTACGGAATACGTTACGTTACGGAAAACGTTACATATTTAAATCATTAATCGATTAACGCAACACTGCTAGCTGCAAGCTGAGCTACGTATGTGCATACGTAACGTTAACCATGCCGCAAAAGCAAAAGCCTAGCATCACTACTCTTACGTTGTGCGAGAGTTTATTTTTATTTTGGTTTAAATTGTAAATCATTTGTCACATTGCGCACGCACACTCAGATGCTAAAACCAAAAGCAAACGCAACAATTAAACATTAAAGCATGTCTCTTTCAAAGTCTTGGGCAACATAAACTGTTTTTAGTTTTGGTTTAACTCAATTTGCATGCAATACTTATTTTCACACTTATTTATTTTTTTTAAATATAACGTTAACATTAATATTACGACAAATTAAGCAAATGTGTACGTAACGTAAACAAAATATTTGTATGTGAAATATTTCTGTAAAGCTTGCAAAAGGATAAATATGGAAAGCCGAAGAAATTAACTTTGGAACAATTGGAAACAATACGTAAAAATGGGTAAATAAACAAATAAGCAACGAACTAAAAATAATAAAAAAAAAACCGAAATAAATGTTTTTGCGTGTTTGCCATTGCAATTAAATTATTTAGTCAGTGTACCTTTTATATATACATACATACTTATTGTACATACATATGTATATGTATACATTTTCATTTCAATCCTAACATACATAAATTATGTGTGCTACTTTATTTCTAGTATTTATTAAATGTGTGTACTCATAAATTAAAGCTACGCGAAATTTATGCATGGAAAAATCTAAAACAAATGAATTGCATGCAAAAAAGAAAAGTTTGAAATGTGTTGGCAACACTTTTACTTTTGAAAATAAATGTCGACATTTTGAAGATGCTTCCACTCTCAAGGTGAATTTCTAATAAATTCACCTTGCTTCCTAATGGTGTGTTTTTTCATCAACCCGAACATAAATTGTTTATTCTTTTGATCATTGTGAGGTCTCATCGGTCAGCTGGAAAGATTTCGCTTCTTTGAGCTAGGAATCTTCATATTTGTTTAAAATCATTGCTTATTGATTCGGTTGAATATTTGCCAATATAATTGCTCATTTATTCATTTAATTTTTATTTCTTTAATTGGTAATTGGAGTGAGTAATAGTGGGAATCACTTCACTTTCACACACATTTCAAATTAAATGAATTAGAACTTAATTAACACACAAACTCACTCATTAATCAGAATCTGGACCACGCTTGAGCATGCCAACAACAATTTGTCATTAAGTTGTGTCTTTATCATATATCTCTACATATAATTATGTGTGTTTTATGTTGCCTTACGCATTAGCTTCAATCAAAGATACAAATGTATCTAATATCCATATGTGTGTTTATTTTCACAGTGAATTCGATGTGCCGAGCTTGCATTTCTCTGGTCAGGTGCACAAATGGCGATTGTCGCAGCTGCTGCAGAAGGGCACTTTCCGTGCCCACGACTCCTTCCTCGGGGATCTGGCTTTGGCAGCACGCTTTGTGGTCGTCACGGCACGAGCTCGCATCTTCTCGCACTTCTTTTCGGTGGTGCATGCGGCGCATGCTTTGCTCGACGCTCTCATCCGGTTGGCGGACATGTTTATCGGTGTACCGGCTTTGCTGGCCCACAATCTGGACTACAAGATTAAGGAGGAACGTTGTCGCTTTCTAATTGCGGAGTTGGTGTGTCGTGTAAGTGGTTTTAATAACTTCAATCACTCTCCTTTCTATTTCAAATATTCTTTGACTTGCAGCCGGAGTTTGAGGATTGTCTGGATGGCCTCTGCTCCTACGTGCGGAAAATGCTCCGTCGCGCTACCATGGAGAAGTTTGATTTCAATAGCTGCGAGGTAACACAGCCGGTGCCATATCTATTTCTGACTCCAAAGGGACAGGAGATTGATTTGCGTCTGTTCTGTCGCGATATCATGAGAAAAGCATTGCCCGTGCTGGTGGGCATATTGGAGCGGGAGACACGAGGCTGGTTTCTGCATTTCCGGGAGCGTCTCATTGCAGAGCTGCGCGCTAAGAAGCTCAACGATAAGGAAATCGAGGAAGAAGTCAACGAGGCGGTCATGAAGGAATATTTACAGCGTGTTTATACTTCCATCATGTCCAATGCAAAGCTGGCCGAACTGGGCAACGGTGTACCTCAACTACTGGTGGAGCAGGCCCAGTCGGTGGTCATCATGTACAAGGCTGTCGACAAGGTGCAGCAGGATATTAAACGTAACCGTGAAGATCACCAGAAGTGCTTGGCCAACGATCATTCCGTGCTGTCACGTGTGGCGCCTTGGCTACGCTCTAAACTTCGCCATGCCGAGCAGCACAAGTTGTACAAGTGCGCCTGGTCAGCACATGAGGAGGCACTCAAGCTGTGCAGTCAGCACAATTTGCATCAGACCGCCTACTTTCTGTCACGCGATCTGGCCTTCATGAAGGAGCGTGAGCCTGTGCTGCTCAAGGAGCTAAAGAACGCCAAGACGCCCACACGCAGCTTTCAATGGGCGTGTCGCATTTGGTCGCCACAGGCATGGATCATACGGCGAAATTTCCAAGGGCAATCGGATGTCATCCCTACAGTGATAAGTCAGCAGGCCACATCAATAGTCACCCCTCGCTCGGATCCCAGCCAGCCTGTATTTCTGGTCGAAAAGGAAATGATACGCACCACAAGCACGCGTTGGCCTTTTTGGCGTCTGTTGAATCTTCTACAGCGCACCTGGTGCTGGACTTGGAACATGATGTTCCTGCTCGGCATTTTGGTGCCCTGGTGCAGTCCACTTGGATTGCGCGCCCTTTTCTGCATCAAACCCTTCATGCCCGACCTGGAATTATCTCAAATCAATGGCACTCTGTTTCCCCGAAAGACTAGTATAACACAGACATTGGCCTCGCGTCTTATCGAGCTCTGGCGACACATATCAAAATCACGTACTCACTTTGAAACGGAACCGGACACAGGTAATGAAATAATATTAGCAACATTTACTATAGTCATAATTTATAATCTTAAATCGAATGCTTCTAGGATTCATTGGCAAGGGCTTGACACGCAATTTGAACCGCACATGGAACTATTTTGTCAAAGGATTTCTGGGAACGATTGTCATTCTGTTTGCATTCCCTCTGATATGTTTAGCGACCAGTTGCCTCAGCATTGGACTGGCATTGAGTGCTCCCCTTTGGATACCAGTGTTTGTTCTTCTGCTGCACATTTTTATGATACTTGTCTATGATCTGGATGCACCGGATAACACACGAAATCGTTATTGTATTTTGCTGGAGGCACTCATATGGAACTTTCTTATACAGGGCCTGCTGCAGCCACTGGCAGCAATTCTGGTTGCCACGCTGCTCTGTCCGCTGGCAGCAGGCCTTGTTTTGATAGGTAATTGATATTTGTGTGCTTGGAGAAAAATGTGATCTAATTTATCGTGCATTTGCAGTTGGCGTAGTGCGGTATACGTTCCGCTTGCTCTGGGATTCGCTAGCGTTTCATTTGTTTATCAAGAAATGCGGACGTGTTCCAGCCTCGGACAGCATTGCCGTTAAACGGATTGCCGGACCCGGCTTAGCACTCGATTATTATTTCATTATACGTCCGGAACAGGCTTTGGCAGCACTAGAGGCTAAAATGGAGCTGGACGAGTTGCAGGCTTATCAGCATGCAACCGAACGTGTTGTTTTACAGCCACAACAAGATTTTCTGCAGTTTGTTGAAGCCTGTTTTGGACCCTTCTCGGCGCAGCTCTCTAAAACGGGTCCCTACTTGGCGCTAGACCGCGAGGCACAGGATTTAATGAGCTCTCTGCACGAAAAGCTGGAGAAGCGTCGTAGGGAGCTACAAACGACACTAACTACGCAGGTCAAGTCGCGTATTAAGCTGAATACCAAAGAATTGAAGGTATGTGAGCTTAACATCTGATATAATGATAAATTACATTAAATTTGTTGGCATTTCTTAGATTGCTATACAACTGGCCGCCCATTTACTCGAGAAATATTATCCGTCTCATGTCATCGGTAGATTGTCCATTAGCGAAGAAGAATTTTGGGATAATAAGGTAATATTACTTATTAATAATGTATTGCTTTATGTTTTATAATCTAATCATGTATTTTATCTGTTTTCCCGAATTACAGGGTCTCTCGGTTAATGACTGGCCGGGTTTGGCCGGACTGATCTACACCGAGATATTTAGTTTAGATTTTCTAACGCCACTGACTGAAAACGATACGCATTTTAAACTAGAACCACATGCCTCGCTTGATCTAATACGCTACACTGAGATGGTAAAGAATGCCAACGATGTGATTGGTTCCAAGGGCCTCGACTTGTTGGGTAATGTGTATGCGCCTCGTGGCAATGTCCAGGTGCATTTACCATTTCTTGAAGTGACCGCCTTCAATCCACGCTCACGTATCACGTTAACTTTTCGCAAGCCGGAAAAGCGGTAAGTCAACTACAACTTCAACTGATACACTCATTTCATCAAATTTATTTTTGTTTAGTGACATGTCTGTGGGCTTAACGACGCCACGAGTCCGTGCTCATCGAGCACAGCATGTGCCGAAGTCGGGACATGATGTCCAGAAGCCTTGGCGTCCATGGAAACAAAAGTGCAGTGACCGTAGCGTTACGGAGAAGTTGCTTATACCGTTGCCAGTTCCGCATCCCGTGCACATAGCCATTGCCATATACAATCGCGATACGGAGCAACCCATACCATTGGATTCCGAGCTGGTCTGGGAGATACTTAAGTCAATCGAGGACTGCCAGGGCGGCGATGGAATGGTGCGCCTCTTTCTAAATTATCTAAATGCATGCTTCATTAATTATACAATCTTCCAGGCTGTGCATTCAGTGGCGCGTTACCATGGAGCGGTAATTGAATCGAGCAATGATTCTCTGGCCAGCAGCAGCAGTATTGGCAGCACGCGAGACTCTGGATCTGGTTCAGTGTCTGGCTCGGGAGTCGGCAATGGCACTGAAACTTTACCCTGTGGAAATCGTGAGGTGAGTTCTTAATTATAAATGTAGGTATCAAAAAAGATTGCCATTTATGTTTGCAGTCCAGAACTGAATAAGTTGATAGTTTAATAAACGATGTGTTCCATACAGGTTTGCACGCAGGTCAAAGTTGATGCAGAGCCTGCTCCCAATGCTTCCGGCTTTCACTGGACCCTCAGCAATTGGGGGGCCGCACAGACGGCGCGTCGACGCACCAACTCCAACGTTCGTGTCGACTTGGCCAGCCCGGAGGATATATCGCTGGACACGGATAGCTCGCGGGCTGTATTCAACAATGCTTACGGCACCACAGTCTAACAGATTCACGCTGGTTTGGGTACACATCAGTACATATACATATATATATATATAAATTTATATAGATATACAAAATACGAGTATGTATAAATGCGCTCATCTGCATTTCTGGATTTCTTTAAAAAACAACATTCAATTTAATCGCATTAACCAGATAGGCTTTTGTATATGACACGCATAGCAAGTGACATTTCGCGAATTATAGCTTTATTTGATTCTACTCGATCGATTTGGCATTGTAGGGCAGCACTTGTTGGAGATGCAGTCAATCTCCCCAAATGAGTGGAGGAGATGGCCTCTCAATGGCTTAAAAGCAGGCATGCTAGTTAAAATAAAGTATGGAACAAATTTATTCATATACATATATCTACATATATATATTTACATACATATGCGTATATGATATACATACATTAATGAGTTGTTAGTATACAAACTTATACATACATATATACACAAGAACACACACTCACACACAAAAATCTAAAAAGCAAACCAACTTAATTCTAGTCGCAAGCAAATTTAATGCAGCAATTTAACTCGAATTATTCTTATGCAACTAATTAGTAATTACTAAAAGATATAGCTTACCGCTCGAACGGCTTCTACATGCAATACATTTAAAAGCAGTTGAAGTTATTAATTCTTATTCCGATTTGAACAATAACAAATCAATTACAAATGCGCTGTGGCTCGTCATCCGCAAATTCCATCGGCATTTCAATTAAAATAATTATGTCTTTCTGAAAATGCTTTATAAAATTTTATAATATGAACAAGTTATTTAGGCTTTGAAAAATTTTTTTCAATTCTTGTTTAAATCTTTAACAGGTTGTTAACTTATTTAACAAGTAAATTGATGGTTTCAATGATAGATTGATTAAAAAATTGAGTTCAGCAATAGTGAGAAATAAAAAGTATATGTGAATTTCAACTATTTTATACGGTAGATAGATATTTCATCAAATCAGCGATTAATAAAGATCATGTTCATTATAAATCAGAAGGCTTAAATATATTGTGTTCCTATATACATTCAAATTTAAAATTGATGGAAACTCAAAAAGTTAGTGCTCCTTTGGATCCATGTTGATTTTATTAAACACCAAATTCAGACAGACAACTGATCAATTATGATTATATTTAATTGATGACATTTAAATAATATCAAAGTATTTTGATATAGCAAAATCTATTAACAATAGAGGACTTTATTGCAGCATATAAGTTAAATTAATTAAAACCATTTTCAGAACGAATTCGTTGAATATTTCAAATTAAAAGAGAGATAGAATTTTTACCGATGGAATAATAATTCTGGCACCACTGTGCAATGGCCATGAGATTTTCTTTGTACCTAACAAATACAAGGACCTAATTTTAACAAAGCATAAGTAACAATAAATTTTAATTATAGATGCCACGAATTGTAATATGAAAAGTTAATGAAATATTGTTAATTAATATTAAATATGGTATAACAACTAATTTATATACTTACATGCATAGTTACTGTACGTGTAATAAGTACTATGTTTTTACTACTACAATTCCTTCTCTTTCTCTTCCAAACAAAAAATGCAAACACATAAGCGAATATAAATGAATAGTAATAACGTAATAAATAAAATAAATTATTGTACAACAAACAGCATTAAACAAAAGGCAGTAAATAGTAATTTTTAAATATAACTTTTCACATTTATATATATAGCAAGAACAAAACAATATACAAATTATAATTGTTAAATTTTTTTTAAGTATCTGCCGCTTTCCAATTTATTAGCTGTTACCTGTATTTTCACTCCATCCCCTCTGACCTATACGCGTGCCCTCCAAGTATTCACTATCAAATTTTTTATTATTGTTACTTTAACTGCCACACAACTTATAGTATTATTTAATATATTATTATATACTATAACTATTTTACACTATTCGCACTGCTCACTAACCTCAATTATAACTTCGGCAGCTTCCAGTGTTTGATTTTTTACAACTTTTTATAAACATAAAAATAATGCATTATGTTTGTGAATTGTTCAGTGAAAACTTATCGAATCGATATATTATTAATCGTTTCGATAAGTTTAAATTGAACATTTATGCAATCTAGCCCTAATTATGATTTTAAGAAAACAAGAACAAATCGAATGAAATTTCTACATATATACATACATATATATGCATACAAATATACATACATACAAATATACAAACATAAACAAAAATACATTCATAATTATGTATTTATACGACTTAAAAAAACACAGATTGAAACAAGAACGTTAATCTCAAGAGCGCATTGAACAATTTTATGAAAATGAATCGTAGTTTAATTAATATGTAATAAAACAAATGTTGGATAAAAAATAAATCTCGTATTTTCATTATGGATTTTTATAAAGATTTCCCTTTTATGCGTTCATAGAAAAAAACTGCATTTAAAGTTTTCATACATTTATTATGTCATAATTTTTATTAAAATAGCTTAAACATAGAACAGATTCTTAGGAATATTAATTAATTGTTAGCTTACAATAAAATTAACCAACAAAACTCGCATCGAGTACAAGGTAAATAATAAACAATTCGATTAGGTGAATATATAAGGGAACATATAATCACAATAATTGGTTAGATTTAATTTTGTTTTTGATTGCAACTGATCATTTGATAATAATTATTTAAATGTACAACATTTCTAGTGCATATATAATTAACAATTAATTGATAAGTAACTTAAGGACAGCGCAAATTGGCAATTAAGTAAATTTCCAAAGTCGCTTCGCGACACATTGCCATTCAAATTACGATAAATGTATGTATAAAGGGGATGTACAAATAGTTGGGAAGTTTACAACAACTTGTGAAAATGCGGATCAAGAAATCCACTAAATTACATTTTAACAGCCCTAAGTTCTCTGAGTGAGTTTACTATTTATTTATGTATGAAAGGTACTTTCCTTATTTAAAGTACTTGATTCTTGTTGGTTTTTATTTGGAAATGGTCGAGTTTAAAGAAATGTTTAGTTGGCATTCGAATCGAATACATTTTTAATATAGAAAATAGAATGTAGTTCGGAGTAGTAAAAGGTCTCCGAGGATTTCGAGACATTGTTATATATAAAAACAAACGGAATTAATATTGAGAATGGAATTTCCCGAGTGACCGACTACAGAATGAGATTTTAACAAGTTACAAGTGGAAATGGTGCCAAATACTTTTAAGTTAACATCTATGCAGTGCATGCTCTACACAAGGGAATGTTATTAAATTCAATCGATTTGATTATTCTTGTTTGCTATGCTAAGTCTAACCATTAATCATTTCCTTAATATCTGGCTCTGCCTCATTGAAACGGTAATAGACTGTTTGCCGTCGTGTTGAGCAATCCCAAACGCTGCTTCTGTTTACGTTGCTCCGTCATGTGATCCTTGAGTTCGTGCAGCTGCGTCGATAGATTCTTGATCAGCAGCTGCGTCTCCAGCAACTGGGCTTGCATGCTCCTTAACTCGATCTGCTCGCCATCAGCATCGACAGCGGCCAGCGACATAGCACGTAATCGTGGAAACCATTCCAATATGCCAGCCTTAACCATGGCATAAACATAACTCTCGGGGCCAGTAAACTCTGTGGGATCCTTGACCTTGACCAGGACAATAAAGTACAAATAGTGCCACATGTTATGTTCGCTCTTGATGTGCTCCTCAAAGCTAACTGTCTTGTTATCAAATGCAGAACGATTCAGCGAGCAGATGAAACAGGTTGTCTTCAATATAGCCTCCTTTTGCTGCTTCTCCGATCTCAGATCTGCAAAGGTGTCGATGATGACACCAAAAATTAAATTCAACACGATAATGATGACGATAAAGAAGAAGAGCAGATCGTAGATTACACGCGCCACAAAGAGTCCCTCCTGTAAGTCAGAAATTGACAATTAAGATTATTAATTATTATTAATCAGTTAGATAAGATAGATTACCTTGCTTGAAGGTGCTCTGAGTATGTCACCAATGCCGCCACCATTCCGCAATCCCTGATTCAATGTTGTGACAATGCACATGACCAGCGAGTCACAGGAACGTTCCTTGGCATCTCCGCTGGCCGCCACCTGTTGTGCGGGATTTCCATTGCAACCGCCCAGTTCATCTGGCTTGGCACAGGATTCATCCAGCGGCAGAGGCATCGATAGCGTCAAAGGCGTTGAAGATTCCTGCTCCTCGAAGTCCACAGAGACCAGAAAGTCGTCCTTAAAGAACATGTAGCCAATGATGGAGAACAGATAAACCAAGATCAAGGCCAAGACGGCAGTCAACACAATGGAACGTCCATTACGAGTCACTGAACGTATGACATTAACCAATGTTTCCTCGCGATAAACAACATCAAAGAGCTGCAAAATAAAAAACATTTATTAAGATACATTTATTGAAATTCTTTGGATAATCTTACCAGCAACGAGTAGAAGAATGGATGAAATATTAATCCACAAAAGCAAAATGCTATATAAATGCAATGATAGAGCAGCTGAAAGTCGGTGATGATCTTAAGGAAATGTTTCTCCAACGTGCCCTTGTTACCCATTATGCTCACAATATGAACGCTCTTCAAAGTTACCTGCAAGCGAAATTAGTTGTTGGATCATATATTCATATATATAATTGAGGGATTAATGCCTTGGACTTACCGTAACGACGCCTAGCAAGCAGAGTGTCGATTCTGGACCGAGCAGAAATATAAAACGGAGTATTACCGATCCAATAAATGTGCGTATGCCCGACTCGCGGGGTAGCGTTATCACAATTACCAGAGAGAATATCAATATGGCCCAAAACAGCAAAGATATGTGCGAGCTGAGTTCTGAAAACGCAAAAAGTAATAATATATTTATTAACAATATGTTAACATACAATGTTAAGTGAAATATGTTAAGATGTTCCCATTTCGTACCTGGCACAGTGTTGTCAAAGGGATAGAAAAATGCCACAATCATATTGATAACGACAACGCAATTAAAGAGAATATTACTCCACAGGGACATGTAACTGCTAATCCAGAAAAGCAACTGTTGACCTGGAAAATCGTAAATGGATACTGTTCGGACAACAAGAAACAAATATATATTATTCCGTATTTACTTCTCAGTTTCTTTTGCCATTTCATTTCGTTAAACATCTCTTCGGCCTTGTCAAAGAAATCCGCCACTTTGGAGCCCTGATCATCACGTTCCGCAGTGTTAAGTATTTTTATTTTCGTATCTGTTGTTAGATATTCGCAAATTTCGGGTATTGGAAATACAATTTGCTCCAGTGTGCGATCATTGCGAACAATCTGAGGAAAGGAAAAGAGCAATGTTAAAAAGCTTATGCTTAAAGCTGAAGAGTAACATCACTAAGCAAATAACCTAGGTTATTTTCTTAGTGGTAACATTTACTACATAACAGCTGTAATCTAAAATATGTTATAGAGGAAATAAAAGAGAAGTCTCATAACATATGTTAAAAGTAGAAGAAGGAAGGCTGTTACTTAACAGCTGTAATTAAAAATATGTTAAAAACAAGAGAGAAAGAGAGTTACCTCAATTTGTGCCGTGTGCGTTGCGTAGTACATTAATGCCTGGCTCGTCTTGGCATCAAAGCTGGCCGATTGAGGATCCTCGGAGGCTTTCAAAAGTGCGGCCAATTCCTTGTTGTGCTGCGCCAATTGATGGCAGAGTATATAGATGTTGTGTCCGACTTCGCGAGGACTGACTGTGGCATCGTCATCATCTGTGGCCGCACTGGGCTCATCCGCGTCGTCCTGCTCGTCGATGAGCTCCTCCTGGTGATAAGCCTTGCAGGCCACTTCGACCAGTTGCTTGGGATTCATGTTGTAGAGAATGCGTTCGGCATTCTCGCTGTCGCCGCGACTCTCCATGATGGCCAGCAGCAGCTTAGAGGCATTATTCTTGAGCTCCAGCACCAGATCCATGCGATTCTCGCCCAGCGGATTAATGTTGTTTAATATCAAAGCGGTGATAATGTCCAGTCCATTCGATTCGTGGGTCGCAATGCAGTTCTGGTTTTCATGACACGGACCCTGACAATACTCGGTGAGTGTCTCCAGGGTTTGATTGATCAGTGCCACATTATGCTCGTTGATGTAGAGGCCGAGTAGTCCAAGTCCACCTGTGGTGGAGCCACAGATGCAATCGAGGAACATGAGGGTCTCCGAGACGAGATTGTTGTTTGTTTTGTTGTTCTGATTACGCAGTAGATTCTGCAGATCGGGATTGTGATTCTCGCACAGGAGTTGCAGGAAGCGTAGGATTGGCTGCATCACGAGCACCTTGTTGGACAGCTGATTGCGCTGCTCCTTGCTGTCTCGATGCTTCTCGAGCTTCTCGGCGAGTATATCCTCTAGCGGACTATTCACACTGATCGCTGAGCTCTCCTCGCCGGAGTGAATATTCCTCGCATTGCCATAAGCCCGTGCTGTGGCTAATCCTGCATTGTGCAGCTCCCTTTTCAGTTCATCCGTGATGACAACTCCGTTGCTCTTGAGTCCATGCTTGCGCGAAATCTTGTCCAGCTCCAGATTGACATCCTGCTTGTGCTCATGCGCCTTGGCCGCAATGTCTGTAGTGTTCACAGACACCGTCGACTTGATCTCCTGCTGTGCATCCTTCATCTTCTCGAAGAAGACCTTGAAGAATGCCTGATTCAGATCATCGCTGAGGAACTTCTGGAACATGCCCTTCTGTATGATCGGATTGCCGCCCTCAAGCAGCGCAATTCCCAGCTCAACAGCCTCCACAAAGATGTTGGGCGAATGCACAGATTTGATGACTAGCTCCACGACCAAATCGGAGGCTCCCTCGCGATCCAAATGATTCTGCATCTCGTGCAACGTTTTGCCAGCACGTGCCAAGTACTTGGCACCAGGTCCATGAGTAACCAAATGCAGTTGCTTGGCGGGATCGGAGGCGGCAGCAGCTGCGGCCGCTGCAGCAACAGCAGCAGCTACCGCGGGCAACTGGGGATGCTCCTCCTCCAGCTTGGGTGCACTCTTTGTTTGGAAATATCTTAGTAAAAGTGTCTGACGCAATGCGTCGCCCTTTTCCCCATAGTTGACATCGATGGCCATCATCTCGCGCAGCGTGCGCAACACCTTGACGCACATGCGCTCCTCCTTCTCCTCGAGCAGCTTCTCCGTGTGCTTGATCAGCTTGCGAATGAATCCGCCGCTTTCACAACGTTTCCGTGCCTCGGTGCCAGCGGGAAACAGCAGCTCGGATCGATAGAGTATATCCACTAGCAGGGAGAGTTCCGCCTCGACAACCGGCTTCAGTTGATCCTCAAGCAACGATACAATGTCCTGCAACCCCTCAATGATGGAACGATCCCAGCGCATCAGATGTGCCGACTGTTGAGTCTCGTATTTGGGCTGCTTGGAGGCCAGCAGCCACTTGGTGGTCTGCCGCGTCAGCATCGCCGTCTTGCTGGACATGTTGGCCACCTGCTGCTCCAATTCCAGCGGCAACACAATGCTCCTCATCTTGGCCGACTCGGTCAGCGTGCGGATGCAGTTCTCCACATTAAAGCGATCGGCAAGGGAAAGCCACTTGCACTGCGTAAGACGATAGGCAGCCTGGAGCAGCTGCACAAAGATCACTTGACGCGACTGGACAATGGTGCTCTGATCGGAGAAGGGGCTGGAGAAGAAGCTGCTCAGCAAGTTGGTAACACCATTGAGGACATAGGCCAACAATGTCTTGTTCGTCGTGGCCGTTGTATTCGATATCAATTGATTTAGATCGACCAGGAAACTCTTCTCGAAAAGACTCCACATGTGGCCAGAGGCATAGATCTCCTTCATCTCCACCTCGGTGTCAATGTAGCAATGATTGAGAAAGTCCACATACGCTTCCTTCACCTCGGGCATGCACAGCGGATGACAAATGATGGTCACAATGTCATCCAAAGACAACAGATTATTGCACTTAATCTCCGTGTACACATTCTTGCCCATGGTGCAACATGCCAGCAGCTTCACCAGCTCCACATGATACTTCAATGGACTGTCATCTGGAAGCTGTTGACGACGTTGCAACTGTTGTTGCATCATCTGCACAAAGTGATGGAACGATGTCTTGTCATTGTAGAAAACGAGCACATCCTCGCCAGCATTGATGAGCTCCTGCATCACCATATCCTGGCACTTGCGTATAAACTGATTCTCCGCCTTGACAATCGTCTGCAGGAACTGCAAATATGCCACATGCCGTCCATGAATCTCGATGCAGTGCACAAAGTGTTGAACCACCTTGTCCGTCACCTCGTTGCACAGCGCCAAGTTGTCCTTGAAGATGGCACAGACAGTCTTCGCCTCGAGTATCTGTAAAGACATGTCCAGTTAAGGAACAAGATAGAAATATTATTCTTGTGTTTTCATTTCTAACATATTTAAGAAGTCTTGAAAATATAAATTTTCATACTAAGGGTTGATTTTCAATATCCTCTGCAAGGATATAAAAACAAATTTGCTAACTTATTTACTTACGCCTGGATTGAGAAACAAATCGAGATGCTGGTGGAGCAACACTTGATTCTGTTGATTGCCAAGACAAAAGTTCTGCAGAAATTCGTGAGCTAGACACATGAGTTCCTTCATCAACACGTCATCCTTCTCATCATAGGGATTCTGCAGCAGATCCAGAACCACAGTATGAACTCCTACGTTGCGAAGAAGACGTTGCTCATGTTTACGTGGCTTTACAATGGGTCCTATGGGAACAACAAAGAGAAGTCTTAAGATTCTGGAGACGATTAAAGAGCTTGTTACTCACCTGCCGTCACACAGAACTTGTTCATGCGTATGAGAATCTCCTTGACCTTCTGATACTCGCTGCGTTGCTCTGGCGACAAAGTGCCATCGTATTCCAGACTATCGGCACCACCAACGACATCGGCACCACCGAGCTCATCCGTCGCCTTGGCCTTGTAGACCCACAACTCCGACTTCTCTACACTCTGCCGTAATATATCTAAATCGGATTTAATTTGCTTATAGGATTCCACATCGCTATCCGAGACGAGCAATTGCACCTGAGAAGTGGAAAATGGGGAAATCACAACTCAGCTTAGATCAATCTTATCACCAATCAATCAATCAATCAATACAAATTATACATACAAAATCATAATTTCTTTCAGTACGATATTCGGTATACGTCCACTTTAGTGTTAATTGATTGTTTGTTGTGTATATAATTTTATGTGTTTATTTTGTGTGTGTTACAAGTGCATTGCGTGTGTGTTAGTTGTGTGTCACATATGAGAAATGTTAGAGCATTAGTAGAGATCGATATTGAGATCGAGAGCGTTGCATGCAAACCCAAGAGAGATGAAGAATATATATTGAGAAAGAAATTTACATAAATTAGAGAGCAACAATAATACTCGCAAATGCATCGATAAAATCTAATTACCGATGTTAAGAGTTCAATTTATTATATACCAAGACTGCAAGACTGACCATATTTTATAACTTTTAATCTACAACTGATATATCGAGGGTATGGAGAAAATTGACAGTTAGCAAATACCTGATAAAATTGACAATGGGTGCAAAAAAAATATATTTTTCAATTTTTATGCAGAATGAAGTCAAAGGAAGACAACATTGATATACTACAAGGAAATCGGTTCATTGAATTAATTAAAATTAATTTTATATAAAAAACATAATCTCTAAAATATTATGGACTTGCAGCCTTGATACCAACTAACATACTTGTATATGAATCTGTCATCTCAAAGAGTTTCTTACCTGTCGAAAAGCTTGTAAAACTTCCTGCCGCTGGCTAAAGTGTCGAAAGAGCAGATGCAGTGCACCCGAAACCAACGGAGCATAATCATGCATGATGAGATGGAGCAGAACTCGCAGAAAAGTGCGTCCTCCCTGGCCATCCAAGTCCAAATTGGCCGCATCGCTGCGATCACAATCAAAGATGCCCTCCGCCTGCACGCCAATTGACTCCAGATCAATGTTCCTCTGCCGTGCCGCAGCGGCTGAGGCAGCTGCAGCTGCTGCCGCCATGGCTGCCTCGGCAGCGGCAATCTGTTCCGAATCCGTGCCAGCACTGCCAGGTGTCGTCTGCTGTTGTTGTTGCTGTTGCTGCTGGGATTGATCCTCAAATGCTGTCTGATTCTGAACCACGTCGGATTCATCGAACTCGCGCTTGAATATGGAGAGCAGACAACTGATTCTGTAATCCAAACGCACATCCAAGATGAACTGCAGTATTTCAATAATCTTTAGTTTGGTGTCCATGACCAGAGGATACTCCTTCATCAGCTGCGAAACAGATTTGCGCTGCTGAAGAGCTATCGATGGAGCAGCAATTGCCTGACCAACTGAACCCAAAGCCAACGAAGTCATCACAGTGCTCATGTCTCCAATGGAACGCAGTACTCCTCCCTCAGCTGGAAGCGATTATGGAAATGGAAAATGCAGAGATTAACATGGGTAAACTACAGTAAATTCTGAATCTTACCATCATTATTGGTCTCCTCATCGACAGCTTGTCATTGGAGAGATTCAAAGAACTTACTTAGCTAACTAATCTAAGGGATTAAACAGCCTTCCCATTTGATACTCACAATCAATATCCGTGTTCACATAGCCACCTCCAGTTGTTGTCTCCGAGACGCAGTCGAGTATGGAAAGCAGAGTCTTGGTTAAACGCAACAAATCACTAAAGCTATAGAATCCAAAATATATCAAATCTCTGGCCAGTTTGACCACCTAAAAGATACAGAGAGTTATTTAAATTAGAGATGATATTTTAATCCAATTTGTAGCTCACCTCAAAGGTCAGCTTGTTCTGTTCCTGATCCGTGAAGAGCCACACTTTGGTGGCTACATTACACAGATAGTTCTCCACAAAGGCGATGGTCGTATTGAACTTGGCACGACACGCCTGTTTATTCTGATCTGATGGTTGATGATTCTTGCCGTCATAGCTAAAGATGATTTAAATATAAAAATACTTGGAGAATTTATTAAAGTTGCATGGCTTACTCCATAATGGACATCTTTGAGGGTATTTCGCTCCAGAGTCGCGCATATTTCACGGGCGTCACAGGCTCCTGCGGATCACGATCGACGTGCATGTGAAGCATTAAACGACAAAAGGATGCACGTAGTTCATAGGGCATCGTTTCATCTGACATGCATCTGCAAAGGAGGTGAAAACAGGATTTATAAATAGCTGGGCTTTGTAAACTCTTCACTCACTTTAATATCAAATCAATGTCCAATTGGGGAGAGAGTCTGTTTAGAGCCAAGTATTGACGATTTAGACACATGTTGGAGAACAGATTCAGTTGATGGCGATAATAGTTTAATATGGCCGCCTCCTGTTCAGAGCCATCGGCCACGCAGTTGGCCAAATCCGCCATAGAGCGCGACGACTATGAATAAAAATAGAACATATTTAATATAACATAATAAATAAATACTACCCATTATTTAAATCAGATTCAGTTATATATTTACCGGCTGACCCTTCCACTGCAAGTGTATCTCGTACTTTTCGCCAGGCGACATGAGATCCTCTTCGTTAAAGCTCGCACTATCCCAGGTGGTTGTCGTTGATGTGGACTGCACATCCGAGCGATCCTCATCATCGCCAGCGACCTCAGTTAGCGTGGCCAGGCAGACATCCTCGGAGGCGCCTTTGTAACAACGCACCGCAGCTCCTCCTCTTATGGCCTTGATCTGTGTATCGATCAGAATGTCCACGTTCTTATCACTCAGGACACTCTTGCAGATGAGCTCCTGGGTGACTGCGATAGCTTTGCGATTCGAGACGCACAGATCGGACAGATAGTCGAGGAATCGTGAATCCCAATTGTGCATATTCTTGCGAACAAGTCCGACAAAGGTTTCGATTTCCGCAGCCGTGATGTGCTTCTCCAGCAGCTTACGATTGTTGTGCAGCAGTGCGGTAATTGTGTCCTCTGCCAGGATATCGTAACCGATCTGTTTCTGCATCAGGCCAAAGTGCTTGGCAATGTATTCCTGGTTCTTGCGATAGTCCTGTTGGGAGAGACGCAATATGCGATAGCACAACCGGAAGATGTTCTTGTAGGGAGCATTCTTGGGATCGCTTAGCTCGTCCAGGCGCAGGAAGGGACCATCACCCGCAACGTGCTCCTGGAACGGTCCTTGCAGTATCTTGAACAGCTGCTTGAGGATGTATTGCTCCCGAAGCAACTTCTGACGATCGCGAATGGGATTCTTGATGGTAAACTCGAGTGCCTTCGTTTTATTCTGTTCATTTTCCATGCCCGCTATAAAGTAGACAATATCCTGGAGCAGGGAGATCAGTGCTCGTCGCTCGTTGATCGATATGCTGCCATTGTCCAGTTTACTTGTCACCGTTGCCAACACTTTGCACGCATCGTTGGCAAAGTCCAGATCACGCACCTCAACTGGCGACACGGGTATCAAGGCAAAGGCTTCCTTATCCTCCTTGATGGGTGAGCAGCAAACCTTCGACATCACCGGTTTATCATCATCTGCATCGATGGGTATCGATGTGGCATGCACCCACGTGTTGGAGCATATGTGTTGCAATCTCACATAACTCGACTGTGGCACCAAGCTATCAGGTCGGGCCATTGTCGTTGCATCCAGCACAAAGACCGAGGCAATGTCCGCTGAATATGGCACGGAGACAAGACGATATTGTTTTCCCTTCGGCTTGTCTGTGAATGAAAGAACAACAAATTAGGATAAGAAATAACATTTAAATAGATGTTAAATTTCAGAAAACATAACATTTCTCTGTTAATAACATCGTTAAAAGTACTCAAGAAGGAAAAGAAGCAATAACAGTTCAACATTGTTTAACATAACATTGTCTACTGTTAGTAACAGATCGCTACGGTTGCTTCTCATAATTACAATTACACCAAAAATTTTTTTATTGATAAGTTGAATAAAGTTGAATTTTTAAATTTCTAATCTATTTTCACCTACCGTTCAAAGTGGAGTTCATGGTACAGCTCAGACCCGAATCCTTGCTACAATCCGCCAGCAGAGACTCGTGTACATTCGTTGGGACTACACCAGCTGCCACATCGGATTCGGATTCGGCAGCCAAATAATGACCCGTGGCTAGATGCTTGAAGCGATACAGAGAATTCCAATCGCCGGCGCCGCCGCGACATGAATCATGCTGTACCACCTCGATCTCCCAGAGGGCTTTGCTGCTCGTTGCCGCCGTAGCACTGGTGCGTCCTGTGGTCCTCAGAAAGACATGGTATTGCTTCTTGTACTCATCCATTGTAAGAAACTTTTCCTGTTCGGCGTGAAAGAGACGCACCACATCGCCACCTTTGAGTATGTGCTCCTGATTCTCCTTATGCTCCATAAACAATGAGATTTTCCACGAAGTGGATGAGTTGAGAACATTAACCTCCTTGCAGCCGAGATTATCGGGCAACTCGTAATTAGCAGCCACATGCAGATTCTGTTGATCCGCATTCACCGGACTAAGGATCACCTTATCGCCCACAACGACATAGTCTCCAATGGAACGCAACTTGTAGAAGGGTTTAATGTAGAACCAAGATCCTTCATTTCCATTCGCATCCAGATAGACACGCATCGCATTCTTCTCCAGCAACGAAGGTAGACGCTTGTTAACCGTCAGATACTTGTTGGACTTCAAGTGGAGCAACTGTACCACAGCTCGTCCATATTGTATAAAGGTGCCCAGTAGCTTCTTGTTCTCCGTTTCATTCTGTTTCTTCTCAATCTCCGCTGCGTGCTTCGTTTAGAAAGAGGACGACATTAGTAATGGATATAATTTTATTAAATAAAATTCTATTAAAACTTACATGCAAACGCTTAAGAAGATTGGGATCTGTGTTGGATCCAGCTGATTGCTTGGCCGCCTTCCAGAACTGCTTTTGTGCGGAATATCGATTCATAGGACATATTTTGATAAGGCAATCTGCAGAGTGTAAGACAATTTAAGTAAAGGAACCTCAAATCGGTTTAAAGTCCAGGTCTTCTTACCTCTAAACTTCTTGGGCGGACAACTTAAATCCCCAGCCTCGGGACACACTACGGTACGGTCATCCACCAGGCTGTAGGTAAAAAATATTGAAGATAAACAATATTAAGAATATCAGTTAAAAAAGATTTAAAAAAATAATATCTCTTATTTATCCTTTTATTTTATGTCGAAGTGAAGACTTAAAAAAGTTTTAAAGATTTTGAAAGTGTTTTAAAGAATTGCCTTTCAATTAAATTTGTATTTCATAAAGTGTTAAAAAAAAAACTAAGAGAATGTAGCTTAAGAAATTATACTTATGTTATAAGAACGCTTTTATTCAGTAAACAATAGATCAAAAATAAACATATCAAATTAGTAATTTTGTATACAATATATCTAGAATCATAATTGAAATACAACAAAAAAGGGAACTTTTTTTTACTTTCTGCTGTCTACTCAGTAATTTATTAATTACGTTTGAGTAGTCGTTGAAGTACTCGTATTATGCTATCTAGAATACTCAATTGCAAGAGTGTAAGGACGAAAGTTAAGTCCTTTGCGCTGAGGCATCATGCAACAGTTGGCAGAGCACTCAGAGGTCTGTCAATTGCAATGTCATAGAGTGCGAGTACATTTTTGAATGTGTGCGAATGCGCGTACGAGTATGAGTATGAGTAGTCCATGGATATGAGTGCTAGTGAGTCTACAAGTGTGTGACGAATGGTACTCACCCGAGTGTGCTCAAGAAACCGCAGACACTGCCCTCCGCATAAAGCGAAACAATGTCACCCAAGTGAAGGAAGCTCGCCGAGCCAATTATATTGTCGCCCATGTTGAGGGATGGGAAATTGTGGAGTGAGGAATAACGTATGCTTGTCTGTAATGCGTGTGTGTGTGTGTGTATTGGTGGATGGGGTTAGCCCCCTCTGAGTCTGCTGTTGTTCTCTATTGTTTTGTTTGCGGCCGGTTATACGAGTTAATTGCACAGATTTGTCGTTGTCCTCGTTGTGCTGTTATGTCCTGTAAACGAAGAGAATAGAAGAATATGTAATAATCATATTAATAACAGCATAATGTTTGCATTAAAATTCACATGTGTTCAGTTCTAATTATATTACATAACCGACTCGGCTATAATTAGTTGCCGAGTTATCGCAACATTATCAGGAGAGCTGTATTGCCATTGACCCGCAGTGCGTATACGCAACGTGGCGTTCGACTTTATTTGGGGAGTGTCGAACGATAAATTATTCATAAATCGGAACGAAAGCAAAGTTTTACTGTTACCCCAATATGGTCACACATGGATTGTTTGGATATACCCTTGACATGGGAATAATTATTTAGGAACTCTCGATGATCATATTACCCAATTCAATTGGTTAACAGAATATATATTAAATCCTGTTACAAATCAATCAATTAAACTCCGTTTTCTCATATTGAATTCAGAGTTTAAAAAAACAATAAAAATCAAAAACTTAATATACAGAGAGAGTATCAAAGATTCCTCTTATAATTCGTGACTTTCAGCTCCTTGAAAAGTAATGTACATTTCTACATCATGTCGAGTGTTCAAAGCTTTAAGGACTATTATTGTGGGGGTTGGACTTCTGAAATGTACAGTTACACATTTGGAATTTGTAAAGTTGTCATTTATTTTAACGATTTTTTGTTTTATCTGTATGACATGCTTTTTATTTTTATGATTTGTTGCTATTGTCCATAGATAATGGCTGCATTACGAATGAAGGAAAGCGAAGTAAAAGAGAAAGTACAATACAAATGTAATGGTTCTCATTGTTTCACAGATTTAATGCTTGCTTGGCTCATTGATTTTAAGAACAATGGTAAGTGTAAATCTTTTGGCTATGTGGGTGTGTTGCGAAAGGGGATTTTTGTTTTTTAGATTTCACGTAGTCAAAAGCTACATAAAATAAATTTATTAGTTGTTATCTATTTATCGACGCTCTGACGCTCAAGAGTTCCCCTAAATAAATATTAGGCATTTGAAAGAATCTCGCTAATTACAAGATCAAACTGAAAGGTAAACATTTCCTGAAGCACAACAAACAAAAGTGAAGGAAATAAATGAGATTGCTTGACTTAAAAATACCCTGTGATTGGCTCTGAAAAAGTGTATCGTAAATAATTATTTTTTTTGTGTTTTATTCATTTTACAGGGTAATGTATTATAGTTCTTGCAATTAGAGTTAAATTTCAACCTTTTAGGTTTGAATACGTATACTTGATTTGCTCAAACTCTTCGAATTATGCTTGAAAATTGGCATACCCTTCCAGAGCCGCTTACAGAGGTATACAAATCAATAAAATGCATGAAATTTCTGGATTCTATTTGTTGATATATTAACTATTTAGTAGGTGATTATTTGGTTTGGGTCAGTCACCGATAGATTTGTACGATTGATTGTAGACACTGCCCAAAATGTGGAGCTTAATGGGGAAATACTTGGAATTCTTGATATTATGCTATATTTTGTTGTGTTCAATCATCTTGTGTGTGTGGCAACTACATCTCTCGCATAATAATGAGCGAAAAGAAGAACTTAACTATGGTTAGATAAATGAAACCGACTGCTTATAATAATAATTGGCAATAGATTAGTTGTCAACTCGTCACACAATTAGCACTGTCAAAATTCCAGGAAGTTTCCGCTGGGGATACCAAGTAAAGCTAATTAGCATACAACTGTAGACAAAAGCTTTCCATCAATTTGGGTGGTTGCCTCTTCAAAGAGGAAATTTGAATTTCATATTTATGTGCACACATCCTTCCCTCTGGGAAAGCGGAAAGGGATGAAAAGGAATTCGATAAATCCTGACAACAAGCAGAGAGGGAGCAAACAAAAGTTTTCATGTCAGTCACACGTAAAATGTGAGTGCCCCGGGGACACAAATGATGATGATGCTGCAGCATGGGGCAGGATACAGAACTGAACACGTTGTGCCTGTTGGCTAGCGGGAAAGTGTATTGTATTTGCATAAAATGTGAGTTTAAATCGTGTCAATGTGTCAGCTGTTGAGGCACATCATTCATTCACTCATTTGCTCATTCACTCATCCATTTATTCATTCCACATACTCATAAAATTTTCACAGGCTTTCCACGGCGTCGCATTCGATTAAATCAGTTCACAGTCATGAAATGTACATTAATTTCTTATCAAAATAATTTATATCTGAATATTTTCATATTTCTCACTCGCTCTCGCTTACTATTTCTCTATCTCTTTTTTATCTCTCTCATTATAATATCGTACACAGCTGTTGAACAATTAAATATATATTTATTTAAAATTGCATAAAATTTAATTAACAAGCAATTCAATCAGACGAGTACACACACGTCCTCCCACACATTCTTGCTATATATGTGAGCATATGTGTGTGTGTGTGAAGGAACAATGTATACACATACCGAGCACAAGATATTTGCCTATTTTTTTTTAGCTAACGGATGCTATCCACACACACACACACACACACACATAGCTCACTTCACTCTATTTGCCAGGTGTACATTTTCTTGCTCTAGGAGAGAAGAAAAAAATATATGAAAAGCGAAAACCACAACACTTACAAAATATCTTCACAAAATTGTTCAGATGTAAACAAATCGCGGCACAGAAAAAATGGTTGAGTTGTTGTTTTTTGTTGGTGTTGTTGTTGTTGTATTTTATATTCTTGTTGCTGTCGATATTTTGTTGCAATGGACTTTTCGTGGATTAGAATAAATAAGCAACGCTCATAAATAATTGATGATTTTTTAGCAAGCTATTTAAATTTTTCTTATTCGGATGCTTCACGGCGCGACCGCAAAAAGCAACGACAAACGTTTTCAACGCGGAGACGTCCGAGACAGACGACGGCGACCCACAAAAGGCCAGCGCTCAAATGAGAATGCTGGAAAAGCTCAAGCGTTGAGTCGCTGGCAGCAAAAAGCTCAGGCGAACGCTGAAAAGCTTTGCCAAATGTAAGGCAGTAGTTTGCTCATATTGTGGGTGTAGCTTTTTTGAGTGCTTCTTGATTGGTTGTTTTTGTTTTTGCTGTCTTGTCTTTTCGTTTCGCACACATAACTTTTGCTTTCATTCATGTGTGTTTGCTGTCGGCATTTGTACCTCTCTCTCTCTCTCTTTGTTATCCCCTCTTACGCTTTACGCATCAATGCTGCAAATTGGCTTTCTTAGTTGTGCATTAGTTTTGCCTCTCGCTTTCGCTTGAGTGAATTTGACTCTGATGCTGGTAAGCGTGCAAATTTGATTTGAGTTGAATAAGTCACTGAAAATGCAATTGCATTTTCCGGGTCAGGGTCACGATTAACTCAAGACCTGTGCATCATTGTTAGGCTTTTCTCCATTATTCAACTCGACGCTCTTTAAGCTTGTTGCTAGTTCCCAAGTGCCTCTTGAGGAATAACTTACTCAAAGATTAGCCAAACACTAGAATGTTTAAAGAGTATACTCAAGTACTCTACATAAATATTCTAGTTCAAGGCTTGGACTATGAACTTAACTTAAATAGCTTTGTGCACTTTAGAGCTTACAGTGGAAGTTGCCTATAAAGTACATAAGAAAACACCAGATAAACCCAATTAAAACTTTAACATTTTTATTCTAGTAAATATCTTGAAAAATTACAAATAATTATATTATATGTTAAATTTTCAAGAAAAAAGAAAATAAAAAGGAAAAGTATAAGTATTAAGGTCAATAGGGTTTAACTATTTAAAAGAAAATAAAATAACAATAACCTGATTGATATTATATAAGCATTAAGCTAGGTATTCTATATTTTTATTTGATTTTTTTATAAGTATGTTACAATACATAATATAGCGTTTTTTGTATTATGTCTATAAAGTGACATTGATTGACCTAGGGGCATAAAATGTACGCATATTTTAACTGACTAGAATGAGCTTTCTTATCGGCCTGTCATATCACTAATCTAATTAGACAAATTATACAACGAATGCAAATTAAAAACCAATCAATTTGAAATGAGATTTAAAGCATTTAACAAGTTAGTCACCCACACTAACTAATCAACTATGAATAAACACTCTGATAATATCGCATGCGTGCGGTGACCGCAAAATCACAAAACGCACAACAACAACAAAGCGCTACAAGTGGCCAATTGACGCTGACGTCGACTGCGGCAGAGCCAGCGACACCGCCACCGGCAGCGACAGCTACGTCGACGGCGACTGCGACTGCGATGTTGATGAACGCACGTGAGTTAGCGAAAATCAGCTGAGCGACGAATGAAAACAACAAAGCGCAAGGTGTGAAAAACAAAAGGCAACTATTGTTTACATTCAAACAGCGCAGGCGTAACATAGCTTTCGATAAGCTTGAAAAGCTGCCGCGCGAAAGCTATTTTGGCAACGGGAAAGCTTCGAAGCACAGGCAAAAAGTTTAAAACTCAAAGGGATATTCAGTAGTAAAGCGTCGCGCAAGGCGCAAAGTTGTGACCAGCAACGTCCAACTGAAAAGGCCGAAAGAAAGAGGCAGCGACAGCGACGGCGACAGAAGCAGAGAGTGTTCATTGCGTGGCGACGGTGCGTATAAGCAATTGACTGAGCAGACCGCGGAGTGGAAACTGTCAGTATCACTGGCCGTTGTGTATGTGAAACAATTGTTGATAAAATGAAAAGCTTCTTGAGCCTTAACAAACTCTTAATAAAACCGAGAAAACAACAAGCCAACAAAATAGAACAAGCGAAATTAAAATTTATTTGCTTTCGAAACATAATTAAACAGTGAAAGTTGACAAAGTTGCCCAAAAAATTTCATCTCTGGCAAAGAAGCATAAAAGTTCTATGAGTGTGTGTGTCTGTGTGTGGTTGTGTGTATATATGTGCGACAGCAAAAGGAATAGAGAAAGCAAAGCATCCCGTAGGAGTGGCACACATACAAAAGTGTTTGCATAACTTAAGGCGACCGACCCTCTGTGCCTACAAATACATATGTACATGAATATACACATACACTACAAGCACAGATAGGTATGTACGTACATAGAGCCAATATAATTTGATTAAAGCCATGTCTGAGTCGCAACACAAAAGAATTGAACGGCAAATATACATATATGAAAGTAAATACACCAAACAAATATTGGGTTGCAATTTTCCAGGATATATTTTAAAGGCGTGGCTGCTGTCAGAGATGCCTCTTATTTTCTAAGCTCGATGGATATAGGCAGATAATTTAGAAATATCGTATATAGATTTCTGTTCGTTTAACTATGATACATCCTAAATACTTCCTCATAAATATTAAACTCTAAAGGGTGTCTCCCTAAAGTAACTTACTTTCATGTGCCTCTTAATTACGAACTATACTTTATGGTTTTTTAACAATTTAAAATATTTCTTTCTTCATAGCAAAAGTAGTTTTTAAAAGTTTTTCCCATAAAGTAACTCATATGAATGTGCAACATCTTGAGTGATGTGCCTCATGTGGCATGTAAAGCGACAATGGTCGTTCGGGCTGCCAATAAACAGCTTAAGGATTCACTCGATTCAATGAAACGCAGCGGAAAAGGGACATATGTTTAACAATTCGTGTGTAAAAATTTCGAAGGAAATGTTTCCTTCATAAAGCTATTGTTGCTATCTCTGAACCATAATACCCTCACAAATCAACTGTAAGGCAATACCCTTTAAAAATACACATTAAGCTCATTTTGTGTTGTCTACTTGAACCAATCAGAAGTTGGTAATTCCAAGAGATCACGAATATATATATATATATATATTTCTTATTCGCACACAAACACATACCCCTTTATAAAGTCAGCTGAAACGCAAACGCTTTAGCAAATAGTCCTTCGGTTGCTCCTTGTCGTTGTCCTTGCTTCTTTATTGGCTTAGGCAGCTTTCGAACTAAACCAACGCACAATGAAAAGGGATAAAGGTTAAAGCAACAGGAGCAAAGAGCTGAATTTCAAAGTTTTTGAGGCATTGATGGAAGCTTTTGTCTGGGCGATACTTTGGGAATCCTTTTACCCAGGTTATCCCTCAATTTAGGGGCCGCCCTTGTGTACCATAAAACAATTGACGTTTATTTTTGGTAAATTAAATTAAACAATATATGAAAGGACGAAAATTTGTGCAGCACATCCTGCTTGTGCTGAGCATGAGCTCAAGGATATCCTGCCAATTTGATTGCATCCGCCATGTTTGCCAGTTTGCCAGAAATGAGTTTAGAGAGTTAACCCGCAAACATGCATTCAAGTCAACTGATTTGAACTGTGCACCTGTTTGCGGATATTCTTAGTTCTTGATTTCAATTGAATCTCCCAATCAAGTCGGCAATATCAACAATTATTAAAGTTGTATAAATCGCTTTCATAAAATTTAATTGATAACGATTCGTCATCAAATCAATGGATTTAACAGGGTGATCAAAGTAGAAATACTGCAGATATGACAGGAATAATATCTGTTAATTGGATTGCAATTGTTTAGTAATCAATACTTTAGGTTAAATATAAAGACAATCTTGAAAATCTTAAAAATTAAAGATTTTTGATTATTATTACAATTAGGTGCAAGGGTTTGACTAACTTTAAACATTCATAACTTTATGAATATAGAACTGATTTTCAATTGGAATGTCATTTTGATAATGGAGTAGTCTCTAAATTCAATTCATTCATTTGGATCTAGGCTTAGTTTGTACTTGTAATAAACATTTAGTTGCCTATAGTTCTTAGAACTAGATAAAAACATAATGAATATAAATCCATTGGGTTAAACTTTTTGGACCAATAAACTATAAACAATCTTGTGATAAAGCTTTAATATCAATTGAATCCTTTCTGTTAAAATGTGACAGAACTGTATTATAAAATATGCAATTTCTTCCCAGCCACCCTGTATGACATACAAATGTAGAAGTATGTCTATGTACTGAGATATGTTTTTTGTATATAAATATGTATCTGGATGTCAGCTTGAATTACATAAAAGCCGCCGCTGTCCGCTGCTGTCAGTTTCAATCAGGTTCAAAAAACGCAACCCACACACATGGCACAAATACCAACAACAACAACACTAGCTGAAAAAACAACAAAATACCAATTAAACAAAATGTAAGCCATGGCACGTTCGCCATGTGAAACCATCACAACAAAAGTTACACATAAACAACAAGTACCCAGAGTGAATGATAGAGAAAGAGAGTGAGAGAGAGAGAGAGAAAAAGGTTTTCAAATGAGAGCCAATGTCTGGTAATATGGGGATATACTTGGTATGTGACTCAGTGAATCTGCTGGCGTATCCATCGCGGGGGCAGAGAGGTGTGTTCAACCCGTATTGCAATTGCGTATGGCTAATCAACTATTTATAGCGCATTAATCAGAAAATAATGCAAATTGTGTGTGGAGGAAATGCATTCATCCAATAGATACCAATTATAGAATACGGCGAAACTGAACTTGAATTCCACGTTCTCTGATCTTAGCTGCTCCTAGACTTAAAATTCACAGAATACTGTTAAAAATTCAAAATACCTATTTAATCAAGCTTTAACATTTTATTTTATGATATTCATTTTTTTTCGTATGAAATTTTTTCACAAAATTTTCTTAGAACAATAAACAATAAAAAATCGTATTTATGGAAATTGTTTAGTAATTTGTTATAATGATAACGATTCCCCAATCAACACAAACACACACACATGCACTCTTAACGGAACCAGATGATTTCTCCACGTTCGCTGCTCTCGCTAATTGCTCTGAAGGGCACTTAATTGTGCCGTTGCCATTTCGAATTTCAATTCGAGTTCGAATTTACTTTGGGTTGAGAATATTATACATGTATCTTTTATTTATAAGATAAATTGTCTTTTAACTATTTATGTTAATTGATGATATTGAAATATGTACTGCAAGTCGACATCCCATCAAAGGCATTTTTATTGACGCTCAATTGATCTGCAAATTATGCACATAACTATGTAAAGACTTACTTTCATATGTACATATTTACACACACATAAAAATCGCTTATTATATGGTGGGGAGCGTGTGTTTGTGTGTGTGTGTAAGTTCCATACATAACTCAAAGTGCTCTCGATGGCTCAGTCATTGATTTTCGTTAAAAGTTTAATTGAGTCGTCATCGGCATTTTGTTGAAGCTAACATATATATGTATATGTAAGTGTGTGTGTTTGCGTGTGTCTGTGAGTGCCCATGTGTTTACGAATCTCCGTGTGTGTTTGTGAACGTGTGTGTAAGTGGGTGCTGTTAAAAAAAACTGCGAGGCGTGTGAAAATGTTTGCAACTCGCGAGCAAAAAAAAAAAAAATACACAAATATTAAAAGTTGAATGCAACGCGTGCTGTCGCATCATGCATGTGGCGCCATCTGCCCAATCCACCGAACAACTGCAGCAACTACAAGCTTCGCTCTGTGACAGCGGCCTCCTCTCACATGAATACAAAAGCTCTTTCACACGCGCTCTCTTTCTCACTATCTCTTTCTGTCTGCTCGAGGCATCAATGCGGCGCTTAATTAAGCACGCGTCTGTCTGCTGCAAAGTGAGAGTGCGAGAGAGCGTTGTTGTTGTTGTTGTGATTGTTATTGTTGGAGTGTTTGTAATTGATTCTGAATAGGTTACGAAAAGGTTGAATCTTTTCCCCTTCCCTTTTTATCTTCAATTATTCAACGTGAAAGCAAACTTGATTTTAATAATTTGTTTCGTTTTTGTGCCTTTGTAAAAGACTTTCGCGTTGACCTGATTGAAAGTGCAGCAAGCCCTTTTGAATGTCCATAAAACATGCAACAGTTTCTGGGCGTATAATGAGCCCAGCTGAGCGGACCAACAGGTGAAACTGGTTTTTATAGGGACCCACATACAGCGTGTGTGCGTGTATTATGTGTAAGTACGTATAGAGGTGTGTGTGTGTGTGTGTTGAATGTAAAGCAAATTAAGTAAATTGTACGTTGTGTACTTACAACATCAGCGTTTACTCGTACTTTATAATCTAATAAAGAATTGTGCGCTTCAAAGATTTCGTTGCAGAGATATGTATGTATTTTTTAATTTATATTTGTAACTGAATCATCTGATCGATCACAGATCGATATGTATGTATATGGGAGCACTAGCACTAGTCGTAAATCGAATAATTTTATTGCAAATTAATTTTTATGGTCGCACACTCATAGATACACTCGAAAAGGCACTTGAAAGAACTCAATATATTTTTCACCTTGAGTACGCGCACTTAACCACAGAAAAAAGCGCAAAGGGGAAGCAGAAACAGAAACAAAAACGGTGACCGTATACAATAATAACAATAACAATGTTTGAGCAGCGACAATGGCAGCGACGCTGCAGCGCTGTCGCTGTCGCTGTCGCTGCTGTTTCTCTTTCTGCTGCTGTCAATAAGCAAACGTAAACGCAAAAGCAAAAAAAAACCACACGCGACAACAATTCCGCGAAAATAGCAACAAAAGACGGTGATACAAAACGTACCCGCTAAGCAGCGTTAAAAATTACGCCCCCGCACCCACCGACCGTAGGCACAACAGCAATAACAACAACGCCAAAAGACAACTTTTCGAGACACTAAGCTAAACGCCGCAACAGAGACAAGACAATGACAGCGACAGCAACGGCGACGTCGACGTCAACGTCGACGCAGACAAACAAAATGCGCAAACAATGGTCAATTTTCAATTACAATTTTCACACATTTCCATGCATATTTTTGATCACGCCAACGTCGGCACTTTAACCTTTTACAAGGCCATACACTTTTTCAATAATTTAAAACACAAATTAAAAGCTTAAATGGTAATAAATTGCGATTTTTAAAAGCGATTAATTTCTAATTTTGCTGGCGTAGCGTTGCGCGATAAGGAAAACCGCGGCAAAGCGACACGCGACAACATCGAAGACTGAAATACAGCGAGCGAGCAACAAGTGTCAAAAACAACATATGATCGTTAAGCTCTGCAAATGTCTGGCAGCATTGGAGCCAACAATAACATATGATCATTTGTATCGGCAGGTTGGGCAACGCCGCACACATTCACGATCAACGATGGCAACACTTTTCACATTTACCGCGCAACTCAAATGCATAGCACATTTTTCTAAATGAAATTTAAAGCATTTACCACTTAACATTTTAATTGCAGAAAATGCCCAGAGCGTAATACACGCGGAGGAAGCTACAGAAATTGTCGCACACAGTTAACATTTCCCAAAAGTTTGTAAATAAAAGTTCCCCTGCAGCAATATGGCTGCAGCATTTGTTTATCGCTGGCTTTTGTCTGCAACAGCTATTGTTAATGTGCTGCCGATTGGGGCACAAAGGCATACAGCTTCGGATAATCCCTCGACATACAATATAGGCGGCGTATTGAGCAATTCCGAGAGCGAGGAGCACTTTCGCACAACAATAGCGGTAAGCGTATTATGCTTTTTAACTTTAATCCTTATAACTGGATTGCCAATTGTCAATTGCCAATGAGTTTTTCATTCCTTTCTTCGCATTGCAGCATCTCAATTTCGATCAGCAATATGTGCCGCGCAAGGTAACCTATTATGATAAGACGATACGCATGGATAGGAATCCCATTAAAACCGTATTTAATGTTTGCGACAAGCTCATTGAGAAACGTGTAAGTAAAAAAAAAAAAAATTATTTCTCCTTTCACAGCTGGCAATGCAAATGCAATTATTGCGCCATTTCCAGTGCTGTGTGCGCCAGTGATGCCACCCTGTCCCCTTTGCGGTCTTATTCGTGTTGGGTCTTCATTTTAATACGAGTAATTCAAAAGGAAATGATTCGGAAATGACTCGATGACAAGCGGTAATTCGGTCGTGCATATCATACATAACATAGTCCACTGACTGTCGCCGCATTTCTGAAAAGCATATTGAGTAAATCCAAGCAAAGTGAACGTTGTTAGATTTAATACGGTCTTGACAAAGAATTTATTATTTGTATACTCTAACGTAACGTAAGACTTGATTTCCAGTGCTATATAATGCTTGAAGAGCACACAAGCTTCGTTAAGTTGAAAGCTTAAATAATTTAACGTAAAGTAAGCTAGAATTGGAAAAGAACAAGTTCATTAGGAAAGTTTTTTTTCTTTTCAAGCAAGAGTATACAACTTTCGTTAAATTGAAAGTTTGTATTTAGAGGTGTTTAAAAAAATGAAGTTCATAACAATAACACCCTCAGTGTTCATTTATCAAACACTGCCTACTAGAACATAACTCAACTGTGCACCATTCGAATCAATTTGGAATTGTGCTTTCAGACCAACACAATTCTCATTTATCATTTGCCACCCAAGACGTGGCCATTTTTAACCTTTCATTAGGCGCCCAGGAGAAGGAATCAGTGTCAATTCAGCCTGGCGTCAGGCTCAGCCAACAAATGATGTACATATATTTTGGCACTCAATTGCAGATCCTGGCGACGCCCAATTCGATTTACACTTCCGCTTGTCTGCCGATTACCTCTGGCCCTTTTGCTCTTCTCCCTTCCTGCTGTTGTCTACTGTCCCCTTTCGCCCATTACCTTTCACATTGCTCATTTCCATTGATTTTGTGTCGTTTTTCAGGTCTACGCGGTTGTCGTTTCGCATGAACAAACCTCAGGCGATTTGTCGCCGGCAGCTGTGAGCTATACAAGCGGTTTCTATTCCATTCCCGTTATTGGCATATCCTCCCGAGATGCGGCCTTCTCCGACAAGAATATACACGTCTCATTTCTGCGCACAGTGCCTCCCTATTATCATCAGGCGGATGTTTGGCTCGAAATGCTCAGTCACTTTCTGTATACGAAGGTAAGTGAATGCAAATCCAAATGCCACTGAATAATGACTTGTTGACTTTATGGAATTGAAATTGAAATCGAAATCGAAATTGTCATATTGCTTTATTCGCCAGGTAATCATCATTCACAGTTCCGATACGGATGGACGCGCCATTTTGGGTCGTTTCCAGACCACCTCACAGACCTATTACGATGATGTTGATGTGCGTGCCACCGTCGAATTGATTGTTGAATTCGAGCCGAAATTGGAAAGTTTTACGGAACATTTAATAGACATGAAGACGGCCCAGTCTAGGGTTTACCTCATGTATGCCAGGTAAGGTCCTAAAGATAAAAGAAAATACTTTTGTAAAGCTGTCAATAGATAGCAGAAAACATAATTATAATTATCATATACAAACTTTTAACAAAACAACGTTATTTTGAAAAAAAAAAAATAAACTTTAATTCGTATCCTATAAGTATGCTATATTAAATCTCCAACAAAAGATTGGGCTAAACATTAATATAACTTAGTTGAAAAAGTGCAAATTTGAAAATTGAAGCTTTCATTTTCATAAATTTTTACAATTTATGTAATGTACATACCATATATAGACACTTATCCGTAGACATTTGTGATAGTCAACTCTCAAGAGGGTTTTCTTTAGCTGCGAAGGCAAGGACACAAAGATGTTCCTTCTCATATAAAAAAATATTTGCTATCCAGATTTTAATGCATTTATAAACCACTAAAAGCTGCTGAAGGCTCATTACTTGGCATGGCCATTATGTCGAGTCCCCAAACATGAATGATATATTAACGAGAGCCATTGTTGTGTGTTCTCTGCTCTGTTCACAGCACTGAGGATGCTCAAGTGATATTCCGCGATGCTGGTGAATACAACATGACTGGCGAGGGACATGTGTGGATTGTGACGGAGCAGGCGTTGCATGCCAACAATACGCCGGACGGAGTTCTCGGCCTGCAGCTGGAGCACGCCCATGGCGACAAGGGACACATTAGGGTAAGTTAAGTGTGAACTGCAAACACTTTCACTTTAACCATGAATGATGCTATTGTCTCTGCAGGATAGTGTTTATGTCCTGGCATCGGCTATTAAGGAAATGATTTCAAATGAGACTATTGCTGAGGCGCCCAAGGATTGCGGCGATTCGGCGGTCAACTGGGAATCAGGTAAACTACAAAACTATTTAAAAATGTAATATGAACTCATTATCTGACCTGGAAAACAGGGAAACGCCTTTTTCAGTACCTGAAAAGCAGAAATATCACTGGGGAAACGGGTCAAGTGGCCTTTGATGACAATGGAGATCGCATCTATGCGGGCTACGATGTGATTAATATAAGAGAACGCCAGGAACAACATGTTGTGGGAAAGTTCAGCTACGATAGTGTAAGTAAATATATTTAAAACCTAGTCCAAGGATGCATACTCTCAGGATTTTTTTTGTCAGTATAAATTAAGAATTTTTTTATTAAACATTAATTATTTTTAGTTAATTGGAAATTCGTATACTCTCATTTATATAGTTGAAAGGAAAAATGCGCATGAGGATTAATGACAGCGAGATCATTTGGGGAGGAAAACAAAAGCGTAAACCGGAGGGAATTATGATTCCCACACATCTAAAGGTGCTCACCATAGAGGAGAAACCTTTTGTCTATGTGAGACGCATGGGCGATGATGAGTTCCGGTGTGAACCCGATGAACGTCCTTGTCCACTCTTCAATGCCAGTGATGCCTCAAGTAATTTACTCTTAATTCATACTACATTTTAATATATAATTCACACTTTTTCTCATTATAGCTAATGAATTTTGCTGTCGTGGTTACTGCATTGATTTGCTTATTGAACTCTCGAAGCGCATTAACTTTACTTATGATTTGGCCCTATCACCAGATGGCCAATTCGGACATTATCTACTGCGTAACACCACAGGAGCAATGACTTTGAGGAAAGAGTGGACAGGTCTGATTGGCGAACTGGTCAATGAACGTGCCGAGTAAGATCTGCAACCTAAAGTAACATTTACAATTCAATTAAAATAAATTTTAATGAAAATGTATTTTTATTTTTAGCATGATCGTTGCACCACTAACCATTAATCCGGAGCGTGCCGAGTACATTGAATTCTCGAAACCATTCAAATACCAAGGCATTACAATACTCGAGAAGAAACCGTCACGATCGAGTACTCTTGTGTCTTTCTTGCAGCCATTTAGTAACACGCTATGGATCTTGGTAATGGTGTCGGTTCATGTTGTGGCGCTCGTGCTCTATCTGCTGGACAGGTGCGTAGTCTCCTCCCTAAATCCCATTTGACCTCACCTAATCCTATCAAGACACATACCCCCCTACTTGGAGGGATGCTTTGAAGATGACGCTCGTTGCATTTGGCGGTTGAAAGGCAGCGAGCAGTGCGAACATCCTCTCGTTTCTATAATAATTCCCCATAAACATCACTTAGCCATGGTTGCATTTTGTGGTTCACTGAGTATATGTTTAACTAACTGATGGATTCTTTAACACTTAGATTCTCACCGTTTGGACGCTTCAAGTTATCGCATTCGGACAGCAATGAGGAGAAGGCATTGAATCTCAGTTCGGCTGTGTGGTTCGCCTGGGGAGTGCTCCTCAATAGCGGTATTGGTGAGGGCACTCCGAGGAGCTTCTCGGCCCGTGTCTTGGGCATGGTCTGGGCTGGCTTTGCCATGATCATTGTTGCCTCGTACACTGCCAACCTGGCTGCCTTCCTCGTGCTGGAACGGCCCAAGACGAAGCTGAGTGGCATCAACGATGCTCGACTCCGCAACACAATGGAGAATCTCACCTGTGCCACGGTCAAGGGATCATCGGTGGACATGTATTTTCGGCGTCAAGTGGAGCTGTCCAACATGTATCGCACCATGGAGTCCAACAACTATCTTACCGCCGAGCAGGCCATACAGGATGTGAAGAAGGGGTAACTTGCCAGCGAATTGAAGATCGCTCTCTAGCTGAAAACTGAAAACTAGTCGCATGAATTTGGCACAACAACAACAACTAAAAAGAACCTACAACAACAACTCTAACTTCAACTACAACAACAACTACAATTTCAACTCTCACTTTCCACTCAATTCAACCTCTCTCTTTCTTTCTCCTTCTTGCTCTCTGTCTGTCTCTCTGTCTCTCCTTCTCTCTCTAGTTAGTAGCCGTAGTTATCGTAATCGTATTGCCCCCTCTTTTAACCTCTGAATGTTTTCTATAAACTTTCCTCCATATTCGTTTTATGCGTAGATAGTTTCATTATTCAATACCGATTTTAATAGATGTTCGTTTTTATTTATAGCAAACTAATGGCCTTCATCTGGGACTCATCCCGTCTGGAGTATGAGGCTTCTAAGGACTGTGAGTTGGTCACAGCAGGCGAGTTATTTGGACGTAGCGGTTATGGCATCGGACTGCAGAAGGGTTCTCCCTGGACAGATGCCGTAACGCTAGCCATACTCGAGTTCCATGAAAGTAAGTTTCACTGTAAATCACTGGTTTTTATAATATAAAATGTTTGAAATACCTTTAAAAATATTATTTTTAAAATGAAATTTATTTTGATTATGAAAAATGTAAAAATACCTTAAAAAAATTCTTTTTAAAATAAATTTTATTTGTTTTCAGCTTTGGAGTTGAGTACATTATTTTAATTTATCTTGTACCCCAATCAGATTATATTTAGTAGCACATACATTTTTTTTAATTTGGTATCTTTTCTACTTTGAATTTAATATTAATTCTTATTTAAATTCAATAACAGGTGGCTTCATGGAGAAACTGGATAAGCAGTGGATATTTCATGGACAAGTGACGCAGAATTGCGAACTATTTGAGAAGACGCCCAATACGCTGGGACTGAAGAATATGGCAGGGGTTTTTATATTGGTAGGCGTTGGAATTGCGGGTGGAGTGGGTCTGATCATCATCGAGGTGATCTACAAGAAGCATCAGGTGAAGAAACAAAAGCGTTTGGACATTGCACGTCACGCAGCAGATAAATGGCGTGGCACCATTGAGGTAACTGCAACTGGAATAAATTCTTAGAATATCAGACTGACATATATTCCATTTGTAGAAACGGAAGACTATACGCGCCTCGTTGGCCATGCAACGGCAGTATAATGTGGGTCTGATGGCAACCCATGCACCTGGAACCATCAGCCTTGCGGTGGACAAACGACGCTATCCACGTCTGGGCCAGCGTCTGGGACCGGAGAGAGCCTGGCCCGGAGACGCGGCCGATGTGTTACGCATACGTCGGCCTTATGAATTGGGAAAATCGGGGTTGGCACCACCTCCACTGGGCCTGGGCAAAACGCGTCCACAACAGAATCAATTGCCACCACGTTACTCACCTGGCTACACCAGCGATGTGTCGCATTTGGTCGTTTAAGTTAACATTTTTAATGCCAAAGATAGTATTAGTATAACATATAAAATTATTGCCAATGATTATATATATACATACATCGGTGTATCCATGCTCAATACCTGAGGATTTACAAGCCAATGAGAATTTATACCTTAATATTGAATACCACTCATTTGCTGGGATTAAGACGACGCAAATGACACTGTATTATTTAAAAATTTAACGATCGAATTATATTACTCTTTACTTTCTATACCCTTGCAGTGGAGTTCAGTTGATATAAACAAGTCTGGCTCTGGTTTAACTCAAGATAAATATCAAATCAGATCGAAGCACTTTGTAAAACAGTTAACAATTAATAGGCAACATTTTTTTATATTAATCGATATTTCGATTCAATTTTACTATCAGTTAAATAAAATGAAGTGAAAACATAAGGCTTCCGTTCAAAAAATTTGCAAGGGTATTCAGAATTCGGCATGTCGAAGATTGCTATATTATCATGTATTCAAAATATTTATTGCGCTTTTCAAAACTTAATTTAAGCTATCAAAGGCTGTCTCTAGTCCCAGCTATATTTAAAACAGATGCTACAGATATTTACATATATAAATATAAATTCATATTCTTATATGTACAATTGTATTGTTATTAAAAAGCAACATTTATTTAATTGCGGTTAAGTTTGTGTAGATTATCCATAGATTTTGATAAGAATTTGTTAAGCTCTGTCGAAATGCTTTCAATATGCTTACTGCTATATTAACTATCAATGTATATGCCCGCTTTAGCATCTACTCTAATCTCCAAGTTGTTGTTAAAAATCATTCACCCATCATTATAAAAAACCCACCCATTGTTACGCATATATAAGGTGTATAATCAGAACTTGAAATCGATTTTCCGGCATTATGTATGCCTAAAAAAAACTAAAAACTCCGATTTTTCTGCAAAGATCCGAAAACTTTACAATTTACTTGTATACACTTCATATGAAAGAGTCTATGTCCAGAACAGCTGTTGATGTTATTATTGTTACACCTTTTCATTAACTGGCCGACTTTGAATTAAATAAAAATAAACAAACCAATTTAAACGAGACACTTAAACAAATATAGCAATAAAAAAAAATAAATAAAAAAAATTGAAATACAGCTTAAACGAAGTAAAATTAAATGAGAACTTAAAAAGTAATTAAAAAGAAGTTTAAAACAACAACAAGTTAAGTACATCAAATGTTTACATCATAAGTATTAAGTGTGAAAGTTAACAGCATAAATGTGAATCAACGGAACATTCATTAACAAAAAGAATAAGAATTTTAAATGTTTTGAATGTGTAAACTATTTATGCCAAGCCAAATAAATATTTATTAGAAGAAAATACTTTAATAAATGGTTATTTACTCTTAATTAAGGGGAATCTCATTCAATTCAAGATCATTATTGCTGGATTCCATTCATATCATTTCCTTTTCCAATCAGACCAATGAACAAATAAATATTTATTCAATTCGGTCTGAGTTTTCCCAGAGAAAAATCTATGTTGTTATTTCAATTTTATTTTTAGATCTCTTTGCATACAAAAGATTCATCAGTGATTGACAAGTTAAATGAATTTTCATTTTGGCAATAATGATGATTGATGGCTTGATTAATATGTTTGCATTTTCATATTGGGGTGATTGAATTGCTGCATTCTATCTATGTACTTTCTTTTAGAAAACTAGTAACTTTAACTTGCAAACACAATCTGACAATAGGTATCAGTTTAATCAGTTGCCAATATAGAACCCTTTCTGTGGCCTTGCCTGTGACCCGGTCATTACCAGATTTATTTAGTACACCTTATCGACTTATGCAAGAAGCAGACAATGTCCCAATTCAAGAGTCCCAATGGCCCACTTATGGCTAAGATTTTTTTAACAATCGTAAGTATAACCTTTTACTTAATGAACACTAAACTTAAGCCCATAAAGGTTGACCCTTTTAAGATAATCCAAAGGAAGCTCAGAACTCAATCTTCAGTCTTCCAACAGGTTCTCGAGAAAGTGCAGGCAACAAAGAGATGCATAAATCTTGATAAAATGTTGTCATTATAATAACAACAAATAAACAAACAAAGAAGAAGGCGTCAGTCGAATATGCTCGACTATTAGTTACCCTGGAAACAGCTTAAAAATATCTAAGCATTGAATCGCTATGTAATTTAATTAAATATCTAATTAGATCAAGGAAATACAAAATGTAAATACCCCATTATTAAAATTTGCAGGGCATTAACGGCCATTGGCCTCAATTAATCTAAAAATAATTAACTAATATGTAGGTAGGTAATATTTCCCTTTAGCTGCATTAGATATTTGGCTTACAGGAACACATATTCTACCGATAACCGACACGCACATGCAGTATCTAAAAATATTAAATTAATATAATTAATTAATTTGATTAGAGTAATTAAATATTTGATTCTAAATAGTTTTTTCTACATGTGTATTATTAGTATTTTTCATTGTCAAGCAACAACAACAAACAGATACAACGAGAGATACAACTGCAGCAACCGAGCAATCATCGAATCAGACAACCAGCTGAGCAACTCACTACTCGGACAACTGGACAATTGGACAACTGAGCAACCAACCAAACCATCTAAGCCATCCAACCAACCAGACCAGCCGACGCTGAGCGAGTTGTAACTGCTCCAAAGCGGTTCGAATCAGTCCGATAAATGACTGGACGATGCTGATGATGAAAAAAAAAAAAAAAACAAAAACAAATATGAAAACAAGTAAGAAACGCTGCAGTTAAGTGGACACGACAAAAAGGCACCCTGTCACCAGTCTAAAGATGCCCTGTAATTTATGCTATTCTTCTGGATTCAGGAAAACACATTGACTGTCATATTTATAATACAAATATGTAATAAAAATTTTGTACAATTTTTCGAATAAATATATAAAATAAGTCTCAAAGATAGTAATGATTATATCGCTAAATTCTATCTGTTACAAACTTTTACTTGTACTTATAATACCCGTTTGTTTTGAGAATAGATGATAAAAATTAAAAATGAAAAAAGACTAACCCAAAGAATTAACTGACTTGTGCTCAGACAAAACGAAAAATCCCCAGGGCAAATACCATATTCCATTCCCGACTGCAATTGCGATTGTAAGATAAAGGATGGAGATGCAAGCGGTTGACCAAACACAAAACTAGTTAATTCCTTTGACAGATTTAAGGTTGAAAATAGAGAAATAGCTAGATTAAACAATTTTAGTATTTGCATTTGATGACACTGTGCTTAGAATTAATTGGAAGTTGACTCATCGTATGACGTCTTAAGACCTAGAAAATTTAACTTGAATTCATAACAATTTTTATACTTTTCACGAACCGAAACAGTTAAGACTTCTATTTAAATCGACGTCAGTTTATAAATTGAGGAATGACACGGCATGAACCCAAGTATCGATAATTTAAGTGGATGAGTTGGAAATATGAACAAATAATGTCTACTTTTCATTATCCTAATTCTCTTAAGTTCTTTCAAAATTGTGTCTTACCGCTTCGAGCTGGTTTATGTCAATCTAAGGATTTAGCATCTTTTATCATTCAAAAATTATGTTCTCCAATAGAAAATGAAATTGTCTGTTGAAAAATGGCAAGGGAATGCCTCACTTTTAATTTCGATGGCAAAATGCGGAACATGTAAGATAAAGGGGGCACTAAGGGAATACATACAATACAAGATGATTGAAATCTTGGCAACGTTGACAGACTCAACTTTTCTGTTCTTTATCTAATCACTTAACACGCAGCTATTGTAGATATAAATTGGTACATAAACATCGACGAATATCGGGTATTCAGCAAGTGCCAAAGGGATCCGGAGCCAAAGATACAAATCAATTGACGTCAGGCAACCGTATTGAAGTCAACACCAGTTACTCGAAAAGTCACACGCAACAATTGAATTGAAGAGGAGACAAAGCGATTGTATCTAGATACTTTCTGATCTCTGCGGAATTGTCGCATCGCTTGCGTTAAACTAAAACATTTTTAAAGTGGTATAAAGCAGTTAATTCAATTAATAATCAAGTGTTAAATGATATTTCTTGTCTTTTGATAAGTGCCATTGTTATTTTTTTTTTATTTTATAAAATAATCCAAAGTCGCAGCTAATTGATAGGTGCTGAAATTGCCCATGAGGAGACCCCGAAAGTCACAACAAGTTCCCCTTTCCTGGCATTGATGATGTAAGATTATATTGACTATATCATGATAAAGATATTGAAATACTTATACTCGTATATGAGTCTATTAATTAGCAGTTACAAACTGTTATGCATTTAATGTCTGGCTGTAACACAATAAATTTGTCTATTTCAAAAACAAAAAAAACAAGAAATAAAACTGTTGTCTTTTTCAATTAGACAAATTTGTCCCTAGGCCAGATACATACGGAGCCCACGTGGGTCTATATTGGACACTCGGACACTGTCACAAAGGTGTTAATCAGTGTTAATCGAACCGCTCGAAACTGGTTCGGTTCAGTTGGGGTTGATTCAAATTGGAAGAATTTTAAATCAATTCCTATAATTTTGGATATAGAAAAATTATTGAGTTCATTTTAGGTTTAATATGGCTTAACCTATCCCAAGAATGATATAGATAACAAAATCTAGAGCACTTTACCTTACTTTAATCGTCTTACAATGATTAACAACAATGACTAATTTCTTTGGAAATTACGTATGTCTAAAAGTAAAACTAATCTTAATTACACCAATGCTTATAACACAACAATAAGAATGCACTTATATACATACTACATATTCACATAAAAACAAACAATTACCAATAACTTAAAAATAAAAATAGAATAAACGCTACCCTACAATTGATTAAAAAACAACTAATCGTTCATAACTTAAACAAATACCAAAGTCAACATTTGTTAGTAATTTTTTTTTCAAAATTTTGAAGTGATAAGGAATAATTATTATTAGTTGTAATTAGTAGGATGTAAAAATTTAAAGCAAAGGACTATTTTGTTAAATACAGGCCTTATATGATATCATATAGCACAAACTATGAGTACAGGGTATATTCGAAATAAAGGTAAAATCAAAGCAGCATTTTAATTGGCCAACAATTTAAGTTTTATGACCGCCAATAAACAAATTAAGCTTATTTGTCTAACGAAAAAATAAAAATTGCCGCCCTCTATCTTTTGAAACACAAAAAAAACAGCATAGGAATGATAGAGTATAACTTTTGGCACTTGTATAGAATATATTATTCCCATTGTATCTGGAAAATCGAAAAATACAAAGCCACAAATCGTTGCAGTCTAAAGACTAATGGGAAAACATCAGTTTGGCAACAATTGAATTATGACAGCTAAAATAAACCATGAAGTACAAACTTATATATACTCATAAGTATGTATATGTATGAATATAAAACCTATATATAGGTCGCTACTTTTCAAACATACAATAAAAATTTGAGTAGTAATTTCGATGGCGCCTTAAGTCGAATTCATAAAATGAAATTTAAATCATATCAAAATGTGCGGCGCATTGAGAATTATAAACAATGTGTAAACTTTTAATAATTGGCATGAGAAATTGCCCAAAATACAAATGCCAAATGGGTGTGAAAAACACATCGTAAAAGTATAAAGCTTCCAGTTACGTTTACGTTTGTATATGTATAAACATATATCACATCAAATAATTTCATTAATAATATAATAAACATTTACGATGTAGATTTGGGATGCTTGTTTATTTGTTAGGTAAACGCATAGTAATTGCAATTATTACACTTACACAATTGTTAGAAATCATAAATAAAGATTTAAAAAAAATGACAATAATAATAACAACGACAAAAACCAAAAGTGACGTAGCAACTGGAATGAAAATGTTTAAACTTATTGCTGATACAATTGTTTAGATAATTAACAAATAATTTCAATTCACACAAATCTAATTTTATCAAGTATAATCTGTGCATATGTTAGCAAAAATAATCATGAGCACGAAATACTCATGTTCTGAGGTGAATTCTAACCGACAATGATGACGATGTGGGAGTACATTTTTCAAATTTTCAATATACCGGAAATACTACTCTGTAAATTGTTTTGTAAATAAATTCGAAATCAATTATTCATGTATTTTATTTGCCTCTTTGGATCTTGTTCTTAAAAGTCTAGACTAATGGTGTCTGTTTTCTAATTTTTATTCCCATATTCGCTAATTATATAAATTGCATAAAGTTTCCGGCACATGCACTGGAGGTATTAACCAAGATAAGATACAAACATTTTTTGTAAATCTGGTTAGGAACTAACCAAATGTATGTTTACATATAAAAGATAAGATCTTTTCCGATTACATCAGTAAGGTTTTGCAGTTTTTTTTATAGAAGTCAAGGTCATTTGGGTTCAGTAACCTACAGATGAACTAATAATGTTACTGGAAATCAAACAAGAAATAAATAAAATTAATTATGGATCAAAACTTGTTTCATGAGTGATCTTAATAATAAAAAACACACACATCTTATAGATTTTCTTACTGCCGAAATAAGAGTGAAAACTGATATTGCAAAGAGAACAAGGTAATTAAAAGAGAAAATGTATGGAAAACACTTTGTGGATAACAGTAACAGTCAGAAGCTGAGCCAGATCGTTAACGTTAGTGTTAACGTCTTTTATTCTTTGCTCGACAAGAGGCATAATCGGTTGGTCCGTTTCGTTGTCCGACTTGGCCCGAAATGAAGCGAAGAGCCACTTTCATTTTGTTTTTAATAACACAGCAACTCTTTGCTTTGTTTTTGTATTTATATGAACTGTAACTGCCTTTTGGCTCAGCTGGCAACAAGTTGCCAGCCAATCAAACCAGATAAAACCGATTTTAATTCGATTAATGGGGTTTCGCTACGCTCTTTGGCCAGATTGTGGTTGTTGTTGCGGTCTGAGCAGTAAAGATGTTATGCTTTCTTAGTGTTGGTGAGTGAGTGAGTGAGTGAGAAAGTTGTTTGTGTGATTCAAGTGTCGTTGTCTCATTGTTATGAATTAAGTAAACAAAAGAAACAAGCTAATAGCAGCAGGAAATCGTTAATAAACCAAATAAAATAGCGTATAAAATTAGTAAGGGGCTAATAATAAATTATAAAAATGGCGCCCCAATTAGTATTGTCAGCATTGCGCCTAAAATACCACAAAAAATAACAACTGCCAACAGGTCCTGCAATATTTCTTGTGTGCTCGTAACACTGAAACAGTATTTTTCTTGTAAATTACCAACAATAATGCTTACCCTTCGTTGACTTTACTTTTGTTTTCTGCGGGATTTGCGCGCCTTCTGTGTTTCTGCATAATCACCATAGAGAGCGCCTTTGCCGACGCTCACCATTACAGTAACTACAATGCTAGTATGCATGTGTGTGTTGAAATTGAGCGAGCGAGCGGCAAAACAAACACTTGTTGAGAGGAAAACTCACCACACTCACTCTCGCACACAGACAGGCGCATTGCGCTTATTCTTACGCTACGGAGTATACGTATTTGATTGGTAATCAAGCCAAAGCCGAAGCAGCAGCAAACAGTCAGAATGGTGTCCATAATCAAAAAAAAAAAAAAGGCCATAATAATCAAGCGGCAAAAGCACGAGAACAGTCAAACGATGTGCGACAGTCAGCGCGTTAAGTTGTAAACTGTAACCGGCGCGTACATCATTTGGTTAGCCGACTATTTAAATGTGCTAAATAACGTCAAGCGCTTCAGACGATTTAATACACAAACTTTTAGCTGGAATGCCATGCGTTAAATATATGCCGACATTTTGTATTGACAGTTAAACGTTGCTGAAACTTCGTCGCGAGCACGTCGTCGACTCCGATTTATCCGGTCTCCGTTATCCATTATCCGTTTCCCGCCGAGCGTTGTTCGTTAAGGTCCTGCTGGGACCGTCAAGTGAGCCAATGTGCTGAATAACCATTGTTCTGGTTAAGTCAATAAAAAATCCCCGAAAAACAAGTGATTACCAAAAAAAAAAAAAAACAGATAAAAACCAATAATTATCCAAAATATAATTAAGTTGATTCATTCATTCAACAACCCTAACAATGGCAGATCGTTTTCAAATCTCAAAGGTTAATGGCAGTGCCAATGTAAATGCCGCTTTCGACGGCGAAAACGCTTCCGCCAACAGCAACAGCAACAGCAGCGCAGCAATCGCTGAACACCCCTCAAATGGACCTGCAACAATTGTGTCCGACAGCTGCCACGCCCACGATAATCACCTGCAGCCAAAGGCAGCCGAGGGCGGCGAGAATCGTCGAACGTCGCGTTTATCCTTCCGTGGATTTGGACAATTCCTGCGTAAATCGGATGCAGAACGCAAGTTCAGTCTGGCGCAGCTTACTAAGTGGGTGCTACATAATTATTCTTAAACATATTCATTAATTTGAGAAAAAACGCATTTAAAGTTTTTAATTTATTACTATTCTACCGTAAAAAAAAGAATTCTTTCCTTGATTGTGCAATTTCTACACAATATATATATTGTGCTTTTGAATTATAACCGTCTCTATGTAAATAATCAATATCTTTACAAAGTGTAATTACTTTTCAACTTCTAAAATGCCGACACGTTTTTACTTCTAAAATTTGTGACGCTGTCTTTCAGTGTAGTTTTATAGCCCGTGTCAAAGCCTTCGGTTTCAATATATTTGAGTAGTTTATGTCGCTAAAATCCATTAAAATCCAATACTTGATAATACGAGTACTTAGTTGTAGTTGAATGCAATTATTTTGTGTCAAAGGAAAAAAAAAATGAAAAAATGTTCAACGTAATTGAAAATCTTAAAATCAAAGCGTTTCTTATCTTGCGCTTGTTTTATATAATCGAGCAAGATTAACAGAAGTATCTGTAATTAAGTTATTTATTATCTAAAGAGTAACTAGTGAGCCCGTGAAATTATATTTGATAATTCTCAATAACAAATACTCTTGTTATACCTTGTAAATTTAATTGAAAATTTTCATTAATAGGCTTTTAGTAAAAATTAAAAATTTAATATTTTAAAAGCACAAAATTGCTTAAACTTGATGACGCTATTAGATGTTATCACACTCGAAATTTATTGTCATATTAATACCAATAATATTATATTATCACGTTATAAATTTATTAAATTACTAGCATGTGCTGTTAATTAAACCGCAAGTAATTTTATATTCACGCTTTGCCTAGAACAATTAATTATAGTTCTCAAGTGATGTGATTATTTCCCCTCACATCCATCTGTTCGTAGGCATATCTAATGTGAGTGTTATCAAACTTAAATTTGCATAATCAAAAATGCTTACACAATTTGAATACTACTACTATTAGCATGAGTATTATTATATGACAGATTTTGGTTTTACTCGAAGTGCGTAAAAAACCTGAAATCTGTATAATAATGTTTGCAAAAACAAACAGGAAAATAGAGCGGCAAAAGCAACACACAAAAAAGCGAAGCACAATAACATACATAATAAAACATTGAAATTTATCTTTGTTGTTGTGTTTTTGTTTTGTTAAATTGACTTAATTGTCAAGCGACCTTTTAGCAACAACAAAAACGTTGCCAAAATAAATAAAAATGGAGAGTGTGAAAAGATCATGAATGTTTTTATTTGAGAAACTGAAATGAAGGTTATTACACTTGTTACTTATTGTAATCACGTTTATCAAAAGGAAAGACAACAACAGAAACTCCAGTTGTATTTACAGTAAACTGAAAAGTGCATTATCGAGAGCACTCGACTGAAGTTACCCTGTAATCATTTACCACTAAACTATATATGAGTAGTGAAAAAAGAACATATAATATAATTTCTGCCGGTTCACAAGATAATTAGGGAAAATTGTCAATTGATAATTTATACTTTTGGAAACCGGAAAATGTGAACAAATTGAAAAATCTCTAAGTTATTATTGATGTGTTTTTAAAAAGGTGAAGCGATTAACTGGATTATTTTCTCAATCATATCAGATTGCCAAAAACTAAAGAAATTCAGACTGGAGGGGATCAACCAATCCGATATATATAGGAACTATACAGGTTTTAATTACATTATGTATTTTGAAAATATATAGTTAAATATTAGTTGCTCATTAATTTGGAGATTATGACATTGAAATATACTTTAGGCACATGACAGATCATGAAGTCACACTTTCGACCCACAGGCCAAGATCAGTTTAATCAAAGAAGATGAGAGAAAAACGCGAGAAGACTGCACAAATTACAGTTGCTTTCTTATTGGTACAAGTATATTTCGTGCATAGGAACTGAACTCTTTCAACAATAAAAGCAACTGCGAATTAAATTCAATTAAAAACATGCCAAGAAGCCATCCAAAAATTTGTAAGCATTCAATTTGAATATATGAAATATCGACGTAAAATCCATTTCAAAAACTTTGCGCACGGCAAACAAACAAAACAAGTTACATCAGCATCCAATGCAAATCAATAAGCACATGTGTGAATATTACAGATGAAATTACTCGACCAGGTGATTCCCTTTGTTTGGATTATATGATACTCTTAGAAAAAGTATTTCTCAACTTTACTTAATATGTATATTAAATATTAATTTTGTGAATATAATGAAATTTTTCAATTAAGTGGTCAGTAAAATGGTCTTTTTAAAATAACCTGATTTCTGAGATTAAAATGTAACCTGGAAACATGTTTTCGAAATCGATCAATTTATTGTCAATGAGTTCACTTAACACTTGCACCTTGGCTCGATGTTTTAAATTGAAAGAGACAATTAATTTGTACCGCAAATAACCCACAACTGGATGCGTTTTGTTTTGATTTGGATTCGGAATCGGTTTGGGGAGTTGATGAGTTTTGGGTTCACGAACTGATGAGTTCTGTGTGCCAACAACAAATTAGTGATTGTCAGCTTCCAAGAGATGTGTGTGATATCATTCCCGAGGAACTAAACATATTGAGTTCAATTGATCGAACAAACTGTCGGACCAAGTGTGACCGATTGTCCCCTCTGTCTCCCTCTCTCTCTCTCTCGCTCCCTTTCTAATGTCTCAGCTCCAATTGCTCAACTAAATCATACTAGCTAAATCTCAACGAAACCGCTCCACAACCAATATATCAATATATATATATATATATATATACATTTGCAGTCATACAACATGCATTAAGGAATTGTTTATATGATTGTATCTCTTTTATTCGAAGCTGTCCGCAAGCTGAATGAATGAATGTGTGTAGAAAATTAAATTAAATCAAAAATAATAACAAGAAATGACTTTTGAATTGCATTTGTAAATCGCAGCAGCATTACGTTCTAAAAATGCTCCTGTTATTCCCAAAGTATATTCAGATATTCATCAACTATTTCTGTCTGCATAATTCCAATTGAGTTTTTTGTTTTTGTATATTATCAAGTAGGGTAATAAATCGGTCTGATTAATTTCTAGTTTTCATTATATTTTATACACATTGATAATTTACAAACCTATTCTCACAAAACTCAAACTTTTTTCTAAAAAAATTACAACTTTTCCCAAAAAGTATGCAACAAAAAATTCGAATTTATTCTAATACAATTCGGTATCCGTATTTCAACTCTTGAATTGTTTGTGTTAATTAATTATTGTTTTTTTTTATGCATAAGAATATATTATTTATTTATTATGAACTAAATCAAACACATTCATGTCAGTAAATAAGTATCAAGGCAGGCGAATAAGTTAGTTTTAGTGATATCCATTTCTAGACTTTATAAAGGTATTGATAATGATTATTTTCTGGTCCAATTTCTGTTGATGTGGCGTCAAGAATGCAGTTATGTTTTCCCTTTGCTTTTTCATGTACCACATTGATATTTATTTTGGCAATTTTAAGCTTTTAAATTATCTCTGGCGTTGAATATGGAATTGTTGTTTCTGTTTTCATTTCGAATCAGTAAATATACATAATAAAAATTTTAAAAGAGTCTGCACGTTTCAGTGGGTTAAAGGCATTTTACTTTTCGAACCAGACAGCAACAGATCAATAATAACAAGTAAAAGATCTGTAGGTGAGAGTAACTGACGGAGAGATACCCTGTTCACATACATATTGTGATAGTCTACCTACCTACATTTGCATAGATTTATTGTATTCGATTTTTCACTACATACAGGGTACAAAAACATGAAGCAGAAGGAGAAGATAAAACTGTAGCAAAGGCAAGGGCAATTTTTCATCATTTTTTTTCCATCTTGTGAGCATTTCTCCAAACATGGCCTTCCCCTTGCCTACCTTGACCACTCGTTTTACTCATTTCTGCGTGTTTTATTATATTATTTATTTTGTTCTTTTGAAATTCGTATCGAGTGTGTTTCTGTTTTGGGCTCTCTAGTGGATATTTGTTCTTCGCTTGCTGCAGACTACGGTCATGCTGCCCGAGGCGATGATAGTGCTGCTTCCGTTTCATCAGTATGCTAATTTTTCACACCTCCATATCAACTCAAACTGAAACTGAAACTGAAACTGAATTAATCAATTTATTTTCTCCTTTTGCAGGGAAACGCTGCCGAGGTTGGATAACTATCGCATATCTATGCGCAACCTGAAACGACCCTCAATTGGTGAACTTCAGGGCGAGGCTGCAGATCAGGTAAGTCTTGACTTGAGAGTCTTTAAAGTGTTTGATAAAGAGATAAGCTGACAGTGACATATGTTTAAAGTACATCAAACAATGCCAGTTGCAATTGAAAGTGTAGTTTGATTTGTAGTTGCATTACATAACAAAAGTATAGTTACATTTGTAGTTGGAATTTAAAACTAAATCGGTTCGCTTCGGTTGCTATGGAATATCGATGAAAATGCACAGCTAATTAAAAAAATGTAAGAAATAATTGTAAATACAAAAGAATCTCTCAAATTCCATACGCCATTAAGAAATAGTTTTTAAATATAATAATTCGTCATACAGTAATGGAATTTTCTCAACAACAATATGTGCAGATTTCAAAACTTTATAGCCTTGTGTTCTTTTAACCACTTAATAAGAACGTAATAGGGTCAACATTGAACATAAGCCCACATTCCAGCAAAAACATGTGAAATATTCACAGAAATTACAAGGAATTCCAAAAGTTCTTAAGGATAGAATACAATTCAAAATAATATTATAAAACTTGTTATAAATGAATTCAACATTCCTTCAACTTGTCGTTTCTCGTAAATATTTGCCATATTTCACAATGATTAGTGACGTTTCTGATTTAGTTAACGAAAAATATAATATTTTTCCCTATGAGATAGACTCTTCCCATTTTGTAGCTGCATCTGTTTATGTATACGAATATATTTGAAAACATTTCAAGTGCTCGACGAATAAACAGTAAAAATTGTGAGACGCCTAAAAATCAAAGCAGATAATGCTGCCACAAAGATCCAAATACGAATAGAAACCAAAATTCAGCAAAGAAATCAAATATTTTTTTTTTGCCTTCAATGTTGTTGTTGTTGAGCATATACACGAAAAAAATTAAGAGTATATACTTTGCTTTGTATATTTTATAAGTGTATGTACATAATTTATTAATACGATTGCTTTATTTATTTACTTGAAATATTTTCACATTTCCAATGCGTTTTCCATGACGTATACGCAATATTATTATTATTTACCCTCCACTTCTACAGATTTGTGCGTGTAAACAAACGCGAAATGATGACGTTGCTTGAGCTTCATTATTATCTGCATAGTTTTCTCTTTATACCTTTGTCGAGTGGAGACCTCAGCCTTGCGTCGCCTTATCATTCAATTAGGAGAAGTCGAGGCAAGAAGAACTTACAACGAGTATCTGTATCTTAGTCAGAGCTACAGTTTTAATGCTTATCGCCAGAGTAGTAAATTTAATGCGTCTATTCCGACTTGTGGTCGGACACATTTTGTTCGTCTGCTCGTATATTGTTTAATTAATTCGCTTTTGCACTCATTTTCCACCCTCCCCGAGCTACTGTAGCGCGTTATGGGACAACACGGCGTATGATAGATATCGTAAAAATTGCATTACAACGCCAGGCGCTCATTAAGGGAATACCAATGAAAGCGACACATAAACTATAATTGACTAGGCGGCTTTAAGTGTCTATTCCAGTCAAGCTTACTCAACAATTATTACAGCTGATAACAAATTTAACTTCCAACTAGAAATATTGGTATTGATGTATACTTTTATACCAGACATATGCTTAAATAACAGATGTCCCGACTAAACAGTAACATTTGAAATTGGTTGGACTGAACATGATGGAATATCTAAATGTAATCAATTGTACTCGTAGATTTCTGAGAATTGTATCTTTAATTCTATAAAAATAGTAGAAAGTCAAAGTATAAATTTAAATCTATAAAGAGAATTTTCATTAGAACATAAAAGTTTTTTTATATTTAGCAGCTAAATTATATTATATTTTTATTAAAAAATAAAATATCTTTATATTTAGCAATTTAGCAATGTTTCAATTCGTATTACTTATGTATAACTATTCAATATTCACTGTCTCACGTTGAGAATGTGTTAATATATATATTTGTTTATGCTTGTATGAGCTTGCATACAAAGTCTTAAGTAGATTTGCACTCGTGACAAGGAGAGGGTCGTTCAGGGGGAGTGGGTTCGACATGTGTCTTGAAAGATGACACCAATGACAGCCTTGAAGCCAAATTAATTGTCAACAAGATGGCTGCAGCCATGCAACGCCATGCCACATAGACATTGTTTTAATTTGCCACCCCCCGCAATGTCACCAGTAACAACAGAAACAACAACAACAACAACAACAACGTTAGTCTGTCAACAACATTACAAGTGTGAAAAATGCACATCGCGTATCATTAAAATTGACAGCAGCAGCCGACAGATGGCGCTGCCGTTGGCTTCGATCGATGTCACTGTTCATAGTTCAACGGAGGATTTCCATTAAAGCTGCTGCTTTCCTCGAACCACTAAAACCACCACTAAGCACCAACAACACCACCCATTTGGACTGTCACATATGTGCTTGTGTGTATGTGTGTGTGTGTGTGTGTGTGTGTGTGTGTGTGTGTGTGTGTGTGTGTGTGTGTGTGTGTGAAGAGCCTGTCAAAATTGCTGACAGTTTGTCAATGCGATAAGCATTCACTTGAAAAATTGTTTACTTTCAACTGGTAATAAATTAAAATGTGCCTTCAACACTTGAACAAAAAAATGTCAATAAAATCAGATATTTAATCATACCAGTTTTTAGCAGTTTTTCACCCAATTTTGACAGCATTTTAATAACAATCTGATTACACATAATTTGACACTCTGATTATTTCTATATCACTCAACAATCAAACTATACCCATTCATGAGGGAGGTTTCAGTAGTATCCCATTTAACAAACAATTATTAATATTTAATGGGAAATATATTCTAGGAAAAAAATTTGTATTTCCGATAAATTCGTATAGTAATTAATACAAAAAATCATTGCGTTGTTTGTCCCGCCTTCTTCTGGGGAAACCCTCGTATTTATTAGAGTACCCGAAAATATGCAAAAAGAAAACATACATAGAAATGTAAAAAAATTTGAATTTTGAGCATGTTTTCTTAGCATCTGAATGGCTTAGGTAGATGTTCAAAAATAGTTTTAGCTGGTACCACGCGGCGTATGAGCATTAATTTGCATTTATGTGTTTACATCATCAGCAGTGCCTGTGGCGCATTTGGTAACGGCTCGTGCCGTGGCATTGTCGACCGGCATTTTCTATTTTCCATTTTCCATTTTCTATTTTCTATTTCCATTTTATTTGAATTGCGCTTTGTGCTGCACTTGTCGGGGCATTGTAATAATTACAATTCTAATTTGCAATTCATATCAAAAGAGTCGTTGCTATATTAACAACATTTATCGATTCCTTTATACGATTTTACTGCTGTTTATTTAGCACATTTCTAGAATCATTTAACCATACACAAACATTATTTTCTGCTCCTATTTCCATATGACTTTAATATTCCTGAGCACTGAGGAATTACCGAATTATTTCCAAAAACTCAAGCTGAATACACAGGCAATTCTTAAGTATTAATAATGGTATACACCAAAAACAAGCACATTAAAAACCATTAATAAATGTAAATTGCTGAACCAAAGATCCGTCCGCTTTGGCATTTTAACTTAGCGAGAACTTTGTTCAAGGACGAGTTTGTGTTAATGCTAATGAATACTCTAGTTATTTTAATGCTAATGTTAATGCCAATGCTAATACCAATGCTAATGCTAATGTTAGTCCAAATACTAGTGCTAATGATTACTCTAGTTCTATTAATGCTAATGTTAATGCCAATGCTAATACCAATGCTAATGCTAATGTTAGTCCAAATACTACTGCTGATGATTAATCTAGTTCTATTTTGTTAAAGATTGTTAGTGCTAATGCTAATGCTAATCCTAATTCTAATACTAATTCTAATGATCACTAAAGCTCTATTTTTTGTTATTATTACCAATACTAATGATAATTGTAGTTCTTATTATTATAAACATTAATGCTCATACTATTGTCAATTTCATTTTGAATTCTAATTTCAATGCTAATGCCAATGGCAATACAAATGCGGATATTGCTGAAAGTATTCAAGATTTCCATCTTACTAGCAGTTGCATCTTCAAGTAGTAGCTACCAAAATCATTCCCCATTAATCCTCGTATCAAATGAGTCGCAATTCCAGCTCCGATTGCAATTGCGATTTCTATTTTGTTGCGCGTGGCTTTTGTGACAAAAGAAATTTTCCACGTATTGGCAAGCGCCTTTAACTAAACTAAATTAAATTGCTGCGGCGAACAACACACAAGCACAGCAGAGTCCATCCGTCCGTCCATCTGTGCGTCCGTTCGTCTGTCTATCTGTCTCTATGGAGGTTCAACAGCTTGTCGTGTCTGTCGACTCGAGACTCTTTAACCGTGGGTGTGTTTCGAGTGCGTATGTATGTGTGTCTGTCTGCCTGTCGGTCGGTCTGTCTGTTCGTCTGTCTTTCTGTCTGTCTGAACAACGTTGAGCGCCGCCAAAAATGTGTAAACAATCAACATTGACCACCCACGAGGGGCCAGAGTTCGAGTCACAGCCAGGAACAGTTTCAGTTCGAGCCAAGCTGAGTAACCAACCAACTAACCAACTTTCTGAGGAAAGGGAGACTGCAGTGAAGGGGTGTGTACACTGTACAGTGTACACTTCAATGTCACACACTGTTCTCTGTTCTGACGGTGACTCCTTGTTAGTCCTTCAGGCCTTCCCTCTGACCTCGCCCCATTCTGACAACGCACATTTTAAAAACATTCAATTATGTGAGCAAACAATGAAATAGATGAGCAGCTCCAAAAAGATGACAAATAAATGTCAAAGCTAAAATAAAAGTCGAACTGAAAGAAAGAATATGAAAAATATTGTGACCAAAATTTATTAATTTGGCACCATAGTAATTGGATTAAATGAAAGCAGACATTGATGTGAATCATTGTTTGTCTCCTTCTTGTCAAATTATTGTTCTGTTTTTTTGTTATTCATAACAATTTCAATTTACTTTTCAATTTCGCTCTGGAAACTTACTTAACATTTTTTTATTAATAATGAATCAATGTTAGAGAATTGAGATATGTTTACGAGATTGCGGTCATATATATTGTACACATTTTATATCGCGATAAGTCCAATTTTATAAAATTTGGATCTTAGAAATTTTGTAGATCTTTAAATTAAATAAAATTATAATTTTTATAGGTTTTAGAAGTATCTTAATTTCATTAATCATCTCGTTCGTATAACTGATAAATGTATTTTACTCCATAAATATCGAGTCACAAGATGCTAAATGGTTCGAAAAATCAATAAAGAAATGTGCGAAATTTGTGATCATCAGTTAATTTGTGTGAAATGTAGCTATAGGTTATTGATACTGTGTATTGATAATTACTTTATTTACTATCAATTTGATATACAAATTTCGAAATATATACTTGACGCTTAAATAAGTATACGATCATTTTAAGTATGTCAAGGTTATTATATATATTTGATTCTAAAATATAGAATCATAGTTAAGGTTTATTTAACTAGAGGAGTGTTTTATTGCCTACTGGTTATAAAATGCAAAATGCGGCAAATGACTCAATTAGCACAAATATTAAAATAAATTAATCAATGTCAATGTAATAAATTGTAAATTTTTTTTTATAGTGTGGTTATAAAATTAACTTTTGTTATATCTACAATTAAAGGCGAAACGATAATTATATATTGTATTAATTGACAGAACTGAGTAAAATATACGATGTATAAATGTAATAAATCATGTTTCTAGAGCAACTCGTATTTAAAAGATTAATAGATTGAATCAGCTCGACTGTTAATGAGAATATTAAATATTAAATATAGGAAAATAATATAGATTCAACAATTTAATTATAGACTCTAAAATATAAAATAGAAAATACAGAAAAAAGAATACGAAAAATGGTGAATCATGTAAAACTCTCGAGGTATTGAAATTCTCAAGGAATGCAAGATAATATATTTTAAATAACTTATCTTAATTTAGCCATTCTTATTAATTTGGAATTTTTTCCTTACTTACCCATTTATAGAGCATTACCATACCAGATGCTACGGAACCGGAACCAACTGGTGGTCACATTAAGCTTGGCTGGATTGTTGGAGTACTCATACCATGTCTACTCAACATTTGGGGCGTCATGCTGTTCCTGCGACTCAGTTGGGTCGTCGCCGAGTCCGGCATCATGTGGTCGTTAATTATAATCGCCATCTCGGCGGTGGTCTGTGTTATAACGACCCTGTCGCTGTCGGCCATTAGTACGAATGGTGAGGTGAAGGGAGGCGGCGTCTACTTCATCATATCCCGCTCACTTGGCCCGGAATTTGGCGCCTCCGTTGGCGTTGTTTTTGCCTTTGCCAATGCCGTGTCAGCCTCCATGAATACAATTGGTTTCTGCGAGTCCCTGAACGTACTTCTAAGTAAGTATCTACAGTAGTAATTACTGAAGAATTCGAAAGAGAGCGCGTATCCTAACGAATTTATTTCCAGAGAACAACGATTTGAAAATCATTGATAATGATATTTACGATATTCGCATTGTGGGCACTGTGACGCTTCTGGTCCTGATCCTCATCTGTTGCGTGGGCATGGAATGGGAGACAAAGGCTCAGAATTTCCTCATTGTTACCATTGTCTTGGCCATTTTCAATTTTCTGATTGGCGCTGCGATCGGACCACGCGGTGATGAGACACTTATATCCAAGGGCTTTGCTGGCTTCTCCTGTAAGTGGACATGAAATGGGAATTGCTTGGAATCATTATAAATCTTTCACTTCAACAGGGGCCACATTCAAGGAGAACTTTGTCTCGGATTTTCGGTATGCCGAGGGCGTCAATCACGACTTCTTCAGCGTGTTTGCCATCTTCTTTCCGAGTGTGACGGGCATCCAGGCGGGTGCGAACATTTGTGGAGATCTCAAGGATGCGGGTGCTGCCATACCGAAGGGTACCTTCTGGTCCCTCCTCATCTCGATGTCATCGTATGCATTGTTTGTCCTGTTCGCTGGCGGTGCTGCCGTTCGTGATGCTTCCGGAATTCCCGGGGATCTTATCAATGGCACCATTGTGGCCTCGGAGCTGCCCTGCATGAAGGCGGGCAACTGCTCTTGGGGTCTGTTCAACTCCTACGAGATGATGCAAGTGATGTCACTCTGGGGACCCCTCATCTATGCCGGTTGCTTTGCGGCCACGTTGAGTACGGCACTGACGAATCTCTTGAGCGTGCCACGTCTGGTGCAAGCTCTGGGTATCGATCAGATCTATCCGGGATTGATCTTCTTCTCCAAACCATACGGCAAACATGGCGAACCGTATCGCGGCTATGTGCTGACCTTTTTCATCTCCACGGGCTTCCTGCTGATTGGCGAACTCAATTTGATCGCTCCCCTCATCTCCACCTTCTATCTGGCCTCCTATGCCCTCATCAACTTCTGCACCTTCCATGCGGCCTTCGTCAAACCCCTCGGATGGCGACCCACCTTTAAGTACTACAATGCCTGGATAAGTTTGTTTGGATTTGCCATGTGTGTGGTCATCATGTTCCTTATCAACTATGTGGCTGCTATCATCACCTTTGGCATCATCTTTGCCCTTTACCTGGTGGTCATGTATCGCAAGCCGGATGCCAACTGGGGATCCACAACGCAGGCTCAGCAATACAAGGCTGCCCTCATGGCGGTACATCGTCTGCAGAATGTCTCGGATCATGTCAAAAACTATCATCCCCAAGTGCTTGTTCTTTCCGGAGATCCCAAGACGCGTCCGCCTCTAATCGACTTTGGATATCTGCTGACCAAGAGCAATTCCCTCATGTTTGTGGGCAATATAATACCGGTAAGTAAATATGTATGTTAAATAACAAGTCAAAAATAGTTAAAAAAAAAAAAAAAATGATCTGCGTCGGCCGGGAATCGAACCCGGGTCAACTGCTTGGAAGGCAACTATGCTAACCATTACACCACCGACGCCACAATGAAATTTCAGAATACGTTTGCTTTTCAACTGTTATTGTTACCAAGTTTGATAGATCTAGCTCTTTCATACTGATTAAAAATATATAAAAGTTTAGTTTTTGACTGTTCATCTGTTTTTTTAGGTGCGCGTTGGTTACAAGAATCGACAGAATCTAATCAAGGATGGCCAGAAATACTTGGATGCACGCAAGATAAAGGCTTTCTACAATGTTATCGATGGCTTCAGCATTGAGGATGGCATCAATGCCATGATCAAGTCAACAGGATTTGGCAAAATGTCTCCCAACATTGTGTTGGTGGGCTACAAACCCGACTGGAATCGCTGCCGCAAAGAGGAGGTGGAAAGTTACTTTGCGATATTGCAGTGAGTAACAAAGGATAAACTTGAATCGGGAATATATTAATCTTAAACGAAACCCATTCTCATCTTCAGCAACGCCTTTTCGCAGCGCATGGGCGTCGCCTTGTTGCGTCTGCCCAATGGTTTGGACTTCTCGGAGCTGAGTCCCGAGGTGACCATTCCGCCCAGTAGTTTGAGTCACTTGAACACAGCGAATGCCCAAGGATTCACCAACGAACTGATGCCTGCAGCAAATGCTGCCTCGGAGCTGCTGCACATTGATTCCAATTTGAATTTGGCCAGCATGGACAGTCCTAGTCCCAATTCGTCCTACACGATGCCACAGCCAGCGCCGATGCCCAACATGCAGCGCAATTCCCGCAGCTATAAGGTGAACAACAGTGATGCCGCTGCCATCACCTATCACACCAAAGGTGGCTCCGAGGTGCCACAGAATGTCCTGGACGCAGTGACGATATTCACACGCAAACAGCCCAAGGGCACCATCGATGTCTTCTGGCTGTACGATGACGGAGGTAGGACCTTTTTGCATAAGACTTAAATATCCTTATCAATCCATCATGATATTTGCCAATTGACAGGTCTCACAATTTTATTGCCGTACATCATCTCGATGAGGTCACATTGGCAGAACTGCAGGCTGCGTGTGTTTACCATGTGCCATGGCAAGGACGAGGAGCAGGAGGAGAAGAGGTAAAGACGCTCTAGTCGAGAATATTCGAGTTCGAACAAGAAAATATATATATTTTATAGCCTCCAATATCCTTCCTTTTCTGTGTCACGTACATTGTCACTTTGTTATAATACTCCTCTTCCCTTTAAATACTGAAATATATTAATATATGATTAATCTGTAATTCTCTTCAACTTCATTTACAGCATGGCCAGTCTGCTGACCAAATTCCGCATCAAATTCTCAGAGCTTATTATGCTCAAGGGCGTGTCGGATCAGCCGCGACATGACACAATGCTAAAGCACAAGCGTCTGATCGAACCCTTCCGTCGCAGTGCCCGCAATGAATTTGGCATCACCGACGAGGAGCTGCACAGCATGGCAGAGAAGACGCAACGACAGCTCCGTATCCATGAGTTGGTGGTGAAGCATTCATCGGACGCCTCGCTGGTGGTCATGTCGCTACCTATGCCACGGAAGGTTTGTACACAATCTTTGCCAAAGTCTATCTTCAATTGATGATTTACAATTGTATTTTTTCATTTTGCAGGAGGCAATTTCGGCGCCATTGTACATGTCCTGGTTGGAAATGCTGACGTCAGATATCAAATGTCCTGTAGCATTGGCACGCGGCAATCAAACGCCGGTGCTAACACTCTACTCTTAGACTAATACAACGTCGTTTCTAGTTCGAGTACAATTTAGTATTATTAGCGTTTAGGCGTTCAAGTTCCGTGTAGCCACCTACAAAATACTTATATACTTATGTACTTTTTTATTAAAAAAAAAAAACGAAAGCAGCCCCCGCCCACGCCCGGAAAGGAACCCCAAAACTTGATAGTCCCTAGAACGTACGTTATAGCCATAGCTTTTAAGTTGATAACGAATTATACTGGTTATGAATATTGTCTAAATATAATGTGTAATAATAAACAACACAATTACAACTTGTGGCATATAATCCAGTTAAAGAACTTTAGCAAATTTTCATTGTGGTCAGCAGTCAACACATATGTCTAGTTGATGGATATAAATGGGGAATTCAGAGTGTTTCATAAATAGTATAAAGCATCAGTTAATCAGTGCATATAATTCTTCTAGTAATAGGCGCGACGTGGATTATTCTGCAATAAAAGATATACATTATTAAATACCTTTGTGAATTATATAAATTTAGTTGATAACTCACTAAAGGATTAGGACGAAAGCGATAGGCCAACATCATGCGCTTGCGATACGCATCATACTCATTATCGCAATCCTCCGGCTGAACAGCGCTGCTCACGCCCAGACCCTGATTGCCATCCCGTTGTGGTGCTCTATAAACAAAAGTCAGCTTATTCTGAATCATCTTTTAGTACTTTGTATGGTCTTACTTGTTGACGGGATCCACAATGCCAGCACCATCTTGACCAAGACCTTGGCCCTCTTTCCAGCCAAGCTTTTGCAGCATTTGGAAGCCAATGTTATCCTCCTTTAGTTTGTACTCCTTGTAATCGCTCAGATCGGGCTGTCTATTGCTCTTCTTCGCCTCATATTGTTCCATGAATTTCTTGAGCTCCTCGGGCGGCAGAAAATCACCAATATGATGCTTGCCCTCGCTCTGTTTGGTTAACGCATTGGCCCACAAGTGTGTCGCCTCCATTTCAGCTGTGCGCAACTTGTGCTCCCATGTGCCGCCATCAACATCCTCATCCGAATCATATTCGTACTTGAACTTGCCACCGCGTGCCAAACGATCAATCTCCTGACGCTTACGCATCATGTCCTGGTATAGCAAGTTGACTTTGTAGTGTTCCTCGCACTGCTTCCATTGGTCCTCCGACAGCTGAGTGGATCCATAATTGAGACGCGCATATTGCAGCAAAGCCGGATCGCTGCGTGTGATTGTGCTCAAGATGGGCTTATTCTGGTTGCCAAAGCTAGTATGAGTATCTGGCGGAGAACGAATAACTTGATTAATTGAGAACATGCGCTAAGATATAAATGCTTATCATTATAACTAAGTATCGTATTTGCCAAAAATGTAAATAATTTTAACGATTTTTTTTTAAAATTAATAATAGTTACTCTTTCTGTCGGAATCGGATGACTATATCAAAAAGCTGTCATAGTAATAATCGATTGAAATCAACGATTTGGAATGAAAAACATTGTTGTCTGCGTAATATCTCAACCAATCTCACAGATTTGGTTTTTATTAATATCTTACACTTCCTCACAAAAATTTGGCTAATATAGTAATAGTATCATATAGATGTCATAAAAACGATCCTTCGAAAATTGTTTCTTGAGATATCTTAACAAAACTCACAGATTGAGTATTTGGCATTGTCTTGAACATGTTGACCAAATTTTGGCAAATATCAGAATACTATATACCCTATACTTATATGAACAAGTGCCTATATTGGTTCACATGTCTTCGGAGTGTAAGTTTACTCACTTGAGCCACTTGGAAGCTGTTCCTTCTCGCCCCAACGACTTTTGCGCTCTCTCTTGCGTCGCTGACGCTGAGTCTCTCTATCTTCTGGATCGAGATCATTCTCTTCGCCCGCTGCTGCCATGGCAGCCTCCTCCTCCTCTCGCTCCCTTCGCTCCTCATCGCTCAGCTCGTTGCGACACTCGATGCGTCGCTTAATGTTGTCACGATTGCGATCCATCATGCCACGCATATACTCATCATCTGAATCAAAATCGGCACTCATTGCCGATTCAGGATCGTACTTATCCGCTGCCGAATTGCTGTTGTTATCCTCCTGTTGTTGCTGTTGTTGTTGTTGCTGTTGTTGCTGTTGCGGTATCTGCTGCTGCTGCTGTTGCTGCTGCTGTGCCCTATTTAACTGCTGCTCCCGCTGTCGTTCGGCACGCTGGCGTCCGTAATCGAGCAGTTGTTGGCGATAGTTTCGATATTGCTCGCAGCTCTTATCATAAAGAAACCTATTTTAAAATTTTAAAGAAGAAGTGAAACATACAATGAAAAGTGCCCAAATGCAGCAAATATACAAAGACATTATATGAGTAACTGGTTTTTGGTTTGACGCCCATTTAGTAGTGTGTGCTTTTATAGAATCCTGCAGCATTTAATCCTCCAGTGGAAAGACGACGGCCAAACGATGTGTGATCTGTGTGCGATGCGCGCGGTAATCGAGTCTCAAATGTCTTAAATGTAATGCGATAACTAATCAAACCGGATACCATTAAAATGCTCAATGATTGATCAAAATCGGACTATTAAATTTGTGGCATGAACGCAGAAATTCTCTACAGATTTTAAATGTCGTCAGTCAGCGTATGGTTGTTTCCAAAGATAATGCTAAATATAATGATTTTTCCCTGCTTTCACTTTAATTACAAATGTCGAGCCCCCAATCGAAATTGAATTTCGTCTCAAAAATCTGGGAAAATAATTTAAAAGATGAGTTCTCATAAATTTTCTAAATTAAAATTGATATTTAATTATTAATTTTTACAATACAAATTAAAGCTAATAATTAAGTTGATTTAAGGATAAGGATTTCAGGCTTGATTTTCTTAAACTCAACTGTTTTTTGCGTTCCCTGATAAATACCCTGCCCTGATATTAAAGTGAAAGCGCTTTCTCTTAATGAAATTTAGTTGGAAATGAAGCGAGAAATTCAGGATCAGCATGTGATCAGTGCAAATTTATATAAATATCGCTCGATTTCCAAAGTTCCCTCATTGTGAAACAAATTATAGTCTAAATAAAATGCCCTGCTCATGATTATGTGCAGCTGATTTACCACAAGGCCGGATGCAATTCGCTTCTATGCAAACGTATTTTATCTTCGTAATCTTCACCATTTTCGGCGACCAGTGCGATTAGGTTTTCTATGCACGTTGGCAATTGTATGCACGTTTCTGAAAAAACTACATAAATTGCTTTAAAATCGTGCACAACGATTCGAATAGATATATAAAATGAAAATTATTAGGATATAAGGATTGTGTGGTTAGGATTTGGGATTTCAGTTTTGGATGGGCGTGTGTTATTGGATGTCTGGCTGGGATTTTAGGCAAAACAGAACAGAACAGAACACAAATCATTGACTGCGAGTTTATACACACCTTGTGGCGGTGGAGTCAGGATCGGCTGCTGCTGTTGAATCTGTTGCGGCATCTGTTGCGGCATCTGTTGCGGCATCTGTTGTTGCTGTTGTTGTTGTTGTGGTGGTGGCAGCTGCGTTACTTGCTCCTCTGGTTGCATGGGTGGTGGAGGCGGTGGCGGAGGATTGACCGTGACATGCTCCGGCAGCAAACCCAGCTGCTCACTCTGTGTGACATTGGGTATTTGTATGGCCTCCAGATTAATCTGCGGCTTTGGAATAGCATTTAAATCAAACTCTTTTGGTGCCGGTATCGCATTCAATTGATGCATTGCCGCCTCGGACGGCATTTGTGTTGGTCCCAATTGCATATAAATGGGCGTTAAGTTGGCCAAGGCTATGGGCAGCTGTGGCGGTGGAGGCGGCGGTGGCGGTGCTACTGCAGCTGGATGCAGCAAATGATGATGGCCATGGAAGAAAGCTGGCAGAGGCATTTGCGGCGGACCCTGGGCCAAAAGCGTCGGATTGAAGGCAAATGGCGGCGGTGGCGGTGGTTGCACACCCTGTGGCATCGTTGCTCCCGGTCCAGCCATACTAAATGCTAAGTGATTGGGTCCCGCATTGGCCACTGTCATGCTGCCGGCCATGGAAGTCGCTATTACAGCCGCTGCACTCGTTGCTATTGTGCTAACAGCCAGATCCACCGACTGCTGGGGACTGTTGTTCCCGGTGCTGTGAGAGTCACCTGTGTTGTTCTCCTCCGTGCTGTGTATATAATTTCTCTTTAATTTTTGCTGCTGCATTGTTAAGTGCATTCTCTTACCTTGGAACGGGTGTCACAATAATGGGCGGCTTGGGCTGTTCATGCTTTTCAAGAATTTTCTTAAAGTTCTCCAGAAAGGAACCATCATTACAAAAGGTATTCTTTACTTTGGGTGGTGGCTGCTCTACACTGGGCTGTGGTAGCTGCTGCCGTTTCAGGCTAAATGTTATTTTCCCCGTTTTTCCGGTAAAACTGTTTAACGTTTTGGGCGTTAAATCATCGCATTTTCCCTTTCCTGCCGACCCCGGCTGTTCACCGTTTTCTACTTCCAACGCATTTAGCTCATCGGCAGGCATCACTGTGAGAGACTGCTGCGCTGCCTGCAGCTCTTCCTCCTGCTCCTCCTCATCGGGCTCCGCAGCTACAGCTGCTGCAGGCGTTATTATTGGAGTCTCCATGGTTTTCAATTGGGCTGCCAATGTTTGAGCAGCAGCCACTGCCTTTGCCAGCTGCGCCGTACGCTGCTTCTCTAGTATCTCCTGCCGTTTCTTCGCAATTATCTCCTCCTGCTTACTCATCTGCGCAAAGCGGTCAACACGATGATTACGTTGCGCCATAATTTAAAGTTTTATTTGTATTTTAATATTATATAAAACCTCTCTCAATATAGTTTTGTTCACAAGTAAAAAACTTTTCATATATTAATGCTAACAGTGCTGCCAACTTATTTAAATAGTCTGGTCTCAGTATAAAACGGGTTGGCAGGCTTGGCTCACGGATCATATTGTGATCAATATTCAAAATTAACTTAAATTTGATACTTGATAATTTCAAAGGTGGAAAAGCTAGAATTTTGAATGTTTGTTATTATAAAGCTAAACCAAAAATTCCCCCAAAGATGCTATCCAGATAAAACCATGAGTTTTTCCTGTTTTGTTTGTATGATTTTATTAAACTTCATTCTGGTAAACACATATATTTAGGGAAGCTGTTAGTTCATAATTTGGTATTTAATAAGGAACGATTATGAGTAATTTCAAAATTGAAGATATATAAATTTTGAAAACACTGGTAAAATTGTAACTTTTCTGGTTAATGTTGAATTTTTTGGATTATGTTATTTCGAAATACATACATATATAGAAGGACACAAAGTATTGGCAGTGTGCTAAATAATTAAAATTTTAGTTGGTTACATAAAGCACCGATTACATTTTAAAGTATAAATTCTAAGCTTTCGCACAACATTCACTTCAAGTGAACTAATTTGTAAATAGGTTAAGTTTACATGTATATTTAGATATTTGATAATAAGTGTATCTAAATGCTCCTAAAAATACAAACTGTTGTTAATTCGATTATGTATGTATGTGTACATAAAAATAGAGAAGAATAAATAAGTTTGTATTATAAGAATTCCTTTGCAAATTTATCTAATTATATTTAGGTACTATTAATCCTTTTAGCATATCAAAACTGTTGCCATCGGGCTGCACAGTCTCGATCGTGCCGTTTGCTAGTTTCACTTTTAAAAAACCATAATCATCGATTCCAACAATGCTAGCATCTTTTTCTTGATCATTCTGTAGGCAAATCTTAACGTTTTGTTCGCTGCAAAGAAGTTAAAAATTATAAATCTATATTTGCTTTAAGTTTATAATAATTTTACCTATGCAGCCAGAGTTCGTAGTACAAGGCGTAGAAAGTCTCAAAATTACCGTTTTGTACATCAGCCAAAATTCTTTCGATTTCATTAAAAACTAGAGCAATAAATTGCTCATACTTCAGTAGTGGCAATTTAGAATCAGGCATTCGCACATTATACTCCTTAATCATATCGTTAATACAAATTGTTGGCTTTGAATTGCTTAGATTAATACCGCTGCCAATATTCACAATTGCCAACGAGCCCAATAATGTTGTATTGACCACAAGTCCGCCAATTTTGTAGTTTCCGTTAGCAATAATATCATTTGGCCATTTTAAAGCTATATCCAGTACCTGCAAGTATCGGATAAAAAGTGTTTAAATCAGTATTCAGTTATTTCACAATTATAAATTTTATATAAATAAATAAATATCTAGCTGATAAACAATCGCAAATTCATGCAAAATTTTAAATTTAAAAAAGTGCAAAATACAATCGCGCTTTTTAATGAAATTGAAAGGTTGCCAGACGTTTAAGCGCCAGACGTTTTCCGCCAGGTGGCAACGCCGTGCACTTAATCCGAACGATTGTCTGTGATGTAGAGAAATTTCGTGCGTGCAGCAACAACACTAGCGACCGTTCGTTCTATCTGCTCCACAAATTAAAAAAAAAACTATAACAATTATCGCGTTTTTCGCAAAGCGGAAGCATTCTCAAGATTCGGGTTTAGTTGGACTGTTTGTGTGTGTGCTTTTAGTTGAAACAGCAGCTGGCCAAAGTGGACAGAATGTGTGTCAAAGACGTATGAACAACGCAAACGCTTCAATAAGTGCGTCTGAAAAAATCAATCAGTTTATGCTGCTGTGAAGGGGGCGGGCGGGCCACAACAACAACATGAGCAGCAGCAGCGCCGCCGCCGCCCAGCTGACTGCGCCGCCAGACAGCAACAACAGCAACAGCAGCAGCAACAACAATACGAGTGAAAGCAATCTAATCATCATACAGGATATGATTGAATTGTCAGCCAACCATCTGGAGGGACTGCGCACACAATGCGCAACGAGCGCGATTCTGACGCAACAGGAGATACGCTGCCTGGAGTCCAAGCTGGTGCGCTACTTTTCCGAGCTGCTGCTGACCAAGACGCGGCTCAATGAGCGCATACCCGCCAACGGGTTGTTGCCCCATCATCAGGCGACGGGGAGCGAATTGAGGCAATGGCTGCGTGTGGTTGGCCTCAGTCCGGAGTCGTTGAATGTGTGTCTGACCCGACTGACGACATTGGAGCAAACGCTGCAACTAAGCGACGAAGAACTGAAACAACTGCTCGCCCAGAATCCAAGTAATCTGGACGAGGAGTTGCGTCGTCTTACCAAAGCACTGCACAATCTTCGCAAATGCATGGCAACTCTGGAGAGCAGCGGACCCAGCAATGTGCCAGCCAGCAATGTGGATCCCGAGCAATGGCACTGGGACTCCTGGGATAGGCCACATCCGCATCACATGCATCGGGGCAGTGTGGGCAATATTGGTCTCGGACTGAGCACTGCCTCACCACGTGCCCATCATCGACAGCATCCACATCCACATCAGCATAGCAATATCAAGCCCAAGGTTGCCAGCAATTCCGTGTCGAGTTCACGCAATGAACAGCAACCGCAACAACAGCTGACCGGGTCACAGATGACCTTGACACTGACACCGTCGCCACCCAACTCGCCCTTCACGCCCGCCTCTGGTACGGCCTCCGCCAGCGGCACTCCGCAGCGCAGTCGCAGCAGCGGAACGGCGGGAACGGCAGCGGGCACACCACCGCCCGCCAAAAAACATCAAACGCTGCTCATGCACAACAGCAGCGCCTCGGATATTGCGGTGACGGATCAACCGCCAAGGCCACCACGTAGCCGACTACCCACAGATCCCAGTCCGGATAGCCATAGCTCGACCAGCAGCACGGATATATTTGCGGATGGCAGTGGCAGCAGCTCCAATGTGCTGCTAGTGCCGCCCTCGCCCGGGGTTGCCCATGTGGGCATGGGACACACCATCAAGCATCGCTTCAGCCGAAGATTTGGCCTGATGGCCACATGTAAACTGTGTCTAAAGCAGATGTTAACCCACGGACTCAAGTGCACCGAATGCAAATACATATGCCACAAGGCCTGTGCCCAACATGTGCCGCCCTCGTGTGGTCTGCCGCCCGAATATGTGCATGAGTTCCGGCAGACTCAGGTGGGCGGCAGGTGGGATCCATCGCAGCACGGTAACAGCAAGGCGTCACCGGTGCCAAGGAAGAGCACGCTGGGTAAACCACAATTGCAGCAGCAACAGTTGCAGCATGGAGACAGCAGTTCACCCAGTTCCAGCTGCACCAGTTCCACGCCCAGCAGTCCGGCATTGTTTCAACAACAGCAGCAGCAGCAACAACTGCAACTGCAACTGTCCACGCCCACCGCCTGCCAAACAAAGACATTGCCAGTACAGCAGCAACATCAACAACAGCAGCAACATCAACAGCAGCAGCAACAACAGAGTCAATTCAACTTTCCCAATGTCACCATCAACAGCTGCAACAGCAACTCGAGTGCAGCTCAAACACTCATCTCAAATGAGTCCTCAATTGAGTCCCTGACCAATGGCAATAACAACACCAGCTCCAACAACAGCAACAACAGCAGCAGCAGCAACAACAACAGCAGCAGCAACAACAGCAACAATAGTTGCTCAAATGGTCATATAAACTCGCTCACTGGCAGCCAGATGTCCACCCACTCGACGGTGTCCCAGGTGTCCAATGTGAGCAGCAGTAGCAGCGCCACATATACAGCGAGTCTGGTCAACAGCGGCAGCTTCTTTCCCCGGAAACTGAGCAATGCTGGCGTGGACAAGCGGATACCCTTTACCAGCGAATATTCGGATACGCACAAGTCCAATGACAGCGATAAGACAGTCTCCTTGTCGGGCAGTGCCAGCACCGACTCGGATCGAACACCAGTTCGTTTGGATTCCACAGAGGATGGTGATTCGGGTCAGTGGAGACAGAACTCCATATCGCTCAAGGAATGGGATATACCCTATGGTGACTTGCATTTACTGGAGCGGATTGGCCAGGGACGCTTTGGCACGGTGCACCGGGCACTTTGGCACGGCGATGTGGCCGTGAAGCTGCTCAACGAGGACTATCTGCAGGATGAGCACATGCTGGACTCGTTTCGCAATGAGGTGGCAAATTTTAAGAAGACGCGACATGAGAATCTGGTGCTCTTCATGGGAGCGTGCATGAATCCGCCGTATTTGGCCATTGTCACCTCACTGTGCAAGGGGAATACACTCTACACATACATCCATCAACGGCGGGAGAAGTTTGCCATGAATCGCACCCTGTTGATTGCCCAACAGATTGCCCAGGGAATGGGATATTTGCATGCGAGAGATATTATCCACAAGGATCTGCGTACCAAGAACATATTCATTGAGAACGGCAAGGTGATCATCACGGACTTTGGCCTCTTCAGCTCCACAAAGCTGCTGTACTGTGATATGGGTCTCGGAGTACCACAAAACTGGCTGTGCTATCTGGCCCCGGAATTGATTCGAGCCCTGCTGCCGTCCAAGCCGCATGGCGAGTGCCTTGAGTTTACATCCTGTTCGGATGTCTACTCCTTTGGCACCGTTTGGTATGAGCTCATTTGCGGTGAGTTCACGTTCAAGGATCAGCCGGCGGAGTCCATCATTTGGCAGGTGGGACGTGGAATGAAACAATCACTGGCCAATCTACAATCGGGACGTGATGTCAAGGATCTGCTAATGCTGTGTTGGACATACGAAAAGGAACATCGACCGGATTTTGCACGACTTCTCTCATTGCTGGAGCATTTGCCAAAGAAACGTTTGGCGCGAAGTCCCTCGCATCCCGTTAATCTCTCGCGCTCCGCGGAGTCTGTCTTCTGAGTACCCACACACATATACATACATACATATGTATGGCATGTATACAGTTACTAAATTAGCACAATTCCATGTTATGTATGTAAATGTAAGCAGCACACACAAATATGTAAATACATAGATACAACATGTATGTTACTCGGTGACTGTAAATGTAATTGGTGTGCGTGCAAAATGTCAAATGTGAAACTTGCTCTCAAGCTCAAGAATGCGAGAGAGAGGAGCGAGGAGAGAGAGAGAGAGAGAGAGAGAGCGAGGGAGTCAGAGAGCAAAGCTCGCTTCCTCAATCCCAATTTGTATGTACTTTACGACTCTCAAAGCAAAGTACAAAAGTGCATGTGTTAACTGTAAATATATACATTTAAAAACAATACTATACATACAGACAAACAAACGTATATACATAAATATATCCAAATTCTAGCAATTTACAAATGCATTGTAAAATAATTTAATTTTAACTACATATGTATTGGAAACAAATGTTAAATTAAACACACAAACAAAACAAAACAAAAGGAAAAGACAACGTTTAACTGTTAAAAAGAGCAACAAACAAATTGAGAAATACATATATGTAGGTATAGGTATTACAAATTACATAAATACATACATACATACATACAAACATACATTTATGTAAATGAAAAGCAAGCACTGTGGCAAATCTAAATGTAAACGAAAATCAGGTGAGCAATTTTAAAATTGTTAATTATGTGTAAGCAAAGCTCTAAATATATAAACATATAAAAATACATACTATGTATATTAAAATGTGTATTGTATAATGTAAGTATATTGCAAACAAGTTCATGCAACAAAAACAAAAAACAAATATACGAACAATTGTCAAAATAAAAACTATCACTTAAAACCAATCCATTCTATAAAACGTTTTAATTGGCTGCAAATTAATGCAATTGCATTTCGAAATTTTTTTCAAACATTCCATGACACTTAAACTACTATTGCTAATTCTACAACTTCTAACACTACGAATACTACTACTATCACAACAAATACTACAACTCCCTGATACTATTCTTTTAATACTACTCCTTTCACCTACATACACTTTCATCACGGCAAATACTACTATTTGCACTACAAGTTAAACTTTGACATAAAGTTAATCAAGTAATTGTTTTAATAAAACGAAAAATGTATAACTCATCTTGATAAAAAGCAATATAAAATATTAAAGTTGAAGTATTAACATCTTTTATCTTTGACAACACAATTACTTGACCAACTGTATATATATAATTTCTTAAATGAGAAGAAAATAAGCATGCTACATAAGTAGTATGTATAGGGTATTTATAAGGCTAAATCTGTTAGTATATACAGATACAAACTACTAATTTGAAGACTAAGAGATCTTATGATAAATGTAGAACAATGTTGGATAGTTTGTTGTCAAATCATTGGGTACACAATGGAAGTTTCCTTAGGCACTAACACATACCCGATAGAGCGGATGTCCACGCAGAGTATTCACTATAGCAGCTCCTATAATATGCTGTATCAAGGGCAGACGACTTCCCAGTGCCGTGTCCGTGGCAATGTGCAGCTGTGTGGAGAACATAGCACATCCCAAGGGACTCAGCCACTAGAAAAAAAGAAATAAAAAGTGTTTAAAATAAAACAAACCTTCAGGTAAAGTAAATTTTTTACCTGATTACAACTGCGGCCTAAACCTGCAGTCTGTTGCAGGGGCAGCACAGTAATGCCATGAACCAGTTCCAGATCGTTGATCACATGCATGGAACTGCTGACGACGGGCGCATAAATCACCAGACGTCCAATGTGCTCCGTTTTCAGATTCTGGAATAATAATGGACACATCTTTAGATATGTATTGAAAATTGTGCAATGCCAGCGCTTACATCAAAGTAATCAACAGTGGAGAAATCATCAGGACAGGAATGTATTAGAATTGGTAATACATTTGTGTTTGCCACTGGCATCTTATCATCCTGGCCACAGAACTTCATGGTCAGCTTGGGCGTGACGATGACATGGTCAGTGCCGGTGCAACGTGGACGTAGCTTCTCCAGCAATTCGAATTTCGCCTACAATATAAATAAGGACTATTAAACAAAGCTGCAAATCTACAAAGTTTTTCAGATTGTTCCTTGACTATTTAAACTTATAAAATTATATTATGAAAACTTTTGTAATGTCTTAAAAAACCTCACTAAAGATAAAAGTTTGAATATTATTTTTCCAATGTGGCAAAATTAAATAAATAATATCCATTTAAAAATATATAATAGTACGAAATGTATGTAATTATTTTTTTCTGGGTTTCAACCTAGCTATTACGATTATAAGTAATTAAAAGACAGCTGTTTACCTCATGGCGTCCCAAGAAATAGGCCTGCTTGAAGACGACTCCAGTGGCCGAAGGATCTGCGGATGCACTGTCCCGCACCTGCACTGCCAAATACTTGCGCAACAGATCCGTAAAGATCTCCAGACGTGTGCTTTCATTCTGCTTTAGAACTGCAAATTTCTCTTCATCAAATTCAAACTCGCTGGGATTCGTCTCAAGATGCACCTAGATTTCCAAAAAAAACAAATTTTTTTATGTTTATTTTAGTAAATTAGTTTTTTTTTTAGATAAGATCGGGTTTACCTGTGAGAAGACGGCCTTTCCCCCGCTTTGCAAGCTGTTGGCCAGCATTAAACTGGGCGTATTCCAGATTTCCTCGGTGCCCAGCACTTTCACATCCAATTTATGGGTCTGACCCGCGAGATCCTTTAGTTCCATGGACCTTGGACATACTAGAGCTCTAAGCGGCGTTCGTTTCGTATTTTTTTATTTTATTTTTTTGGGTTTGTTTTGTGTTTTTTTTTTTGCGTTAGTTTTTGTTAATGCAAGTAGGATAATAATAGTAGGGAGCACACACACATACAAGCATATACGCACACAGAGCATAAAGAAAAGAAGCCAATGATAGCACACGGGAAAAAAATTTAAATCGCAAGAGGAAATTAAAATGAAAGCAAGCGGGATCAAAATGAAACAATCAATATCAAAATTTAAATTTATTAAGTTTTTGAATTTTCGGGAAAGAATTCAGTTTGATATTTGTTCCATATATTAAGTGCAAAATACCGATAATTCAGTTAAAAGTTTTACACAGTTAGTGAATAAAAACACATATAAAAAAGAGATATCAGATCATGAATTCGACCGATTATAAAGAAAAGTACATAAGTAACGCCAATTTGAGCATGAAACGTTTGAGAAACACAAAAGAGATTGGAATTAGTAAAAAATTCTTAAGACTTAGTTGGTTACAAAGTATTTAAAAAAAAAAAACACAATATTCAGATCAGTAGGATTATTGATAGCTGGTTTCACAACGATTTTATCTTAAACGTAATGATATACTTATTCTTCAATTGAATTCATTAAGTGCGCCTGCAAGTATGCAGCAAAAAATAAAATGTATCTCGCCCAGCCGAACTTAAACCATGCATTTGAATGAAAGATCAAGCTGTTCATATAATATGTTATATATGGCTAAAATTGAATTGGCTTGGATAACTAGACGTTTTAGGGAGTGGTAGACTCGGATGTATATATATATTTGAGTAAGAACCAGGGGCGGAAAATAACTGCTATTGATCATAATTTTAACAAAAGAAAATACTTAAACCAACATTTCTGTTTTCTTTTTTGTTATTATACTATCCTTACAAATGGACAATTAAGTTAATTTAAAAACTTTTTAATAATGGTTAAAAATGATTATAAAAACATTTCTCCTCTATATCTAGATATTTATTTCAATGCTAATTCCAAGTTTTAAATCTCAAGTTTTCACTTTGCATCAACTCTTTGTATCGTAATTAGTATAAAACCACACTTTAAAATTGATACTGAGACGTTTAATTTTCTCGTAAAAAATCATGTCAAATAGAACCAAAATTTAGACTTGTAAAGCTGTTAGATCCAAGATCTGACCAACTTAAAACTTCCATATCTTTGTCAAAACTGAAAAATTCTTGCTATACACCAAAAGTGCTAAAACAAGTGATTTTTGTTCTTATTCTCATAACAGTTACGGACCCTGGTTAGAACCATTTCAAAACAATTTCAGAGAAATTTCATAACACAATATTATAAAATCATTTTAAAATATTAAGAAATCGCAAAATGAGCGTATATTAGTGTATATATTTATGTTTTTTAGGAAAGATGTGTTTGATCAGCACACAGGGCACAACTTACGGTTTACGCGAATGGATTTGAACGGTTGACTCTTCGCTATCCGTAGAAAAGTTTTTCTTAACCGGCGAAGGCTGATAACAAAAGATGTGATGCATCATCTTGACCCTCTGCCATTTGTCGTAGGAAAATTGAACCAGCTCATGCTCCCGTACCTGCAATAAAAAAGGGTTAAATTATATACTAAAATTGATTAATTAGTCTTACCTCTGCTGTGCGATAGTTGGGCAAGATGAAGTGTAAAATATCGGAACAGAGACTCAAGACCTTGCCGCCATGCAGAAAGTAGTCAACCAATATCTGGCCAACAGACGGCGCAACAGAGCCGCAGACAACCAACAGAGCTGTCTGTTCCATCCAAAACTTTTGACTAGCCTGCTGTGGTGTTAACGCATAAATGGTGTACACATCCCGCTCCAGAAGCTGACGGAGAGTTGCAATCGCCGAATCCCTTGCACTAGCGCTATCCGAATAGACAAGCACATTGAGGGGCTTACTCTCGCCCAGACTATCCTTGTTACGGCGCAGTATGGGACGTGGCCGAGAGGCAGAAGTAGCAGCTGCCGGAGCTGGAATTGGCGTTGACTTTGGTGGTGGCGCCGGCGTAGATGGCGGAGAGTTCGGCTTGACGGCCACAAAACTCTTGCTGGGTGTTGAGGTTTTTGCCGTTGGCGTGGCCATAACAGGCGTGGAAGTATTATCCCGAGCTTCCAACGGCTGTTGACGTGGTGTGACCTTGGTGGAAGCAATCTTCTCCAAATCACTGTGCTTATTCAATGGACTGTGCACTGGAGATGGTTGCTTCAGTTGTGTGGACTTGGCGGGAGATGTTGCCTTAGTCGTGGGCTCTACAACAGCCACAGCCTTGACAGGCACAACTGCTGGAGCTGCCTGCTCTGCCTGTCGTTGGCTCACCAGCTCCTGTTTAGGTAAGCCCGTCTTACCCTCTGTCCGATTCTTTTGAGTCTCAAACTCAGTAGCCTGATGAGCCAGTACACTGAGAGCGCGTAAATCCTTTAAATGCTTCTGCCAGTTCTCAGCATTTATTTCAGCCACATTCCGAGATTGACGCTTCAGATGATTGGCAAGGAGTTCAAAGGGTTGCGGTTGTCCTCCACGTTCAACAGCTACAAAGCCAAAGAATATCTTCTATTAATTCATTTTCTAATTAATTTTAATACTAATCATCTACTGGGCTTACACTCAATCCTCAGCAGTGGCAAATTATCATTTATGCATAAATTGTTTTGTAAAAATGTCATTATCAATAATTTTGTGAAATGCTCAATATCCGTTTCGATGAGCACCGCCAGGTGGGAGTCAATTTTCCATGCAATTAGCTTACCGTAATCTTCCAGCTGACCAAATATCCCAATAATGGTTGAACCACATGCAATGAGAAGAATATACAATAATACAGAACGAATTTAGTTATAAAATTGAAGGAACTACGAGTATGATGACAACATTTATATTGACTAAACGAAACGAGGTAATTCTTAATCACGTAATCACACGCAAGTCAATAACATTCCGGCAAATACATAAAAAAAAACAAGAGACAAATAGAACTAGAAATATCTTAAGCACGAAGTTTTGACACCCTTGCAATTAACTGAAGTTTTTTAAAAAGGTTTACAATTAAGTAACATTAAGCTACTTCTTCCCACAAACAATTAATTTTTATTTAAGTTAGTTGAAATATCCAAAAAAAAATATAAATAAAAATATTTTGTTTTTGTTCGATCGTTGCTACGAGTTTTTCATTTTCAAAATCTTTATATCTTTAAGACAATGCCAAATACATAATATTAATAAATATAAAACTTGTAAGCTTTTTTGTGGACATTTCTCTAACAACAAAGTTTTTCAGACTAAGTCTATCTTTTGGTTCGATCATTACTAACGAAGAATGCATATGTATTGTATATGCTTTATGGAATCTGCAAAGAATGCACTTTTTTTTGACAATATTCTAAGAACATCATGGATGATTCGATGCTCAGACCTATTCAAGTTATCCTATCTAAACTGTTGTTTCTCTCGAGGATTACAATCGACTTACCCGCACCATTGTAGTGTGTGGTGCACCACCGTCTTCTCGTTGCGGTTCGACCTGTGATTCGACCAGCAAGTGCAAGTGTTGCGTCTTATCGGATGACAAAGTAATCCTGGATTGCGGTTGTGCTTCCGTTGGCGTTGTTGTTGGCGTCACCGTCTCGCCGGCATAGGCGAAGGGCAGCAGACTTGGCGCCGGGGGGAAGCTAATCCATGGCGTAATTTGCAATGCTTGCAATGGACGCAGACAGCAACCACGTTGGTTGCCACGCAACCACAATATATCCGTGACCTTGGCCGCATTACGGTTACCACACAGTTCCGAGCTGGCAAATGTGGGATCTGCACTCGTCCAAATACACAAGAGTTAGTTGTTGTTTCTTTCAATTTATATACAGTATGTCAAGAAATTATTTTGTCAAGATTAAAAACAAATAATAACTATTGATTTTAATTCATATTAATTTATTTTTTAACACCAATAGCAACAATTACTTGACTCACTGTAAATATTTAGGTATGGACACTCACCGAATCCATCATCGTTGCCCGGTTGAAGCGTGTAGAATGCAATGCTCGATGATTGCGCTAACTGCTCGGCAATTTTGTTGCATGCCCTTTGAATGCGCCAGGACTGCACAAAAGTGGCGCTCACGTAATAGAGTGTTAACATTTTGGACTAAACAAAACGATTAACAACGGCTGCGGCAAACCAGTTTTTAATTTGCAATCTTGTCCATTGGACAGACAACACAAAATATAACAACACACACGCTCTTAAGTTGTCACTGTCGATTTTATAAAATCAATTTGCCGTGTCGTAATTTGGTTGCAAATTGAATTTGTATTTATCACTGCTGGAGCGCTCTGCTTTGTCCGCGCTTCCTTGCCAACTGTTTGACACAGTTTTCACATATACCTATGCCATGACATTTATTGTTGATTACTTTCACACGCACATTCGGCGCGACGCGACGCCTTCCGTCAAAAGCTTATCAATAAGAGAAGGGTGCTTGATAAGAATGCAAGTCATTCACAATGAAACGTAACGAACAGCTGTTTCGCGAAAAGACTTCCCCACGCTTAACAGAAGCATACTCACCACATTAGAAATTTTATAGCTAGTTCAGGCCATTTTCAAAGTTCAATTGCTAGAAAGTTTTCTTATTTTGCATTTTAGGTAAAATTACAAAAATAGTTACTAGACAAACTTTGAACCTCCATTAAAACGTTTACCTTTATTTTATCTAATTTCAAATTTTAAATGTTCATCAAGTTTTCAAATTATTGAAGCTATTGCTAATGCAATTTGCATTACCTAAAATTTAAATTCGCACCAAACCTGCCAACTCGTTTTTATTGCGACATGACGACAATTTAACAAGTTGGCAGCATTGGTAATATATTTGTATTTGTAATGGTAAAAAAAAAAACAAGATGTCACACCGGTCGCGACGGATTTATTGAATTATTTACTGTTTTGTGTACAAAAATACACATAAAAATCAATATCCACTAGCTTAAGCTTCTGGATAAAGCACAAACACGTTCCGCTCAACAAATAGCAGTGTACAAATCTGTTTTATACTTGGAGAACGACGGCATGTTATTGGGCTTAAACGAGCTGACCACAACTAGGCGTCTTTTGTTTATTGTGGCTGTTTTGGTGATTGTGCTATATGCAAAAATCCATATACTTCCGGTTTTGGAGTGGTACTGGACTGCGATTAGCTTATAGCCGATATAAAGATGACGGAGAGACGCGTTTCGTACTTCTACAATGCTGATGTGGGCAATTTCCACTACGGCGCAGGACATCCGATGAAACCGCAACGCTTGGCGGTCACTCACAGTCTGGTTATGAACTATGGATTGCATAAAAAGATGAAAATCTATCAGCCCTACAAGTAAGTGGTTGACATATCCATTTTGAATGTAATTAATTAGATAAATTTTGTCCTCTTTTGCCAGAGCAAGTGCACAGGATATGCTGCGGTTCCACAGTGATGAATATATCGCCTACCTGCAGCAGGTGACTCCGCAAAATATACAATGCAACTGTAAGTGATACCTAATATCAGTTAACAGCACTCTCTTAACGGTCTACTTTACTACTTACAGCCGTGGCTTACACCAAGTATTTGGCACACTTTAGCGTTGGAGAGGATTGTCCGGTCTTTGATGGACTGTTTGATTTCTGCGCCATGTATACGGGAGCTTCACTTGAGGGCGCACAAAAGCTGAATCACAATCACAGCGACATTTGCATCAATTGGTCGGGTGGTCTGCATCATGCCAAGAAGTTTGAAGCCTCTGGTTTTTGTTATGTCAACGACATTGTCATTGGCATCCTGGAACTGCTCAAATATCATCCGCGAGTTCTCTACATTGACATTGATGTGCACCATGGTGATGGAGTACAGGAGGCATTTTATCTAACGGATCGCGTGATGACAGCTTCATTTCACAAATACGGCAACTACTTCTTTCCGGGCACGGGTGATATGTATGAGATTGGTGCCGAATCTGGGCGATATTACAGCGTTAATGTGCCCCTCAAGGAGGGTATCGATGATCAGAGCTACTTTCAAGTGTTTAAGCCGATCATCTCGGCCATCATGGACTTTTACCGACCTACAGCAATTGTTTTGCAATGTGGCGCCGATTCGTTGGCTGGAGATCGTCTTGGTTGCTTCTCACTTAGCACTCGGGGACATGGTGAATGCGTCAAGTTCGTCAAGGAGCTAAATGTGCCCACCTTGGTAGTGGGCGGTGGTGGTTATACACTACGCAACGTGGCTCGCTGCTGGACACACGAAACATCTCTGTTGGTGGACCAGGAGATAGCTAACGATTTGCCCGCAACGGAATACTACGATTTCTTTGCTCCAGACTTCACGTTACATCCCGATATCAATTCCCGACAAGACAATGCAAACTCAAAACAATATTTGGAGTTGATTGTTAAGCATGTGTATGAGAATCTGAAAATGTGTCAGCATTCGCCCAGTGTGCAGATGATACAAACACCACCGGACGTGGATATGGAGGAGGTGCGCATGAGGGAGGAAACGGATCCGGATGTCCGCATGTCTCAGGCGGAGGAGGACAAGCTAGTCGATGCGAAAAACGAGTTTTATGATGGCGATCAAGATCAGGACAAGCCAGACTCAGTAGAGGGTTAAGAAAAATTAGATTACGATTAACTACGAAAATTAAAAATAGATTGCCACATTTGGCTTTAAAATAGACACAGACATGTATTTATTAATATTTATAGATAGATATTGCCGAGCGAAACTGGACTGAGATGAATGCAGTTTTACCATACAATATTTATACAGGATTCCTAAATAGTGATTACAAATTGATCAAAGTATATTTTTAAAGAACTCGCCAATATTAATATTTGATTTACTTATAATCACTTTAACTAGAGCTGGTAAACAAACTATACTCTCAATTTAGACACTATTAAAAGTGTTCAATGTCTTAGAATATATTATGAAATAAACTATTGTTTTCCAGCTCTACGACGCATTAATAATTGGGAATATCGCAATAGATTCATATTGATTACCAGCCGGTTGTTGTATTGGCCAAACGTCGCATCCGTCGCGTATTTCGATCCTGATCGCGTATTTTCTTTTCCATTTCGGCATCGGTTAGCGTCTCTAGGAATGGTGCCCAGGCATCCGCATCGCTCGGATTGCGAAAGGGCACATCGATGGTGGACAATGGAGCCTCGCTGAATGCATAGGTGCGACAGTGCCAGGACAATTGGCCCCGTATGCTGTACGCAATTGCCGTAACAAATTCACCGCCGAGTCCTAGTTCGGCACACAGCTTGATGGCAAACTCCTCAGGATTGTTGTTCTTCTCGGACATGTCCCACTCCACCTGGTCCACAAGGGACGTGTTGCCCACGTGAATGTTGAGTTTGACAATGACACGCTGATCACAGCTCTCCTCCAGAATGGGAGGATCGTTGGGAAACGCTTCGATTTGCTGGCGTATGGCCTGTGCAATGGCTGGAACAAATGGCAGGGGATTCAAGTCAAGATCATCGCACAGGACTTCGGCAAACTGTTCGGGTGTTATCATGTTCTCATTTTTGTTCCATGTGAAAGTATCGCGTAGCTTTTGTCCCTCCAGTTCCATGTCCAGGCGTATGGGAACCAGACATTCCTTTTGTGCTGCATTCTCCAGACTTGCTGTTGGGTCTGTGTCGTCAAAGCACATGGGAAATGTGCGCACCTTTTTTGTATGCACGCGATTACGATTGATGGGCGTGGCCTGAGGCACTGCATCCAAATGACTTGAATTGGGCATTGTTGGTACATATTGTGGCTGTTTCTTTGACTTGCTCTCGCGCGGCACTGGCGTGTCCGACGTGTTGACCGATACGGCACGATATCTAAAAGTGCACAATAACATTATAATCAAAATTACACTGCGAGGATATGGAAACAACTCACTTTTCATCATTGCCGGCCATAATGTCATCTACTTCGACAGCACGCAGCAGCGACACTGAGCTCGCCAGTATGTGTGAACTGAGACCAGAGTCAGCCAGACGCTTCCTCTCCTCATTGGAGAGCACAATTCGTGTCATACCGGGATACTTCTTGTACAGAATCCCACGGAAGTGGCGCATATAATTTCCCACCTCGGAGCCCACATAATAATACTCGCCGCCCTCTTCCAGTTGGAATGCCACCGGCTTATCACCGTACGTCTGCAGCGCCATCTTCTTAGCTTGTGAACTCCTATTCTCTACACTTTGCTGAATGCGATTATTTGTTTTCTTTTATTTAATAAATTTTATCGGCCACTTTTTGCAGACAAATAATATTTTTTCATGCAAACGGAGACATGGCGTCGTTAGGGTGACCAGCTCTATGTAAAGTTCAACGGAACCAGGGCTGCGATTTTTTTTTATTGTCACCAATATATCGATAAATATGGTGTGGGCAATATGAATTTTGCATATTGGAAAATTTAAAATATTACATATTCTTTCCAATGACAAATATTTTAAATAAACAAAGATGCATACTTTATTTATAAATTTGGTTTAAATATTTTTCATTTAGAAAATTCGATCAATCTTCATTATAAAAAAGTTCGGTGACAGCTCTGTTAACCGAGTGCAGCATGTACTCTGAAAATAGTCAGATCTAGCTATAAAATAGCCAAATTGGCAACAGTGCTGCAAATATTGTGATAGAATATTTTTTATTATTTAATTCAAAATGTCCTTGTTACGCAGTGCTGCTGTTGTAATTGCACTTGCGAGGCCTATTAACAGAGCTGGCACTGGTATGGATGGATTGATTAGTTGTGTTCATACAATAAATGATATATTTTACAGTTCAAACATGCCGTCACATAAAACGGTGGGTGTCACCGACGTTACGTGAACTTGCACACCGTGTACAAAAACAAGGACCACAGAAACCGGAGCCACGTTCCGGATTTGTTGAATGGAACTATCGGTCCGAACTGTTTGCCTTTGGCAAGCGATTGAATGAGGAATTCGAGCTGCCCCTTCTGCAGAGAGCATTCACACAGCGGACATATGCGCACCAGGAAGAGGAGCGCCAGCGAAAACTGGGAATTGAAGAGGCGGATTTGCATACAGCTGACAACAGTGAATTGGCCGCCAAGGGAGCGCATATTGCCAAGGCTTATGTGGATGCCTATGTACAACATGCTCTGCCCAAACTGCCGGCGATTGGACGTGAAGCGATCTCCTCATACCTGCTCAGTGACGAGACTTTAGCTCACGTATCCACACACCTGGGCACCAAGGAGCTAATCTTTGCCACAGAATATCCGCCCAGCAACGAAACGTTGGCAAATACGCTGCAAGCTATTATCGGTGCACTGGCGGATTCAAGTGGAATGGAGCGCGCATTTCTATTTGTGCGAGATTTTATTTGCACGCAACTGAATCAGAAAGATTTGCTGGAGATCTGGACACCAGAACAACCAATGCAGCTACTTGGTGAAGTGTGCTCGCAGCGTAAATTGGGTGAACCGGAGCCTCGCCTGTTGGGAGATTGTGGCAAGAACACGGTGCTGTCTGCCTTCCATGTGGGAATCTACGCAAATCGTCAATTGCTGGGAAAGGGGTACGGCGAGGATGTGAAGATGGCTACGGAAACGGCTGCCATTGATGCACTTCAGACGCTTTTTGAGATGCACGACAATCGACGCCCGTTTGACTTTCGAATTCAACTCGAGCCGAAGAATGTGAGGCTCGGTTAGGTTGAGGAGATGTTCGTTAATTATTTGATATATTTAATTTGTCCTAAACACATGTACTTCCTGAATGATTAATATACATTGAGTTGAAATATCTTAAACAGCGACATAACAACTCTCTATGAAATTTCTTAATCGTGTTCATCGCTAGTGGACGTTCCGACTGGAGGAGTTGCAACGTCGTCTGGTTTCGACTCCAGCGAAAAGGGCGGTATTTTGCAATCAAAGGAATAACCATCCTCACGCTCCAATCGAAAGGTACCCCACATATGACCACTTGGCGCCTGAAGGCTTACATGGCTGCTGTATTGGAACGCTGGTAATCGCGGACTTAGTATGGGCTCCTGGCCAACAACACCGCGTCCACGCACCGTCTCCAAAGTGCCCGACAATGAGAAGATGCGCCAATGTCTCTCACGTAGCTGAACGCTGAGCTCACCCAGATTTTCCAACCGTATGCAATAACGCCACTAAGGAAAACAATAAGAGACAGTATTGAAAGTTGACTGTAAACAGAGGATTCGCACTCACCCAGTAAACCGAAGATGCGGGCGTCTCGCGGCAGCCCATATAGAAAGGTATAACTGTGACGCGCACACTTTCGGTTGTTTCCTTGTGTACATCACTCATGTCCAGCCATGGATGATTCTTTTCCTGCCATGCCTTGAGTGTATCTTGACTGACAAAAGGCGGCTCTGCATCCGGTGAATGCGTTAGAAACTTGTCAAAGAGTTCGTGCTGCAGCGGATGCTTATCAGCCGACGAATATGGCATAATGTCATCGTGTGCCACATAATCCAGGCCAGGAATAGCATACAAGCTACGATTCGAATCCTGATTGCCTAGAAAAGTGACAGCCTCTGTTTGGGCGCGCTAAAAACAAAACCAATACAGTAGTATGAATATAAAGTTATTAATAGGTTGGTTAGAACTTACAATATGTGGACAGTCCCTGGTATCAATGAGAACCTGATAAAACGTCTGAGTTTTACCCTTAACCTCTTTGGAATCTACAGCGCTGCTAGCTGTGGTACTTGCTACCGGTTTGGCTGTACCCATATTGGGGGTACTCTGCGCGTCCGTGCCACTGCTACTTTCCTGCCATGTCGCTGCTGATGCCTCCTCATGCTGTGCGGTTGTTGTCGTGCTGTTGTTGTTGCTGTTGCCAGCCTTAACTCTAAGTGATGAAGCCTCTTTGGTACATTGAGTCGGTGTTGATGTCGCTGATGTCACCGTTGTCGTCTGTCTGCTGGGATTGTGCAGGTCCCGGTCATAAACCCGTGCCGTCCATGGAAAGAGTATAACTCCACGATAGCCAAAGATTCGATGCAGGAACAGCTGGCCAGTGTCATATTTACCTTCCTTGGCTTCTAGCAGACGGCCTACCTCAGCAAGCCTGTAAATTTGTATACATATACACATCAATTACATTATGCAACATTTGTTTTTGTTTTGGTGGCGTCGCAGTGTCTGTCTGCCTTGTGCCACAACCCCTGACCCCCTTCTCATATTATCAGTTATGAACTCTTACTTGGTTGGATTCACGGCCTGTTTCTTTATGGATCGCTTCACAATTATATCACATTTATGCAGCAGTTGCCAACGCTTGTCCCATTTGAAAACTTGCAGTAATAAACCCATTAGTTGTCAATCGCAAAACTACGTACAGAGAATGCAGCAGCCGTAGTGGGTTGAATGAGAAATCTGGGAACAGCTTTTATGCAACTTAATGGGGGGGACAGTGCACTACTTGTAATTGTTCTTATTTTCTGCAAGCTCGAACAATTCGAAGTAGGTACATGTGCTAGTAAACGGAATTTTGTGATTTAACTAAACTGTATTTTTCAAAAGAACATTGTTATTATACAATTTTATTTTTGTTATTTTTATTTTGAGTTTGTTCTCAAGTCAAAACGATTATTTTATTTTCATGTTGCGCAGCAACCCTGCGCACATATTTACTCGATAGTCGACTATCGATATCAAAAAGCTGCGAAACAGCTCTGTATGGCAGACCTGTCATCGTCTCGCTCTTTCGCCATTCGACAGATTTCCGGTACGTACGCGGATTTTATGCTATGCGCTGAAAAATATAAAAATATACATGAAAACCACAAGATTACCGAAAAATGAATGCGGAAGTGCATTGATCAATATGTGTATTATATTCAAAACGAAATTTTGTGTTCTAAAGAAGTGTATACTTTCCGATGTTTATGGCTAAAAGCAGGAACCTTTGAATCAAAACAAAACACCAGAGCCAAAAATATTTTGAACTGCAACTTTTTGCCTAGCAATTAGTAACTTTTGTTTCAATCGCATTAATTTTTTACAGTGAACTATGGCTGACACACAAGCTAAGCCCGCTGCTGCTGCGCCAAAGGCTGCAAAGGCACCCAAAGCGGCAAAGGCCGCCAAGGCACCAAAGGCTGAGAAGTCCGCCGAGGCTGTGACGAAGGTTTCTGCCAAGAAATACAAACGTCATGGTCGTCTGTTTGCCAAGGCTGTCTTCACTGGCTACAAGCGCGGTTTGAGGAACCAGCACGAGAACCACGCCATCCTTAAGGTAAGTTCGGATCGAGGTCTCTTCCTGTTGAATATATCATAGTTAACATTATGACATGTTGCAGATTGAGGGTGCTCGTCGCAAGGAGCATGGCGAGTTCTACGTTGGCAAGCGTTGCGTGTATGTCTACAAGGCACAGACTAAGAAGTGCGTGCCACAGCATCCAGACCGCAAGACCCGTGTCCGCGCTGTTTGGGGCAAGGTTACCCGCATCCACGGCAACACTGGCTCCGTGCGTGCCCGTTTCAACAGGAATTTGCCCGGTCATGCCATGGGACACCGCATCCGCATCGTAAGTTTCCAAATGACAAAAATTCTATTTTGTGATTCGCGTGTATTCAATATTTGTTTTTCTTATTATTTGCAGATGCTGTACCCTTCAAGGATTTAAGTTATTAATTAACTTTAAATGACCTGCTAAAAAATCCGTTTACATAATAAATGAAACAATTTAAATTTAAATACTTCTATCCCTGGCATTTTGAAGCAATATTAATAGATACGACACTTGTTATGCCAAGCTAGTGCGGCTCTTAACATTTTGTGATATATTATCACAATCACAATAGTAAAAACAAAACATTACCACCAAAACCAGCAGTTTTACAATCGGTTCACCATTGAGGACTTGTGACATTAAAATTGTTAATTCGCTAACCTCGATAGTTAAATGGAATTATAATCAAATGGTATTAATGCTCGGAACTTAAATAAAAAGTTGCTGTAGCCTTACTTAACCAATGCACTGAGAAAACAAATCACATCTACCAAACAGCACGTGTTATTGTTTTTGTTCACAATCTTGCACTGTTATTGCAACAGCTAGAAATCTGGGAGGAATGATATGATATAAAAGTCGTAATATGGTTATTTTCAAACATAATTTGACCAGAATTTCCTATTTGCCAGATAATCTGGAATCATTTAATGTAGTAAATCCGATATTGTTTTTAAAACTCTTTTATTTACAGAAAGGAACTTAATGAAATGGAATGTGTTGCTTAAATTACACTGTTACAAAAATTATTTAAAATTGATTTCAAAATTAAGCGTTATAAAGATTATCTCGATGATGTCGTTAGTATCAAAGTTGCTAGAAAATAAATAAAAAAGATTTTTTTATTTTAATTTACACTTATATTTTAGTTTAATTTGAATTTAAAAAAAATTGTAATTTCTACCTTGAAATTCTGGTAACACTGGTCTGCAGTGTTGCAACGCTGTGCAATCGATATCAATATATCATCGCTGATAATTACAGTAGCTGGTATAATAACAGGGATCTATCTATTATATATTAACACGCTTAGCAGATTCCACGGATAAGTTCTAAACTTTTGTCTGGCCGTCAATAATTCGATTTGACTAATTTCGATCTTTAATTTTAAATGTTATTAAGAGACGGGAAGTAACGATAGTTGATTTGAATAATTGGAGTTTAGGAAAGGAAAAACGCGGGTTATGAAAAATGAAGAGTCATGCTCAAGAAAATGCCACGCGAATGTAAATGTTACAAGTTTTCATGATGTTTTATGATGAAAAAGCTGTATTTTTCAGTCCTGGAAAGAGCTCTGCCATTAAGTACTCATATCATTAATGGCAGAGCTCTATCCTTGACAGTACAATATCAAGGCTCTCGATAATTAAAATAAAGACATAAGTGTCGCTTAGTTGGAATACTCGACATTTTGACGTTTTAATAATTTTCTCAATGTCCTTAGCACGCGTATACTTAAAATGCGTGCTGAGGACATCGAGATAACTATTTTATACTTTATCCGTCGGAAACAATCGCAAGTAAGGATCAACAAGTATATTTTCTAAGATTAAGCTTTCGGAAATTGTCGACTGTTTGTCCACCTCAGGCGCTACATGGAAATTTATTACCAAGAATTTGGCGGAAACGAGGGTGTGAATCGCTATTTAAAGGTCTCTTAATGTAAAATTTGGGACTTCGGTAGGTATGAAATATTGTCATTTTGCAATGTCAACAGAAAAAACTAGTTAATAAACTTTTAAAAAATTATAAAACTATTTTGATTAATAAAGATAATTTAATACTGGTATACTTTTTAAAGACGAGTTAATTGAAATATACGCTGATGCAGTTTAAAATGATAAACAGGATAAGAGTGTGACTCCTACGTCATTCTCATAGTTGATATGCTAAAAAATTTAAACTGTTCGACAACCGCCCATTGCGGTGGCGTGTACTGTTCTAGGTTTTCATTTGCTTGGAACGACGCTTAGAGCGCGGGCTTTCAAAAGTTGGAGAGGCTTCAAATGCGGGTGAAATTGCAATGCAAAATAACAATAAAATAAAACCAGCAGCACAGCCGAGACGGCTCAGCTGATTTACAAATGTAAGTTGGCGGTTGCAGCTGTTTTTGCAATTTGATTAAAAAGGTACATGTTGCCAGTGCATACAATTTTACTGGGTGGCAACCTTTGAACCGGGTGGCAGCCTTCAACACCAGTGCTGCCAAGTTTTTATGGGGAACAATAGCTGTTTCTGGCTGGAAAGCATCTAAATATGTATTTGTGGGAGCTGTTGCACAGTTTTACCAAAAATTTTAATAGCAAAACTTTGCTGAAAATATGTTTAAATTGCCAGATTTCCAGCGTATGGCAATTCTGAAATTTTTGTAGCAAACGAACTCTGAAAATAGCCACAACTAGCTATAAAATAGCTAAGTTGGCAACAGTGATACGGTTACATTGTCGTTGTCCATTTTAAATAAACCGTTCATTGAAGGTGGCGTCGTTTTCGCAGTGAAAATTTTGCAGTAAATTATATTTATATACATATAGCGACAAGCAGATATTGCTCAATAAATACATAAGGTAAGAAAGTAATTTGTGTTAATTTGTAAATGAATAGCTAAGGGACAACTTGTTGCGTTTGCACTAAACCAAATCGATTATGTTCCGGAAGAAAACTTAATCATCATCTATTTATTTGTATTTGTGTCATGGAATTTTGAGGCTAACCAAACTGTGTATCTGTTTTTGCTGATGATTATGGTGTGATGATGATGATGAAGGGCTTGGCAGGGGTAAACGTGTGTGTGTGTGTGTGTATGTGTGTTTGTGAAGTGCAGCTGCTTTAAAAGTTGTATTTAGCACAGCTGCCATATGTACATAAATAAGTATACTGAAGCATAAAAATATCACAAAACATCCCAACACTGCTGCAGCCGCACCCTGGACTCCCCTCCCCACGGCTAGTTGAGTAGCCAGGTTTGCATGCATATTTTTTTTTTAGTCGGTGAGTGCATGTTTCGAACTTAATAATCGCATGCGCTGGCTAAAAACTAGATAGAGGCAGTATGAACCAAACTTTTAGCACATGCTCATACACACACACATGCATACTTTGTGCATACACACGTATGTACATATGTATGTAGTTGTTGCTGTGTGGAAGTGACGCCGCAAATCCGATTTGATTCTGCTAATGTTGTTCATCCGTTTTTGATACACTGATAAATAAATATAGGTTGTCTGCCAAACCTGGTTAAACTTGATTTGCGTTTAGTTATGTACATCTGACCCATGGTCATCTTTGTCTGCTTTTAATTTATGTTTTGCCATATTTATTTTGCCGTCCATTCGTTGTTTTGGTGGCAATAGCCGCAAAACAATGAGAAATCGGTAACAAGAGAGAGAGAGAGAGAGATAGGCAAATCGAAGACGCGTACCTAACATTTCAAGTTTTATCCAGATTGCTCATTACTCATAATTTCTAAAAGTTTACAAACACATACGTACACAGCCAATATAAATAATAATTGCATTAGTGTATGTTACCTGTTAAAAACTTAGGGCCGACGTGACCAATACAAAAAATAAATACATTAGTTAGTTATTGTTGACGCATTCAAGTATGTTTTCATATAAATACATATGCATGTATGTGTGTATCTAAGTGCTCCATTTAGCAGCTATGATTAAGCTTGGAAAATGTTTGCTTTTAACTAACAGTCGGTCATTTAGAGATCTTTGACTTGTTGTATTATCGGTCATTCACTTTGCTTTGTTTTACGCAAACACTGCTATAAGTATGTACATATGTACATACCTCAACATAATTGTGTTTGTGTCTGTGTTGACATCTCCTGGGGATACTCGCCTCCCACAAAGCATGACGCATCGTTACATGCGTTTTACAACACTTCTCCCCAGATGTCATCGCCGTTTTGCCTACCCCCACTTTGACCTCTTTCTGCTTCTCTTCTGCTGGTAAAGCACACAGCACTTGACAAAGCACTTGGACACATTGAAGAAAAGTTGAAAGCAACTTAGGGGGTAAATAGAAAGACATTATTATTAATGACCAAACTATTATACAGCTATCTTTTTGTGCATATAAATATGATGCAGCGGCTTAGCACAACAGCAAAGCGAACAAACAAAAAATAAAATGGCAACAACAATGAGAAAGTGTACGGCTGGCAGACCCGCAATTATAGGTAACGGGAAAGTGTAAAAGAACGCAGTGCTCAAAAATAGAGATAATATTATGTATGTATGAAAGTATATGTATGTATGTAAAAAAAAAGTGAACAGCCAAATCGCCATTGTGAGTGCTTGTGTGTGAGTGTGAGAGCGAGGGGGAATGGCAAAGGAGAGGGGGGGGGAGTGCTGGTGCAAATGTTTTCCACTCTGCTGTTTTCTGTTGTCTGACTCTGTTTCTGTTGAACGGTTCTCCGTTCTGCCATTTTTCATCATGGCTCAGTTTGCTGACGTTCGTCATCGCCGTCGCTTCATTGTTGGCCAGTTTTGTAAGTGGCGTGACTATTTTTGTTATGTACATAGCTTACGTACATACAGTCTGTCACGAAATTGTTTGCACGCAATAGAAACACTTAAATATCTAAATGAGAATTTAAAACAAAAGATTGCAAATTTTTTGACTTAAAGTTTAAATTTTAGTGTGCAAATTTTTACAATAATACAAGATACTATCTTGTGTAAAGATTAAAACCCTACACATTTGTAAATTATATTCAGCTCATTTACTAGAAGACTGACATAAGTCACAAAACATGAATATTCAGTTAATGATGCAGAAATGTTCGTTATGTAATAATCTTAGTTTTTTCAAAATTTAGTTTATTTCGAAATTTTTTTTTTTTTTTTAGATTTGTCACTCTTCTTGTTAATGAGCAATATTTACTTCTATCATATCAATTTCATACAATTGTTGTACTTATGAATCTAATCTTGGCTTATTTCCATTTGCAGCCTACTAAGCAAATATGACATCCACCGAACTGAAAATTGGCCTTACCTCCTCTGCACGTCCATCAAGCCGCGTACTGAAGCCTCCAGGCGGCGGACATACCAACATCTTTTCGGAACCCGAAGTAGCTGTGAATGCCCCGCGTCCCAAATACAATCAACAGAACTCTTCCAATCTGAATGCCTGCATGGGCTCCACCGATGCCAATAAGGTGGTGGAAAAGATCCGGGATGAGGTGACCACTCAAAAGGAGGAACACAAGCCTACAGCCAGCCAGCCCAAGGAGAGCAGCAATGGCAACAAAGCGACAAATGATCAGGCTCGTGGACGTGTTCCACCCGGCGGTTACTCATCTGGTGGCTTCTGGTAGAGCAACAGACCGGAGGAGGATGACGCATTTACTGACACTCTCACATACACACACACACAAAAATATAAACACACACACATACGCCAAGACATCCTCAACAACTTCATTATACATTTATAAATATAAATCGCTTAAAATATACCTATATACATATTTAGCCTATACACTCATATGCATATTCCAAATTGGCTACAATGCAAAATGTTCAAAAAGTTATAAACAAGTTTATTATGAATTCATTGCTAAACTTTGTCTATCTTCCGCTCTCTGATTATTGCATTTTGAATTTGATTTATAATTTGTGTTTTACTAAGCCTAATATTTTATATCGTCTAACGCAATTGTTTAAGCATTAAGTGCGATTCCGCCCTAATAAAACAAAATCTACTTAACAAATTTACCGTGCACATTTTGTATCTGTACTTAAATGTCCAATCGAAACTTGTAATGGTCTGTAAAATTTGTCCAAAATTATTTTTTAATTACGTAAGCGCATTGCAAAAAATAAATTTAACAATTAATAAAAACAAATTACTCGTTGCCTTTGTATTAAAAAATCTCCTAGGATTTGGTTTACCTTGTCGGTCAAGCTCCCCAAAAGGCGAGTTGAGATTGAGAGAAAGTCAAAATGTCTTGTTACCAATAAGGTATTAACTTTAATATTTGATCAATCTGCAGCGATAAAAATTCGCACGGCCTTAGATTAGAAAGAAGTTTGTGCGATTAATTGTTCAATTATTAAGATATACTGAGCTTAGTGACGATATTAAGTCTATTGTTTATTACACCTGAATTAATAATTATCGTGACGGGATAGTCATTATATTTTATAAAGTACTATTATATTTACGAATAAATACATCCATTTGTATTTTAGACATCTTATCAACTAGAGGGCGCCACATCAATACATTTAACAACTAATTATTTAATGCGCAAGCCCAAACAGCATTTTATGTATATAATTTATGAAAATCAATTGTTGTAATTATGACTAAAAGCTGTTCTCTCTGCACAAGTTCGGTTCGTTGAATTATTCTGGTTCCATTTGTTGGTTGAACCGCAATAAGTCCATATGTTTGTGTTTCTACTCTAAATTCACACTATAGCTAATTAGATTTTCATGTCATTAATGTACGAGTCCAATTCGGCATCCAATTCTTCAGCAGTTGGCGGAGCTTTTCGTTCGCGTCCTCCGCGTTGACCTCCAGCTGCGGCAGCGGGTTTTCCACCCGCTGGACGCCGGAAACTACCGCGACGTGGTCCACCGCCCGCTTGCCCACCTAAAATGGGCAAATTATGAGTAATTATTGATAGATTAGCTATTTTATTCTATTGACTATTAACATACCACCACGCTTGAACTGTGCTCCTGAACCGCCGCCAACACGACGCTTCACATCATCGGCGGGCACAGGTCGCGTCAGGGCTGCAACATCGGAGACGGCCAATTGTATGGTCATGGGACGACCGTCCAATGGCACTCCATGATATTGTTTAATGGCCTTGAGGGCATCAGAACGTCGCTCGAATATCACATCTGCGGTGCCTGGTGTGCAATTTATAAGCAAACAATTATTATAAATATAAATAAAATGTGTATAAAAGACATACCCAATGAGCGACCTGAACGATCATAATGCACGGCCGCCTTCTTCATCGGTCCAAAGTCATTGAATAGCTCCTTGATGTCCGTATTTGATACGCCGTAGTCCAAATTGCCAACAATCAAACGTGTTGGTCCTGTACCGCCTCCACCTCCTCCTCCTGCTCCACCGTTGCGCTTTGGACCATCGTACATATCATGCTTCCAGGCGCTGTTCACATCGCCCTAGAGGGGGGTAGTATTAGGTAGAAGATTGGATTGTTGCAAGTTGGTTGTGATTCGTTGATCGGGGGGAACAACAACAACAAGTTTTTCGATCAAACATTTGGGAGATGTAGTTAGCAGCAGTTTTTGTTGTATCCTAGCCATATCAAGAGGACGCCATCGAAGAAGTTCACAAACACTAAATATTATGTATGTATATTGATTGATTGATTGCCACTCTTTCATTTCATTTGGCAATACACAAGAAAATTATTAAACGTGTTTTAATATGGAACGGGGAATATACAAAGAAAATGTGTTCGCAAAAAAAACAAACAAAACGCGATTTCCTCAACGAAATGCAGTAAAACTTGTAAATATATTGAAATGAGTTTGATTTCGACGCATTGTTGTAATCGCTCTGCTGCTGATGCCGCGCCATCCTTAAAACAATCAAACATGCGTTAATACATTGTTATTGTTTAAGCTGAGTTTATTATTTTTATTTTTTATTAGGTGCTCACTGGCAGCCGCCATTTTGCAGTTCTGCTTGTCCACATGATACAAGTAGCGGTACAAGTACCGTTTATTCTGCATATGGTAGCCATTTTGATTCCGTTTGTGTGCAGCTGCTAAGTTTTGTTGTTTGTATCATTTTTATATGTGAAATTCGCTAAGAATCGTGAGCTTCCAACTTGGGCTGTCCTTTTTTTTAATGCAATAAGCATGGATATTTTTGGCTGCTACATGTCTACATGTCACAACGTTACGTTTCAATTACCCGTGCGAGCCGAGGCTTCTGTATGACACCACCGCCTCCGCCTCCACCGCGGCGACCTTTGAGCACACCGCCGGCACCACTGGCTGGTGCTGGTTTGCGTGGAGAACCACCGGCTGGCCCACCGCCACGACGTGCTCCACCAGCAGCGAAGCGCTGTTGGCCGCCAGACCGGCGAGCTCCTCCCGGACCGCCGCGACCGCCGCCCTGTGGTTTCTTCTGTGTACGCGTCGACTTAATGATATCATCCAGACTCATTTCAATTTTATCCACCATTTTTGTTTTTGGTTAAAAGTCTGCCTGACTTTCAGATGCTAGAAATATTGTTAAATTGCTTGCAAACTTTGTAATTAAACTCGCGTTTTGTGGTTTTAATACGAGCGCGTGTAAATTTCGCCAATTGCTGAAAACGACGCACGAGAATGAAAACGTAGAAACAAAATCAAAGATGGCTGACTTAATGAAAAACTGTGCTGCTCAGCGTCTAACACTTATCGATTGAGTGTTGAAAAATGTATAAATAGTAGTCTATCGCCCGACCGCCTGCCAGACCGTTCTTAAGCAAGTTGGCAGCACTGCTTTTTGTAATTGTAATCACGGTGAATTTCTTATAAATTCACCTTAGTCTTTACTATCAACAATAAATAAAAGTAAACTAAAGCATTCCACAAAACTTGGCCTAAAGATGTTCATTGTAGCAATAACTGGAGGTATTGCAACGGGTAAAAGCACGGTTACCAAGGTCTTCGAGCGCCATGGCATTCCAATTATCGATGCTGACAAAATTGCCCGAGAGAGTAAGTGAATATGAAATACATTTTACGGGATGTTGTAATTAAACTTAATTAGCGAGGCTGAACTTAAATTAACAATACTTAACGCCCCCGCACAGTTGTAGAACCAGGTCAGCCATGTTGGCAAAAGATTCGCTCTGTTTTCGGCGAGGAAGTCTTGTTGCCCACCAAGGAGTTGAATCGGGCTGTTTTGGGTCGAATTATCTTCGAAAACAAGGAACTGCGTGGAAAACTAAATCAGATTACACACCCCACAATACATCGCACAATATTTTGGCGTGTCTTTAAGTATTTCATGTCTGGCCATGCTTATATCGTGCTCGACTTGCCATTACTCTTTGAAACGGGCATTCTAATGGATTTCATCTACAAGATTATAACTGTGTCCTGGTGAGTTTGGAAATACATTAAATACATATTACATATTCATTAGGGTGGGGTGAAAATTACTCTATCTATTTTCGAAAACGCTGTATTATCAATGGATGATATATATATGATAAATAATCAATAAATGTAAAAATAAATCAATTTTTTGGGAGGTCATCCTGAGGTGGAATATCCTGAGGTAAAATCGGTCAAAAACTCAAAAAATTCGAATTAACTGTGATTTAATCCCCAAAGATTGTTATTTAAAAAATAAATATTATTTTTCTAAGTTAGTTATTTAATAAATAAATATTAATTTTTTTAGTTAGCCCAGTTTGCTTTCTTAAATTATATCAACTGTTAAGATCGGACGAATGTTATGTTATGTTATAATGTTAGAAGAAATTTGTTAGCTTGAAATTATTTTTTTTACGCATTTTGTTTATGTATCATTAATAATAGTGTTTTCGGAAATTAAAAAAAAAAATCAGTAATTTTTACCCCACCCATATATTCATACACATTTTCATACAAATTGTTATTTTTCTAGCGACTCGGACAAGCAAATGGAGCGTTTGTTAGCCCGGAATGAGCTATCGGAGCCCGAGGCACGTAATCGGGTTGAGTCGCAAATGCCGCTGGATATAAAATGTGAGAAATCTCATTTTGTAGTTGACAATAATGGGAGTATTGAGGAAACTGAAGCCGCTGCCATGCGCATTTATAATCTGATGCAGGAGAGCAATAAGCATTGGTACAATCGCTTCTCAATTTTGGGTGCAATTCTAATTGTATGCTTTACTATATACTTCCTGAACAAAACCTTTGATTTCTGGCCCAAGTCGAAGAGTCTCTAAGCGTTCCTTGTATGTGTGTTCATGTGTGTGTCGTTAACTTGTTTTCTATTTTTTATTTATATTACGTTTATGAATTTATACCAAAAATATCTTCAGACGCACACCCGCAGAATTTAGCAAATAAATTATGAAATATGAAGATTACAATTAATCATTCTTTATTGGCTTCTTCTATTACGGTAATCATTTTAATTATTTTCTGAATTCGATGGACACAGTTTTTAAACAACTTTAATCTAATTGAATACTTATGTACATACTTTATATATAGAGAACAAACACTTATGTAGTTGAACTTACAATAAGTGGAGAGGAGCGACAAGGAATATCTAAGCAGAGCAGTTTTTGTTATTATTCTGGCAATAATTTGTAATTTCAAGACTCGGCAAGTAGAGCCGCCGTTTGTGCACAATAATCGACAAATGTTTGCAATCCGTTTTTGGTCACCGCCTTTGTGACATTATGATTCAGCTGTATAGGATCCTGGACAACCATTGGCTTACGAAGCTGGAGCACTGTTTCTGGATTTTGGCAAGCGTACTCCAAGTACCTAAATACACAAAAATGATTAGAATTGTTGTATGCTGACAATCTGATAATCTATTTACCGTTTGGGCATCGTTTTTTCATAATTCGATATTTGGATATTGTGTTGGCCAAAGAACGGAGAAACTACGAAACGTTCATAATTAAACGTGGCATAGAATTTAAAAAGTTCTTTCATATTCTCTTTAATCAGCGACACGGTAACCTCAATTTGCTTTATTTTTAAATCGTTGAGCGATTTTTGTGTAAAATTCGCAACCCAAGCTACAATAGAACAGAATATATATTTAGGGGAAGAACACAAAACATGTTGTTGTTATCAGGCAGCACTCACGTCCCACACACTGTTTGGCTGAACTGGATTCATCGACCTGGAGCAAAGCAATTGCTGGCAGCAGTTTTTTGAGCTGTAAAAAGTATATAACCATCAATGCCATACTGTACGTTGATATTTGTTCCGTCAATTTGCAGCGCTCCAGCCAAGTCTTTACGTAGATGCACATGTACTGAACTATAAAATGTGATACAGCAGATGTTAGTTAGTTTATAAAAGATTTCTTAATGATTTTCGTATTAGTCAGTTCACCTAATGGTTGGGCTTCAAGTAAATATTTAAGCAAGTTTGTGTTGCAAAAGCCCAAGCTATTCAGGCAGATATCACACTCGATTCCAGACGACAGATGGCAGGTCTTTATAATCGGCACTCGCGCCTGTTCAATAACCTAATTCAGAGATACAAAAAATACACTTAAAAAAACATTAAACAATGAAAGTAATTGTATCTTACATTGATGATGCGCCACTCTTTGCTCGCACAGAATAGTCCACGCAGTACCCGCAGCTTGGAGATCGTTTCCTTGGAAGCCCGATGCTCAAACTTGTGAAACTTGTTGCCTGTAGTAGAAAATCATTAATGTATATAGTTATATATTCTATGTATATAGAACATACCAATGTCTACAAATACATCCAAGTCAGAGGAACAGCTGCCAATGCCCGTAATTCGTGAACCAAACTTATATATCCGCACCGGCTGATTGGCAAAACTTGGCGCTATCAGCTTACACAAATCCTTCTCGATGTCATCGTATTCAGTCATCACTTTAAGCTTATCCGCTACTTGATATTTATCCTTAAACATGCATGTAATGTCCGAGGAGACCAGGGCTTTAGCTTCTGCAAGAAATTGGTTAGATTTTGTCTATAGTTGATAGGGTTTCCTTACTCTTCGGCAGTTGCATTGTGTTTTTGGAACGGGCTTCCACCTCAGCCAGTTTCTTCTCTTGCCTTGTCTGTGCCGGCCGCTGGCCATTGATCGTATTTGGATTGGGATTTGGATTAGGATTCGGATGCTGTTCGGCCAAATGTGCCACTGCCTTGGCAATTGTTGTGCCCACAATTCGATGTGTGCACGCTGTGCAATTGAATGTGCGCTTGATTTTCGCAAACTCATTGGGAGGCACAAAGGCAACACTGCCACCAACTGTTGCTGTTGCCGTTGCAGTTGCAGTTGACTGCTCATTGGCCACCTGTTGCGTCGTCTCCTTGGGCACTATGTAGGTGGGCTTCTTGTCCAGATAGTTTTCGATGCCAACAACAATGCGCTCCAGTAAATGGGCCAAATGTGGATCCAATTGAACTTGACTCTGACGACTCACACATTCCAGGGTCTCCAAAAAGAAGTTTGCTTCCAACGTTAGCGGATTTAACTAATCACATCGTTTCGGATTATAATAAAATTTGCTTTGCATCGAGTAAATTATAATATTACTTACGTATAATAAACTTTTTTGTTGCTGTTGTTGTTGTTGCTGCTGCTGTTGATTTTCCGCCATTGCTTTGCGTTTTTTACTCTTTTTTGTGGTTTTGACGGCAGCTTTGACCGGGCGAACGTCCTCCTAAAGAAGTGAAACGATTGATATTAAAATAAATTCACAATTGTATTTTGATCAAACAAAAACAACAAAATAAGTTTAACAAAGGGGGGACGCTTTCTGAAAAAAACAGCTGATTTGTATAGGGTTGTCACCTACAAGAGCTTGCCGGTTGGGAAACTTTTAAGTCTGTCTGCCGTGTACCACAACTACATACATACATGTACATAATATTTATATATGTACACAAATATTCTTTATTTGATTTTTGACTTTACTTGCACATGGAAATTAAATCATAGCTTGAGTTAGTTATACCAACAACTTCGTACTCTTCTCTATCTCTTCACTTTTCCCGCCAGGGCTTATGGTGAAATCAACTCACATTAGATCTTGTTGGTTTGCTGAAGTTAATTCCCTCGTAAAATAGTCGCTCGGCATTGTTGTAGACCGCCTTGTCTGTCCAAAATGTATTAACATCCTCGATTCTCATATTTTCGATTATTGTTTACAAAGCTAAACAAATACAAACAGCTACGTTTTATAACGCGAGTGAATTTTAGCCAGACAAAATTTACATACAGTATGTCAAGTAATTTTTTTGACAAAGAAAAATATCAATAGATGTTTTTCATTTTCAAATATAGTTCAATTCATTGGACAATGGAGATTATTTAAACTTGTTTTAAGAGCTATATGCAACTTTAAAAAATACATCAATAATTAATATTATTTTTTTACAAAACAAAGTGTACACATTTTGTATTTGTCTAAATAATTACTTGAATAACTGTATGCTTTTTTTATAGGGTTGCCAGGCTTGAAAGAAAAAAAGCATCGTGCTCAAATGGCGGGTCGTTTGCTTCAACTAAAAAAAACTTACTAAATATAACTTATGTATGTACATGAAATTACTAATAACAATACATCAAAAGATTAAAACAGAACCATGTCAGCGCAATAAACACGGCATGAGAAATAAAAACGATCTTGAATACTGACAAAAAGGGATTTGCTAAGTGTTTTTATAACACATTTACTTTGAAAATAATTATTATAAATATTTATACCATTAATGTCGTTTTACCTGCAAGATAAGCAGAACTTACACTTAAATGAAATACACTATTTATGTCTTTTGTTTTGCGTGATTAATCAATTAAATAAAATTGAAGTTAAGTTTTTACAAAAAGCACGCACGCCAAATCAACAAGTAGTTATACTTAGTAGATTAATAGAGAAAGAGATCTTCTCAGTCGACAGACACCAAATTTGTTCAAATTCTGTACGACACAAGAGCACCGTTAGAACGCGGCGTCCTTTCATGGAGCTGCCACCCTACAGAATTCCCCGATCTGGCAACTTTCTAATTAAGGTTAAAATTAAATTTAGGTGCGCACCTACGAAAATTCACCTAAATTGGAATTTTTTTTGAGCTAGAATTTTTTAAATTTTTGCATAATTTTTGTTGGAATTTTCTAGATTTTTTCATATTTTTTTTTTTTTCAGATTATGTTTTGTAACTTCTCTTCCCTCGGGCTGACGAACTTCAAACCTTTATTAAAATTCTTACCATAATTTTATTGAATTTCGAATTTTAAATTCTCTTTCAAATTGTTAATTAATTAACAAAGTTAAGGCAATTTGAAAATTTAAAGGTAGCGCCTAAAAATAAAAGGGTGGCAGCGTCCGCTCAGGAAGTGTTTGAATTAAATATCGATATATTCACATTGATATCGATACTATGCTTCAAACGCCAACTTCGATTGTTTTTGCATCAAAGTACTCACTCACACATTGAAAAAGTTCCGTTTCCGAGACTATAAATAGCAGCCGCTGCTTGAAATTTTCATTATACGTTTGTGAAGCCTCATAGCCGGCAATTCGAACGTAGATTCTCTCCGAGATAGACCTAAAAGTTTGCTCTACAGATTTTCTGTGAATTTTTTGTGTGTGAAAAAAAAGTTATAAAAACTCAATATGGTAAGTTTTTCATGATATTTTATACAAAAAAAAAAAATAAAGTCGAGTGGTGTATTTACAATGTATTGGACAGAGAATCAAAGAATTGGGACTTTCAAAATGGCGGCGTCACATTTTTCTGCAATGAGATGACGTCATGTAAAAATTGTATGACAAAAAAAAAGACTAGCAAATTCTATTGGTATTTTACAACAACAAATTCGGGAAAATTTCTTTAAAACTTAATTGATTAAGAATTTTGTAGTATATCAAATTGATGTCTCGCTTACACGCACACACATACACATACATCATTTCGTTTTGGGCGTGGCTCAAACTGCATATCGATTTTTCTGTGTAACTCAGCAATTAATCGAACTTTCACCGTTTTCTGTCTCTTTTGATTATAGCGTGAATGTATCTCTATCCATGTTGGCCAAGCTGGTGTCCAGATCGGTAATGCCTGCTGGGAGTTGTACTGCTTGGAGCACGGTATTCAGCCCGATGGTCAGATGCCCTCCGATAAGACAGTGGGAGGTGGCGATGACTCATTCAACACCTTCTTCAGTGAGACCGGTGCCGGCAAGCATGTGCCCCGTGCCGTGTTCGTGGATCTGGAGCCAACTGTGGTCGATGAGGTCCGCACTGGCACATACCGCCAGCTGTTCCATCCCGAGCAGTTGATCACCGGCAAGGAGGATGCCGCCAACAACTATGCTCGTGGTCACTACACCATTGGCAAGGAGATTGTTGATCTGGTGCTCGATCGCATCCGCAAGTTGGCCGATCAGTGCACTGGTCTCCAGGGCTTCCTCATCTTCCACTCGTTCGGTGGTGGTACCGGCTCTGGATTCACCTCCCTGCTGATGGAGCGTCTGTCTGTCGATTATGGCAAGAAGTCCAAGCTGGAGTTCGCCATCTATCCAGCTCCCCAGGTGTCCACCGCTGTCGTTGAGCCCTACAACTCCATTCTGACCACACATACAACTCTGGAGCACTCTGACTGCGCCTTCATGGTCGACAATGAGGCTATCTATGATATCTGCCGTCGTAACTTGGATATTGAGCGTCCCACATACACCAATCTGAATCGTTTGATTGGCCAGATTGTGTCCTCAATCACCGCTTCCCTGCGTTTCGATGGTGCCCTGAATGTGGATCTGACTGAATTCCAGACCAACTTGGTGCCCTACCCACGTATCCATTTCCCTCTGGTCACCTACGCTCCCGTCATCTCCGCCGAGAAGGCCTACCACGAGCAGCTGTCCGTTGCTGAGATCACCAACGCCTGCTTCGAGCCAGCCAACCAGATGGTCAAGTGCGATCCCCGTCACGGCAAGTACATGGCCTGCTGCATGTTGTATCGTGGTGATGTTGTGCCCAAGGATGTGAATGCCGCTATTGCCACCATCAAGACCAAGCGCACCATTCAGTTCGTCGACTGGTGTCCCACTGGCTTCAAGGTTGGCATCAACTACCAGCCACCCACTGTGGTGCCTGGTGGCGATTTGGCCAAGGTGCAACGTGCCGTCTGCATGTTGTCCAACACCACGGCCATTGCCGAGGCCTGGGCTCGTCTGGATCACAAGTTCGACTTGATGTATGCCAAGCGTGCCTTCGTCCATTGGTACGTCGGTGAGGGTATGGAGGAAGGCGAGTTCTCCGAGGCCCGTGAGGATTTGGCTGCCCTCGAGAAGGATTACGAGGAGGTCGGCATGGACTCTGGTGATGGTGAGGGCGAGGGTGCCGAGGAGTACTAAACATACTCCCCCACAAGATAAAAGCATCTCGCATTGAGGCAAGCGTCATTGGTGGGCGTGGCAAACGTCGAAACCAATGCCCACGCATTGTCAGCAAAATATAACAAGCAAAAATTCATTTAAAAAAAAAAAGAAGAAACACTGGAGTAAGAGTAAAGACAAGACATGAAACATATGTGTGAAAAACAGAAATAACAGCTCTATAATTGTGTTCGAAAGAAATAAAAACAGCGAATAGTCAGTGTTGTCAGCAGAAAAACAATCGCATTTTCTTTGCCTTTCTTTCTCTTAGTCTTTCCAGCTAAAGAGTTCAATGAACGCATGATGTGCTCTTAATGGCTGGCAATTGTGAACGTGGCCGGGGAAATCAGAAAGCTCTATTAATAGTCAAGTGCCGCTTTCTACTTTACTCCATTTTCCCCCCACTGCCTCGTATTTATGTATATATGTATGTACATCAATTTTCAGTCGAGACTGTACTTGGGCGTTGCATGCAACTAAATTTAGAGCAGCCTATTATGGTCTCCCAGTGAGTGCATGTCAAGTTTTATCGATTCAAAATGATGAGTCATGCTGCAGCATAACAAAAGTAACCACAACTCAGTTTGTGGAGTGGGAGGGGAGGGGTTTGGGGTTGCGACAACTCAGAATTAGGCGATGACTTCATTTCTCTGTGTGCTGTAATTGCCGACTGGCAACTCTACCTCGCCGTATATGGAATTGTGCGTGTATGTGCGTACATACATACATACATACACACAAATGACAGCCAACCATTTAAGGAGGGTTGTTTTTAATTCGCACTAAGAAATTGAAGCCTAGGTAAACCAGCTTGTTATTGCGACAGAAACAAAGCAGTTTGACCCTTTTCGGTAAATTCGAAAAGCAGGTAAACAGCTGCAGCTATTAAGTTTCTAGAAATTTACAAAAACACACAGGAAATGCAGAAAAGCCGCACAGATGGCTGCTACATGTACATATGTATATACAAACATACATATATATAATGGCTCTCAGCTCATAGGTACATATATATAAGTATGTATGTATGAAGTAAAGATTTAAGGTTAAGTTTGCCAAACAACAAAAACTAAAGTTTAGATTACAGAATTTTAAAGTTTAGCGAATATTGTAACATACAAATAGCCATACAAAAATATAAACTATCTATTAAGGCTTCTTTTATCTACATTTTATAGCAGCTGGCTTGATGATTAAACCTTATTTTATTAAAAAAAAAACAAATGCCTTGGAGTCCAACAAAACCCACATACTATTTTTGCATGTGTGGGAGTGTAAGCGAGATAGCGACAGAGATTGGATTGTGTATGTATATACGTTGAATGAATCAAGTTCAGCTTGAGCAGCAATGACGACAGCCTCAAACTCAAACCCATGCAAGCCGGCTCTATCAAATTGCTGTGGGCGGGGAAGTGGGCTGACATTTGAAATTGATTTTACATCGGACGACCAAAAATTGTATTTGAGATTTTGTATTGCTAGCTCGAGTTTCTTTGTTGTAACTGACTGTTTGATCAATGAAGCATAGTTACAGTGATTGGTATTTATTTACACAGTACATATATATGCATGCGTAAATACATAAATACCATTTCAAAAATTTATATGTATACGTATGTATACATATATTGCACACACATATGTGTTATTCACAAACACATGCAAATGGAGAATGAGTACTTTTCTGCTCGATAAAGCCGGAATATTATCGATAGTATCGCCAAACTTAATAATTTCATTCAATAACTGTCTGGCCACTCTTTAGCATTAGGTGGCAGCCTTGCACTTTACCGCCACTCCGCGACAGATTCAAACATAAATTTTACTTTGCGAATTCGGTATTTGCATAAAATATTATATTTATTTGGGATAAATTGTATTTAATATTACTCAAATATAAATTATATAAAAACAAATCTTAATCTTAATTCGTATTTATTTCGGTTTCATTACCAATGTTTTTGAGAATCAAAATTGTACTTAAAACACACATTTAGTTTAATATTTAAAAAGAGCTTGCATCTGAACCGACATCTAGAGGCGAAGTGCATTCCGAAAGCGAATTCTATATATATTTGAATGTAAATAAATCAAAATCAAGTTAGTTAGGCATTTAATGGGCGCATGTGGTTTAGAGTTGGGATTTCTAGTTCAATTTGCTGAATAAGTTCACTCGTTCATTTTTCAGTCGTGAACTAAATCAGTCATTTAGTTCATTATTCAGTTGGTCAGTTGTCATGAACGATGAAAGATGAATAGGTCATTCTGATCAGTTGGTCAGTTGCTTATAATCGTTGAACGTTGATATAAAACAATTATCAAGACCGGTCAATTTGTTTGACTGATATGATTTCACCACTGTTCCTTTATAGAAAAATTTATTGAAAGCTTATAATTAGATTTAAATAAAATAAATTGAATAAATTTGGCCAAATTGCCCTGGGAACCTCCTACAATACTTTAACTGGCCTTGCAGTATATGCATTTGCCGGTCTTTCCATCGTCACCAGCAATAAAAAAATTCCAAACAGAACTGCGCTTTCTTTTGGACATTTTAATAGAAATAAGTTATTATAAAATGCAAACAATGCTTCGAATTTCAACGACTGCAGTGTTGAAAAAGATAAAAAAAAATTTGTTCACCGCTGATCAAAATGAACTATATAGTTCACGAAAGACTGAATAAGTTCACTCGTTCATTTCAATGACCCGTTCATTTGAACTTTTTCAGAACGAAACGACCCAACTCTAATGTGGTTAAATATAGCTAAAATTGCGATGCAAAATAGCCAAATGCAGTCTTCGACAGATTGTGGCGGTCGGCCGACTACACGATTGATAATAGTATCAATATGTTTTTAAATCATAATAAAAGCATCGATTGTCACAAGTTGTCTTTGAAAAATCTGGCACAAAACAATTTTAAACAAACAAATATTAATACAAAATAAGATCATGGCAGCGAGCAAGGACACTGGCATGGGCACCGATCCAGAGGATGCTAAGAAACTGCAGCTGGACAAGGGTGACAAAATCGCACTAAAGGATTTGCTGGAGAAGCGCTTAATTGAATGTGGTTGGCGCAAAGATATTGAGCAAAAAATACGCAACACTTTGGAGGAACGTGGATTGGCCAACATAACACATGAGCAGCTTTCAGCAGAGATCGTTCCACAAGTAATACATACATTATACTAACTAACCTGCTATGCAAGCGATCACATTTTTATCCTTATATTACTATAGGTAGTATAATTTTGTTACTAAGTTTGAAACACAAGAGTAGGCGTAAACATACAGTATGTTAAGTATTTGTTTTGACAATGACAAAAATTCACATACAAATTTTTGCAACAAAAATATGTAGATTAAATTTACTTTAATAATCTTTTTATTATTATTATAATAGTTGCTTTTGTTTCTAAAAAAAAGATGAGTTTCAGGAACTTTAAGGGCTGGCTTTTTAAAGTTTCCTTAAATTTTAAAAAATAGATTAATTCAAAATTGACATGGATTTCTATACATTTGTCGTCCAATTATCTGTGATATAGTTATCAAACTCCTTAAATAGACATTGGGAAACAAACAATTACTTGACATACTGTATATATATTTAATCAGAATGCCGAGCCAAATCTTAATAAAACTGGTTATATGTCCGGCTGGTTCCCATATTAAATCAGTATATCATATAGCTACTGATCGATAGCAAGATATCTATCTATACTTCCTGATTAAAAATAGTTTAAGTCTGACTATTATATCATGTAAAAACGATTAGTCTTGAATTGATAACTGAGCTCTGTAAGGCAGGGTATCAAGTCTTCATCATCTTATAGATAATCTTTCATTTATTTTTTTAAACAGGCTCGTGCCTTGGTTCCCGAAGTTGTACGCAAGGAAATGTTGCTACGCGTGCGCGAAGCTTTGGAATCCCCTTTCGGATCATCGGAAAAGTGATAGCTGACTCGGATTCTGATTCGGATTCTGATTAAACCGACACATTGCCAAATCAAAAATAATTCAAATTTGTTGGTTTATCTGTTCCCACCCCGATAGACTGTTGGAAATATAGTCATAGTTTAAATTCTAGCACATTTTGTTTTGTGGTTTATTAACTCGTAATTAAGTAGATTATAGTATGTACACATGCTTAACGCCTGCTAATGCTAATTATGAATTGCGCCATTAGTTGTACAAATTTATGTAATAAATAAACAACTTAATAATAATAATATATATAATATTCGATTACTATGTTAATATTATGTGTGTATTACATATTCTGTACGGATTGGCTAAATGAAAAAATATACAATACATAATTAATTGAGGGATCTCTAGGAACGCGGTTTATGGGTGGCTGTGATCAAGAATTAGGCTACAAAATAATAGATCTAATTTTTATTATAATTGTGTTATGTGTTATATGTTTTCACTTATTCAATAGCGAGTCAATTGAAAAGTCTTTGAATTTGGCGTTGGAATCATCAATATATAGCTGCGTTAGCTGTTGTGGTTGCTCCTGTTGTTGTTGTGGTTGCTGCTGTGTCGTATTTGTTGCGGGCAGCATTTTCATCAGTTTGTTGCGCGGCTTGCGTAAAAATTTTGTATTAATTTGAAATTTTTGTGGCTTGCTGTTGGTGTATTGCGTTTGTGGTGTTGTTATTGCTGATGTTGGTGTTGCCATTGCTGTTGCTGTTATTGTTTCAGCTGCTATAGAGGTTGTTGCTGCTGTTGTTGTTGTTGTTGTTGTGGCAACTGTGCGATAATTTTGACGCCAGTTGCGCAGTTCTGTGCTTGATGTTGAAATTGAAATCTTTGCTGCTGCTGACGTTGATGTTGCTGATGTTGTTGTGGATGTTGCTGCTGCTGTTGTTGTTGCTGCTGCTGCTGTTGCTGAAACAGTTCTCACTGCTGAGCCTGCAAAGGCATTGGCGCCAAAGCATTTGAGAAAGTTCTGCACATGTATTAAACTGTCATTCTCATCCTTGTGACGTCGCTGTCGTTGTCTATCCTCGTTCTCATCCTCAGCCTCATAGTCCACTGACGAATGTTGCTGTGATGACGATGAGAAGGTGGAGGAGGAGCTGCTGGTGCTGCTGCTGAGCTAAAATTGCAGATAAATTTATTTATAAATATATTTATCTTTTATTAATTTAAATTTACAACTTTAAAATGATTTTATCGGTTTTTAAACAATACAAGTTTTTCTATTAAACATGCTTCAATTTCGAAATCCGATATCCACATCAATGTTATGTTATGTTATCACTACTCTGTTAACTTACATCGTCTTCTTCATTGACACGCAGCTGCTGAAAGCTAACGGCTGTTTGCTTAAGCTTGTTGTATGTGTGCATCTGGGATTTGTTGTTGTGACTATTATTGTTTCGACGGCCACATCTGGCCATAATTGGTTTCTTCTTCATTTGTTGCTGGCCCTGCTGCTCATGGTATGACTTTCAGCTAGTTTTGGTTAGGTTATCGTCGCGCCTTAGTTGGGACTGTAAAGAAACGACAGCATGTTAATTAACATGAGACTGTAGGGAATGATATCAATGCTTAACAGCTAGCTTTAAAATGGGGTTAACAGTTTTCTTTCAGCGCTGGCACACAAAAACAACAAACAAAACAATTTTGCATATGTATGTATATATGTATATATAAAGAATATTCGTATTTAATTTTTTGTTTTGCATTTTTCCCTCTCTGGCAATGATTTATTCAATTTGGGATGCATTTTGGAGCAAAAAACAAAGCACATGAATTTATGAAGTGAATATATAGTAAGTATGTGTGTTGAGTTGAGTTGAGTTGATGGAAGGGCGGCATTAAAATCAAAATGTTACGAATATGGAGAAATACATATATGTAAATGGTATTATTGTATAACAACAATCAAACATTGTTTTGTCAACAAACAATTCGAATTGTAAAATGCTCGAAACTTGCACACACACATACACATGCATAGACGCACACACGCACACACTACCTGGTGATGCGTGTTGTAAAGCGCATGATGCGCTGCGTAGGAAGAGGTGGAGGAGCTACTCAATTCATCAATGCCACCAATGCCACCAATGCCGCCAATGCCCCCGCCCCCACTCCCACTGCCACTGCCACCCCCAACTCCGGCAGCTGACAATTGAACCAATTGTATGCTTGAATGTGGGTGGTGGTGTGGGTGGTGCGAATGCGAAAGCGGATGCGGATGTTGCAAACTGCCTGATGTTGTTGTTGTTGTTGTTGTCAATGTTGCTGTGGCTGTGACTGTTGTCAATGTTGTTGCTGCTGTTGTTGCTGTTGCTGTTATTGCTGTTGCAGCTGACCCACCTCGTCCAATTGCAGCAGCGCTGCCGCCACCACCAAGTCCCATGCTGACGCCCAACATGTGTGCAGCGACTGCGGCGCTGGCGTGATGCGTTTGATGCAAATGCTGCGGCTGTTGTTGCTGTTGCAGCTGCTGCTGTGTTTGCATATAAGCTGTATGTTGCTGCTGCTGTTGATGCGTGTGCAAGTTGTTGTTGCTGCTGCTGCCACTGTTAGCGTTAACATTACTAATGCTGTTACTGTTGCTGTTGCTGCTACTGCTGCTGTTACCAGCGCTGTTATACGCATGAGAAGCGGCGACATGTCTGCTAAGAGAATTTATACAAATATAGTACAAATGTTGATTTTGCCTACATACAGTATATCAAATAATTATTTTAACAAAGCCAAAAAAAAAATAAACACAAATTTTATTTTAATTTTTAAAAGCAAATTAAATTTAACAACATAAAAAAACTGAAAATATATTATTTCTTTTCTTCAGGGACCGTAATCATTATAAGTTTAATTTTAAAAATCATTTTTTCATGATTGTATAATGATTTTTACGATTTTCTTCACCGATAATTTTTTTGATCAAAATATAAAACTCAAAAATATTGATTATAAATGATGATTATAAATTATTATAAATGAATATGATCCTTAATATTCGTTCTCGAAGGACCTGTGAGTTGTAAAAGGCATTTAATAATAGATTAAGAATATGTAACCATATCGGCGAGAAGTTTAACACAGAAGCTAAAAACTATTGTTGAGTTTTATTATGATCGAAAAAAAGACAATTATAATCATTATTTTTGAGTTTAATTTTTTGATGAAAAATAATGATAATCGGTAAAGAGAATCGTAAAAATCAGAATTTTTATAACTAGGGGAGAAATGCAGATTGTAAAAAACTAAATATTTTTGTGAAGTTTGTTTTTTTCTACGTCAATTAGAAGCAAGTGATTTTTGTATTTATAAAAAATAATAAACATTATTTAAGGTTCCTGGTTTTCTTCTTAGTCAAAACAATTACTTGACATACTGTACTTAAATGTCAGTTACTCACCTCAAGCCCAAGTTGGCTGCATTTCCCATTGCAAGGCTGCCAACCGATGACATTGCTGTTGTTGTTGTCGATGTGTTTGAATTCGAATTTGATGCAACATTGTTGCTAATGTTGTTATTGTTGTTGCTGCTGTTGTTGGTGTTGCTGTTGGTGTTGTTGCTGCCGCGATAGTCGAGCACGCTGTTTGCACTGCTGGCCCGACTGTTGGCCATTGTTGGTGTTGTTGTGTTTATAGCGGTTGTTGCCAACGAAACGGCTGCTGCAATTGTTGTGGCTGCATTGAGAGCATTCGCACTGTTGATGTTGTTGTTGCTGCTGCTATTGCTGGAAGCTAATGTAGAAATAAAACATATTGAAGACACATTCCAATTACACACATTTCAATTGTTAGTTGGTGTTAAAAGTGTGTGTGTGTGTGCGAATGTTGATATGCAACGGTACAGCCAACTTTAGAGAACTCTCACCAATTAGAATAACAGCACTGTTAAAATAACATTGAATGTAAATTCAAAGGATAACATTAAACTTGCAAAAAGCTCTTAAATTTAACATTAACAGCCGCTGTTAGTGCACCTTGCAGCAAAATGAAGAAATTAAATCAAAACCCAAAATAAATGAATTTAGAAATTGATTGTTGTTTTGTTTTAAAAAATACATTTTATTCATTTTTAAAATAAATAAAATTAAGAAAAAATTAGATTTAAATTTTATTAAAATAGCTTATTTTAATTGTAAATTTAGTGAAGAGAGAAAAGGTAGTATTTTTTATTCTAGTTCTTAGTTTGAATTGTTACATGAATTGAAAAAATTAAACTTAAATTTTGTAAATTGCATAATATGTTATATATTTAGTATTTATATATATCCAAGTTAAAATACTTTTTATTTTTTCGGGTGTTAAAAGCAACAATCAAAGAAAACTGTTAGAAAATGGAAAAAATGTTTACAATCCTTAAATATGTGAATAATGCAATATTGAAATAAAAAAAAAACAGTTTTCTACGATTGTTGCTTGGTATAAAAAGTTGAATATGGCTTTATATTAGTTGTGTGTATGTACATGATCACGTGTACCAAGTTAGTTAACTTATCATAACTTATTAAATAAAAGTTTATCCTTAGTGTGAAGTCTGGCAACGCCAAAACAGCATACGTATGTTATTTTGTATGTACATAAAGTGAGTGTGTCTGTGTGTAGGTGGATGCATAGCTCCTCATTTGTGTGTGTGTGTTTATTTGTGGAGAGCAAATGCAAGTGCCGTCACCAAGTAGAGAGAGGGAGATGCCACTACTTACCATGTGCCTCTGCTTTGGCACTGTTAATCGCATTATTGAGCGGAATTTGCAGACGAGCATTAACAGCCAACAAATGATCGCGTCTGGCAATTAAACTGGTCACATGCTCCTCCAGACGCAAATTCTCGCTCTGCAGCTGATGCAGACAGTTTAGCAGTGATGCAACTGTAGACAGAGAGAGTAAGAGAGAGAGAGAGAGGGAGATTGAGCAACTAAAGAGTTATTACATTGTGATTGATTCGCCATACTCACTGTCAAAATGCTGCGCCTGCTCCATGAGAAACTGAGATCCCTGCTCCCACTGACGTTCCAGCAGCTGCTCCAGACTTTGAGGTATCGGCATGTTGCCATTGATTCCCCCGCCGCCAAACATCGATTGCAGCGGATTTGGAGCTGGCGTTGCATTGCTCGCAGTTATCGCACTCGAATTGCGCTGCAACAGTGGAACAAAAACAATTTTAAATTTATAAATTATTTGTTTTAAAATGTTATCAATGGGAAATGTAAAGTTTTCTTAATATATTAAACGAGTATGTTACCTAATGATGAAAATCAACTTAAATAATTTTTCTGGAGAGTCATTGTATATAATTATTCATTATATGACTAAAAAAAAAATGTTGACTTGTAAATTTCAAACGGTCATAACTTTACCAAAAATGGACTAATTTTTATGTGCCTTGCCATTTTGATCATTATTTGGGCTCTAAATTCATTTTGCATTCAAATATTATTAAAAAAAAATAAGTTATTTTTTGTTAAAATTCGATTTTGATGATAAGGGTCCCCCCTTTGATATTTTGAAAATTTAAAATTTTAAATCTCAAGTTTTCGCTTTTAATCAACTCCTTATATCATAATTAGTATAAAATAACACTTTAAACTTGATTCTGAGTCGTTTCATTTTTTGGTAAAAAATCATGGAAAATTAAACAAAAATTTGGACTTATAAAGCTGTAAGATCCAAGATCTGACCAACTTTAAACTTATATAACTTTGTCAAAACTGCACCAATTTTTAAGTTGAGTGCCATTTTGATCATGTTTTAGTCTCTTAATCCATTCTGCATTTAAAATTATGCATTTTTGTGCTTTTCGAAAAAATTTTAAATTTTGGACTCAACTTTTTAAGTCAACTCTTATCCACTACTAAATTTTTTAAAATTGATTTGGTTCTACTTGATTCCCTGATTATAATTAATAATACTAATACTAATAATAATAATAATAAAAGTAATTTACCTGCTTGCCGGGAAATGGGACGCCAGCAAACTGGGAGGAAATGGAGTCGGGCGTGTAGATGGCATGATCCTGCACCTCCATGTGCAGTTGCTCCGACAGTTTCTGAGCCACACTGCTGCTGGGATTCACATGATTGCCGAGCATATGTGTTGCCGTGTGGGCGATAATTGAACTGGAGCCGGAACTGGAGCCACTGCTGCTGCTGGTGCTGCTCAAGATGCTGGTGGAGGGCGTGGCTGGCGGGGTGGGTGCACTAACTGGTGGTGCACTGGCTGCAACACTGGCACCAACACCATTTTGCAGTATGCGCACATCTTTGAGATCAACTGTTGCAACTGCTGCTGTGGCAACAGCTGCAACTGTTGCTGTCGCTGCTGCTGCTGCCGCCAGTGTTGCATCTTTGGCTTTGCGTCCGCGTTTACGCAAATTGCTGCTGGCAGCAACGGGAGCAACATTCATTGCTGCTGTCAGATTTGAATGCAGGTTGTTGCCACCGATTTCGGAGCCAGGTGAACTTGGTGGTGAATCCTTGATGGCGCTAACCGGCAACATGGGCACATCCAATTGTGACTCGTAGGTGAACTTGAGACCGCCATTGTTGCTGCTGCTGCTGGTGTTGTTGTTGGTGTTGCTGCTGCTGCCCAGATTGAGATTTAAGAGACTGTTGCTGCTGCTGGTTGTTGTTGCTGCTGCTGCTGTTGTCGCTGTGTTGTTGTTTGTTGTGCTCGCCAGATTGAGATCAGGAGTTCTGTTGGATTTCGTTGATGTTGGTGTTAATGTTTTGTTATTGTTGCATGTTTTTGTGGGTGTTGTTGGTGTTGTTATGGAAGAAGCATTTGTAATTGTATTAGTGAATTGCAATATTTCTAAATCTTGATGTTGCTGTTGCTTTTGCTGTTGTTGCTGTTGTTGTTGTTGCTGTTGCAGCTGTGCAAATTGACTATTGCCTGAACTAAGATTGGTGGGTGAGGAATCGCTAGCGGGTGGTGCATTATTAATATGTTGCTGCTGTTGTTGTTGCTGTTGTTGTTGTTGTTGTTGGTACAACTGCGTTTGCTGTGCACGCAACATTTTTTTATTCAATGGCTTTGCAGAAGCATTGTTGTTGCTACTGCCACTTCTGTAACATGCAACATGTGGTTGTGATTGTTGTTGCTGTTGGGGCTGTGTGGACATATTGACGGGAGAATCTAAGAGACTGACAACAGCATTGCCGCTGGCCGAGGACATTGAGGAGGATGTGGAAGAGCACGAGCTGGATGCATGATCTGTGGCAGCTGCCACATTGCTGTTAGTATTGTTGCTGCTGTTGTTGTTGCGCGTATTGCGCGTTGTTGCCACAATTGGTGGAGAGTCTATAGAGGAGGAGGATAGAGCCTGCAACATAACCACCGGCGAGGAGACAGCTGGCAACAATGCTTGCGGTGGCGGTGTGGGCGTGGCACGATAGTGTGGTGAATTATGACGACTGCTGTTGCTGCTGCTGCGAGTCAATTTCTCAGCCGTGCTTGTTGTTGCTGTTGCCACAGTTGCTGCTGTTGCTGCCACTGTTGTCGTTGTTGTTGTTGCTGCTTCACTCTTGCTCATGGCAGCAGCTCGTTTTTTGCCCGAACGCGATTGAGATTTAGTGGGCGTGGTCAACGATGAGACGGATGAGGAGGAAGAAGATGCAGAGGAATGCAGCGATTGTTGCTGCAGCTGATGATGTTGCTGATGCTGCTGCTGCTGTTGTTGTTGTTGCTGCGACGTTTGCGACTGTGTTGGTGTTGTTTGATGGTGATTGTGGTGGGTTTGGTGAGTTTGGTGATTCGCATGGTGGTGATGATGATGATTACCACTTTCACCAGAGCGCGATCTACGTGTTTTTATTGTTGTTGTTGTGACGGTTAAGGCAATGCAAAGGCAGGTAATTTATATATGCAACAAGTGGGTGGTGAGGTGAGTTAGTGTATATTGTGGTGGGAAGATATTAAGCAAAATGAGAAAGAGAGAGAGAGAAAGAACAAGAGTAATTTTTAGAGAACGCATTATGTGAGAGTTGAATTTCTTTCCTTTTTAGTAATGTGTGGTGAATGGAAATAAAAGATAAATTCAAATCGCTTGCTTGTGTGGTGAAGGTGGATTAATTAAGCAAGGTGTGTGGTGGTGTTGGTGCAACAACTATCAAAGAATACGAAGAAAATATAAATTTGATCCTCGCTGTAAACTTAAAAAATCAAACTCAGCTGTTAAGAAACTCACCATGTGGTGAGTATTTGCAACACAACGCAACAAAACAACAGAATACAACAGAAACCAATTAATATTTATATGTTTGTGTATAAATGAATTATAAGCTGGTCACACTGTCTTATGTGCAGTGTGGTGAATACGTTGTGGTGAATTCGCTGATCATATTTACCTGCTGCGACGCGCTGGAGACGCTTCTTGCTCCTGCAGCTGCTGTACACGTGTCGTTTGCTTCTCAAAGCTGATCTTCAAGTTGCCACTCTCTGTTGTGGTGGCCGTCAGGTTGCCAGTGGTGCCACCAGCACTACTGCTGACCAGAGCACCTAATGCAGGCGATGATTTCCCACTCTGATGCTGGATAACAGAGGCAGAGGATGCACCTGAGCTGCTGCTGCTTCCTCCTGTGGCAGCTGCATATGCTCCTCCCACCGCTCCACCTGCTGTCAGTGGCGATTGTGCGGATTGTGTTGAAGCGTGCGTTTCTGGAGAGGATTAAAAATAGAGTTATGACATGGATTTAGCTGATGATTGCTCAAACTCACCACTTCCGCTGTTGTTGTTGCTGCTGCTGTTGGGTAAATTGATACCAGGTACATTGGCGGTGGACAACGGCACGGAGACATACAAACTGGGTGCACCACTGCTGCTGCTGTTGCTGCTGCTGGTGGCAGCACTTGTTGCACTGTTGCTGCTGTTGTCCTTGTTGCTGCTGCTGCTGCTGTTGTTGCCATGTTTGCTGTTGCTGCTGCTGCTACTCGCTTTATTTGACTCGGCTTTCACATAACCAACAGCGGATGCACTTCCTCCTCCACCTGTCACTGAGCTGCTCGCACTGCTCGTTGAGGTAGTTGCTGCTGTGCTCGCTGTGGTTGCTGCTGTCGCTGTCCCGCTCGCTGCTATCGTTGCTGTTGTTGCACTCGCTAATGTTGCATTCACCTCAGCGGTGGCAGATGTTTGGTGGGTGGGTGGACTCAACTCTGTTCGTTGCTGCAAAAGATACAAGATATAAATCAAGAATTAGTGGAATGCAACAAATAATTCAATTTAAAATACGTTTATGTCATGAAATTCATGAATTCATCACCTATCACGATTTGTTCATTCTTAATATCTTTTAAGATACATGAATACCCATCAATAAAATACGTTTATGTCATGAAATTCATGAATTCATTAATAATCACTATTTCTTCACTTTTAATATCTCTCTGCATTAAATTTCAAAATATATGAATACCTATAAATAAATGAGTATATCATAATTTACATGGCATAAACATTGTTTCTTAGTCAGATTGCAACATTGAGCTTCGATAAGCGACCGGAAATTTGTCATTTAATGGCTTCTATGGTAAAACTTTTAATCGTATTACTAGAACTAGTCAATGATTGAGCTTTATATAAGATACCTTTTTATTCCATACAAACATACAAAGTATGTACATATGTCATTTCATGATAACCTTCTTCTTTACTCATGTTACTTCTTTAGTTGTTGTCTTTTGCGGTCATTAAAAAGTGTTGTCGAGACTTCCGGCCGCAAATTGCGGCATGTAAACACACATGTTTACAGCCATAAGGCATATAACAAAAACAACAAACAAGTACAATGAAAACAGACAGAGATTAACATAGGCATATTCGATAATAACAGTGCGCTGTTAAGTTAACAGCGACAAATAACAATCAATGCTAAGTAAAGGCCAACAAAACCACTGTTCATATTTGTTTTTTGTTGTTGTTGTTTTTCTTCTGCTGCTTCTTCTTCTTCTCCTGGGAAGGGGGCACGACGTTGCTGCATGTGCTCCATATAGATTAAAAAGCCACACACATGCAAACATACATCTGGATGTGGTATATGTATGTGTGTGTGTGTGTGTGTGCACATAATGCAACTCAAAGCTTATCGGCTGCGTCGTCGACGTTGCTGTCAATGGTAAAAGCAGCGCAGCATGTAATAAAATGAGTCAGAGTCAGAAGAATGCAGCAACAAAAGCAACAACAGCAGCCGTCGCTGTCAAAACTCGGCGAGGACAACAAATGCTGCAACAATGGGCAAGTTTTTTCTTTACATTTTATTTTGTGGTTTTCCCATATGCTGCCAGATGCAGCCGTATGTATGTAATTGTATGTATGCGTTTGTGTGTGTTAGATCTGGCAGCAAATGTTACTTGCAGCTAATGCACAAAACAATAAAGAGCAAGAGCAACAGACGCTGAGAACAGCAGCAATCATTCGTTCCCACTCTTCCCACTCCCTCTCTCTCTCATGCTGTCGTCTCTCACGACCTCTCTCACTTCATGTTGCTTTCCGACTGTTCCCATTTGGTTGCGCTCTCTGCTTGGATGCGTGAGCGGATTGTGTTGTTTATTTGGGTGGTGGGGGTGCAGTAGCTGACATTGTTGTTGTAGTTTAGTCACGTAGACAGAAACTATGCACAGCGTTGCCAGCCGGTAGTTACGATGTCAACAAAGTACAACGTTGCCAGACCCCTTGGTATATGTAATAGATATTTTCCAAAAGTATAAAAGTATCTTGAAATTTTTTTAAAACAGAATGCTACAATTCCAATAAGAATTTTATACAAAACTATCCCACTACCTGACACGAGCAGCAGCCTGTTGCTGCCTGGAAGCCTGGGAATAAAAAAGGTGTCGAATTTCTGGTAAACACCTTCACGACTCATTAGATTTGGGTCAATGAAAAAAAACTGGACTCTAATTTAAAGAAGTACGAGTAGTTTGTCAACGGCTTTACTTCTTTCAGGGTCAACTTTGCGCTCTATATGCAGAAATTTCCCATCCTTGGCAGCTGCTGTTTCAGCTTTACACTGTCCGCCATTGAATATCGCTGATTATCCTGTTGCTGGAGCAGCTAATGGGCCAACAACAACAACATCAAGAACAGCCCAAGCAACCCCTTTTGTCATTTGGTGTACTTTGCATTTGGAATCGTTTCTCACTGTACTTCCCGTACAATATTTCAATTTTTGTAAATTCGTTTTTTATTGCAAAAGGGCACCGCGACAACAAATTCAATAAGAGCGACAGCCGGAAACAAAATACCAACTATAAATATTATATTAGCGTGTGTCTGCGCGTGGTTGTTGAAACCCTCTCTCACATTCTCAGGACTCAGGACAACAGCAAACAGAGCAAGAACAACGATTCGATGTCGGGTAATTGTCGACATCACGAAAAAAAGGGTTGTCCTTGTCCGCATTGTGGCAGGAGTTTTCGCAAACGCACCACACCAACAAATACAAAGACAACAACAACAACAAGAGCAACATGTCGAGGACATTAAATGCAGAATAACTCAAATTGAAATAAACGACATCCAACTGATTGGACATGGAGAGACTCCCAGTGAGGTCTCTGTAAGTAATGGGGTATTGAGGAAGGAATCAAAGAATCCAGCGTTGAAATTCGCGGAATCACAAGTAGAATCACAAGTAAAAGAAAGAAACACAGATAACAGAAAACAATTGAAAAAAAAAACTAAATTATTAACAGATTAACAGTAATAAAATTATAATAAGTCTTTGAGACTATTGAAGAAATAATAAGATGTTCCTAATCTCTGTAAATATTTAAGAAACCAAGAAATAAAATGTGGCTGTTTTTGAAATGTCAGAGATTTCATTTTTCAAATATATTTTCAGAGTTGAAAATGTACTTATTATTCAACAAAATGGTAAAATTTATAAAAATGTCTCAACAAATATTTTGGCATTCCTTAAGTTCGAGAACTCGAAAAATTGATTTTGAGTTAGAAATTTGCATAACATGTCTGATAGACAGGTATAACAGAGATTGATTTGCATTAAGAAATGTTAAGATAATCTTAATCCATGTGAGAAATAGCCCAGAGAACTTATGTTGCAAGCTGCACGTATTTCTATTACAATTAGAGCCTGGCGGAAAAAAGGAAGAAACAAAAGTACAAGACTAAATACAACTGAAGCTGAAGGACGAGAGTCCCGCATACCTGAGACTAAGAACAGGCAGCTGTAATAAGATCGAAAGCAGGATCAATCAGCCGCCAGGAAGCAGCAACAGCAGCAACAGGACACAAAGAAACTCAGGGTAGCTCGAGTTTTGGCAGCTGTCGTAAACTAGGCACAAAACGTGCCAACGTTGTTGGTTGTTGGTGTTTTTTTTACTGTGCGAGAACAAAAACGGGCCAGGACATTCAGGACAGGATATACGAAGACAGAGAATAAGTTATCCTTGAGAGCGCGCGCAAAGCGAATGAACTCGCAGGGATAAGACAAACAGCTGAACAGCTGTCTTGCCCCTATTTTTTGTGGCAAGACACAGGTCTAAGGACGAAGGACTGCAGCTGATTCGAACCGCCTTAAACGACACTTACACTAATCAATAATTGGTATTCGATAGATACACGTTTTTGGCCAATTGGATCATATTGTGGAGCGTTGTCATTATAATTGGCAGTTAACTCCCCTCTCTCTCGCTCTCTTCCCCTCACTGTTGATGTAGCAGGTGGCATGCTTACAGGACATCATGCATTGAGCGTGCAGCTGCAACTGCTGTTGCATATACAAATGTGAGCACGAATACGGTTGCATGTAAAATGCGCTTCAATTATTGATGGAGTGTCAAAGACTTGGCGTGCAACTTGAACAAGTCGGGGTATGTGGCATGTGGCATGGTTGTGAATTCCCACATCGTATCTTTTGTGCAAATTGCTTAAAAATAAAAAACATATATAATTTCTGCAAATAAAGGGTGCCTGACTGAACCATAATAAGATTGTAATACCCCAATAACTATACGATATAATACTAGTCATAAAGATGTATGTTAAAAGCTTTAGCACTTCTTTATTAACTCATCTGATTTTTTAGGGTCCTTACTAGTAAGAAAAATGCATTAAATGTCTTTGTTAAAGTTGAGGATATATTGAATCCATAGGAAGCATAGGAAACTTAAAGCTTTTCCACTCTCTGATCAACTAAATTTTTATTTTTTTTATTATTCCCTGGTTTTAATTTTATTGTAGAATTGGAATCTTTTATTATATAGTAGCTCTGACTTTAAGAACAATCTAATCCCAAATAAATTATCATCCAATATACGATTAAAAGCTGTTATAGATCTATCATATCTTATCTTCCACTAATTTGAATAGAAGGAATGATTTTTTAAAAAGATTCACATGAAGGTTCTATGATTAAGCTAGTTATCATATGAGCAATTTCTTTAAAGATTATCATAAATATATCTAATAGAAAATTAAAAAAAAAATACAAGCTCATGGATATCGAAATTGTTGCTTTCGAGCACAGTATTGTCAGATTTAGAGTTGCAGTTTCTCGAAGGTATTGCCAGCTGTCGGTTAGTGTCTGTTTGTGGATGACACATCTTGACAAAGACTCCATAAAGTTACCAAAATAGATCAGCACTTAAAGGAGGAATATGGGCGTGTGTTGATGCAAATGCAGATGCAAAGATGCGACGTCGTGTCAGCTGCAAGTGACAAGCGCGTCGATCCGTAGCATAATCTAGACATAGTTTTTTTTTTTTGTCGAGTATTTAGTTTGTCTACGTCTACGTCTTGGACTTGGGAGTGTATTGTGTCTTACCCCGGAAAGCAGGAAACGTATTTTTAAATTGTGCGGGTATGTGGTGGCAGCGGCACCTCCTCCAACGGTGGCAACAGCAGCTCCTGCACCAGCGCCACTGGCGCCCAAATAGGACGGCGATGCTGATGCGGATCCACCAACATATTCAATGGTCGCCGATGGCGTTGTGGATGCGGATGAGGGTGACGATGAGGCGGATGTTGAGTGCTGACTGCTGTTGTGATGATGTTGATGTTGCATCTGTTGCTGTTGCATCTGTTGCTGTTGCTGCTGTTGATGATGCGATGATTCTCGCTCTCTGTCACGTTCCCGATCCCGATGACGGCGATGTTCACGATGCTCGCGATGTTTGTGACGATGTTCCTTATCCTTTTCCCGCTTCTCACGTTTCTTTTTCTTATTCTTGCGATGCTCCTTATAATCGGCCATCTCAATGTGATTGTTATTATTACTTTCCGCCGTTGCCGCCATGCTCACCATGGTAGCGGTAAAGTCCATAGTACTGCTAACGGTTGTGGCTGCCACAGCAACAGCAGGCGCCACATCCATTGGCTGAGCATCCAGTGTGTCCATCATCATCATTTTTATTTTATTTGATTTTATTTTGTTTTCTGTTTGTTTGGTTTGCAGTCACTCTTTGTTAGCAGTAATCGGTTGAAAGAGATCACAGTTTTTTGGTTTCTTCTTCTTCTTTTTGGCTGCAAGCCAAGTTCGTGTTCTCTGTGCTTTGACTGCTCTTTTAGCGTCAATTTTGTTTTGTTCACTGTGATTAGCCGAATGGCAGCATAGTTGTCTCGCTGTCAATCTCAATCTCAGTCTCTGTTCTCGCTCTCTGCTCTCTTCTCTCGTGGCTCTCTTGCTTTAGCTTTCGCTGTAGCTGTTTTCAATTGTTGTTGTTGATACGTTTTCAATATTATTATTTTGTATGCTCTTTGGGCTGTTATTCTTCTTTTTTTTTTTGTTTTACTTCAAATCACATTCACACGCACAAACACACTCGCACACACACACACGCAATTCGAAAATCACCGCACCATATATATGTGAGAACCAACTGTCAGTGTGTGCGTAGTAGAGCTGTTGTTGTTGCTGTTGTTGTTGTTGGGGTGAATAACTTGCGTGGCGGCGACTGGGCTGCTTGGCTCTCCCTCTCGCCCTCTCTCTCTCTCTGAGTTAGCGTAAAAGACGCGCACTCTTTCTCACTCACTTGCACATACAGAGAGAGATAGAGAGAGACCTCGTCGTCGTCGTCGATTCGTTTTATTTTCTACTTTTTGCTCCACACAAAAACACAAATTGAATTTCTTTTAGTTGGAAATTAGCTTTTTTCTGACAGCATTTAAAACATGTGCTTAGCTTTCGGCCACGTGAACGAGTTAAATATTTTAAGCAGTTTTCATACAAGAAAAACAACTTTTTTTGTCGCTGACACTAATGGCCATAAAATTGTGTACACTTTACGCGCCTTGTATTTGTTGTTGTATGCGATGTTTGCAGTATATGTGAGTTAACAAATTGCAACAACAATGATGAACAATTAACAAAAAGGCCAGGCTTGCAACAATGCATAAATACGACGAATACGAATACGAATACACATGCACCTTTTATGCATATACACAAAAAACGACAACTTAAAAAACGAAACCAGAACAAGACGGCGGCCGCGACAGTGTTGTGGGTTGCTGGCCGTGCGGAGTTGTACTAAACTCTGCTCTCCGGCGACGGTTTTTGTTGCTGCAGTAGCGCACACCAACAAGACCCAGCGGGAAAACAACTCATGAATTTACCACTGCTCGCAGATGTGCATTTTCTACAGCATTGTGGTGGGTCTTAAGAATATTATAAGAGTGATGGATTCATCGAAACAACTACTCGCGTATAAAATGATTTTTTATTAAAAACTGAGGTAATTGTCTATTAGTTAGGGCCCACCTCCAAATCAAAAAAAAAAAAAACCCCAAATAGAGGGCCATTTATCATGAATTTAGCCGAAAAAATTAGTTGGCGGTCTCAACTAGTTTTTTTTAAAAAAATGTTTAAAGTTTATATACAAAATAGCCTATTTTTGTTGTTGCCCTGTGAAACTTGTCACTTACAGCTCGTTTACCAGCACTGATTTGGTCACCCGGTCACAAATAGCTTGTGAAACATTTCTATAAACTTCATCCTAGGGGTGTTGAAGAGTGTTAATAAAGGACCGTAGACAAAAATTTTTTTTAAAAAAATCGCGCGATTTTTTTAAAAAAAATTTTTGCCTGCGGCGCTTGACTTTCACGGTTTCACACACACTTCATTAACATATATTTAGATATTATGATTGTTTCTACACTTCACTTCAACCATCTTTTGGAATTGGAGCTTGGCTAAACATTCCAAATAATTATCTGGTTTCATTCAATTATTTTTCGATTGAGAATTTCCAAATAAAACTCACAAATCCATTATATACTTGATAAACTGGCCATAAAATGGACAAGTCAAAGAAAAGTAGTGTTGGTAAACGGGCCATAACAGTGACAAGTTGCACAAGCAACAACAAAAATAGGCTATTTTGTATGGAAACTTTAAACATTTTTAAAAAAAAAACTAGTTGAGACCGCCAACTAATTTTTTCGGCTAAATTCATGATAAATGGCCCTCTACTTGGGGTTTTTTTTTTTTTTGATTTGGAGGTGGGCCCTAACTAATAGACAATTACCAAAACTGACAAAAATAATTGCACAAGAAAACTAATTATAGTGTAAAATATATTGAAGTGTAGAGTTGCTTCATGTTTCCCACTGGGTGTGCGAGCGAGTAAGTGAGAGAGGAAAGCACTGAGCGCAGTTCTTCTTGTTGTTGTTGTTGTTGCTATCTGCAGCCGGTTTTCAGAGGGGGGATTATTGCCGTATGTATGTATTGCATGTTATGTCTGCACGTAGACCAGACACGCACTAACACAAATACAGCCAACGACGACGTGTACAAAAACAAAATGAAGCGCATAAGAACTCGAACTCACCGCGGCGACAGCAGCATAAAAATAAACACACACAGACACATATGTAGGCACATAGGCATAAGCAAAAGTTAACTGGAAAAACGTCACCCAGTGAGCAAATTGGAGAGTGCAGCGATAAGGTTCAGTGACGCAGAGACTTAATTGTTGATTAGTATATGTATATTTTTGATTAGGGGAAATCCTTGAATGTTTATATTTATACCTATTTAAGCTGGTTGCAGCAATTATGAATAATCTTACTACTGGGAAACTTATAAATAATAATGAAGTACATATGTCAAGAATTTCACTAGATGATAAGTATTACAAACTGCAATGCTCACATTTTGATATTTTACATTAAGATATCAATTTATTACCAGTTTACATAAACACCTCATGTGATCATTGATCAAAATGTTTATTGGGCAGAACGCATAAAAGTGAATCTTTCATAGAGGCGCTCAACACACACTTACATACATATGTACATACATATGCATACAATTGCACACAGTCACACTCACACAACTGCAAGCTCTAACAACAACATGCAGCGCATGTCGTAATGCTGTTGATGTTGTAATAAATACGACAACAGCAACAACAACAGTGACGACAATGTTATCAATGCAGGCAGACAGACAGACATCTTAAAATGACCAGGAAACGAAATCAACGAAAAGCTTAGCAAAACAAAATGTGCAAAGATATAATAAAGAATACTAGAAATTAAAAATCACAGGAAATAATTTGAGGGTTTAATTGTGCTTAATATTTTTTACATAGATATTTAAGGTGTGCAAACTGTTCACAGTCATTCACTTCGTCTGGGAACAGTTTGGGCTGCGCGTGAGCGCCAAATAGACGAGAGAGCGAGAGTGAGAGCCAAAGAGCAAGAGAACTCATTGCAACATATGTACAACAACAGCAATGATTTCCTCTCTCCCACACACACTCTCTCGCGCTCTCTTTATTTATTGTATGTGTGTGTGTGTATGCTCGTGTGCTTTATGCAATGCTGTCAACGGGGGCGGGTGTGCTGCATGCAGGTTAATTTTCCTGTTGTTGTTGTTGTTGCTACTGCCTGAGCCAGACACAGCCGTCGACGATTGAAGAAGACAAAACAGGAAAATGAAAAATAATTGAATTGTAAGACGATGTTAACACAGAAGGATGAGGTGAAAGAGGAGACACACAAACCTGTGACCACCAGACGTTTGCAATTGGCAATAAATAAACAGAAGAAGAAGAGGCAGAGGCAGAATCTTTGCAGCTGGAAGACGGAGAAGCAGCATAATTTGTGATGCAAATAAATGGAAATACAAAGCCCGAAAAATCATGGGGTAGAAAAAATAACATTAAGTGGTATTTACCTGAGTGATGGGACGGGGGTGATGAGTGGGGGAAGGGGGAGCTCTACGTTGAACGTGTCTGTTTTACAAAACAAACAACAATAAGAAAAAGGAATGGAAATGGGAACGGCACAAACATTGCCGTTGCATAGCCAACGGTTCGTTGGGTTCTCTCTATCCCCCATCCCCCATCCCCAACCCCTCTGTATGGTAATCAAATCAAAGAAGGTGGCAAAGAGCACAATAATGGCGCCGTATTGTTGTAAGCTCAAAAATTAATTTTAATATGCAACCGACGCTGTTGTTATTGTTGTTGTTGTTTTGGTTACTTTGACAACAAAGAAATTTCCATCAATTTGACAAACTTAATTAACAGACACTAGAAGTTTAAGCAACTAATATGAATTAATATTTCCCAGACGAACCATCAGACAGGTGCTTAATGTTGGTCGCATTAGACCCATTCTGTTCCCAGGACCGTTTTGGGTCATTCAACTTCAACTTCAACTTCAAAAATGGCAACAGGCTTCTTCACTCAAAAATGCGTGTAAATATTTGATCAGGCAACATTTCAACTCTGCACACGACACTAAATAAACTCATTTTATATATGCCCCCAAAAAAGGGGGTTATGCTTAAGCAAATACATTTCAAAGATCAAGTAATATTAAAAATGTCAATAGCCAAATAAATATTTACAGTAATGGGGTGGGTGGGAACAGCAGAAACAACAACAGCAGCTGTAAGGCCTTTACATTAACATAATAATGGTAACAGTTTACAGTGCGCGGGAAAGATGTTACCACTAACATTACAGTTGAATAACAGAACCGAAAAGTATCTGCTGTAAACAAAATAACAGAATTCAAGATTTTATCTAAGTTTGTCATAAATCTAAAAGTTTTGCTACCGAAATTCAACTACAATAAAATATGGAAAGGCAAGATGTTATAAAAGGAATATGGAGAAAACTGTTACGGCAATAAAAAGGAAATACGAAAGGGACACGTGTCTTACCTACACACGCGATACGGCGAACCCACAAACAAAAAAAGGTGTTGATTTTGTTGCCGGGTGACCTGACTGAAAGTCCCTTTTAAACGTCGTAGAAAAATTAATTGCTTCAGGAAGACTATTCGCGTAAATGTTTTATTTTTATAACCATTTAGAGGGAATCAGTTAAGCCAAAGAGCATATAGTTTTTATGAGGCTCTGTCATAAAGTGAAGCAAACAACGTTTTTCAGTTTTTTTTTTTTTAGCATTTCCTCAACACTTGACAATACTCATACAACAACAGTTTAATATCATTTTTGAAAGGCACTCGTAATTGTCTATAGACTCGTGGGTGACAAATTTATAAATTATCACCCACCACCTAGTGTAGAGACACCACCACTAAAAAGTACACTAAATAACACAGCGTGAAGTCCTTCCGTTGATTATTATTATTCTGGGTTTTTTTTTTAAGTTGGACAATCTCCCGTTGTTCTCACAGTAAATGTGGTAAAAATAAAATGAAATATGAATTGCAATTTAGAGTTTTCAATTTGTAGCCAAAAATTGAATACACAGCTTGGCAGTCAACATTTCTTTCATGTAATGATATTTGATAATCGAAAATCAATAATTTGGCCATTAAATGCAATGTCCTCACGTAAATGCCATCAATATCATAAGAAGTCGCCGAAACAAATTGATTTTTATGATTTATATATGAAATAGTGAATTGTACTTCAAATTGGGTTTTATTTTGGAACTGTAAAACAATAAAAATAACACATAGCTTAAAATAGTTATGGTTTTTAAATCTTACTGAAAATTTCTTATTTTTGTCTTTAATCTTCCGACATTTTCTTCCCAACATGCCATTTGACAATTCTTAATCTGAATTTTAATTCTTTTTCAAAATCGGTCCAATACTATATGTTTATATTTATAGAAATATTTACATATTTCAACAACGCATAAATCCATTCGCGCCAGTGATCACAAGATATTAAAAATTAATTAAAGCCAACAAAAAATAAATAAATAGAAATAATTCTATATACTTGTGTATAAAAACTATATTTAGTGCTCATCATTATAGTCATCGCCATTGCTTGAAATTTGTTTATCAATTGGAAAATGCTAAGAGATTTTTTTTTTTGATCTATGCATGTGTCATATGTGCAAAAATTTCAAAAACGAATCACTCAAAAATAGACGATGACTATGAAGGTCTATAAATATATAGCATAGCTACGTTACGTATCGAAATGCGAACAACGAATGAATAACCCACTCGAAAAACACACCTGGCTACGACGACCTCAGACAATTTATTTATTTCTTTATATACATACTATTATGTTTGTTGTTTATTGAAAAAATTTAGGAAAAATAATATATGACATCGAATGCCTGGCATGGCAACGTCAACTATATTTTTTTTCGTGGTCACCGTCATTAGAGGAAAATGCAATAAATAAATGACTAAGCAATTCATTATCCTAATGCTCGACTAAAAATATACTCTGTAGTATGTTGTAGTTATTAAATTAAGGAGCTAGCAAAGATCCATACATATTTGTCAACTTGAAATGTAAGTACACCACAAATAAAAAACTGCAATAAATAAAGTCTGTATTCCTCTTAAAAATAAAATACGGTCACACTTAGTCCCATACAGCTTCATTAATACCATATAAATATATTAATTAACACAATTCAAGCAGTGTAATAATTCTCTAATTTTTATTCGAAGCAACTTCAGCTAATATACCCTATATACAAAATTAAATGAGTATAAGGACAATGTGGCATTGCAATAGACTGAGTATTTACAAAAGTGTAAATATTTTGAAGCTTATTTGTGATGATGACGCTGACAACAATTGACGTAAAATTGTCGATTAGTTTAAAGTGTTTTATTATTTAAAATTTTCAAACAAGACAAGAACATAACATGACATGAATTCCATTTCATTTTCAAACTGAAAACTTATCGAATATCATATGAAAAAAAAAAAAACAAACAAACACTCAAGAGATTAATTGGCTGATATTAAGAGAGCTAACTAGAAAACATAAGGAAACACGTGGCATAGGAATCGGTAGAGTTATATCTATATGTATACCACAATTGCAATAAACAAATAAAGATTCTCTTGAGTAAAAGAGAGCGAGCTTTCTGTCTCTCTTTCTTAAGAGACTGCAGCATATTAGCATCATATTTATATTTAGACTATATAATTTCAGATCTGTTATGGAACATTACGTATGCTTTTTTCTTGAGCAACCAAACATACACACATTCTCAAATGTATGTGAATATATAGTTCTAGAATACGTATTGCGCGTATGTTGAGCAATTATATTGTTCACGAAGTCGGTCGATCGGTCGGAAGCTAAATATAGAACATATGCGGTGGCTCAATCTCAAAACCGAAGAATACTAGAAAACCGAACGACGCACACCACCCACTGCAATTAATTTTATACAGGTATTCCAATAAAAAATAATTGTACAACAATTTTCTAAAAAACACAACAGAACAAAAAATTCCAAAACAAAATATATGTTGTAATTTTTTTTTTTTTTTCATGGAACCCACTGGGGCATATATATTATTGGATGTTATGTGTGTTGTATATAGAGCGTGAATGAATTTGAACATTTTTTGCTCATGAATTAATTAGAAATGAAATTAAACGAATATATTCAAGAATTCGAAAAATTACTTATAAGATAGAAAAAACTAAATATGCTAAATATACATACATATATCATCATCATAATCAATCAAATATATATTTGGTATATATTATCATTTATCATAATCATAAACATAATCATTAGAGCAATAGCTCTTCTGGTTTTATATTGGAGCATATTACATTTGTATCGAAGTCGAAATCGAAAGAAGAAGATGAAACAATATATATATTGTAGTAACAAACAGCAGCTCTCTCGCTCTCTCTTCATTTCCGTCTCTGATAGTCAACAGGTACAGTTGTCAATCGATAACACATCATTAGCTTAGCTGCACAACTGTACCCAATGTGTTAGCCTGCATTTCTTTCTCATTTTTTTTTTGTTTGTGCATTTGTTTTTTATTTGTATTTTTTTTGCCTGTGCCATTGTCGGTACTTTAAATCGTTAGTTAAAGTTTAGCGTTCGATATGTTAATTTTCGTATTATTTGTTTCGTAAGTTTTGAACTTCATTAATTTTTTTTTGGTTTTTGAAAATTTTCTTTTATTTTTTTTAATAAAACTTTTTGATTTTTTTTTTTTTGTTTGTTTGTTTGTTGTTTTTTCATAAAGCTTATTATCTCACATAACCTAAGACATTTCGTTCATCAAAAAATCGTTGGAAAAACCGAAACCGAAGACTAAGTTAGCTAAGTGTTGTGAATAAGATAGATTAGTTTCTTTTGGAGCTGGTAGGGGGGGGGGGGGGGGGTGATTAAACAAAATGTGTATTGGAACAATTGCTATTTGTGTGTTTCTCATTTATGGATTATTATTGATAAATTTAATTTAATTAAATTTGATATTCGTTGCAATTCTAGAACGTTGTCAAAGCTCCCGCGCCCAAGCCATAACCGACGCCCTTGGGTCCAAAATTGCGGCTATAGCAGGATCGGCAATAGATGTCGCCATCGGGTCCATCGTTGAGGTTCGTCGAGTCGAGGGACTTGCGGCAATCGGAGCAGTAGAAGCAACGCTTGTGCCAGATGCGACTCTTGCTGATCATCTGTTCGGCGGCAAACACAGCGAATCCGCAACGTGGACAACCTCCGGAGGTGCGTTGACCGTTCAGGGGACGACCGTCGGGATATTGCATGGTCGATTCGCCGCTTGTGGATACGAGCGTGGGGGCATGTCCATAGCCAAAGCCCTTGGGGCCATAACGCTTACCATAGCAAGCCTTGCAGTAGATATCGCCATCGGGACCGTCGCAGGCCAGCACCGAGTCCAGGGGACGATGGCAGTCGGTGCAGCTGTAGCACTTCCTGTGCCACATCTTGCCCTTGGACAGCTGCTGTTCGGCGGCAAAGACGGCGCCACCGCAACGGGGACAACCCTCGCCCTCGGGTGCCTTGATCGATGTGGTATCGGGATTGATGAAGGGGCGACTGGCGCTAATCTGATCCTCGGTTAAGCCATCGGTCTGCAGGAAACCCGAGCCGCAGGCAAAGCCATAACCATGTGGTCCCCACTTCTTGCCATAGCAAGTGTTGCAGTAGACATCGCCATCGGGACCATCGCTGGCATTGATCGAATCCAGCGTCTTCTTGCAGTCTTTGCAGTTGAAGCACTTCTTGTGCCATTCCCGACCCTTGGACAGCTTCTGCTCGGCGGCAAAAACAGCGCCACCGCAACGGGGACAACCCTCGCCGGGACGAGCCTGAATCTTGCCCACATCAATGGCGGCACTCATCTGCGGAGCACCCTCATCATTGGCATAACAATCGGACTGCAAGGTACCGCCGCCCTGACCAAAGCCATAGCCCTTGGGTCCAAACTGCTTGGCATAGCAGCCCTTGCAGTAGATATTCTTGTCCGGTGCCTCACAGCACAGCATGGAGTCGAGACTCTTCTTGCAGGTGCCGCACTTGAAGCACTCCTTGTGCCAGCCGCGTCCACGTGCCAACATCTGTTCGGCGGCATACACATAGCCACCGCATCGGGGGCATCCCTCGCCCTCCGGTGCCCGGGCAATGGCACGTGGCTCCATGCGAGCACCGTTCCTCACCGTCTCAACACCGTTCTGGAACTGTGCACCGTTGTCCATGGAGAGTGTGCCGGCTCCTGTGCCAAAGCCATAACCCTTGGGTCCATATTTACGTCCATGGCACACCTTGCAGTACAGCTCACGCTCATGCTCTGTGCAGTTGGTCGAGTCCAGGGATTTGTTGCACATGGAGCACTTGAAGCAATTCTTGTGGAATGAATAACCGCCAGCCAGACGCTCCTCGGCGGCGTACACACTCTTGCTGCAACGCGGGCATTTTGGGGATTCAGTCACTTGTAGGGGCATTGTGTTTGATTTCTTCTATATCTGTATATATCCTTTATATTTTTTTTAAATTGTGCTTTAACCACGAACCGGGGTACAACTATTTGTATCTGTATCTATGTAGTATATTATGCTTATTATCTGAAAGTGCAAACAGAGAGCAGAATTGAACATCGTCGTCATCCGTCGCAAGCTGAAGCTGGGAAGCTGGAGCTGAAGCAAAAGCTGTGGTTGGTGGTGATTGTTATCTGGTGATCTGTTATCGGAATGATCGTGATCGATGATGTTATTCAAGCGCTAAATGAGATGGAAAAGTAACTGATCTAAAGTCTGTACTCAAATTAATGAGTGAGTGATGTGTCGTGTGTGTCTGTACTAAATATGTATTATTTAGCTCATATCAAAAGATGTACTAAAAATTGGATCACTTTTGTCTCTTAAGTCATACATGTACTAAAAATGAAGGTGTGTCTAATTAGTACCTTTTAGTTCTCTTATCAATTCAGATTGAGTCAGTCTACCGATAAATATCTCTTACTTGGATTTTCACTCTCTTGAATCATACATGTACTAAAAATCTTTTGAGTAACATTAAAGAACTATCTCTTGAGTATATTTATCAATCTTCTCAGTCTGATTAAACCAGGAATATCTAATAAAATGCTTATCCTTATTTACACATGTATTTGTGTATACCTATAGTCTCTTTTAGGTATCTTATCAATGTGATTGAGTGAGGTAATCAATTATAAGATTACTAAATCAAAAAAATGATCTCTATAATATTTATATTCCCTGAAAATAACAAGAAGGTCTGATCTAAAGTCTGTACTAAAATCTCCGATAAACTTTCTCGGTTTAAACAATTATTTTAGAACATACACTAAAAGAAAACAAGATATTTAGTACATTTATAAATCTATTTAACTCAAAGGAATATCTGCTGAAAATCTAATAAATTTGATTATGAATTTTCAAAGAAAATTACCCAACGAAAACTACAAATATTACGTATACGCACACAAACACATTTATGCTATATATTTATGATCACTTTGCTAAGAAATATTTTTGAAAAAGAAATGGGAAAATAAATTTCTTCATCTGGCAAACAAAAACGTGAGCAATAATTGTGTATCTATTGTGGATTGCGAGAGAAATGTTTTATAAAAATAACACAGGTGAAAGATAGATATATAGCAGACCGCAAATATGATCGGTATATAGCCCTATGACAAATACATTTCTCTCTCCCAAACCGTCTGAGTCATTCTACGTATCTTTTGAGTCGTTTCCATGGATTAGATGTGCAAATGAAGAGCTGTGTTTACTTTATGATAACTGTGGATTCGTTAGTGCAACTGCAATATCGGTTAATAGTCACCATACATATAAAGCTATATATATATATAGCTAGATATATGTAGAATCTATACCTATCCCATACACAAACACCGCACACAACAGAGACCGAGTACTGAACTGGAAGATTGCTCAACGCAAACTAATCTATAGAATTGTGAGTGCACACGGCACACGGTCCTGAGTTTTTCCTACAACAATTTTCAGTTTTCAGTTTTTTGAGTTGATTTTGAGAAACTTTAGATGCGGAACAAATTTTTGTTTCAGCTAATATCTCGTCAGAGAGTGGGATGGAAATATGACTGTGTGCGTTCGTCTGTATTGTGCGAGTGTGTTTGTGTGTCTATGTGTGTATCTCAAGGCAGTCAACGGCGTCTGTGGTTTTTCAACTTGTTCTACACATCATCACACACAGACACACACACACACTCTCGCACACACACACAAACGCATGAAAAAGTTTTTCATTTTCCCCATTCATTTCAGCCCGTTTCTCAGTTGTTTTTTATGTGCGGTAACAGGGCGAAAATGTTGTGCGAAATGAATTCTTCTTTTTTCAGATTTTATTTTCTGCTTTTCTTCATTTCATTCTACGCTTCTTTCGCTGCGAATTGCACTATCATTAGCTATGATTAGCTAATTGAAAACTATAATAAAACCTTCCAACAAGTTATTGTTTACAATTGTTTAGCTTTAATTTGCGATAATGGCGGTATTTTCCAATATATTGAACACATTTGCATAATTGAAGTTTAAACACAATCTATCTTTAACTTTTTCTTTTGATATTTTCAAGTTTTCACGCACAAAAACACACATATATTCATCTATGTGTATATGTATGTTAATTTTCTCACTCCTAGGCGAAAAAAAGCTTTTCACTAAAAAACAGATCTATAAATACGAGTACGTGGGAAATGTGTTCTCCCAATGGAGCCAACTACATTTTTCTTTTCTTTCTTCGTTTTTTTTTTTTACTTCTTGGTTGTTGTTGTCGTTGTGTGTCAAAATGTGTGCCAAATTTTTATGTCGCTTCTAAAATTAAACTTCATCATATGCATTTTGGTGGCAGCTTTAACCGATATTATCAGAGCACTGCACGACTTTATATATATATATATTAGATATATATATATATTTATTTGTGATGTAAATGTATGTGTATGCAGTGTGTATGTATATTTACTTTTCGTTCGTAATAATAAAATTTCGCAATAAAATTTTATTTGATTTCTTAATTTTACTAGAGCCTTTTGGCTTCGATTAGCAACGATTTTCGACTGAGCGCGCTAGAAAATTGTCAACTTTTTGAATGGGGGGCGCTATGTGGACTCGGGAGAAAATTGAGAATCTTCGTCTGCACACGGCACGACGATAGCGACAATGACAACGAGTTCTTTTGTCGCCGAAACGAAGCCAAACGATTGAGATGAATATATAAACAACAACAGCAACAATAACAATAAAAACAATATGAATAATACACGCCCAACAAATCAAATTCATATATATACTCTCGTATATATTCTCATATGCTTTTAGTATAAATTCGTCTTGCCGTAAATTTTATCAAGAAAATTAACATTTTTGTTTACGCAAATTGTAAGGAGTTGTCCAAAAACCTCAGAGTAATGTACGCTTCATGATCATGTTCATTAATTATCTCTCTGGTTAGGTTGTCATCAATTAATTAGCCTTAACATTTGCATTCAATTAAATTTCTATTTACAACATTTTTGGCTTGCATATTTTTTTTTGCATTAAAAATATATTAATGGTGCATGGGCACGTCAATCTACATCAATCAAATCGGCAAATAGAAATAGGAAATACACAGAAATATACTCTACATATATATGTAATTTTAATGGAAAAGAATACAATTAGAATACCCTAGTTATTGAAATTGTTGAATTTTTCTAGTTTTATAAGCATATAGCATCAAGGATCAATAATATTGATATATTTCATTAATTAGCACTTAAAAAATACTTCATTATACATTTTATTATTATGTAGTAAAATACAAAAGAGGTTTTTAATTTTAATTCGATTCTTAGTCAGATCATAGATACATACAATAATGACAATTTTGGGAAGCATAAAGTAAATGTATAGTTTTCAATTGAAATATATTAATAATAATTACTTCTAGTTTTTTTAACCCAAATAATTGGTTAATATTTATACTTATATACACAATATTCGTTTATCTGACTCATATACCCGTACTTAGTTCGTTTGTTAAAGAGTATTATTGAGAAAAACAAGAAATACTTGAGCAATTCTATTTGGTATGCACACCTCGTGTATATATATTATATAGACCTGTACTTTTCATATATACTGACGCACACCTTGTGTTTGAATATTTTAAAGATGTTCGAAAAGGTGTATGCATTAATAGTTGCATTTCTACTTATAAATATGATACGAAGGTTGGCAAGGCGTCTGCGCCATTGGCTGCCTGATGGGAGCAAGTGAAATGGCTATAGAGCTATGGAAACTATTTAGTTTATCCTTTCCAATCAACTAGAGAGACTGTGAAGAATAACAGCAGAGGAGAGGAATAACAGCAATCGGTAATAGCGTTGGCACTTGACAAGTTGTAGACAAGTGTACAAGATTAGAAGACCATCACTCAAGGGGCAACAATGTAGCCGGTTGAGAGAATACCAGAGAATAAGAGAATTTGGGTAAAACCAAAGAGAGCACTAAAATAACTCAAGAGTTTCTCTCTCTTTTCTTCAAACTATTTTTATATATTTAGTTTAATATAAACAAATTTTGAGATTCACTTACCCGTTTCGAGCTCTTTTCAATTTCCTTCTCGAAATCCGTTAGCGGAGTCAACGTAACGTGCACATCCTTAATAATATCCCGAAATGAGCTGCAGCAGGAAAAATGGATTTAATAATAATTTTTATTTGCGTTAAAATCAGGAACTCAAAACGTAACTTAAACAGTTAAACGGTTATAACCGATCGAAGTTGGTAACAAAACATTAAGACTTTCACATAACGATTAGATTTGCATTCTCTTTAAATGGAAAAACTTTGTTCTTAATAATTTAATAAAACTTGAATACAGAATGAATAAAAAGACCAAAATGACATTCTGATGGAAAATCGGTTCAGTTTGGACAAAGTAATGGAAGTTTGAAGTTGGTCAGACCCTTAACGTAGCAACTTTTCAAGACAAAACTTTTGTCTGATTTTAAATTTTCAAAGTTCCAAAGGAAGGACCCTTAGCATCGCAATCAATATCCAGATTTAAGGGAATAATATTTTTTTCAATTTAATAAAATTGTAATGCAGAATAAATTAAGATACAAATAACTGATATTGAGAACGATGTTCGTTTCGTTTTGATTTCCTAATTTAAAATAGAGTAATCGATGTTACCTGTTGTGTTCATCCAAGTTAATGCTGCTGCTGATTGATTTGGCCGTGTCCGCTTTGCGTTTCTTGGAAGCGGACGAGCTGCTGGATGTTAAGGGTTGACTGGATGATGTTGTTGATGATGCAGATGCCACAGATAGAGCTGCCTTGCTGCTGCTGCTTAAATTGGTTGAAGTATTGCTGCTGATGCCACTGGGACCCAACACATTGCCGCTGTTGCTTGTGGACGAACCTGCGCCCGTCAAGCTATCTAAATTACTTGCATTGCTATTTCCCGGAAAGACCGAAGATGAATCCTTTAAGACGTGGCTGCTGCTGCTGCTACTGCTTGAGGCATGCAACTCAGTTCCAAAACCGCCGCCCAAATTGCTTGCCAATTGCAGTTTTCCCGATGCACTGCCCGCTGAACTTGACGGAGCCGATGTGCTCAGGTTCTGGGCATGATTACTGTGCTCCCCCAATAAGGCAGCAGATATGCCGCTGCTGCTGCCACTGCTAGACACATGTGGCACTGCGCTGGGATGCGTGTTGGAGGTGCTATTGGCCGGCATACTTGAGGCGCTGGGCATATTGCTGCTGCTAGTAGCAATATTGTTGTTGTTGCTGCTGCTACACGTGGCTGCGGCGGCTTCCTTAGAGCTTTCCTTATTTTTGGATGACTTTGAGGATTTCTCTCGTGACGATGAGGAGGAGGACGACGACGATGAGGCTGATGAGTGAGAAAAACTATTGTTCGATGAATTGCTGCCACCATCCTTATCCTTGTCCTTGCTAGAACCAGAGCTCGACTGTTTTCCCATGTTTTTACTATGTTTATCCTTATAGCTGCCACTTGAGCTGCTGGCTGATGACTTGGTGCTTGAATTGCTGGGTCCCATTGTACCGCTTCCACTTCCAGAGCCAGGTACCGTGCTGCTGTTGACTGTATTGCCACTGCCAGTGTTATTACCAGCGCTGCTGGCATGCGTGGATGCAACATTGCTGCTTATGTTGCTAGTTAAGCTATTGCTCACGGTATTATTGTTGTTGCTGCCGGAGCCGCTGTTGCTGCTGCTGCTGCCGGGTAGAAAACTGCCTGCAGTTGACGTATTCCCAGCAACTCCAGCATTGGAGGAGCTCATGGGATTTGCCAGAACCGTTGACGTGGCCGAATTGCTGCCTGATGACAACGAGGACTTCCCGGATGCATTTGACTTTCGTTGTTTGGATGAGGATGAAACGTTGCTGCCACCGCCGCCGCCGCTTGAAAGGGTTGTAGAGCTTGTAGCCAGTGTGCTGCTTGTGATTTTGATGCTTGTCGCAGAGGTGGATGCTGAATTCATAGTCGAATCGATTTCCTTCTCGGGAGACGAGCACGAATCGGAGGAGGTGTCATGTTGTACGGGTTTATAGGGTGGTATGGTTTTGACGTTTCCGCCCTTTTTCTGCAATATATATGACAAGGCATGAGTGAATAATTAGAAATCAATTGAAGCCCCACATACGAACCAATTTACTATAATGATGCTGACAGTAACCGCAGTACTTGACATTATCCAAATAGTTGCCAGCCTCCTCGCAGAGTAGACCCAAGCTCTGGGCGCAGGTCACATGGAATTGCTGCTTGCAATTGGCCTTGTTGCACTGCATACAAGCACCGACATTGGCACGATTTGGCTTTCCAATCTCCAGGCAAATATAACAAGCTGCATGGATAGAATAAAGTTAGTGATTGGATTTAAATGGGAAATTGTAACTACATCAAATGTGACTCACTCTTCGAGTAACGTTCCTGCGGTATTAATGTCAATATAATGGGCTCCATGGTGGTCACATTACCAAATCGTATCTCGGGTATGTACAGGGCACAAACCACATGGGCCCAACCGCTGGTGTCCGTCTTCTTGAGGGCACCATCTCGCGAGGGACAAATCTCACAGCGTACACGGGATGTGCGCTCCTGGGATTCGCATTTACGGCAATACCAGGGTCCGGTGGGGACGGTAACGATGCCATAGCATGCCTGATGCACCGCAACGGTGCAGTTTTGGCCGTCACAGTAAACGAGCGGGTTCTCCGGCCACCCCCGCTCGTCCGAACAAACACAACAACCGCCCACCATTTCCTTCATATCGTCCAGCTTAAACTTTTTAATTTTGATTAGTTTTCGATTCAAGTTGGTGGAGTGAATGGTGTCGTCGTTGCTGCTGGAGTCTAACAACTCCAGTTTTGCATTTAGTGATGAAGGAATTGCGTCGCTTTACACACAACAACTGCAATGAACAACAAATTTTTACATCATTAGACAGATTATTTATTCCGTAAACTATAATCAATACAAATTAAAAACAAGTGGGAAAGGTTATAGTCGAGATCCCGGCCTTAGGATACCCGTTACTTATTTCAATATATATAAAAGTATACGTACTTTCAAGAAATTACTTGTATTACTTTGAAAACATTAAATCGCCATAACTGCCGTTCTACTTGTCCGATCTTGATGCGATTCAGTGGGATAATACATAATAAAAATAGATAACGTTAATTATCACAAAAAACGTACTATCTTCAAAATTGTGGGTGTGGTGGCTTTTCGCAAGTTGTGAGGGCGGAAAGGGGCGTGTTTAAAATTTGAAACAAACTTGACCTGCGTGGGGTATACAGAAATATGTGTGCCAAATTTGGTTGCTCTATCTCTTATAGTCTCTGAGATCTAGGCGATAACACAGACGGGCGGACAGACGGACAGACACACATGGCTATATAGACTGGGCTGTTCATGCTGATCAAGAATATATATACTTTGTGCAATCGGGGAGGCCTCCCTCTCCCTGTTACATATATTCCAACGAACACAATATACCCTTTTACTTATTTTTTAAGTAACGGGTATAATAATAGATTTTCGATTTGATATTATAATCGAATTGGAATTGATCGTCTTCAACCCTCTGAGTATCCAAAATTAATGAGTTTGTAGATATCGATCTGGCAAGACTCACAATATATATTTATTAATAATATATAAAATAGCATTTAAATAGGTCAAGAATCTTACCAATAAAATGAGTCTATTGGGTTAATTGACACGTGCGAACAGTCAATCAACCTGAAGCAGAGTATTAAACTGAAAAACAACAACAACAAGAAGAAAATTGATTATTTACGTGATACAAAGTGCAATGTATGTGTATACGATATATCGATTAAATGCGTTATCGATGATTAATTAAGATATTGTCTATTTTGAGATATTGTCATTGCAGGTGCTGCCATATATGCAAGGTCATTAGCGCATTCATAAACAGCAAAAAGAATAACAATAACAACATGGGGCCGGTTTATTTATTAAATAATACTTAACGTCAATTCAATATGCGTAAGAGTGAGATAGCATATGCATACAATTTACACAATTGTACATACATATGGTATATATGTATGTGTTTCGTTTTGTTTGCAAAACACGAAAACACTCACATACAAGTACACACACACACACACGCACACACAACACGGCACATGAGTATGTATGTACATAAGTTCTCAATGTCAAGGTATATTTTGTTGTTGCCACCAACGCACTTTGTACAGACTTTATTATTGTATTTGCATTTTTTTTTTTTTATTGAGGACACACAATTTATGACGATAACATATCGGCGAAATCACAAATCGATCGCACATAAAAATACCAACAAATTTCGGTTACGTGCTCGCACTGATCACACACACACACAAAAACACACGCACAGAGAGAGAGGGAGACAAACTGAAGCGAGCGGATGAGCATTCCACTGTTTTGGTTGGTTCATTGAACTTGTCGGTGGCCACAAAAACAAAATGTTGATTTTTTTTCTTCTTCTTTGTATATCGATGTAAACAAAGCCAAAGTCAAAAATAAAACTATGTACAAAATTCTACACATGTATATCAAATTTGAACCACGGTTGCAGTTTGTTTAGATAATTAGCACAAATAATTATGCACATGTATATGTGGGTCGCAACTGCAGAGATTTTATGATTGCAACAACAATAACAATAGCACATAATCATAATATATACCGACAACCGAGTGATATGCGGGCTTTCATTCATGTTTCGTGTATGTATGTGTTTCTTGTTTATGTGCATGTGTGTGTTTGTGTGTGTATGCGGGTGTCTGGTTGTACCGTTATTGGGTCAACGTGTTGCCAACTGCCGAAAACGCAGCGACAGCGATGCGCGCGTGTTGCCAACTGCTTGCGAGAGAAACGTTAACAGTGTAAGTGTAAATAAAAGAACTAAACACATACACACACACACAACGATAAAACGAGGCCGCTCCGCACGCAGCTTTTGTAATGTTTACAATACCACGGTGGTAGGGGAAGGGGTAGGCGGCAGAGCAATGCACTCTCGATACGAACGCCTACGAGCAGACAGATACATACAGAGATTAGATGTACATATGTACATATATATACGAATGTTTGTATGTCGCATGTACATGTATATAAAGCAAAATGCCGCATAATGGGGCGCATTGGGGGAGGAATGTAGCGGCACTCTATATATGTATATATGTATATTTATATGCTTGTATATTTTCATCACTTGCAAGATGCTTTTAACGGACTGGGGATGGGAGGGAATGGGATGGGCTGGACTGGTCTGGAGTTGGAGCAGGCAGGCGAAAGAGCGAGGGTGGTTTGTGTGTGTTCCGCTTTCACACTTAAAGCATGCCACACAATTCAATTTCAACCAGTTTTCCACCTAAAATGTGTGTGTATACCCGAGAAGTTGAAATTATTGATTTTCTTTCGATTTTATTTGAAAATTAGATTTAATCAAAGTCACTCTTTAAAACGTCATCACTACATTCACTGGCAGGGTGAAAATTTAACCCAAGGCAGCAACAACAACAACAACAACAACAAAAACAAAAATAAGCAGAACAAAAATAAAAACAACAACAAAAACTAGTTTGAGAGCAAAAACAACATAAAAATGCGCGCGGTCAAAGTGGTCAAGCAACGCAAAGCGGCACACGCACACACACACACACACGCACACACTCACACGTATACACTTAGAAAATCAAGAAGGAATAAAAGAAATATATGTTTAGGGAGCGGCAGTTGGCCCACCGACAGCGATTGGGCGTCTAAAACTTGAAATTCTAACGAATTGCGTTTTTTGTTATATTTTCACTGTACACACTGTAGTTTCTTATTGGAAGCCAACTCTTATAGCATAAATATTGATTTTCTTTTACCAGAGAGGCACTTGTCACTTTTTTTTCTTTCTCTTTTCCAATTTGCAATTGTGCTTGCCTTTATGATTTATTGGCTTTGTTTCCGATATAATTTGTGTGTTTTTTTCACTTTTCTTTTGGAGCCGGACTGTGACGGTTGAGCCGCCCACGAGTTACAACGCACGCAAGTAAAATAATCAACACACGAAAAAAGGCGCTGAACATCCACCAGCAACAACAACAACAACAACATCAGTAATATGCACGAGTATTTACCTTGTAACTTGTTTGTTGTTGTTTCGCTCGCACAGCAACCCAAGTCAAAGGTACGTCTGACAGAGACAACAACACCTGCACACTCACTCACTGTATACAAATGCAGTTTCTCGAAGACGTTTTCAACCTGCGCGACACATTTACTAGACTAACAACTTTTATAACGCTTTGGAGTTACCGACTGCAACAACAATTGCGATGTTCTTTCTAGATTAACAACTTTTACAACGTTTTTTGGACCACCACTGCTGCGACCGTGACTCGCAAGCAACAAAAACTCTAGTTGTAATTCTGTTTTTCGAATGCTGCCACCTGGGAGAAAAAAGTTATCTTTTTCAACGTTGCCACCTGCAGTTTGCTCACTTTCATGATTAGTTCAATTGAACTTGATCCGAACGATTTAATCAACGCCGGTTCCGGTAATAAAAATGGCAAGCGGAAACTTGAAATGTAAATTTATTTTAAGTTAAATTCATAATTAATTAATAATTTAATAAGTTTTGTTAACTCGAAGTTATATGGAATGGGTGTTTACTTATATGCATTTAGGGAGCTCGTCTCTCCTTATCTCAAGAAGTTGTATAATTTAATTGCATTTCATGGAAAATTTGCCCATATTTTTAAAATTCTAGCTGTATATGCTAGAAGATACTTTTTTTTTTGAAAAGGATACTTTTGGAAAAGCATAGCTCATTTTCAAGTATCTGTTACGAATTCCAAAGGTCTGGCAGCGTCCAAATAACAGGCAACTTCATTTCTGCCAGGTGGCAACGCCATTCAAAAAACAGTTGCTACAGCTGTTGGGGAAAAATCAATTTTGCAAATCCGTCTGTGTCTGTGCATAACTGATTTAAAGCAGAAGAAAATGTCCTCAAACGCCGATTGTTTTATTGTGCTACCCGCTAACTGTGCATCTGGCTCTCTAATCTTTGGCCGCAATGCGGAGGACGCAACAGCAGTGGGCGGTGTGGGCGTGTCATCGGAAGTTTGCTACTATGATGTCAGTGACGTGTTGGAGGGGAAGGTAAGAGAAGCTCAACAAAAGCAAAAAAAAATGACTCATCGTGAATACATCTTACTTGCAACATAATCAGACTGATGGTGGCGCTGCTTTGGAGCCAGCTGGCGATGCCCTACGTGTAGTATTGCAAAAACCGAAACCGGGGCTTTGGGGCGGCGACTTTGGAGCCAACGATCGGGGTGTGGCCATTGGACTCACCTGGAGCGATGGCCAAGAGGAGGCCAAAGACAATGACAGCTTGCTGGGCACAGACATTGTGCGGTAGGTTTAGCTCCGTAGAAAGAACAAAGTCATTTACTTATTGAAACCTTCGTTTTTCTCGTTTGCAGTATTGTTTTGGCCAAGTCTAATGAGGTAGAGGCTGCCGTGGATCTTATTGGCAGCTTGGTGGCAAAGCACAGCAACGACGGCAGCAAACTGAACTTTGTAGTATGTGATCCGAGTGCTGCCTGGATATTGAGCAGTGCCGGAAAAGTCTGGGCTGCTGAGAAGCTGCAAGCCAGTTGGCAGCGTTTACCCAGCGGTGGTCTGACCGTAACCAATACGATTGACAAGTCTAGCGAGGGATTAGATACGGCGGCTAGCTTTGCAGCTGCCCATGATGCAGAGGCGCAGGCGCCAGAAGCAGAATGGTGCGGTCCAAAGCCGGATGGCAATGCAACTTACACGCAACAGGATATGTTTGAGACACTACGCTCAGCGAGCGGAGATGGGTCACGTGGTGCAACCGTGTCGGTGCTGAGTGCCAAGGGTAGCTCAATCTCATGCCATTGGTTCACTGGCACGCCAAATGCCGCCGAGTCTGTGTTCAAGCCGTTTGTTTTTGCGCCCAAGCCGCGTATCTCTCCATTGACTCAGGTGCAGTCGGATGCGGAGCAGACATTGCTGCATAGCCTTCATGCCAATCGAAAGCCGGCTGCGTTGGAACACTTGAGGAGCTTGGAACGCTCCTGTGTGGATGAATTAAACAATTACTTTTCGCTACAGGATCATGCCAGCGATGAGCTGGACGAGCTGCTCAAGGATTGCGTTGAGGCGGAAGTCAAATTCTATCGCTAAACGTTGCATTCAACCAATATGATATACTGATATTTAGCTAGCTTGCAACCATGACGACGCTCGATGCTCTTTTGAGCGATCCGCTCCGATTCGTTTCGACTTGTGCATTTTATATTATATATTCATAAGTACGTCTTAAAACAATTGATAGGATATTCCAAAACTGTTCATCCGTGCAATGCTAACTCCAAATATTTATGAATTCTCATCTTTATTTCATTTCATTTTTGTTCTGTGTTAGTTTTGTGTATTCTTATGTTAATGCATTAACGTGATATTTATTATATATATATTATTATGTAACTCTTTGACTCCTATGTGAAATCTCGATCTTGATTTTATAGTATTATGCATTTCATTCCATATTTTTGGTTGCAGTTGCGGCTACTTAAAGATTTATATACTTGCATTAAAATAAAAATATATACATATTAAATATACATAAAATACATATATATATATATATATATATATATATATATAATATAGCTCTCAAATAAACGCATAAAAAGCTGCATTTATACAAATATTTGTTACATTTTTAATTACAAAGTTTCTAGCATTTTAGACAGATTCTACAACCAAATTCGTTTTAAATATTGTGTTCTCATTGTGCAGAGCCTCCAGTTTGGTTATCTCAAAGGCCTGATAGACCTCTCGAAAGTCCATTATATTCCGCGGGGAACTGTCCTTCCAGAAACGATCAAACTCGAAGAATAAATAGCAATAAAGCTTATGAAAATCTTCAATTGTACTAAAGTTTTGCTTATGTAGCGCCACCTGATTGTAAAAGTGCGTCTTGGCTGCTCCCGTGCGAAGTAAATTGTATGCCAGGGCGGTGAGATTGATGCCAACAATGGCGTAGGTGTAGCCCAGTGTCGGATGCATCGAGTGCAGGAGAACATGCTTGGCAGCATCGTTGTAGGCACTTGCAAAGTATAAGAGATTCTCTAGTCCCAGCATGCCCATGCCGCGAAAGTCCGTCTTTGGATCATCACCTTGGAAGCCAATCTCTTGCCACTGCTTCGAGATGCGTCCGATGAGTGGATCATCCGGCATCAACAACTGCCACAGCTCCAATAGCTTCTGCTCGTGCTCCAAGTTATCCGAATCGTAGGATTCAGCGCGCAGCTCTTCCACATGATGCATCAAACGCTTATATCCCCAAATTGTGGTGATGCAATTCCCAAAAAGTCTACCGAAATCTGGATGAACATTATTCTTGATTCGCTTCACACGCGACACAACTTGAACAGCGCGGGGAGCTGCAAGGGCAAAGGGCAATAATCATTAGTAGGCAATTATATTAATGTAAAATGCTGACTCACCAAAGTACAGCAACTCTTTGTCCGATGCATAGGGCGCTGCTTCATCCAGTTCCCTTAACAGCGTCTTTATTTCCGGCTGCTTGGATTGGAAAAGGGATCTTTCGATTTGGCGGCATCTCGATGCACCTGCTCTTGCTCCGTAGCAGATACGCTGCAGCTCCGAGAGGCGGGTAAACACATGCAGAAACCACTTAATAAATGGCCTTATATAGCTAATGATAAATGGCAGTATTTTATCCAATATAAACATTTTGCGACTCTGCTTCTACTTTGAAAATTGACTAATAAACTTTTGTTTTGCACTGAGTTGTCATGGCAACGTGTTGCACATTTATCTTGAGCATAAAATGCCAATGAAATTGGCTTTAATTCGTGGTGTATAAGCAGGTACGATTCTTAGTTTTGCAACAGCTTTTGGCTTTATTTAATAATAGTTTTTTGTTTTTTTCTTTTTAGTAATTTGCGTTGTGGTAGTGCTGTAAAAGTATGCTATTTAACAGCTGTTGTCAGTGCTGCCAATTTTTTTTAGCTAAGAAATGGCTGTTTCTGGCTGGAAGCATTTAGCAAGCAAATAACCATAACTAGCTATAAAATAACTGAGTTGCCAACAGTTGCTTACAGTTATATTTGAATACGGTTTTTTCGTTAGCAGTAAAATTTTCCAATGTGGCTTGAAATTAATAAATTTGGTGAAAATTAAAATTTAGAAATTAGACAAAATTAAAATTAACATTTTAATGAAGATTTGAAGTTCGTAAGTCCCCGGGAAGAGAAGATAGGAAATTTAATTCTGAGAAAAAAAAAATTATATAAAAAAATCAAGAAAAATCAAAAAAAAATTATGCAACAATTTAATAAATTCTAGAAAATCAAAAAAAAAATTCGAAAAAAGGTACAAAAATAAAATGTACCCAAGTACAAAATCAAGCCAGATTTTTTTTTTTCGCCGGCGCCAAAAAAATCAAGCCAGATCGCAAACTTTTTCGGGATGGGCTACCCTCGAGACGCCGTCCCATAAACTCAATAGTTGAAAAATGACGGCGCCAATCAGCTTGTAAATCAGCTGTTTACAGCTATCTTCTGCCCCCCAAATAATTGGCGACACGTGCGATGACGTCACAAAACAACTGCTTCAACAAATAATGCCAACGAGCCTGCGCAATCTTATTTATCTGTGTTTATATTGATTCTTGCCTTTTCCGTATTACACACATACATACATACATACTTATGAATTAGCCGATTAGCCTATCTTGTACGATAATCTTCCGTCTTTTACATTTAAATTGAATGAATTGATAAACGCTGATAAGCGCAGGCTCCTAAGCTTGCTAGGGGAATGTGTGGCATTATGTAAGACTGTTGGGGCTCAGTACCGATTTCAACTATTAAATTCTTGATAGCTCAGTTATCATCAAACATTCGTGGGCAGCAGTTGATTTCAGTTCCTCAAAATCTAGATAACCATCAAAATGCGCGCACAAAACGGAAGACTTTGGTCGACTTTGCACGAAGGTGCGTAAAATAATAGTTTTAATAACACTAATTGGAATTTGTTAAATGTTTTTCGATTACTTACCTAAACATTATATGGGTGCAAAGTTTAGATTAAGATAAGGTTAAGTATACGCCGTGTTGAAAGCTTAGTTCGTGAGTAAAGTTGCAATTTTAGTTTTGCATTTTGTTGACACGCATATTTAATATGCAATAAAAAAAACAAATTGTTCAATTTCCACGGTTATTAGATCTGATTGCATGCCTATAATTCATAAGAGTGTTTGTTTATAATTATTGTAATTTGGTCTTGATTTTTGTAACGTTTAATTATTTAATTATTAATCTATCCGTCTATTATCTATGTATTTAATGACGACATGTTCTATTCAATACTATCAAGTTTGGAACAGCTGTCTTTGATAATAATCAAAATTTATAAACTTTTTGTCTTCACACAATTAATAAAATACATTGTTTCTTATAGGAAAGTATGATATGCGTAGTCTAACAGAGGCCGATTTGGAGGAAGCTTTAAATGTAAGTTTACTTTTTTTTAATGTAATTAGTTTATTTATTTATTTTTTTAAAAACTTTAAGTTATTTAACGTCAATTAATGTTGTGAAAATTTAAATAAATGCAAATTTTATTGTGCAGTTCAATCCGCTTTGGATGCTGCATAAAAGTAATTTTAAGCGTCGAGCTCAACGTGGCGTCGGTGGTGTAATGGTTAGCATAGTTGCCTTCCAAGCAGTTGACCCGGGTTCGATTCCCGGCCGACGCAGTTCGCTTTTTTGCTTTTTTTTTTAGTTTTTCATTTTTATTTCATTAAGAATAATTTATTTTGTTAATTTCAGGTTTTGGACAATGCATTCTTCGCCAAAGAATCAGTTTGCATTGCGTGCGAAATTAACTTGCCCGAAAATGTACAGGCGCGTCGGGAGTTGCGGGAGCTGTGCCGAGTTTCGGCTCTGGATGGAGTTTCCTTGGTTATGAAGCACGTGGAGAGTGGACGTATTGTGGCAGTGTCCTTCAATAAATTGATGGTGACTAACAAATGCTTATAAAGAATTGTGTAATATAATATCTATTTGTATTTAAATGGTAGTTTACACCACCGCCCGGTGAAGATCCATTCTTTGTCAAGTTCAGGGATGAACAGGTGCATAGTCCCCAGGCGCGGTCTCTAATGAATTATATGATAACAATCGAGTCAAAGGTGGACGTATGTGCTTTGTATAACATTGATTGCTCGTGTGAGCTTATGTTTTTGGGTACGTTGCCGGAATACGGACGGCTCGGACTTGGACGCGCTCTAACCGAAGCCACAGTTCAATTGGCACATGAGTTGAATCAGGGTCAAGGCTTGGACGATGTGGCTGAGGAGTTGCGCGATAAGAGGCCTGTGGCAGTCACAGCACTATGGACATCCGTGTTTACGCAGAAGATTGGCAAGGCAGTGGGCTTCAAGGTGGTCAATTCTGTGCCATTTAACGAGTTTGAATATAACGGAAAACACTTCCATGAGCGCATTGATCCCCTTCATACATTCTCTGAGCAAGCTGTTTACATATTTTAAGAAATTTCTGTGTGTTAAACCAATTTAGAACAAATTAGAAATTAAAATGGAATAGGAAATTGTAATAAAAAGTAGAAATATAATTTGAAATAAAAATTGCAAAAAATTTACACATGCGTCGGCCGGGAATCGAACCCGGGTCAACTGCTTGGAAGGCAACTATGCTAACCATTACACCACCGACGCCGTCTGTCGAAGCTCTCTTGTGTACGTATTTAAGCGACGCTGTTGGTATAACAGTATGTACATTTTGGACTTTATTTGTATGCTATGTTATTTAACAGATTGCCCTAACAGAATTTGTTGTTATACTGTTAGGTTTTTAACAGTGCTGTTAAAGCTAAAATTTAAAAACGCAAAAAAACTCAATAAAAATTAATAAATTTGATGAAAATTAAAATTTAGAAATTAGACAAAATTAAAATTAACATTTTAATGAAGATTTCAAGTTCGTCAGCCCCCGGGAAGAGAAGATTAGAAATTTAATTCTGAGAAAAAAAAAAATTATATCAAAAAATCAAGAAAAATTCTAGAAAAATTATGCAAAACTTTAAAAAATTCTAGAAAATAAGTCAGAAAAAAGGTACAAAAATGAAATAAACCTAAAATACAAAATCAAACCAGATCGGCAAATTTTCGCCGGTGCCAAAAAAATCAAGCCAGATCGCAAATTTTTACCGGATGGGCAGCCCTCGAGTCGCCGACCCAATAAAAACGGTTTTCCAAATGCAAAAATTAAGTTGGCTCTTATTGAAATTACTTAAAATTTCATTAATTTATTTATAACAAACATCTTACTAATTAATAATACGTTAATTTCGTGAGAGGTGGGCACTTATGAAATAAAAGAAGAGCCGAAAAATAATGTACTTTGTACTCGTGATATCGTCCAAAAATAACTGAAAATTCGTCACGATTTTGAACTGTTTTTATTTTGTTCGCTTCTTAATTTTCTTTGTGGCTGATTCACGCTTCTGTATTGTTTTTATTTTGCTGCGGGTCTAATCGAAATACGCCTCAATTCTACAAAAGTTGACTGCAAGATATATTTTAGTTTATTAAATTCATTTGAATCTGTCAATTATGGAGATATAATATTTTTAAAGGAAGTAAGAATTGTTTGACATAATTATATTTATTGTTCACTTTTAGTTTTTTATACTTTTTAGCTACAAAAATATTTTAATAAAATACATTTTGATAAAATGCTGCCGCTACCCTTAAGTGTTTTATAGGACTGTTAAATGACTCGACCCTTTCTTCCATCATCCATTCATGCCCATTGTTGATTTCAATTTTTGCACTTTACATAAGCACTTAAAAAAAAAATAAAGAGTAAAACTTTTCAAATGAGATTAAAATTTACACACAATCCACACACACACATTGCATAACCGAGTGTGCTCGTCCAGGCATGCACTCAAGAGGATTTCGCCATCCTTAATGCTCAGTGTCAACACTATATGGGATGTACGTGGACAGGGATTGAAAGTAAAGGGGATCGGAAAGGGGAAACAGCAGTGTGATAAGCATTTGACAGAGCCCCGGCTCTAGTTTGCTTGTCTACCTCAACAATACATTTTGGTTTTTAATTAGAATTCGAATAAAAAAAAAAAATAAAATAACCGAATTGAAAATCGTACTGCAAAATGACAATGCATTGAGGTTGAGGTTGAAATTGAGGCAACCCCCTTCGCAGGGCAATTGCGTGTAATGATATAGGGACTGGGCATTAGCTAGGGTAAGTCCTTATAGAGGCGGTTACGCTTGATTGTGCTATATGACGTGTGCATAATTCGCAGCTAGATATTATACCAGGGTGCAATAATGTTCAAGTAGTATTTAATTTTTTTTGGGGCCTTAATTATATAGTCAAAGCTGGTTAGCTGCTGAAGCTAAAAATAGAGTCAGAAAGCGAAACAATTGCAGGTGTTTGACACTGTTTTAAAAATATGTGTGCATTTTAACGTATGCTTAAAATTATCTGCAACTTTTTATAGAAGTTGGGAAAGCTGCTAATTTTATTACTTTATTTTGTTTCTTAGTTCATTATCCCTATCTATGGGCTTAGAAAGTAGATTTGATCGCCTTTTAAATGAAAAATATATCTCTTATAGTGATACCGAAGCTTTACCAATCCTTAAAATTTAATCAATAAGTTTTAGCGCGATAATCGCAAGTCTACATATATTGTATAGATTGGAGAACTTAAGCAAATCCTTGAACATGTGAATATGGTAAGGCCCCTTTCAATCCCTTTTCTCCTACCGCAAATGCAGTCTGATGATGTTAACTGGTTGCCACTAGGCAACAACTTGATAAAAATTGAAAACTAATTTGTTTATACAGCTGCACAAAACGAGCAGCGCTGGAAATGAAAACAACAACGAGGCGGAGAGGAGGAGAAATGGAGAGGTAAAACAATTTGTTTATCATGGGTAGCCTTAGTGAGGTCGTCAGTCGTTGCTGATGATGAGGCAGTCAGAGGGAGCAGGAGCAGGGGAAATGGCAGGGACAGGGAAAGAGACGCGGAAAAAAGGACAACAAACAAACGAATCGAAATAAAACGAAGGGAAGACGACACATCAAGGCTCAGGGGGTGAAGGGTAAAAATATAGCAAACGAAACTCGCATATTTTGACACCCTTGTCGCGACGCCATGAAATATGCAGCAGATATTTTAATGGAGCTATTTCGGTTGGGAATTTAAGACAATGCAAATATTTGCAGTTGTCTCTATTTTCATTGCTTAATGCTTAAAAATTATGCTGGTTGACAAATTTTTTAGCTCGACTGAAATTTTAGACTGTCATTGTGTGGCAACAATCCATTAATTAGACTTAGTTGTTGTTCAACTAAAAATACATTAAATAATTGTTTAGCAGGACAATTTTGCAGCTGTCTATGTATTTGCTATAATCTCTTCCAAACCCAAACAAAATCCGTATACACTTGTTCAACAAATTCCATTGTTAAACAATATACCATGCCACTTGAACGCCACTTGGCCAATAATTCCGCTTAAACAGATAAACGCGTCCAAATCAAAAAACATTTTAATGTGTTTGCCATATGAAAATCAGTACGAATTTCTCTAGTATCTCCCCCCTTCCACAAAGCCTTCAAATCATCAAGCTCATACTTAATAAGCTTATAACACCCTAGTGGAAATGCAACCCTGCTGTGTGGCAAGTTTCCTTTGCTTAACGCTGATTGGCTAAAGGGTCGGACTCCGCCCCATTTGGCAATACCTTTTGATGTGGCACCGCCATTGATATGATAGACGTACGGTGCTTTATCCGGGCAGAAATACGTGTAGCAACCCCTCGGTTGGGCTCTTATCAGACGTGTCCTGTTCTCGGCCCGGGAATTCTCTCATTCGCCTTGTAGCTGTCCGTGCGTTCGCTACAAAAACGCGCTTCAATGTTGCAACAAACGGTAGCAATATTCTAGTCTTGTTGCTCAGCTCTTTAATATGGAATATATATAAATTAATGGGACTTGTGTGTCATATTGTGCTACGATCTCTGCTCTATAATTAAAATAAAGTGAAATTGTTAGTGAATAAGGAAAGTTGTGTTTTTGGAAGTCTGCATATATTGGATAAAATCAGCATCAATTAACGCAAGGTAATAGAAGAGAAGAGAAAAAGGGTTTATATCAATATGATATCTGACAACTGCCGACGGATAATGGGGTAGAGACTTCACTAGTTTCTTTTTTCTGGACTTTTCTTAGACTGTAAATAGCTGAAAATACATAGAACATACAAATACTAGCTGGTCTTGAAAACTTCCTTTATTAAGCAACTATATTTTAGTGTATGTGTACTCAATAAGTGATAATCTATTATATAAAGTACATGCACTGATTTGATATACAGCTCATTTATTGCAGACTGTCATAAAACAAGAAAAACTATACTGAATTAAAAAAAAATCGAGCTATGGAGAAATACATCGGTTCGGTTCGAGAATTGTTTTATATACCCCCTGAACCCAAGGTTTAGGTTCGAACCTTGGTTCAATTTCATAAAAAAAAATAATTTTATTGTTATACATTTTTCTCTACATTTTGAAATATATATATATTTTTTTTAAATGATGATAATATTAGTTTATTTTAAGATTTAAACAAAACTTTTTTTAATCCGAAGTCTCAAATAATTGCGCTATATTAGAAAACCATAAAATTTATGTAGTTATTTTTTTTCGAACCGAACCTTTTCTTTTAGAAATCGGTTCGGTTTAGGTTCGGGTTCGCAAAGAAAGTACTTTCAAGGGTTTGCTTCATGATCCATTTCAGGCTGCTTAAAAACCCGAACCTAAACGTTTCTACGAGGTTTGGTTCAGAAACGGTTCGCAGCCTTGCTTAAAATGTGATATAATGAAAAATCAGCATCAGTAACTCGAAAATCACCACTTTTACCACTTTTTCAAACATCACTAGGAAATACCAGCTAAATCTTTACTATGAACTAAATGTGAAAAGTTCAAACAAATTTATAAATTTATTTTGATCCTTACTGATCCTTAATAAATAGTATATCAAAAGAGAGTTAAATATATTTATGTACCTAATTCACTGACAAGTCAAAGCCCTATCAGTTGCTTATCTTATCAAGAGTATACTATAACTTGTATGTAAAACATGTTTATTATCAATCCAACAACTGATTGATTACTTGTCCCATCAACACAAGCTGATTAGAGTCACTGACATAAACTGTATGTCATAAATACTTATAACAAATCAATTTGTATATCCTTTATTTCAGGAAGGCAAAAGTCAAGAGCGAGAACACGTGCCACACTTGCCGCACTTGCCACACAGTTTCCGGAACCGCGACACGTGCCGGACACTCGTCGTCAATTTAGATTTACTTCCGGAGGCGTTATGCAATCAATAGACAATTAGCGACAGTTGTACAACAATATTAGCATTTAATAAAATGTTTTCCATGGATAATTTCGACTTGGAGGCCACAATGGCACGACATTTCTTTGAAGGCTCCCAGGCGACAAATGCATCGAACTCAAGTTCCGAATACTTTTTCGGAGATGAGCACAGCTCGGAGAGCGACGACGATGATGATGCATATAGCAGTGGTTTCAACAGCGATCAGGAGAACAATGAAAAGACGTAAGAGCCCTCAACCAAGGAGCACTCCAACTTTCTTTCGATATTAACCTCTTTCAGCTATTCCATGTTTAGCCGGCGTAGCCATAAGCCACGTCGCTTGAAGTGCGCTTCCCAGATGGCCCAGCAGCGTCAGGCAGCCAATCTTCGAGAGCGTCGGCGCATGCAGAGCATCAATGAGGCATTCGAGGGACTGCGTACCCATATACCAACGTTGCCCTACGAGAAACGGCTGAGCAAGGTAAGAACTTCTTTGGAAATTAGACATAAAATAATCTTATAAAAAAAATTAAAATTAAATGTTATATCCAAATCAGTGGTGTCCAAAATGTACATTTTTGTAGCACATGTGAAAAGATAAAAATATTTTACCTATTTTATCCAACTTTTGGATATCACTGATCTAAATAATTGATAGGGTAGTTGTGGAGAATGTTTGATTCAAGAATCCCTGAGCCCAGGTTTTGGTTCGAACTATTTTATCAAATAACTCATTATTCTTACAATTGTTTTCAACTTTCCTTGATTTTTAAGCCTTTAAAATTATGCAATAGAAATATTTATTACTTTTGAAGGACCCTCTTTCAAATTTTAATTATTCACAACGCATCTTAACTTTTACCTTAGAATCTAAGATTACTGCATATTTTCTCGAATACTTTACATTAGATCTTCTTATATGTGCTTTAGAATTTGATACTGATACCTTTCATACTTTTCTCATTATTTATGTTTTACTTTCTGCACTTCAAGTTTTCCATATATTTGTTATGATAAAGGTTCTCATAATCACAATATCATCGTGAACTCAGCAAATTTACCAAACCGAAAATAATTAGTTTATTAAACAGAAAAGCGTGTTCAATGAATAGATTTCAACCTCTTCTATAATTATATTCAATTCATAATCAATCAATTTCAACAACTTTCAGGTGGATACTCTGAAGCTGGCTATCAGTTATATAACCTTTCTAAGCGAGATGGTCAAGAAGGATAAGAACGGCAATGAGGCTGGTCTGAGCTTGCAGCGCAACTATCAAAAGGAACCGCCCAAGAAAATAATACTAAAGGATCGCAGTAAGTTGTCAATCACTTAATCAATCAAAATTGCTGTGGGCGGTCATTTCAGTTCAGTTTTGAACAATTTGATACCAGTACCAGGTCTATATTAAATAACATAATTCAGATGGACTGTTAGTTGCATATTTAAAGGGCATTCCATGCGATGGTACGAGGGTTGTCCGAGGGTTCAGATCATACTAGGGCTGCTGTATTCTTTCTAAGTGTAACTAATTAGAATTTTCACACTTCTCGTCCGCTTCGCTTTGCGGGCTTTGCGTGACTGCCAGTCAAGCAAATTGTTTCGCAGTCGCATCGATCACGGAATACGGTGAACGGTTCATTGGTGTACATGGTACGGCTCTGAATGCAGACACGAAAGGTTTTCATTGGGCTCTCGGGGGGAAAATAGATGGGCAAATGGATTAAGGGTTTCCGTGAGCCAGCTCATAAAAGTGCCTTTAGTTACGGTTTTTTGGTTAATCATTTTTCTATTCAAAATGTATGACACTCCGTTTCCTTCGGAGTTCCCGAATGTATCCCGATCATGCTAAAAGCATCTGCATAACTAATAGCCGACCCACTTGGTTTGCCAAAGGGTAACCCCATGATACTAAACATGTATAGGGTGAATTTTGAATAATCTACGGAATTTTTTCTAGTTTTTTCAAGTTTTTTTTAATGTTTTTTTGTAGGTTCTGTGTGTCAAAACAGCCATTTATACTGGTTAATATTGGTCTGTCAACTTGTTGGGGTTACCTCTGTGTTAGGTAAAGTGATAGGATATTTCTTTATTTGCATTTAGTCGAAAATTTATAGCTCGGGACTTTTGGGAATATGTAGTTAGGGTAATAGTATTTAAATAGGCGTCTTATTTATAGGCTCCCAAAATATGTAAATTTCTGTCATGAGTAGAAAAAATAGGTACAACGACTTTAAACAAACCTGCAAGTATAACTAAGGAGACAAATAGAAAGGAAATTTTATAGAGAGAAGAAGAGATGGAAAGATTAAAGCCGGATCCGAAGTAAGGAGAGATAGGTAGAGGAATTGTGAAGAGTTATAAAGATAAGCCTCCATATCTATGAATTAATTAAATCAAAAGAAAGACAGAGACAGAAGAAAGATCAACAATATAAATATAGACAAATCTTACAATAATACTGTAAGCTAGTGGAGAAAATACGAATTAAATAAGGAGAGACTATGAAAAAGTCAAGGATTAATCTTAAGTAGAGAAAGCGTTTACCAATTGCGACTAAAAATATCATCAGTCAACCTCAATTTTTAAATATTCAGAGAGATTTAGATAAAAGAATAATCTTAAAAAAATCAGCAAATATTATTTTCATATTATTTCCTGCTCTACTAAGGTCATTTGTTCAAATAACAAATCTCTGATGAAATATTGTCAAAAAGAACGAGCGACAGGCGGCATTATAATTTGTTATGATAAAATTCAACATGACATACACCTTGCTTCCAACTTTCAATAGTAACTCCAGTAAAGTACACACACATATACACACACACACACAACAATCAGAATGAGGTATGACAACAAAGTAGCAACAACAACAACAACAAATAACAACAACAAAACAGAATCGACATAATCATATCGTGAGAAATTCGTTACACTCCAGCAGATGTGTGCTGTCGCCATCGTTGGGTCCTGTTAAAGGCCAACTGAGGCCAAAGAGCCAGGAGCGGGGGGGGAAGAGATAGTGAAAAGATAGGGAGTGATAGAGAGAGATAGAGAGAGAGATAGCAATTGTGTATGGCAAAAGCATTTTCATGCTTAACGTGCATTAAAAATGTTGAGCAAAAACCGAAAAACAGCAAAACAAAAAGAGAGATATAGATAAAAATCGCAATAAGCGAAGTTGGGGAAGCCCAATGGGCATTTAAATGGCTGCAAGTGGATTGGCCTCTGGAGTGGGAATGGGAAGGGGATTGGAAAGGGGATTCGGGTAGATATGAGTGCAGGGAGAGACACACGCCTGGCATATGTTCACACCAACTTGCAAGATGACTGAGTGGGCGGGTGGGGAATGAAGCTGTGTGGTGCACGGGTGTTCGGGGGTGATCGGGTGTTCGGGTGGTGGTGGTGTCGCATATTTGAACAACACCCGCATGAAGCACTCGAAAACTGTGAGCGCTACAAATTACCCAACTGCTAGAGAGAGATTTCCGCAATGGTAAGGACAGTGGAAAAGGGACTATGAATGGGAATGGGAATGGGAATACGGCGTGCAAGCTGATTGGACGCAGAAAGGGAAGGGGGCGGGCGGGTGGTAGGAGGTTTCGTATTTGGGTATTGTTTGTATAACGCAAATGGTGGGTACGCACACCGCAGGCGTGCAGCTGCAACAACAAGTCCTCGAACAGCCCTCGTTTGTATGCAGAACCCTTTGCTTGTTTACACTGTTCCTGTTGATGTGTTGTAATGTGTTCGCTAATGGCATTTGCACAAGTTTTTGGCAACAATGCTTAATTGACTGGGCGGCGCTTGACTCTTGATACACTGCAACAAATCTACCTCTCACTCTCTCACTCTCTCACTCTCCCTCTCTCTCTCACTCTCTATTTGTAGCTGGCGGCATGGCGCATTCCTTATCCTGGTATCGCAAGGGAGATCGTTATCCGGGCAGCAAACTCTATGCTCGCACTTGGACACCAGATGATCCAAATGGTACAACTAACAACCAACAACAGCAACAACAACAACAACAACAACAACCAATTCAACCGCTCTACACCAACAACAACACAAAGAGCAGTCATAGCTCAAATTCCAGTCAAAATCAAAATAGTAATCAAAGCAGCGACGATTTCAATGTCAGTGGAGGAGATTTGGGTGCTGGAGCCGCCGGAACCGCTGCGAGCATCTTTAATAGCGGTGGTGCACTCTAAAAAATAATATTCCTTAAATCTTAAACACTAGTCAAGCTTGCTAGTCAGTGGCATCCTATAATATACATACATTATTTTATACAGCTGGTCAAGTAATTGTTTCAAAACAATTTAAAAACAAATTCACATATTTTTTGACGTATTTTAAAATTTGTTTAACCCAATGGATCTCATTATTTCTTTTTTATTTTAAACTTGTTCTAAGAGCCATAGGCAACTAAAAATAGAATAAAATATGTGAATTTTATATTTTGTCTTAACAATCACTTGACCAACTGTATATATGGTACATATATTCCAATTTTAAAATATATTAAAAAACATGTTCTGTGGTATTTAATTGCTCTAAGTTTGCTAATATCTAAATGTTATAACTTAGTGGTTTAGTTTAAAAATCTAATAAATACAATACAATATATTAAAAAAATAAAACAACTCTTTTTCAACTACTTTTCGGGCCATTTACAGTTCAAGCGACGAGGCCAAAAGGCGCAATTTACAGCTAAATTATATACTTATCAGGCCGACATTTATTGAACACCTGGTCGCGGCCCCTGTCGCTGATATCATTAAAAATAAATATCAAAAGCGACAGCAGACAATCATATTTCGTATTGCACAAGTGCAGTTTCTGGGGGTGGGTGTTCGATGTTTTTTTTTGGACTTGGGTTCGACGGTGTAACTAGAAAAATATTTCCGGTCTTCCGACATGCACACGCTGAATGAGGACATTAAAAAATATTATGATAAGTACAGTGGATTTTGACTGGCAGATACCCTGTGCGAATATCTTACAAGCAAGGCAATAAGTCCTTCAATATTTTTAAAAATAGGCACTGTGTCTTATCAAAACTTTTCAAATAGGTGTCTTTTTTTTTTAATAATATTATTATTTTTATAATTGGTACAACAGTATACCCTTTTACAAAATTTCGTTACAGGATATATACAAATAGAATGAGAATTTATTATTTTTAAGCGTTATAGTTTTGCCGCAAGCGTGGCATTTAAAAAATCATTAGAATTGTCATGATCAGGACAAGGGAGAGCCGTTAGAGTGACAGCTGTCGTTTCATTTACTGTCCTTGTGACGCGTGCGTTCGTTTGGTAGCACAATTTAGATGTTTATCAGCAATTAGGCTTAGCCTCAGCAGGGTGGTCGGATTTGTGGTGTGATTGAGTATTTTGATAAATCAATTTGATCATATGTAAATTCACATTTTCTGTTGTTGTATTTATGATGTGTGATTTTTAATTAACTGCAATTCCGTACCAAGTGCGTCCCTGATTTTGCCTGATAATCAGTTGATTTGTTCGATTGTTCAGTATTTATTTAAATTGCGCGCCAATGCTCTGAGATGGTCACTCTATAATTTAAATCTGACTAAAAGCGCCTTTGCGGCGTTGCCACTTCTGCGCATATGCCAAAACGCAATACAGCTTTTTTCGACGCCTACCAACACTTGAACGGCGGTAGCACGCGAATTGAGTTTGTTTTGCCTACAATTTAAATAAGAGTTAAAATGCGCTTTGCTCAAATTATTGTTGGTCCTGCGGGCAGCGGAAAGGTAAGTTTACAACGTCGAAACTCTAACTGGTATAATATACACTTAAATACCTACGGTAGTCCACATATTGCAGCTTCATGCAACAACATGCCATGGACAGCAAAAGAAACATTCAGGTTGTGAATTTGGATCCGGCCGCAGAACATTTTAACTACACACCGTTGGCGGATATACGAGAGCTGATACATCTGGACGATGCCATGGAAGATGAGGAGCTGCACTACGGCCCAAATGGTGGCCTGATATTCTGCCTAGAGTTTCTCATCGAGAATCAGGATTGGCTAAAGGCGCAACTCTGTGGAGGCGAAGATGAGTTGATGTTGGGTGAACCCGATGATGATTACATACTCTTCGATATGCCCGGTCAAATAGAGCTGTTTACACATCTGAAGATGGGCAAACAGTTGGTACAGCTGCTGGAATCGTGGAACTTTCGCACATGCGTCGTCTTCTGTCTGGACTCACAGTTTATGGTTGATGGCGCCAAGTTTATATCGGGCACAATGGCTGCACTGAGTGTTATGGCCAATATGGAGCAACCCCATGTGAATGTGCTAACCAAGATCGACCTGTTAAGCACCGAGGCGCGCAAGCAGTTGGAACTCTATTTGGAGCCAGACACACATAATCTCATGGGAGAGCTGACAATTGGCACAGCGTTTGGTGAGAAATATCGCAAGTTAACCGAAGCTATTGGATCACTCATTGAGGATTTCAGGTGAGTGTTCGTAGGCCTTCAATATATATAATACTCCATAAAGCTCTCTTTAAGTAAACAATGATTTATATATTTGATTTGTATAAAACTGGTTTTAAACAGGGAATAATACGGGTAGTTTAGAATTTCACAAGTAGTATGTCGGAACCGTAAAAAATATTTTTCAAAAACTAAATGGTAAACAAGATATAATTACTTCAAGTTGATATAATATACAATCTGTTATAACAATTGGTTCCGGAACACTTTGAATTGTTTCTGTATTAATCCCTGATTTCAATGCTCATATATTATATACATAATATATATGAATGCACTTAAATCTACAATTCGACACTTGGTTTAGGCCTTGGTTTTGCGTGTTGGATGAAATGGATGCTCCATGTGCGATAGATCCGGGGGATTGTGTTCGAATTCAGTGATCTCCTGCATGCCGCTGTTGGCAATCTGCCACAGTTCTGGATACTCTGCCTTAAAGGTGGAATACCATTTCTGTACCAGTGGATAAGGCGATAGATCAAAGTCAATAGCTTCCAGGCACAGTGTGGAGGATACCAATGCAAAATCCGCAATGGTAACATTATCAGATGCCGCATACTTTGTACCCAAACGCTGCAAATATGTCTCAAACACCTCGAGAGCATTCTCCACCTTCTTCAGCGACATGGGAGTGCGTTGATAGTCAAAGAATATGGGTGCCATGCTGTGGGCCGAAATGGGCGCATAGTAGAAGCCCATGTTGAAGCAGAGCCGCTGATTGACCAAAGCCCGTTCGTTGGGATCCTCGGGATATAGTGTCGATAACGGCGAATACTTATCGCACAGATATTGCATAATGGCAATGCTCTCAGACAGATGAAAGCCGTCATCATCCAGCACAGGTATCTCCTTTTGTGGATTCATCTGTGGGTAGAAGATTTCATTAATAACTAATTCGAATGCTGCTATTCTTCCACTCTCACCTTGGCGTAATCCTCACTACGATGCTCCAAGGCACAAAAGTCCACATTAATGAGCTGGTATTGAATGTCCAGAGCCTTCAGTGTCATTCGCACGGCCAGCGAGGGCGGTCCATCGGATACGGCGTACAGTTTCATCGTATAAATGGGCCTATTCAAAAAAATATACAAAATAAAGTTACAAATTAATATACATTTGTGGGAATGAAGTCGAACCGGTTTCACTTGTGACCAACAAGCAAATTGTAATGAATCAAAAGTGAAAGTACTAAAAAAACTTTCTCTGCCTATTTTAGAAACACTTTTGTTGGGTGCTATTTGTGTGAATTGCCATAGATACGATTTATATTTATATTTTATGTCTATATACATATATATTTTTTATAATTTGAATGTATAGCAGATTTACTTGTAATATGCGCTGTAAAAATGATGTGCGCACGCGCAGCTCTTAAACTCAACTAACTTGAATGTTAATAATGTTGAATTACAGTTCAACATTTCAAGTTTCAGAGTTTATGCATAGTCGACTAATGAATTCCCTAAACTTCCCTTAACTAATTTAATATAAGTCAGGATACCTTTTATACATGAAATTATTTTAGATACTTTAACTTTGAAGAGAATATTAGATAATTATCACGAAATGACTGGTGACCCCGAAAAGTATATATTCTGGATCAGTACGTCGAACAGTGTCGATGTAGCCCAGTCGAAATCAATCTTTAGTATAGAAAAGATAAGATAAGATATCTTAACCAATCCCACTAAATGTATATTTGGTACAGGTTAGTCTTTATTATGTACTTATCTCGAAACCGAGCGAATTTAATCATAATGTCATATATAGTTGCCTTAAAAACGATCGATCGAAATCAACCTTTAGATTGAAAGTGATAAGATAAGGTAATTTAAGCAGATAATCAATTTAAACTTACTCAATGGTGCCATAGTTTTCCATGTCTGCAACTTCTTCGACAACTTCGATGATTGCATCCGCATTGTCATCTTCCACAGTCAGGAATTCACTATCCTCGCCATCTTCCTCCTCCTCCTCCTCCTCCTCGTTCTCTTCAATGACTACATGCTCATCATATTCATGCTGACTGTGCTCCTCCACCAGTGACTCAATCTTGGGTATAGCATCTACCCTCTTAGTTACTTTAGTTACTTTTGCTCTAGTTCCGGAGGCTGTTGTGGAAATGATCCCAGTATGACTTGTGCCTGTGCTGTTTCTCGGCTTCTTGTGGACAACTATGCCATCGGTCAGGTTGGACACATTGAGGCGTTCGACAGCCAGATCGCCAAACTCCTGTTTGATTTGCTCCAGCGACTTGCCAATGAAGTGCAATGGTCGAAACTTGAGTTTCTTGTTGTTCTTTTTGTTGATCTCGTTGAAGAGTCGTCGTTTAATGTCATCCTCACTGAATGGATGATTGTGGCTGTTGTAGACCCGCAGAACACGTATCGAACCGTCTTTTTGGGTGGCCGTTGAGATGCGACTCTTGCAATTGATCTCCGGATCGCGACACTTGATGCACACCCAATAATTACGTGAGATGAGACCACGATTCTTCGCATGATAGATATACCCATCCACGCAAAGCATTTCGCTGCCCTTCGCCGAGCGTAGAGTGCATATCTTGGTCAGATCCATGTCGGAGGGCGTTATCTGATTGACATTGATTGCTGTTGCCTGTGTGTTGGCGCGTCTTTTACGCGTATTGGTTAATTGTGGCTTGGGCGTCGATGTGGTCGCACCTGAGTTGCCCAAGGCATTGGGAAGTATCTCTATTTTGGCGCTAATATTGTCAGCGCCATCGTCCATATACTGGACAATCATGGAGGCGACTTTCTCCTGCTCGGGTTCCATTTTAATCCCATCAATACCAATGACCTTCTTCATGATCACATTGCGACGCTTTGGCTCCTTTGGCTGCTCATAGCTGCTGTCCTGTTCAGATACTACCGCCGCTTCCTCCACATCTTCATGCTCCTCCTCCTCGTCATTACTCTCGAACTCGACTTCATTGCCAAGCGACTCATCATGTTCCTGCTTGACATGCAGATTAAAGTCGCTCCTTCTCTTCTCTTGTTGATTGATACGCCGCTGGATCTCTTGGAGATCTGGTTTGTGCGTATGCTCACCATTGATCCGCAAGACCACTGGTCCATTCTCGACGGGATCTAGTGTGACGCGTACATGACAGCTCTGCTGCTTATCGCGTCGCATAATACACGTAAAGAACATGTGTCCATTGGCCCGACTCTGTGAGTCAAAGTGGAAGAGATGCCGATCCAGGCAGAGCACCTTGCGTCCCTTGGCTGAGGGCAAAAACGTGAACTTGGTCAAATCCGTCTCTGTCAGCGGATCGTAGTCTGCAGGCGATTCATAATCATCAATAATGTCCGCACCATTTGGCCATTTATTGTCTTCATCAGCATGGAAAGTGGACTGATCTTGCTGCTGATCCGAATGCACAGACTCAGACACTTCCTCGTTAGGCACATTACTGTACTCCTCGTAGTTATCCTCACAATCCTCAATTATTATTGATTCCACATCATCGCCCTTCATTTGTGACTCGAAACTTAGCTCGGGATCAAAGTACTCCAGATTGGGGCATTCCTGAAGAACCTCCACCGTCTGCTCATCCTCCACCAATAGAATCTGATGCCTAGCAAACATCTGCATCAGCTTGTCGGCCGAATAGTGTGGATGTATATGTGCATCCGATTCCGTAATATGCAAACGATGTGCTCCAGCCAATGTCGCCTCAGTGCAGATTTTGGCGGTGCATTCAATGTCCCGCTTCCGTACACACGTCCATCGATACATGTCGCCCTTGTAGGATTTGCCAGCCAGATAGTATAGGTGACCATCAATGCAGACCATGACGCGACCATCCCGGCGTCGTAGCATATATACCCGATCCTTGTCCTGCAAAATAATATAGATGAATTTACAATGTTAAATATACATTTCTTTAAAGCAAGATCAGATAGAAAATATAGATTTACGAGAACTTTTTGTAACCAACTTTTTTGAATGGGAAAAATTGTACTTTTTAACATAATATTCTTTTAGAGATATTCAAATTTTCCAATTTTTTTAGAAGATTAGAAAAGATACTCAAAATATTAATTTTTTTTTAGAATTTGTTTCTTCATTTAAGTAAAATTTAGGAAATTAAAAAAGAATTTTTAAAAAATTTATAGTTTTGGTATTTTTAAACTTTTGAAAAGTGTTTACTAAAAAATGTTGCCAACATTACACAGTGTGACCGTACTTTATAAAACTTTATCAGCCAATAGTTGTTGAACCACACTATCCAGCAAAATATAGTTTTTAAAAAAAAGTTTTCAAAATGCTGAGAGAAAAACTATTCTTGATATGGAAAACCACAAAAATTGTACTATGAATTTCGACTCAATTCATTAAATGAATTTCTGTCAATTTATCATAATTTCTTTCATATATAAACAGGGTGCAATTTTTGGTTTTGCCATTCAAGAATTCATGAATGCACCGTATAAACGTTGTAAAATGCGAGTGCAATCACAATTTATACTTTTGAATGGGCACATAATGTCATAATGGGGTATAAGAAGCATAGCATAAGCAAATGTCATAATGGCATAAACAAATCGACATTGTGCCACACCTCAAAGTCCAAATAAAAGGAGTATTGCAGTGAGTCGCTGTCCCTGCTAGTGGATATCCATTCTGGCGGATTGAGTCCGGCCGTAGCACGCTCATATAACCGGGCTCGTTTCGGCTGTGTCGTACTGTACGCATCATTCATTTTCATGTTGGACAAACGCTTGCGTTGCGAGACTTTTGTGATCTCATGATCGCTGCACCGTGGATGCACATGTCCCTGTATGACATCGACCACAATGTGCGTTGCCTTGTCCGTGGCATCGGGCACAATTGTGGAGATACGGGATCGGCATGGCGTCACTTTATCCTTGCGACGATTGCAGAGCCAGCGATATGTGTTGTTTTTGCCAATGCGATCGAAATGATATAGATAATCATCCACACAGAGCATGTCTACGCCCTTGGCGGACCGTACAACATACACCTTGGACAAGTCCATGTCATGGTGTTCTTCCATTGTTTTGTTGCTTTTTGAATTACGGTGCGGTCGTAAAATTCAGCGTTTTTTAGTTACTTTGCCGTTTTTGGTGGTGTGCCCAAAAAATGTTGTCTCGAAAATGAGTCGATTTTGGGTATTGTTGTTGCTGTTGCTTGGGATTTTTTGGTGGTATTTTTAACACATTTATTTAATGTGTCAATTGTTTTTTTTTTTGGGCTTTGCACTTACAACTCTTGGGTTGCAATATTACATAAAATGATGATAAATATACAATTTTAAGGTTGCGTTTAATGCACACATTTTTACGCGACGAAAATTTGTTGCTCGATACCAGGGCTGGCAAAACATTATTGCCTTGTTGGCGTTGCCACTTTACAGTATTATTATTAATAATTAAACAATTTAAATGTATTTTTTGCAGTTTGGTTCGCTTTTTTCCACTTGATACGGATGACGAGGAGAGCATTGGTGATCTTTTGTTACAGATCGACAGTATTTTGCAATTTGGTGAAGATGCTGATGTGCAAGTGCGCGACTTTGATGAGCTGGAGGAAAACGAAGAACAAGAGGCGGATATGTAGATTGTTGTAATAATGTAAATAAATTAGAATAAATACAAATAAAGAATAACTTGATTTAAATGTGTTTTTATGCTGCAATTCATTAGTGCTTTTTTGCTATTATGTCATGCAACCCTGGTTATTAAATTGCCTTAGCGACGTTTTACAGCACTTTTAATTGGGCTTCTTTTTTGAATGCATAGCGTCACATCCTAAAAGAAAATAAACAATACATAGTTTTTAAGAAAATTACAGTGAAATATGCAAGAGTCGGGTGAAGATGCTATTGCCACGGAACAGGATATAACGACGCGTTTGGCAGCTCTGAATCGCTGGCAAGAGGAACAAAAGCGTTTGCTGGAGGAGCGTCAAAATAATCAGCGTTTAATGTTGGGATTGGAACAGCGTAAAATGTATCAAATGCTTGGATTGATGCAGAACGAACTTGATCCAATGGACGATTCGGATGCATCGGAGCAGGATGAACAAATGCTGAGCATTGAAATGCCACGACATGCGGACTTTCAGGAGCAGGAGGAGGAGGAGATGGAACACAGAGGCTTGGAACTGGCTGAGATTCCTGCAACTCAAACGAGTCCACAACCAGCCAAGCCGAAACGTCCGTTTCTACGACGTGGTGAAGGACTCAAGCAGCGCTTCAAAGTGCACCCCGATAATTTGCGCCTGGACAATTTGCCGCGCTACAAGTTTGCCAATGCACATCCGCAGTTGCGGGCACCCGCACCTGGTAAGCCACAGAAGCAAAAAAGCAGCATTCTAAAGACCCGAAAGGAGTCCGGCAAAGGAGCAGTTACTGAGGCAGTTGCTAAGCTGCCAACTCCGTTGTCCTTCAAGGAACAGCGTTTTCAGCAGCTGCTGATGAATGCCCAGAACGTGTGCAGCTCCACACCAGATCTGAAGTCATCTTCGGCCTCGTCCAGCAACACTGTGTCCACCATCTCACCCAAGGTGCGCTTTGTTGAGCAGAGCGACATAGACCAGCCAAAAGGACAGACGGCCGATGACGAGGAGTCTTCCTGTGAGTTGAGTCCCAGTGCCTTGAGGAATCTTTGCTGGGCAAAAGTCCTGGACACGCAGCAAATAAAGCCGCCCGTGCTGCAACGTCGCTCGACGCAAATCTGCATGGAAAATGATGACAATATTAGTATCTTTGAGTTGCTGGAGCAGAAGACACGTGAAGGCAGCATCGACATGAATTCCAGTTGTATACGTGCATTTATGGCACGCAAGGAGCAGCGTCGTGAAGTGGACTTCGCTGATGACAGCGATCAGATTGTGGTTACCCAACAGATGCGACAAATGCGATTGCAACCGGAAGTTACGGACGCGATTGATGAACGCGATGATGACGAGGAGAACAGCACTCTGACGCCTCTAAGGCTGGCCGGAGGAGGAGGTGGACCAGGCAAGTCGCAGGTGCGTGTACGCTTCTCAGACTCCAATGATACGCATGAATATTCGGATGGGACAACACTGCAGGATGGCACGAATGTCCAGCTTTTTGAGGAATTCAAAGCCGCTTTGTTTCAGGCTCTGGAACAGAAAAAGACACAGGAATCAAAGGCAGCTCCTGTTGATGAACCATTGACACAGGAGCTGCAAAACAAAGCGAATCTGGTTCGCACTCGTCTGCAGGAATTGGAGACTGAAATCGCTACATTCAAGGAGCAAAATGCACAACTGTTAAAGCTCAAGCAGCAGCATGAAGTGAATCAGGCACAGTGTGCCCAGGAGCATCTGGAGGCCATGGAGAAGGTGCATGACGAGAAAATACAAGCGGAAATCTATTTGCATGATGAGCGCATGAAGATCGAGGAGGAACGTCGCAAGTTCGAGCAGCAAATGCGTATGCAAAAGAGCAATGTCAATAGCAAGGAGAAAAAAGAACTGGCTGCACTGAAGCAGGAAGTGGAGGCTCTCCAGATGCAGCTCAAGCAGCGGGAACAGACACATGTCTCGGCGCAGGCGCGACTTCGAGCTCAACTACGTGCTGGGGAAAAGGAACAACGCACTTTGCATGACGAGATCGAGTTACTCAACCGCGAGAACAAGCGGCTGGAGCAGGAGCTGGTCAAGGTAACGCGAGAGAACAACAGCAAAATGCTGCAGGAGATTAATCGCAACATTGCCAGATTGGCGCCAAAGCTGGTAGGTATTATATTAAAACTGAAAATCAATTTAAACTAAAAGTAAAACTCTTACAGGAAACCGCAGTGCCGATCACCAAGCATACGGATGAGAATGGCAGACGTCCCAGCAAATCTCCGGCTGACATCAACAAGGACAAGTCGAGCAGACAACGTGTGTCCAATCGTCGTCTCAGCTGCAGTCGCAGTCGCAAGAAACCGGAGCCATTGAATGAAAGCTATGCATCCAGCAGTTCCGGTGAATTGGATGAAGTTGTGCTGCCACCAGTTGCTACCAAGTCAGCAGTTGTCCGGACCACCACAACCGAGACAATTACGCCAGATAACAACAACAGCAGCAACAGCGAGTTTAAGCGTGAGATTGTGAATGCGGATGGCAGTAAGGATATTTGGTATCCGAATGGTAATCTCAAGAAGATCAGCGCCGATGGCATGAGTGTGCGGATGCTCTACTTTAACAAGGACATCAAGGAGACGGATATACGTGGCGGCACAGTCAAGTATTACTATGCGGAGACAAACACATGGCACACCAGCTATCTGGACGGTTTGGAAATACTGGAGTTTCCCAATGGACAGACCGAGCATCGCCATAAGAATGGCATCATTGAGATACACTTTCCCAATAATACCATCAAAATTGTGGATCCCAGTGATGCTGAGAAATTGGAAGAATGGCGCTATGCGGATGGCACACATCTAGTTCAACTCCGGAACGGTGACAAGATCTTGAATCTGCCCAATGGCCAGAAGGAGATCCATACTAAGCTGAACAAACGCCGGGAATATCCCGATGGCACCGTCAAGCTCGTCTATCCGGATGGCAGCCAGGAGACACGTTATTCCAATGGCCGTGTGCGTCTGAAAGACAAGGATGGCAAGCTAATAATGGACACAGATTATGCCAAGTATTAGCCATGATTCAATAAGCAATTATTTAATATTAACGACTGCAATGTAACAAATTATTTTTAAAATACATGAAACTTGTTGACTCGCTTTAGAATAATAGATTAATACGATTCTATAATAATTCTATAATGTATGATTGTTGGAAATTGGTTAAGTGCTTCATTCATTGTCGATCTCCATGCTGGCATTTTGAGATTCGTCATTTAAATCAAAGTAGCTCTCTGACTGATTGGCGGCAACTGATAAATGCTGCAACATATCCGGATTATCCACTCCCTCGGCCATCATAAGCTGCTGTTGAAAGAATGAGGCGTCCTGGTCAAAGAGCTTGGATGCGAACTGCACAATCTGTTGATAGGTGAACTCGCTTTTGGCTCGCGATCCCCAGCTGTAGTAGTTTTTGGGATCATCGTAGGGACTCAGCTGGGAGCGTTCTCGCTTCAGATACTGCTGCTTGACGAATGTCTCCTCGATCAGCTTGGATATATTGTCGCCAAAATAACCATGCTCCTCGTGTACATTTACATTCAGTGCATCCAGCATGCCGTAGAGCTTCTCCTCCTCAATGCGATTTCCGCGTAGGAAGATATATGTGAGAATTATGTAGAGCATTGTGTACTGTGGACGCTGTGACGGTTTCAACTCGTATATGGACATTGTGGGAGTTTCGGTCAGACAAATGTATCTTTTGGGTGCTCCCTCCAGTAGGATGAGCTTAATGCCGTAACGTTCCTCCAGCAGCTGGGTGACGAATGGCAGTCGTTTTGTCAACTCGTTTTTGCCACTCGCCAGCGACATTAAGTCACTCAATTTAACTGGAACTTTGTTGGTGGAATGGCATAAAATAAAGTTTAATACGGCTCGCACCTGATGGTCAATTGTGTCATGCTGAGGTTCCGGCTGGGATTGTGCGACTCGCGATTGCGAATGTGCTTCATTTGCTCGGCGAGAGGCACGGCGTGATGTGCTGGCCATTACAAATGGAATAGTTCTCAAATAAATGAAATTCTTGAGCGGGAAACGAACATTAACTGTTTACAAATTGGGGCAGAGTTGCCAACGCTTAAGCGGATAGATAACAGCGCTGCCAACTTATATAACTGCTAGTGTTGTTTAGCGTTAAGTATGACCGATAACTGCAAATATTTATGATAATCGATAGCACGATAAATTAGTTGAATTTGTGTCGTTGAATTTGAAATGATTTGAATAATTTTTAAATTTTTATCCACTGGCAACAATTGATCATTAAAAATAGGAATACAAATAAAAACTAATGACATACAAAGCATTTAAAAATAAATTTGACTTAATATGCCTATATTCTGGTTGACCATGACTGCATTAAAAATACGTGCCTCTGTGCACTTTTGCACTCAATTAACTCGTTGAAAGGATTCAAGTGTGCCAAAGTACTTGAATCAAGTGCTGACTTAGTACTTGTAAGTATCACAATTTACATGGTTCCAATGATTTTTATTGATTTATTTGCTGCTCAGTTAATTTCACTTTCAGTCAACTGAGGCGTGTTCTCGCAGTCGGTTTGAAGAGTGCGCTAATTATGAATTTCATTAGAAATTAGACTAATTGCTTTTGTGCATTGAGATTGTGTAAAGTGTTTTGAAATGAAATTGACAAAAATATGAGCCGGCCAGCAGGAAGCAAACAACTTTCAACAACTAAACTCGAATGACATGCACGGTCAACATTCACCAGTCTTCAGACTGAAACCCAACAAAATAGTCAACGCAATGAAATTGAAATGCATTTTGTGCAGACACGCGTCCAGACAACGTCTTAGAGACCCGAGACCTGTCTGCCGGTTTAAGTTAAACATAAATACATGTGTACATACATAGTTTATTGCCTTGAATTGTGTGTGCTTTAGTGAAAACTAGTTGAATACCTGTTGCGGTCTCAGTATCAGCCTGGATCTCCTACTAAATGTATTTTGGCAGGCGGAAGGCTGTTTGCCCAGGCGGCAATATTTAATTGATTTGCCATTGTAGCGCCTTTTTAAGACAAACGAAACTACTATTATTCAATAATTTATGCATGCCTTTTGTTCAGCAACTGTCAGAAGTAGAAACTCAATTTATGCTCGAATAAGAATTTTCAAATGTCGAAAAGTTGAATTTGCATATGAAAGAGATGTTGTTGAGGAATTCTCATATTAAGAAAGGTCATAATTATCGTGATCATTGTAAAGTGAAATGCCGCAAGCTTAATAGAAACTTTGTTAGCCACATGCATGAGTAAACAATAACAAGACTCATTGTCAACGATTTGCCTTTGGCTTTCTACACACATAGATAAACATATTTCGCTTTCAAAATGCACACTGTAATGTCAACTTTGCCAGCTTCAAGTGCGATTTTATTTTTTATGACTGTCCGTCTAATTGTTGTTGTAGTTGATGAAGAAAATTTTGGGAAAAGAAAGTCAAGGTCTTTGGCAAATGACTGCGGCAACGAACTTGTCTTTTAGCCATTAAAAATTAACAATTGACAACCGCAAAGTCATTTAGAATTTTCATGATAAATCACAAATCATGAAGCAAGCGATCTCAACAGTCAACGGGTTTTTTTTTTGTTCATACGCGTACATAAAAACTATTTTTAAATTTATAACAAAAACATTGTAGATAATGAAAATGCGAAAGTCGTGACTGAAATGCTCTAACAGCGATTTATTGTGGATATTTGATACTTCTAATCAATTATTCAGCTTTTACATTATTTTTCATTAAATATCGTTTAGCTTTTAAAAATAGTTAAAATTATTAGTTTTTCAACATGTAAGCTAAAACAATCAACAATATCCGCTGTTGGGTTAGAACCAGGGACTGTAATCATTATAAGTTTTATTATAAAACTATGAGTTTTATTATTTTACTTTTGAGCAAAAAAATAAAACTCAGGAATAATCATTATTTTTGATTCAATAAAATAAAACTCATAGAATAATGATTATTCATGAGTTTAATTTTTTTGAATCGAAAATAAAACTCAAGGTGCTATTTTGACCTGTCAAATTCGAGTTTTATTTTTGATTCAATAAAATAAAACTCTTGAAATAATCTTTATTCTATGAGTCTTATTTTTTTGGATCAAAAATAAAAATAATAAAAAAATAATGATTATTCCTGAGTTTTATTTTGTTGCTCAAAAATTATGATTATTTCCTGAGCAAAATAATAAAAATCCTAAGTCTTAAGATCATGGTAAAATTGCATAGATAACCCTTAAAGAAAAATTTTGGAATATTTCACGTTTTTGTTATAGTTACTAGAAGTGAATAATTTTTTCAATTGAAAAAAAAAACATAATAAACATTATTTTCTGTCCCTGGTTAGAACAGTATCGAGTCAGATTAGCCGGCTAATTCTTGGCTCCATTTGGTGGCGTGCTGTGCTTGAAAGTGGTCTACCTTCAGCTGGGCTGTTTGGCATTCTTGTCGAACTGGTGTCGGGCTGATCTTGTGGTGCACGCGCGCCAGAGGCACCAACAACTTTTAGAGCCGGCATTTTGTTCAAATCGAATTATTACCGTGCTGAGAGACCAGTTATGGAATTTGCTAAATATCAATAAGACTTGGCAATTAACAACGTTTTTCTCTACTGTAAATATATATGTATATATATATATATATGAAGACTTTTACATTATTCATGTCAATGTTTGATCTGAAACCAACTTACTAATTTGCATTGCTAAGTTGATGTCTGTTCGTTCTGTTGCCCCAAATAGATGCCCCATAACTGATCAGTTTACTTTATCAGATAACTACATTATGCGCTAAACAGTTATTTAGCAATACGATGAGGCAACAGCATTACAACAATAGTAGTAATTAATGAAAGACAAATTAATGTATCTGTGCATCTATAGATACCAAGTTTACTCGTGCATGCTAAATCGCGTATACGCACCGTGTTTGCGATAGGGGGGCTCCAGTCTATCAGTCTATTATCTCCATTAATATGTTTGCATTTGAGTAAACAATTTAACGCTAAGCGGATCTAAAGTATTTTTAGTTTTTTTAAGTGTTTGGCATAGCTTTGCATTGCCAAATCAAACTGCTTTACAGAGGTCACATTTAATGCTTATAAATTGACCAGCATGAATATCTTTAGTTGCAGATTTTATTTGATTTATTTAACAGCGTACAACATCTTTCTTTTGACCACAATATTTGCAGTCATAATTTATGAAGGTCATTCGCAAGCTGTATTTTTTATTACTTATATTTTTATCTATTTATTTCCTTGGGTGCTTTGTTTTCTGGGGCTGCAACTCGTTTTGGATTTTGACTTCAATTTTTTCTTTTATTGCTCTTTAGATTCACGATCGCTATTCTAACTGCCTTGTTATGCTTTAAACGAGTTGAGAGCATCTACAAGTTGACTCTGAAGTGGACCAGCAGAATTAAATGTTATACTTATGAGCATGTTATTAATTATTTAATAAAAAGCTTTGCCGTTGCCCATCTTGTTTACAATTAAACGCTTGCGTCTTGCATATAAATCAACGAACTTGGTCAAAATAAATGAGCGTTAAAATACCCACAAGAGTGAGTCATTTGGTTAACGAAAAATACCTCACATAATTCTCAATGCTGTGCAAATGCTAAACAGTTGCTCACACTCGTAAAATTCAATTGCCGTTTTTTCTGGAATTACTCGAACATTTACTGTGACGTTTTTTTAAACCAACTTTCGCAACCTGTGAAGGTCGATCGAACACTTTTTACCCAGCCTCGTATTGTGTGACTTACGTGTATGTGACAAATCTGAATCACACTGTTTTATTTTCTGCGAGTACTTAATATGCAGTCCCCAATCAGCCTTGAGCTACCATTTGGATTTCATGGGGAGCTGGGAGAGTGAGTGATAAAAAGGTAAAACAAAAATATTTACCATAAAATGATTACATAAATCTTGGCCCGCTTCCTGTGTGAAAACTTTCACAACACCTTTGCCGTAAGCCAACTGCAATTTGCAATAATATATATTAATAATTATTAAAAATTTTGTATCGCTTCGTATTCAAACACGCATAAATTTAACAACAAGATGCCTACGAAAGATCAGTTAATGGTCATGGTCATGGCCTAAAGGCTAACTAGCTGAGTGACTATGTGACTGGCCAATATGTCAACGACTCTGAAATGTCAAACAGCTTAATAAAAGTATTTAAATGACACTATAAAATGTTTTGTTTTAGACAAAGTGGGTCATTTACTAGATATGACAAGTCATTAAAAATAAATTAAAAGAAATTTTCCTTTGTTCAACTAGTTCTATCATACAAATAAAAGTTTTTAATTAAAGTTATATCATTTTATTACATTTGATTAAAACTTCAATCAAAGTTCGTTTGAAGATTGATTTAAGTAACATGATATTCGTGTAAGTTGTCATTGGTTAATCAATAGAAACGTGATACTGTGTACAATAGTTGAGCGAAAGTTGAACAATTTTCTATGATTATAAAATTGCATGAATTTAATGCAGAAATCTACATAGAAATGAGATAGACGAAAGCCAAGTCGAAAATTCATTTCCACGTTACATAAAAGCGCAAACGAATTTTTGATGATGGAGGCCAAGTCAACGAGTCTACGAGTAACTAACATATAGTATAAGGTTTTCATTTAAGATGTCTTCATTTTCTTTGGCATTTTTTGTGTTTTTTATTAAAGCAATACTCCAAAAACTGAAGCGTGAAATCAAAATGAAATCTGTTTTCTGTGGCCCAAAAAAAAAAAAAAAAAAAACCGCTTACCACAATTACAAAAACAAACATTTGTATGATCTAAATTGCTTTAGTTTTCCTTATTTGCTCATTAAAACCATTTAGCTAATTTATTTTGAAATCGAGCTAAATGCTTTTGGGACTGCATTACGTAAATGCTGCGTTAAGTTTTTAGTTTCAAGTGAAAATATTAGTTTAAAATTTTTAATGGCATTTAAATTAATAATAAAATTATAAAAAGTAGTTAAAAATATATACAAATGCTACCAAAATTAATTGATAAAACATATTAGCCTGACTTAATTGAGCAACAAAATGGCCAAGCAAACATGGTTCAAGCTGCGTTTGTGTAGCAGCTGCCGTTGTTGTTGTTGCTTTTGTTGCTTTTGTTGCTGGTGTTGTCAAAGCGGTTAAGCGACATGCCACCAAAAATGATTGACAATCACTTTATAAACAATTTCGTTTTTAGCCCGTGACTTGGAGACTGCAACTTGGCGAGACACCCAACAAACGCGCTGTTGTTGTTGCTGTTGTTGTTGTTGCTGCCGTTGTTGCTGCTTCCCCATTCAGTCAACACCAGCAACCAGTTGCATATGAAAGTAAAAGTAAAGCAACGCAGTCGAAAACAAATGCAAGCCTCAGACATATATGTAATATGTATAAACACACACACACACACACACATATGGTTTGCATTTAAATGCAGCCGTATCGTATGTATAAGTGTTTGCTTCTATATAAAACAAACAAAAGGCGAAGTTGAGACTGAAGCAGACAGCAACACCGGTTGCAGACCACTTATACATATGTATATATAAATACATACGCTTGCAGTTGTACATATATATGAGCATTTAGTCACTAATAAAATGCGTTCAAAAAGGCCGCTGATAAAAATTGTAAGCCCAAAAAAATACAAAAACCGAAGACAAAATTATTTTCAAAAAATATGACATCATGCCAAAAAAACGTTCTGCATTCAGATTTCAACGGCATTTCTTCAAAATGCTCGTTTGAATATTAAAATGAGTCAAAAGGTTTTTATTCTGAATTCTGGCTCAAACGAACATCTCTTTTTGGCCTTGCAATCTATACACTTAATTATTCGTGGTGTGAATGTTTGACCTTTATTTCGGTATATTTATTTGAAAATACAATTTTATATTTGTGGTACAACTTGTTTTATGACTTAAATGGCCACTAAATAAGTTTGTTGTCTAAGTCATTTGTTTATTAGGGGAAGTAAACAATTTAATAGCTGCCAACATTATTTAAATTTACTTTAAAAATTTAATATAGATTTTTCTTGAATTATCAATATTATTATATAATACTTTTATCAAGCTAGTTATTCCAAGAATTTCTGTTTCTTTAGTATGACTCACCTTTTCTTGGGGGACCTTCGAGTGTAGTTGTATCTGTCTTTTCGTGAACACATAGCTTATATTTTTTCAAGCAGCTTGTTGCTCCATTCAAAAATGAGTGCAACGTGGTTTTTGTTGTTGTTTCTGTTATTTTTTTTTTTTATTATTCTATGCAGCAGCTTGGCAACTGGCAAACAGATAAGCTCGAAAAACAATAACAAGAAACCACAGAGCGAACAATGGAAATGGAAATGGTTACCGCCAATGCAATTGTGGTGCACACTTGGCCAAAGTTTGTGCAATATCCAAAAGCGCATTTTGGAATTTTTTGCATTTAAAATTCGCAACCACAACGAACAAACAAACTCGAATAACAAAAAAAAAAGAAAATAAACGAGAAAGAACAATAACAGACAGTGGTGCACATTTATATGATATTTGTGGGCAAGTTGTGCCTTGATGTTTTATGAATTTTGACGTCTTTGAATCCATTGAGTCACATTTCTTTGACGGATCAGTCGGATTTGGCCAAGATATTAATGCCCTGCCATTGATGTATGCTGACGGTTTCTGGGTGCGTCTTCGTTTTGACTTGATGGCATTTGAAAAATTGCAACTACAAGAATTTTATGGGGCGCAGCTTAAAGTCAAAATAAAAAGAGAGAACAGATTATGTTTTTCCAAAGTCATTGGCTGAGTTCATTTGTTGATTTCATAAAAGAATTGATGGCTGTGGGCGTAATAACTGTCAGCTGGTCTTTTACATTGAAACTCTTATTCAGTTTTGGGATTGTGATTGAGATTAAGATTGAAATTGACTCTTTCATTGGCCAGTTCAAAGAAGTTCGTTGAGTTGACTTGACAAGTCGTTGCCTTGCCAAATTTCCATAGTCACAGCCTTCCTTTTGATGTATTTCAAAAACCCAACGACTTCTGGCAGCCGTTACACACCCACACACACACATATATGTATACAGATACAGACTAGACTCACCTGAGGTATGTGAGAGAGCGATTTCAACTCCAACGATTATGTCAAAAAGCGGCTCTCTCACCTGTTGCGGCACTCGGAATTGCTCAGCTGTTGCGGCCAGACGAAACTCAACACAGTCGAAACTGAAATCGAAACAGCAACAGCAACAGCAACAACAACAACTGAAACCAGTTGCCATTGCTGTAGCTGCAACTATATAGCTCTGTCTGGTCTCGTGATTAAAGTCTTGGCCGACAACGACGTGGCCGGCGGTCGTGGTGAGTTTTGTAAATCACGAAAGATCGTCAACTTGCTCAGAGCCTAGTTGTGGTCTCAGTGCGTGCTCAGTTGGTGGATGTGCTTCAGCCGGAGCGGTTGTTAGTAAAAAACCAAACGCAGACGTGTTTTAACAGTTCTCTAGAAACGTGGCCCGTGCGCTTGGCCAACTTTAGAAACCTTTGCGCATCGGTTTAGTGCAAATCGTAAGCAGTTAACTGTGTATGTGTGTGTGTGTGTGTATTTATATATTAAATTTATGCAAAAAATCGAGTTGTTTGGTTTTCTTGCCAACAAACGTTGATTTAAGCATCGAAATCGAGTGAAACAAAAAGAAATAAAGGAAAAATTCCATTAAAAATACCAAAACTAAAAAAACAAACAAGTTTTTCTACACCTCCCTCTCTCTCTCTCTCTCTGTCTCTCTCTCTCCCTGTATGTCTTTTGCTGTTGCTCTCCCCGTGAAATGTTTTCTTTTGTGTGTGTTTGTTTGCTTTTTGCCATTGCCATTTCTACATACAAGGAGTGAGAGTGAAATGTAAAATGTCAAAGCAAACAGCAACTTTTACAATGACATCATTTCCAAGAAACATATATCATTAACAAACTATAACATATTTATTATATATTTTAAAAAGAATGGAGTCAATTGTGTCTTGTGCGAACTGTGACAATTTGTGTGGCATTGTTGTGACAGTCTAACCGGCTAACTAATTATAATCAGGCTAATATGCAAGCCAAATCTTGGCCAAATGCAACAACCACATGCAACTGCAACAGCAACAGCAAACAACAGCAACTGCAGCATCGATAGCATTTGTGCTTTTCTAGTTAGTCGGCCAAAGTTGCCGCAAATAATGCCGCAGAGCCGCTTCAAGTTGCAGTTGTTGTTAGTTTTAGCTGCTGCTCTCGGAACCGGTTCAAATATAAGTATATTTTTGCGGCTGTAATTTGGATCTAAGGTGTTTTGCTGTGGTTGCTGCTGTACTATTGCATTATTGTGAATTGCATGCGCTTTGAGTTTCATTGCATATTTTTCCCAGTTAAGTTGGGTTTTAGGGCTAACTCAAGAATGCCACGAAACTGCAGAAGAGCTAGAAAATTGGGTTTATTAAAAAATATCAGATAGATAGCTTTTTTTGAAATAAAGGTTTTTGTTTGAGTGACAAACAAAAGCAAAATTGTCGCGAAATCCAAAAGTTGGAATAAAGTAAGAAAAGTTGGCCATATTTGACTTTAGTGTTTATATGTTAAATACTGTAATAAAATGGAAGCCTTGACACAGATAAAGAGTTTGCAGTTTGGTCTTATGTGACAAACAAACAAAAGACTTAGGAAACGAACTTGTCTACACATTAGTCAAGTGAGCAAATGTCAGCATAGATTTCCTTTATTGAAACACATTTTTGAGCATATTCATTTATTCATTTGTTTAAGACTCACACGATTATTTAACCAAAACTTTCAAACGGAAATGACAGCATTTTGAGATTACCAAATAGATGACAAATAATCGCTTCGAAAGTGCCAAAATCACACACTCAAAAAGCGAGCAAATGTCAAACACAACAAAATCGTGCAAATAATCAACGACATTTAACAAAAGCGCGCTTAAATTAAATATTAACAAAACGACAAAAAGAAAGAAACAACAAAAAATTATAAACACAAAAGAGTTTAAGTTAGATAATGATGTGGCTGCGAAATTGTTAATAATTTTAGCTTAAATTCATTTTTTTACACAGTTCAACAAGTGCAAAAGTTGTGAGAGAAACTTAATAAAAATAAGATAATAAAAAAACCAAAAACAAAATCAAAATGCAAGCGTGTAGAAAAAAAAGAGCTCCAGGCGATTCGGCGTCGATGTTGCGGAGGAGACTCTTTGTGGCAAGTCTCTGTGGATTATTGCTGCTTGGCATTCAAATTGAGCGCGCAGCGTCTGCGCCTGTAGGCGAGGATGATGCTGCAGTCGTTCCCAGCACCATGATGCCAGCTTTGGATACAACAACTGAAGCTGCTGCTGCTGCTGATCCCTCAACAACAACATCAACAACAACAACAACGACGACGACAACAACAACGACAGCAGCAGCAGCAGCAGCAGCAACAACAATTGGCGTAGAACAAAGCAGCGAGTCGACTGCGATGTTGGATAGTTCAACGACTTTGGAGCCCAACAGATTGAACACAAGCGAAGCTGGTGAGTTTTTGAAAAGAGCCAAAACACGAAAATTATAGATACACGTACGTTAGACGTCGCCTAGGCGCGTCTGGAAAGCTTTCCAGACACTTTAATCTCTCCCTGTTCTTTTCCACTTTTAACTCGATGCTGGCCCCATAATCAAATATCGTTCTTTGAGTTACCAATTAACGCCGCACCAGCTCTATCTTCGTTTTTTATTTCACTCGGACGGTCGTGTGCCGCCGCCCTTTTACGGTTCGATCCGTAAAACATTTTTCCATAATTATTATTTTTTTTCGCTTAAATGGAGCGCACCAGCCTAGTAAAAGAAATTTGTTGTTATGTTTTGCGTCATTTTCTTTAGATTAATCATAAACAGAATTCGGTTTGGCATTTCTTATTAGTTTCCTGTTGAATTATTTCGTTAATTATGCGGCGCTTCAAAGTGAAATAATGAAAGTCTCTCACTCAAGTGAAGCATTAAACAATCTGAACCTACACGCTTACTGAATCATTCATAACATTCATTTAAATTATTCAATAAATTGTTGTTAAAAATAGTCAACTAGTTTTTGCAGTTTGAAAGTTGCCTTTCGATTTTATTTATATACTCTTGTTGAATCAATGTGGAGCAAATAAACAGAGATAGTCGCACTTCTTCTATAGAACTTTTTTAAGCTACGATCTAATTCCATAAACTGTATGTTCAAGTAAGTGAAAGGCCTTTATTCTAGTCTGCGATCGAAAATCCAAGTCAATCAACTGTTTTTAATTGGGTTAACAGTTTAATTGTCTAGCCTTATTCTCTGTGGATGTTGTAGTAACATTTTTACTTTTTTTTTTTTTATTATAATTAGCTTTTTGTAATTTTTGGTTTAATGTCAGTTGCACATCAAACGTGTCACGTTGTCCGCGATTTACATCAAAGTTTATAGTTGCTTTGAGCTCATGAAACATCATTATAGTTTGTGCGCTTTTACCTTAAACTGACTGTTCATGATGTGATTAAACGGGCCACCCAAATTGTTAGTTAGATGAGACAAAAAACTGAAAAAGAACTGAGTTTGGATATCTTTAACATATTTAACAGTAGAAAAAATTGTGAAGTACCTTTTTCGATTTTTAAAGTTGCGTAAAGATTGAAATAAATATTTGCATGATGAGTCATATCCCTCGCCTACGTGACAAGTGTAGACACCCGTTACACCTTTTAAAACTGTGTCATAAATGTTTGTTAAAGTAATTTGTCTATTTGGGTGCCACTTTGCGCACTCCGCAATAGTATTTTAATGTGGTTTGGGTATTGCCAATTAAACAGGCATGTAGTAAATTAACTTGAACTTCGACGGCAACAAATCAAATATCTATAAATCATTTAGATGCCAAAACACCCGCGCAACACACACACACACACGCAACTTTGACGCAACTCCTAAAGACCTTTAAAATCTCAACCCCCATGCCACAATTTTAATTAATGAATCAAACAAAAGACAATGTTTTGATAGGTACAAAGTCTTGTGAAGCTGACTTAGGTCAATTGATTAACTAAACTTGAAGTGGGCTTTAAGCTGCCTTGAATGCAATCGAATGATCCATAAATACTTTAATTATTCACAGTTGCCAAACTAGTTTGTTTCTATTGATTTGGTTTCCAGTCTGTTGTTTGTGGAATTAATTAAACTGTCACTAAACTTACTAGATTATATAAGTGTGCATATTATAAAATACTTGAATACAAATCAACTTGTTCAATAAATTTGTTGCGTTTTTGGCCTTTCATATTGACACTTAGGTTGCTTGAATTCTGGTTTACGACAAGTAACCAGTGTTTGTGTATCGGCCAGTTATTAAGGCTATAAGTCATCTAGTTTGTTACTGCTCTGATATAACTGATATATAGCTGCTGTTGGTTTCTAGTTTAAGATTATAAAACTTTCTTAAAGTTGCCTCTCAATAAATCTGGAAAAAAAACCATTTATAAATGGATTAAAATAAATATTTACCATATTTAAAATAAATAAAATTTTCTGTAACTATTACAAAAAATAAGATTATATTTTCAACAAAGCTAATGCTAATTAGACCTATGTATGCGCTAAATACATGCATTGTGAACTGTAAATTGGTTTTTTAGTCAAAGCCAAGTGCACACAAATTGCAACTTGCTAATGAGCTGGAAAATTGCCGAACATGGCTGAGAGTCGAGTGCATAAATCATTTATGTTAATTTTTGTATGCGGTTTGCAATGCTGGTTGAATTTTTTGGCCAAACAACTACAAATAGGTCGATAATTGATGGCCTTGTCGTGTTTAAGTAATATCGAGGCACTGAGAAATCCTATTAAGTGGCTCAAATGCAATTCAGGGCCTGCACTTGAAAAAAATAAAATAGTATATTATATTATATAATTTTATTTATATATATATATGAATTTTTGGCAATGAAGGTTCGCTTGCAAAATAATGCACATCACGAATTATTTAATTTAATAACAGAAACAAAACCAAACGATAAAGGCTATATTTTCATGGCAAGTAACGACCTCAATTACCGGCCATGCTCATCATTTTTTGTTGGCAGTTTTTGGTCACTTTCTTCAAGGAAAGACTGTAAGGCAAATAAATTAAAATGGTGAAGAGGCAAAAAATAAACAAAAGATTGCATTGAACAAGTTATTATTATGTTCATTATTGTTGTTAATACAAATCAACGCACTTGGATATTTGCATATTTTCTGCACGATGTCGTGAAGCTCGAACGGAAATTGATATTTGAACTTTTGCAAGTTCAAAAAGACATATATATTGTAGCTTGTTCGATAACAAATTTTGAGACAATTATATTCATTTTTTCCCACAGGCGTAACATATTAATGTCCTCAAGTTTGTTGCTTAAGTCTTTTGTTTTCTGCTGTGTGAGCGCTTTCGTTGTTTATTTTTATGTTGATTCTTCATATTTTTGTTTCATTTAGAAATTCTACAGAAAAAGGCAGGCAAACAAACAAGTTTGTGCCCTAAGTCATTTGTTATTTATGTTTTTTTTTTGGGTATTTTTCAAGGATAAAACCAAAAGTTGTTGTGTGAGAAATACGCAAAAATGAAAAGTATTTCTTATGCTGGGTGTGGCAATGCGTGCAAATACATACATACATACATATGTTTGTATGTGATTTTATTGTTGTTGTCATTTTCGTCTGGTTCACCTTTCGCTTGGGGTTCATGCACGATTAGCTGGCAAAATTGAGTGTCCGTTATAATGAACCGATAAGTAAAAGTAGCTTAAAACTTTTCAACAACAACGACAAACAAAAAAAAGAAACAAAAATAGATTTAAAAAAAAAAAAATTGTTGTATGAGTGGAGCAACAACAAAATGCTGTTAATTGCAGCTTATTTGTTGTTGCTAAAATCCCAATGTACATTGACACTTACTTGTGTGAGCATACTTAGCCTGAGGCTGATATTTTTGAGCATTTGGACGCGTGAAAGTGTAGACAGCGCTGGCAGTTAACAATTAACATTTTGCCCATAAATTTGTCGGCATGGATTTTCGAACTTTAGTGTCAAAAATATTGTACATGGTCCATCCATAAAACTCTGGTCTCTGAACATTGTGTGGGATTTCCCTCCCCGAAATGCATCTTTTGGCTTTCTCCGCTTCCAGTCGAAAATTGATTGCCTGCATCGATAGCGACGATAGAACAACAGGTTACTGTTTGGACCCATATGACATCGATTGCTGCCAAATGGCAAGTGAAAACCTGGCCAAGCAACGTGCTCTTGGTATTTGTGTCAGGGGCACAAGTCCAACAACTATTCGAGTATAATTCAATAAAATAGTCAGGCTAATTATGACTTGTTTTTAGCAAAATGACGTTTAGATATCAAATCAAAATAAATATTTGCATATGTCTCCTGTCTATAGGCATACCCTGCAGATCTGTAGTCGGGTAGCATGACCATTTTTTTTCTATAAATAAATGTTTGGTCAAAAGTCAAGTCTTTTTAGCCAGATTCACCTGTCTGACAACAGAAATTATTTACTACAAAGTGTAACTATAAATGTCAATGGGTATCTTCTAGTCGAACACTTTGCTGCTGTTTTCTGATTTTCCATTTGGTAATTTTCTTTTTTTTATAAAGAAATATGTAGTGCAAAAAGTCGACACTAATTAATGCAATTTAATTACGAGTATGATGTGTATGTGTGCGTGCATAGAGTGTATATATAACAAAGTGTGTGTATAGTTATGTGTTTGTGTGTGTGTACTTGCATGTTTTACTGGGGTGTTTATGTAATTAACTGTGTCATTGAACGGTGCACAGAATGTTGTCAGGAAGTTGATACTTAGAGAAAGAAACAAATAGACAGATGGAAATAATTAGAGAGAAGGGAAAAGAGGTGGCGGAGGAAAAGATATGCATGCATAAATCATATGAAGAATAAGAGATTCTAGATTTCATAATACGAAGTATGTTATTATGATTATAGAAATTATTATTATTTATATTATATGCTTGTAAATTTCTTAAATTAGATACTTCCTATAGTATATAGTGCATTTTTTTATAAACTTTTTTTAAGTTTATTTCCCAATATTGTCGTTACTCAATTGTTGTCGTTTCGATTGCACCATTAAGCCCAGTATAGCAATATCTATGACACATGTGTTGTTTTAACTTGGAAGCAAGCCAATGGAATATACTTGTACTACTGTTAAAGTAATCCCATTTAGCTGGCTTGTGCCATTCAATTGACCTTCAAACAGATAGACAGACAAACGCACTCGACTCACAGCTATGCCACTCACATACGTACTTCTATGTACATACATTTATGTATGAGCATATGAAACACTTGCAGCTCCAATTCAAAAGCAATTGCAAGTCGATTTCATGGCCGACCAAAGGCATATTGTGAAGCATTCACTTGGCCACAAATGAAAAGCGTGGTGTCATTGCATTGAGATACAGATACGTAGATACAGATATAGATACAGATACAGCTATAGTTGCTTAGATGCTTACAGCAATAGCAATAGCTAACAGCAACAACAAGTACAGCTATCAATTGTTTAGAGTTAAGTGGCTTTTCTGTTTAGTCATATACATAAGTATAATTTTATTTTCCTTTTTTTTTATTAGCTGGGGTCTTTGTCTTGGCCTCTCCATGGACGATGACACGCGCTGAAACGTGTTTTGTTTTGTTTTGTTGTTTTCTTGGTTTAGCATTAGATGTGCTGTGTGTCTACGGCAACCCCCTTTACTCCCCCTACCACACTGATCGCATTCCAAACGAAGCTGCATTTTTCATTAGCTGCCCGGGCACATGAACTTTCGAGTTGAACAGTTGAAAAGGTCAAATGCTGCTTTACACGCTGCCTTTTATAGTGGAAAATTATTTTGTTTTATAGCTAACCAGCTTGTCGAATTACCTGTCTGTATTTCCTTAGCTTGTTATTGCTATTGCTATTGTTGTTGTTATTGTTGTGGGCTTTTCTAATGTCTTTTTGCCTATTGCTAGATATTTCATTCTGTCTCTTAGCCACATTTCTAGTCATTAGCTGGTAGAGATAGAAAGGCAGATAAAATGCAACAAAGCATTTAGTATTTTCTCTTCAGTAGTATCCATCTTAGTCTTTAGTATCTATCCATACCAATGGGAAATCTTAGTCAGAAGCCAATAAAATTAGAAATAAAAAATTTGTCGCTTTCATATAATTTTACTTAATTTTAATAATTTTACATCTTTCAAAAATATATTAGCACTTTCAAAATATTATTTTAAGATGTAATCGTATCATCGTCGAAAGATAATGATTATTATCTGCAAATCTCTCGCTCAACAAACAACCTTCACTCCAATTTGAAAAGCTGTTTTAACACTCGGTTTCACAAATTAACATACTACAAATAGAAAAGAAAAAAACAATAACAATATGCATTGTCATCCTCATACGCATTTCCCATTCACCCCTTCACTATCACCCATCCGCATACTCGACAAAGACCCCACAATTTCAATGAACAGCAGTAAAAATCAACAACAACAAATTTTTAAAGCAAATAAAAAAAAACATGTATGTAGATAATGAACCGAAAATCCAAACTTCGGCATTAATTATAAAGCTCCATTAACACTCTGCCAAAATATGAATTTACTATATACACATAGTGCGACGAGTATTTGTTGTATGACCAAAACAAACTCTGTTCAGCTTTCCAAATGCAAGCGACGCGTCACCAATTGCGTAATTTCGTATCCATTCGGATTTGTTTATAATTTTTGAAAAGTTTTGTTCAAATCAAACTCAAACCGGATCAACAACAACAACAACAACTCAAGTAGGCAAATCAACTGATTTTGTTGTTATGTTTTTCGGCTTCGGCTTTGTGGATACGTGACACACACATAAACATACATACATTTAGATAGACGTATGACCGTTACATTACCCAAAAGTCCACGCCAATGTTAATGTATGATATATAAGTATCTATGTATTTATGTATTAACTCCCCTCATTCAATTTGTTGACACTTTTTGCTTAACCAACGGACGAAACACCATTGAGTGCGGACAGATGTTAATGGTCATTATGCAGTGCTCATTATGACTGAGCGAGTGGGAAGTTTGTGACGCGCTTCCGGTTGACTGCTTCGACATTGTTTACATGTATACAACAGCAGAGTCTCCCTTTGTCTAATTTAAGAAATTTGTCAATACTTTATAAATAGATTACAGTTTAATATATATTACTTTGATCAACAGTCAAACTTTTAAGCTTCAATAAAAGTCTTAAACAAATATAAAAAAAAAAAAATTCAGTTGAAACTTATTTTTGCTTTTTAAGTCCATTTGAAAATAACCCCTTTTTTTCATCAAAAAATATCTCTTAGATTTCAAAGACAACGAAATTCTCAAATAATGTGGAATTTTCTCGTAAGCTTTACATATTCAAATGAGCAGAGTTCCGTTTAGCGGTTAACTACTGTAATCCCATGATGTTGTTGTTGTTGTTGTTTTTGTTCTGAGTAACGAAGAAAGACATCCGGTTTTGTGCTGACAGCTTGTCAATTCTAAGCACATCACTTGTAGACCTCTTATAAGACCTCTGACCAACTCCATTGCATTTCGATTGCTGTCTGTTTGTTTAGAGCCGCAAAACGTGCGGCGAATTGAAAAAAACCGCAAATGAGTTTCAACTACCGACAACACTTTTGCATTTCTGCATAAGTTGCTGTTGAAGTTGCCGTTTGTAGTTGTTGTTGCCGCCTTGTTGTGGGCGTAATACTTATAATAGGTATGCGGATAGAAGGCATTGTCATATATCATAATCAAGCGACTGACCGACCGGCTTTAGCTGTGCACATCATAAACAAGGCTGAGACCAAAAGAAGAAAATACCATTTGACATGGCCGACAGAACTAGTCAAGTTCGTTGCCTGAGTCTTTTGTATGCACACAATCAAAATAACAACGAACTTGCATAACGGATCAGGAAGGCAGGGAAAGGGTTGGGGAGACCACCAAAAGTGCAGCAACAAAAAGCAAACGAATTCCATATGCATATATGTATATTAGTTTATAGATAAAAAATACTACAAAAATACTGTTGCTGGTTGAAAACGCTTAACGAGCGACGAGTGAAAAATGAAAATCAATGACAGTAAAAGACAAATTGTGCAGCAAGCAAAAATGGACAAAACAAAAGGCAAAAAGCCACAACAGCTTGTATTATAAACGGCTAACCGTGACAATAACAACAACAATAGCAGCAGCAAGAACTGCAAACTTCAGTATGAGCTGCAGGCAGCATAACGAACTGAAATTCAAGGTTCAAGTCAGTAACCCTAGCACAAGTTCTGGCCCCCCTCTAGGAGTACTCTCAGTAAGAGCAACAATAAAAGCAACGTCTGCAACTTAAACATAAGACACAGAAATACACATACACACACACACACACACACTCACACACGGACATACATATATTAAGGTACAGCAGAAAGGCTCTCGACTTTTACGAGCTCGTCTGGGTTCTGGACTAACGAACAGTGTTGCCTGAAATTCAAGCTCATTTTGATCAAATTCATAGGATTGGCTTGTAATAAGTAAATATTAATTTTTTTTTAAATCTTATTTTATGCTATACAAAACCATGTTTTGTCGATATTAAGAATTTTACCGGCAGAATCTTCAGATTTGTTGGATACTTGGTAATATCACTAGCCTGCTTTTGCTTTAATTACATATAGCTACAAAAAAGCTAAAATGGCAACACTGCTAACGAACTGAGAAGGAGTTTTTCTCTTCTATGCAAGTATTTTTTAGCGCTAAATTGGCGTCCATTGCATGTGGACCTCAACGTTGCAACGTCGTCGTCGTCGTCGTCTGCCATTGGGCACCTTTTCTTTCTCTCTTATTGGAGCGACAACTGTGTCTGGCTGGGCCCCGAACTGATGGGGACGTAGATCGGTGCTGCCTTTATGCTTATTACCACGCATGCATGTCAGCCTTATGCCTAGGCGCACTCGAACCCATAGCTCTCCATCTCCGACTTCCTCTCCGGCTCCGTCTGCCACTCGACTCGCTCCCATGGGGCAACATTTGCAGCGCCCGTCAAGAATTGTCTTGCGGGTGTTTTTCTTTCGTTTCCCTCTTTCCAGTTTTTTTTTTTTTTTTCCATTATATGCAGCTCCATCATGAGTCAGCTATGGCGTTACGGATGCATATGAAAATTATGGAGAAGAGTTTAAGTTAAGGTTTTTCACCTACATTCAAATATTACATAAAAAATTTTAGAAAATTGGGAAAATGTTATCTATTTAATTTAAATTGATTTCTGTTCAAATTCTGTATAGAGTAAAAAAATTAATATTGTGTAATTATCCCATTAAAATGGGTTCAGAAATTTATTCAAAGTGCATTTAATCCGTCTTTAAACCTGACTTGGACTTTAACTTATCTAAATCAAACAACTATCAATTATATAAGCAATAACTATAAATACGATAGAACTTGCAATTAGCACAATTGTCCGTCGAAACCTTCAATTTATAATGAATATTAAAAGCTTAACAAGCTTAAAGATTCTGTTATCTAATTTTAACTTATTTCTCAGCTATAAAAAGCTGTGATTAAATTATTATACTTTATGAAAAAAACAGACAAAAGTTCTTAGTAACTAAAATTGTTGAACTTTAAAATACATTAACGTGGGAAACATCTATTTGCTTAGCCAATAAAAAATTGCTGCTCAAAGAAAAGCCGTTAATTGATTTGTATACTAATCCTAATTACTCAAAGTAATTGCTGTAATTAGTGTCTAAACATCTTAACCTTTTCTTTGAATGAATTTATAAACTAACATTCAATTGAAGTTGTTAGCTATATTATGTCTTTTGAGACCCACTGTACCAATAGTAAGTCAAGTGTGTCTTGTAGCTTTTGCTATTGTTGTTGTTGTTGCTGTTGAAGAGACCTCACTAAAGTCATCATTTATTTATGACATGAGCTTTGCGCCCCGAGACTCTGCCTAAAAGCAAATGTAATTATATAAGAGCGAAGGAACAGAGAAGAACCAAATTCAAGAAGAATAACAACCTCACTCTTCGCACTCTTGTCTCTTCTTCCTAAGCGCGTTAAAGCCAAAGCAGAGACCCAAAGACGAATCACAAGAGGAAAACAATATCAGAAAAGATGCGGCTGTCTGATATTTTGGCATCGCCAGGGCTTGTCCCTCAGTCCGTCCGTCTCTCCGTCGAATGCTTCCAAGAATGGCGGACAAAAAAGCGATGATTCAGCTTTGCGAAGACGTCGCAGTCGCAGCTTAATGAATACCTTAGTTGATTCTCAAGAACTGATGCTGCGTCCAAGTCTGAATTCTACCTTCGGAGAGGTGTTTGCGGTGTACAACCAAAAACAGAACTGAAAATTACGTGTATGTTGCAAATGATGCTGCCAATGATGGGACGCGTGAGATATTTCCAATACGAATATCTTTTATCTCTTCTTTTTTTTCGCTACGGCTTCCGCTAGAATTGCGCAAAGATTCTTGTACCGTAAATGTGGGACAGCTTAGAATAGACAAATATGCGAATAGGCTTAAAGTTTGTTTACCCCTTCGGAATGACTCAATGTCAATTGGAACTCTTAACAGAATTCTATTGAAGAGATAAGGAATTGGGAATTTATAACTGTAGGTGTTGTTATAATTGGTTTAAAGTAAAGGAATATGTATAGTCTTTATATAACTGTATATTGATATTTATATGCACGACAACATCAAAGAATTGCTTACTTTTTAAATCAACATCTTATATGTATGTAGAGTTACAGCGAAAAGTCTTTAAAACGAATAAGTTTTTGCAATTCTAAAAAAAGAAAAGAATTTAAATTTTATGCAATTTTTTACACGAATTTATCAGTATTTATTCAATCTGCAAGATCCTATATATAGTGTTCAGGGGTGCCACAAAAATCGAAATCAACCGAAAATATTCAAAAAATATCTGGAGATTAGGAGATTTTCGCTTGGATTTTGCTTTTTGTGGCACCCCTAATTAATATGTTGATCATTTTGATCTCAATTTTTCTATAAATATTTATTTTTTGTGGGTTTTCAGTTGTTTTTATAGTTCATTTTTATAACATAGCTTCGAGAGTAAGAACAAGTGCATTTAATACAGACTTTACTGTATTATCACGTTATTGAATCGACCTTTTTATACCTCTATAATAATTATTTTGATCTCTTTTTTTTATAGAAATTACCACAATGCCTGCAGCAGCCATTGAAAGCAGCAGCATGAACAGTATTCACGTGCATGAGGAAACTACAGTGCGTTCGACAAGTATTGAGCCCATAACATCCACAGAGCCGACAACAACACCACGTGCTGACAGTGTAGCTTCCGAAGAGCCAAAGATCTTACATCAGACAGAGGCAGATCAGACGCACATTCAGCACATTCCACTGAAGGATGAGCATGCGGAGAATGTGGGAAATGATGCCACCACGGAGCAACAGCAACAGGAGCAACAAAAGTTGCAAGAGCAGGAGCAACAGAATGAACTATTGCTACTCAATCAAATCTCGAATGAGAACGATGATGATGCCAAGGATTTGAATAATTTTCGACATCCGGCGACACTTATAACGGCCAGCAACAGTGAGGAGAATGAGTCCCATGCCAATGAGAATGAAAGCGATAGCGACAGCGACAAGTCGTCGTCGTCGTCGTTGTCGTCAACGGCAGCAACAACTACAACAACTTCAACAACAACTGCAGCAACAGAAACAACAACAAGTGAATCAGAAGATCCCTATCATGTGCATATACTGTCCGAGAATCATGATCGCCTGGCCGAGCACGAAGATTATCAAATGCTGTCGAGCAGCACCGAGGAGGGCGAGCCATCTGCAGCAACAACAACAACATCGTCAACAACAACAACAACCGAATCGAGTGCCGGCATTATTGTCAGCCTGGAGAACAAGGCAACAGCACAGCCAGTTACTGAGACAACATCAACAACATCCCGAGCACGCGCCATGCATATGAATGAGCTCGAAACTCAGCCACAAACTGAAATCGATTCAGTCAGTGAGTCAGGCACTGAGAAGGAGATGGAGATGGAGTTGGAGTTGGAGGCAAAGGCGGAGGCCACCACAGTGTTGCCACAGAGCGAAGTGATTAACATTGTTGAAGGACAGCACACAATCGAGGACGCAACAAGCTTCAGCACAACATCAGCAACAACAACAACCCAGACACCGACAACCTCAACTACAACTACAACTACAACCGAAACCCCAACTGATACGCCATTTGTTGCCTTTGCCGGCGAGGGTCGCTCGGCAGGAGGCAGCGATGATGATGCAGAGCTGCTCTTCCGTCACAATGCCACCTTGCAACACCACCAGGCGCTAATGGATCTCAGTGATGTCAGCATGGACGATGAACGCACTGAGCTAATTACAACGACAACAGCGGCAGCTGCAACTACAACAACAACTACAACAACCGCACAACCCGAAACGGAAGTACCAAAAATTGTGGAAATTACTGCAAGTGGAGATACGATGCAACGTGAATGTCAGGCTGAAAGCAAGAGTTACAAGGTGCGTATACTTAATATTCGAAAAAAAGTTATATGCAAAAGAAAATTATAAAATTTAAATTCTGCAAAATAAAATTAAAACCAAATTAAAGGGCTAAAATTAGAAATATTGTGCAGTTATTAGCTAAAATTCAATTGTTTTCTATTTAGGAAAATACGTGTATATTATTCTTTTTGAATAAAATATACAATCAGACTTATTTCTATTAGTACTAAGCTATAATTTTTGTACTCTGAAAGTTTTTACGAATTTAATTAGCTAGATTCCTTAATTATTTTATGCATTGTTCTTTTGTGCTGCTTACTGAAATATTCTAAAACTTTTAAAAGGTAACATAAAAATTGTGTGAATGAAATTTAAAATAGAAAATGCACTCATAACTAATAGTTATGAAATGAGTTTAATCTTGACTCCATCTAGAAATTCAACCTCAATGGTTGCACCCACTTTCAGGTGTCGCATTTATTTATACACTTTCGTATAACCGCCCCCGTTTTGGTGGCCGAGACTGTTGCACTTCCTGGCACGCAACTGCAATTTGGCTTGTCGTCACTTGATTGCATAATGGCCAACAAGTTTTCGGGCCACTCATAAGAAAAAAAAAAAAAAAACCGGTCAACAGGCAGCTTGTCGCAGCTGCACTCCAAAATCATTTTTTCGGTGCACATTTCCCTGGTTGCCTTTTTCTTCTTATTTGCTGCTTGGGCAAGCAGCAATTATGCAAATATTTGCGCGCCTTTAAAATCGACAGAAAAATGCCAGCAATTTGCTGGGCTGTGATTGATGTTGTCGTTGTCGTTTGTGGTTGTCGTTTCAGCTGTCTATATGTTGCTGTTGCTGATGGTGTTGTTACCAGCCCAGCCTTAATCTCTATAAATACGTCAATCTCTTTGACTCTCTTAGAATCATCGAAGGAAGTTTTTCAGCTGATTATCTATCATCTAATTAACGTCAGCATCTAATTTCCATAAATTGCTACACGCCTTTGTGTCTGTCTGTCTGTTTGTCTGTCTGTCCGAGTGTGACGTGTTCATCAGACATTGCACCCGTGCCATAAGGCATTGTGGCGAGTCACGTACATTACTCGCAAACGGACTGCAGTCCGAGCAACAACAACAGCAACAACAGCAACAGAAGCAACGCCTCTGGGCTGCCACTACTGACCAACCCATTTGGTTGCTGTTGCTGTTGTTGTAGTTGCAGTGGTTGCTGCATTAGTTGTTGCTGTTGTTACTGCCAGCGATTGCTTTGAGTGGCTGCCGTTGTTGGTTGCCTTCGGTGTTGATTTTGTTTTAATTAAACGGCCACTTGAGTTTTCTGTTGCGCTACTCTACCTCACTTTTATTTGGGTCTAATGCATACGTAATGACATTTGTAATAGTCTGTAATAAAGTCAGGAAAACCTATTTAAATTCATTTCAAGCGATTTGTTCTTTTGATACGTTTATAATTGACTTTTGGTCAGTTTAAAGTTTGAAGTTTGTTGTGTTTTTGTGTTGTAACTGAATACAGGATACAGGGTATTAAATCCCAGCAGTTTACTTGTTATATAGATCGGCACTCACTTACAAGTATACACACATTTTATATCTGTGTTATGGCTGTAAATAAAATCAAATTTGTAATACCCTGCTGCGTATATAATCCGAAAGTAATTATCGGGATACAGGGAATACCGAATTCTCAATACCTTTACAGCTGATTTATGTTTTGCAATCAATTTTAGAGTATTTTCACAGCAATGCGCCGATAATTCAATTTAGTTATTATATATTTTTTGTATATTAAATGTTTTAAATTGTTTTTGCTGTACTTTTCATAATCGGGTTTATGGCACGCTTCGATATGAAATAATTTTTGCTTTCACTTTTAATGAATAGTTGTTGCTGTTGTTGTTGTGGTTGTTTTCGTGCAGCGCACTCCCTCTTGTCTATATTTCTTATAAAGTGTTCGATCGATCGGCACAGCGGACACGTGCAACATGCCAAGCCGCATGCCACAAATTCATTCCACAGTGCCTGCAAATATTCAACACATTTTACGAATATATATATAGTTTAGTGTGCCACATTTAGAGCTCCTTGGTATAAGCTTACAGTTGAAATAGCTTTATGGGTTTCATGGTTTTAAGTTAATGTTCTAAAGAAGCGGCCATGAAATTTTTTTACAACCACTGGGAATGAGCTCCCTTTTGTAGATTCATTAAAATATGAAAAAAGGGCGTGAAAAATCTCACGTATGAGCTCATATTAAACGTACTCATTTAACTTACATATTTAACGCTTTAAGTTCTCAGTTTGAGGAGTACACACAACCTACGTAAAGTATTAATTATAAGAACAAAAGACTTGAAATGGAAAACAAAAGACTCAGGCAACGAACTTGATTTGAATCCGTCTGCGTCTATAATCACAGACAGCGTGGGATGTTCATAAGCCAGTTTAAGCCAGCACTTTTGACATATTCGATTATTGCTGCAATCCAACTCCATGCAGGAAATGTTTGCAAATTTTCTTTAGTAGCCGCCAAATGATCAAATGATTGATGAGTTTTTGTCTGTGCAAATTGACGCAATTTGTGCACACCTTTCACATCATAACCATTTGCTAGTTGGAAGCAAATACCGTTTGCAACAATAACTGGCACAAACTGAATCTATTGTCATTACTTGTCAATTGGGTCACAATTCTAAGGCAACGAATATTGTTGAGATTTCATGAAGCAGTGCAGAAGGGAAAGCTCTAACAATGCTGACAATAACCGGCACTCGTTTCTGCCCAATTAATGCTACAAATTTAGCATTTACTTTATGTAGGAGAGTGTACAAGTACATTGTTGTATATGAGATCTAATGACATGAAAACTGGGCAAAGAAAAGGTTATTATTAACTAAATCTTTTAGTTCTTAAAATGTATTGAATATTTTCTATGGCTTGTAGTATATAATATTTTAACAGTCTCTTGATTTTAGCCTAGAATTGCTGCTAATCTGCTTGATGATCATGTTTTTCATTAAAGAAATCTTCTTTTTTCTTCATTCTGAGCACTAAAATTCGTTTTAAATTTCTAACTTGTTAATTTAATAAATTTCAATAATTTAATTAACTTATCTATGCAGCATGGCGAGAGCATGGAACGGGATTGCGATGAGCGTTGCACTTGCAACCGCGGCGAATGGATCTGTGAGCCACGCTGCAAAGGTGCCTCCTATCCACGAGGCAGTCAACGCACCATGGCGAATCCCCATTGCCATGAGCGTGTTGTGGAGGAGGACGAATGCTGTAGGACCATGGAATGCGATGAAGCATTGCTGCAACCCAGTGTGGAAGCTGCCGAGATGAACATGACAGGTGTTGTCACAAATGAGCAGAACGAAGGTGAGTTTACGCAGATTTAAGCCAGGCTCAGAACGCAAGGAGAAAGCGGCTTTTCATTTGGCTTAGCTAGTTGTTGCCTGGTCCATGCTTTAACGCTGTTTTTTCTGTGCATTCCATAAACGTCATGTGCATACTACACACACACGCACACATACAACACACATATACAAACGCACCATACACACATATGCATATGCCCAGAGAGCACTCCGAAGCCACGCAACGATTGCCACTACCAAGGAGGAATCTACAAGTTCCGAGAGCGCAAGGAAATTGGTTGCGAGCAAATTTGCCACTGCGACGAAGGAGGCGTCATGAATTGCCGACCACGTTGTCCCGAGCGCAATCACACGCGTGCCGACAAGTGTGTCTATGTGAAGGATCCCAAGGATGTCTGCTGCCAGCTGGAACTCTGCGATGTCACCCTCGATGATCACGAGCAACAGCAACCACTTGCTCCACTGCCCTCACTTCAGGGTGGTCAGAACAGCATTGGTGATGAAATTGAACAGGAGCGCAGTTACGGATTGGAGCAGCAGGCACGTGATGCAGGCGGTGCCACGCCCACCTGCAGCTTCAAGGGCACCGACTACGAGTTGGGACAACAGTTCCGCGATGGCTGCGAACAGTTGTGCATCTGCAACGAGCAGGGCGTCCATTGTGCCAAGGTCGAGTGTCCCTCCACCTTCGGCCTGGACGTGCTCAATCCCCATTGCATCCGCTGGGAGCCAGTTCCCGCCGACTTCAAGCCTGTGGCGCCACATTGCTGCCCGGAGAGCATGCGCTGTGTGGACAACGGCACCTGCACCTATCAGGGCATGGAATTCGACAATTGGTCCCCCATTCCGACCAACCTGACGGGTAAGTAATGATATATATCATTTGAATATATTCAAAGGCTGCAAACTGCTTTGAAAGTGAACCTGACAAAACTAAAATTTTGGGTCAGTTCGATATTTAACTACTTTAACTCGATTAATTGCTTGACTACCAATCGAGCTTATATAATCGATTTACATAAAAAATCTACAAATTAACTCTGATTTGATTCTGCGTCAATATGAGAAGATTAAATTATTTTACATCACTGTCTAGTCTTCCCATACTTAGAAATTTTTTCTAAATTTCAATCTCTCATAACTTTGCCAAATCTTACCCAATTTTTTTCCGGAATATCATTTTTATCATTATTTAACATTTTTTTTGATTCTGCATCAAAATTTTACTTAGTTAAAAAATTTAATTTTTTTCGATCACTGTTCATTTTTTAGTCAATTTTCCATACTTCCCCTTTGACATTTTTTCCAAAATTTCAATCTATCATAACTTTCTCTAATCCTAACCGATTTCCTTGCGGAATATCATTTTTATCATTATTTGGCCTCAATTTTAATTCTGCATCAGAATTTAAAAATTAAATATTTTTTTGGATTACTGTAAATATTTTCTATAATTTACCTTCACACTTAAAAAAAAAGTGTTTTGGGAAATTGTTGTATTATTTGCCAAATGATCGATTCTTGTTTTATTTTACCAAAATTAAACTCATTTACATCACTAGTTCAACCTCGAACCTTATAAAAAGTGTTGGAGGCTTGCAGCCTTGAATACTCTAGTAATTATAATTCAAATATTTATTCCCATTTTCAGGTTGCGAGAAGCATTGCTATTGCGAGAATGGCAAGGTCGAGTGTCGTCCAGCCTGTCCGCCCGTTTTGGCGCTGCCTCCTGCAGATCTGCCGTGTCATCCGGCGGAGGCGCGTCTTATGCCCATACCCGATGATGATTGCTGCAAACATTGGATCTGTAGTCCTCAGCTCGACGATGATCCTAGACAGATATATCCCATGACTGCAAAGCCAAATGGTAAGTCGAATTTTCATTGTTATATTGCATGAAACAAGCTTTTCTGGATGCAAGCTCAATTTACACTTTAACAACTTTCGTTGGATTGACTTAATTGTTGTAGTGTAAACTGAACATTAATTTGAATGCGAAACCATTGGAAAACAATTCAAAAACTTACTCAATTTATGAGTACATTCATTCGTTCATAATTCTCGCATGTTTTCGAAGCATTTTTGGCTTTTCCATTATGATTTCATACTCCACTTCATCAAACTATGTATATTTTGTGCTCTTTCTATTCAACTTTCCTACTCTTTTTTCTATCTCTCTCTCTCTCTCTCTTTCTTTTTCTATTTATATATATTTTTATGACCCTGATTTTTTGCTTTATTTATTATGATTTATTTATTTTCCACGCTCATACAATAATTCACGCTATGCATTGTAAATAATCAAAATACCATTCAACATGCAACCGCTATTAGAAACAACAGCAACATCGACAGCGACAACATCAACAACAACATCGACAGCAACACCGACAGCAACAACAACAACTAATAAACCCTTAGAGCTTGACTATGAGAAGAAACCCATATTAGGCGCTTTTTATCCTACACTGGATGGCAAGCCGCCCAAATCCAGCTCGGGTCTCTTTGAGAAACACGAAAAACCGCACAAGAAGGTCCAGCAGCAACAGCAGCAACAGCAACAACATCATCAACAGCAGCAACAACAACAGAATGATATCAAATATGATGTGCACGAGGATCAGCAAGAGGATGATGTGAATAATGGGGCACCATTGCCGCCAGGTGGCGCCTTTGTGCCCCTGCAACTAGGCGGACACTACAACGACTATCAGCAGCAGCAGCAACATCAACAACATCTTGGTCCTTATGGCTTCTATAATCCCTCAAAGCCCGCCTACGATGCCTACAATCCCTACGAACCCTATGACATTAATCCCAATGGTATACCCCAAGGGAAACCGCCACCAGCACCTACTAGTCAATCGGACCTATTTAATATACTGGGTGCTGAGCATCCTGGACATCCAGGACAGTCAACGCCACAGAAGGATAATCACAATCTGCCTCCGCATGTGAGAATCGAACAGATATTGCAGCATTTGCAGCAAAGCCAACCAATTGGTCCAGGAACAACATCCCAGCAGCAGCAACAACATCAACATCAACATCAACAGCAGCGACCAACACCTCCACATTATGTGCCCATTGTGCACAGTGGGGTGCCACCGCCACCGCCACCACATGGAATTGCCATAGTTGATGGTCAGCCGGTGGCATATGAGAGTTATCCACTGATACCTGGACTGGGAGTGCCACCTCCACTGCATCATCCACAGCAGCAACTACAACAGCAGCAGCAACATCCACAACAACAACAACAAACGTCTCAGCATGAATCTCCGCAACAACAGGCTACCATTATAGCCAGCTCAAGCACCACATCTGGTCTCTCCACTCAGGCCAGCGAGCATAGCCTGCATCAGAGCCAGAGTCAAAATCAGGGCCAGAATCAGGGCCATGGCCTAGACAAGCGGCCAACGCAGCAAGCAGGTTGACATACCCACTATTCTAGTCCAAATCTTATGTAGATTAGCATAGTTTCTCTTTATATCTCTCGTCTTCTCTCACATGCCGTCTGGACACTGTTATACTGTTATACACAACGACAGGGTTTTACTGTACTAACTGTGACCACAACAAATATACACTCACACACATACAAGCACACCTCACACACACACACACACACACACATGCATATTGCCAGTCATTATCCTATCATTGTTGCGCTTATTAGAATCTGCTTAAACCTATACTAATCCAATTTTAAAAAGAGCAATGGGATTTGTTTGTCAATATTATTATTTTTTTATTATTTCAATTACATTTTACTTTTATTTTTCATTTTTATTCTTTTAAATATTGGAAATATTCATTATATCTAAATTTTTATTTAAAATTAAAGAAATCTCAAATGTTTTATAAAATAAATAACTTTTGATTTGTTAATATTAATCAAAAGATATAATATTGACATTTAATTTTTGTTTTCAATTTACACAATAAAAGTCTGATATTTAAAATTTTTTCAAAATTTATATTACAATTATAATTTAATAAGGTGTAAAATTGATTTGAAAATTTTGACTCATTCAGATGATTTTTTTCGCATTTTGTTTTTAAACTTATAAAACTTTTTTGCAAATTCTTGAAAGAATCTTTTACGTTCCGTTTCTGACAATGACATCCCATTTGCTCATATTTATAAATAAACTTTTAAAAATCTTATTAATTATCTATATTTCCCATTCCGTCTTAATTTTTACCAGTCTTGAGCCCTCTGCAATCTGATATCGAAGTGCACACCTTGGAGGCCGTTGATCCACGCACCATTCGCATGGTCTTCACCGTTCCGCAGGTTTATGTGAATCTTCATGGACGCGTGGAGTTGCGTTATACAAATGGACCAAGTAATGATACCTCCACCTGGGAGCTGCAGACATTTGCGCCACCGGAAGATCTGATAGCCACCTCTCAAATGGAATTCGATTTGCCCAATCTGGAACCCAATTCATTGTACAAGGTTAAGATTACGCTCATTTTGCGCGATATCAATTCGCAACCGACGAGCGCTGTTTTCACCGTGAAGATGCCAGCGGAGAGGACAATAACGCCACCACCTCAGATCTCCGATTACAGGCCAGACTTCCAGGATATATTCAAGACAGTGGACGATCCCGAGCTGAATGTTATTGAGACGAACTCCACATGGCTGCAGTTGACCTGGAAGAAACTCAGCGATGAGCAGATGGAGTATGTGGATGGCGTCCAGTTGCGCTACAAGGAACTCACCGGCATGATCTACTCCTCCTCTCCGCTCGTACATCGCACACTCACCAGCTACACCATACAGAATCTTCAACCCGATACGGGCTACGAGATTGGACTCTATTACATTCCATTTGCCGGACACGGCGCTGAACTACGTGCTGGACACATGATCAAGGTGCGCACAGCGCCCAAGGTTGATGTCTATGGCTTTGATGTGACTGTCAATGTCACCAAGGTGAAGACACAGAGTGTGGAAATATCCTGGAACGGTGTACCCTATCCAGAGGATAAGTTCGTGCACATCTATCGCGCCATCTACCAAAGCGATTTGGGCAAAGAGGACTCCAGCGTCTTCAAGGTGGCCAAACGGGACAGCACAACGGGCACACTTATTATGGACCTCAAGCCAGGTACCAAGTACCGCCTCTGGCTGGAGATGTATCTCACCAATGGCAACACCAAGAAGAGCAATGTGGTCAACTTTATTACCAAACCAGGTGGTCCACCAACGCCGGGCAAGACGGGTAAGCTAAGTTGGTATTTTGTTAGTCTAAGATTTGCTTAAGATAAACTCTTGCCATTTCAAGTCTTGCGTGTTCTTGAGAGGATTTATTTAAGTTTTAAGAACCTGGGTAAAAATTATCCCCTCCAGCTTTATATAAATAGATAAAATCTCTTGATTTTTATACCTTTATTTTCTTACATATTCAGGGTTGGCACAGAAAACGAAATCAACCGAATATCTCCCAAAAATGTATGGAGATTTGGGAGATTTTCGGCTGGTTTCGTTTTCTGTGGCACCCCTGATTAATATTATTTTTCCCACTGCTTACGTATCTGCTTTTCTTTCTCCTCTTTCCTGCAGGTAAACTTCTCACGGCTGGCGTCTCTGAGCAACCAGTTGGAGATTATTATGGACCCCTTGTGGTTGTTTCTGTGATTGCCGCCTTGGCGATAATGTCCACGCTGGCACTGCTGCTGATCATAACCAGGAGAAGAGTACATCAAACGGCATCCATAACTCCCCCGCGCAAAAGTGATGCAGCCTACGACAATCCCTCATATAAAGTAGAGATACAACAGGAGACAATGAGTTAGTAATAAATTTTAAATCATTTAATTATCTCATTTTAATCAAACTTATTTACTTACAGATCTGTAACTGCCCAAAGTGTTGGGTAGCACTCTCAATTCTCCCAAAACTAGCTTAGAACAACGTTCGTGTAAATATTTAAAAAGGAAAAAAAACAAAAAAACTCAAACTCAGTGTCAGTAAAAGTTATGAAAAGTAATAATATGGATTTTCCATTTCCCGGCGCAGGATTATGAATGATCCTAACTTAAAAAGGTCGCCATGTTGTATGTAATGATTAAGGAATTCTTATAAACGAACTAAATACTTGTTTCTGTTCCCCCCCGTTAAACAATTGCAACTTGTGTATATAGAGAAATAGAAGAGACAACTGAGAAAACTCCAAGTAACTCCAATTGGCATCGCCAGGGGGCGTGGTAAATGTTTGCGCAATTCTTCTAGCGATTTCGAAAAAATGCATAGTTAGTTTAACTTGTAAATTTTAGCTTTACACATAAAATATATACATATACCATAATTTAAGAACGAACAACAACAGTTCTTTAATTAACAGTCCATAAATATTTAAATTAGCTTGTAAACCTACAGAGATATGCAATCTTATAAATAAATAAAATATTAAATCACTTGTTCATTTTTATATATTTTTAGCAAGCTGAAAATGACGCATTCCATATGTAAAAACCACACACACACACACTTACACAAAAATACCCACACATAGATACAAACACACACACTTAAATATACTGCCCGTCATAAGCATCATTTTACGCTTATCAGAATCGACTGTTGCAGTATGAAATTTATTCCAAAAATTGCTCATATTAATGATTCTTAGGAACCATAATTAACAGACCCTTTCTTTTTCTTTCTCCCTCTATTTTTAAATTCCTTAAGAATTCAAAGATCGTAAGGAAAATATTTATGTGTACATACTTGAATCTGTGGATCCATATACCATTCGTATTGCCTTTACTGTACCCCAGATATATGTGAATCTTAAGGGACGTGTGGAATTGCGTTATACTAAAGAAAAAACCGACGATGTCTCCACTTGGAAGGTACAGGTATTTGCACCGCCGAATGACTTACTTGCTACCTCAAAATTGGAATTCGAAATGTCTGACTTGGAACCAAATTCGTTGTACAAGATTAAATTAAAGCTGCTTCTTCGTGATTATACGACGGAGACGACAAGCGAAATTCTCACAGTAAAGTTGCCAGCGGAGCCGCAATTAAAGCTGAGGGATCAGATTCCGGTGTGCATCGAGTGCTAATTCCAATAATGAAAAATTAAAAGCATGATAAATACACTTCTTTAGTAAATTTTAAATCTTTTCTAAAAATATGTGTGATAACTTGGATAAAATCACATATATTTTCTTAATGGGTGTTGGTCTGCTATTAAATTTTTAACCAATCAATCATAAATTGTAATTATTTTATTAAATCTGAATTTGTTGTAATTAATAAAAATGCATTATCAAATATTAAGAAAAAATATATTTATTTTTGTTTGGCCTTGTATTCTATGACATTTATACAACTTTAACTGGTAAATTGTAGATGACTTTGCCTCCATTTACGAATATTTATCCATTACGTTTCATTTTATTTTATTTCAGTTTGCTTGCAGCACCAACAACATATATATTATACAAATATATATACTAGTATATTAATTATATATAATATATATGCTTGTATATACAAAATGCACAACTAGATTTTGGGTTAAAGAATTCAAAATTCAAATTTCATATACTAATGCCACGCTAAATGCTAAAGTTCTTAATTTATGTTAAAGAACAATATAAGTAATTATAGAGCAAAAAAAAGAGGGAAAAAATATATGCAAATATTCTTTCGCATTTGGCATGAACAATTTCTTTGTGTTTTTTTTTTGATTTAAAATTCATGTACATTATTAATTATTTAAATAGATTTTCATATTTTTGTTGTTGCTTCTTTAAAAATTTACAATTTACGTTTTGTGTTTCGTTTTCGTTTCTGTATTTTTTACTTTTAAGTTTCGCTTTTGCATAAAAGTAATCACTGTTTAGCCTCCGTTCTTTGACATTAAGTTTGTTGGTTGGTTGGTTGATTGGCTTAGGCATGGCAGGACAGACAACATGGAACATTTTGGCATTTGGTGAATTGTCTATTTGGTGCTCGTGCTGGCGCTGGCACTGGCACTGATGCTGCCTGAAGCGGCTGCCTCGCTGTTGCTGGTGCACTGCTCGATGACGCTGTTGCCTTCGGCATCACTGGTGGTGGTGGTCGATGAGTTGCTATCATCGTCGTCTTCATCAACCTCCGATTGCTCCTCTTCACCATCGTCGACATCGCCTTCGTCCTCCTCGTCGACGGCATAGACATCGTTCTCAATGAGACGCAAATCCATGCTATCGAAGGAGTCTGTTATAACACTATCATCATCGGTCGTTGTCTCATCTTCTTGGCCGGACGTATCGTTATCCAAATCCGCTTCATCGTCACCCTGCTGGCTTTGGTGTTGTGACGGAGACTCACTACCGCTGCCCGCATCGATGCGCATCTCCTGCATTAGCTCCTTGATCAATTCAGTCTCTATTTCGATGACACCCAGATCCAAATGTCGTTTGCTCACATCCATCAACACATTCTTAACGTTGCGCGCCAACAGACGCAGATGCTCATCGCTGCACACCTTGGCATTACTCAAGTAGCGTATATAATCCTCTAGATAATAGCTATTGAAGCTATCACGACACGGCTCGCCACTGGCAAATTGCTGATGGGTTAGCAGCAGCTGATTGATCAACCAGTTGCGACCGCCCTTCAGCACTTCGATAGCATCCTTAACACACTGACGGCCCAGCTCAAAGTTGCGATACAATGGATACGTGATAACGCGACGCAAGAAGGCCACGAGTACGTCCCGATAGTTGTCGAACTTCTCAAAGTAACAGAAGAGCGGACACAATATGCTACGTGTCCAGCCGGATTCACAGGTTGGCTCGTTGTTGGTTGTGCGCACATCATAACAAATGGCCAACACAATGCTAATCAGGCCACAGTCAATTTCGTTCTGCACTTGACGATCGGGTTGGCTGGACTGCGACTGCGACTGGGACTGGGACGAAGTCGTGGTTGTGGTTGCAGTTGCTGACTCATCAGTCGCTGGTATACGGCTGCATAGATTGTGCAGCAAATGCGCCTGCTCCTGTGTCATGGAAGTCTCGTAGATTTTCGGCTTATAGCGCAGCGGATTCTGATGACCAGCTGGCACCTGCAGTTCCACAAAGTTCATTTTGTACTGTTCGCGCGAAAAGCGCTTCATCTCATCGACGATACGCTCCAGACGTCGCTGCAATGGGCTTATCTGCTGCGGCTCTGGCACACGGCATGTCGACTTGTCCAGCTGCAATCGTAACAAACACTCATTGTTGATTGTACGGCGTATCTTTATCTTTGTATTACTCACCTCGCTGGTCTGCAGTGGACCGTTGTATTGACTGGCATAGCCATAGCCAAAGTGGCTGGTTAGCTTGAAGTTGGTCTCATCGCCATCGAGCTGTAGTTGGCACTGTTCGGTGATGCGCTTCAGTTTCCACTCATGCACCAGCGGCTCCTTGTCCTGCAGGGTATCCGCCAGTTTGGGTAGATTAAGAAACGCGGCAATGTATTCTTTGCGCGCCGTCTTTGGCTTGGGAGCGACGCCGCTGTTGCCAGCTGCATTGCCGCTGCCCACAATGGCAACGGGCGGCAGGCAGCGCAAATACAACTGGTAGCAATTCTCGGTCGTGTCAAATTTGATGAGAACTGTTTTCAGTCCCCTCAAGTCGAAAGTGCGTCGGCTGTGAAATCTAAACAGGGAATTCGGTCACAGTCACATTCCAAATCGAAGCGTCTCGATCTTTTTGATAATGACTCACTTGTAAAGCTTAACATTTGCGTAAAAGTACAAATCGTTGTCGCCAATAAATATATCGACGTTCCTTATGCGATCCAAATTCACATGTATCGCAGCACCCGCCGCCCCCTCCACCACACCTCCCGCAGAACAATCATCCGCTGTGTCAGGCGATGGCGTGGACCTTGGTTTTTCCTTGGCATGTGGATGTGGTATCACAACGCTGCATGTGTTGCCCACATAACTGTGTGTAATCTGTCCATTCAACATGTTTTAATTTTATAAAGCCACTACTGCTTTTCAAGTATAAACAAAAAAATAAAAATTTTAGGGCAGCAAGACTATCGGCGACAGATTGTGGAGGACGGTCGATACATGAAATCACAGTAACATTGTTGAACTCAAAATGGCACTGTTAACCAGCACTGTCACATGTGGCAGCCATGTCTCATAGATGGCGCTTTATTATTTAGGCGCCATTGAAATATTTAAATGTTAAATGTTTTTATAGATAGTAATAAATAATAAATATATTAAAAAAAGTACTTGATATTTTTTAAATTTTTATGCGTGATGTTAATCAAATTAATGCAGCATCCCAAGTTTATTGCAACGTAAATTCCAAAGGCCAAGCCCCAAAAAATAAGACAAAATAAATTTACAACTGTTCACAGTAGAAGCACAAGTTGCTCAGCACGCTAATGTCGTCTCTGTCGCTCTCGCGTGTTTTCATGCTTTCTTTAGCAGCAGCCGCAACAACAATAACAACAGCAGTCAGCCAGCCCGTAAGCAAGTTCGTCAGCGTGATTTGCTTTTCAGTTGTTGTTGTTGCGGCTGCTGCCAATGCTGCTTTTTTTTTCTTCATACATTTCTGGCTCGTTTCATGTTGACCCACTTTTCGTGGCAATACGTGCGATGTCGACGTCGCAGCAGCAGCGGCCTGCACAGTGGGCCGCAGTCGTGGTGAAAGCTTCACTTTACATTTGGTCTGGGTCTGCATTTGCCGGGTCAGTTTGTGTGGTCTGGTCACAGTGTGCGGCGCAAAAAGTCATAAACTGAATTGCCAACAGGTTATAGCAACGACTGCTGAGGTTGCGGCTGCAATGCTGTCGCCGTTGACGTCGACGTCAAAGTCAGCGTCGCAGTCGCTGGAAGTAGTAAAAAGGGCCATGACAGTGACACTTTGAAGTTTGAGGTTAAATTGTCAATGTTGTTGGTTGCTTTTGCTGACTGGTTGTTGTAGTTGCTGTTGTTGCTGCTGTTGCTGTTGTAGTTGCCCTGCTCTTTAATATTTTCGACATATTTCGTGCCGAGCATTTTTGGTTGTTTCATGCTTGCTGCTGCTGTCGTTGCTGTTGTTGCATGTAAATTCAAAAGACTTAAACTACAAACTTGCATTGACAGTGCATATTTTTGTTCAGTTGCTGCGTGGCACACATTTTTTTGAACAGTGCACGCACAAAAATGCTCAAATGCTTTTATTTAGTTTATTAATTATTTTTATTTCTTTTATACACACACACACAGACACACTCACATTTGAAAAGTGAAATTTTAAAGTAGAACAAGCAACAGCAACAACAACAACAACAACAAGCGCAACACGTACAACTGGCCATGCCACGCAACTTGCTGAGAGGCTCCAATAAAAATGAGGTCACTTGTCGCTGACCAACAGCGCCACCATTCGGCTCCTACTCCCTCCCCCCTCCCCCCTCCCCCTCCTCCCTTTCCACCGTTTCATGCCAATGTTGAATAGATCCCGCTGCAGAGTTTGGCAGTCAGACGTTGCTGTTGTTGTTGTAGCTGTTGTTGTTGTTGTTGTTGTTGCTGTTGTCAGTTGTTGCATTATACATAAGTAAATTAATTGCAGTCGCGTCGCGTCCAGTCGCGTCTTTTGGGCTTAACCGTTCTCTGTTAGCCAGTTTAAGGCCATCGTGTGTGCCATTAAAATGCACCACGAACTTGACAACGAAAATAAGCTTATAGGAATTACTTATTTAAAAGTAGTCAAAAATGCGGTTAATTCGAATTTAAGCTTTTAAGTTTAAAATAAATTTTTTAAGCAACAAGTAGAAATTATCTATAAATTTAATAAATATGTGAAACAATATAGTATGTAAATAAGTTTCTTAATATGAAATTTATTCACAAATTTAAACAAAATATTAAAATACAAACTTTTTAAAGCTCTTCTAAATCTTTTTTAGAATACATCTTTTTCAATCGCTTTATAAATCCTATTCCATACATCTGATCTTAGAATCACATTTCAACGAGGTATTTTCAAGTCAAGCACTTTCGATTATCCTTTATTCTAAGAAAGTTAACACATCCAGAATTATGCAGAATTCTAATCTTATTACGAGTAGATTTTCTTATTTATTATTCATAATTCTTATAGCACATAAAAAATGCATAATCTGTGACTGTTACATTCGCTCTAGAAATGAACTAAAGTTAATCATAGTTTTCATCAAGTCTAATTGCGTATTTCATAAGATTTTCGTTGTGCACTGTTTGCTTTTGCAGTTAATTAAAGTTAAAGTCGAACTCGAACTCGAAGTCACAGTCGGAGTTGGAGTTTGAGTTGGAGTAAAAACTGTGTTAAAAATATTAATTTAATATAATGTAATTATAGCCATGATTTATTCTGCCAAGAATCTTGGTCAGCTGGCCATCGAGGCGTGAAGACGCCACATTGCAAAACAATAAGTACTTAAGCAGTTTTTTTTTCTAAATTTATTTTTATTCTTTTTTAGTCCGACAATTAACCGAAAAATCGAGTGCATAAATTATACATTATGATTATGTTTATTACTGCAAAAAATAAATCAGACGTTGTAAATATTTGCTAATTTTTTGGCCTTTCTCACCTTTGGTGCATTGTCTCGCACCCCTTCCCCTCCCCCTCCCGCCAGCAATTTTGCTACTTCCTGCACGCGAGCAACTTCCGTTCTGTTTTGCCAGCTTCGCGCTTAAGTCGAAGTCGAAATCGAAGTTGAAGTCGAAGACGAAGTCGGAATCAAACTCAAAAACAGCTGAGCTCTTTCATCCATGTGCATTCATCAGCAGCAACTCAATCAAGAGCAAAAGTAATCAAAATAACAACAACAACAACAACAACAACCAACACAAATCAAATGGAAAAATACGACTAAGCAAACAAACAAATCATAAAGACAAAGGCAAAAAGGGGAGCAACAAATACGCATAGTAATAGTAGAGACACACGGATAGAGAGACACAAGCACAGTGACAAGAAAATCGTTAAAAGCAAAAATAACAATAAATATACATGTATGCATGTGTATCTGTGTATCTATGTATCTATGTATCTGTGTGTACATATATTTATAAAAATGGCATGGCAGCAATAGTAGCAACAATTTCAGCAGCAACAGCAGCGACAGCAGCAGCAACAGAAAAACACAAAATAGAAATGGAGAGCAACTTTCACCCAAGGTCATTGTGTCTTTAACTGCGCCACAGCAGCAACAACAACAACAGCAGCAACAACAACAACCGCTGGACAATATGCGACAAAGTTAACTGCGACTGCGGCGTTGTTGTTGCCATTTTGCCAACTTTATTGTAGTGCCCATCTGTCCGCCTGTCCGCCTCTCCGTCCGTCTGTTTGTCTGTCTTTCTGTCTTTCTGTCCCTCTCTCTCCATCCGCTTTTTGTCAACGCGACTATAATAGAGACTACAAAAGAGCTGCAGGGAGATGTGAAAGGCGTTGTCCGCCCGCTTAGATTTCAGTTGTTGTTGTTGTAGTTGTTGTTGCTGCAACGTCCTTTGCTGCACGGTGGCAACTTGCTCTACTTAGTTGTTGTTTTTATTGTGCATTTCTGTTGGTGTTGCTGCCACAACTAACTAACAACGTTTGTTGCTCGTTTGCTGAGGGGCAACAATCTAATTCTTCGAATCTCGCAGCTTATGAATGAAAGAATCGAAATGAATCTCAAAATCTAAGAATACTTGTGTGGCAAGTTCATTTGTGCAACTTTAATATTTGAAAGTTATTATTTTTTATAACCAAATTGTAATTTAGTCTTCAACTAACTAGTTAATCGGAATGTAATACACTAGGATATACCCTGTTTAAGGGTTTTAGATAAGTAGAAATTAAAGTTTGTTGCTCTATCAACTGTCGAGAAGAATTCTAGTAAATAAACTCTTCGCTTACCATTACGTATACATATACATATGTATCGATTTATGTGCATAGGAATCTTCAGCATAATTGACAAAAAATACAACGATTTAAAGAAAATTTTGTTTTATTACAACTCAAAAATAAATTTTTATTATATCATAGAGATGTTTAATTTTAATTTAATTTTATATTAAACAGGAATATATATTCCACATCCGATCTGTAGCAACCTTTTCGTATTAAGTTATAAAAAACTCCCATTATTCAAAAATTTCCTTATAGACATTTGCGTATGTTATGTATATATCACGCATACGACCAGTGGAACTTTAACAATACTTGCATACTTAAATTTTTATTAAAACTCAAATATATCGTTTTTTAGAATATTATCTTTTAGACCAACGTATTTTCACAATTCCTTAAGCCATGCTGTAGTCATAAATTTAACACGTGTTGTGCTCCATTTAGGTCAGAATCCGACATCTGCATATGTATCTTCATATTGTGGGTGATTAGACGATGTGGAGCACCCACGCAATCCCGCATCCGTGCCCCACGCCCATTACTAACTATATGTCTAACTGTCTCAAATGAGCTAAGGCTGAGACTGACTCAGAGACTGAGCTGACTTGCCAGATAGCCCGTGTCAAAAAATCTTGGTCAGAAAGTGTGTCAAAAATAAATTGTGGACTGCCTACGACAAAAGCCACGCAGTTGGAGAATGAGCGGAACATTACGTTTAATTGGAATAAAAAGTCAATTAAAAATGCCAAAAAGAAATTCATAGCTAAAAGAATAAAGCCAAAGTGTTATTGTTAATACGCTGCCAAATGCTTAGTGTTTTCGCTTAAGCCAATTGTTAATATTTTGTATTTGACCTTTGGCTGTGGAACACCGCAACACGTAGCACATTTTGATTAGAACAAAACGTGAACACTGTAAAAAAAAGGGGGGGCTGAAAGTGAGCGGAAAAGGAGTGGAGTGGAGTGAAGAGTCACAGTCAAAGGCAGAGGCAGAGGCAGAGGCAGAGGCAGAGGCAGAGGCAGAGGCATTGCCATGATGTTGCATAAATTTAAGTGCCACAGATACGAGTCGCAAGATACAGAAACGAGTTACAGATACATGCAACGACGCGACGCTCAAGAAGAAGAATATATAAAAAAAAAAAAAAAAAAATAAAAACTTAAACGAAGCCAAGCAAAGATACAAAAGCAACATTGAAATGCGGATGCGATGCGATGCAAACTAAACTACATACTCCAGACTCTCGTATTGGTTCGAGCTATAGCTATCGGTGTCTGGAGCTTTGGCTTCATCTCCAGCTCAGTTGCCGTCTCTGTCTCCCTGTTTTTCTCTGTCTCTGTCTGTGTCTCTGCCTCTTCATCTTTGTGTGGTGAAAGAGCATGCGACCGGGCAAAGTATCTTTGTATCTCATTGCCGCAGCTCTGCGCGCCAGGCCAGTTAACATTTCAAATCCGTTGTGGCTGCCACAGTCGCTGTTGTTGCTGTTGTTGTTGCTGCTGTTGTTGTTGCTACTTCTACAACTTCTTGCTTCGTGCGGTTCTTCAGCTCGCGCAAAGACGCGATGGAAGAAAACGAGTCTGGAAATTGGGTCAGTGGCACAGTATGCATGGCATTTTGTTGCTGTATGTGTGTGACGCTCGTATCTGTGTGGGTATTTTTTTTTTTTTTTTTTTGGGTTTGCCTTTAGCTCTTTCTTGTTCGCATTGCTTTCTTTGCGGCGGCATTTGTGGTCAATATAATGATTCTGACTTGTTCGTTGGCTTTGGCTCGACTCAGCTCGACTTGGCTCGGATTGACTTGGTTTGGTTTGGTTTGCTTTGCTTTGCTTTTGCTTGTTGTTCTTCTCGTTGTTGTTGTTGTTGGCTTACCACATTTTTGTTGTTGTTGTTTTGTATTTTACTAAATTTGTGCTCGTACTCTCGCACCTACTCTATTTTCTGTTTTGAGGCAGACGTGTTGCTTTTATGTCAGGTTCCTCCTAATGGCTTGCGGCACATGCGTGCGGCATAAGCAATGCGGACACCAGAGTTGCCACCCAATTAATCAGATCACACTAGAAACACCCAAAAGTGTAACTGCATTAGTTTTCATTTCAACAGGCGTATACGTGATATTTTTATAAAACTAAAAGGTCTTTTAGTATAGTTCAAACATCTCATTTCTGGCTTTAAATATGATTATTTTTGTACATTTAAAATGACAAAATTTGTATTTCTTTATTAAGCATAAACATTAAAACTAAATATTAATATTAACAAAATAAATATTTACAATCGAAACATGTTTTAATTACAAAGTGATTTGTGTGTCTTGCACTTTGTTCAACTTGAATAAATAAAATTGCACAAAACTAAATTAACATAAAATATTAATAAAGTTACTTAAACTAATTGCTTATAAAATTAATTGTATTCTTTTATTTTAAAATATTATTTGTTAAGAAACGTTATTTCATTTATTTAAATAGCTTCAACAATAATCGCTTTTATCTTTTGAAATATGTGCTGTATTGATAAATATTTTAAATATTTTTTTTTTTGTATTTGTTTGTATAATTTCCATTGTAAAATTAACATAAACTTTAGCAACAATTTTTTAAAAAACAAATTAACAACATTTAAATGTAAGATGTAATAAAATTTATTACTTGAGTACTTTTCTATTTCATAATTTTATTATTATCATTTTTATTATGTTTATTATTTTTGCTTTGTTTTGTGTTTATATTTTGTTTATGCTGTTTAAAAGCTAACAATTATTATTATTTTGCCAAGCCCGCTACAACTTATATTTAATATTTATATGTGAATATAAATATATGCATTAAAGATATATGCTTTTTAATGATATTCTCTTTTCATTTATATTTGTACATTTATTAAATAGTTTTAATTTAGAATTGTATTGCTTCTATTATTGATTTCTTTTGTTGTTTACTCTTGAAGTTTTCAACACGATGAGGTACATAATTTATACAAAAAACTTAAACTAAACGAACATTCAGCTAGCGATTATCTATATTCTAGCTATATACTTATGTACGTAATGCGTATATCATCTAGGTGTTTATTTATACCTGTGCCAGGGTCAAAGGTGCACGAAGCGCGCAGTTTTGCATCAAAACAGAACAACAGTTGCAAAAAGACAATTGGACGCTTCGTTGTTCTTACATTGCTTGTGGTCTCTTTGACAGCAGAAAGAAACTATTCAAAAATTGAAAAAAAGTAGTTCAATTTTATATCTGTTAAAGTATTTTTACTATTGTTCATTATAATTTTCTATTTATTTGCCAGCTAACAAAATTTCTTTCTCTCATAATGTTTCTCTTTAGTTTATCGAATATTTAACACAATTTACTAAAAAATTATTTTTATTAAGGTATTGAGAATTGTATAGTCAGTAAATAGTCAGTATTTAAAAAAAAAAAAATAAATAAATCACACATAAACGTTATAGTGAATTGAGAGCATTAGAATAGTATATAATTATGTATAATTATATATAATTATGATTGTATTTTCGAATAATTTGTTTTTATTATTCTAAATTTCATGTGATTGCTTTGAAATATTTCAAGAATTTTTAAGCTCATTTATCTAATTATATTTTAGAGTTCTTTTTATTAAACAAAAATTTAAAAATCATTGAATTTACTGAAATAAATAAAAGGCTATCCCTTTTTAAAATATACCCCAATGTGTATAAGATATTCTAAAATTCTGAAAACTGATTATCTCTAACAAGAAACTCAATGAAACTGTGGAGGTAGTAGGTTGATACTTCTTTCTTTTCAAATATTTAATAATTATTAATTTCGACTTAATCGCACAGTTCTATCAGATTTTAAAAATCCTTTCTTTTTCTCCCTTTTTTTTATAAGTAATGCTCATGCTAATTCCCCCACCCAGTCCCGTATATATTGACTAATCAAAGAGATCAAAAGCAACCAACAACAACGAATATCAAAATGCTTTGTGTATGGCATTGCTTCACCCTGGGGAAGATGGCAAAGCAGACTGTGGACAGGTCCACAATCCGGCATTGGTCAAGCAATGCGATACACGAGAAGCTGCCACACCCAATGACCCGGAGATGCACGCCGCACTAAGCGTACGGATCGTGGTATCCGGGTGACATTGACGGACACTTTCCCTAGCACAAGTCAGCACAGGAGAGCAATGTCCAGAATGGGATTCTGGCCATGCTCTGTGGGACTTTTCCTTTGTATTCTGCGTGGCTGCGTCAGCGGGCAGAAACAGAAACAGTTGCTGTTGCTAAGTTGCTGTAGCTGTAGCTGTTGCTGCAGCTGTTGCTGTTGCTATTGCTATTGGCGAGCGGTTGTGATTGTGGCCGCGGTCAGTCACGCCCAATTCTCTTATGTATCTGTTGATGTTTGAGCAAGTGCGCCTTCTGGCGAAACGCCTTGGCACAGACGTCACAACGGAAGGGCTTCTCCCCCGTGTGCGTACGCAGATGCACCTTGATATTTGACTTGTTAAGGAAACCCCGATTACAGATGCTGCAACGATGCACGGGCTTCTCTTTGCCGAGCAGACCACTCAGATCGCTGGCACTGAAACTGGCCACGCCCGATGGCGACATTGCACTCAGCTGTGGTCCACCCACATCGACCTGTCCCGACTGTTGCTGCTGTTGTTGCTGCTGCTGCTGCTGATGTTGCTGCTGTTGGCTCGACTTCTTCTGCGATCTGGAACGCTTCGCTTTGGGCGTGCCACTCGGCGCTGTTGTTGTGCTGGTCGTGTGCGGATAACTGCTCAGCATGTCCGGACTACACAGTCCATTGTCCTTGAGTCCTGTGCCAGACAGGCCGCCATTTGGAGTCAGCTGATACGCCTGTTGCTGCTGCTGTTGCTGTTGCTGCTGCTGCTGTTGTTGTTGCTGCTGCTGTTGCTGCTGGTGGCTGGGATTGTGGTTGCTGTTGTTGTTGTTGGTCAGATAACGCGGATTGATCATCAGATTGTTGTCCGTGGTGCTGACCACCGAGCCGGGCGGACTGCAGCTGCTGCTGGCCGCCGACAACTCGTTGCAGTATGAGGTAGAACTGGGCGTCTCGCTCTTCAGCGTTGTCGTCGTCGTCGAGGAGCCATTGCCCATGCCATTGCCCGCCGCACCGGGCGGACCATGTTGCAGGCGATTCTGCAGTAGCGGCATATAGCCATGGCTGAGTAGACTCTGCAACGTGGAGCTGCTCGCGTGCACCGGCAGCGGCGAATGGGGCAACATGAAATCGCTAAGCGTATCCTGTTGCGAGACGAGAACCTTGCCCTCCGGCTGTATGCAATTGCCATCGATCCAGGCATCCAGATCCATCCAGCTATCCCGCGTATCGTTGCCCTCCTCCTTGTCCAGCTGATTGGAGACGGTGGTATCTGCTATCGCCGAGCCAATGATCGCTGCAATATCATCAATGCTGTTCATATCCACATACTCGGTCAGATCCTTGTAGATGCGAACTCCGCTGCCATGCAGTGAGTCCGCCACTTGGTCAATGGGCGTGAGTGTTGAGCCACTGCTGGCGAGGGAGGAGCCACCATTGCCACCATTGACGGGGGCATTCATAACACAGCTGTCCGCTACGGAATAAAGCTTAGAATCTAACTGACTATCGGAGAAGAGCTTCACATCGCTGAGACACGCATCCGCATCCGCGCTGAGCACGCTCTCGGGCAGGCAGGTTGATGATGATACAATGTTGTGCTCCTGTGAGGAACCACCGCCTCCGCCACCTCCGCCTCCTCCTCCGCCGCCACCGCCGCCCGTCCCACTGCATGTTGTTGCCGCCGTTGTGGATGTGGGATTCGCATTGGGATTGCTGTTGTTGTGGTGGTGCTGCTGGTGTTGATGTTGCTGTTGTTGCTGCTGCTGTTGTTGCTGCTGCTGCTGCTGATGATGATGATGTTGCTGGTAGGCGCTCTGTATGTAGTTGTTGTTGCTCTCATCCGGCAACCGCTGTGCAATCGCATGATAATGATGCCCCGATATCCCATTGATCGACAGATGACCCGTGTAGCCGGTGAAAGGTGGCAACGGCTTCAGATCGGACAGCGCATTCAGCGATGTGCTATTCATCAGCAGATTGTCGAGCACATCCAGCGAGTTCTTCTGATCCGTGTCACTTGGCAGCGAGTCCAGATCGTGCTCCAGCAACAGTTTGTGTCCGTCCAGCAGATACTGATCCTGACTGCTCGTCTGCGTTGGTCCCCAGCAGGGACTCATCAGTAGACTTTCGACTTCCGATTCACTTGGCCCGTTCATGCTGCACAACTTCATTGTCAGTTGACCCAGACGATGGACAGGAAATTCTTGTGCTTCTTCTTGCTGAATTTTGAATTAATGATGAACCAGTCAAAGCTGCAATTGGAAGGAGAAATAAAAAGAGCTTAAGTGGGAGAGAAATTTATATCATTTTTTTAAGCAATATTAAATAAAGATTTACGCATGCAATAGTCCAAAGGATATTTTTCTACACTTAAAAAATAAATGCAAATTTACGCACACAATAGTCGTCATAGATATATAAAGCGAGGGTTGTAAATATTATTTACTAAATACATGCATTTAAATCTAAAAAGGTCTTTTAATAGAAGTGCAACGCTAAATAAATATTAAATATAATTGGAAAATATTCCATCTAAGTAGTTTGTTAAAAATATTTTAAGCTCAACTGGAGCTTACAAATCTTGAAATTGTTTTTTTTTTTATCATCATCTGAAATTAGATACTTTAAAAATTACAAATTCTGAAATATAAAACTGTTTTGCATTTTAGAAGTAGAGACAGTTATACCTTAGGGGGAAAGTAATCTAAGTTTAAGTATTTAAATTTTTTCAATAATAAAAAATTAATAGATTAATAATATTCCCAAAATAGTAACTGTTTTCAAAACCTACAGTTAATGCTCGACAACTACATCACTGCTTAAGTCAGAACACTTTGTTTTGGCTTATTTTAAGCTCAGCTTACAAGCAACTTCCGTTAGGTCAACGTATAATCCATCTTACAGTATCTATGAGATCTATAGGTTTTCCCCTTCCCCCTCTTTATCAAGTGGCAGCTGCACTTGCTGACGGTTAAAACGAGTTGTTGGCCCTAATGTGAGTTTAATACAAATCCCAAATTCGAATAGATTTCAAATACGTAAACTAATCGAAATCCATTTGTGGCTGCCTGTGCATATCAGAAGAAGAAGAAGAAGAAACATTGTGGGGAAAAACATTTCCACGGAGCTTTTCATATTTCACACAGCGATTAAACTTGGGGAAGACGCCACCAACTTGAAGCAACACGATACACGGCAACAAAACGGACGGACAAACACCAAAAAAAAAAAAAAAAAAATCAAAAAATCAAACAAGTCGATAGTCAGAATGGCCAATAATAATATCCAAATGGTATTTGGGTCAAAACATTAATAATCAGTTAAATTAGCATATAAATTGGTAGAAATAATGCGACTGCGACGCCAGCAGAGACGCAAGCAGAATATAGTTTTGGTTATCGTATTTGGATTTTTCGATAGACAGATAAATGAGAGACACCGACAATGAAAGCACAACAACAACAACAACAATAACCGATATGCGACGCAGGTGTAGAGCTCTTCTCAGCTCTCTTACCTCTTCCCTTTCCCCACCATTCCGCTCTCTCCATAAGCAGAGAAGCGGCAGAAGTAACTACAAAATATTCACGATCAAGACGAAAACGCAATGAAATAGAAAATCCCATAAGCAGACAGCGAACGAGAGAGAGAGAGAGAAAAGTTGTTGTTGTTAGCTATTTTTGGGGAGAACCAAACGGTAAAGCAAATGAAGCCAACAATATAAAGTATTTTTTCTCATTTTGTGCATAAACAGTTAACTTGATTTTTTGAGGCTTGGCCAGTTTTATGTGTGTGTGTGTGTGTGTGTGTGTGTGAGAAAGAAGAAAGCACAACAAAGCACAATACAACTTGCAACTAGACTTTGTCTGCTGTTGGCTGTTGCCTGTTGGCCAGCTTGCGAGAGAGCACACAAAGTTTCGCTTTCAACAGGTTGTTGTAGCAACATGTTGCTAGCTCAGCCTGCGGCAAGCAACAAAACAGCACACAGCAACAACTACAGTCGCTGCAACAACAACTGCGACGTCGACTGCGAAGTTAGCGTCAGCTAAGCATGCGCAGCTAAGCGTGTTGACTGCGCTGTCTGCGCTGGCAGCGGCAACGGCAGCAGCCAAACTACCGTTACACGAGAGACCTGCTGACATACTTCCGTGTTCGGCAGAGCCGAAGCCCAAGCCGAAGCCGAAGCCGAAGCCGACACGAGACGCGTCGCGACTTATTGAAGCTCAAGCTCAAGCGCAGCTTTGCGTGCACTCAGAAAAAATAAAAACACAAAAACAAAACCATCATGGCGGCCAATGAGTTAAGGCATGAATTGAAATTGCATTAATCTACAATGTTGACAATTCCGAAATAAAAAAAATAATGCTGGCAATTAATAAATTAAATTAATTAAACTAGCAGAGATGTTAAGTTTAAGCTGTTGCTCTAAAAATTTGATTAAAACATAATTAAAATAAATAGCAAATAATTAGATTGTTTTAAAATAATCAACATAATACTAATATAAACCTTGTCATAAATGTGTTTAAAAAATTAAACTTATTTTATTTGCAAGAAAATTCTGAAGTTAATTTTAATTTTTAATACAATAATATTGCAAAGTATGTAATTGAACCTTTATTTTCTCTGTTAATATAAAATTCTTTACTAGGCTTCTTAAAGGCTTTTGAATATTTTTATACTATTTATTTATTATTTCTGTCAGTGTACTTTAATTTTATTTTTTTTTAGACATATTTCAAGAAAATTTTAATACTATATTGCCCTTTTCCATTATTAATAAGCTCATTTATTCTATGAAAGTGTTCAACTAAATTGTATATTTGTTTTTCTCAGTGTTAACGTGATTTTTACCACTAGGTTCCTTTACTGTATCTCTCATCTTTCTTTCAGGTACTGTGCATAATTGTTGTTTAATGGATTTTTGGTAACTCTTTTTTAGTTTTTTTCCTTGACTCATTCCCATTGCTCATTATTTACATTTTGTTGCTGGCATAGTTTTGCTGAGTACCTCAGATGGTTATTGTTGTCATTTTTGACTTTTTGAATATTATTATAAGGTTGTTGCTGATCCGATTGAGTGACGTTTTGGATGCGCCTCTAAAATTGGCGTGAAATATTTCTATTTTTTCATAGAGATTCTGTTTCTTTTATTCTTTGAGTGCGCGTCAGTTTTAACACAATATTATTTATGTATTTTTTATTGTTCATGTTATATTGTTGCTGCTGTGGCTACTCAAAATTGTAAATGTTGTTGTTGCTTTTAATGAGCCACATTGTAACGGTTGTCCGTTGGTCATTTTGCATTTGAATGGCGGTCCCCAACACTAACACACACACATATAAAATGCGTGGGTGCGCCTCACAACAACAAAAACAACAACAACAACAACACCAACAACAAAAAGAACAACAGAAAAATGAAATACAAACAATGCGCCTCTATTGTAATTTGAGCTTGTAAATGGGATTTTTTAGATTATGGTCAGAAAGCTACACATTTGACTTCGGATACGAATTCGGATTCGGGTTCGAGTTTGGACATTGCTGTGGGCATTATAATTACAATAACTCTATCTATCTATGTGTGTGTCTGTCCGTCAGTCGAGTGATTTTAACGGTTATTTTGAACGAATTAGTGCAAATTTTTGACAGCCGAGTGATTTTATGACCCTGAGTTGAGATTTTTTCTTTTTTTAAATAATTATGTTTTGAATGTGTTATTTGGTCAGCTCGTGGGTGCACTTGAATTACCGTTAAGTAATAGGCTGGTGAATCAGCTGAGATTTAACTAGGTGAAGTATGACACTTCGCAATTGATTGATATAATGAAATAAATAGTTTAGCAATATAGAGATATTGATATTTACTCTCAAAATGCGACCTGAATAATGGTAAAAATAATCAAACAATTTAGAAAATTTAATTCATAAATTAAAAATGAATTTAAAGCAGAGTTAAAAAAAGCGATGTGCCATAGAAATAAGGATCATATTATCCGTATACTGAGCTGTTGAAGGTATTTTATTTTGTTTGGTGACTTATTGAAAAAAGACTATCAAATTTCTGAGCGTGTGTTTTATCCTAGAAATACTTCAAAATGTCTTTTATTCTTATCTGCCACACAATTTAACAAACCAGTTGCTTCTCCCCTTTGTGTTCCTCTTTTTAGCCAAATTCTCGTTGACCCAATGAATTGAACTTTTCAACTACAACAACTACTTATAGCAATCGGAATAGCAACAAGACGTCAACGAGAATCGCAACAGCTGTTATCCCAAAGCAGCCAAGAAATTGAGTTCTTAACTCTCTCGCAGAAAGACCGAAAAACAATAAAAACGAGAACAACAAAAATTCGACGAGGTCCAGAAATGGGGTACAAAACTGATGCCTCAGCTGGGGTTTTAACGGAAATTGAGCTTAACCTTTGGCGGCAATCAACTTCCGTTTAAATGTTCGAACACGAAGCAGCGGCAAAGGTCAAAACGTTTTTACTCCAGCCAAACAGTCAAATGGCCAAAACACCAAATGGCTAATACTGAGAGCAGAATAGCAAACACTTTTTTCCTGTGTGTGTGTGTGTGTGTGTGTGTGTGCTTCGGACAAAATGAAAAGAAAAATCAGGTCGGCGAGCTGGCGTCGGAAAAAGCGAATGAAAAATTATTTGATTGCAAAATTTACAACCGCAACGATTTCCACTTGGAAAAACCGCACGTACATTAGCAATAACAACAAGAGGAACATCAACAGCAACAACAACAATAACAACTCTGCAAGGCTGAAAAGCGGTTTTCCAACCAACAAACTTTGACCAAGACCGAGAAGCCGAAAAAAAAAAGGCAGCCACAGCCTCTGAAACGTGTGGCTGGCATTGAGGTCGCCATCACTCAATGAAGGTTGCCACAACAGCAACAACAACAACAACTTCATCTTGTGGATGCAGCAAATTGTTGCCAGTGAGCAGCAGCAGCAGCAACACTACAAAAAATTAGTGAGAACAGCCAACTGGCAACAATGGGAGACGTGCTCGCTTCTTTTTTTTTAGCTGTGCACTTGACAGCACATGTGGCACGTGTGATGTTGTTGTTGCTGTTGTTCTTGTTGCTGTTGCATCCACAAACTCCGACTGGCCAACAAACCACAACTGTTGCCTCCTCTGCGCTATCAAAGCTTCGAGTTGTGTATCTTTTATGTGGGTTGCAACTGAAGTTGGACAACAACGTGGTCGTCTTTGCTGCTCAGTTGTAGGCGTTGCACGTACAACAACAACAACAACAACTACAATCAGTTATGGGGGTGTTGCATATGAATAATGTGTGCCAGGTGTAAATTCGATTGTATATTAACTAGATCAAATGCTGGCCAAGCACTTTGACATAGTTAATAGAACTAAAAACCTTCCCAAATAGTTGCAAGTTGTAAGTTTAAAATGCATACACTGATAACATTTTTATTCTAAAATCAATATTTTTGGTCTAAAAAATGCGTCGAGAACATCAAATTCTTAATTTAAAAGAACACATCTTGGTTTTAAGAAAATTTAAAAAAAAGCCAGTTCTTATTTTAAGAATAAATGTTCTTAAAATTAATATAAAAAATAAAAAAAATTAAAATAATTTTTTTTTATACATTTTTTTAATATTTTGTAAATATTTTATTTTGTCTTTTTAATTTTATAAATGTTATTCTAATTTTTTAATAGTGGGGTTCGAACCGCCGCCTATATAAAATTGCACATATTTATACCTTCCTAACAATTTAAGATTTTTATTCTTATATTAAGATTTTATGAATTTTTAGAATAAAAATCTTAGTTTTAGTAATTTTGTCTGAAAATAATCTTATTTTAAGAACCAAAGATGTATGTTTTTGACTTTAGATGTTGGTCTTTGTTTTCAGTGTATAGATAGCAACGCTTTGACAACTTTTGTGTCTCTTGGCGTTTTATGAATGGGGCAAGTGGCTAACAAGTACGTGTCTGACATGCTTGGGGATCGTGCACTGACTCCGACGACCGGCGACCGAGGACCGACAATGATGATCCGTTAACCGTCCCTAGCAAAAGGTGGCCAACAAATATGTGTCCAACAACAACGAGATGACAACCTGGCGATAAACTTGAAATGATGCCGTGTGGTCAGTTGTTGTTGCTGTTGCTGTTGTTGCTGTTGAGATCTGAGCTCAGAGGCTTGGCGCTATTTTTATGACAGAGACTGTGCAAGAGGCTGAAGACTGAGACTGAGACTGAAGACTAAAGACTGAGACTGGGAGTGAGGCTAGAGGCTAGTGTAACCCAGACTAACACCACACCCTGTGTCTGTTTAGCGGTCTCAGTCGTAGCAAGCAGCCAAACAACCAAAACAACCGAAACAACCAACCAAGCCAACAAGCCAACAAGCAACCAAGCAACCAACCGACAACTAACAACAACTATGCAAATTTTTATGATGGTTAACTATTTTTAGTTGGTTTTTACTTTGTTGTTATTTAAATGACGCCCTCGTGCCTCTTGCGGTTGTTGTTGCTGTCGCTGTGTGCGTGCCGAAACTGTGGACACCCTGTTAACAGTAGTTTCAAGGGGGTATTTTAGCGAATCACATTTAAAATTTTTAAGTTTAGAATTTGTATTGAATAATAGTTTTTTTTTAGGGTTTAATATTATATAAATATTGAAAATATTTTGATGCAAAAAAAAGAAATTAATGTCAACTTTTAAAATATCTCTTGATAAAGTTTAGGGAGATATTGAAAGAATTAGGGCATTCTGATATTAAGTAATTGTAATATTATTAGAAGTATATTTATATTATTTATGTATTTACAGAGTATCTATCTGTTGAAGTGCTTGTTTGACTCAAGTGCTTAATGTGGTCATCTGCACCAACAACACCAACAACAACAACAACAACGACAACAATAAAGACAAGCCATCCAGCGTGTCTGGCAAGTCGAATCCCCAAAAACCCAAAACATTGCTCAGGTCAGCGAACTTTTTCAAAAGCGCACGTCTAAAATTGTTGTTTATTGTTATGGTTGTTGTTGTTGTTGTTGTTGTTAGCGTTGTTGTTTCTGGTGTTGTCGTTTGAATATTATTTGCCTAGTATTTTGATTTGACTGCCCAAAAATGTGCAAATTGAACATAAAAGTAGATATTCGACATATTCAAATGGGATTATTAGTATAAATATTCCAAGCTAATTTACAAGTATTGCAAATTAAGTAATACATTTAAATTAATTTTTGGTAATGAAAACAGTCATGGGACAGTTATTTAATTGAGTTTGTTTTTGGGGGCAGTTCATTGAAGGGAAACATAAAATAATTTATTAATAATACGAGCAATAAAAATTGTTGTAAAACAAATTACATTCGAAAAGTTTGTTGAAATAGAGTATTTCATCTATACCTAATGCTAAGATACCCTATGCGAAAATGTGTATATCATTTAAGCAATGTTGTGATGTTTTTTTATATCCCACTGGGTAAATATATAATAATAATAAAAATTTCCAACTTTTCTCAGCATGATGCACCGCTGGCAGTCTAATAAGCCCACTGTAATTAATATAATATAAGAAAAATAAAATAAAAGCGTCTAAAAGTTGCTTCTGTGTGTTCTTTTTAAGCTGCACATAGAGACGGAAAGAGTATGTGTGAAAGAGATAGAGAGCATCTTTACTTAAATCTGTTGTAATTGATATGTTATAGTTTCCAAAGCTCATCAGTTGCAGTTAAAATCGAAGCGGCTTAAATGTATTTTTTGGGCACACATGAAAAAATACTCAATCAAAAAAAAAAAAAACTTAAAAAAAAAATTCAATTAATGACGAAAAATATGGAATAATAAGAATCTCAAAAGACCGAAATGCAACTTAATGCTCAGTTGAATTTGCTACGCTCATTGACGCTGACAGACTTATAAATTGTTGCTGTTATTGTTGTTGTTGTTGTTGTGCCTATTTTGTCGCGCTCTCTTGTAGACGCTGACAGAGAGCGAGCACACGTTTGAGAGAGAGAGGAGAGCCACATTTTCTGGAGCCAACGCCGACGACTCACAGAATGAGTAAGCGTAATTTTGCGTCATATAACGGTACAAACAGCCGCTACTGTTGTTGTTGTCGCCGCTTTTGTTGTTGCTGTTGTTGTGTGTATTTTTTTTTGGCTGTTATATTCCGTTGTTGTTGTATTTTAGACCATTTTGGTAGACAAACAAACGGTTTTTTATGATTTATTTTTAGCTTGGCAAAAGCGCTTGGCAACAATCTTAGCTGTAAATGAAAAGAACTTTACTTCCGAGTGCAGTTAAGAGTTTAGCTTTTGGGTCGGAGTCACCACAATTGACTAGAACAGGAGAGACCCCTTTACAAAACAAAATTCTACCTAGAGTTATTGTTTACTTTTTTGGTTGAATAATTTACAACCAAGTAAAGAAGTCTCATCTATTTTATCTCTAGGAAAAATCCATTTAAATTTTGTTAACAAATGGGTTTCAACCATTTATTTAAAGATCTTCTGCTGGTATTAGCCAAAGTAGCAATTAACAGAGAATTACGCAATTGTCAAATGTAAATCTTGCAATTCTCGCAGCTCCCTGTTCCATTTGTAACACCCCTCGCTCTGGGGGGACCCAGACACACATACCTATGTTATATACACTGCGTTGTATTTCATAACAGGTGAGTAATATCGGAAGCGAATTCGGTCAATGACTTTTGGCTGATTTGTTTATAAATCAGGCTTGAGAATGTTCTTATTGTGAGGCCATTGACTTAAGTTTTTGGCTCCTAGAAAATTCATTCGCATTCATTACTTACTTTTACGAAATTGCAGCCTTCAGCTGTTGAACATCTTGATCATAAATTGTTTCAGATGATTCTTGTTGTTTGCTTTTGATTTTGTTTATAATTGGTGTAATCCTTGTTTAGGTTTCTTTTGCGATACGTTTGTAATCCTTTAACGCGCTTTATTCGAATCCTTTAAGACAGTTTTATGTGTGATTAAATGTTTGTATCCAAATTGTCGTATATGGGAGAGATGTCATGATACTATGTGCTTAAGCTTGTTTTAATTAGCGTTAGTAAGTTCTTTTTTTTATTATAGTTTACGCCTTAAGCCAAACAAAATAAAAATCGCAATAAATATTTGATAGATGAAAATAGATAGATAAAATGTTTGAATATTAGTTTGCAAATTGTTAGGCATGCCAAAATTAGAAAAAAAAGATAATAATAAGAGTTAAAGCTTGATGAGAAGTGAAATAAAATGTAAATAAAAAGCATAAACATTTTTGTATACTCACAAAAACAATGGGAGGAAGACATAAAAATATGCATAAAATAATGAACGGGGAGTAGTACGAGTGGGTATATAGAATATATATATTTTGATATTTTTTAAATCCTTGTTTTTCAATATATATAATTTTGTATTTATTGTATATATATGTACAATGGACGACTTCGGGGATTTCGAGATGGTAATTAGGTAGATATATGTTTTCTTTTGTAATATTTCGCTTTTGATGTGAAAATATTTACAACAGCGTTCTGGAATAGTTAATTTTTTCTTAGGTTGTCGATTGTTGTGGACGGATAGAGGATAACTTTGTTATAATTGTTGGTTTGAATTTTAACTTTTTTGTGTATTTCCTTTGCTTGATTTTTTTTTTGTTTGTTTAAATTGCACACTTTTGTCGATTGCACTTGCACTGCTTCATATATGGTATATGGTTGTATATAGACTTTATATATTTATTTCGATTGTTAAACACAATCTGGAGCAATTTGAATTTTTGCTCTCAACATTTTGTCAACCATTTTCACAATTTTTGTAACGCATTTTAGACATATTTATCACTGTTATTATTGATAATTTTAACTATTATTGTAGTAGTTGTTGTTGTTATTGTTGTTTTTGCACACTCTATTGTTGAACTGGTCACTTCTTTTATTGGTTGTTCCAATTTCTGTTGCTTGCTCTTTTCGTTATGCCACTCTGTGTGTGTGTTGTTTATACGTATTGGTATTTCTATATGTATGTGTGTGTGTGTGTCTATCTGAGAGAGTCCACGTATCGGAATCACGCGAAACCAACGCTTGAAAATTGCTGCGCAACAAGAATCGCACAAATCCGAAGACGTCAACGGTAGAAAGCCAACTGTGCGCAGGCGCAACACGAAAAGAAATTTTCGAGCCGCAGCGGCCCAAGAAGTCGCTGTCGACGTCGACGTCGCCGTCGCTGTCGCAGTTGCTAACAGCAGCAGCGATCAAAGAAGTTACTCACCTGGTTACTGAGCTGGTTCGTGCTCTGAGAGAGCGCATGTTGCTGAGAGCCGAACACTGCAACATGTTCGACCAGCAACATGTTCGATCGCAGGTGTTGTCGAGGTCGATGTTGCTGCTGCTGCTGCTGCTGTCGGCGGTCAAAGTCAGGGCTAAGTTTGTTATTGTTGCAGCAGCTGAAGCTGAGAAACCTCAAAGTGATATTATTTTATCTTAATTTCCGTTTAATTTTTTTGCATTTCTATATTTAATTAAAATTATACAAATTCTTTTAAATATATATTTAATAAAAAACATTATTTTTAGTGCATGTTTTTTTAGGTTCTAACTTTACTTCCATACTTGTTTGATGCTCAGTTTTTTATGTTCGTTCTCACTCTCTCTCTCCCTCTGTCATGCTGCTGTGTCTCTGTCACACTTTGGCTCCATCTCTTTTGCTCTCTTTCATTCTCTCGCTCGCAACTTGACCTACTTAACAAAAATTTAACATTTTTTCCTGTTATTTCGCCTTGTAAACATGCGAGCAACAATTACAGTTGCCGGCGTTGTTGCTGCTGCCTCTGTTGTTGTTGTTGTTTTTGCTGCTGCTGCTGCTGCGACGCGTCGCTGCATTTGCCATTTTGTTGTTGCATTTCCTCTTTGACTGTTCATTTCGCACTTGTTGTTGCTTTGCTGCTTGATTGTTGCTGTTGTTTGCTTCGTTCGTTCGAGGTATTTTTTTGCTGCTTTTTTTTGTTTTTTAGATTTTTCTGTTTATTTCCAGCATTTTGCAGTTAACGGTATCGCTTCGAAAATGAAAGCTCACACAGAGACAGATACAAATACAAATACAAATACAAATACAGATACAAATGCAGATGCCGATGAAGATATGAAGAGCACAGACCACAGATCGCAGGTTGTGTAAATTTATGTTTTTACTCACGACTCTTGTTGCTGTTGTGACATTAGCATAAGCACAAACAACAACAACAGCCGTCGCCTCATCATAATCATTGGCTTGGCCTCTTGACCAAATCCAACTACGTCATTTGGCTATCTTTTCGGTTACTTTCCCCCTTCTTTCGTCTCATCCCCTGCAGCTCCAATTTTAAACCAACAACAGACTCCATGTCCGTGTCCAGTTCGAGCGTCACTTAAGTTGTGCCTCATGATTTGTTTTGCATTTTTATTATTTTGCTGTTTTTTTTTTATTTATATATTTTTCACTGGAATTTACTTGCAATTTTATTCGCAAAACCATTTTATATGCATGCTTTTTATTAATATTTATTTTTTTGTGTCGCGTGACTCATTGGAGTTACAGCTATCTGTATCTGTGAGTGGGCTGTTAAAGTGTTTTGTCAAATGCCCCGTATATTATCATCCGCCAACTAGTGCAAAAATTCGTTTCAATGGCAAGTTTGTGGCCTAAGTCTTTTGTTTTTAGGTGACAATCGGTACAGTTTAATATAATTTTGAATGCATGAAATATATAAGACACAAATTAAAGCAATAAATCACAATTAAAATCTATTTATGAAAGTATCCTTAATTTTTGTATTTTTGAAGCTAAATTTCAAAATCTTCGCCAACTGAAAAAAATAGTTTGTGCCATCACAACATTCAGAAACCGAAGAAAGACCTAAGAAATTGGACAGCCAAGACACAGAAGAGTCAAGCTCATGGGCACGGCTTTGAGAGTCGCACACGAAAGGCAAAATACAGTTAGACAAATTCTATGCACGTCAAATGTCAATCTCAGAAAACAGTACAAACAGTACAGCAAACAGCAACAACAACATCAAACAACAACATCAACTGGCAACAGGCAAAATGAGGAGAAAAAATGATAATGAAAATCAATCTTAGCATTAAACATGGCGGTACAGAGAATATCGGCGCAGCTTTTGAAGAGCGGCATACATAACTAATTGAACTTGGACAGCGTGACACTTCATCAAAAGGCACCAAAAAATGTGAACAATATAGTAGAAATATAGAATGAGGGAGGGAGTAAGTGTGCGAGTGAGTGAGAGAGGGAATAAGCTTGACAGTTGAGGTTTAGGCCAGGTCGAGTTGATGCCTGGCCATCACTCAAGCTATTTGCTTCACACAAATAAAACAAGCTATCAAATTAAGGCAAACGCCACGGGAGTAGCACCTGGATAGGGTCCCAAAACGGTAAAGCTTTGGAGTGCAATGCCATTACCATTAACCGAATACCATAACCAATATTGACATGAGGGTCAAAGTCAAACCACACACGGATCCCGAAACAACAAATGTGCATTTGACGAAGCCAACTTTACACAACAAAAAAATCAACTTAAAATAGGTTAAAAACATACCCAACCAAATACCCTTCAATATAGGTTAGGCAAAGCTTCATAATACTTATAGTACCAACTGGAGATCTATTAAGACGCCCAGGAAATGAAGAAATGAGGCAGCCAAGATGGAAGTTAGTGCTCAAGACTCAAGAGACTATCTTTTGGCATCGCAGACGATACCTGCTGACCGCAAAAGATTGTAAATTAAGGTGCAAACAATGAGCTAAAGATACACACACACACACACACATACACAGACACACACATACTCGCACAGACTCAGGCTCTGCCTTTCTATTTGCCGCCGTCAATTGCTGCCGACCAACAGGCAAATGTGACAAATCTCTGGCTCATTTGTGGCAAGTGCTCGTTGCACTCGACGGGTGCTAGTTGCATGCCACCTTGGGTGGGTCTTTTTGGCCTACCTGTTATGCCCGATTTCTGACATCAATTGAATTGTTCAGTTTGCAAATTGGCAAAACAATTGTCAGCCACACGGCGACGACAGTGGCAATAGTCTCAGCAGGCAGCAGACTACCAATGCCACCCACTGTTTAAACAGGGCTAAAACCTGCAACTGCAATCTTTTTATGCGTTGTCATTCAGCAACTGCAACAAATGACTAAAATGCTGTAAGAAATTCGTTGTAGAGTTGGAAATTTCATGGGAGTTTTAGATCTAATGGTTAGAAAAATATGGAAAGTTCTACTTCAAGATGCTTTTTCCAATTTAGGATATAGAAATTCATCCCATGAATTCATGAATACAAATTTTGGATCGTAATAACAAAAATAGTTGTATAATCCTAACGCTTTTGACTATTTTAAATTTAAAAAAATATGAAATTATAAATCATAACTAAATCTTTATGTTATGTTAGATTTTTAAGAAAGAATATGGAATATTCCAATTTATTTAAATACTATATTTTGTTAGACTTTAAGGAAATTTAAAATTTGTTTTTAAACAAGAAAAATTGAAAGCTTTTTAATTTGTTTCGAAGCTTGAAATATGTAAATATGTTTAGTTCTACGTAGTTAAAAAATACTTTCCCGTTTGTATACCCGTTATTTAATTTAATAACTTTTTAATAACATTTTGTGATAGAAATCACTAAGCAATAGCTTCTTCTTCCAGCTGCTATATCTTCAAATTCTTCCTATCTTATGATATTCAGGGTAAAGATTAACAGAGATCAGTCTTAAGTGTCTAAAACCATCATATTCAGAGCATTACAGAAATGGCTATGCCCAAAGCCACCGAAATATATGTCAAATATTGCATAAATTTTGCATAATTTAGCAAGAACTTATACAACAACAATAATAATAATAGCAACAATAAAAAAAATAGCAACAACGATGAGGCGAATTTTGTATGCATAATTTCGTATTCTTTTTCGTATGCTGTGCCAAGGTGCGGGCGTGAGCTCCCAAAGACAACTGACTGCCAAGTGTGGGCTGAGGGGGCGACAAGGGGTCTTATCAAAGCTAATAACAGGCGAAACAACAATAAGAACAACAACGGACGATAAAAATAGATGGCAAGCATAAAAAAGCAGAACAACAAAACGCACCACAATAAAAATGCTAAATAAATTGCCATGTAGGAGAGCTGAGTGATAGGGATAGCTAGAGAAAAGGGGAAGAGAAAGAGGAACGGGAGCTGAAAGAGAAACAATAAACAAAGAGAACAATCTATGGCAACAGCAGGCGAAATGTCTGTAGACAGACGACTACGAAATATGAATGTAGTGCAAACCGTAGGCGTTTCTTCTGACGCCAGTGTTGCAAAATGGGGGGGACTGAGGTGGGTGCTGGGGAGGTGCTGGCTGCCGGGTGGGTGGGCGAGCAGAGAGCAGCAAGCTGTCCGTGTGTGTATGCCAAGGCGAGGGCGAGACAAAGGTCAAGCTGAAACGCAACTGGCAAACTGGCAAACGGGCAACCGGAAGTGGGTCAACGAAAACCGGATCCGCATCGCAAACACTAAAACTGCAAAACGCAGCTGTGTGTGGAGAGAGATAAACAACAGCAACAATGACAACAACAGCAGCAACAACTGCGAAAACAAACAATGCAAAATGCAATTGAGATGCAAATGCAAATTGCATTGGCCACATGTTGCTGGGCTCTTTGTGTATGTGTGTGTGTGTGTGTGTGTGTGAGAGTGTGTATGTTGCCAGCAACATAAATAAACATCAAAATAATGCACGCCATTAACATTGCCAATGGCCCCCAAAATGCAATGACTCTGCTGAGAGAGGCAGGCGAAAGAGGAGTTAAAGGAGAGGAGACAGAGAGAATCAACAGCGACAACAAGAGAAATACAGACAGATAGGCAGACAAGCTGGCAAAGAAGTGCCGTTTGAGGTGTCATGGGCATGGGCCATTCAGGGGTAAAAGGGGTGGTGGAGTGGGGTAGCGGGAGTTGTGGGGAGGGGGATGGTGCAGCATGACCAAGTGGTAGGCAGACAATGCATTGCAACGCTTGACTAACTCTGCGGACGGCAATGGGCGACAAGTTTTTGTTGGCTGTTTGCTGTTTGCTGCTGGCTCTAATGAAGATGCAGTTGGTGTTGATGTTGCAGTCGAAGTTGGAGTCGAAGTTGCAGTTGGAGTCGAGCAAATAAAAGCGGGTACAAATAAATGTCTGACATTGTCGACAATTTACCTTTAAGAGTTCGCCAGTTTTACTTATACGATAGACGAGAATAACAAAAAATAATATTAGAAGCGAGCATGCAGGAAACATATTCGAAAATAATCGATTATTTCAGTTATAGGGCAAATATATATATTTACTCAATCTCATCTATCCCCTTTCTCTTATTGTCAGAAATTCCGCTTGGGTGCGAGATATTTATGCGATTTTTATTGATATCAGAAGAATTTATTGCATACAAAACGAAAGACTGAGGCAACAAACTTGCCGTTAAAGTAACAACCCAACAATTGCGCATTGTGGACTTTATGATACATCTGGGATTGGGTGCAGAGAACGTTTTTGTGCAGCCAAGCACAGCAACAACAACAACAACAACAATGAACAGCATAACGACCGAAAATCAGTCAGAAAACAGAATCCCAAAAAAAAACTTAAAAGACGCGACGCTTGGAAATTATAACGCAACGCAGCGTTTTGTATAACGGTTAACGTGGTGGTATGGAAAGGGGGGGAGGGGTGGGGAAGGAGGGGTGGTAGGGAGAGCCTAAGAAGAGCTAACACGGGCACAACGGCACTTTTTTCACTTTTGCTGCATCTATGAGATACAGATACTCACAAACGAAAGACACAAATGAATGCTGCCACCTGCAGCTCCAACAGACTCTGTGGAAGATGCAGCTCGATGACTGTGCGCTTTGTGAGTTCCCCCTTCCCCGGTTGCTGCTGTTGTTGTTGTATTTGTGGTTTTATATCTGTTGACTGTTTTTTAATTAAACATTTTGGGGCTAGGGAAGATCTTTGAAAACGTCAACGTTGCCGGCAACTTTGGACGCTGATAATCAGTTAAACGTAATGGGCCGTTGCAGTCGGAATGGGAGTTGGAGTAGGCGCAGGGGCGGGGAAGAGGCAGGCACAGGAGTAGGGGTAAGGGTCACCGTTGTCTGGCTTGGCTGGGTTACCGTTTAAGCGCCTTAATTGTTTAATTGCCATTGCCATTGCCATTGCACGGTTGGGGGGACTTTCGGGTTACCGTTGTGACAATCCACTGAAGCAAATTAATCGATTTGCAGTCTCAGTCACAGTCACAGTTGAAGTCGAAGTCGGAGTCACAGTCAAAGCTTCACATGAGCTCGATTACCAATACAGCAACCGCAAAGCCGTAGCAACGTGAGTGACAGCAACCAAGCTTTGGCTGCTGTTTGCCGAGCTCCCGATTTGCATATCTGTCCGCCCAGGCATCCCCAACCAAAGGGGCCAATTCCTGACTTGGTGGCGGCGGCATCGCTTCTTGTTTCTATGTCACTTTGCAATCGGTTTGCCATTAAATGCAGACCAAAAGTTTCCACTGTCTGTATTTATCAGATACCTCGTTCTGTTGGGGTAACAAATGGCTGAGGTAGCTCAGCTAACTTGATAGCTTCTAACCTGATTTGCTGATAAAGCGCAAAGAGTGTTATGCGACAAGTTTGTTGCTTAAGTCATTTGATTCGTGTGTATGTGGGTTGACGGTTCGCTGGAGCAATTCCATTTTCAATTTTCAAAGTAGGTTCGAATACAATTCGTTGTTTTAAACAATTTTAGTTGAAAATCGACAAGTTTGTTGCCTAAGTCTTTTGATTTTGTCAAAATATTAAAAACTAATAATAAGTTTGGTACATGTTTGATACATTTTTCGCCACTCTTTATAAGATTTTCTAATTTTGGCCTTAAATCGGATCTTTATTGACTTGATTTGGTTTTTTCCTTAAAATTATTGAATAGCCCCAGACATTTAAAAAAATGTTAATCATAATTTTTTTATTTTATTTCATTTAATTTTTTAAATAATAATATTTTTTTTTTGTTTATGTACATAACATCTTAATTTTAGATTATAAATAGTATTTTTAAATTTTATTATTAGTTTTAATTATATTTTTGTGCTTTTAAATACCTGAGCATAAATGTCTTTGAAAATTACACTTAATTTCAACTCACACGATACCAATTTGTATTTAATTTATTTTAATAAATTTCATTTAGATTTCTGATTCATCACATAGGTCACGCTTGTCCAAAAGTTGTACCTGTAACTGCGCTCTCATTTTGTTGCCTTTCCGTTGCTGCCAATCTTAATGCGCCTGTCAAAAAAGATTCAAAGACAAGCAAAAAATTTGTAAAATCGCCTGGTTGCACGCCTTCGGCATTCACTTGGAGCTGGATCTGCAACTGAAACTGTAACAGAGACTGAGACTGGGACTGAGACTGGGACTGGACTGGGAACTGGGAACTGCAAGTGAGACTGCGGCAGCTTTGCGCTTGCCACACAAAATTAACCCAATTATGAAAGGCGCAACATAATTAAAGTGGACATGTCGCCGAAAAAACGACGAGGTAGGAGTAGTAGCCGGAGTCTTGCCAAGTTAACCACTTACAGGGTGAGCTAAAGCCGAACCAAATTGGGTCACGTGCTCAACTCACAACGCAGCCGGCGACTTCAACTGACAATCTTGCGATATGCCAAAAGACGGAGGAGGAATTGGAGTCTGCGAAGATGTTGGAGCTGGTGATGCAGTTCGTGTTGGAGACTTCACTGTGGCTCTGCCAATGTGCGTAGCCAAAAGGTAAAGTTGCTGTCTTCGTTTGCAGCGCAGTTTGCCTAAAAGATTCGCACCACTCGACAAGTGCAATGCATCTTTATGGTTGTTATTGTTGCTGTCGCAGTCGCAGTTGCTGTTGTTGTTGTTGTTATTATTGCTGGCGTCGCGCCCATAAATTAAATGCACAAACGAGTTTCGCATCACACTGTAAGATTAAGTGAAAAGGGGGCAGCGGGTGACTGTAAGACGGATTCGATGTTCAACTTGAAGCTGACGATGGAGATGGAGACAGAAGCAGAAACAGAGACAGAGACAGAAACGACAGAGAATTTGCTGCTTTCGCATATAATTCAGCTTTGGGCTACATAATTAATTCCGCCAGGCCGCCCAGCGTTTTATGTAGGCCCCGAATCCGAACCCGGACCCCGATCCCGACCCCTGTTCCAGTTACCGTCCCCAATGGGAAGGAGTACGCGTTGTACGTGATATGGGCCAACAGGTTTTCCGGCGCACTTGTTGCCCATCGCAAAGACGCCCAAAAAAAAAAAAAAAAGAATTCAAAAAATAAAAACAACAAAAAATTTCATATGCGTCGTTGATTCCGTGGGCTTCAAGTGTTTTTGGGACTGCGGTTGAGGCTACAGTTCGATGGGTCTCCGTTCAGCGCTTCCACTTGATTTGATTTTGGTATTCCATGCACCGTTATTCAAAATATTCGAAAAACGTTTTATCTGCGATGTATGGTTGTCTGTGTGTGTGTGTGTGTGTGTGTAAATATGGGAGTGAGTGCGTGTTGCTTTCAAGTTGCACAGACACCGACGTCATTGCTGCAACTGCGGTTGAAAATTTAAATATTACATTTTATTGAAATTGTTGTAATAATTTATTTAATCAAATTTCCATTAACTTAAATTAAAATTTCAATTAAAACGATTTATTTTTTAATATTTAAGTAATGCTATTTTTTATTATTAACGAATAGTTATATTGGAATTTGATATTCGAGTAACACGTTTAGAAATATTCAACAAATTAATTAATTACAAGTTTTAAATTTTATCTATTGAAATATTTTGACTATAAGTATTTGACAAGAATATAGTAGATATTATATTTAGATATTATTATAATAAAAATATAAATAATATGATTTTTCCCAAATTTTACAGTTTTCTTTAGAGTTGCTGATTTTGATTTTCCATTTTCTTAGTTTTGTTTAATTACAAGCAGCTGGCGACCGCATTCGCAAAGAAAATGGAAAGAAAAATGGAAAATTATGCGGGCAAGTTGAAAGCTTCAAACTCTGAAACATGGACTTAAAAGCTACGACAGAGGCAGGCAGACAGACATACAGACGGAGTTAGACTTTAAGTCAGACTAAGACTGAGACTGAGACAGAGACAGAGCCAGAGATAGAGACAGAGAGACGGAGAGACGGAGACTAGACCAGGCCAAGTGTGGAAACTAGTTAAAGTAAGTTGGTATAATAATTGTTATTGTTGGCATGGTAATGAGCAGCCCGGCAACCAGCCAGACTCTGATTATCATGAGTAAGCATGATTATGCTTATACGACTATGAATATGAGTGTGAGTGCTTGTGAGTGTACTTATGTTTATGTTTATGAAGGCATGTGAGTATGCCGAGAGTAAAAGTGTTCGCATTGTGAGTGGATGTGAGTGTGTTTAGAATAGTGTGTACGTCGACGAATGTAGGCCAAGACTATTATGCTGCTCCACAGGTAAGTGTAAGTCTGGTCTGGGCCAACGTCTACAGCTTGAGGCTTGAAGCTTGAAGCTTGAAGCAAGCATTAATACTTAGACATTTACTGTCTTGCATACTTTTATGACTTTAGCTGGTACAACTATCTATCTTCTCATATAACTAGAGTGGAATACAATACACTAATTGCTAAGACTTATTTTATAGGAAAAAAAAAAATAGTTTCCTTGGTAATATAAAAATCAAGATAATTAAAAACTTTTCATGTAGAACATTAAAAGTGGGGCTTAATATTGATTGAACATTAACTAAATTTTCACCTAAACATCGATTCAATCGATGTGTGTCAAATATGTTGTCATAAATTTTAGAATATTTTTAAGAGCATAGAAATTCAAGTTTTACCCTTAAGAGTTGATCAATACAAAAATACTGTCAAAATACTGGAGAGCATCATATTAAATATTATCAGACACAATATATTATTTTACAATAACCTATTTATATGTATGATTTGCACATCCTTTGCTTTCCCCTTTTAATGAAAGTAGGAGTTAAATTCCATTAACAGCACCTGAAACTTTTGCCCTTATCTGGCACATCTATTTTCCCACAAATAAAAGGCCCAAGCCAAGAAACAGAAAATAACTGAGCATCGCCCGCACGGCAACTTCAACTCAAAGATAGGCTTTAACTTTTGAGTTCCGTCTCGGCCAATCGGGCTGTGAGTGTGGTGGTTGAGTGACGGCTGGCGCTTAACCTGCAGGCCAGAGCCGAAGGCGTTCAGCTAGACGCCGACACAGAGACCCACAAATGTCATCATTGCACAATGCACAACGTGTTCCAAGTCTAATGGACACTTGCAACGGCTTTGGCTTCGGCATCGGCATCGGCATCGGGATCGAGATCGTTGTTGGGATAGGGATGCGGGGGGGGGGGCCAACTTTGCCAGCGTCGACAGTCCAAACAAATTGGCTTTGGTGGGCATGGTGGGGTTCGGTCGCACAACTTCCTTGTGTAATTTGGTCAAGTTTAGTGACGCATACAAGTTCCAAGACAGTCTCAAGTCCGGCTTGGCCAAGTATGCCAAGCGGCAACTAGTTAGTCAGGCCCAGGCCTATGCTATCTGTGTATCCATTCATGCCAAGCACTCGTTTCCCCCCCTGCACGTTTCTCTTTCTCTTTATCACACTTACCCACTCTCTTTCTCTCTCTCTCTCTCTCTCTTTCTCTCTGCCTGTTGCTTTAGCTGTGAGTGTGTGTTAGTTTTGCCAATTATGGTGTCCTCCTTATTTTGCGTTGTTGTCTATCCAACTGGCTAGTTGTTGTTGTTGTATTTGTTGCCGTGGCAGTGGCTCTATCTTTAGCTTGTCATATTTGTCTGCCTCGTCTTCGCGTTCGTTGCTTCAGTCTTTCGTTTAGTTGCTTTGGCTGTCGTCGTTGTCGTTATGGTGTTGCCTCCAAGTGGGTCACTTGCGATTTCATGACCGACTTTAAGCTTTTTTTCATACTCGCACACACACTGTCTCTTCTGTTGCTTCTGCCACGACTGCCCCCCTCCCCACATTATCCCCTCCTGCCCCATCTGCGATTGTGTGCAGTTATTTATGATTGTTTAGCTGGTCACACAGGCGAATCCCATTCAATGCCAATGGCCACTGTTTGCAGTCAAAGAAATGCTTTCTATGCGTCAGTCTAAATACATATTTATACTTATTTATTTATCTACAACACATATTTATTTATTTATTTATTTAAACTTACAAATTTTATTAATTGGACTTTGAGTTCTTTGGACATGTAAATGGTAAAGGTTTTAGCGGCTTTATTTGATTTTGGAACCGCTATGCTCCATTTTGAAAGTGACAGTTAGCGTTCGCTTCGTTTGTGATCTTACTAATGGTCTGGGCAAATACTTATGTGAGCCAACGTTGAGGGTTCTTGTCGCTTCGCTTTTGACTCTGACATTCGTTTGTGATCGTTTTGCTTTTGTTTATGCTTCAGTTGTTAAGACAAAATAAACATATCAAGATGCCAATTATGCGCTTGGATCCACCGATATACTCAATATATTTGTGTATATATGTTATTATATTATTCTGTCCAACAGTTCCCCTCAGTCACCACTTTGTCGGGCAGTACGTGATTTACCGCAACGAATGATTGAAATATAACACACAAAGACCGGCAATTAAATAACAAAAAGAAAATTATCTGTGTGCATTTTGTTTGAGTACTTTTCATAACTGTTTACAGTTACCTTACCCCGCCTCTTCCCCCCTGCTGGTCATTCTCCATTACCCTCGAGCGTGAACCATCCCAACTTTATAGCCATTTCTCTGCAGTGGCCACAAATTGAAATTAATTGCCTTGTTTCGAGCTTGAAGCTGACTTTTTTGTTGCTTCTTTAACGACTTGCTGAAATTGTTGCTTAATTCTATAATTATTTATGCATTCTGCGGCGCTGTTAACAAGTCTCGTTAAATCTTTATTGAATATAAAATGTGCACATGACACTCGAACAAATCCCTCATCCACTCAATCCTTACCCCGAAAACTTTTATGCGAAAAACAAACACGTGAGACTAATTGTTGTAGCACGTATCTCCAAAAGGATGAGGATGATGATGATGAGCTCAAAAATAACGAGTTAAAACGCAATGAAATTAACAGAACATGTTTTATTTTGAGGGCAAACGTAAAGAATCAGTTGTTATCTCTGTGCCGATTGAAAATGAACAGAAACGTGTAATACGAGATATATGCAAATGTTGCTGAGCCTATAAAATATGTGTATATTGTTGATTTAAAACTTTAAGACTTAAAGACATGATATTAAGCTATAAACTCACTTGTTGTAAGTTCAATTGTAACCCATATTTACTTTTTATTTAACTTTACCATAATTTTTCCAAAATTGGGACTATTCTATTAAATCAATAGGTGATAATTTGAGTTGAGAGAAGAACTGTCGCCAGCTGGTAGCTTTCCGCGAACAAATCAAACCGATACAAGACAATCACGTCTGAGTTATAATGCATATAATAACGACAGCGTGCTAAATGCACTACAGCAACTAGAATAATTATTAGACTACAGCAACAAGTACAACAACAAGAGTTGAGTAAAGCTGCTGCTAAACGACAATTATCATCATTATCATCATCATCATCATTATCATCGTCGCCATGGCCATCGTCATCGTCATCATCATTATCATTCTGATTTAACTGGTGGTGCGCACATCAACGCGGCAATCAAAAACGATTAACAAGATCGCAACTGCAACCACTTCATCCCCTTCTTGCCACTTGCCACTTGCCTCTGCTGCTACTGCTGCTGCTGTCTCTTGACCCACTTGGTCCCCACTTGGCCCGCCTGACAGATGTGTGTCAACTGCAGCCAGAGAATTTTACAAGTTGTTAAGTGTTTTGATTAAAAATAAAAAATAAATGAAATGAAGAAATAAAACAACAACTAGGAACTGCTTTGGCAGCGACTACAAATGTTACTAAAGTGGCCAGGCAACATGTGCAACAAGTTTTGCAACTGCAACATCAAAATCCGACTCCGGTTTTGTGTTCACTTTGAATCCGGGTGCAGGAGCAGCAGCAGCAACAACAACCACAGCAACAGCAGCAACAAATGTAGTGCAACATTTGTTGTCATGTTTGTCATGTCACTTTTGGGTGTTTTAGACGCTGCCACAAATGAGCACAAATACATGCGTATCTCACACGCACACATGTTCCCCATTTCAGTCTCCGTATCTGAGCCAAGTGAACCGACCGTAATTACTTAGCCAGCCAAAGACAGAGCCAAAAAAATGTTAATTACCAATCATAAAGTCTGTACACCCGCCCAAAATAGTATTTGGAACAGAACCAAAAGTTTAACAAGCATGACTGGCAGACCCACAAGGGCCACACTAAGTACATACCAGATTCACCTCCACCTCCTCTTCCTCTTCCTCCTACTACTAGTCCTCCTCTTCTTTTCTTCATCCTACGCCAGTTTCGGTTTTCTGTTATATCCGGATTTTCCAACCATGCCCGGAGAGTCACGCTCCCGCTAAAAATAACCCAAATCGAGTGGGTCCAAAATATTTATAAAATGTATGATGATAATATCTGGTTAACCGGATATGCCAAAAATTGTATATGGTATGGTATATACTTTAATTTTTTATTTACAGGATGTTCCAAATTTAAATACTGATCAAATAAAATAAAAGATTACTTTTTTTTCTACTTTTATTTCTAGCCTAAATCTACTTAAAAACACTAAAAAATATATCAACAATTTAAACAAAATAAATCACCTGAAATTAGGCAATAATGTGGATCTTCGTTTGAAACTCATTCTGGCTAGCACAACGCGCTGGCTTTTCGCAGGGTATCTCACTGTCGATCCCTTATATTCACTTGTTCTTATAGTGCATTTGACGGCTGATCAATTTGGCTTTTTGAATTCAGCTCTGACCCTTTGTGGGCTGATATGGTACTGCCAAAACGCTTTAAGAGCTACTTCAACGGACTTAAACTACTTTCATTTAAGTGCACCCCCTTTGTTGTAGTTGTTGTTGTAGCTGTTGCTGCGGTAGCAATAACAACAGAAAATACCACTACAATGCTTAACAGCAGCCAGTAAAAAAAATATTATAACGACGTGATTCTTTTGCATTGTCTGGCCTCTCAATTTATATTATTTTTTTCATTTTTTGCCACGAGCAGAATTGCAAAATAAAAGCAAAAAAGAAAGAAAAAATATATGCCTGAAAGTGTGCGCATAATTAGCCCTATTTGTACAATAGTTGTTGTTGTTGTTGTTGTCGTTGTTGTGGAACAGCAATGCCGCCAAATGAGCATCTATTACATTTCTTTTGTTGTTCTGGCTGCTATTTATTGTTGTTGCTACTGTTGTGGTATTTTTTTTTGTTGCTTTCGCACTAATCTTGACTTTTAGCCAATGTGAAAGTAACAGTTTTTTGTCAATTGCTGCGCACAACTCACTTTTTGACATTATGATGATGACTTTTATTATTATTATTCTGCTTGAACAAAATATTTTTCTGAAATACTTTGCTAAATATGACATTAGTATTTGTGTTTGTTTTATCAATTAACTCTAAATATTTCTTTAAGTTATTAAAATTGACCCAAATATCAAATGACTTAGGCAACAAACTTGCGGTGAAATTATATTTCGGCTAAATGTCTACTTATTTTATAATTTGTACAGCCTAGTGTCTAAGCTATTTTATTTATGGTCATTTACTATTAATTAAAAAGTTTTTTAAGAGCACAATGTATTATTTGTAGATTCTTTTCAAGATTAAATATAATATGTAAATAAATTTTCTACATTTAGAAATATCTACGAGTATATCTTGTGCCCAAGACTTTTACCCCATTCAAAAACTGATTCATTGACTAATTTACAACATATTGTTGTTCATTGTCAAGGTTACATAATGTTTATCACATGTGTGCGACGTGTGTGTCCTGTAAAAAGGATAATGAAAACTGAGGCAAGACGCGTGTCATTTTTATATGATGCAACACTGATATATTAGCCGGAAACTATAAACTCAAGGTCAGACTTCTCAAGGTAATATTCCTAACATTAATGACAACATTTTTGGCAGACATTCCAAAGGGTTGCATTTTAGAGTTTTGCATAAGTTCGAGACGGCACTGCGGGTTACTCGGGGAAACAGAAACTGGGTCAACTTTTGTGTCACATGCAAAACATTGCGGGATGATTTACGACTGCCAAGAAATAGACAAACGGCGACAGTGAGTGCAACTGCAACTGCAACAGCAACTTCAACTTCAACTGCCACATGATGCGATTGCGGATGCAGTGACGACGAACATAGGCGACGCTGTCATCTTTTGTCATGGCCATAAAATGGCATTTTTAGCGTCTCCAGCTTATAGGCGTGCTCGCTGACTGTTTCCACTTAAGTTCGGTCTTTGTTTGTCATAAAATCGCGCATTTCACTGTTTGCTGTCCTTTGACATGCTTGCTCAACTGCCGAATGGGCCAAATGTGCCAAATGGGCCTAAACTGTCTACCTACTGTTGCCTGACCATTTACCCAAGAAGCAAATAGCAAACCTTACTTTTAGCCATGGTCTTGCAAATGATGCAAAAGCGTATTTTACTTAATGACCTCTTCGTTTGCCCTTCGCCTGAGGTCGAAAGGGTTCCCTGGACATTTTCTAAATTATTTTTGTGGGCGTTTTGTTGTGCCTTAACTTTATGACAGCCAGCAAACACATTTGCATCATCAGTGAACCGAATTCAAATACATTTACTACCTAAAATATTTAGGCGTTGAGTAATTCGATAATATACTCAATGCTTCCTCAGCATCATCGTCACTCGCTGAGCTCATGCCTAACTAAATAACAGAATCGCACTCGAATTGGGTCAGGGCACACCTCTTTATATTGCTCCCGGCTCATTGACAGATTGAGTTTACATCCACATCTCAGATCTCACATAACTCATAATAAGCAACGCCTACAAATCATATAAAAAAAATCTTGCCCCAACTGACGTGCTTCATGGCTTTTTCACGAGTTCACACAAAAACTTATAACATAAAAGAAAGAAATGTTGTACAAATAACAAAAACAAAGATAATATGATATCTGCCAGAATTCGCCATAATTTTAACAGAATAAATATGATAAATTATTTTCAAAACACAAGCAGGTATTTTTCAGAATGACAATAATGATAATAAAAATGATATCATATCTGCCACGCTCAAGAACTCGCTATAAATTAAAAAAAAATATAATAATACATAAAATAAAAATAATATTTAATATTATATTTAAAACACAAACAGTGAACTATGGACTGTATTAAATATTAAAATCATTTCAATACAAAGAAATTTTACTGATTTAAAAAAATTTGTATTTACATTTTTATTGGAAAACAAAGCTGTAACAATTTCTAAGCATTTTTAATAATTCTGGCCTTTTTCAGCTACAAATGCTGAAAACACAGAAAATGAGCATGCCAACAAATTGCCATTTAAGAGTTTGTTAGTCGAGTTGACTTGTAGCTTCGTTAACTGTAGAGCCATCTTTTTGGTTCGATGCTGCTTTAACGATTCCCTTTAGAATGATAAGCATTAAAAGGCAGACTGTAGCTCGCATTAAGGCAACTCGCGCGCTTTTTGGCTAACAGCATTGACAGATTCAGGTTAAAGAGATGCGGCTTAAACCCACTTTTGATCTCATTTGCTTTGCAAAGAGTAGCAGCAGCAACAGCAACAGCAACAACAACAATACAAAGCACACGCAGCAACAACAACAGTTGCTAACATTCTGATTCACTTTCATGCGCAGCGCGATCGTCGATTTTGATTGTGATTGTGATTGTGAGTTAAGCGTCGGCCAAAGCCGAAAGACGTACAAACAAATAAAAGGCAGAAAGCAACAGACACACACACACACACACACACACACACTTATGCACACACACGCACAGAGAACGAAATGCAACAACAAAGCTGAGAATGAGATTTTATTTGCTTAACCAACGCTGTGAATATTTAATTTGCACACTGACAAGCACACACACACACACACACAAGAACATACACACATACACACACTCATACACAAAGCTTTAACGACGCAGCTGACCCACTTTTGGAGCAGAGGCAGCTTAAAAGCTGACTGCAGAGAGCCATACAACGCTAATAAGAACAGCAATGCCGCCATTACGAATACAAATACCCTCACACACACACACACAGACACACACACACACACTTACACATATAGACGCAGAGTCAAGCGCCAAAACGCGTTATTGTTGTTGTTGTTGCGTGCGTGCAGAGGAAAGATACTCACTAATTAACTCAACGAAAAGTCAGCCAAAAGAATCAACCAACTCATTTGCAAATTGTGCCTGTGTGTGCGAGCGAGATAGACGCAGAGAAAGAGTGGGAGACAACGAAAGAGCGATAGAGAGGGCATTGGTGAAAGGGCATGGAGCAGCAGCAAAAGAGGTAACACCCATATAAATTATGCTTAGGAAAGCCCAATAAGTTGGCCAAAAAATATAATGACATCATTTCAACAATTTAGTCAGTGGGTTACTTAGTTATCTGGGAATGTGGCTTTGAGAAGAATGCTTAAGAAATAAATGCGTACATACGTCTTACTAACGTAGTAAAAGTCATGATATTATATACTTTATTTGAAAATAATATACAGCTAAGTTTTTTTTAACAAAATAAAAATAAAGCACATTTTTATTTTGTCATTTTTAAATTCATTTAACCTCATGGATTTATTTCAGGAAATCATACCAATCATATTTTGTAAAATAAAATAAACTTCCCTCTTGATCTGGAAATAGAGATTAATCCGTAGATTAACTATTTTGATAAATTTCAACTGAAAACGAAAAGATAAATAAAGGTCTTGTTTTGTAAACTTGTTTGTTAAACTAAATTCTTGTTCAACTGTACCTAGGAATTAAACAAAATATTTTCTTCAATTCTCCGATAGTTTAATCTTTTTTTGGCAATGCTTTATCTTTATATAAAATAAAATACAAACAAAAGAAAATACATACGTTTATATAAGTATTATAACAATTACTGTTTGATAATTCTTTACCTTATGCAGCGCATATTTAAATACTTTATGACTTTTTAATCATATTAATAATGGTGCCTTTCCACTTTTATGGAGAACAACAAGTTACCGCTTTATTTACTGCAAACGACATTCAGCACTTGATGAATCAAGCCGTAAATCCCTACGCACCTGCACCCACAGTCTCCCCTTCCCCGCACCCTTCATCATCTTGACACTCTCTTTTTCTCGCTCAACAATGTACTCATCATTTCACCACACCTACATCCAAACTAACACTTATGAATATGCCACTTGCACACACATATATACTTAGATATATATGTATATGTATCTAAGTATATGTACTTACGCATTTATTGTTCAACACTGTTAAGTAACCATCATCATCCAAGTTTTGTTTATATTCGCTGCTTTGGCCCAAATTCTTGTAAGCTGACAGCCACCAATACACACACACACACACACACACGCTCACTCTGAGTGTGAGAGAGAGAGAGCGCGAGAGAGAGGCAGCTTTAGTTCCATTCCCATTCGCATTCTCATTCCCGTTGTGCGAGTGCGATGGAAATGATCTGTCTCGTTTCAGTTTCAGTTGTCGTTAGTGTAATCATTGTCATGCAGGCGATTCTGTTTCATTATTTCGTACCCACGCTTCTGCCTTGTTACCATTCCCCTTCTTCTGCTTCTCCATCTTTGGCTTCTACTTCTTCCACTGATGATGATTCCACTTGATAGCAATCGTAATGAGCTTTAACTTGAATGTTAGCGTTCTGCCCGCCTGATCATCATCATAATCGTGATTTTTCTCAAAAGAGATGCAGATGCTGGCTGGTACCATCGTCATCATTTGTTGGTCACGCTGCGGTTTTTTCATCTTCTTCTTCTTCTTCGTCTTTTTTTTTTTTTTCTTTAACAAATTTACTTTTTATCTCCATTTCTTCTTTCGTTTTCATTGTTTTTGCTTGCTTAACCAATATTTTGCCGCTCGATAATGAAAGGAAAGCAAAACAGCCAATTCGAGTGCCCCCAAAACAAGAAAACTTTATAATCATCAAGAGTGAATCTGCTTGGGCCTCAACTTGCCTTAAAGCTGGTGAAATGGTGGTTGTTTTTGTTATATTTGTTCTTCGGCTTCTCAGTTCTCCATTATTGTTGTTGGATTTCATTCTGTTACGGGGGAATTTCATAATATTTGCACTCCCATGTGTGGATTGCGTCTCTTTCTCTTGCTTACAGGTGTGCGACCCACTTTTCGGCACCAAAAGATGCCTGAGAAAAGTCTTAAATGGCTAATGAATGAGGCAATGTTCGTTTCCTGGAAACGACATTGCTTTCAGATGGTACTTACATTGGCCCAAAATCATCTTCATTCACATAAAGGGCAGTTTATTAGCTGAAATGATGCTTGACATAAAAAACATGCAGCTAAAAGCTTTGATAAAACCTCTGAGGTGCCTAAAAGTAGGCAATGCAAACATCTTAAAGTAAAAGATACTGATACTCTCTTTCAAATGTGGAAGAATGGAAGCCAACTCAGCGATCAGAATAGATTTTATCAAGCTAATAATTTTTTATCTATTAAAATAGGTGTTGAATTGGTAAATTAATATTTCATTAAATATCTGTAGAGGTCTTGTATGAAACTTTCATCTGAATTACTTTTAGAGTTATTTGTTAAGCATACTTTTAGGATAAACTTAAATAAAATAGAATTACATAAATCAAAAGGTATTTTCCTGGATGCTCCATAAAGTATGCAAGACATCTGTAAAAGTATTACAATTATATAATTCGAAATATGAGAATTAACCTGAATTCTACAGCGGGTAATTTTTACAAGGCACATAATATTTAAAGCTATCATTAAATATGTTTCATATGTTTATTAAATAGCAATGGTTACAGTAAATATAAGAAGTATGTAATTTATTGATTGCAGAATATGAAACCGTATTCTACTTTTGAAACCAATCTATTGAAAAGTGCAGGGCTTTCATTTAATTCGAAAGTAATTCTCAAACTATACTTTACTTATTTCTGAATAATTGCTTTTAAAGTAAAATACGCTACAGTATTGTAAATATATTTCACTATATATTGTGATGAATTTTAGTAAGATTCATTTGCGATTTTTCTTTTTTCCATTTTCAGCGCTCTTTATGCGTCTTCGCATATGCTTCGGTATGGGTCGGAGAACCTCACAATCTATTTGGACTGGCATAGAGTTTTGCCTCACTGCGGGCCACTTTAATCCCAAATCGGTACTCCTCTTTGCACGCGGAGCTATTGTGAAAAAGTTATGAATAAATCGTATATTATTAAATAATATTATATTTCACTTACCATTATCTTTGCCTGAGTGTGTCTCTACGACCTTGGGAAGTTGTCCAGCACTGGTGCCACTACTATTTTCATCCTCTGGCGTTGAATTTGAATCATTTCGCAGAGCATCACCACGTTGTAGTGTTTGCCGTTTGGCAGCCAAACTGCTTTCCAAACTTGCACTTTTTAAATTGTTTGTTTGCTTTTTCTGATTTTTACTATGCAGACGATATGCGACTTGGATTTTCTTAGCAGCTTCTTCTTCAATGAACCGTTCTAGAGACTCGCTTATGGCATCGTTTCCAAAAGAAGCCTTGGTATCCTGAGTTGATGACTTTGTTCCGGCACTAGCTCGACGTAATCTTCGTCTAGCCAAGAATCCTCGTGCTCCAGCTTGAATCTTTGTGGCGGCCGAGACAATTGTAGACTCAGTTTCAGTGGATGTATCCATGGCATCAGTCATGGCAGTGTCTATGTGAAAATCATCTTGGATTATATTGCTGGGATCACAATAATCAGAGTCGCCTTCCGACAGGGAATATGCCATCATCTTTTTACGTATGTTCTCAGAAGTTTCGTCGTCCAAACAGAAACTCATACCGTTGTTAATTGCAATGTCTTCATCTTCGTTTTCATTCTCAATATATCGAACTGTGTCATCTATAGTTACGGACCTGAAAATAACACGAGGATCTTCCCCGGCAATTGTATAATGGCGCGATAGTTGTGACCTTGTAGATTCCGCATCATTACCTAAGACTTTATCATCATCATCTCCAAACACAACGGATTCACTTTGAGCCGAACTTTCTCGCGTCTCTTCGCGTTGCAGACGATTATATACAATTATATCGCCATCTTCGATATCAAGGGAGTTCTGTTCTTGCAAGGCGCTCATAGATCGTATAATAGGTTCTCCAAACATAGGTTCTGTTTTCTGAAATTCTTCTTTAGATTTTTCCCGTGTTTCCGACGACCTGCGCTGTGACATTTTTTCAATTACCTCTTCTGGTTTCATTAATTTTGATGTTGCTTCATCCATTGCATCCAATTGAGTCTCTTCCTTATCAATTTTAGTATCATCTTTAGTTTCTTCCTCAGAGAGATTGTTGAGTGAAACGGATTTCTTGATACATTGTTCCTCTTGAACTTCCTCCAGCATTGTAGTATCTTCACTGCGTGGATAAGGTTCTTGGATAGTAGAGAACTCGATTTCATTAATGAGAAATTCATTCATTAATTGTCGCGTTGATGTATCTATTGAAAAGCGTAAGATAAATAATTAAATAATAATTTTTAGTTTAATTTTAATTCGTATTACCTTTAAAGGATGCATCCAATTCGCCAAATGCCTCAACTGCTAAGTCCTCCAATGTTTCGTTTGTTGAACCTGCTAAATTATTAGAAGCTCCATTATCTTGTGCAAATATTTCGCTTGCATTTAATTCGTTAACAATATTGCCAATATCAGTTGCTAATTTTGTATCAGATTCAATTTGCTTATGATCTGTGGATTCATTTATGCCAATTATGCCAGTCTCCGAAGAGTTAATTACGCTCTCTGGTCTCTCCACTGAAATGCGCTGCGTGCCTACAAACCATTCAGGTTTTGTTGAGTTGACCTCAGGATTCTTTATCGTCATCTCATCCAAAAGTTCTCCTTCATGTAATGAAACTTCTGGTGTTTGGGATTCATTGGTATTTGGAATTATTGTGACTAGGGATGTTGCAGATGTACCCTTAGATATATCCTCATTGTTTGCTAGTTGCTTTTGCTGTATATATTTCCTGAACATACTTTGAATTCGAATTGCTGCTAATATTTGAGCATTTGAATATTTTCTGTCTTCAAGAGTCGCAGTTTCCTTTTTATTTTGTGCAATTCTAGCCAGGAAAAGTCTTATGGCTTTCTGAATTTTTGCTGCTGCTGCATTTTCATTTAATTTATTTTCTGAATTTTTTGATAAAGTTTTTTCTTCATTATATGCCATAGAGTTTTGTTTTTCTTCTCGACGGGCCACATAGTTCTTAAAAGCTCTTTGTATAATCTGTGCGCTTTTTTTGAGTTTAAGATCATGAGTTTGATCGGTTTCATTATCTTCTACATTTTTTTTTTCTTCTTCATTTACTTTTAATAAATGATCGACTCTATTCTCAGTTGGTTCAGCCTTATCTACAGCTTCTGCCTTTATTTTATCATAGTTCTCGTCATTATTTTTATTATCTGCATCAACCATACTTATTTCTTGATCCTCGTATTCATTGACATTATCATCTGATTTATAATTTAAACTTTTGAGCTCATTGCTTGACTCATTTTCATTAAGCTCGTGAATAGTTTGTAACTTTTGTATGCCAAACTGCTGATATCCTATATCTACATCAGATTCAATAATATCTTCTTCTGCTGGTATTATTGGGTCCATGCTTAAGTCTTGATCATTTTCATTTATGTGGTTCTTCTTCAATGTTTTACGAGTCGATTCGGCTTGTCTTAAGAATTTTTTGGGTATTTTGAAGCTGGTTTTTCCATCGTCTCCATCAAATGAAATAAAAAATGCAATCGATTGCTTTGGTTTAACTGTTACTTGTGGTGTTGATTCCTCCCCATAAATATAATTTGGTCTCCTCTCAAGGTTTTCGGCAGATTGACTTTTCTTAATTCCTGCATGAGCACCGTTTATCTCTTTAGCGGATTCTACTTTCGCGGAATTGCTATCAGTTTGTGAATCTTCAATAGACTCATTGTAAACATCGTACCAATTTCCCCCATCGGAGTCTGTCTTAAAGGATTTCAACTGCAGTTCAGCAACTGGAGCATTTGTTAATCTACCCGATGTCATACTTGTCAAATGTTTGTCTTTAACGATTGGCATTTTTTTAATTTGTGTGTCAATTAAATGATTACTCATGGGCAATGAAGATTTGTTCTGCTAATGTGAAGGACAAATTTTAGAATATGTAATTACTTCAAACTCTTACCAGTATTTACTTCAGGAATCTGGGAATCCAGCTTCAATTCGTTATTTTCAGTGTTTTCAGCTGTCGAACTTCGATTATCAGTAACTTCTGCAAGGGTTTGATCAGTCTCCAGAGTTTTCTTTTGCATTTCATCTGCAAAAAAACCAAAAGTATTATAATTATTTTTATTTCCTTATTGTTTTTTTATTACCTGAATCTATAGAGTCTTTGCCAATTACTGGTTTGACATCTGTCGTTATTTCAGAATCATTTACTTCATTATCAACTGATTTACCTTTGCAGGATTCAGGATTAAGGATTTTAGCTTTACTTGAGTTTAAAGTATCCTCAGTAAAATCAATATTATAATTGTCACTTGATGGCGATCTTTTCACAGATCGTTTAGAAAGTGACTTGCTAATATTATCTTTATCATTTTCCTCAGTTTCTTTAGATAAAGATGATTTAATAGAACCTTTAGTTTTATCCTCTTCAAATATTGTTGCTTCTTCAGTTGAAGTAGTTTGGATATCATCTTTAAATATTTGTTCAGTGTCTTCTTTAATATTCTCTTGATTCTTTTCATCACTTGATGCAATCATAGGAGCTTTCTCAGTTTCATTTAAAATTGTTGACTTAAAGTTGTCTAGAACCTGATCATCATTTGAAGAAGTCAATGGTCTTTCCATAGGCTCTGCGGAAGAGTATGATTTATTTTCTTTAACTATATTCCGACTTTCTTCACACAAAGTTGTCTTATCATCATCAATAATTTTTTCCTCGTTTCCTTCGGGTAAAATACATTTTTGCTGAGTTTCTTCTCCACTTACGGTAATAATAGAATTTTCAGAATCTTCCCCTGATGTTTTCATATTATCTTTAGAGCTATTATTATTTGATAATGCCAATGTCATTTCGTCAGCTTCTTTAGACAAATTTGTTTCATTATTGCCTTCCGATTTCTCCGCACTTTCGTTAGACAAATTTAATTTTACATTATCTTCAAGTTTGTCCTTGGGTTTAATAATATCCAGCTCTGTTTCATCGTATTTAATGCTGTCCTGTAGAGTCAGAGTTGGCACAACATTTGTATTTTCTTTCATTTCAACGGAGCTTCTATTAATGCTTTCATTAATATTCTGATTCACAATTTCTTCTCCATTCTTTGAGTGTTCAACAGGTAGTTTTGGTTCAGAGTCTGAATGTGCGAGTACCTTAACATCATCCACAGATTTATTTTTAACTACAGAAGACAAATCTGTATCTAAGCGTTCTGACTTGTTATCTATTATATCTTCAGAAATAGGTACTTTTTGTTTGTTCACATCATCTGAATTTTCATCAGATCTTGCATCAAGATTTTCTATGTTTACATTTTTAGTTTCTTCAGTATTAATATCTTCAATGTTATCCCTCGTAAGATGTCCAGAATTGTTTGAGGATTGGATAATCTCAGAATCTGATAATGATGCTTCAATAATGCGCTCTTTTCTCTCCTCTTGTGATGCAATTGGAGCTTTGGAGTCCTCCAACTCTGGATGCAAAGAAGAAGCTTCATTTAATTCAATTTTGTATGTTTCTAATTGTTTTTCAAGGTTTTCAATATTTTCTTTAGACTGTTTTTCTATCACAGTATCAGTATCGCCCAACTTATCTTCAAATGCTTTCTCACTCGAGACTTTTTCCATTTGTTTTCTGTTTTCAGTGTCATCAGCTCCATTGGTTGATTTCAGAGACGAATCTAACTCTGAGAAAGAATGATCTAAGACTTGAATATTTTCTTTTGTAGCTGTATCTATTTCGAGCTTATCAACTGTTTGAACATCTGGCATATGGGGAGATTCCTGCTTTAATTTCTCCTCATCTATATTATTTTGCTCAATGTTCTTATGCTTTTCTATATTCTCAGTGATGTCAGGAATACTCTCAGTTACATTACTTGCATTATCTGGACTCAAGAGAATCTCTGATGAAATGGGTAATTCATAATCATCTTCACCTGGAAGTATACTATGAATTATAATTGATTTTCCAATACCATTTCTGGTTGTGTCTTCCTTTGAATGCTTAACCTCCAAATTAGTTAGCTCTTCACTTTCTGATCCATTATCTGCAGATTGTGTTTTTAATAAGGAAACTGCAACCAGATCTAAATTTCTATCTTCATTTGTGACGGAGTCTTTAGTCTCTGCTGTACTATCGGATTCCAAATTTGATGTAGAGCTTTTTTGTAGTTCCAAAACATCTTCGTTAGTTGAGGAAAGAGTAGCTGATTCTGTAATAATAATAATTATAGTTTCACGACTGTATAGATAAAAAAAGATATTTTATATTATATATACACACTTTTGTTATCTAATATTGCCTCGTCCTGATTATACTTTTCTTTCATAGTATTTAAAACTGTCTGAAGGCTGTTTACCTCAGTTGAATAGTCGTTCTCTGAATTGAGTTTCTCAGCGCCTTGTTCAGCTATTGGGGGAATAAAGAAAATGGAAATTATAGTCTACACTTGCCAAATTGTTTGTATATTTACTTATATTGCTCTCCGATAAATTCAATTTTTTTCCTTCAGCAGATGTTGGATTATCTTCTATACTATCTGCCGGTGTTGATGAATGTTCAAGATCAGTCGTTTTATTATTATTAGCTCCTTCTAAATGTTGATTAAAATCAGTCTCTATCATTACAAATTCATCTGAATTTTTCAAGTTTTTATCAACATTGGTTGAAGGATCTGAACTGGGCTGTTGCTCGGCTATAGAATAAATTGAGGAAACAATTTCTTCCCCTGGCGATATTTTTGAATGATCTTCATTAATTTCCTCGGAAAGTCTATTTGGTTGTGCTAAGCTGGCAAGTTCAACAGACTGAGGAGCAGTTTCCAAGTTTTCCATTTCGGAAATATTTTTCTTAATGAATTCTTCTGAATTTTTCATTTCACTACTAGGGTCATCCAATGGCGATGGTCTCTTAAGTTCATGAGACTGAGAATCTGTTTCCAAGTTTTCCGCTTGTGAAATACTTTCCTTAGTTGACTTCTCTGTATTACCTTCATTGCTATCCTCCATTTGAGCAACTGAAGCTGCCATAGATTCTTCTATATTTTCCAATATATTAGCACTAACCAAATTATTGGAATCCGAGAGGACGCTTTCCAAAGCTAAATTTTCCGGATCTTGTTTATGAGAGGTTGTAGAAATTTCCGTGCTTTCTATATGGGAAACACTCTTCTTAATAGACTCTACCGCTCCAATGGACTTCGTATCATCAGCTTGGTCAGCCAAATTGGACATGGAATCGGCTTTTAATAGATTATTTTTAATATTTTCCGTTGAACTATAGCTTTTGTTTATAATTTCACTTGGAAAGTCCTCAGAATTTTCGCTACTCGCAATAGGTTTCTCAGAGGAAGGACCACTGTGTAAATCCCTACGGCTTTTTTGTCCGTATAATCCTCTTTTCTTTCTATTATCCATTTGTTCATTTAAATTGTCTAAATCTGAAAATAAATATTAAGTGGATAATAAAAATAGTTAGTCTTTACATGTGATATAATAAGGCAACGACAGCAATTATTTACCATTTCCATTTGAATTTATTGATTTTTCTTTCGAATTAATATCCTTTGTTATATATTCACCTTGAAGTTTGTTGGTATAGTCATTTTCAACTTCCTCATCTTCTCGAATGGTTTGTTGATGGACTCCCTCCTCATAGTTACTGCCCCCAAACTCGATGTGCTCACAGGCTGACTCGGTGGAGAGGAGAGCCGTGGATGCGGAGGTATATGAGGCTGCCTCGGAGGCATTATCATTGACCTCATCGCATTGGTCGAGCTCGGCATTTATATGTCTTTTGGCCCTCCGTGTCTTGACCATATTTCTAAATGCTCTCTGAATAATAAATGCTGCGGTCGTAAGTGAAAGTTTTCTTCCTGTGGAATGGGTTTTATTGCTATTTAAGGGTCGTTTTGGGGTTCTCTTGCGCAAATATTGCCGGCAGTATCGCTGTATAATACGAATAGCATTCATGTATTCAAATGAATCGTAACGATTTTCCTTTTTCAACTCAGTCGTCTTCTCACTTCTCTTTTTAGTTAAGTAACGCCGAAATTGTCTTTGTATTATAAATATAGCATTTATATATTCCTGACTTTTATAAAAGTCTTTTGTATTGCAATTACTTTTTTCGGATTCTTCACGCTTTTCTTTCAAGTATTTTCGAATACGTTTTTGAATAATGCAAACTGCCCTTAAATATTGAACGCTGTGAGTTGACTCAGTAGTAGATACTTTATTATTTTGATCTGAAACATTTGGTTCCTCTTCTATGGCTGTATCCAACTCTCTAGTTCTTGAGCTTAGAATGCGACCACAAGTACATTTCTCTTGCGGGGCAAAGGAGCTTCCCTTTCCGTCATTATATTTCTCATAGGCCGAGTACTTCGTATACTCCATGCGTGGGGAGTGAGTATTGCGAAGCCTTTGAAAATATTCTACAGCAAAAATGAGTAAATTCTCGGGTTTTTCTCTAAGAACAGCTTTGATAAACTTTTTAATCAGTTCAGTGAGATTATCGGGAATTATGTTAAATACAAGTGAAATCGGTACTTGTTGTCTTATGCGGTTTTTCATGATGGTTTCGTAACTTTGCGGTGGCTCGTACCTAAGCACTTTGTGGTGTCCTCTACCACTCGCAATTCTTTCAAAATAGTCGGACGAGAACTCATAAAGATTTGTCGGTTTTTCACGTAAAACTTCCTTGGTATAGGCTTTCATTAGGTCCCGTAGACCCTCCGGCACTCTTGGTAAATTTGTTCCGGCCATATCCAAATAAAATAGGCTTCACAATTAAACAAACTTTCACTGCAAACGTTGAATCAATACTGGCGAAGGAACACTACGTTGTGTGCTTGGAAACCCTAAATAAAACCATTGTTAACCGTTTCCATGTTTACCCGCAAGTAGCCACAACAATGTTGACTCAGTTTGGCAATGCACATTGGTAGAACGAGACTGTTAGTCTTTATTTTATTCATGGAAACTTGTTTGTTTCGTATATTATAATTTTTCGAAATGGTTTTTTACTGAAATCCAATTTGTAACATGTGAGAGATTTACCAAGGTTTATGCTAAAATAGTTCTTTCTAATGTGAGCTCTGCAATTATTTAAAAGATCTACTATTAGTTTTTTTTTTTTTGGGAACTAGCAATATAATATTTGAATATTATTCTAGTCCTTCTTCAATGCGACACAAGATTGGTATATCATCAATGGTTGCAATGTCATTTGCAATTGACTTTAAATTTTCATTCAAGTAGTCGGATTTGAATTTTTTCCACTTAAGATTCTTGAGAAAATCATTGAATAACATTTCCCTGCTAGGAATAATGCAATTAAGATAAAAAATTCGTCGTTGCCATATATTTCCAGGGTTTAGATTCTGATCCAGTAAAAAGAATCGCGGCAACATCAGACATTGCACTGTATCTCGGGCCATAATGACACGATGTTGCGTTTTTTCACCCAATCCAAAAATGCCACCAAATGTTATGGATCCAACATCAATAAAATGACTCTCATAAGTATCAGCCTTAAATAATGAATACAAATATTAAAATATATAAATATTATTTAGAAATTGCTTAATTAGTTAAAGCTTACAACAACTTTTGGTGCAAAACGGCAGACCGATTTTATTTCAGATTCAGTGGACCCTTCACTATCTTCAGTTTCTATTAATGAATTTATACTGGATTCTCGCACTGTTAATTTTTTATTATTGGTAATAGAATCGATTGAACTTGAGCTAGTTTCCTTAAATTCTTCCTCGTAAAACGGCAGTTCTTCTTCTTCTTGGATATATTCGTAAGCTAAATACCTTGAGCTTAAGCTTTTGGTTCCATAGGTTTGATGTCCATGAATCGATGAATCTCCCTCTTTGCCCATTGCACATGCCAGCTCAATATCTTTCAGTTTCATTTTTTTAAACTGCATATTATTAGTTTTAGTTAATATTTTTCAAATACTTGATGGCTTATATCCTTAACAAGGTCTATCTTAGTTTTATTTAATGCGTTGTTTTTAATTTTTAAATAAGTCAGGGACCCCCGATCGCATACTAAATTTATATTATTTTGGTGGATATGTATAAACTCACCCTTTTTTTATCTGGTTCATTTTCGTCATCACTGCTTAAACCCAAAGTTGATTGGCTGTCCTTGTTTTTGGCATCGCTATCACTATCCTCAGATATGTTGGTTTCATCCAATGTTTCTACAAGTTCATACATTTTTTTACCGTTTCTGTGTTTTACCTATGTAAAAACAAATAAAATAATTAAAATGATATATTATTGTTTTTGTCAACTACGATTCTGTATATAAAAAATAAAAATCTGTAAAGTTCATATACCTTCACATTAAGACACTGAAGAATTACACACTCCCCGCTCAATACAAAGTGAACATTTGTCAGTGTACCCTTATCTTGGGAATAAATAGTATCCAGGGGCTTAAACTGCTTAAGGGAACTCATTTTGCACGCATTTAAAATCTGTAAAAAATTATATGTATAGAGATAGATTAATTTTTTAACCATATACTACCTGTTCTTCGTCTAAAAAATTAAAGTAGTCTAAAGCCTTCAAGGCTTTCTTTTTCTCAATCCAAATCTTCTTCATGTATGGCCTTAGAATGGAATCGAAATCATCCTCGAACACTGCCAGAAGTTCACATTGGGCTATGGAGCAGCCGTTGAACAAAATGTACGTTTAATGGCCACCAGCGGCAGTTGCGAAATGGGAAAGGAGTACATCAATTCGTTTGAAGATTCCCAACCGATTACCCAAAAGAGGAAAACATGTCGAAAGCAACAAAAAAAAAAAAAGAGTTACAATACAAATAATAAGCACCATCGTTGCGAAGTGAAAGCAAAATTGAGAATTGGTTGGAAGCTCTGAAGGGCCTAAAGGATCTAAAGGGTCTGAGGGGTCTGGGCCAGTTGTTTGTGCCAACCTATATTTGCACTACGTAGTGGGCGCAACTTCTGGCACATTGTAGTACCACCCAGGAGAAAGAGGTGTGGGGTACGGTTTGACGAGGGTGCTGTGTTTTGCTATTCATTTTGATTGAATCGAATTAGGACTTAACTTTTTTTATTGCTGATTAAATTGGCTGGTGCAGGCCTTTGCTTTGGGTCACGAAACAGCTGAAATGTTCGCTCTTCTACACTGACTTACAATCCTATGCTAAAGCATATCGCGTGTTTACCTAATTTTTCTACTTATTTTTAAACAACAACAAAATACTATAAAAATGTGCAACGAATTCAAGAATTCGTTTTCGACATCATTAAATCATAATATTGTTAAATATTTTACTATTACACTGTATATATCTGCAATGAGGCTCTGTTAGCCGATCAAAAGGTAATTTTTTGCAGTAGTTATATACGATATTTTTAAATCTGTAGCGCACTGATGTTATACATACACCTAGTTATAAAAGTATGAATACGGGTGCATTCCTCTGTCATCTCTAGGTCGCCAATGCAATCCCCGGGTCCAAACATTATCTTTCCTTCAGACTCCCATTTGTTAGAAATCTAGTTAAGAAATTACATAAAAGACAATAAAGAATAAATATTTTAAGGTTTGTTTACTCTAATGAGTTTGGTTTTTGACATCTCAATTTCCCCTGTTATAATGAAAATAACTGTATGTGGAACATCACCTTCTCTTATAAGCATACGCCCCGCATTAATGGACATTAATTGTATAAAGGGCACCAAACGAGCACGTAATTTCTAAAACAAATATTTGACTAAACCAGTTAAATTCTTGTAAGGAAACTTATACATACTGGTGGAATACTTTGGAAGCATTTTAGTCCTGCAATTAACATGCATAATTTCTTTCGGTCAGATATTGTCCGAAAATAGTGTGGAGTGCGTATTAACGCTTTATCCTTTACTTGGAATTCTCTATTTAATTTTTCACATTTGAATATGTACTTTAGAATCTTACTTTCGCCGTTAACAATTCGCTTTTTCGCTTTGTGCGTACCAACAATGCTATATTTCTCCTAGCATTACTAGAAAAAGGTTGATTTTTTTGATCATCTTCACTATCATCAAGCCATTGTGTGTTAATAATCACTTGTCGAACGACTTTTTTGAACAATACCTTCAGCTGCTTCTTCTTTTTAAACGTTTCTTCTGCATCTCGCAAACGTTTCAACATTTTTGCAAATCCTCTAAAACGAATAAAAATAAAGCTTTTAAACTTTAAAATATACAAAAGAAAACTGTGAAAATTGTTATGTAATTAAAATGTTGGCGTAGTTTGAAAAGTGCTCCAAGTGAATATTTATGCTGAGTGCGTGACACAGAATAATAGATATTTATTAATATGATTACTTGTGCGCACTGTGAGGATAACATTTGAATTAAACCGCGATTACACTTTACTTTGATAATCGTTATCGATAGACCTTTGCCTTCAGTGCTGCAAAGCGTCAGTTCGAAACAGTTTTAATTTCGCGCCAAAGAATGAATAATATTAAAGAAGAAGACAAACAGCTGATGACGTTGGCATGTGAATGTCAATTTGTCTTTATTTTAGAAATTTATTGCCCAACCCAACGATTGTGATTTAAATGTGCGGTTTGAAATAATTAAATGCAATTTGGAATTTGTAGATTTCGGCTCTGAAATGACGTCAAATTTAATAAACGAAGCGACTGAGAACGCTAATGATGAGTTTAAGGTAAGAAAACTGTCTAAAATGAAATTACCTGCAAAGTAATGGTTTAAGTACAAGAAAACTTTCACCTTTGCAGTTAGAGGAAAACCCCGTTAAGCCATCAAGGCCAACTCTGGCGACAATCCCATTGCGATCGGTTATGCTATTTTTAGCGGCAACCGTTGTCACTGCGATATTTGTGGAACTTCTGCCTCACTACACAAGAATCTCAAACGGGGGAAACACGATCAATGCCACGATCACCGAAAAGTCGGATTCTCGTCATCCGACTTATGCGATTTATAGCCAAAGTCCCTTAGAGGATCACTTGGTACATGTAGTGAACGTTCTGCACAAGTTCGGTTATAAACGCGTGGAACTAGACCAAGGTGGATGGAATCTTTTGTGGGCACATGATTATCCATTTCGCCTTATGCCGAGCCTAAAGAATCTTGGCGCAAATCAATTGGTTAATCATTTTCCTGGCTGTGGCTATTTAACCAACAAGGTGGACTTATGTACAACGAAGCTACCTTTCTTGCCGCGCGCCTTCCGTCTTCCTGAACAGCGGGATGAGTTCCTGGAGTACGCAGTGTCCAATCCGCACGCACTTTTCGTGCAGAAACACAATGAGCATCGGCATATCAAAGTCCGAGCACCAAGTGAGATTGCATTCAACTCGAATGATTCATTTGTACAGGAATTCATCAAGAAACCATTTTTGGTTAATGGCCATAAATTCGATATTGGTGTTTATGTTGTTATCACATCTGTAAATCCACTGCGGGTCTATATCTATACTGGAGATGTGCTTTTCCGTTACTGTCCCGTTAAGTATTATCCCTTCGATGCCGAGAACCTAGACAAATATGTTGTGGGTGATAATTACCTGCCCACCTGGGAAGTTCCTTCGCTTCGGAAATATTACGAAAGCTACGGCGGAAGCATGCGTGCCTCTTTTGAGGCGTATGTGCGGGATCAATCCATGGATCCCTCGAAAATATGGCCACAGGTTGAAAAGATAATACGCTCAACAATATTAGCCAAGGAAAAAGATATAATTGACATACTAACTTCGTATAAGACACACAATTTCTTTGATCTGTTCCGCTTCGATCTTTTTATCGATGAGAACCTAAAAGTCTATCTGATGGAAGCCAACATGTCACCCAATCTTTCTTCGGCTCACTTCAAGCCAAATTCTCTACTCTACGAGCAAGTGCTGTACAGTGTCTTCAACCTGGTGGGAATACTTCCAGTGAGCGAATCCGGAGTCAGCCGTAACATGTATGTAAATATTGTAAGGAAAATGAAATTACTTGCTAAAACTTTAAAATCTTTCTAGACCATCCGAAATGGTAACTGCTGATAAAAATCTGGTAACTGGTCTAAACAAATGTGGGGACTACAATTGTGACGAGTCCTGCAATAGAGAGGAATGCGATCTGTGCCTGCCCTGCATGAGTGGAACAGAATATAAATGGCTGAAGACAGCACACGAGGAGCATCTGCATCGCGTTGATATGAAGCGCATCTTCCCACAACCAATAGTAAATACCTACATTCATATTTCATCAAACCTTCAAATAAGACACTTTATTTAATTTTCAGCTTGACTTTAAGTCATTCAATATTGATGAAGAGACTAGATACATGTCGAAGAGAAATGCTTGGATATCTCGTTGGTTTTACAATAAATGTGAATTCGATCGTACCTGGTGTACGTGATATTATTACCCTTTGATCAGATCGCCTTTGGGACACCACATTATGTATGTATCATAAATCTTTCATAATGTAGATAGGTAATATAGTTTTGATAAGAATCTTTGCTAAGGCCATTTAGTCCGTAGGTACGTTTTTCCGTTTGTCAGCCGTCCGTAAAAGTTATCTACAAGAAGATTATGTTTTTATTTAAAATAAGTTTTAGACATATCGATTTGTAAATTACAATGCAATTTGTCGTAAAAGATTGAATCTAAAATATGTATGTTACTTACAGGACTTCAGTTCTTAGACTAATTGAAATAAAATTATTTAAATGGGATGCTGTAGGAGAAAATGTAAGAGGCTAGATTTCAGGTATACCAACCGTTTCGAATATGAGCAGTAAAATCAAAAAATATAATAATCGTATCTTTTTGCTACAACAAAATGGGTTTTCATTTGGTAATAGGCATAATAAATAGGGTCACATAATTACAAAAGACTCGGGAACTAAGGGGAACACAAATTAAACGAAGAGATATTAAGATTTTAAGTAACTTTACACTTCTGTTTTACGAACATTGTTGCACATTAGAAAAAATCACTATTTAGTGACGATTCTTACTTATAAATATTGTTATATAATCTTAAAAAATGGCTTAATCATATACAAAAATTTATATTAGTTTTACTAGTAATGTTAATAATATAACAAACTCTAATAATTTATTAATTATTATATTTAAAATGGCTTCGGCAGAATTCTTTTATAATAATTCAAAAGACAATAAATAACAGTTATTAAAGTTTGATATTGTTTTTTATTATATTTAATTTTTTTTAAGTACATATATACCCGTCAATTTAGAACAAAAGCCAATTCGTTGTGTCTCAGTTCATTTTAACTATGTCTTTGGATTAGTACTTAATATTCACAGATAAAATGAAGGTCAGATCATTGTTATTTCTATTTATAGAACCGCCCTTCATACTTAAAAAATCAGTGTTTAATTATTCATATATACAATTTATTCGTAATACATTTAACATAACTCGATCTAACCGTTAATTACTGCTGCAAGATAGACCGACGAGTGCAAAACACTCATACATGTATTCATATTTATTCGTATGAGTATGTATAGGTTTGTAAGCCTTCTTACTTCGCTGCCCATGGACCACGTAAGGTTAAATGCTTTTGTAGACAAAGATCTAAAAATTGCGAATGGGAAAAACTTGTTGCACGGCTGTGTTGCCTGTTGTCTGTTGCCTGTTGTCTGTTGCCCGTTGACGCTTGTTGACTAACACTTTTCTTTGGCCGCCAGCTATTTCGTCTCCATGTACCATAATTTTCAATAGCAATTCAAATTCTTAAGGTTCTCAGGTCAACTAACGGAAGCAAGGCATTGAAATTGATCCAGACCATAAAAATCGTAGTTTGCGATAGGCAACAGCAACAGTCATTAGAGTATCCATACGAGGGACTGAAGAATACTGACCATACAGGTTAGAAATTCTGGCGATTTGACTACACAAAATGTTACAAGCCTTGGATTACATATAGATAATACATACAATGAACTAGTTAACTAACTTGTAGTAAATCAGAATTGAGAATGAATAAATGTACATACATAAATTATAAATATTATTCCATTGTTAACACAATTACTTGACGTACTGTATATGTAACATATACGTACTTAAGAAGACGTGCATTGACTTTGGTAAATTTCAAAAATAATAAAATCACTCATAAAACAATTTTATATTGCAAACAGGAAGAACAGCGCGCTTCAGGTGCCAAACACTAAATACCCAAGAAGTCGTAATAATTTGAAGTGCCAAAACTGCAGGAGATTAAACACTAAAGATCACAGCAAACTTATAGTATTTCATGTCGATAACTTTATAGTTCGTAAAAATCCAAAGTTCCGTATTTTTTTTTCGCATTCCATCACTTGACCAAATTAGGAGATCTCAGGTTACCAAGTTGAATGAGCTTTTGAGGTTGAACTTGAGATACTAAGCGACACACAGGCAAATGATGTATATCAATTGAGAAGTTAACAGCTGCGCAGGTACATATGTACATCAATGAATAAGTACATAAATAAGTACATAAGGAAGTGCGTAAGTAAAACAGGTGCAAATATTTTACACTCTGAGATTTTGCTTAAGGCGATCGCAATTAAGGCAAATGATACAAGGTAACGTTGGTCTAGGCAGAAACTGCACGACTAAAAGATAACCTGTACCAGGTTCTAAAGATATAAATAGATAAATATCAAATACGTAGTCACAGCGACAGCTTAAGAACTTGGCTTAAGGACGATTAAGTATTTATAGTTCGACGATGACAATTATTCGAATGGTTACAGGGTATAATTAGCGCATATTTGTGGAAAACAGAACTCTTTTTTAAATAAATGCATCCTCATAAGTCGTCTAAGTTGACTATGCAAATACATATACACACTTGCATATGTATGTGATTATTCTTATAGTTCTCATTCTACACTCGGCTCAAGTTAAAACAAGATTGCGAACAAAATGCAAATGAAATATGCGCTAACATTAAGAGCGAAATTACAATATCAAAAGGAGTGCAGCGAGCCACTGTGCTGGCCATTTCCTGGCCACGTTTGAACAGGTTTTCTGGTTTGGTGGTGCTTACAATTAGCGGCTATTTAAATTGCCGCACATGAGCCGCTATTAATTACTAAAATGATGGGACCCAAGCTGAAGTTGAAGCCGAACCCAAAGTCGCACTCGTAGCTCATGTTCAAGCCGAATCGAAGGAAAAGTTGTTTCCTACGGCTTTTCAGAATACTGGCGCTCAGTCTAACCGTTAAGCGGAAACTTAAATGTATCTTACGTAATAAAAGTGGCAGTGGAACTTAAATAGATTGTAACTATAAAACTACATAAATGTTGTGTTATTCCATTATTTATTCTATTGTCCAAAAGTTGAAGATGCAGTTGTAGGTTAGTTTAAACTCCCGGGAATCAATTTAATCCTTAGAAATTCACCATAAACAACTCTCCAAAACAAACTACTTTCTTTCCCAAACTTGAAGTAAAATAAAAATTGTAAGAATTTAAAAATGTTGTTAAAAAATATGTAGTAAATGCGAAATATTTATAAGAATTTCAAGCTTTATTATTATTTATTATTTAGAGAGATGTACTCACTACAGTATTTCAGGCTTCGGCTAAAATATAATTTAAAATTTAAAGTATAATTTAATCACAGTCTTATGCTAATTCCTTACAAAATTATTTTATAGACATATAAAATCGTGGAAAAGTTAAAACAATTGAGAAAACAAAATAAATTTGCAATTCTGGCATCTCTAGAACTCGTTTCTATGCCATTGTCAAAGAAAGCAGTCACGTAATTAAAGAGTAGTTAAATTACGAGTACTCGTATTTAAATGCCAGTGTATGAGGTCTTTGTTGAATTAAACTTGTCCGATCGACTGATTGCACAGCACTCAGCACTTTTTCCTTTCCCATGACACTGGACCATTTTGGTCAATAGCCACGGAACGATAGAGAAAGAGGATGAGCAGCAGTGAGAGTGTGAGGGAGATAGGGAGAGAATACAGCCTCTAAATGTCGAACGAAGTCAGCGATAAATTCAGCTTCTTGATTAGCTGTTAGGGCAATAAATCCATCGGTTCACACCGCCACAAATAATTGCCGACAAAGCGTCATCCTCTCCTTAACTTAACAACTAAACGGGGAGTCTAAGACTAAAGTCTGTCGATTCAACTATTCCATTTAACATTTAGCCAGCATTTGCGCATTTGAGCATTTGAGCATTCGACGCGACTTCAGCTGAATAAGAATGTATTCTAGACAATATTTTATCAAGACTGACATTTCCTCGTGTAGCTCCGATTATGGGTTGGGTACCAACCGATGCGGTCTGGTCACTGGTCTCTGTTCTCTGGTCTCTGGTCCCTCTTCGCCGGAGCCTAATGCTGCCCATGTGTATTCATTGCTACATTGATGTTGACGTTGACGTATCTTACCTGATATCGGCTTGCAAAAAGCATACGCTTCTTGACCATTGCCATTCCATCCAAAAGACGCGACAACCACTAACAACAACAACAACAACAACGTCAACGGCGGCAAACAGAAATTTTTTTTTTTTCTTTTTTGTATACATTTATTTTAGTTAATTTGGCCAATTGTTTTAGTGTGAACGATTTAGCCAGAAACCAAAGAAGTTGACATGGGATCGAAATATATTTTCGAGAAGCACTTTGAACGAGATGTTTTGATTCCCTATCATATAAATGATAGGATCTATGCTGAACCCAAAAATATAAATGTAATAAAAGTAAACACATAAATTCACGACTTTGCGTGACGTCACAGTTTCTCAATAAAAAGTTGTAGTTTTGTTTGCGAGCGCACAGTGGTTGACATATCATTTGTTTTGCTCAATCCGTTTGAGTTCCTTTTTGTCATGTTGCTGTCAGAAGTACAAGTACTAACCTGTCGTCAAACTTGAATGCATTTTTATCATGTTCGTGTTAACTGATCTGCCTGTCATATTTTAGCAGACAGTTCATCTAGCTGTTCAGTATTTGGCATGTGGATAGAATTGCAATGTTTGTAAGTATTAGAAAAGCATTCAAAACTAATTGAAGAAGACCGAAGCTTAAATTCCCTTGCAGATTGCAGTTAACATTTTCAATATTCCTCCCCATTGCATTCAAATCGAAACCAAGATCCGAAACGGAAAATTTTTTATTGACGATAATAATTAATTTTGAATGCAAACCATGATGAAAAGGGCATTTCACTAGAAAATCGGTTCAGTTTTGAAAAAGTTTGAAGTTCGTTAAAAAAAAAAACACTACCGGTACTAAATTTCGGTTCTTGAAGACGAATTTATTTTAGTTAAGCAACCGGTTCCGGAACTAAAGATTAAACGGTTAATTTCGGTTCCGGAGCTATTCCCTGGCTATAATCAATTCAAAAGCCTTGTAAATAAAATGAAATAGATCGATTTAATATTTGACGAAAGAGAAAGTTGAGCAACAGAGTCACATACACATAAAGAGCAGACACACATACATACAGTTAGTACCAGCCCAAGCCCCTTAGTTTGGGACACCCCCATAGCAAACATGGGCCCATTGACAGAATATTGACAGAAGCTATTTCACTTTTTTTGGGGGCGTCGTCGAACTCCCCACTGTGACAGACGTGTTGCCGCTGTTGGCTTTTCCCGTTGCTTTTGCTGTTGCTGTTGCTGTTGCAACTTACCAACACACATGCGTACCACCGCTGCGGCCATTGACTGATGAGGTGGAGGGAGGAGTGAGAGTGAAGAGGGGGCGTAGGGTTTCCGTTAGTGCCAAAACTTTTGACTGCAATTCAATAAACAAACGGGATCATTAAATATTTTGCTCGTTTTGCAGTGCAGCACGTTAAGCGTTAAGACGTTTTGTCGGTTGTGTCCGTGGTAGAGGATTTGTCTAATGCAATGACAAGAGAGGGGCAGGGAGTTAAAGAGGATTTTAATAAGCAGCCCGGGTAAATTCGGCAGGAGCTCAGCGTGCTCCGAGCTGGCTCAGAGCCTTCTCAGAGTGCTCGGCGTGCTCAGCGTGCTCGGCGTGGGCTGCCGATGACTCTATATACTCGCATACATTGGGGGCCCGTCCAAGGTGTTTAAATGAATGTTGCCAGGATACAGGTGCCAGGTGAAGCCATTTTGTTATTTTTATTTACTTTGACAGTCAGCACGTGAAACGCAAAGCAAACGCTGCGGCACCGCCATCGCAACTCGTCGCACTCCGACTCAACTCAAGTGTATGTGTATGTGTAAGTGTGTGTGTGTGTGTATGTATATGTGAGCATGTGTGTGCATTTATAAAATTTACAATAAAGCCCCAAACTTTAGCTGGGCATTTCATTTTTATAGCGCTCGTCAGTGAGTTCTCGAGTCGGTCAGCAAACGGATGTTTGGTGCACTCAAATGTAAAATCAGTTCGAATACTCGTATACTCGCCAAAAATAATCATTCAAATAAAACATTAATTCATCAATTTGAACGCGATGAAGCCATTCACAAACTACAACTACAACTTCTCACCGGGTGGAAAAGGTTCAACTGCAAGGATTTCCAATTGCCATATCCTGCCTCGGAATTCCATGCACTCATAATAATAATCATAATAACTCCCAGTTCAATACAACAGAAATCGCAGTTCTATGGTGAGTAAATGAATTGCTTACATACATATTTATTCTTAGACACCCATAGATTTAGGAATTCTTATGATTTGTTGGCACTTTCTTAATCATAAACGCATCTTATGTTTATGTCGTGCACGACACATAGTTTATTTACATACATTAACACTAACATATATATACTGTTTGCATGTACACGTGTAAATATGTACATATCATACATATACATCTTTGCATATATCCATGACAATTTTTGGCACTTGTGCCAGGTTCGTGCTCGAATGTTTTGTGACACAACCAAATTAACGCCTATGTTTCATAAAGAGAGTGCGGTAATTCAACAACTTTGCTAAGATTTTTAATAACATTTCTCAGAACTTTTTTGCTTACTGTTTAAGATGACACTTACAGCACGCGAGGGAGTTTAACTTTTATCTGATAATTTACAAGTAGAACTCGCATTTTAATTAAAATTAAACATTTATTTTTTTAGTGTAATTTAACAAATTTAAATTTATTTCATTTCTTTTTTTTAGTGAAAGCTCAAATCTGATTCTACAGGAATTTTTTTGAAACTAATTTTAATTTATCAATTCCCTATATTACTTGTTGCTAAGGATTTCTAAATGCTTACGCTATAAAAAATAAATTTAATAAGATAGTAATAATTAGTAGTAATAATTTATATTGCAGAAAGAAGTTATGAATTCAATTAGGAATACAAATTATATTAATTGTTAACAATAATATTATAACTTCCACACGCTAGAAACTTGCTTCATAAGCCATCGAATACTTGTGTTTATCAAATATAAATTTATTTTAATATTATTCCAACAAACAGTTTGGAAATTTGAAGAATTCTGCGTGTTATGCCAGCCTATAAATATATGCATGACCTAAATTTATCAGCCAATTCTTTATGAAAATATGGCCTGGTGGCATTTATTATTATGTGCACCGGAGGCACGCAAATCAGAGTGAAAGTACTCTGTAAGTAAATGTCATTAAAAGTTGAATCTGATTTTTCAACCGCCGCGTTGGTCACTTGGGATTGCGTGGACAGACGAATAAAGTAAAGTCAAATAAGTAATAATTAAACATTCCCCCCCCTTTGGATCCATGACTCCTATGACCTATGCAAATGGAACCTCAACAAGTCAACCCCTGGTCAAATCCCGGAAGCTCAAACACTTTAGCCACGTTTTGCCTACAGCTCAAACCAAAAGAAACATATGGAAAAGTGCCTCACTATTTCAGCTGGTAGCCGGACACAAATGAATATGTGGAGCAAAAACCACAATTCGAATTCGTCACCGCAATATTTATACTCGGAACTTTATAACGTGGTCGGCCTCCAGGCCAGAAATTCATACATATTTCTATAAGTTAATGGAAAGTCCAGTCGCTTGTTATGACCACAACTGGTTACCATGGTTCTAGACCCAATGGCGAGAGCCATAGAGAGGTCACTACAAGAACTACCATTAGGGTGTTTCTATTCACCGAAAACATCCCAACACACATGTCCTTGTCCAAATATTTAAATAATTAGTGTATAAAGCAAATCTTACTAAGAACTACTTAATACTCTATTTACCCAAAGTTCTGTTGAACAATCGCTTGATATTTAATTTTTGCACTTACTTGGCTGGGAATTTTTGTTGTTGCTTTTGACCCAACCCTTCGTTAGCCTTCAAGCTATTCTTGAGTTACCAATTAATTTGAATTTGTTGCAAGTAAAAATGACCAGGGCCATATTCCAAGTTCCAGTGCAGGCTACGTGTTTATATTCCAGAGACTAGAAATATTCATAGCCCTCTCTCTCTCTCTCTCTCTGGCTCATAGCGTATGCAAATCAAATCCACGGTCCTTTAGACCTGGTCAAGACTTTGTGTTAACTTGCTTCTATTTTTTTATGCGGGCGTTTCTCAGTCTGGCATTCGCTGCCCAATAATAAAGTAACGTTTGCTCTTCCGTAACAATAGAAAAAATATATATTAATAAAAACAAAATGATTTAAAACATAATTCAATTAAAAACAAATATTGTGTTTGAAAAGTACGTGCTCGGTATTATATCTAAATATAAAATGCAGATACCTAATTAAATATTTTATTGGACGTTTACCACAAAATTCAAAGGTAGCATTCGCACAAAATAATTAAATTGATTAAAGTAATATTAAATCAATAAAATGTGAGACCATTTTACTGATATGAGAAGTGCGACAATCTTTAGTAAAACGGCAGAGACTCAAGAATATTTATTTTATGTGTGCTACGTTAAACGTAAAGGCCGTATATTTAAGATTGACCAATTTATTGGACCAAGGATAACCATTTATTATTTAAAATATATAAAGTTTGAACAGTGAATGGGTATTGTATAAAATTAAAAAAAATAAATATATAATAGTTTGGATCTGTGTGCTCTTTCTCTTCTCTTTCTATTTTTACCTAAATATTTTTTGAAGATCGCCTATGAGCTTTATTAACCATTTATCCACAGGGTATCTCTCAGTGAACATATTTCGCAAGAAGCAACCAAAGTTATTTTCTTACACAACTCAAAGGTCAAAGATGTGTTCATTTGCAAGACACATGCAGCAGCATACTTTACTTATTACAGGGTATAAAAGCAGCTGGACTTCGAAAGAGGTTGCTAGTACCCCAGATTTAGCTTAGCATGTCGTCTTTTAATTGTTCTGTAAACGCAGATAAAACGTGTATGGAAATCTATCAACTGCCAAAGCAGCCGAAATTACTTGTCTTGACTGTATCTTCCTCTATAGGCAGGTTTGTAATTTATGTACTCACATATACTTGTATGTGTGTGTTATACGTGCAATTAACCCAAATCTAAATATACCTTTTGGTTGCATGTAATTTAGGTAGATAACATAACAAATGTGGCATCTGAGTTATAGTAAATTGCAGCTGACTTGAAAGCCATTTACTTTTCCCCAGAACTAAGCTATTCACTAAAATTAGTTGAAAGAACTTAGAAAATTACGCCAATGCAGATATTTATATCTTTCGAAAGGGTGTCAAAATTCAAAAAATTTAAAATTGAAACCACCGTTCAGGCAAATCGCGTGAGTTGTGGGCCCCGAGGAGGTGTGAGCATGGCATGCCAAGCATATTAACACGACACTGTTCAACACTATGTCTACCGAGGGAAACCGCAGCCAGAGTCAATAATATACACAATGTGTACGTACGTACGTACATATATATATATATACTTAAGGCTGTATACGTAAAGTAGTCAAACTTTTACCACTAAAAGGAAAGATAGTAGGGAAATGCCGGATATGCATAGTTTCTTTTGATTGTTTGCTGTGTTATCAGAATATCTAGAATAAGGTGCGCGACTAGCAGATACGCTGTATTCAGTGTTCAACTGAATTCAATCACAACCATCAGGATAACGAGTTGTCATATCATATATGAAATCTAACTCAACCGTTTGATTTGACTTTGCCAAAAAAGAAGTCAAATACCATATTTGGTTATTCGTCAATGTGATGAATCTCACTGCCCTAAACTAGACTTTTTGCCCAATTTAATCAATCCTTATTTGTTTATTGAAATGTCTGCATTCTTAGTCGTCCCTTGACCCAAAAATATATGTACCTATAATTAATCATTGAATTACCCTTATTGATCAGCTGTCATCAATTTATTTACAATGAGTCACAAAGGTCACCATGCAACGAGGTGTGAGTTTGGGTTTTGTCAAGGTCAGGTCGTTAATATTTCGATTATTGTCCCATTGCCCATAAAAGAGGAGTCGGGTTTGAAACTGTGTTTAACTTAAACCCAATGACAGTCATTGAATCGGTGCGTGGTTGTACACATACAACAGTAATTGGAGCTATAGACTCAAACAGGAGCACTCCATAGCCAAGGGACAGCCTGAGGTGATATCGAAAATTATAGGCAGGTATTGACTTAACATTAGCTTAACTTAAACCGACAGTTGCTGTGCCATGAGAGCTGCAAGACGTGACTAATGAAAAGTGGGAAAGTATGTCACTAAGTGGACCTCCTAAGCTTGGCAGCCAGAGTTTTTCATCTGAGTTGTTAACTGGATTTTAGGTCTTGCCTAAAGTGAATTTTCTGGTTGCAATGGCTATGCCAATATCTGTACAACATCAATTGAAAAGTTTTTTTTTTAGTTCCTATTTTTGGTTTTTCTTTTCCTTTTTTTTTTTTTTTTCGTATAGAGGTTAATATGAGAAATGAGTTCAACATCTGCGCGTTGTACTGGTTTGGGCTTGGGCCTTTGTAAACCCGTTTAGGTTGCCGCCCTCGTTGTGCCGTGCTCTGTTGTATTTTGTTGTGTTGTGTTGTCTCGTGTTGTCTTGTGTTGTGTTGTGTTTTTCCTGTGCAAAAATAATCTTGCAGTCAGTTAACAGCGACAACGTAAATATTTTTCTGCAAATATCGAGCCACTGCATTAGATGCAGGCCACAAGATAAAAGCGGCGGCTACAAAAAATAACACTACGATCATGTACGTACATGCTGAAACATGTTCGAGCTGCCAGGGTAACAGTAACCCAAAATCAAACTATAACTGTAGCATCCCTACGGATACTTTGCTTTTTTTTTTAATTAAAAGCTTTCTTAGACCAAATTCTACATAGCAGACAAGTAAGTCGAGGTGAAACTGATCGACAGTTGAATTCCCTGTATTTATTGAAAGCGTTTAATAAATCTGAGCAAATGTTTTAATATATTAAGAATAAGAAAATTTATAAAATCTACAAAGCACAATAGATGTTAGGTTCTGAGGAAACTGACAGATCTTCCGCAATATTTACAACAGTCTGTCATCAGCAATCAATTATTCTATCTAATTGACAGTTAGTCTACATAACAATTTGCAATTATCGCAATTTAAAATGCAGTTATTCCGGGAGTAAATAAATGACTGTACATGATAAGAGAACAGTTATGTATTTAACGATTTTTTATTAACAATATGTATATTCAAATTTTATTTTATAGATAGCGAATGTCCGGGAATAAACCAAAGATTTAATTAGAACTTTAACTGCCATGTATAATAAATGTAATGTAAACAACAAACTTAGTCTCTGCAGACTCTTATATTAATAAAAGAGACTGTAACTTTACTAGATTAAGAATATATATTAAGAGATATACCGATAGCATAGACAAGATTTTATAAAGCCGGGCATCCTTATATAAAACTGATTTCAATTACCGTAGTTGAGAAATTAGCTTAAGGTTGAACGGTCAAATGAAGAGAACAGAATGTTTACAACTGGATGCAATTGTTGTTGCCACTGGGAAAGAGCGCCGGCCAACGGCATTTAAAGAGAGCACAGAAACCGGCTTCCAGTATCTACGTCTGTGTCCGTGTCTTTGTTTGTATCTGTGTCTGTGTACGTTCTCTCAGACGATGGAGGTTCGGCTTAAGTGGCGCTCGATCGACGCTCGAGACTCGAGACTCGACGATTGCTCAGTTGCAGCTTTGGCTTCGTCTTTATGCTCGATTTACTTCCAGTATCATTTCAACAACGACGCGCAGCACAACAATCAGATCGAAGTCGGGTATAAGCACACACAGACACAATACATTTGAATATGTATATTGGTATTTGTATGTATATTTAATGCATAACAAAACAGGCTCGGTACCTGAGAAGTAATTTAATCCGGAGGTGTGCACAGTGCGAGATTACTTAAGCATTTATATAGATATTTATGTAAAAAGCGAACGATATTTGAATTTATGAATATATTTTAGTGTTGTGTTGTGAATAATAGTGAATATTGCACCAAGATTTGCACAAATATGTGTATAAATATAATACTAAAAATTATAAATACCCTTTTGAAAACTATATCAAACTGAAAAGATGTTGAATCAAATGAAATTTCCTGTTGTCATGTGCGTCACACGAGATATTGATATCTTATAGACCTTAGAACGAACCGAGAGTGTGGTCCCAACTGATGTGACCGGCTCTAATCCGATTTGTTTGATCTGCGAGCAAGGTCGATTGAAGTTCGCTGAACCGGTAAACAGGCTACCTGAGACGCCAATAGCCAAGTTAATACCCGGAATAACGCATGAGGATTGCCTAAGATTCGATATAAATCATAAAAGTGGCCAGCTCAATTCAAACCCTTGTGAATGCATAATCGAAACAATAAAAAAAATCCTAATAATAAAAATAAAAAGTGTAGCTAATGAAGACAAGCCAAATCACTTCTTTGGTGGTTTTATGCATTTGACTGTAAAAACTTAATGGTTTGTCTGAAAATGCCGGAAACTTGATACTAAACGACGAAGGATGTTACAAAATGCCAAGGCAACGACACACCTGATCTGTTTTTGGATTTCTACATATTTAGCACATTTTTCACGCTTGAAAGGTATATGCAATAAATATTTTTCATTATATGCTCTACTTGATACCACTTTTTTAATATTCTACCCTTTCTTATTTGTGTGTGTGTATGTCTGTGTACTTATATTCTTACAATCCATTAAGCCAACTGGCTACTTCAGACCTCTGGCTAAGACCGCCTGGGATTCCAATCCGGCTGCAGATTGTTCACTTTCCTTAATGACGTGATCACTTAGACATGTACCTAAGGCAGCTTGTCTAAAGGGTAGCTACATGTTTTTATATTTATTTGATTAATTACAGAGGGCTGCAGAAGAGTAAGTGGGAAACTCAACAGTTGAAAGTGCCCGAGTTTTCAGTTTCAAAATGAAAGAGCTTTCTAGACTTTCAATAAATACAACATGGCCAAAAAAATGATCTAGTTTTCAGTTGCAATATCTTTTTGTTAAAATAATTTTCTTTTACTTTACACTTTCACGTAATTAATTTTCGATTCTAGGAACTTACAAACACATTTTTGGATAAAATTAACAATGATGGAACATTTTTATATGATTGTTCCTTAATTTGGCAGGCTGAAAAACGAAACCAGTTATTTTTTAAACTGAAAGATCTAAATATAACAAATCGGAAACTCTTTTCAAAGATTAATAATTGGCATATAGTTGTAAAGTAGATTGATGAATTAAATAATAAATTGGTGAATTGCCTTTATATAACGATAACAAAGCCGATTTCAATTGCAAAATATATTTATTTGTTTTTGGGTTTACACAATTGATTTGGCAATATACAAATTTGTCGATTTTTTTCGATGAAAGTTAGCAAAACAGAGATTTTGAAAGTATATGTTTAAGTATTGGCTTTGAAACCCACACACGTCTAAAATAATACCAGTATACCGATAACGCCATATGGTAGTTGAAAGTTAAAATTACAGAGTTGATCTATGTAGGTTATGCAACGGCGCTTAGATAGATATATATACTAAAAAACCAGATAGTCGGCTGGACAAGCAACAAAAAAAATAAATAAAATAACTAAACTAACTACTGCAAATTGTTGTTTTGTGTGGATGTGTGTGTGTGTGTGTGTGCACACAAATGTGCATTGAGTTAAAGTAAACAAAAACAACTCGAAATCGACCTTGTCTGACCCACTTTAGACAGCGCAGTGCCAAAACTGACAGCTGTGCGGCATTTTACAATTTATGTACGAAACTTACAAAGTTGCGAGTAGTATTTATACAATTGCCGAGTATTTCTCTATTTCTGTATTTTCATGTGGCACCGCATGCGTGTTGCGAGTGTTGCAAAAATATTTTGTTATTTTTTCATTCGCTTTGGCAACGTCCAAGTCCAAGACCAGGCCTGGGAGCCGCAGCTTAAGCAGTCGGCGTAGTCAACAACCGTTGGCAACTGTTGGCAACGCACCGGCAACAAAAATAAAAATAAAAAAAAACTGCAAAAGCAACAGCAACAATAACAAGCATGCCACTAGTGCGGCAGCCTTTCTTGTTGAGAGCACCTCATTTATAAAATTTGAAACGCCGCAGAGGGGTGCAGTCATTCCACTCACTCACTCAGTCGACTCGACTCGACTCGACTCGACTCGATAATGATTTATGCAACACTCAAATCAAAATCGATCTAAGCAACAAATTTGTTGTCATAAGCAAAGATAAGGCCCAAAGGTGTTCACTCATTTACCTGGCCAACAGACTAAAGCACGGGAGCATCAGAGGCGATAACTTATTTATTAATCGATGTATACTACTGGATGACGAGCAGTTGGCTAACCTAATGGCTCTGACTCTGGCTAAAAACCAAGTTGTGGCTGACCAGTTGATGGTTTGGCTATGAGGACGTCTAATAGAGCTAATTATTATGCTACTGCACTCGGTGTAGAATGAAATATATATTTCGATCGGCACATTGAGATTAACAACACTGCCTGAAGACCACTTGAACTTAATTAAAGAAAAAGAACGAGGCCTGCGCACGTTCGTTGCTTAAGTCTTTTGTTTTTATTTGCTGCTGCCAACAACAACAACAACAACAAATGGAACGCGTGTAATGGAAACTTGTACGTAGCATTGCTCAACAGTTTTTCGGGTCGTAAAAGTGTCGTTCAACTGAAGTTGAAAATTAAAATTTCGAGACGCTAAATGAAGAACAATAACAGCGCAAAACTCACATAAAGACAATCATTAATGCCTGACGCCCACAATGTTGTTGACGTCGTTGTTGTCGCTGTCGCTGTCGCTGTCGTTGTCGTGGTCGAGATCGTCATCATCGTCGCCACTTTGGCAATATGGCTAAAAGGCAGTCCAAGGCAGTGCTTAGACATGGTAAAACGCAGTTCCTCGCATTTGTTGTGGCTTCAACTCCAACTCAAACTCAAACTACAGCTTCGACTTCGACTTCGACTTTGGCATCGGCTGAAGTGGAAATAAATTATTACGTTATTGAGGAGAGTAATTGCGACAGACAACGCAGCGGCGAACCCTTAACCATGGCTGTAAATAGATTTGCACAGCAGTCCGTCTCACAGTCCCGGGACTCACGTCTCATCCCGCCTCATCCCGTCTCCAGGTCGACTTTGCCGCCTATGCATTCATCAGTCACACTCTTTGTTCGCTGCGTTTGTCCGTCTGTCCGTCCGTTCCTCCGTCCGTCTGTCCGTCTAGTTGGTTCCCTTCTTCCCCCGCAACTGGCAATTTGCGAGACAGAAAACGCGCTTTTCATGTTATTGTTATAGACCTTCCTCTATATATCTATATAGATTTAAGCCGGCATTGCCGTGTTTTCATATATGAATACAAATTAACTTCCGCCCACACGGATGGGGTTGATAAATAGTGCATTGCTTATTACAGTCATCCACAAATTTTCCACCCATGGTGGCGGATTTTTCAACACTAGTGAACCAATTATTGTTAAACTTTTTGTATGCAGTTTTGTTAATCACTTTCAAACCAAGCTTACATATATAAATTAAATAAACTAAATTGAATGAATTGTCGGTGTTCCTGAATAGTGAGAGATTTAATTTGTCGTAAAAATATGTAATTTTAAATATTTAAAATAAAATATATTTTAACTTTATAAATATTAAATTTGATTGAATCTCTCAAAAAATAGAAAGAAATGCGTTGATTGCCAATCACTCAATTAATCAGTATTCATATTGCCTGTTCCTTGAGTTCCCATTGAAATACCTTATTATCTGTAAGTCATCAGTTGATGTTGAATTCTTGAGCTTGAGCGATAGAATACGCTTCATAATATAATTTAGCCTTGTGTTAACATCAGCTTGTTGGCAGATGTCATTTTTTAATTAAACACATAAATTAGAGGCCTCAACCCATGGTTGAGTCTTAGTCTTAGGCCTAATCTTAGTTTTAGCCTTAGTCTTAGGCTTCGTCCTAGTCTTAGTCTATGCATTTTAGTGCATTTCCTTAAAGATAAAAGCACACATAAATTAAGCCAATTATTTTCATGCTTGCAATAACCATGCCAAGACCTGATACCAATAAAGTCGAGATTCAATTTGAGTACTCGGCCTCTGGCCACTACCGTCTACCGACTCTTAACATGGCCAATACCAAAAGCTGGCCGAATGCCTGCGGCTCTTGCTGGGGCTATAAGGCGAGTATCCAGCTGGCCGGGACGCATCGTCATTGCCGTCGCCAGTCGACAGTCCCACGCACATTTTTATAACGCTCGTTGTTGTCGTTGTTGTTGTTGTTGTTGCCGTTGTTGTTATTGCGTTCATTTGTGAGTCTTTTATTTACATTTTTATTTTTGCTGCATTTCATTAAAACTCGGCGGTCTGCAGCCCATTACGTATGCCACCTCCGATGCCAAGAAACGAATCGTAGAACCAAAGAGAACCTCAGTACCAACAACATGATAGACCAAAAAGACAGACAACTCAAAAGCTGGCCAAGACGAAGCAGGCATAGAGAAGAGGCAGGAAGAAGAAGGCGGTAGGGGAAAGGGGAAGGGGAAGGCGCAGTCTCAGGCGATGACGGCGTAGATGTTGAAGTCTGTTAATGCTTATCATGACGGTGATGATGATGAAGCCGACGTCGACGTCGACGCTTGGCACCGCAACTAATCGAGTGACTTTCTGGCCCTGGTCCAGCCCCCGTGGCTTGGGCATGGGCTCAACTTTGGGATAGAGTTCGGGTTTTGAGGGTTTTGGAAGCCCAGCGTGGATATCTTGTGCATTGTTTGTGCTCTTCATTTACAATCGACTGTAAATTGCAGGCCAGCTTGCAGCTTGTCTTATGCTTTGTACATTGTTAATTATAAATACCGAACCGGACTTCGAGCCACATCGACTACTTGTAACAAAAAATGAAAATTATTTTATCTTCTTGAGCTTCTTCTTCTTCGTCTTCGATTGGGATTAACAATCGGTGGGAGCTGCTGCCGCGTCATCCACGAAAGCCAACAAATAATATACGGGCAATCTATTATACACCAATACCAAACAGGGGCTATAAGCAAGATTTTAAAGTGTCTTTTATGGGTATCAAGTTCACAGCAAAAGGGCCTAAATCTGTTTCATTTAAGCCAGTGGCACGTGTTCTACACGTTCTCATAACATATTGCTAATAAGTTTCTTAACCATTTTCCTTTTTTTTATGACTATATTTCATTTTTATTAAAGCACAGCTACTGAAAATAATATAAGTGCAGGGTAGAGGTTCTACTTTGGATTGTTCGACTCGCTAATACCCTCTGCATAGGTTTGAACAGCTTAGACACCTTAATCATTCTAATGGAATTTATTTAAAATGTTTTTATGTTAAAAATGAAATTTTTGTATTTTTTAAGTATCAAGGATTTAAATTTGCATGGCAATTTTGCATTTGAAAAATCGTTAAATTAAACAAAAAACTTGTTCTGTTTATACTCTGGAAAATCAACAATTGAAAGATGATTTATTATACATTTATGACGCATTGTAGTCGTTTCTATTTAATATATGGATATACCCTTTATTCTATTTTGGAATATGTTCATTTGCTGCGATCGCTTAACATAAGATCTAGGAACACTAAACAAATTGTATAAATAATGTCATTTATACAAGTAACACACTGAGATGCATAAACACACATATTTATAATGGAATTGGGGTACCTTCAATCTGGCTACAGGGTAACTCTTGGCCAGAGCATTCTAACTTGTTTATGAGCCCATTTAGAGCGCAAAAGGCGCACCCAAAACACACCCGCAGCTGCGGCAATAAAATGTTTATATGTATATGAATGCACATAAAATATGCAGATATACACATACACTTAATACGTTGTAGACAGTAGACACAAACAGACATACATATATCTACATACTATATATGCGAGAGTTGCCCAGACGCACTGAAAGTCGGATAGTCGAAAAAATCCAGAGACGGACAGCGCCCAACAATCCCCTGTAATAGTGAAGGCAGGAAAGCACAGACAGGCATCTAGTATGCTGAAGGACGGTCATATCACGGGACTGAGAGGGGGTGCTGATAGGGGAGGGAGGGGGCGGTGGAGGGGTAGGGAGGGGAGCCAAGTACGAGTGCGGCTCCAAATAAAAGTTGATTACGAGTCTGCATCGTTGGCCTGACTGCCTAGCTGACTGCCTGACTCGCTGACTCGCTGACTGGCTGACTGTATGGTTATACCTGGCTCTGAGTCTGGCTAAAACTGTGGCTGGGTTGCCTGCCAGGCATTGCTGGGTATATGTATGGCTGACTGGCTGGCTGGTCCATTGTCGTGAAGCAGATTAGTTTGCCATCGGGTTCAACTTTATTTGCAACACAAATTTTCATTCTAGTTGAAATGCAGGCAATAGCCAGTCAGTTGCCAGTTGCCAACTTGTGGCTGCCACAGTCGGGCTAAGTAAGCAGAAAAAAAAATAACAAAAATAAGAAATACACAACCCAAAAAGAGTCAAAAGTTGCACGTCTCACGAATGCTGCTGTTGTTGCTGTTGTTGCTGTTGCTGCTGCATTTTCCGCATGCAGCGGCGGCGACCGCGAAGTCAGCCTAAAAATTGAACAACGCCCAAAATCTTGTTTTGCTTCAGACTCAACTCACGACTTTTTTTAGCGCGGTCGCAACGCTCGCAGACCAGACTGAAACTATGAACAACAAGGAAGGACATTAATCGTATCTTTGCAAAGGGGCAACGCGACCGGGTCGAACTTTTAATACCCTTCACTATTTTCAGCGAGTGCAATAGAAATATGCAAAACCAATCTACATACACAGAAATGTGTAGTTTCCATATCTTCTGACAATCTGTACTATATTCGATTAAATGTTGCTTAGCTTAGAAAAGTGAATAATTCTACTGATTGTTTATCTGAAAATTTATTTGACCTTGTTTAAAGAGTGGAAAAGTTTCTTTGACATGCGTTAACAGAATACAAATTTAATTGAAAGCGAATTGGAGTGAATATGAAAGGGTTTTTAGATAAATGCAAATATTCGAAAATACGAGTATAGATTTGATAGAAAGTTTATGTATAAAAATTATTTTTCTCAGATCTAAGTGTGCATTATTGACGATTGTCGGATTTTTGATTGGACTCTTTTAAATTGTTTTCATTCAGTTTTATAATAAAATGAGGAAAGGATATTTTAATTGTAGTTAAATTCTTTTTTTCCTAATAATATTTTGGTAGTCTGCTTTTAATTGACGTTAATAAAATGTATATATATATATATATATTTTAGCAATAGCAACATGATATAAACATGTCAAAGAAAACTAAAGCATTAATATTTAATTAAAAAGTAAGAGTTAAATTCTAAAAGGCTTGACTAAGAACACGACTAGATCAATTGGTATATTTTAAGTTTGTATATATTATTTTATTTTAAAATCATATTACAATTTTATATATTTAAGACACAGGTAACTAATCTGATAGTCTATGGGAAGACTTTTTAATTTTGAATGTACATTGTGTTGAATGGAATAAAAATGCAATATCTTTGTATTGATTGTTAAATATTTATGTTTATTAGTGTAGTATTGTAATGTCGATGTTATCAATTTGTTAATGAATCTTTTTACAACTAAAGTATACCTCGACTTTATTAAATGTTGAATGAAACAACTGTTTTCCAGTGGGAATAATTATAAGTTAAGCGACAAATACAAGTACAAGTCATATAAGCATCAGTGAGGTCTCCATCAGCTAATGAATTCACGATGTCAATCAAGACTTTGGGAAAATAACAATTTAAGGACTGACCGAAATCTCAGAGAAGAAGGCAGCTCAGTCAGACTTAGTCACAGCAAGAAAATCAACAAAATCAACAGCAGCAACAGCTACTACAAGTAGACCACAAAATAGACCGCATCAGATGGCCATTACTCGTTGTTGGCAAGACCAGGCTGGCTGGGAGGCAGTTGGCAGTTGGCAGTTAGCAGTCTGGTCGTATGTGTGTTAAGAGAAATTTAACCAAATGGCACAAATATTGTGTGCTACAATTGTTGCGCAATAATGGTGCGGTCTTAAAACCAGTGAACGCGAAAACGCCAACAGACAGGGACTGTAAACTGGGAATGAGACTGAGACTAAGGCTGAGACTGCAACTGGGATTGAGACTGGGACTGAGACTGAGGCTGGCGCTTTACTTACAGACTCTCACACAAACACACACACACACACTCATAGGCATGTATCTAATAGTGGAGCCTGTCTAAGCCAAATGCGGGCAAAACATAATATTGCAACATACTTGGCCGTAAATTCAAACGACGCTACGCTGTGCCAAATGCGAGGGTGTGAGGGTGGCCAGAGTTGGCTCAGAGTCGCCTCGCCTAGCCTCTCAGTTCGACTGACATAACTGGTCATTCGCTTTGTAGCTGAAGCTGAAGCTGACGCTGAAGCTGTAGCTGAATCTGGAGACGGAGCTAAGGACACGATGCAGCTGCGCAAACTGGAAATATTCGCAAATGCAACTAGCATATAAGCCAGACGGTCCAAACCGGATTGGCTATAAGTTCGAGTTCGTTGCTTGCACAGCATCAGGCAACAAACACACACATACACACACACACACACACTCTCTCGCACAGAGAACACACAAATGCAGATGCTGCTGTTAGACTTGGCCATATTTTCAATTGCCAACGCGTTCGCATTGAGGGCCAATTGTCTAAGCCAAAATCTAGTTAAGAAAAATTTAATCCCAGATGTCTGCGTTTGACTTTGACTTCGACTACTGTTACCAATATAAATACGTTAATAAACATAAATCATGCATCTCATGTGCCATCCCATTCTGCCATAGGCCCTGAACTATTCCAGTTACGCAACGTTCCAAGACATTTCCCAATATAATTAGCATAAAAAGTGTATTACCATAGAATATCTATGTATATGTCTGTCCCTGACCGTTGGCCTGTTGTTCTTTATGGCCAAATGACCAACTGTATGCCTTCCCTCTAACGGGCTAAAAAGCATTTCATTACCATTGCTAATACCGTTTCATGTCATTTGTCATGTGAACAAGTATGTCACCGCAAAGAGGTACTAACTATGAACTTAGATACGATATATTGCGACAACTAAATTAGTTAGAACTGTACAAGAGGCTAGAAGATACTCTATACATAATGATAAAGTATAAATATAAATTGATAATTCAAATATAAATAAATATTCTTCTGCTTTAAATACTCTATGTTTATTTTATCTCGGAAACGTTTAAATGTTTTTAAAATTTTATAAAAATAATTCCACTTGCGCTACGTCTGTCAACTTCATGGCCATCTTTTCCCCCTTTCCTTCCCACCGTTTCCCTCTAGAGTCTAGAGAATTCACCGCTGCAAAAACTAGATCAACAGTAGCCACAATCAGTGTAATACGAACGAAAAGAAGACAATTTTCTCTCTGAATTGCGTCTAAAGTACCGCTCGTAATTGTCGCACATGATTCAACGTTAAAATAAAAAAAAAAAGAATTATTTCGCGTTTAGGCAGACAACAAATACGTGACCACTTAATGTTCTGAGCCAGAGTTGCGTAAATGTCTCACAGTAAATGTATGTGATGCGTATGTGTAAGTGTACTCTTTCTGAATTAATGCTTGTCCAATCAACTTGGCCATTCAGCAATTAAATTGTTTATCAAGCAATCTGATTGAAACAGTTCTCACGTAGCTATAAGGTCAATCGATTACACGAATATAGATTTTAGAACTTAAATACACTATCTTAATAATTACTATTAATTATAAGCAAAACCCAGTTAAAATAATTGTTCAAAAAGAATCTATACTCTTATTTTTAAAAAAATCAATTTTCAGTAATCCCATAGTCTATTTATTTAAATCGAAAATTTAATGAATCATCTGACTACCTAAAAATTAAGAAATTACATACTCTCACCTTGTCAATAGCAAATGAACTTCATTAAATTATCGTATTGAGGTTCACAAAATGAGTTGCATATTGAAATAGTTTTGTGGTATCCCATTGAAAGATAAATATAAGGCATTCGAAGTTTTCACATGTGAGTATGTATATGTGTTTCTGTTTGTAGAGCACATTCATACTTTATGTATGTATGTATTTTGTGGTAGATCCAGCTTACGAAACTCAACAAATTTATGTTGAACTTTGTCCAAATCGATTTGTCTTAGTGACCATGTCGTTTTGTTCATGGTTTCGCCGACAACACCGCACACTGGGACAAAAGATCGCTTTTATTTGAATAGTTAATGAACAAGGAAGTTATTTGCGTAGTAATAAATCTTTAAAATTATTATATCAATAAACACCGCATATTTATTTTACTTTATTTTTTTGCAAATATTGTTTGTACATTTAATAAGTTTTTCGATTGTTGATTTTTCAGTTAATATAATTTCTTTGACCAACACAAGAGTTAAATAAGATGTCTCTGAGACAGTTTTCTACAACGATTCCCACTGTGCTCAGCTGACGTCACAGTCCAAGCGTTTTAGTGGGAACTAATTGAAAATATCAGAGATCTCTTAATTACCAATATATTACTGTTGCGACTAAACTTAAGTAGTTCGACAAGCGACTTAAATAGGTATTAAAATGTTATACTTAATTTAGTCGATCAGCTAAATGCGGTTTCGTTGCATCTTTCGTTACGTCTGTGAAAATGAAAGTGCAATGTGAGGGGTACAATTATTAAATATGGGGACAGCACTCCATTTCGAAGCGGATCAGAGCACAGCATGGCATGAAATAGAAAATGAAATAGAAAATGAAATAGAAAATGGAAAATGAAAAATGAAAAGAGTAAAATTCAAAATGCCGTGTTTGCTGCCAAGGGGGAAGCAGCTGAGAAACCGAGAGGCAGTTCATTGTGGGTTTTGTGGTTAAAAGCGTTGACCAACCCAGCTCCAGCTCCAACTGCAACAGCAACAGCAACACCAACTTTAGTTCCAACGTCAGCTGCAACAATCTACAGAGTAACAACAAGTTTTCATATTTGTCTTAGGTAACACAATTATGATTCGGTTAAGTTTAAGACTTGCCTACATGGCTTATAGCATTGCTCAACAGTTTAATTAAGTTTAATTTTAAGGCACGGTCATAAACAACACACTTTTATTGCACATTGCACACTGCATTTGCTTAAATCGAAACTAATTTAAGCAAATTATAAGATTGCTGCACATAACACTTATTTGGAGATAGAGATAGAGATCTCTGTTAAGTTACCTTGCAAGGTCAATTATTGTTTGACTTATTCATCGGAGTTGAACTTAAATACGTGACGTTTTTAACATAATAAATATCTTCTTGGTCTTTAATTACAGCAATGGCTTCCAGCAGTAGCAACAATTTCCGCAGTCACAGCAAAAGTCACAGCCTAACACATGTGCCGCAATGCCGCCTGAGAACGACGACCACGACCACGACTTCGGATGGAGGCTGTGAGCGAAGAAGCCAGAAGGAATGCTACTATTATCAACCACCTACCTCCCAACTTCAACTCCAAGTGCAGCAGCAACAACAACAGCAGCAGCAACAACAGCAGCAACAACAACAGCAGCAGCAACAACAGCGGCATCATCAGTGTTGGCCAAGTTTGCAGTTTGGCCAATGTCTGAGCGCAATGACCGCCTATCGATTGCTGACAATCAGCCTCCTAATTGGAATTCTGTGTCTACATCACGTTCACGGTGTGGATCCCAAATTCGATCCATCCACGCGCATGCGACTGGTACTTGTGCCGGCCGACGCACAGGTCGGCTCTGTAATCTATAGATTGCGTGCAACTGACGAGGAGTTCGACTATCCACTGACCTTTGAGTTTATGGGCGATGCATCGTCGTCCACCGTCAAGGTGGAATCGCTTCCATGCACCAAGTACAATTCGGTCTGTCAGGCAAATGTTATACTCCAACGTCGCCTCGAGCCCGGACGCTACTATGACTTCCAGGTCTCAGTGAAGGACACAAATGGTGGCATAGCCATGCAATTGTGTTCAATTACGGCAACCAATTTCAGCACACCCCATGACCTCATATTTCCACACAAACCCGGCATCATTATGATACCCGAGGTGAGTACCGAGTAGCGACAGCTACCCATTCCCATTCTCATTCTCAATCTCAATCCCAGTCCCAAAATACTCATATCATATGTGCAGTTTACTTCAAACGGGATAAAATTGTTTAGGCACGCTCACGGCTCATAGGCTGGTATGCAGTTAAATACTTAAATACCGATCGAAATCAATATAATCATACTCGTAATATGATAGACTTTTGTTGATAACGATTTGACCCGAAGAATGACGATGAAAGCTTAATGCATTCCCCGCTTAAGATCTAAACGAAATGAATGTAATCAAAATAAGATAGAATTTTATAGATAATGAACTGACCCGGGCAATGCCGAGTATCATTAAAACTGACCCGGACAAACGTCAGCCATATGTTTATAATTCGAATCAGGGTTATCTTGTTTCGACATACTCGTAGTTAAATACTGACACGCTGAGCTTAGCTGAAAAATAGCTAAAACATGCTCACATTAAGATCTAATCGAAATAATAGACATAATAAGATAGAATTTGTTTAATAGAAAACTTATCTAAGACAAAGCCGTTTAGTAGTCTATGATTATATTAATATCAATGAAATCATCATAAGAAAGCTAATGTTTTTCATATTCTTTTTTTTAAGGATGCCAAGCGAGGCACAGAACTCGATTACGTGATTGCCCGAAAGAATCCGCTTTATCAAAAACCAGTCTACCTCGAGCTATGGGTGAGTAATAGATTTATTATTAATATATATTTAATATCGTATTATTAATTGTAATTTTATGATTATTATAATAAATATTATTTCGTAATTAGGGTTCTCCGTTATTTGCCATAAGACAAAAGATAATATCCACTGAGACAACGGAAGGTACAGTTTTCCTGCTGGGTCCTTTGGATTTTGAGAAACAAGCCATGTACCACTTGACAATTCTGGCTAATGTACGTCTTACGTTAATTTGAATAAGTCGTGCTGTATTAAGTGTTATTCTTGTTCGTAACTCTAGGATGCATATGCCGAACCTGGACAGGATGGTCGCAATATTGCTGGAATGGAAATTGTTGTCATTGTTCAAGATGTACAAGATCAACCTCCGGTATTTACACTCGCACCGCCGGTTACAAAACTGCCACCTGGTATACTTCCAGGCGATAAGGTGAATTGGATGAAAAGTATAACTCCTTAACTTAAATAAAACACTTTTGATTGGTCTTTAAAGATATTGCAAGTTCATGCGGAGGATGGCGATAAGGGAAATCCCCGGGAAGTGCGATATGGCTTAGTGTCGGAGAACAATCCTTTCACGTCTTTTTTTGATATCAATGATACAAGCGGTAAGTGAACCGATACTTTGAGATTTCAAGTGCATAAAAAAGTAGTTAGATTTGTGGTAGGAAAAAAACAAAAATGTAAGTTTGTAATTAAAAATGCTTGATTAGCGGCAGGATGAAAGTCAGTAGATAATTTTAGTTGCTTTTGGAAATTGCCATTCTATTAATATACCCCGTGCGGGCATTTTTATGGCTACAGGGTATCGTAACCACACCGCTGAGAGAGATACATATTAACATAACTACCAGGCAAAAGAACAGCCTTAACAGCTATCGAACGGACAACGGAGTAGCTCCAGCTCCAACTCCAACTCCAATCCGGTCTGTCGTTAGACTCGTTAGATAGCAAAGCTCATCTTCTCGTACGTTGACTGTGACCAAGTTCTGGTGGTTCTGCAATTTGGCTCTAGGCTCTACAATGACTTTGCCCCTGCCCCTGCCCTTCATTACCCCGATTCTCTTCTCTCTTCAATTCAAAGGCAATGATTGCGCTTCAGCTTCCTTGTTTTCGTGCTCGTCTGGTTCACTGCCAGTTTGATGGCAATGACTCTCTGAGTCTGAGTCTCAGTCTCTGTCTCAGTGTCAGTCTGTCTCTGGCAGACTGGAGGCTGTATAGCATGTCTGTCTGTCTTTTGTTTTGCTCGTTGAAGACGAGTCAGCAACAACAACCACAACATCAACAGAATTTCGTGCCTTTGCCACAAATGCAATTGTGTGTGTCTGTGTGTGTGTATGTGTCTTTAAGGCAAATCTTGAGGCCGTCTTCCTTAGCGCAATGCGAATTTTGGCTAAGACACAAGAATTTCATGTACTTGCTGTGTATGTGTTAACGTTAACGTATGTTGGAATTACAGACGATCGATTATGATCTACACAGTCTCTGAGCTAATTACACATATGAATTATTTCAATGTTAATGACAACAATTTACATGTGAAGAGCTGGAGAAAAAAATGTTGCATTTAAAATGTTCTCAAGACATTGTCTTGATTACTTTCTGTTTCCTTTGTCTGTTGTGGGCCAAGTGATCCGGCTGCAGAGCAAAAAGTGAAATGGTAGCATTATCTGGTACCCAACTTGGCTAAAAGCCGCAGTCTATTGCCATGAGAGCAATCTCTTTTTGCTGGTCTCCTCTGCATCTGCATCTGCATCTGCATCTGCCACTGCAACTGTTCCCATGGCTGCCTCGAGTTTTTACCGTCGCCTTTAATAATGGTTATTATCGGGGGACAGTACTGAAAGCAAAGCAAAAAGTATATATACAATATTAATATAATTTGTGGCGGGAAATAATTTGTGAAACAATGGGAAAAATTATTCATTTATATTATGATAATATTTGATAGCTTTTTAATGATTCTTAACTATTTTAATTAATATATATATATTTTTCGAAAATGTATTTTTCAATATTTAAATTATGCAGGTGAAATTTTCTTAATGCGACCTCTGGAAGATATTGCTGCCATAACGCATGTGGGCGATCCCGTCCTGCTCACGGTAATTGCGGAAGAAGTTAAGGTTGGTCGTGACGAACCTCCAGCCATGGCATCCACAGTGCAATTGGCGTTCTTTCTGCCGGAACGTACAAATTCGCCGCCTTACTTCGAGAACGATCAGTAAGTACAGAGAGAAGATCGAGCAACAATCAAAAACATGTAAAAATGCTGGAGTCCGCAGTGAACGACTAGCAGATACGCTGTCTTAAATATCAGCAGTAAATAAATTCATAAAATAATAGAGCATCTAATGATAGATAGATAGAGAGGCATGTCAAGATTGTCTAGACTCTAGACTGTTTATGATATGCAGTCTCTAAATACTTAATAGCTTTAGCAATCTCTTCTTTATCTTCCTTAACTTTGCATCTCAATTGCAATTTGGTTAACTCTCCGAAAAAAAGGCAATGAAAAACCGCATTTGCAACCACATTCATTAACATAAACTTCAAGCCGTTCACAATGAGGATGATAAGATTACCACAACATCGACTGTAGACTATATCAATTTATGCCAAGTTCGTCTAGGCGAAATTCCTCCTAAACTTGAAAATACCTTAACAGTTGAAATAGCTCAGATGCAGCTTCAAGTTGAAGACCGAATCTCGTCGTGTGGTGCAGCATTTACATAGTTCCTAGCTGGATGCTAATAACTCGCTCACGATTTGTTCCCTCTTTCTGTTTTTTTTTTTTTCGTTCTTTTCGTTTTTGTTTCTTTGGTTTCCTTCAATGTAGCTACGTCTCGAGGGTGGACGAGAATGCACCTCAGGGTACAGCTCTGACGTTCGTCGATCCATATGTGCCGCGTGTATATGACGATGATACTGGCAAGAATGGCGTCTTCTCGCTCACATTGCTTAACAATAATGGAACATTTGAGATTACACCCAATGTGGCTGAGCGCAGTGCATCGTTTCTCATTCGAGTGCGGGACAACTCTTGGCTGGATTACGAGCAACGGCATTCAGTACAGTTCAATGTACTTGCCCAGGAGCTGGGACCTGCCACGAATCTATCGGCGATCGTTAATGTCACCGTCTACATCAATGATGTTAACGACAACACTCCGGTATTTGATCAGCCAGCCTATACGGTTGAATTGCCGGAGAACATGACCGTGGGCACAAAGGTTGTTCAAGTGCATGCAAATGATTTGGACTCGGGTTTGGGTGGCAAAGTTCGTTACACTGCCATATTGGGATACCTGAACACCTCACTTAATTTAAATGCCGAAGACGGTATGATCACGGTGTCGACCAATAGCCATGGCTTTGATCGCGAAGTTATGCCTGAATACCATTTGTATGTGGAGGCCAGAGACATGGATGGTAATGGGAATCGAGCACAGGTGCCGCTCATTATCAAGCTAATCGATGTTAACGACGAGGTGCCCATCTTCGATAAGGATCTCTATGAGTTTATACTGGCAACCGATCTGCAGAGCTTCACAACCAACGCCTTTATCCATGCCACCGACAAGGATGCCACAGCACCGAACAACGTTGTTCGATACGAGCTAATCAATGGCAACTATGACAATAATTTCGTCTTGGACAAAGTGACTGGAGAGTTGACAGTTCGCGAGAAGATCAAACTGCGTTCCAAGAAGCAGATCAACGAACGAAGACGACGATCTGCAGTTTCCGATGATGATGGAGATCTTTTTATATTGACAGCTAGGGCCTATGATCTGGGTGTTCCTGTTCGTTTTTCAACCACAATTATACGCATTTATCCGCCGGAGAGTAGAAAGCGCACTGTTACCTTTGTAGTACCTGGACTCAATCCAGATAAGCGCAAGACAGAGGAAACTCTATCAGCCATAACGGGTGGCAAGGTTTTCATTCATGAGATACGTCCGTTGAAACCAGAAGAGCCTGGAGCTAAAGACATACCCAATGGTAATCCGAACATCAAAGAAAGAAGTGTCGTCACGGCAACCGTTCTCTACGACAGCTCTTCTGTGGTGGACATCTCGCAGATCCAACAACGACTCTCGCAGCACAACAACTCATACGCGATCATGCCACAGGATACGGCAGAAACAGACGTAAGTTATCCAAAACTTAGTCTTAATTAACTCTTAACTAGGGACTAATGAAAGTGTTTGCCTTAACAGAATCTCACTCCCTTGCAGACGCAGTACAAGGCCGAGAATAAAGTCCTTTTTTGGCTGCTCATTCTTTTGGCCACATTGGTTGCCCTGACAATCCTGATCCTGCTGCTTTGTTGCATTTGCTCATGGTGTCCGCTCTATGGTGCAACAACGTAAGTATCTATTAAAAATACAATGCAACTCATTGTAATAAAGCTTAACTATCCTATACTTTCATCCCTTGCTTATTGACTCGGTAACTTAGTCTTGGGAGAATATCATTCAAAAGCTATACGAAAAATGCCAAAAATAATCCAACCAGATACTAAGACACAATCCAAATTTCAAAGAAATCATTCTAAAATATTATAACATTTGGGACACTTTTTTTAATTCACTCCTTCTAAAGAAAGTCTCGAAGACTTGAGGGTTATTTTAAGATAACAAAAGCCCTAACGATTCTAACTATTAAACTCTAATCAAATATGTTGTTTTTAATACATTTCGAGAGATACTTTTTTTTTTTAAATAAGCTCGAGAATCGTACCAAAGACTAAGTACAGAGCTCAACGAAGTGAGGAAATTAATAAACTTATTGCAGTTCATAGCATTAATCATCAATACAACATCATTTATATCATCTTTAATTGTTTATTCTTCTCTTGTAGCAAAAGAATAGTTAATATCAGTAAAACTGAAGACGATGTACATCTAGTGCATAGGGAAATGGCAAATGGAAAACAAACAAAATCTGTTCAGGTAGATTTTGAACAATTTCGATCTACACTTCAATAGATTATTGCAATATTTTCAAGAACTTTAAACATTCACACACACACACTCACACTCTTTTACTAAATGGCAATTTCGTTAGTTAATTAACAGTTTTTTTTTGTTTTACATTTTAATTTTCTAAAAAATCTTGAACCTCTATAACTTCCACTGGTTCTGAATGTTTCCTCTATTTTCGACTCTCATATAATATTTTGTTTTAATTTTGTTGATTATCTAATTAATTTAAAATAACCTTACAGGTCGCAGAGTGGATGGGAAGAAGAGAGGCATGGTCAGCGGAGAAACCATCAGATACACGAACGAAGCCAACACGCTGGGAGTTCCGGGATGGCCGTGAACAGTCTGACGAAAACGTAGAAATGCAACACGCTGGAATCGATAACGATCATGATAACAACGCTATGCATCGTACCCAATCAGCTGAATATCAACAAAGACGCGTTCGCATTAAGTAATACTGTTAATACTTACATATCCTATGATTATCTTATTTAATATGAATTTCCATTTATTTTCAGAAATAACCGCACTGCCAAAGAAGAGCCTCATCTTAGTTTCCATAACTCTAGAACTAATTTAATTAACGATCGTGACGTTTACATTGAAGACGTATTGGATGATCAGCATCTAGTTGAGATCAAAGAAAACTTTACTCGCGGCAAAGGAAACAGAAATTTGGAACATTCTCGATTGAAAAACTATGACACGGAAACTCGACATATTGACGATGATTCAATGCGAAGGCATGAAATAGAGAGGGGAAGCGATATTGATTTACATACTGCACAAAACAGTCTCAAGAATAAGCGGGAACTCTTCATTAAAGACGGAAATGTCGAGATACTACAGTTAATGACCAGGGATAAAACTCGAGACGGCGCTGGAATGGATGAGGATAATATCTATGTGAATGTCCCAATGAAATCATCAACAGATCTAACACATCCACAACTATTAATGGTCGACAATACGGGCAAGGAGATACTAATGCGAAGATTCATTGAAGAGCAACCGGATGGAAAGCAGATAATACGAGAGCATTATCATATTGTACCAGGCGCAACTTATATTCAATCGATGCCAAATGAAGTCCAACAGGGCTCAACACTCAAGGGTGATACGTTTCCCTTTGGTAAATCGGGACCAAATAGTATTGTCTATTCACAAACAGAACCAGAGGTGAAAGTCATACATACCCAGTCAGTTCAGGGGGCAGAAGGAGCATCTCAAATCCAACCTGCGATATCGAATCAATCACTTACCCAGGAGCTGGAAAATTCGTTGAAGCAACAAAATGCATTGTTGCGACAGATCCTGATGGAGAAGGAGATGCTGGAGACGAGGTATACCCAGCATGAGCTAGTTTTAGAAACACAAAGTCTTCCAGGTCAATCGATGGCCATCGGGACCCAAACGGACTGCGATGCAGGCACACAAACTGAACCAGCCGAAAGCTACACCGAAAGGACCTCGGTCAGTTCACAGGTTCAAGTGGGAACGACTCGTCGACGAGCGCGTAGTGAGAATGATGACTCCATGTCCGAGGATGAGTACAGATATGTGCGCTTTAGTCCACCAAACAGTCCCGAAGGAGTCTATTGGATCAAGCGCCGTCGTCCCAAAAAGCGATCTAGACTACGAGGCAACTCACAGCCAGGTAAAAGAATAGTAATGGTCGAAGATGTTAAGCGAAAGATACGAACACCCATTAAGGAGGAGGAAGAGGTATACGAGAAAAAGAGGATTCCACCCAAAAAGCCATTAAGGGAAACTAAAACAAGTATTCTACGCAAGCAACTGAGTGATGAGAGTCGGAAGAACGAAGGTTCCTCACACATGGAGTCCAATGGAAGTCACAGGCACAAATCGGAAGCTTTAAGCCGCGAGGTATTAATGGAAATATCGGATTCTCTAGATGATGCCGGAAGTCCCAGAAGGCATAGATCGCGCAATATACCCGTCCAACAGTACTATAACAATTCTGATGGGGAAGTCGATGAAAACGAAACTGAATACTCCATTGATTCTGATGACGATGAGATTGTCATTAGAACAAATGGAAACTCAACTGTTTATGCCCATGAAAGATCAGAGGCCTATGCTAAAAAGTCTAGAGATCCCGGACACGCTGAAATACATCCGAAGCACAGTGTATCCCACCAAAATAAAGGCATAAGCAGAAGATCCCCATCGGAGACACGCAGAGAAATCGAACCGGAGATTAAGCCGAGATTATCACGTCGAGACAGTTCCAGGCGTAGCCATAATTCCCGAAAACAAACATCCTCAGAGCCACCGCAAAGCCGATTGTCAGTATCGAAATATGAAAGTACCATGGAGGATCATGACAGGAATGATGGGATCAATAGTCATCAAGCTGAGTTGTCTGGCTCGAAGCGTTCTTCCAATGAGCGTTACTATCAAAGCGAAACTGAACTTGCCGGACACGAAGAACCGACCTCACGAAATGTGCCCAAATATATGGAATGGTATTATGGTAAAAAGAAACCTTCCTTAAGTGGACGAACGTCGACAGAGTCATCCAAGTCCCAGTTATCGACCAAAAAGAAAGCCAATGCATCTGAGAAACGAGTGTCGAAGCCAAGAGTGAGTGTAAGGTCCGAGGAACAGACCCCATACGACGAGGGGGGCAAGTTTAAGCCGGAACCAGCTCCACGTAGATCTCCGCCAAAGGGAAACCGAATGCTTAAGGAGGATCGGGCCTTGAATAAGCAGCATAAGCCCAAAATAGAGACTGACACGAATCATCCGCTCGTGCAACACTCTGAGCATCGATTCGAACGCGAGAATGCACCAGAAGTACCAGTACCACCCACCAAGTTGCCACATTACATGTATCCGGAAACACCAACCTATGCGGATAAAGAACATTCAACCCAGAGGCAGAAGTCTAAGCCGTCACCAATCAAGGAAAACGAAGTGAAAATAACAAAATCGAAAATTAATCTGAATATTGATGATCATAATGGATCACATGCCACATCGCATGCCCAAAAGCAGTTGAACGCATCCACCCTGGAGGATGATCATGATTCGGGGATTGCAATGAATTCATTAATGAATAGCATGGGTCGTCGAAATCCAATTGCCGAAAAGAAAAGCGTTTTCTCGATTGCCTACGACGATGTCAGCCGTGTTAAGAAGATCACTTCAGGTGGAGAGTCTCCCCAGTATTCATAATGCTTTTTACGATTATCGAGCATTTTGATATAACCAATATATGTGATAGCCTCTAAGGCTCGTTAATCTTCAAGCAAACGAATCGTCATACGATTTCATTTGCCAACTAAATAAACAAATAGTTTATGTGTCACATACGCTTTAGCTAAGATTTGACATAATCTTGTTGAGATCGCTGCAATTAGTTTTCATGCACCGAATACATTTCGAGATGTCTTCACAAATGTCAGATAGTTTTCATCAGTTATGGTATATCTTTATTAAGCATACACGATTATTACTGAAGTTAATCTTAATCAAATTGGTGTATGCTGAGTATTATTATTTCATTGTAAATATTTCATCTGGCAATATTATTTTCAACATCATTTATTTATTCAATTTTGGTATCCTAAGTTCTATCCAGTTTTCTTTTTACCGACCGACCAAAAATAACACTTATTTTCTTTGATTCTGAGGTATATTTCCACTTGATTCCTATGTATTTATAGTTATGGCCTAAGTCCAGTATATAACCTAGCCAAAATTCTTTATTAGTTTTATTTAAATAAGTTACAAGAATTTATAAATGAAGATCGAATAATGTATAATTTGTACATACATACATATGCAAGAGAACTGGTGCAATCAACATACAATAGTATTCAAAAGATATGTAAGAATCTTAAAAAGAAAAGTGTCTTAGGGTATACTTAGTCGAGCATTCTCTAATGGCGCGTTCTTCCCAGCTTTACTCAGATTTTTTGACCGTTTGCAATTTATATTGATAAGTCACCAGTTACCTTAAAGACAAGTCATTCATATGTGCTATTCCTATTACAATTCTTATGTTTATTGTTTATAAGTCTTTAACCCTCGTCTCATCTCTCTTATACAAATATATAAATGTTTAAATTACAACTGCCATATTGACGTAAAATCATCTACACAATACAAACAATCAGTTGATGTACTTGTATATAAAATTAGATCTTAAGAAATAGTTATTGGAACAATATTCTTGCCCTTATCTTATTGTACATATGTATTAATACTTAAGCATTGTAACTGAAGCACCTGATTTATGAAAGCAAATTATATGTGTCGGGTGATGAAGTTAAAATATATTATATGTAAATTTAAGTATCTATAATAAACAATATGTAAGAGTGAAATCAAATATCTTGTGTAACGTTTTTATATCTGATTATTGAATATACAAATAAAAACATATTTAACAAAATTCAGGAAATGACTATTATTAATAATATCTGAATGCTCTACTTGAGATTATTGGACCAGCTGAGAAACAGAGTGTGTAGATAAAAGAGCATTGACTCATGTTAATTATGAATACACATGTACATAACCGAAACTAACCGTCTCATTTTTAGCTCCGGAACATGACCCATAAGCGAAATAAAATATATTTCTGTCAATATTCAAATACCGATTTGTTTGTATCGGTACGTTTTCGATACAATTTTCCAAAAATAATTATTAAATTTTCAGTATCTCAAAAAATATACATACAAAATACGATGTATGTATGTTTTTCTGTATAAATGTTTGTGCATTGCGTATATAAACTACAAATATCTTTAAATATTTAATTGCTGAGATCATCACTCTGAACCCGAAAGATACATATAAATCTTATGAGCGTACTTACTCGTATATTGATTTAAAAAATTGTTTATGTTTTTATAAAATGCACGTATATTTGAAAACATTATTGGCAATGGGCTTTGCAACAATGATGCAGGTGATCGGCAAACATTCGTATTTTTTACCTTTGGCAACATGGTGAGTTTGCTTGCCTTTTTTTACTCTCTGACATTTTATCTTTCTCTCAGTTTGTCTCTCTATAAGCGCCATATTTAATTCATTCTCTCTGACTTCCTCTCTCAATTGATCGTCAGCTTTTATTCTCGTAATCCATTTCACTTACATATACTCACACTTACAGTGACTCAGATCGTAAAAAAAAGTAATTTGTGAAACAAGTGGTTTTGTTTAAATTAAAAAGAATTATTTTGGTTTTCTCGATGGTTTTTTGTTTGTAGTTGATTTCTTGAGTCAACAAAATTATTTATTTAATAGCTAACTTTATTAAGAAACTAACTTAAGATATTGAGCATATTATTTTCCAGAGTTTCACAAAAATGAGGTGCTTGGCTCTTTACTTAGAGTCACATATATGAAAACTTAAAGCCTCAGTTTTAACAATAACTGGTTTCAATATAATCTAAAAGTGCATGTTATTTTGTTCAGTTAAAAAAGGTAGTACTTTGAATTCGCCAGTTAACATTCAACTGTGCACCACTGTACATATGCTCATATTTGTTTACTGACCCCCGTTTCTGCTCTGTCTCACAGAGCACAGTTTTGCCGTCGAGCAGCTGCCAGTGAGTTTTCGTTTTCGTTTTCAGTTTCTCCGCATCTTCAGGCGTGGTATGTTGTGTTTTTTTGCGCGGTCCGCATTTATACGGTGTAAAAATATTATTTTGTATTTAAAGATCTGTAAAGATATCTATATATAAGTATATTATATATATAAAAAGAATGCAAATGTAATTAAAACAAAAGATTATTTAGAACGCAGCTGATCATAAAGTTGTAATTGCTTTGCCTTTCCTTTCAACTTCTTCTCTTGCCTACGAACTTCGTTTAAATGCGGACTAAGTGCACAGAAGTCAACAAGAAGCTTAATAATATAAATATTTTACTTTACAGTTAATCAAAGTACCACAGGCGTTACTTTTATTTAATTGTAATTCGACAAACGTTCCAATAAACACGTAAAATGTGCAAATGTCTAGCCGGTAACGTAGCGTGCTGGTAAGTTTAATTTAATTAATTTAGTTATTTTCAGCATGTACTTATTTGTATGTTCACATGTGTATGAACACTCGTATGCATGTAGAGAGACAGGTAACAAAGCGGTGAAAAGCCAGTCAGGTAATCGAGCCGAAATTGTTTAAAGTTTAAACCGGAAGCAGCGTACTTATTTATTTGCTTACAAGCGCTCAAATATTTTACAAAACTTAGTGTATAATCTTAGTGCAATTTATAAAGATCACTCTGATTAAATTTATCCAGACTTGTATACATACTGTGGTTATTGTGGTTTTTTCATATTTCTAAGCAAATAAATATGTACATATATATGATACATTTTCGGGAACATGGGGGTTTCATGACAACATCATATTAAATGTACAGTGTACACACATACCATGACACAATCGTATTAGCATTCTTTCATGCTACGCATTATCAGCATACTTTAGGGTAGAAACCTCTATTTGTTCATAGAACATTCATACTTACACCCTTAAATATAAAAGATATGTAGTATTTTAAGTAAATGTCTAAAGGACCTATCAAGAAAATAAACTCTATTTACTTGAAAAGAATTAAACTTTAGTTACGAATGTAAGAGTCATAGATTCCAATTTCCGTATTTTCGTGTCAGTTTTGTATTTCAAACCAGTTTGCAGGGTATAACGTTGTATAGCACTAATTCTTGTTCTATATACATGTGTATGTATTGTAATTGAAGTGCGTATTTGGATGTCTCCAGCAAGTCCCGGCTCCACTCGGGCGAGACGACACAACTTTGTTTATCCCACCCCCGGGACATTCGAGGACAGTTAGTCGCCAGTTGGGCGCCCATCGTCATTTTTATAATCATAAGCAGTAAATGCAATAACTAAACAAGGGTTGAAAGTGAAACTGTACTATGTATAGTTACATATATAGTTAGTAACATGATCTAGGCTAACTTCAAACTAACTAATTGTGTTGCAATGAATATGCATGACTTAATTGTCTGATCATTGCTGTTAATTAATAAACTCATATCTCTTCAGGAAAACAGCGTAATTTTAGCTAATTAATAGATAGTAGTCGATAGCAAGAAAATTCCTATATAACACTTATTTTCCATATAATCTTAAGGTGTAAAGTTACGCTTTTATTATTAATTTGTTTAAATTTATAATTGTAATTAATTTTTTTTTATTTTATTCCAATTTATAACAGTTTCATAAAGACATGCATTTATTATAGAATTTAAAACAAAAAATATGTGAATTATTTTCCTTGTAAAAACAATAACTTGACATACTGAATAGATAAATTTGTTGGCTTTTCTGTAAAATTAATATTACAAATTCAATCATCTTTATTTCAGCTGCTTCAACTGCGCACTAAGCATGCTCGTATCCATAATCAGCGCCTTTTTTGTGATTTTCGTTATTATTGGAATTGTGGTTTACTTCAGTTACTACCACAAAACAGATAATGATAGTGTTAGCAGGGATCTTCAGGATGGAGTTAAGAAGGCAATTGATAATGTCCATAATGCTATACGCAATCGATAAAACAAGTGAGCTATACAAATAAAATATGAATAAGGAGCTACTAATATTAAATACTTATCCTTTTTTCAGTGCTGCAAAATCTCCACAGAAGCCTTCATCAAATAAGCTTATGTATGTGCATCGTCTGTTGCCTTTCCAAAGGTCCTTCAAGTTGACCTCCACAACTGCATTTCCATTATCCACAAAAATTGAACCATACAAGAAGTATAAACTTATTGCATATTAAGTCTTCTGTACAAATATAAGATAATTTTTTATAAATGTTTATGTGTGAGTTGCATATTTTATAAAATGTTCTTCTGAATCTCTACAATAATGTAATCCAGTTCAAAACAATATACAAAAATATAAATGTGTACACTGAAAATTTTAAGTATTGTTGGCTTTTGATATTAACGTGATTTAGTCGTTGTTAGTCTATTAGGAAATACCCTGTATCAATATGCTCTCAATTATTGTACTTCAATCTGTGAGCTAGCTGATATGAGGTTTGGGAAACTTTATCTTCCTATGCAGAATATTTTATTTCAGTTCGGTTAAAAAGGTATACATGTTATATTGCTATATGCACCTCTTTCTGATCCTTTGATAAATTCACTCATGTCTATTATACCCGACTGACTCTGTCAATGGGCACAACGTATACAAACACTGTTGTTGTTATTGTTCTAAGTAAACTTTCTGCTCTCTCGTCGCGTTGTGGCATCAAACGGAATCTAACGCCATCTAAGCGCGATTAGAAAACATGTGAATATGCTACCAGGCGCACAGACTGAATAGCAGGCAAAAGCTCTTCTAGAACACAAGAAGGTTAGATGAGCAGAACGAGAGAGTAACAAACACACACTCGCACACGTTGAAAGCATACACACACAGATACACACATACATACACAGTGGTACATAGAAATGTGTGCTTGCAAGGTGTAGCGACGTATTAGAGAGAGGAAGAGAGACAGACAGTGAGAGAGAGAGAGAGAGAGAGGGCGAGGGAGAGTAAGAGCTCAGTTAGCGCAAACGCGAACATGTGAGAGATTTTAATACCCTGCATCAAGACTTATCAGCATCAACAATTGGGTGCATTACTTTTGTTTGCTAAACAAATTTAAATTAGTAGATTGCTTAACTATAAGATAAGCTAAAGAAAGTCTTTCTATTCTTCAATAATCTGCTTCAATAAAATGTATTTTTATTTTAATACAGAAAATATTTCATATTTTAAATATAATATATTAAGTATAACCAAAATAATGTCTATCAATACATTGATAGTTCGTTACGCTTTAACATTTCCCTTAACATTCTGTATGTTAACATTAACATTGTCTGCCAAAGTCTGCCCATTAGAGTGTGTGTGTGTGTGTGTGTGTGTGTGCGTGAGTGCTTTCCCCATTCACAGTGGATTCTTTGGTCGTTGCTTGAATCGAGGGGTCGACCTATTGCGTACCTTTACACACAGATATATGTACGTACATATGTATGTATGTTGGTGTGTATACACACAATATGTACCAGTATGTAACGCTGTAAGCGTTGCGTTTCCTACTGTCTCTTGGCTCTTTGGCTCCAATTGGAAATTGTGGGGCGATTGGCAGCAATCGGCATATTTGCTATTGATTTGAAGCATTGCTAACAATTTATGTGCGCCTGGTAGAAGTTGAACGAGTCGATGGCTCCGAATCGTTTTTATTTTATCGATTTTATTGGTTGAGAATTTTCTGGCATTTCGTATACTGAATTGGAATTCAAGCACCTTTTTTTTATATTTTAACGCATGTTGAAACTGGCTTTTAATTTAGCATCGTGAGTGTTTAAAATTAACTTTTGGAGAAATTTACGCAGCAAATAAGATAGTATCTTATTTTTAATTTCGGTAGCTAATCAAATTAAACGTACATTTGTTTAAAATTGAAAACCAAATACCTTGTACCCATTTAATAAGACATATATGGAAATGTCTTGAATGATACAAATTTATATTTACCAATTCAGTTATTTAAATGTTACCGTCATTAATTTTAATATTCTTAACGACATGTCATTCTCTATAATTTGATAATTTAGACTAATACAAATGCGTTTTCCAAGATTGATTCCCATTCAAATTTGTTTCACACAGTTAACTGCACTGACAACGTCACTCGATTTTCGCATTGTTCCTCGGTTCAATAAATACACAGTTTCATCAGATAAAATTCAGTTTGATTGGTAAAAACTCAACAGAGCACTTGAAAAAACTGACATTAAATGGCCCATACCATAAAATCATAATTTGTATTTGTATGTCAATATTGAACTGAAACCCATGATAAAGTTCGGCGTGAAAGTTTCGTAATTAACACAAAAATAGAAATGTTCTAGGCCAGAGTGAACGACTAGCAGATACCTTCATACTTAAATAGGGAGTAAATATCACTTTCAACAAGTTTTACTATTTATAACATTTTTTCTATTATACATATACTTATTTTAAATCTTTTCTTGTGAGACAATCATTTAATTTGGTTAATCAGAAAGAAATATGCCTAGTCTTTTGTTTTTTGGCCAAAAAGATGTGTTGTCAGTCTATTGTATAAATTCAAGATATGTTCAAAGGCAGACTTTGTTGCCCTATCCAATACTATATCCAGTTTACTCTCATGATTTGGTTAAAACATTCAATTTAGGCTCTGAAGAAAAAAAATCAGGTAGATGTATACTGGAAATAATTCGAAAGACGGAAAATTTTGGAGCATTAAGCTGAATTTGGGTGCTGGGAGTGACGCGACAGTAAATATCCGTAGACGTAGTCAAAGACGAGTAGCATGATGGCTCCGCCGGGACCAAGACGCATTATCTTGGGCACCAGACCCTTGTAGAGAGCCCGGAATCCCTCCTCGCGATATACGGTGACCATTGTGTTGATCGTACCGAAATACTTGATCTCGTTGGGCACTGGTTGTGGTCCCTGGATGCGGGATTTGGCCACATCGAAGGGTATATTAAACAAACAGGCAAGAGTGCCGGCCAAAAATCCAATGGACACCTTCCGCATGAACTCCCAGGTGTTATTCTCCGACTCGGGCACCAGCTTCTTTACGCTGTGGTAGAATCCAAAGTAGACCGTGTTGAACGCTCCGCTGCGACCCATTGTAGCCGTCAATCCTTTGTTGAGACCCCTCAGTCCGAAGCCGTCGCGCTTTACAATCTGCCGGGCCACCTCGAAGGTGCCTGTCATCTTACTTTGACGATTCGTCTGCTGTGCGACCTTCACAACCTCAAATGGATTCACCACAAAGCCCTCTAGAACGCCTGCTGTAAATCCCGCGAGGGCGAATGTCAGCGGTGTGGGTGTTGGGGAACCGAACTGAAGTAATGGCTTCACCTGCTCGAATACCATAAACTTAATTGCCCGCTTGGGTGTTTCGGCCAGAATTGGCGGCAGTAGACCCTTCCAGTATGATGTGATTCCCTCCTGACGGTACATCTTGGCAAAGCAATCGAAAACACCAGTATACATTTCATCTGCATTGGATTTACCGGCATTACTTTGGATCTGAATGCGTGTCTTGACCACGTCCAGGGGCTGCATGATGCACACCTCGAGAAATCCGGCGGATCCACCAGATATCACCTGGAACACGGCTTGTTTCAACGGGGGTATATCATCATTATTGCTCATATCCATTCCAACTGTATTTATTATGCCAAAACGTATTTAAATGGTCATGCAAATCTGTACACATATGCATCTAGATACACGTACATATATATATATATCTAAACTTCCATATGTATACGTATTTGCATATGGAAGTATTGTTGTTGCCGTGTATCTATGTCTGCATATCTATTTCTATTTCTATTTCTATGAATCTAGCGGAATTTTTGAAATTGAAACATTACAATTTGTAAATGCGAAACTTATGGCAATGCATACATATTTGAAATAAGTTATTTCTATCCGATTTCGACTGCCTCAATCGAGAACAAAAAAAACATTCAAAATAAATTGTCTAGATTCTAGAAACTATTGTAAGGAAGCCAATAGAGATATGTTATATTTACCATAATTGTAAAAAAATATCTTAAAATTTCTTGAAAATCGAAATGTGTATACAGAAATAAGAAATAGAAAACTTGTGAACTTTATTGGAAAATCTTGAGAAGGTTTTTTATACTTAAAACTTCATACTTCATACTTAAAACTTAAGATCAGTTGCTTGAGTTCTTTGTCCTGTACAATGCCAAATCAGTTCGACAAACAAATTTATATCTATAGATTACAATAGATTTTTAAGCTTCAATTATTTATTTATATTTATTATCAGAATAAACATTGTCTAGACTCTCGATGGTATACTTCATTTTGATTTTGTTATAAAGACAGGGTATATTCAATGTAAGTACAATTAGTCCTTCGCTTGCATCTAGTTGTTGTTAGTACTTAGTTATGAACGATAGCCATAACATCTACGCTGAGCTCCTTTCGACGGTTGTTCGTCTTAACAACTTTAGCACAATTCTGTATTTTGGCCCAGAATATGCCAAGGCACAATGCCAAATGGAGAATTGGCTAAGATGGACGGGAACGGTAACAGCGATACCTTGGATGTTGTGGCGTTCGGAGATATCCTTGAACTTGATTAGTTTCATCAATACCGAGCTGCTGATCATTGCTTGTCTGCCCGGAGTTTATCGTGAGGATTTGTTGAGGATCGTGTCGAGTTCGTTGCAATACATGCGACAGACAAAACTACTCATCGAATTGGCCAGCAATGAGGATTTGGGCCTGGTCAATCGTGTGCTCTTGTTTTGCCTAAAGAATCATATGCTGAATGTGGCTTTGATCTTTGGGGATTTTGGAAAAACACACACGCTATTTAGCTACGATGCTTATCCCAATTACAAGTTAAAGAGTCAGAGATTTGGACAAGAGTTGTCTAGCTTGTATCCTGAGCAGGGACTGGACTTGAAGGGTTTTCAGCTGCGTACACAGCCGGATCTCTCGGAGCCCAATACAATACTCTCCCATGATAATCAAGGGAATCCTCGACTCTTTGGCTACGTTTGGACCATGCTGGTGGAATATTCCCGCAAACACAATGCCAGTCTGCAACTGTCTTCGGTGCCTCAACTGAACAGAACGTTGAGCATTATTCAGGTCTTGGATTTAGCACGGAATGAAGTTGTGGATATTGCAGCGAGTCTTCAACCTATGACCCTACGACATTTGGAAAGATATCATCAGTTTGCTTATCCCGTGCACATGGACACGTGGTGTACCATGGTGCCCAAGGAGAATCTCATCGGTGTGAGAGAATCCTTCACCTGGTTAATCACCATCTGGTACTTGGCTGTACTTTGGATAATCTACGAACTCCTGAAAACACGTTGCCAGCGTCATGGTCGTCTTCTGGGCATAGGCTGGTTGATTCTAGCAGTTCTACTGGCATCCAATGTTCAGGGTCGTTTAATCTCCCTGTTTACTGCGCCACCCGCAAAGGGTCAGCTGAAAAGCTTTGATGCCATCTCCAAGTCCAAATTACGCATCTTTGGACTCACCAGAGAGTACATTGGCTTTGACTTTGACATGAGAGTCAAGTATTCTACAGCATTCCTGCTCAGCAATAATATGACCGAATTAATAACGATGCGTAACTCGTTGAACACCCTGTATGCCTACACCGTCACCCACACCAAGTGGTTGTTCTATGCGGAGCAGCAGGCTCACAGCACCAGGCCATTGTTTTACTTCTCCCAGGACCTCTGCTATTATAAAATTATGCCCTTCGCTCTGGTTATTCCCGAGAACTCGCCACATCGGGCTACGTTGGATCGCTTCATGCTGCAATTGGGACAATCTGGTCTCTTTGCCCATTGGACGACTATGAGTTTCAATTACATGGTGCAAGCGGGTCGTCCGACAATGCGTTATCTAAGTGAACCGCATCAGATTCGTTCGTTGAGGACACAGGACCTGCATGATGTTCTATACGCCTACGGAGTGGGCGTGCTCATTAGCTTAACCCTATTTGCCTGTGAGCTAATTGTGTTTCAAATTAGACGGTGGCTATACATATAGACAGTTGCAATAATGTTATCATTGTCCCAATTCAACAACTAAGCACGGAACGCTAATTAAAAACAAATAAAAAAAAAATATGGATATATCAGAACTTACTGCAAGTTATTTTATTTTACATACAAGAATATACATCGCTCATTTACATGAAGAGTGGCATAAGTGAAAAAAACACAAATTTTGAGTTAATGTTGCAGAAAAGTCCGTTATGTTATAATCTATGTTGTGTCAATTTCAATATCCTATTTCATTGATTTCATTTTATTACTTGTTCTGAGAATCATAAGCAACTATAAAAAAATGTGTGAAATATTTATTATGCAAACACAATTACCTATTAAAAAAGCGATCAAGATATTTCTATCTCCTTGTTTTGAATTTTCATTGAATTTTAAATTTAAATTCAAACTGCGCGTTGTTTAGTGTTGCATAACGTGGTGTTTGTGCATGTGTTCTTACAGTGTGGTAAGTGTGGAGAGTTTTGTTCACGAATCTTGCGAGACTTGTGCTGGTGTAATAATCGATAAGACTATAAAATTTGACCAATCGATATTGTTAGGCTTTTTAATATGCACTATTTGTTGTATTTCTTTTAAATGTACTTTCCTTAAAAATCACAAAAACCATTGACAAACTGCTGCAGTAACTTACATGCTATTTGCTCTGTTAAATTTTATTTCTTGCTTGTGAACAGCGTACTAGCCAGCAGGTATATCGATAACCACTTGTTGCTGCCTTTATTTTTGTTGACATGGGCAAATAGAAAGTTTTGCTTGGCTTTTCAGCCAAAAAAAGCTGAGATTGTGGGCCAAAGGTGGGTTTGCTTTTAAGGCTAATAGCCAACTTAAGAAATTATAATAATTTGTGTTTATTCGCAGTCCGGTGTGTGGTCGGAGCAATGAATGCCAGAGCATATTTAGCCACAGGAAGCGTCTTTCTGGGATGTTGCAGTGCTGTTGTTTTTCTCGAGTCGCTGGTTAAACTGGATCCCGGGGCAGGTAATCTCATTACTGCCGCACAATTCGCATTCATTGCGCTGGAAGGATTCATTTTCACCTTCAAATTTGGATTGGCGAAAAGGATAATAAGACTAAGAGACTATGGACTGCTTGTGGCAATGTTTTTTGTGACCAGTGTGATTAACAACTACGTGTTCCACTTGAATGTGCCGATGACACTGCACATGATAATCCGTGGCGGCAGTCTGATATCCAACATGTGCCTGGGCACAATTGTGCTCAAGCGTCAGTATCAGGTTAGACAGTACATAGCCGTTATCATGATCACCCTCGGCATATTCATCTGCACCTATTTCTCTAGCCGGAATGTGGATGATAATCATGGGCAGCAGGATTTGGATATGACGGCGAATATGTTTTGGTGGCTAGTCGGAGTGTTGTTGCTGATCCTGGCCCTCTTCATCTCCTCCTACATGGGCATCACACAGGAGCTCCTCTACCGACGACACGGCAAATGCGCCCGTGAGGCTCTCTTCTATACACACCTCCTGCCGCTGCCCGCATTCCTGTTTCTCCAGGACAACATCCGGACACACTGGACATTGGCTTGGGAAAGTGAGCCCTATCGACTGCAGTGGCTTGGGGGCGTGGCAGTGCCGCTGTTGCTGCTCTATTTGATTGGCAACGTGTTGATGCAACATCTGTGCATTAGCTCCGTCTACTATCTGACCACCGAGTGCAGTTCCCTGACCGTGACATTGATACTGACACTCCGCAAATTCGTCTCATTGGTATTCTCAATAGTTTACTTTGACAATCCCTTTACACCATATCATTGGCTGGGCACAGTGCTCGTCTTTGTGGGCACCTTGATGTTTGCCGACATATTTCGATGGCAGCGGAAAGCTGTGAAAAGTGATTAAGCATTCCATAGATGTACTATATTTATAGCGAGTATGAACAAAGAATGATTATTCCATTTACATTTAAGTACAAAGTACAATACATACACACATTTACGAAATAAAAGTACAAATGGTTAAAAGTAAAAATAAAAAATAAAAAATAGTAAAAACTTGGCACAGAGCACAAGTTGCTGACTTCTGTGACCATTCAGTTGATTCTTTGGCTCATGGACTTAAAGTGACGCTCGACATACATAGATACATACATATACTAATAAAATGTACACTTAAATGCATTAAACAATGCCCAAAATGTAATACTGCTGCAGCTCGAAGCCAGTCAAGCCACATCTTGGATGAAAATAAGAGAGAGAGAGAGAGAGAATCTCTCTCCATCTCTCTACGCATTGATGCCTGTCTCCCGTTGCAGCCACTTGACAATCGATTTGTAGTTGCGATTCATCCAATCCACCCGAATATCAACCTGTTCCACAATCTGTTGTATGGGTCTATCGTACACCCAGTGTGCATCCCGTACAAATTCCTCCAACTCAGCCAATTGATACTTGGAGTTCATGCGTTTCGTGGCAAACTTGAGCATCGTGTGAATGTTGTTAATACTTGATCCCATGCTATAAGGAAATATCAATTAATTTCAAGTAAAATCGAATTATAAACAGACCACCTACTAGACATTTATGTCCTTCCAATTGCTGCGCAGATAATCAAAGGTAATCTCCTGACCCACCACCGTGGTGGAGACAGCGGCAAATACACGGAACACATCCTGTTTCCTTATATGCTGACCGGCAACGGCACGGCGCAGATAACGATAGAGCAGCCAAGGTTCCTTGGAGCAACCCAAACCACTTAGCAGTAACTCCTTCTCGGCTGGAATATTGGTCTTCAAATAGCGCTCAAAGGCAAAGTCCCATTCGAACTCCGTGCCATACTGTATTGCCGAGCAGTAGACAATGCCACGCATATTCGGATTGATCCTGTCAGAAAGTAGATAATTAATAAGAATTTTTAAAACAATAAAAATAAATTAGGATAGTTAAGAAAAACTCAATTTGATAATTAAAATTTGTAGAAAAAATTGGGAAAACAAAAACCTATATAAATTTAAAAGCAAAAACTATTGCATTAAAAATCGAACAATTTTGATAATACTTTTCTATCTTATTCTTATCTACTTATGTTTAATATTTTGGCAAAGTCAAAAATTTATTAAAATTTTTCCTATTTGAATTTTCTAGATTTTTCTCCTCTGTATATCAATATTTTAGTTTCCTTAAATATTATTTTTTGTTCTTTATAATGTTTTTTGAAATATATAAAATTAGCCAATTAGATCGAAATTATTCCCATCAAAAGCCCAAAATATAATCTAATTTCAACTCACGGATTATATGAATCGGGATTGGGAGTTTGCACCCAGTTCTGGAACTGTTTAGTGCTCTCTGAGATGCACTGCTGATGACCAAGATGACAGGCCATGCCAAGGATCTCAGCACGCTTCAACAGCAACGGAATGTTTTCATTATCGCTTTGAGAATCCTTGCCAGAAACCTCGTCGTACACACGTTGCATTAGCTTTAGCAAATAGTTCTGCAAGAGAAGAATCAGTCAGATGAAAAAATGTATCATTTAGATGTGACTTTTGTGTACCTTGAGCAAATCGTAGTCCCCAGATTTGACAAACATGGAATCGATAAAGTTAAAGTTTGTGATAGCCGCCTTCCAGGGCACATGGTTCGTCTCGTGTGCGAGATAACGGGTTAGATTCATGGCTGTGTCGTAGGACAGATAGGAACCAGTGGCCAGATTCAAGACATCGTCAATAAGCTGGGCACGATTCGCAGGTGCAATTTGTGCAAAGTTCACAGGATCCATTAAATGTGCGTTGATTGCACGCCAGTTATCCAAATCATAATTGACACGATAATAACCCGTCTGTTGTATATTGAAGATAAACCATTTGGCAGTCGAGAGATTGCGATTCTCCAGTTCGTAGGTCTTGGTACGCGGTATCCAAGTTGTGGGTCGTGTATTCTGAAAGTTTAACTCCGTAGCTGTGGTATAAGTGATGGGTATCCACCAGAGCAGTCGGTCATCCGCCTTGCTTCTGTTGCCATAGACGAAGCGCACCTGCTCCAAGCGCACAGCATCCGAATTGGGATGACGTGAGATCTTAACCACCGGAAAGCCAGTCTGCAGTGTCCAGGTGTCCATGATGGCTTTGACACTGGTGCTGCTATCGAGTAAACCGGAAGCCTTGGCCTCATCCGTGAGGAAACGCCAGAGATCATCCTGCGTGGCGGATTTATAGGCCCTGAAAAGAGGATTACAGATTAGATTTAAAATGAAGATTTCCTAAATTCCAATTCGACTTACATTTCTCGCAAATAATTGCTGAGTCCACCACGAAAAACAGTGTCGGTTAGAAAGTGACTCATCATGCGTATCACAGTCGATCCTTTGGCATACGAAATACGATCAAATAACTCAAAGATTTCCTGTGGATTGCCAACTTCCTGGGAGATCTTGTGCGACGTTGTCAGTGCATCCAGTTGGAACACTGTCTGCAGTTCATTGACCACAAACTCATCGAGCAGTTTCCACTCGGGTGCCACAGCATTTGCTGTGAGGTATTCCATGTAGCTGGCGAATCCTTCGTTTAGCCAAATATCTGACCACCAGCTGGGAGTGACAAGATTCCCGAACCACTGATGTGCCAACTCATGTCCCACCACAGACGCCACACGCTGTTTGTTACTGGCGGTTGACACGCCCTTTTCATACAGCATCGCCGTCTCCCGGAATGTAATGAGTCCCCAGTTCTCCATGGCGCCCGCTTGGAACTCTGGTAAGGCAATCATATCAATTTTCGGCAAGGGAAATGCAATCCCAAAGAAGTTCTGCAAAAAATCGAGTATCTTCGGTCCAACACTCAAAGCATACTCGGCTGATCGAATGGCATCGGCTCGGGCCCAAACCGAAAAGTTACCCGAGGACATGTGGGTGAAGTCGGATATGGCATAGGCCAACAGGTAGGTGGACATGGGCAGCGTCTCTGCAAAGTGATCCCACACATAGTTCGGTATGGATTCGCTGTAATAATGAAACAGGGAAAATAAATTAAATACTATTCTCATTGGGTGTCCTTAATCAACTGTATAATTAGTGACAATACTCTAAAAGGTTGCATGCAGATGAAATATGAAGATTTTCAAATTAAAATACATTTTTTCCTCTTAATCAAGATATTTATTTCCCTTTGGAATTTCAAAAATTAAAAATCATGGCAAATTTGACAAAAATTTTGACTTGTAAAGTTGCTAGGTCAAGTGTGCGACCAACTTCAAACATTCATAACTTTGTCAAAACTTAACCGATTTTCAATCGGAATGTCATTTTGATTATGATTTGCTCTCTTAATTCATTCTGCATTCAAAGTTTATTGATTTCTTAAAAAAAATTATTTTTGCCAAAATTTGATTTTGATGGTAAGGGTACCCCCTTTGAAATTTTGAAAATTGAAAATTTTAAATCTCAAGTTTTCGCTTTTAAACAACTCCTTATATCATAATTAGTATAAAACAACACTTTAAACTTGATTCTGAGACCTTTCATTTTCTCGTCAAAAATCATGGGAAATTGAGTGAAAATTTTGACTTGCAAAATGATAGATCCAAAGTCTGACCAAAGTCAAACAGTCATAACTTTGTCAAAACTGAACCGATTTTCAATCGGAATGTCATTTTGATTATGATTTGCTCTCTTAATTCATTCTGCATTCAAAGTTTATTGATTTCTTAAAAAAAATTATTTTTGCCAAAATTTGATTTTGATTGTAAGGGTACCCCCCTTGAAATTTTGAAAATTGAAAATTTTAAATCTCAAGTTTTCGCTTTTAAACAACTCCTTATATCATAACTAGAATAAAACAACACTTTAAACTTGATTCTAAGACCTTTCATTTTTCTGTAAAAAATCATGTGAAATTTAAGATAAATTCTGACTTGTAAAGTTGCTAGGTCAGAGGCTTGACCAACTTTGAACTTTCATAACTTTGACAATACTGAACCGATTTTCAAGCGGAATGTCATTTTGATCATTTAGACTATAGTAATTCATCCTGCATACAAATATTATTAATTTTGTTAAAATAATATTTTTTGAGAGAATTCGATTTGTTTTTAATTTTCTCTACTTGATATGTACACTGAGAATCGCTCCCGCCTAATGCTATAATTCATATTGGTAAGGCATCAACTTACTGATTATTACTGGAGAGGATTGGCATATTGGAGATGGTGGTTAGGTGATGTGGCCGGGCGATGTGTAGTGTAAAGTTGGCCTTGAGCGCGGGTTCATCGAAGCAGGGAAAGGCGCGTCGTGCGTCTGTTGCCTGGAACTGTGTGGAAGCGACCCATCTGCATAATTCAAAGGCTCATGAATTAAATAAGTTAAAAATGAATCAGTTGAACTTTACCTGGTCTCATTGCGCACCTCGTAGGAGCTGCGATAGAAGCCCTGCAAGTAGTCCTTGATGATGCCAGTGAAGCGAATGTGCACCACGTACTCCGATCCTCGCAGCAACTTGTCGTACAACTGAATGACGAAGAACTGTTTGGCTGCCACGAGATACTGTTTATGAATCCTCAAACTGTTTGTTTCCCATTCGTCCTTGTCCTTGGATGTCACACGATAGATTGCGACATCATTCCGTGTTATGTTGAGATCCTCGGTGTGCATGGTGATATTGTAGCAATCCTCCAGGACAAGCACTCGAATCTGAACGGTGCCCGCGAAGCTAAAGTTGCCCTCCATCTGAGGCACCAACGAGATGTTATACTTCAACGGCTGTATGGATCGGGGCAGACGAACATCTTGAACGTACTTGGGTTCATCGTCGCTGCCATGCGACGCTTTTGAGTTGTGCAGACGAACGCTGGTGCAGATGATTTCCTCACCAGACTCCGGCTCCAAATGAGCACAAGTGGCGAAATTATAAACTATGAATCCCACTGCAAGCAGAGTGCAAACGAAGAAGGACACAAGGAGCACCGCTGTCGTCAAGGATATGGAGAAGCGTTTGCCCATTCTCGAGAATGTGGTTATCGGTGGATTGGATGAATTGCTAACGGCAGCATTGCCATGACGATTTTCCATGTTGAGATTCTCGTGCAATGGCATTTCCTTGACAACCATTCTCGTTGACATATCCTGCAGAAAGAAGGAAAAAGCCATCAGTTAAGAAGGAGTAACCACCACATCCGTTTCCACTTCCACTTCCGCTGCAAATTGTGTCATTTAATTGTGGTAAAGGTGGTGGTGGTGGTGGTGATGGTGATGGTGGTGCATTGGTTGTAATTCGATATACGAATGCAGGTTGCAATCTTAGCGATTGCCACTTAAGTGGTTTCCTTGTCACAACCCCTTACACACTCATTTTGTGGTTAAAAGGGGTTGCATGCTCAATACATTTTGTATACCGATTTATGTTATTAACCCCTTGACAAAGTGCAGTACAAAGGATTCACTTGAGTTTACTTCAAAATGATTAAACTGCATAGACAACTTCTCTTTTTTAAAGTCCTTCTTTATGCAGCATTTAATCTTGTTTCTAGTTGAATGCTTTAATTTAAATATGTAAGAAAAATTGAAATCGTTAAACAAGCCAAAATTATTCCAAATAATTCCAACGATATAAATAATTCCATTTAACTGCTAGTGTCTTTAATAACATACATAAATTTTTAAACACAAGGTATTAAATTCAAATTGTTTCATTTTCTTATAATTTTTTTAATGTTCCTGTTTTCAATAATTTTGTATGATTTCATTTTCTAATAATTTTTTAATGTTCTTATTCTCAATAATTTATTATGATATTTCCAATTATACAAACAATTTAATTACTATTTCCAACTATTTTGAAAACAAGCGACAACAATATTCCCTTTTAACTATTTTTTAAGTAATTATACATATTAAATTTACTTTTCCTATGTTTCCTATGTATTCCAACTGCATTGGAAACTTAACTATAATAAGCTCAACATGACTGAATAACACTTCAAAATAAACCGGATTAAATTAGATTTTATACCAAGTGAATACGGAACTAAAAAACTGTTAAAATTCCGTTGTTATGGGTTTGCTAGAGTTATGTGAGTTGTCCAATAAACACTTAATACGAAACTACAAGTTTTTACTACTATCGACGTCATAGCAAGAAAACAGATTGCAATTTTCAATGGAGAGACTGGTATATCTGAGAATATTCAATTTCAAGTAACACTAGTACTACGAATTAAATAAGTAGACGGCAATTTTATCATCGGGGAATCCCTATTAACTCATACATTTTGCACTAAGCTCAAACGATATCATTTAATTATATGCTAATTATCAGTAGGAAATTCATAAAGTTGTAAGATATTAGCATCTGGTTAAACCATCTTCAACTTGTTATGTTCAATTAACATAGTCAATACTCATACAAGAATATGACTACATCTTATTAAAGAGAGACTTACGCTAATCCTTATCAAATTGTCAACCTAAGTTATAGTACAGCAAAATACATATTAAATAAGACCTTATTAGTGTTGTATACAAGAAGACAAGATAACCTTCTGGATTATATGAGATTAATTTAATTTTAGTATTTGAATTATTAGATTAAATTTTCAATTATCAACTTATGGGGTCAGAACTTAATACAGTAAAAGCTCTATATATTGAATATCCCAATTGCTAACGATAATTTTTACTAATATTTTATTCAAATTTTAAATTAAATTTTTTAACTTATTTGTTAAAATTGACATCAAGTTCAATATAAGAAGTTTTCGTTATTCGTAAGTCACAGCACAGAGTATCTGGTAGTCGAACACGCCGAACAAACGCATTTCTTTGTGTTGCATATGTAAATACAGAATAATATGTGGCATTTAAGTGTCCCCGAATGTCCCGGTTAATTGAGTTGAGTTATGACATTAATTTGATCTGTGCGCTGTGGCAAATTGCAACAATTAAAAGCCGGCGACTGTGGCAGCTACGTTGACCCCGTGACCTTCATTAAAAACTGAAATCATATGAGACGACGCCCTCTTTTCTTGCTGTGTCTCTCGATGGCAATGTCTTGGCCCAAAGGGGTTAGCGGTGGGTGGATGGGTGGGTGGTATGATAGGTGAAAGGGGGTCAGTGGTCCCATGGCGAGGGTCCAATTTATAGAATTATTTTTATTGATCACATGCGTAGACAAGACGATGATGATGATTGCGATGATAATTAACATGATTATGATGATGACGCGTCTTTGTATTATTATAATTAATACAAGGACATGAATTGCAGAGTCGTCGCCTTTAATTCTGTACATATACTATATGTACTTACATGTGTGTACATGTATGTGAATTTATGTTTGTTTGTTAGTCTATTTGATTAAAACGGATGGAAAAAACAAACTGAACCGTTTGTCTACCCCGCGGCGTCTGCTTTGAATCTGTTTTCCATTCGCACGCGTTTTCAGACAGACTATAAAAAGTGAATTTATTACACGATGACAGATTATGATAATAATGATGTTAATGTTCATATGCCATGTGCTTTTTACTCCTCTGTATTCCCCTCTGCCTCTCCTCCTCCATATTTACGCTACAAATGAAGAAGTGATCTCGGTTTGCTCTTACCAATTTGCACTTGTGCTCTAATTAAATTTCAGGCCAAAGTTAAATAGACTTTTCTGCATTTTTTCTGATATATAAATATTTTATGAATTCATTCCATCAATGGCTATAATAATATAGAACGCTCAGTTAATTAAGGAAATTTTTTTTTATAAAAATGTTTATTAATCCTGCGTAAGCATATCACAAATTATAAGTACATTTGTTGGTATTTAAGTACAGTGAACACAGATTTGTTGGCCGTTCCCTTGGCCGAACTCAAATACTAATAAAATTATTTAATTTATTTTTGAGAAAAATTTGGCCCAATGTGGAAATATACAATTTCTTTTAAAGTAAAAATTAGCATGTTTATCTTTTTTTTTTGTATACTCTCATGTAAGATATACAAAAAAAACCATAATAAATTAATCAAAATTGGTTATAAACTAGTCGGAAAAATATGAGTATAAATAAAAAGGTATTTTTATGAATATATATTTTTTTGTTTACTGATGCGATCATCTTATTAGACAGCTGACTTCAGTAAGCTTTCACAATATAATAGTGGGAGGTTGAATACATATCAAGTGTCGAGAATAACTGACATGCCGGGTATACAGAAAATAATTTGTGTTTATCTTTAACAGATGCAAAGATGTTGAAGATGTGCGCAAAAGCATCCACAACCAAACACACACAAATAGGGGGAAATTGTATACAAAATAAACAACCATTTAATTGTGCAGAAATAAAAACGAAATTAAATGGAGTGTCGATAAGTTCACGGCTTATAATACAATGAATATATATGGATATCTATATATATTTACAAGGGCGTAGCCATTTTTACTACTATATATATATAATAACAAATGAAGTACATGATTAACAGTCTTTGTTTATTTATTGGAAGTTAGTTAACAGTCATGGCTCTAAAAATATCTTAGAAAATTCCTACATTTAACTCAAGTTACAAAATAAAAATACATTAGTTATATGTTAAATGTAATTATTTAAATTTAATAATATTGGCAAAATTTGAAATTAACTTATGGCAACCGATTTTGGTGACTCCGAAAATATGTCCGAAAAAAGTAACCGGTTCGGGAATACCTAAATTGTTTTTTAAAGCAATTGTAAGTATATTTAATTACTGTTAACTTATAAATGTATAAAGTGGTCCCCTCTTGTCTACGCCCTTGCTTATGAATTTAAATAGATATGTATTTATGTTTCATAGCAACGACCGGTTCCAATGTTCCAGCAAAGCAATCGGAAATATGGATCACATCTGGATTGGCGCTGGAGCAAGAGGGAAGCAAATCCACTTAAAATTAAATTCCAATCGAAGGGACTATAAGTGAATTTAGTCTTTGGCTTACCTGTCTGGCAACCTGTGGCTTTATTTCCTCCAACTCTTTCCTCTGTTCTTTCGACACCTTTACTGTTATGCAGTATTCGCATATGGCAGTAAACACACACGCACACACAAACACACGCACGCACCCACAATCCAGCGGCACTGAGTACTCAGTGGTCACAAATACAATTACGAGCGGAAATTTGCATAGATGTATGTATGTATTTGTGTAGGAATAGCTGACGGTCAAGGCAAAACTTTCACTGTCACAAGCGCGGTTTATTAATTGAATTAAAGTAACGCGTCCAGGAAAATTAATTCACTATATATGTATTATATATATATATACATATATATACTCCACACTATGAGCTCATACACAAATAGTGCAAAAACTGCAATTTAAAATATGGCTAGCGCCGGCAGCTGCGAAAGGGATACAACACAACCGCTGCGTCTAAGTGCTGAGAACAGACTGAAAGTGCGACAGCAAGAGCGCCAACATAATCGCACTCAACGTATAGATCGAATTCGTACTGAGAGGACAAACGGCTTTAGTTAGCGAGAGAGTGCTAAGTTAACATGTGTGAGTAGTCGGCGAATTAGTGAGAGAGTGAAATTTTGAGCTGAAGAGGAAAATAAAATTTTAAACAAACGGCTAATGTAAAAAGCTTGTTGCAATTAATCAAATTTAAAGATGCACTGATAAAATACCATGAATTTGCACAAAATAATTAATTAAGAATGACGTAAAAGTGGCAATTTTGTTTATTTTTTGTTTTGTTGTGTTAAAATAAACAACAATGAAGTTAACAAAATATTTTTGAAGGACGCTGAAGCACTGCAAAATGTAACGGCTCTTTCAAATTGTATACGTCTTTGTTATCGTTAGATATTAATAAATCGCAACGATATACAAAGTCTCGCCTTGCGATAGCTGCTATCGATACATTAAAAATGATCAGCAAACAGCGCACTTTTTAAATTTATTGTTAGTTTTTTAGCAACAATATGGCTAAAAGTTGTGAAACTAAGTTTAATTTTATTAAATTCATAAATTTGACAAAACTACATTTTAGAAGTTTGCAAAAATTGCAACATAAATATTAATACAAGTTGGCAGCACTGCTACTACATTGGAAAATCAGCTGTTCTTTATTTACCTTTATTTTGCAACGATGCAAACTAAAATGAATTTTAAAGTTGTTTATGTGACAGTTGGCACCACAAAATTCGATGCACTGATTCAAGTGATGACATCAGATCCGGTTCTATGCGCATTAGCTGATCGCAAATGCCGGAAACTTGTTTTGCAGCACGGAAACTCGACGCCGGTAGACGAGACGAAACTGAAGCTTATCGCTGAGAAGTATACCATTGAGGTGGAACAGTACAAGTTTCGCCCGAATGCTGAGGATATTCGGTCAGCAGACATGATCATTGGACATGCAGGTGCGGGCACTTGCATGGATATATTGAACAACGGCAAGCCGGGATTAATCGTCGTCAACGATGATCTTATGGATAATCATCAGCTTGAATTGGCACGTCAATTGGCCTCCGAGCAGTATTTGTATTACTGCAAGGTGAACCAGGTGGCCGACAGTCTCACCAATCTGGACTTTGGAGCACTGAAGCCCTACGAGAAGGCGACAGAGAATATGCAAAAGTTTGTGGACGCCTTGAATGAACTGATGAGACATTAGCCAAGTTGGTTTTTGCCCAGACGCCTGGAGAAGGCGCTTAAGCTATGTATATATATTTATTTCTGATTAAACACGATGAACGATTACATAGTAAGAAGATTAGGCAATATTATAATGCGGCTGGCTATACGATACATAAATTCACGATTATTAAACATTTAAATAGAACAATTACTAAGCATATTTAAATTCATTACAATTGGTATATATATATATATATGTTTTTATATAGTTATATTATATAGATCTGCATAAGCGATGAGACTCTGGACATGCTTTGGTTGCTTTTTAACTCCTGTCAACTGTCTAATCGGCATCGCCGGAGGAAGCAGCACCATTTTCAATGATGCTATCAAAGGAGAAAGGCTGAAAGGCGTAACCTTGTCCCAAATAGAACTTGCTCTGGAATTCCACCCTGAAAAGTAAAAGAAATATTTAAATAGGATATATTTTAATTTAATTTAACTAAGTATACGTACCAATGCAAACGCAGCGTGTGCAGGAATGCAGAAAGACCTTCCATCAAAACCAAAATGCCCACGGTCAGAATGGCCCAGAAGGCAAACACGATTGTCAAAAAGATGCCGCCCACCCAATCCTCCTTTTTAAGACCAATTGACAAGACCATTGTCCACAAGACCTCGGCAAGCTCTGCAAACATAAGCAAATGAATTAAGATTTATCCACAAGTTGGGATTTGAGCGAGACTTACGGGCGTGGGCAAGAGATAAAGCCCATAGACGCAAATAGGATGCAGTATGGGAAACGGAACCGAGCACATACTCAATGGTGTGGATGCCCTGATGTATGAATATCTCCGACATCTCCTCCTCGTCATGGTGTCCACCACCACCGCCGCCAACGCCTCCATTCGACATGCCGCCAACTTCAGCATCGGTGCCAGTTATGGGCTGCACCTATGTGAAGAAGAGAAAGCAAGATTAATGACTTTTCAATTATTATTGGAATTAGGCAGAGGTCGCAAATTACAGTTAACACTTGTTCACATCCAAAACAGAAGCAACAGAAGCATTCCTCTTGGTTTAGGGAAAGTGACACTTTTAATTGAGTGTTGATCTATATATGCGACCTCTGCAATTGGGTGACAATATAAACGACACGACTAACCTCTTCCTTTAGCATTCGGATTGGTGTTTAGTTTATTGGTTTGTTTGGTGTTTATATATTTATATTTTATTGGATGTGATTGGTTAGTTGGTTGGTTGGGTTTCAAAGGTAAAGGAAAGGCACAAATAAACAGAAGTGCAAACATAAATACATCTGTTAATGTAAGCTCAAGTTGTCAGGTTTAAAGATGTGATGTGGGATGAATGGTGAATGCATGAGGCAAAGGGATCAACGGAATAACCATAGTGTAATCTACTTACGTTGGCCAACTTTCGGGCCTGCATAATCTTCATGGGTTTGCCAAGCAGCATAACCGGAATACAGCCAACGGCGATGAGGACAAAGACAATCTGTATAAAGTGCTGTCCCCAAAACATGTAGACTGTTTCACAATCTTTGGGAGGTGTCTTGGGTGTATTAAAGAGGACCATATCAATGAATGTTATGAGAATAGACGGTGCACAGGACTCCGTAAAGGGCACTGAAAGTAAAGTCAACGATTAAACATTCAATTGATGTGAATATGAATGTATTACCAATGGATACTTACTCGCATTAGTTGCCGCATAACGATTCCACTTGATAAACATCAGCAAGACCATGTAGAAGAAGAGCAGCAGAAGAAAGACAAGCTGTGGAATAAACTCGTAAATCAGGGATAGTCGGTTCCGGAAATAGGTATGATTGTGCCAGCTCATGATAACGCCGAAGATCATGTGCAATACACCGAAAATGATAGAGATCTTCATCTTGTAGGCATTTTGAAAGACAATCTTATTGGAGGTTGCCACCTGCCAGATGGGATCCATGCCAAATGGATATGGTGTACCCTCATAGTCGCTGGTAGCCGGACTCAACTGTAAGTATTTGTTATCAAAAACCGTCGACTTGTTATACGACAGATGCCAATGGGAGCCAAAGATGTTGAGTGACTTGGAGAATATATCATTGTAGATAAAGCCCGTGTACATGGAGAAGACGCCCATGAGGAAGATGATGTAGCGTCCACCAAAGAAAATGTTCCAAATCTCATTATCCGTCTTCTGTGCAGCCAATCCCTTCTCCTTGCGTATCATCCAGAGCCCAAAGAGCGCCATTATGGCACCGTGGCCAATATCGCCAAACATGACCGCAAACAGAAATGGGAACGTGATGATTGTATACGGAGCCGGATTCATTTCCCGATAGCTAGCGACTCCATACGCATCAATCAAAGCCTGAAAGGCCTTGGTAAACTTATTGGTGCGATTATAAGTTGGTGGATTCTCAAACGTTTGCATCCGATTGAGAATTGGCGGCACCGAGGAACCGGAACGTTCGGTTCCACGTCGCAGGGCCAACTGAATGGTCTCAAAGTCCAGCAATGGCACCCAGCACTCGGCAATTAGACACTTCTGTGTCACATCCAGATTGAAGAGATTCAGCGTATGATAGATGGCCTTGATCTTGCGCACCTTGACGAACCAATTCTTCAGATTCTTGGCAGCGGCAACCAGCACACGATGACGATGATCCTGCGTCTGTCCCAGCACAGTATTCAGATCCTCAATGCGGGTCATAACGCCCATGGCCATTTCACGTCGATCGGCAGGCGCCTCCGGGCAAGGATAGAGTGTGGCACGGAAACCCTCGCAGATTTTCTTAACGCGCGTCTTCAGCTGATCGCCTTGAAAGAAAATGATGAACACCGACTTGTACACCTGATCGCCCTGGATAAGAATGAGACAATTAAATAAACGGATTCATTAAGTATAGTTAAATAATTGTCGAGCAAAAGAATGAAATTTATCTTATAGGGATTTCAGAGACTCTAAGAGCTAAAACTAACAAATTTGGACTGTTCTCTTTAGTGGTAAGCAGTTCCATTTATTCTTATCAATTATCCCAAGTAATCCTATTAATATTGGTTAAATATAACGATAGTTATGACTATTTTAAGCTTCTCGAGCGCCTGAATGTATGCAATATTTATATGACGCTCCAGTTGAATACCATTAATGTATTATATTTTATAGTCGAGAGCTCGACTTGTACTTACGTTGGTGGGATCCTCCAACGGTGACTCGATCATGGCTTGACGCAGGAACACATTGCCACGACAGGCACGCCACAGCATTCGCTCAAAGGCCGGCAGCTTCTCTCGTGAAATGACGCCAGCGACGAAGCTAAAGATATGGGAGATTAGTGGGCGTGGCATGTATAATCATTGGAATCAGTCTGGTTATTTACGGTAAAAAGGAAAACTAAACTCTCAAGCACAAATACCAATATGAACGCATTATGGAGATGGATTGTGACGACGACATTAGACATTAAATTTGGAGAGGCGGAACGAGGGCGGGATCGGGGGGCTTGGTATGCGGCGAGAGCGAGAGCGAAGCTAATGGATATGAGCATAGTTGATGAGGTCACTATATATACAATATACAATTAATGAGGGCGCACATCGTGTTGCATGAATAATTTCCTAGACTAAATTTTGGAATTTTTTGTGGGATACCAACCATGGCAGATAATCCTCACGTTCAATCGATTTTTCCATAAAACTAAACCATATTTGTTCGTTATTTTTTGTTTTTCGATATTGTTTTGAAACAATTGTAGATAGTTTTGTTTTTTTTTGTTTGTTTTGTTTTTGGGAAGAGAGGAACAGAAGAAAGAAGTCGATTTTTAGGAGATTTTTTTGGCTGTGTTGAAGAATTTTGCACAGAAAATTATTGCTTCAAAACAGGTAACGAATTCTCAATCGACCCGAATTGATGACATCCTTTTTGGTGACATGGTTACGATGTGGATTCATTCATTATACACGTGTATACATGAATATATATATGTATATATATGTACAAAAGTAGTTCGATTCGTTTGCTGGGGTTTTGTTTTTGGTTTTTTTAGGCGATCAGCAGCTTCATTTGTTAGTTTTGGCGGCGTTAAGCAATAATTTAATGTTGCATAAAAGATAACGTAATTTACGTAGTTATAGTATGTAACGAGAAAGAAATACTCGTATTACACTGTTCGATACATACCCGAGCTGTACGGGACCCATGGAAGCACCGGCGGTACGCACCTCATCCGTGATGAGGGCCCGCGTCATCGACTCGGTCGTGTGGTTCAATCCGCCTTCCTGCTAAAAATTTTTTGTAAAAGTTGTTTGCTTTTTTTCGATTTGCATTTTTGTTTTTTAATTTTCTTGGTTTTTTGGGGCGTTGTTATCTTTATGATATGCTTAGTAACTTAGTAAAGCTTGAGGGCTCCACGTTTTTTTTTTTGGATGAGCAACAAATATGGAATGGGAGATAGAAGAGACGTGACTTTTAACCATCACCTGACCAGACACCAGAGGCAACCTTTGACCTTATGCCTAAACTTATAATCAAACACACACACACAAACAAAGAGACGCGACACGAGACGTGATATAGGATATATATAGTATAAAGATACATAGATATAGTTATAGCCATGAAGAATGAGAGCAAGAGAGAGAGAGAGCGAGCGAGCGAGTCGGGTTTGTTTTGATTGATTTGATTTTTGATCATTTTGTAGAGCGTTTTGTATTTTGGTTGTTTGAGCCTGAGTTTAGTTTTCCAGTTGTTGTTGTTGTTGTTGTTTGTGGTTGCAATATTTACCCAAGCTTCAAATTTTGGCCCGGCTGACTGGCGCGGACTGCCTCCTCGCCCAACAGCTGCGCTTGCTCATCCTCGTTCTGGTTGTCGGCCATCTGCAGATAGCGTCGATATTTGTTGGATGAATGGGACGTGGACGATTTATAGACCATTGGCACTGACTGGCAACACAACCGCAACCGCAACCGCAACAGAGGGGGTATAATCGTGTGTTGTTGTGTTGTGTGTGCGTTTAAATGGTCGTTGGGGGGCGGGGCAAGGCGGGGCAGGGTGTTGTTGTGTTGTATTGTGTGCATTTTGCATTCGATTATAGGTTTGTTTTTTGGGATTTTTGATTTGATTGATATGGAAAATAAAACGTAAGAAAACAAATAATAATAAAATAACCAAAATAATTAAATATAAATACTTAGATATACATAAAAGACAGCTAGATATATATGTACAAACATAAATAAATTGAAAAGTCTCAGAGTAGAAAGAATAAAACAATTAAAGATAGCATAAAGATAACAACAAATTTGTGTACTTATACATAATGCATATTATATACATTACAGCTGTTGTTGTAAATGAATATATATATGTATATGTAGTTCAGGTGCTTGAAAAGATTGTGAAATTATAAAGTAAAACTTCTGTTTGTTTATCGGGTTAGATTTGGTTTAGTACTCGGTATTTGGTTAGCAAGTTTGTGCCATATGTTAATTAGAATTATTATAATAATTATAATATATAGTTTAAAATTGTGAGAAACCACAGAGTAAACCTTATTCAATTTGTATGTTTTTTGAATGGTTAGCTGATGTTAACTGTTGTATGACCCTAAAATAGACGGTATAGTTACCTCGTCAAAGAAGACTTGAGTCTTGCGAAGAATATGCTTCAGCTCAGTCAACTCCAGATAGTTGCGTTTCAATGCCTCCGCATTCTGGTTGACTTCCCTCAGCTCGTTCTCAAGTTTCTCAAAGGTGGCCTATCGAACAACAAATGAAAGCCATATAAAGGGGGAATTGATACACTGAGTATACACTTAAAACCATATATGCTCACTTCCAAGTCAATCATCTCTCTGGGCTGCGGTGCCTCGGGACTCTCGCCCGTATCCAGCATGGGAATGCCATCCTTTTTAATCTCCTTCTCCAGGTAGCGCAATTTACGTTCCATTTCATCACAACGTCGCACCTCGTTAACGAATTTCCGTTGGAAGGCATTCACATCTGGATTGAGCTGTATAACGTTACGTGAAATTAGTAAGTGTTGTTGTTTTTGTTTTCTCAATTATACGTTTTTAATTGCTTTGCACTCACATCACGGAACTGGACCAATCCCAGTTCGCCGAGCTCGGAGACACATGCATATGCCGCCTCGCTCTGTAGGAAGAGCTGACAGAGCGCCATCTCCTCGCTGCGGAATAGTGAACCCATTTTGACAGCTCAACGGTCGACGCCTCTTTTGTGTTATCAGTGGGACTGAAATTAGCATAAATCAGCGTACAACAATTAAATTTGTATTATTAACACTTGTACATATGTATTGTAAATCACAAATGATTAATATTCATTTATGGGGGAACTTTCGACTGCCCCTCTATGTTGTTTCGTATCGTTATGACTAAATTTTATATACTAGATGCGGTTCTTTCTCTACATTAATTTATTGATTTTTCATCGCTGTGGCAAGCAGACTGATAAAAAAGAAAGTGCTGCGTTGTATGACTCTCATTTCCGCTCAGCTCTGAATCACAGGTTTAAGCTTTATTGCTTATCGGTTGCAACAACACTTTATCGTATTTTTTAATATATTCTTACAGCTCGCTATTTATTGTTTATGCTGGCACTTTAAAAATTGCACTGTTGAAAATTCCACAAAAACAAATTAAGATTGCTTGGCAGCACAAAGGTTGCCACTTGGTTCAAACGCTGCCACCCGTACCGAAGGCTGCCACCCTGCAAACTTCTCCGATCTGGCAGCATGCACCAAAACGTTTTACTCTGAAAAGCTGGCAACAGTGGTTAAATTTTGTGCGGTAAAAGTTCAAGTTCACTTCTGCTATTTTTCTGCGTCACGTTTTATGAAAAAAATATTATTCACATTATTTATATGTTAAAAACATTGATATTTTCACGTTCTGTTTCTACGACTGAAATGGCGGCATGCATAATTCATAGCTGCAATATCTAGTGTGCATTTTATGAATATTTAAAAACAGAATTATTAACTTTAATACAGTCTGTCCGGAACTAAAAAGAAATGGTATTGGAGTAGTGTTAATGGAGTGCAATTTGCACGTGCTAATGCATGGCAATTAACATTAGTTGTAATTTGCATTTTTGTTGTGCACGCATTAACATTGCAGCTTTCGAGTGTTTAATCACGTCTTCCGCTCTTCTAACACATAACATGTTTGTGCGCTCTTAAGCTCTCAGAGAGAGAGAGAGAGAGAGAGTGAGAGTGGGCGCCGGCGAGTCCTTGGCTTTACAATGGCGAAGCACCAACAGCAAAAGCGACGGCAGCAGCGACAGACACAGCATCCCGATGATGGAGAACGAAGCTGTTGGTCGACTTTATTCGCTTCAGACACAACTCAGTGTGAATTTGTAACTCGAGAGCGACGGAACGATTGCGGCTAAAGGCTCGGTAAATGGTCCAGGCAAACAAATACACAAGCAACAACAACAACAGCAGCAACAACACCAACAAAAACATGTGAATAGGCATAGCGAAGTGAAAAGTGGAAGTGGGGATGGTAAAAGCAGAAAATTTTGATGCTTGCCGCTGTTTCTGTTTCTGTTTCTCGTGCCTGACTTTGTTTATCTGTGTATGTGTATTAATCAGTGTGTGTGTTTATATTGGTGTGTGTCTATGTGTGTGTGTGTATGTGTGTGTGTGTGGGTCAGTGTGCCATTTTGCGATCCACCAAAAAATGAATCAGACAACAAAGACAACATTTTTGTAATTGAAAAATTTACTGCTGGTTACATATGCGCGAGTTGTCGTTTTGTTGTTGTCGGTTTTGGTTCGGGTTCTGCACCGCAACCCCCAAAAGTATGCTAGCCAAAAAAAACGAAAATAAAATAAAATAAAAGGAAGGAAGAAAAAAATCAATCCCCCCCGCACACACACGCACACACACACATAAGTGGCAGTCAATTTTCGTTTGATGGAATTTCTTACAAATCCTCGAGCCACGAAAAGAAAAGAAAAGTGTACAAAGGACACGCCAGTAAAATACAAAATATATAAAAATGAAACTGTAGCATATAATTGGCCTAAGATTTACCATAAAACGGACGAAACCAAAGGGAAAAAAAAGAGAAAAGCTCTTGACTTTCTCTGCTTTTCTTTGCTTTGCTTCGGCCGCTCCCAAAAAAAAATGCGAACTTATCAACAACAAGAAGCGAGACAACAATAAGTGGCGAAAAAAAAAAACAAAAGTGTCAAAAACATGCGAATTCCTCAAATGCAGCATAATATCCACAATTTGTAGTTTTGTTTTGCCCACTTACAACAACAGTGGGCAGATGATCCACATCCACATCTACATTCACATCCCACACTTACAACCAACTTCCCACATCCACATGCACATTTTTCATTTGGAAATTCTCTGGGCGCGACCTACTTAAGCTTTAACTGAAGGTCTAAATACCCTTGCAGAGGGTATTTTAATTTTGTCCAAATATGTGCCAGGCAGACCTCATCAAGTATATATATTATATTCAATTTAATTTAGCCATTTGTCTCTTTAATTTCTCAGCTAACTTACGGATACCTGGTACAGGGTTGTCATTGTTTTGCAATCGGTTCACTATTTTATATAGCTGCTATAAAAACGATCTGCCAAATATTAAATTTATGAAAATCTCTGCATATTTTTGAGTTATCTGAACAAATCTTAAAATTCTCTTAAATGACGAAATGTGGCTATAAAAGATTTTTATCAAGGGTGTCACTGAAATGTAAATCAACCGAAAGCTAACCATTAAACCATACATTTTGGTTGGTTTACATTTCTGGAACACGCCTATATATCATATAGCTGCCATGGGAACGTTAGGTCGAAAATCAGGCTTTAATATGAAAAGCTTTTCTTTTATTTCAATAAATCTTACAGATTATGTGTTGGATATTGTGTTATATATCCTGAATTTGTTTTAATTAGGAACAATCGGTAGAATTGTCTGTAATCAATCAAATATTGTATCCAATTTTCAGCTTGTCTAAAAAAATATGTCTTTTTTGTTTTGATTTTGTACTAAAACAATAAGCTATGCAAATTAGTTAAAATTATCACAGAAATTTATAAATTGAATAAGCGCAAATCATAAAACGAGGACAATTCTCAAATTAAGCCAACCGATTTCTTAACAGCCAATTTGTGGCGCGACAAATAGTTGTAGTTCTCGTTCTCCGGTCCGTTTATCCGTCTGTCCGTCCGTCTGTCTGTCCGCCTGTTATGTTAGTTGTGTGCCATTAGGTCTAGTTAAGGTGTTCAAAACTAAATTTAAATCGGTTTATTAGCTGGTACTTGATTCAATCAACACACACACACACACACACACATGCATAAGAATAGCTTAAGATATTGTATTAAATTGGGGTCTATTGTGCGGCCAATTGAAGATGTTGTTTCATTGTTCGTTGTTCCTTTGGGTGCCCAGTATTTTTATGTGATGTGTCTTGTGATGTTTTCTACGCAGATTTAGTTGCAAATTCTCGCGGCTGCTGTAAAGATGACAATGATGCCACAACAATTGACACAAGAACAACAATAAACATGTGTACATACATATTTAGTGCTAATCAAATTTGTTAAGTGCAGTGCTAATCCTTTTTTACAACGGCTTTTATCCTCCTCTACATATAAGGATTTTTGCAAATATTTGCATCAAGTGCAGGCAAACAAAGTGCAACAGCAACAATAAAAGTGTTCAACAACAATAGCTTAAACAACAACAACAAAAACAACAACAAAACAAACAACAACAACAACAGCCTCAACCTCAGCACTCTCAAGACAAAAGGATATTTAAGAGGCTGCACTAACTGCAGGTACGAACAATAATAATACACTAATCATACTAATAATAACAACCAACAATGATTAATTAACAATAACAAGTAAGAAAAGCAAACGAAACAACAATGCAAATGCTTGAGCGAAGAGCACTGAGAAAAGTACTCAAAAGTGACAAAATATTGTATAAAAGCAAAATGCGAAAAGGGCGTGTTGTGTCTTCAGCTGCTTGCTGCTCTCAGCAGTCAATGTAATGTGTATGTGTGTGTGTGTGTGTGTGTGTGTGTGTGTGTGTGTGAGTGCGCTTTGTTGTTGTTATTTTCAGTGATGAGTCCGCTGCTGCTGCTGCTGCTGCTGCCTTTGGCTTTGACAGCGACTGCGACTGCGACGTCGTCGGCTTCGGTTGCGCCTCTTTACTTTGTGCGTAATAAAATTGATGATAAAATAAAAATGGATAATGGGCGATTTTCGGCTGCGGCGACTGCTGCTCAAAGAAGTTGGCAGAAGGAAGTCGCCGTCGCCGTCGCATGTTGACAAAGAGAATAAAGAGCGAGTTTACTCTGCTCACCAATAAAGCAGCCATGTTTTGTGGCTCTCTTTACACATGTAATACACCTCTCTCTCGCGTGCTCTCTCTCTCTCTGTCTCTCTCTCTCTTGGCTTGCTGTATTGTGCTCTTTGTTGATAGCATTAAAGTTGTGGGTTTGAGGGTTGGGGTTGACACTGATAAGAATGTGCTGCACAGTTGTTAATGGCAACGTGGTGGGAACGCTTAAAACTGGTCTAAAAATTGCAAAATTTTAATCACGATAATGTGGCAAACAAATAAAAAAAGGCAGCATATACACACACACACACGGATATACACATATATAAATAGAGTATCTGCCTTGTTGTTGTGTTGTCTATGAGAAGGCCATTAACATGGAGCACGTAGCTTCTTCATTGGCCAAGTGGAAAGTGGCAAGTGGAAAGTGGCAAGTGGCAATTGGCAAGTGAATGGCTTTGTCGTCTGCCTGCTAGCATAATTTGGCTATAGTATCGTATTCAACTGGGCTAATTACCGAATATTGTGTTGATAGCTTAAGCGTTTCATGACTTTCTCCATAATGTGGCCAACGTGTTCTTTAGGCGCTTTTTAAAATGCTTCCTTTTGCAGTTGCCAAAGCACCTCAATATCTTAAAACGACTTGTGATAAGGTTAAATATTTAATAGCATTTCTTGCCTCTCTCACTTAGTCAGTCAATGTGTTTCACTGTCTTTCTGTCTGTCTGTCTGTCTGTCTGTCTGTCTTTCTGTCTGTTTGTCTGTTTGTTTTCGTCTCTGTCAACGCTTTTGAAAAGTTTCGACTATTGTTGTTGCTGTGGCAATAATGACAATGGCAGCACAGCACACTGGTCGGGCTTGTATGGAGCCGCGGCCATAAATACTTCTAGATGAGCTATCGCTATGAAACTTTCACCAAAAATCAAAAAAAATATTATAACTATATTATATAAAAATTGGCCAGATCGTACCACTATATCCTATAGCTTTCATAGGAACGAAACATCGAAAATAAAGTTTTAGTATGAAAAACTTCTTGATTTTTTTAGATATCTTAACCAATCTCACACAATATACATCTGGGCTGTTACCATACATCCTGACCAAATTTTGTTCAAATCGGACCCCTATATCATATAGGTCATAGGACCGATCGGTCCAAAATTAAGTTCTAGTATGAAAAACTTTCTTGTTTTACGAGATATCGTAACCAAACTCATAGAGTATGCATTTAAGTTGATGATATATATCCTGGCCAAATTTGGTTCAGATCGGTTTCCTACATCATCCAGTAATAAAAGGATCAGAGCTTAAAAGGTTAGGTTGCATTTTTTAATGTCACATCCAAATCCGCAAGTTTCCGCAGCTGAACTAAACAGTTTTAGAATCTTGAAATATTGATAAATAAGATGATATACATTTCGTTGGGGGGTATGCGGGGGTAAACAGTTAAAACTTTAACTAAACATTGTAATGCACAACATATACGAACTGAAAAAGACGCACTTCTTTAACTACGATGTACACAAAACACAGCACATATTATTAATATATTTATATGTTTAAATAAAGTATATACCATTATGTACAATATCCATTTCAATTATTTTTGATTTAACACTGTTTTATATATTTTTTTGATTTTTTAAATTCAGTGTGTTGCACTGCACTGCTGGCAACTTACAAATGCATAAACACGTGCTCGCTCTTTGCTGTCAATTTCTGCAAAGTCCCGTTAGAAATGTCAAAAAAAAATTTTTGCATCGTAAAGTTTGGACAATCAGCTGATCGAAAAACCGGTTTTCGCTGGAATAGCTCAAAATCAACTTTTTGATTTTTGGCCTATGGCACCGACCAGTGTGCACAGTTTAGAAATAAATTAAAATTTCATTCAAGTGCTTTTCAAGCAAAACTTTCTTAATTACAAATGTATTGCTGCTGTTGTTGTTGTTTTTGTTGTTCTTGTTGTTTAAAGGAGTTTTCATTCTATAGATACGTTAATATAATTTACGTTGCGCACAAAAGTATGCTATGAAATATCAGAAATCGCATTTCCAGTGCCTGCCTAAAAGTATGCTAGAAAAATCTTTAAATTATATAACAATTGCCTGAGAATGCACACAGAGTTTGTAAGCTACATTTATTAGTCATGTGCAGATATCGTTGTAACAATAACAAGATAGCATGCAAGATAACATTCGAGTTAACCCGACTGTAAGAGACCCTGTACGTAATCTGTACACAGCTCAAATACCTTTTTGTACTTAGTAGTGCAAGTATTGTCTTCCTTTTTTTCTTGGCCTGACGCAATGTAATCGAATATCGAATCTGCGAATATCATTATCAGAATCTCAGTCTTATCAGAACTAAAACTCAATTCTCTTGCAATAAAGTTACTCTTGTAATTCTGGATTTTGAATACATTTGAAAATAAACTTGTTTTTCTAAGGAAATACAGAAACCTATAAACAAGTACAAGATTCCTGTAACGATGAAAATATTTTATAAAAAACCCTTATTTGAATAAAGCAATATGTTCTAGACTTAAGAAAATCTGAGAGCACGTAAATATTAAAACTTTCGGGATTTATTTATCGATTTAACTTTGATTGCTAATCAGTAATGTATCTAATCTTTTAGTCTTTTGACAAACTTAATACACCCATTGTATAGGGTCTAATAAACAATGGAGACAACAACTAACATAGTATGTTGATTTTGGCCTCATTGCCCATTGGCTTAAAATACTTGGTGGCTTTGCAGTCGCCCACAAAGTGCCATGCAAAAATAATCACAGTGAAAACAAAGGGAACAAAAACAAAAAAAAAAACATAAATGAAAAATAACCGACAGTTAAAAAAAGAATGGCAAGAAGAATAAGAAGAAGCACATGACGCGCTAACAAAAGCAACAAGCATTGCACTCAAACAAATACCCCAAGAACACACACACACACATGCACACACACACACATACAAAGCAACCTGGAGCGCACTTGGTGTGCACTTAGATGAAAATGACAGCAACAGCAACAGCAACAACAACAGCAACAACAACAATTGCTGTTACAACTGGCATGTCGAGTAATGACAGCAACAGCAGCCGCATTTAACAATGGGGGCACTGTCTAAGCAGTTGCCACGCCCACTCATGATGCCACCGGCGAGTCTGTCATTCATTCGTTCATCCATTCATTCATTCATTCATGCGCTCCACTTGTGCAGCACTGGACGTGGCCAGAAGAAGTCTGGGAGAATGCGAAGGGGCTGCATTGTTGTTGTCACTGTTGTTGTCGTTGCTGTTGTTGTTGTTGTTGAAACAACAACACTTAAGTGGTCGTTTAGAGTGTGCTACGTTTTCTGTTGTCGCTTGTTTATGAATAAAAAATAGTTATTTGCAAAACGTTTAGCAGCAGCAGGAGAACAACATTAAGCTGCAGGATCCGAATGCCAACGGCGATTTCATATATATGCTTATATACATACAGTATGACAAATTATTGTTCTGACAAAGCATATTTAAAAAGAATATAAAGCCACAAACTTATTTTTTATATATTTATTTTGTATTTCTATAATTAATAGTTTTTCAAATTTGAAATAAATATTTACTTTATTATCTTTTAGATCTCACATATATCTGAAATATACAATTCTATATTTTTTTACTTGCCCTAAGAACAATAAGCAACAATAATAAACCATAAATTTGTATTCTTTTTTTGCATAATAAGATATGTGAGTTTTTGTTCTTTGTCAAAACAGCTACTTGACATACTGTAAATGAGCCGAGTAGTTTAAGACTAAGATACTTTTGTATCTTTTTAATTAAATGTCAAAAAATGACGCCGAACGCAATAAAGCACAATCTTTATTTGACTTTCCATGTGTGCACGTGTGTTGTACGTGTATATGTTTGTTTGTGTGAGTGTGTCTGTGTGTGTTTCTGTATGTGTGTGTGTGTGTGGCATTTCAATTGACGGCCTACGGCCACAGAAGCGCACCCGAGAGTGCCATAAAGGGCGTACTCCGATGAGCCTAGATAATTGTTACGTCATTAAACGGCGTCTGCAAAAAATGAATTAAAAGCAAAAGAAACCCGAAGACAAACAACGCACAAAAAAAGATAGTTCATAGGTTCCAAGGAGAACCAAAAAAAAAAAAAACAAAAAAGGAGATTGCTAAACAAATAATTAAAACAAAAACAGAGAAAAAAAATGTGTTGCCTAGTTTTGTGTGCTTTACAATTAAATACAAATTTGCAGCGACATATGCGGCAAAGCGTAAACAAGCCAAGCGAAATGGCAAACGACAAAACGGCGAATGGCAAAAGGTAAAAGTAAAAACAAAAACCAACAACAAATGTTTGTGGTATGCGTTTTTAGCTTCAAAATGAATGTAAAAAGGGCGACGCTAGCAGCAGCAGCAGCCTCAGTTGAAGACGAATTCGCTGCTTAAGGAATTTTCTTTACTCTCTCTCTCTCTCTTTGTCTTTGCCGCGCTCTTCTTCGTTGGTGTACGCTTTGCAGCGCAGACGCGTTGTTGCTCTTTTTTAATATTTAGCGCGCTCTGTCAGCATCACTTTGTCTCTTCTGCTTCGTTTGTTACTTTGTGTGAGTGTAAGTGTCTGTGTGCGGTCGCTGTCGCCGTCACCGTCGCCGTCGCTGCCGACGCTACTTATTTGGCAATGTCAATGTAACTTTTATCCAACTGCCGCTTCAGTGGTTTCTTTTACTGCAGCAGCAGCAGCTGAAGCCGAAGTCGCTGCCTCAGCTTCCGTCTCAGCCTATGTTTGAGTCGTTTTGGGCGCTGATTTAAATGCTGCTGATAAGGCGGCATTATGATTCGAACAGTTTCAGCTACAGTCGTCGCATAACACGTTCAGCTTTTGTCTCTGTGAGTGTGTGTGTGTGTGTGAGTGTTTGTGTGTGTGTGTTGTCTGAGTAGTTGTAGATGTGCCTTCAGGCGCATAAGTTTACAATTGACTTTTAACGATATGATACACATGTGTGTGTCTCTCTGAGTGTGTGTGTGTGTGTGCGTTGCGCGCGAATTTATGTTTTATCATTTATTGTTAGTGGAACGTGCAGACGTCAGCCCAGCCACGCCCCGTGTCGCCATTTTGTTGGCATGCCTCTGATTGCTGTTTGCTGCTGTTGTTGTTGTTGTTGCTGTTGTTGTTGTTGCTGCTGTGATAATATGCTGCGCCTTTGTTTTCGCAGCAATAAAAATTGGTTGTAATTAAGTCGCCTCTGCCTCACGCTCTAAACGTGCGCATGTGTGTGTGTGTGTATGAGTGTGTGTGCGGATTTTGTTGTTATTGTTGAGATTGATACGCGTTGCGCATTGTTGTTGTTACGTTTGTTGTGTGTTGTCTATGTCTGTCTATGGCTTACCAATTAATTCCTTTGATATGCGTGTTTTATTCTTTCGCTTCGTTTTGCTTTCGTTTTCGTTGTATGTGTTTTTTTGTATTGCATACTTTGCGGCTGGCCGCAATTTGCATATCCTTTTGGCAATTATGGTGGCTTGTTACGTGAGCCGCATAATTGACCAGCTAGCCAGGTCGAAATGTTGACTGAATCTTGACTCATGTCTAAATATTTACAAATGCAATAAATAGACAGACAAATACAATTAAATAAATAGATAGATATACACACATGGTCAACATAATAAGATCACCAACATATAGTAAGTTGACTTAAAGCTAAACAAATTTGGAGCTTAGATTTGTAGAAAGTTTAATATAATTTTAATTTCAAGTGAACATTTGTATTCAAATGATTATGCAAGAAATTACATAAGTTATTATTTCAATTTAATAAAATATGGAATTCATTATTAATGCAGCTCTGATATTAAATGCAATCATGAATATTTTGTTATAATCACATGCTGTTGGTGTAATTATTATTTTGGTCATGAGTGTAAATGTGCTATGATTGGACGCATTATCATACAGACAACAAGGATCATTGTCAGACATTACTTTTTATGCAGCTACTTTAGTTGCTCTACAATTTTTTACGATTTCTATTTATTATTCTCTCTCTTTCTTTTGTTGCAGCCAGCAATTTGAAAATTGGAACAAAAGACTTTTCTTGGTTTTTTTTTTTGGTACAACTGAAGCAATTAACTGAAAATGTAGCGCTGGAAAAGGACATGGCCAATGTGGAACAGCAAATGCGATGCCATGCAACGAGCATAAATGTAAGTATGACAATCACAATGAGTATGAGTATGAGTATGAGTATGAGCCATGAATGTGGGCGTACAAGTGGGCGTGACACTTGGCTAATTGCATTGGTTATGCGCAGCAACAAGAGTCAATAGGGACACATTGAGCGAGAGAAGGTACACACACACACACACACACACAGTGGCGCCACAGATGAAAATAGTTGCAAAATGCAATTTAGTTTCATTTGCTTTCAATTTTCTGCATCCTCGCGCTAAATTTGCGTCTTCTCAGCGTCTACTTCAGATTGCCGTTCCATCTTTCTGTCTGACATTATTAAAAATCTGTCTCTGTCTTTGTCTGTGTATGTGTCTGTGTTTACTTTCCTTGCTCTGCCTAGCGCTGCAGGCATTCACTATTCTCTATTCGTATTCGTTTTCGCATTCGCATTCTTATTCTCAATTCCCATTTTCAATTCTCATTTTTATGTGCGTTGCTTTTGGCTTTTGTGCGCTGCACTAATCAACTGAATGTGAATGCAGCTCACGCCTGTCATCCTGTAGGGTATATATGTACAAAGGACATGCCTCTGGGCTACAAAGCTGCGTACATATTGAATAGCCACCGAGATTGTATTCACTTGGCATTGTTAGAAGCGCCGAGAATCCCATAAAAGTAAATATGAATGTGCAGACTGTTTTTGATTTGAGCATCAAGTCAGCTCTCTAAAAAAAATATTAAGCATACTTCTGGAGCGTTTATAGCTATTTTTAACAAACGTTGAGATTCGCATAAATATTCTATTGTTTAATTTGTGAAACTTGAAACAGATTTCCTTGGTGTTCAGTTAATATAAAGAGTTTTTAAATTGTATTTTTTATATAGTTAGAAACACATATTTTTAAATATGAATTTTTTTTGTTTCTTAGAAATAATGTACTATTCTATCCCGACTTCTACACTCTAGAAAAAATACTAGTAAATGTTTTAAGCTCAAAATTGTCTGCAATCTGTCTCTATCAAGGCTATTACCTTGTTTTAAAAGCTACTTTCTTTAACAAATTATTGCACAAAATGTGTTAGCTATGGCCTTTTAGCACCTTATAATGTTAAATTTAAATTAGATTGGACTTTGTTCTTATGTCACGTGCTGTTGCACGTTGAGTCTGTTGTTGTTGTCGTCTGTCTAAATCAATTTGAGAATTTTTATGCGCATCCTTTACCTGATGCAACAACAGAGTCGCGACGAGGACAATGGGCCAAATAGCAAATGGAAAATTGAAAAGGATGTCGACAACAGCAACAAGAGAACAAGTAAGCTAGATTTGGTGGAGTCTACTCGACTACGAGTTAACCTGTGCTTAGGTTCTTAGATATCCTAAGTCAGTATTCTCTTCTTATTCCATTGACCAAATGCTATGGGAACTTGTTTTTTAACTTCTAAATTTATTATGCAATCTGAATGAAATTTTCAGGGTGTATTTGGTATTTAACATTAATATTATATCCTGAGAATTGGTCTTGTAATAAGTCTTTTTGATTTTTGTGAAGATATTACAAATTTTAATTATGGAGTTTATGCACCAAATTCGGCGCATCTAGCTCTTATAATCTCTGGAATTTCTTTGTTTATAACGACTCGGCTATTGGTGCTGAACAAGAATAGAAATGTCTCCTTCCAGCTGTCATATACCTTGTTTAAAACTTAATTTACCCTCGCTACAGGGCATGACAAAAACAACGTTAATAGTTAAACACGATGCCAAGTACAATACTGTTAACACAGCAGGAGGAGACACAGATGCTGGGACACAAAAGGCAATCATGAAATGCATAACATTCTTTTGGTGGTTCCTGATGGCGCTGTTTCTGGTGGTGCAGCTTCTGGTGGTGCCACTGAATGGGCTAAGAAGGCAAATGCGGTGGCTTTTGATGCTGCATTTGAAATGCCAGGCAATGATGCATTAAATCGAAACGAGCTAAACACAGCGACAGACGAGGGCGGTTGTGGGAGTGGGCGGGGCAATGGGAGTGGAAGTTGAAGTGGGAGTGGTCGTCATAGTTGAGGGAATGGACATTGCATGCTCAGCAGTAGGCGGAAGTTGACACAAAGGCTGCTTTACAGCTGAAGGCGTTGGCTTGTGTCTTAAACGAGGTAACGAGCAGCTTGGTGTGTCTGTGAGAGTGTGTGTGTGTTTGTGTGTGACCTTATTTGCATGTGACACACGCCCACAACGTGCCATGGATACCTGAGCAAGAAACAGCCTCGTCTTGCCTCTTTCCGCGTGCTGCATTCGTTGCCATTCAGTTGAGTTTTCAGTTTTGCGTATTCCAGTTTTCACTTGACTCTCATAGTTTCGCATGTTGTAACCTGTAACGTGAAACCCATGCATCATATGACACAGCACGTAAATTTGTAATAAATTTGGAATTATGTGCACATAACGTGCCTTTGCCTCTGTTTCTCTAGTTGTTGTTGCTGTTGTTGTTGGTGTTGCCGAAGGCCAAGCAATTTGCAACTTGCACTTTGATAATTTATGTTGCATGCACCAAGGCGCAATCATACATCATATCATATTAATGTATGCATGTGTATGTGTGCAGTGCATTGTCACATGAGTTTTTCAATTTATATCCGTGAAAATGGATTATGCCGCCTGTCAAGGATATTTCCCAGTTGGTTATCCCCTTGACGGGATCTGTCAGCTTTCATAACCATACGGAATGCTGTCCACAAATGCAGCTGACAAACAGACTAAAGCTCACTAATGACTCTCATTAAAGCGGCATTCATCGAGTTTGCTGTCATTGCCAACTGGTAACTGCCAACTTGCAACGTGCAGCGTGCAACATCAACCGACAGGCCACAATTGATTTTCTCGCATGTTTGATTCTCAATTTCGCAGGCAATTCGATTCACAAATTGCCAATCTGTTTTCTCCTCTCCTCTTCTCTCCTCTCCTCGTTTTCTGTCTCTTTTTAGCCTGTCATTTGTTTGCGGCATTTGCATTTCCCTTTAGCTGCTGCTGCCACTAAAAACAATAAATTCAAATTGAAATATATTCATATATTTACTGATACCGAAATGTATACTCTTCAACAATGAAATTAAAGATGCATGGAAAGTTTTGTGAATATAAAATATATTTATTCAACTAAAATAAGGCGATAAACTACATTTTGTTGTGCAGTAAATCCCTGGAAGAATTAAGCTTTAAAAGAGTTTATCCGTGGTATATACAAATTAATTCTGAACAAATTAAAATATTCAGCGTTTTCCTAGTACTAAATATATTAATATATTTTGTAAAATATTTTCATTGAAAATATCTAATCAACGGCAAAGATTAAAATGTATTGTGTTAGCTAGAGTATTACCTAGTCGAGTATGCTTAATATATTCCATTCCATTTGATTTGCTTTATTTAAATTTGTTGTTGTTTTCTATTTTTATATTGACCGTATTGTGTGTCAATCAACAGTTGAATGCGTATATTGTTAATAAATGCATAAATTTACTCGTTAATAATAAATGAAAGGCAGGAAAGGCAATTTGACACAGTTTTTTCCTGTAAGTATTATAAATAAAAATATTTGCTGAAACGTAGAGTTCTTGTATAAAGTAAATTACTCTTGAATTTGCTGGCACTTTTTTGAAGCATGCAACACGAGCAGCTGCTGGATGATGTCTCTTAAATGTCAACGGTGTTAAATGCGATTTATATAATGTGGCAAAATGTTGGCAAATGCAAAGTGGCAGTGGGCGTCCTGTTACACCCACTGCCACACCCTCCCAAGCCCACGCCCACGCCCAAGCCCACATCTCACCGTCTCACTCCACCTCTTGTTTGCCTTGTCTGAGCTGAAAAATTGATTTAATTTTGACGCTGGAATTGCATTAAATTTGCTGACTTGGCGTTGATTTCATTATGGCCAGACTAAATGGCTTTATGCTGCAAATGAGTTCAAATGCTGGTCAATCGCACGCCTCACTTTCATTTTGTTCATTTTAATTACTGTGGTTTTTTTTTGTATATAATCGAAATTCAGGCTCCATTGAATTGGCATTGCATTGCGGTTGACGTGTGGCAGCATTTTGGCAGCCACTGTGTACGGGTATTGGATTTGGTTTGGTTTTTATTCAACGTACAGCAACAAACAATTTGAAACAATTTCATTTGGCGCACACGGCAAAAAGGGCACAGAAAAGGGAGGTAGGAGAGGGGGGGGGGAGGGGGTGGAAGTTAGGGGGAGGTTCAAACGATGCGGGTTAGAATGGCATTCTAATCGGATTTTGTTGCAGCTGTGGCCAAAGCTGCCAGCAAAACAAAAGCGTTTGCCAGCAAATTGATATCAAAAGGAATTTGGCAGTGTTAGAGATAGAGACAGAGAGATAGAGAGAAAGGAAGACAAAAAGAGAGTGAGAGGGAGTCTGTGTCATACACTGCGTATGCGCAATTGCATAATCTTTGACACTTCAATTTGATCGGACAACATTTGTAAGTCAGTTGACCTCGCTCAGCTCACAGCTCTCTCGACGTTGATGAATACAGCTAGCAAGATAAATTCAATTACAAGAGTCAGCCAGTGAATGGCTATAACTCAGCTCTAAGCTTGACAACGACAATGAATGGAGAGGAGGAGCAAGAGAGGAGAATTTCACTCTTTACCTTTTACACTTTACTTGACTTGACTTTGGCTTTGGCTTTTAAAGTGTTGTCTGGGAATTGTTAGAGAGCCGCAGACACGCACAATGAAATGGCAAAAAGAAAACAGTTAAAAAGCAAGCAAGCAAGCAACGAAGACGAGCGACGAGAAAGGAGGCAAAGAGTAGATGGCAAAAAGGAAAAACAACATAAAATAAATGTAATAAATTTTAAACATAGAGATGATAAATTGCTCTGGGAGTTGTCTAAGAGGGCTGCCAATGCTGCAGGCATCTCTCTCTCTCTCTCTCTCTCGCTCTCTATCGTCTCTCTCTCTTTCTCTCTCTTTCGCGGCTCAACATTTTTACAATTTGTTTGCGGCTTCACTTGTCCCTCATTCTTACCACATTCTCGCAACTGTAACTGCCACACACACATGTATCTGGCGTTTTTATTTTATTTTTTTATTTTATTTTATCTATTTGAACGCATACTTTGCTGTCGTTGCTTAATTCTCTGCTCGCTTTGAAATTGATTTGCTGCTCCTTTTTCGCTCCCTTTCTCCTTTCCGTGACACGCCCACACAACTTTTGTTTTTGTGAGCAGCTTGTAAACTTCAACTGGAACTTCCTGTGCCAAAAGTATCATTAAAGTTGCACATGTTCGTGCTTACTTAAGTCCTGTCAGCCATTAGTTCATATGCAAACTGAAACTTTCTCCTGCTGCTGTCGCCAAAATGTAGTTCACTCGTGTTTAACTTTCAACTTGTATCTATCTCTTGTTTTTGCAGAAACTTGACATATTCCGTGATTAGGACGTGGTGTACCCAAGCGCTCTAAATGCAGACGATATGGTGAGTAGATGTATAATTGAAAAATCAACTCAATCCATGAAATTGAATTTCACATAAGCATACAGTTTGTCTTCCTAACAAGTCCAGTCAAACTTGTCATTGCAAGTGCTACAACGAGTACAGTATAGCAAATAACCTAGTTTTCGAAAATTCGTGACAAACTTAAAAAAAAATTATAAATCTTAAAAATTATTTTGATAAAAATTTAACATCAAACTTTTATTCAAATACAATAAATATTTGCAATTCTTGTAAATTAAGCTAAATGTTATTTCTTCTTATTTTTTTTAAATTGACATATTATGGTTATATATATTATAAAAAAAATCGAAATTAATTTAGTATATCATACTTTTTTCTTAGAACAAGAAATAAGAGATATTTTTAATTGTTGGTTAAAGTCAAAAAATAATTTTTATTATTATAAATATTATAATCGTTACTGTCTGCTGGAAATTTTAATTTTATAAATTCTAATTTACATATTTTAATTTGTGGAAAATCGAATTTGTGCAAGATTTAATTTGTAAGGTTCTACTGTAGAACTTTGCCTCTGATGCAACGACAACAACAACGTTGCAACTATTGCCTACTTCTTGGGACCATTTGGACAGTGACCTCCAGGGATGGCAACGAGTGAGTGAATGTATAAGCTAGTGAGTGCTGCATATAAACTAGTTTCTTGTTGATGTGCAGCTTAAAATCCTTTTGCTGCCCCAGGAACAGAAGAGAAAACACACAGAGAGCTCATACATTACGCATACGCCACATATGCCCCGAACTATTAGCAAAAGCATTGCATATTTATGCAGCAAGGCATTTTGAATTTTTGACATATGCATTGCATAACGAGTACACATACATAAGTGTACACACACACACACACACACACATATATATACAAGACACAACACACATCACACACTGATAAAAAGCTAAGCTACGTTTCTAATTAAAAACTACAAATTATTTTTGAGCATAATGAGTGCACTGTGTTCCTTTGTGCGCATACACGCATAGAAACTGTCATAAAGTTGGCAATTTAAGCTCTGTGCGGCAACAAAAGCCAAATTTAAATTACCATTTGTCATAAAGGCTGCAGTTACAGTGGCAACAACAGCAATTGCAACACGTACAACAAAAATAATCACAAGCATGTAAAAACATTACAGTCGTGTACCCGACTATGAGATACGACGTTACTACATTAAAGCATATATTAATTCTAGCTATGAATCGAATATTTTAGCATGTTAAAAAAAATTGCATAATTTTGGGCGTTTAAGAACTTAAACGTTATTTTAATCCGATCTTTATGTGATTAAGTCGGACTAATTGATATTAATATAAAGGAACATTTACTACCAACTAAAATGATCTTTAATCTTTCTGCCATTTACATATATTTTTAACGAATACAATATACCCTTGTACTCTGCAATAAAATGGGTATAAACACTCACACACACGCACATATGATGCAGTGTCGTCTCGCTAATTTCCTCAACAAGCTGCAGTTGATGGTGATCATGATGATGATGATGATGATGGGAATCATGATTGTGTTGAAGTTGTGCCTTGGCTTTGGTGTCGTCCATTGCTGTCACACCAACCATGCAGATTGCAACTCGACAGCAAGGCAGTCAGTCTGGCATGCATGAATGCTTCTGCCACGCCCACAATGCGTTCTACTTGTGTGTGTTTGTATTTGTGTTGCAAATGCCATGCAGCAATAACTCTGCTATAAAATAAATGAATAAAATAAAAAGCACAATATGTACTCGGTATGACACCCAAAAGAATTTATATATTTATACAGTCTCTTGTTATCGTTGTTTGTTTTCGTTGCTAGTATAACAGTTAAATAGTATGCCACGCCCACAATGTCGCCTAGAGCACTGTGGGTTTAATATTAAGTAGGAGCTTTATTTGAGTCGTCATAGCAGCACAGGCAACAACATGTTTAATTCGGTCAGTCTGGCAATTTGTTAGTCAGTCAGTCAATCAGTTACTTTATTAGTCAAAATATCAGTTAGTTAGTTAGTCAATCAATCCCTCAGTTGCTCAATCATTTAATTGGCCAATTGGGCTTTTAGGCCGTCACTAGTTAGTTTCTAGTTAGTCTAAGTAAATCAGCTAATCAGTAAATTTTTTAGTCAATCGCTCAGTCAGTCAATCAGCCATTCTACAGTCAGTCTTTTAGTCTTTCTGTCAGTCAGTCATGCCGACAATCACTCCGTATTTTTTTCATTCATTTCCCAACCATCCAGAGCTTCTTCCGTTTCCGGTCGCTGTCTCTTCCTTTTTGGCATCACAAATTTATGCAACCAGATCGCGGGTGTGGATTGTGTGGACTGTGCACAACAACGTTCCTCTTGTGGATGTTCTTGTTTTTTGGTAGTTGTTGTTATTGTTGTTGTTGTTGTAGCTACTGCGTTTACTGCTTTTTGTTGTTTAGTGGAGTTTTTGCGCTGCATCAGCCGCAATTTGTTGCAGGCAGCTATTTACCATTTGGTTGTACCATCTGTGTCTTCTTTTGAAAGGGCATCTCAACTTGTAGAAGCTGCTAAACGAAAAAGTTTTTAAAGTGTATATAGAACGTGGAGTTCGTTTTGATCAAGAATGCCATGCTTTTAAATTTTTTTTTCAAAATTAAAAACAATTTTATCTTCAAAAAAAATCTTATCTTTTTAAGTCGAATCTTATTTTATTATTATAGTTTTACTGTTAATAATCAAGCTAAAATAAGTTATACTTTTTATTTGCGCTATTGGAAACACTTTAAAATGAATTCCCCCTTTTTGATAATGCCACTTTGAAACTAACTAAACTAAATTAAATGTGTGTAAAGTTTAGGAATTTGATGAATTTTGTGCAATGATTCTGTGTAATTTCCTTTTAAGAGGCTTAGAGTATAAAACTGTAAATAAAAGTTCCACAAAAGTAGCTCTCAACTCCAAGTTGAATTCAAATTGATTGAATGTTGTTGCTTTGATTTTCATTGTCTGTTTGTACATTTGATATATTATACTTACCAATATTTGCATATACTTGCTCTATTTTCACTCTTCTCATATCTCTCACTCTAAAATATTTACTGCTTCTGGCCAAAATGACAGCCATGGCAACGAGATATTGTTGCCATTCCATGAATTCAATCCCCAGTACGACAATGCTCTGTCAGTTATTTGAATATTCATATGCTCAGTTAGCCTTCAATGCTATTGAATACTGATTGATATACATACGTGTAGTTGTATGCTTTTGTAACTGTTTGCATTGGTAAGTGTATTTGCTGCTTCGATGTCGATGTGCAGTTAAGCTGCACTTTTCTCTCATTTTTGTGCTGCCATTTGTGATGCTTACTTTGCAGTCTTTTTCTCACTCTGTTTTGTGCGCTTACTTTGAAGTGGTTTCTGCGCTTTAGTTCCCTCTAATTGGCTGTGGCTGCCTTTTAATTTTTCTCAGCTTACCCTTTTTTTTTTCTTTTTGCCACGCATTGTTTTTTATTTCTTTTTCTTGTTTTCCGAGTGGAAAATGCATTTGGATCAGCTGCAGCTGCATTTGCAGTTGTGGCTTTAACTTTAAGCGAAACCCACACAGATAAATGGACCAACTTGGTCAGGGTTATAATTACACTCGAAATGAATATATCTCACTCTCTCTGTCTTTCTGTCTCTCTGTCTCTGTCTCTTGTTTTTCTTTCCCTCTCACTGCGAAACGTAATTACAAAAAATGCGAGTGGCAGTTACAGTCGACACATCAAACATAAACATTGCGACAGTCGTTAAAGGACAAACAACCACAACACCCATAAATATGTATGTGTATGTGTTTGTTTGCAACAACAACCACAACATCAACACCTTCACAATGCGACAGACATTGCCAAATGACAAAACAAATTGTTAGTTTTTTTTTTGGCGAACGCTTTTCGCTCGCGTTGCAATTAAAATCAACAATTTTGTATTTATGTATGCCTATGTATGCATGTGTGTCTTTTTGTGTCTGTCTGTATGTGTGTTTCTGTGTGTGTGTGTGTGCTAGCTGCATACAAAATAAACAATTATGTGGTAACTGCAAATGTATTGCAGCACTTGAATCAAAAGCTGAGAACCAGCGACTTTTGCTGTCCGCTTTCAGCTTGCTCGCTGCCTCAATTATTTAGCAGGACACACATTTTTACAGGTAAAACACACTCACACATATGTATATGTACATCACACGCATATGCACAGTCACACACGTACTGACATTAATGGACGCTGTAGAAATGTTGAAATGCTACAGGAAGTAACCGCAAAACCAGCAACAGACATGGCAACTGTGTCACAACTTGCCTCCCTTACCCCTCCTACACAGTCCTTCCTTACCCCTTCGCATACCTCACACACACACATACATACATGTGTGTCTCACATTCACCTAGTTACGCATATGTCCTGATGACATTAGTGCAGCATTGCAGACATTTTCCTCAAAGCAAAACGAAAAATTACAACTGGACCGAAAAATGGGGAGAAATTCTAGTATGATGAAGGAAGGGTAGGAAGGATGCTGCCTGCGGTTTGAGGGGGTCAATTTTGGCCAAAGGACACTCGCTTACGTTAACAGCAAGTGACATGTGTGTGTGTGTGTGGTTTGGAATTTTACGTTGATTACGAGCACTTTATGCTTCCGTGTTACGTGTGGGCGTTGCGTTCTTTCTCCCACTCACTCAATCTCTCTCTGCAGTTGTATCTATGTAGCTCTGCAACTGTATATGTGCCTGTTTGTCATCAGCTGAACATGACAATGACAACTATGTACTCAATGTTGCAATTTTTACTTTATTATCAATGTCTGTAATCAACACATGGACTCCATTTTGTTAGATAACCTTACAGACAAAGCTATCTATCTATCTATCTATCTATCTCTCCCAATCTCTTTTTCTATCTCACTCCTTATCGCTAACAAATTTCCATGATAAATGTTCACCGCCTGAGAATGTGGGCGTGGCTAAGCTAATCCATTGTACTTGAAGATAATTTATTATTATTCACAGCTGAAGCATTATGATACTGCTACTGATATTAGTTACAGCCTTAACATGTGCTAAAAGCTCTCCATGCCAATAACTCAAAATTTAAGGGGGCGGGAAGAAAGCTTTCCACTCTGTTACAATAAAAAATTCGGAAGCTTTTTGTGTAAAATTACAACTGAAAAAGTGTGAAAAACTTGACTAAATTAGCTTTCAGGCAAAAAAGCTTTTCTTGGTTTGTTAACTTTTTTAGACAAGTATAAACTTTTGCTTGCAGTAAATGTTAACTGGGAACTGCTTAATGAATGTAGATAACAGCAGGTCAATGTTCACATGGATATTTGACTGATAACAAAGACAGACAGTTACATATAACTAAGAGCACTGTTGAAAACAGCAAGCTTAAATCTGTTTATTTCTTAAATACCATTAACATTTATTGCAAATTTGTATTTTTAATATATGTCATAATATTTTAATAAAAAATTAGTTTTTATTTCATAATTTATATTATAACCGTTATGGTCCCTGATTATAGTGCTTGGTTAGATACTTATTGGCAGCTTATGGAATCAAACTATATATATAATATTACTTTCTTAAAGTAAATAATTATGGTCAGCTACTTACAAAGATCAATAAGAGTTTAACTCCCAATTTCAAAATGGGTAAATAGTTTATGGTTTTTTTTCTTGCATTTTTTTTCTGATTTATAACAGTTAACAAGGATAGCGATAACAGCACGCCAGTAACTTTTAATTACTTTTATATCTTGTTATAGTTTTGAACTGTAGTACAAAACATGACTTTCAACAAAAGTTGAGTAGTTTATAGAACAATAACTGTTATAAAAAAACATCCATGAGGTTGATTTAACAAGTTGAGCTTTAAATGAATATATAAACATTTCGGAAAATAAAAGATATAAGCCGCTGGCAATTGCAAATAAAAAGAAACGCCAAATGAACCCTCATTTGAGACAAGAAATGGTCTAACGAAACGAAAACGTCAAAGGATTGCTCCGTTGGCAATCGCCAGTGGAAATTGATTAAAAAGTATCGCAGATGGCCACAGATAACCTAAATACACAACATCCGAAAAGCAAATGTTTTTGTGGCGCTTAATCCTGCTTTTCTCGCGATGCACACAGGAAAATTCAATGGGAAAGGCAGCAATTTCCCACTAAATAGCAAAGCAAAGCGAATCGATTATCTAAAGGGAATTGCTGCGAGTCCATCAAAGTTATACGAGTATAGGAGTATATATTCAATGAATTTGGGTATTGGTCAGTTTATATGTAGATATTGTTTGTTTGTATTGGGAGTCTTCCAGCTTTTGTGTATCCTTGGTTAATGGGGTCCTTTTTTGCTTGACATCCTTTTTGAGCCTGTACTTCCAAAGTACAAAGGGTCTATTCAGTTTTTCTTAAAATAAATAGGAGTAACAGTGATCGGATAATAAAGGCAAATGACATTGAACATGCTATTTAAATATTTGTAATTCTCATTTGTTGTTGTTAACATTTGATATATTTTTATTTACACTTATAGTAAACTTTGTATAATAAATAATTACAGGATCTCTCACAGTCGAGTCTGCTCGACTTCTGTTATTTTACTAGTTTTCACATATTATGTTTCTTTTCATTTTCAGGGCACAACATGGCCTCAGCACAGATGCGACATTTCTATAACACACCAACAACAACAACAACAACAAACAAGTCTACTTCTTTCACAACACGCCAACTCCTACAACAGCAGCAACAACACACGGACAACAGCAAACGCAAGCAATTTGAAAGTGAAACGTTTCTGTGCCACACAGCAACAACAACAACAACAACAACAAAAAGAGGAACAGCAACAACACAAAGTAAATTGGAAGCAACATCAGCTAACGCAAAGACAGCAACAACAACATGGCAGCCACTCACGCCAGCAACACTCGAGCCAGCAACAGCAACAGCATCAACAGATGATGTACAAACGAGCCGATGTGAAAAAGGTGAATCAAATTGGTTATGGACAATACATGAGATTGCTGCCAGCAGCAGCAACAGCAACGGCGCCAGAATGCTTTCCAATGTTGGCAAAGAGCAACAGCAGCAACAGCCGCAGCAGCAACTGTATCAGCATCAGCAATATCCTGTCGCAAGTTCACATGGTGCTAATTGCAATGACAGCAACAACGTTATTGGCGCTTGCGTTGCGGGATGGCAACACATTGCTGTTGCTACTGTGGCTGCCACTGTTGCTATTGGGCATTCTAAGCAAGTTGCCCATAGGAGCACGACAAATACAACAACAACAACAACAGCAACAGCAATCAGTACATGTAAGCCAGCAATACAATCACGCTTATCTTCCAAAACCAAACACGGTCAAGGTCAGGACTCTGCAACAGCAACACGTACATCAGCAACAGCAACAACTACAACAGGAACCACAGAAACATCAACAGCCAAACAACGAAACGTCTATCAACACTGCACAAACGATGTCGCTGCCACTGCCTACGGAACACGGACTGTCAAAATCTTTATGGATATGCAAAAATTTGCACGCACTGTATTTCCGCTTGTTATTGTCTTCAATCTGCTACCTTTGTTCTATGCAGGTAAGTGTTGAACACTTCTATATTCATTGTTTAGCAACAGGCAGCACACTAGATTAATCCCATCAAATGTAAACACTACTGTTGTCGCTCTTGTGTCAAGACAAACACTTAATATCGCAGTGGACACGGAGCTAATTGCGTTCGAGTATGTTGCTAGTAGAATTAACCGCTTTGTTTATACTAGTGTTCAAATACATCGAAAAGTCGAATGCTCGGTTTTCGTGGAAGTAAAATCAGCTACTTTAACTCGATTGTTTCTTTGACGATAAGTCAATTTAAAATAATTAATTTTACTTTAAAGCCGAACACTCAGCTGTATTTTGATTCAGATAATATTGGAAAACTAAATTTTTTCTCGATCACTGTTTATTTTTTCCATACCAATTTTTTCCTTGACGTTTCTTCAACAACTACAAATTGTCATAACTTTGTCAAGTCTTAGAAGATATCCTTGCAGAATTTAATAAATTTTATCATTATTTGGCCTCTATTTTGATTCTGCATCAAAATCGAAAAATTCACTTTTCCTTCCATCACGGTCCATTTTTCCCCACTCTTACTCAATTCTCAGTTTGATTTACATCACTAATTTTTAAAATAATCCTTGGCATTACAAGCAAGTCAACAAAGTCGAGTGTTGTTATTGTTTGAGTAAATATTTATTGTAGCGCATCGAAAGCGAATATTTCACTATTAACAGTTTCCGCTTGAGTGAATAATTTTTTGTAGCATACTTTTAGCTACTACAAAAATACAAATGGCGGACCGTTAAAAACTGCTGTCAGATTGAAAATATGTGTTGCATACTTTTCGATTTTGCGTAAATAAAAATACTTGACTTTCGTGGCTGCTTGTGTGAATAATTTATTGTAGCATACTCTTAGCTGCTGTCTAAATAAAAACTTTCAACTGTAAACAGTTGTCGGCTGATTGATAAAATATGTATCAGGAATTTTACTCCTGCTAATATAAAGATATTCAATTTTTTCATAATCATATTTGACTGTTGCATCTGACCAAAAAAACATGAAACATACACTACTTCCTGAAAGTAATATTCGGTTGTTGCCCTTTTGTTTTTATAAATGTATATCATATTTTTAGCTGCTGCTGAAACAATTCGACTGTTACCATTGGATTGAAAAAATGTATATTATACTTTTTGCTACTCCCTAAATAAGTTTGACAACATTTGCAAATTGAACCACACTAACACAAACAATAGCAACAACAGTCAAGGCAGCAGCTCATTATTTATATTGACATGGTAAAAAGGCACAAATTTTAATGACCTACAAGGACTGGACATGACCCCAGGAAGCACAAGAATCCCTTGCGCCAGCCTTATAACATAATTTTTTGTGCGACTTTCTTGCTTTTGTTTCTTATTTAAAAAAGCAAAACAAACAAAAAATGGCATCATTAGAAAGTTTGGGTCAAATGTGGGCTTGCGGCCTCCCAAAGACAATAGGCCGGGACCTTTTCGGTTGTTGGCCATCGGCTTTTGTTGCTGCGCCAAACTTATTAATTAAATTTCAAACATAATTATTTAAGAAAATTTTTAGCAGCTGCTTAAGCAAATTCAATTTACGATCCTCGCTTGATAGCTGTTGTATATAAGTGTCTATAAAGTATAAACTGACTCCAATCAGCAGCATTATCATTGGGGGTAGGCATAAGGGGGGTGTTCCTAATGTATTAAACGTAAAAGCAAAAGCAAACAAAAGAACCGCCAGTTCAAAAGGAAAACGAAATCAATGACAATTCGTTAAATGTCCCTCATTATTATCGTTAGCCATATCTGTGCAGCGATTAAAGTAAATTCAAGCGTCCTCCCCAGACCCTTGCCATAGTCCTGAACACAACTTTCTTATCAGTTGAGACAACAACAGCATATGCTGCTCTCTGAAAGCTCACGCCTGCGCACTGAGTCTGGCCAGTTGCCTTATCAGGCCAAGTGTTTATCAGTTGGCCATTGTAATTGTTTACTGGGTTGGCATTGTTGTCATTGTCTGGCGCGCCGAAATTGCTGACTGTTATTTGCTTTTGACCAAATCATACACAACATTTATCTTGAATATCATAATGACAATTTTTTTGATTTAAATTAAAATGTATTTTGTGAGTAAAGTCAAACTTAAAGATTAAATGAGGCAGCATCTCAGCTGACTGGCTTTTGGATGAGTGCCAGCTGCCCCCTGGTGGCGCCTCAAGTGGCAAATTGACGAATGATTAAGGCGGTTTGCCACTTGAAAGGAAACGGAGAGCAAGATGAAGCAGAAGTGTGCGATTCATTGAGCTAAAGCTGCTGCAATTGAAATGAAATCGAAGAATAAACATCTTATGAGTAAGAAGCTAAAGCTAAAGTGAAAGCTAAACAGCTGCTGTAGTATGAGTCCAATTCCAAATTCCCCAAAGCCAACAAAAAAAGAAATAAAAGAATCATAAATTCAATTCGATTTAAGATTTATTGAATGTGAGTAGCGTCCATTCGATTGTCGATGGCGAAGTCACAGTTACTGCAAAAGCTTTCTCAGTCCTTGCACAACACACACACACACACACACATATACATTCTCTCAGTGGCTTTCTCTCTGTCTCTGTCTCTGGCTTTATATGCTGGCTGCGAGGCACGAATCAACTCAGTCGATGACAGTCGGCCAAGCACGCCAGTCGCTTTAGCCAACGCTTCTTCAGCAGCTCAATAGTCGCAGCATCAGCAGCTCAACAATAATTACAGTTTAAACGTATCGTGTGACAAGCTTTATCAGCAGCTTAACCGTTACTTTTGGCTCGTATTCTCCAGGCGTCGCTTGAAACTGACAAGATTGAGAATTGAGAATTAAAGATTCTTTAAAATCACGAGTCGCTTTCGCGCATTTCTTTTGCACATTCACATTTGTTCAATTAACTTAACGCGTCTGTAATTCCGTCTTTAGTTGTATAAATAACGCGAGTTTTCGACCATCAATAAGATTGAAAGAAGAGCTTAAAACGTAAATACATCAAAGGATTCAATCCAAGGGTTTCGCAGTGTAAATATTAAAAAATGTAAAGAATTATTATCAATATGTATAAACTGTTTGTGCACAATTGAGTTATGAAATGGGGAATACTAAAAGTTTTTTTTTTCTCATATCCATTTAAATGTGAAACTGTAAATATATATTTGTACAGAAAGAAGAAAACTCAACTTTTGGCCTTTAAATTCTTTTCTCGTTTAACGAATGTTAATTATTTAAAAATAGTAAACAAAAAATTCACAAATAGTTAAATAGTTTTAAATTGTAAAGTTACTGTTATATTTGTGTTGAAATATATAATTTGAAATGAGATAAATTTAAACAAGAAAGCACTACTATTATATTCCTTTTGATTCACATTTTATGTGAATAAGTCGCAATATTGCAGTGTGTATTTACAACTTGCATTCATTCAGGTAATTCAGACAATAGCCAATTCTAATCCTCAGTACAATTGATGGCAAATAATCGACTTTGGCCAATAATAAGTGAGTGCTTTGGATAAGAACTTGTATTATTACTTCTTTCATTGAGACAGACGAGATTTGTTGCATTGTTAGCAGAGATTCTTATTAGTTCCAAACTCACAATGACAAAGCACACATATGAGAAAAGAATAACAGACAATGGAAGTACTTGGGATTAGGCTTGAGATTGGAATGTTAAAGTAGAGAACTGACTTAATGCTAAAATTGCTGTCGACTCTCATCCAATTAGACGTGTTTCCTGTCACTGACAGCGAGTAGCAGCAACTTTGATAAAGGTTCTTATTCGCGTTAAGTCCCGTTCAATCATCGCATTGGTCAAACAAGTTATCAAAGGGCTTTTACACCCCAAAAAGAGAAGTGGCCAATGTCGCATGTTAGTCGAAGATATTGTGAGTTGACTTATAATTTCGTATTCTGCATTTCTTTTGGCTTAGAACAATTTGGCAATCGTTACAAGATTGAAACGTGCCAACTGTGCAAATAGTCAATCAATAGGCAATCGTTCTTATGCCAAGGTGATAAGCAAACAGTAGATGGAAGTGATAACCACAACCCTTTTGCATGTTGAACTTAAGGGCTTCAACCTGTTCAGCTATTCACGCTTTTACCCTTTCACCTGTCCCCTGACATTGCGTGTTCCGTCTTCGGTTCCTGTTGCCTTGCAGCTAATGAAGAGATAAAAGTTGCTACGTGTGGCAAATGTTAAAAACAAGAAAAGGTTGACTGACGACTATAAATGTTCTGGCCTCGACTTAGTCGGAGGGTTTAACGTTTAACGCATAAATTATTTATTCATTTGCTGTCGCTGGTTTTTGTTTTTTTTTTGGTTTATTTTATTTTGTGGCGTAACATTAAAATTTCTATTGGTCCCTTTTGGGGGGCGAAATCTAATCCCAACTACGGTTGACGAACTAAGTATTTCATAATGAGCTGCACTTACTCAACTTTTATGCGAACTCATGAAAATTCCAACGCTACGCCCACCTTCACACACCTTCATACGGCAGCCAGTTTTCAGCAACTTTTTTACCGCATGGAATGCAAAGAAAAATTCTAAGCGGCAGGCGGTAGACGATAGAAGGGCACAGAGAGAGAGGAGAAAGCAGAGAGCGAGGGGGATACGGCAAGTTTCCGTTTTGTTTTTTGATTATTTCCGGGGTACTGCGCTTTTTCATTTCTATTTAGCTGCAAAAAGGAACAAATTATTATAATATCGCCCATTGGCATTGGTCGCACGTTGCGTATGCGTAACTTTTGATGCCCAAAACTCGAAATTAATTAGCGCCTCATGCACATGAGAGGATCCGCTCTTATTGTTGCTGGTTTTGCTGTTGTTGTTGTTGTTGTTTTCACTCAGTTTGTTCCTCTGTTCTTTCCGGCCAGTTTCATCGTGCTGCAACAATTTTCCTGCTGCCGCTGTCATGTGATATGAAAAATATATAGGCAAATGTTGCAACTTTTTCATTATGTATCAACTGGATGCCTGACAAGCAAAAACTTTTTTTGTAGCCAAAGAACTTTAGCTGGCGGACAGCGTGTCAGTGGCAGTAGCCCTAAAAGCGGGGCGTGGCAAGTGGATAAAAGCGCCCACTTCTTTAAATTATATTTTGTTTGTCAACGCCATTGCTAATGAGTTCGCTGATTAAAACGTAATTAGCTACCGTAGTCTCTCTCTCGGTTTTTGATGTTCGCAGCTCTCCGGCTTAGCCTCTTAATAGAAGTTCTGGCACTCTATTAACTGTTGGCAGCTTCGGCCAAGTAATTGAAAACTGATTAGGCAGCTGAAACTGACAAAGTGTTAAGTATACGCCCGGTGTAGCTCAGAGAGACTGGACATTAAAGTGATTACACTGCACCTTATATCATTTATTTATGTTTAATTTATATGTTAATCTTACTTAAAGTTGTAGTAAATATGTAGTTGAGTTGAATTTAATTTAATTACTCTACGGAATTTTAAAATGACATCACTTCGAAAACTGTTTTCATATTTATAACTTGACATAAGACTGGCAGGTTCAGGTCTATTATTTAGACAATCTAATCAATTAGCTTTCGAGTTGTACAAAGTCATTTTCACTTAACTGCAGACGGTCAATCAATCTCAGCAGAGCATCTCAAACAGAGCACAGCAAATGGATAAACTTGACAGCATTACATTGCGAAAACTTGTCCGAGAGTGTTACAGAAAAAGTTTTGTTTGTTTGCATTATGAATTTATGGCTCGCATTGTGCGTAATGTGGAGTGGGATCGATAAACGTAAATAGAAAATAGTCAGATAATAAAGCAAAAACTATGCCGATTTCAATAAAACTCATTAATGTGTGGTTCTCAAAATAATATAAAAAAGTTTCAGATACATTAAATATTAATAGCACACAATTGAGCTGATAATAAATTGGATGAGCAGGAAAAAGTGAAAACATAATCAAATTATGTGCATATTCATAATAAGCCAACATTGTTATTCAACGTATTTACAAACAATCTGATTACATTTAACATTAACTCGTAATCGTTCTAGCGAACTCATTAAGCCCAAATACAAATTAAATAAAAAATCTGAATAGGCTTTAAAAACTTTACTTTTTTAAGTCGAAAGTGCTCGACGAGAAAATACTCATGAATAATATAATAATTCCAAATTCTATTGAATTAAATAAAATTCAAATTTCAATTGACTAAAATCTGATATTTTAGAAAAACTGACATCACGTGCGGTTATTTTTAAAAGTAATTATCAACAAACTCTCTAGAGATTCTTATAAAAAATATAACAGTACAAGTTTTATCATTCAGGTTACACCATTTGTATAAATTGGTAATGAGTCTAGGGAATAAAATGCAGCTATTGTAATAAGCATTTGAATTTCAATATTATTTGCAAACTTAATTTGGCCCACACATAAATAAGAGATGAGAATTTTGTATTGACGAATTGATGTTGTACTTTCCGAATAAATACATCGATTGTTGTTTGTTGGTTTTGCATAATCAACGGCCAATCTGTATGGCTTAAAGTGGCATTCAGTCTGTTATTATGGCAACATACTCGTAAATGGCAATGTGATTTAGTCAAGAATTTCATCAATCTTCGTCGGGGCCGCAGCCCAACAAAATGGGACAAAGCGGCCAGGACTTGTCGTCCTTTTAACTGTCGTCGGCTTGACATATTCCGTTATCATTTTGTAGCATATACATATAATATAAAAAAAAAATATGCCTTTGTGTCGCATTTGCGTAATCTTTAAAGCATCCGCATAAAGTGAAACTGAATGCGAGGCATGCAACAGGACCGAAACAGGAGAGGGTGGGAAAGGTGGGGGAGGTGGCAAGACAATACCTAACGAAGGGCAAGCGTTGCCACTGAGTCGAGGTTAAGTTACTTTCGCATATAAATCTCTCTCTTTACTGTGTGTGCAACAATAAGCGGCAGACGTCTTGTCTAAAGGCAAAGACAAAAGATCTACTGGAATCAAGTTTAAGTGTAGTCACCGGCGGAAACATTATACACACACTTACACACACACACACACACACACTATACCTGACAGCATATTTCATGTGCTCACAAAAAAAAAATAAATATAGAATCAGAAAATGTTCGCTGGCAGTTGCCAAGTGCGGACTAAACAAGTGCAATTATTTTAATGCACTTTTGACTTTTGACATTGCAAGACAAGAACAACAAGAAGCACAACAAAAACGAGAACAAGAACAACAACAAGAGCAAGCAATCTTAAAGCACTTTTGAAGCATTTATGCTTGGCATTGTTTGTCTACACAGAGCTAAGCCTTCCCGTGGCGACACTTGGAGGCAACACCGCCTCAAGGTCATTCAGTCAGGCAGTCAAGCAGTTGAACTTGGCCAAAGCCTAAGACCCTTTAATTCTAATGCCATTACGCTTCATATCCGGTTCTATTTACTATAATTTGATGGCAGACTTTGGCGTATACTTTAAAGACTCCGACAATTTGAATTCATAAAAAAGTATAACATTCATTTTGGCAACGTCACGCGCAGTCAATGATGTCGATGGCTAAGCATTTTGGCCGACCCTGTCAGCCATCAGTTCGAGTTTCACTTTCAGCTCCATTGACGGTCTCTATATACAGTATATATAAATATATACATACTATATATTTGATGTGTACATTCAGTCAGCATAAGCAAATTTTTGCAAATGTGCGCATAAAACTTACGAAATTGCAAATTGTTTTTTATTTCACACAGAATTCCAAGGAATACGCCAGCATTCCTTGTTCCTTGTTCCTTGTGTTTGTTGGGATTCCAAACAGTGTGACATGCTGTCATCTTTTCCCTTGTATTGTGGCTCGTTGCCTTCATAGCCAGCTGTTGTTTTAGTCGTTGCTGTTGTATGTGGGTTGCGCTAATTTAATTAAGAGCCATAGACAAACCGACAGGCGATATGTGTCACTGAAATATGTGCTATAAGTCTTTTGAAGTGCCTCTCGCTCTCTCTCTCTCAGATTTGATTCTATTTTTCCTTTTTGAGCTTGCCACATGTGACAGCCACATACAAGAAAATTATAAAGACTTTTTAGTTTATATTTTCCATGCATATGCCATAAGCATGCACAACAAATTGCCACAGGGACGTAAACATTGCGTATACGCAATGTTTTCCTTTGCAATTTAAATTGTTTGTCTTACCTACAGCTTCCGTGTGTAAGCTAAAAATAAAACTGACAAATTGACTTATTACAACATTTTCGATCGATGAAATCACTCTTTGATCAACCACATGAACAGCAAAGACAACAATCCGCTTTAATAATCTGGTTGAATTTTAACTTGAGGCCAGACACAGCCGCATAAATTATGCACTTGTTACATTTATCACGAAAAACAAGCATCATTTAGATTCGGAGCTTGGGAAAGGGAAGGGAAAGGGAAATGTGGCCGCCATTTCATTAATATTAATTGACCAATTCAAAATGACGGCCAAAAAGGGACACGGAAGCCAAAAACAAAAGCCAGCATGTTCAAACTATGCCCAGGTTTATTTATAACATTTCACAAAAGAAAAGAGAGCGGTGAAAAAAAAAAACGAAAAAAAAACGAGGCAATGCCAAAAACAGGCACATAAATAACGACTGGCATTAAAGCAACGCTTGGCCCGAGATAAAATCAAATAACGCAGAAATATGCAGATAGCCGAGGCATTCCAATTTGCTAGGGAAAGACAGAGGAAAAGTAATGTCAGATGAGTCAGATACCTAATTAATCTTAGCTTGAGCTCTACATATATAACAACTTCAATTCAGTCTAGAAATCGCGGTAAAATCTTCAATATCACATTTAGGTCTGAAAAGATTTTTCCCCAATTTCAGAGAAGTTCTTGCTACATTTTTAGAAACTTAGTTCTAAATTTAAGGCAAGTAACTACCAATTTTAGAATAAGACACGTTTTGGGGCAAATATCTATTTTAGAGATCCTTGTTAAATTTCCCTGAATATTTAAAGCAAGAAAATTCAAATGCAAAACGAGTTGCTTGAACCGTCTGTGAAGCAAAAAGGTTCCGCCCTTTGCCCCCACAATAATATGAGTATGTTCTCTGACAACAATTCAATTTGAAATTTTTTTTACTTTTCTTGTTGTTCTTATTGTTTTTGTGTTTCTTTTTATTTTGGTGCTGAATGCCAGCAGCTGGGACCTTTCAGGGTTGGGCAATATTAGTTTTTATGTTCAATTCCGCTCACCTTCCATTTGACACAATGTGCAGTTCGCTGTGGAAAAACTTATCAAAAGTGTTTTACTTGTTTTTTATTGTTGTTTTAGCTTTCATACAGTTCTTGTTGTTATTGGCATTTTTTTCTTGTTTCTTATATGCTGTTACCTATGCTCCATTGACAAAATGTCAGCGCTGCTTTCATTTGAGCAATACATTTTATAAATTTATTTACCCTCTACCTAAAAGTGCTTTATGGGGTATACTATTTAGTAAAAACACATATACTTTGCTCTTAAATGCCTCCCATATGCAAATGTTCTTTTAAGCAATGGATTTCAATTCAAAGGTACTGCTATAAATTACAGAATTATAAATAAATAATGTACAATTAATGCAGTCTACTTTTCAAAGTTGCAGCTTTCCCTTGGCTAAATACATGTTTTAGCTCTGCATTAATGTATTTCAAAAACTCAGTTCAAAATTTTGTAGTATCTTTAAAAGTCGATCACATAAAATATTTATTTATTTTTAAGTCTTTTCTTTTGTTTTTTCAAGACTGTCAAGTTGTTTTAGCGTTAATTGAAATTTCCTGCCATGTGAGGAAATGAAGCAAATGTGCTTGGGGTCAATTATTGGAAAGGTAGCATTATTGTTGGATCAGCAGCTATTAGACAGGACAATAGACACTTCAAATTACATTCTGCTGATGCATTGAGCAAATGTTGTCTCAAGAGAACTACATTAATCATCGGACAGTTCCAAAAGCACACATACAAACCCACACACATACCAATTGATGCCTTGGATCAACATTATTGGTCGTGATTTTTGGTGAATTTCCACTTGTGCGCCTCTCGATGAAGTGCCACGACACACACACACACACGCACACACACACACACACGTAGAGAGTGAGAGAGTTTGCAATTTGTTTCTGCACAATGCGAATGCCGACGTGTGACAAGTTTTGGGTTGTCCACAAGCTGTCACAGGGACAGGGAAAGAGGGATGAGATGTGGGTTGGGGGAAACCGTAACCGGAAGCCGTAGGGGTAACATTTTACGCACAACCGACCGACTGATAGGCAGTTCTCGGAATTTATGACTGGTAATTTGTTTTGAGCCGTCCGCAGCAAAGAATGGGAATATACATATCAAGGCCAGTGTTGTGGGTTGTCCAGTTATGACAACTGATTGAATGCCATATTTGGGGTGAATATGTGTATCTCCTGGTTAATCCCCATAGATGATCTCAACTGTGCACAAACAAAAACAGTTCCGGGAAATAACAAATGGAAAATATGCAAATATATATTGTATCCCATACAGCTGATAAACAAGTCAACAACTGAAGGCAACTCGTTGAGCGGTTGATCACATCCAAAGACACCTGTCAAAATGAGTAACAGTGCCATGGTTGCGGTTGCCATTTGCTGCATTTTGGTGTTGCTGGCGGTGTTCATTGTGATCATCATAGTGGTTGGCCAGCAGTTTGAGGAGCCCAAGTGAGATATGCTCCAGCTGGGACCTGGCAACTTCCCAGATGGATAACAGAGGCCCCCAAATTGTTAGTTGCGGTCAGCACAAATGTTGGGGCAGATATCATTGCCACACACCACCACAACACAACAACCACAACAGCAAGCCAGAAAACCGCCGTCGCCGTCGTCGTCGTCGTTTCAACATAACAACTTAACATAAAATTAACCTTATAATCCAATGCCACCCAACACAAGGCGAGAGAAAGAGCTGGAAATGGAAGAAAGAGAAAGAGAGAGAGAGTCAGCGATATCAAGCGAAAGAGAATGCATCCCATCGTCAGTACCCATTGGCTGTGATGTGAAATTATTAGCATAACATGATAAAAAAAAACATAAAATAATAGCAACAACAAAAATTATTAAATAATGTTGATCATTTCGCATACCAAAGACAATTCAAAGTAGCATCCCTATATGTTATATACTTGTGTGTCTGTTAAGTGTTAATATTACAAAAATATATATGTGTATTATACTTATATTTAGGTACATATATATGTGTATACTATTGTGTAATCCAACCGTCGTAACGTCGCGTTTTTATACAAGTGTTGTTAATAAATTTTTATTAATGTTTTATTAATGTTGCATACAATTTATACACACTCAAGCATATGCATAACTAAATGAGTAACTAAGCCAAATTATTTAACAATTGAACATAATGTTAATGTTAATGTAAAATGTCTTGAACTGACAACTACAACAATGTCCAAATGAAGAGTAACGCGATAAAAAACGCGTGCGTTTCCTGTGCGACAAATTGCAAGCAGAGTCAAAGGAAAAATGAGAAGCAAATATAAAGGAAAAGGACAATAGCAAAAGCGTAAACAGAGAGCTCAAAAAATTTAGTTAATGTATTTAATAATGGAATGAAAGAAATAAATATCTGCACTTGTTAAATGCAGCAGACAAAGAATGGGAAAAGTTCGCGACATAGTACTTAAAAATGATATGCATTTTATATATCAAAAAAAAAAAAAGAAAAATTATAACAACTTTTTGGATAAGTTTTATGTGTGTAAACAGTTTAAATACATATGGTTACCTGTACGTAATTAGTCAACTATTTGATGTACATTAAATAAAAACTGTTCTATTAGCCCAATAAACTATTTAATGTTTATAATCGAATTAATAAACTTATGCAAAACGTGCGCGTGCTATAAATAAATGTCATTCAATAATTTCTTATTATAACTTAAAATCGACAACTTTTTGTGAGCAACAAAGCAAAGAAAGAAAACAAAGCAAAAGGTAAGCTGAAAAGTGTATAAACATAGCTATATATATATATATTTAAATAAATAAATTGTGGTTGGTGCAACAAATAGCAATTAAGTTGCCACCAATGATTGCCGTTTTGTGGTGCCATTAACATTTGTTCCGACAAGTTGTCAACAAAGCGTGCCAAACAAAATCAAAATGGAAATGAAAGTCAAATTGAATTTCCATTTTCAAGCAGCTTTTCACAGCACGCAATTTGCACAGGTGTCTGGGGAGTTGAGACACAACACTACACTACACTACAAAGCGTCTATTTCATTTGCATAGTGCGGTCAGGCGATGCAGCTCAACTGGAGCTCAACTGAAGCTCAACAAAGCTGCTGCAAAATGTTGCAAGCGTTGCAAACACCGACACACCACACCCACACACACACACACACACACACACACACACACACAGGAAAGCTCGGCAACTCGGCATCTTAGCTTTCTGTTCTCAGTTTAGATGTAAGAACACTATAAATTTTCAACACCATAAAAGTCTGTAGCAGCAGCAGGAGGTGTTTGGCAATAAAGTTTTATTAGTTCAGGTCCTGTCAATGATTCTCACTGCCAGCAAGTTGATTAAAATGGAAACATTGCCTGCCTTCCGGCCGTTTACTTGTGGCCAACATTAAAGTGCAGCTGGCCTATGGGATAAGCCGGGAAATGTGCTCGACACCATCCTGACTCTCCTCTTGCCCCTCTCCCACAGTTGTTAGCCGAGTTGGCTGTTGGCCTTGTCACAGGCTTTTACACTGGCATTGGCTATTAAAAGTAGACCCAAAAAAAAACCGAGCCATTTGTTAATGTTTGGCAGAAGAATTAAATAAGCTAATGCTTGACTAAGAAATACTCTAGAAATCAAAGCTGATAAATTGGCATACAATTAATGTATAAAACCAAAAACTTAAACCCCTCATATTCTTCTGTAATTTGACCTACAAAAAATATATAAATGGTTTTAAGACAATTACTTTCAAAAGTACAAGTAAAGTTAACGAAATGTTGAAGTCAACAATTTCTGTTCATCGGCGGCTATAAATTTATTTGAAATTGTATTACTTATTATTACCTACCCTATCCCATTACTTATTTTATAATTTATAAGTGTACTTTCTGCCGAAATTGAATTAATTAATTTATTCATATAAAATTTAATTTCATAAATAATTAATTTTTTTAAACCTCTCTACACATATTTTGACATTTGAAAATATTAGTTGTTTGGGTTAATAAATTAATTCCTTCAATTTAAATTGACAGAAAATAAATTTATTATTTGCAATGAATTAAAATAATAATGACATTTATATGTGACCAAATACAATATGCGGCATAAAAATTGTTCACTTGAATAAACAATTTCGGGGAAATACTCTGATTTACTTCAATAAAGTCGGAATTGAGAAACTGGTTTCGTCCTGTCTGAAAACGATTTGATTCGAGATTTGTCCCTTGTAGTCTTGCTTCATGTCTGGGATTTGGTTTGGCCCGGTTGTCCGTTATGCCAGTATTTCCGCCTGAGAGCGTCAAGTAATCATAAAGTGATGGAAATTCAATTTACACAATATTAAATATGGCAAGTGGGAAATGCGGAGAAAGTGAGTGAAATGTGAGAGATTTTTGCTGCTCTTGTTCAAGCGCCAATTTGGCTCCTTTTGTATGACGACTTTGTATGTGTGCGTGTGTGTGTGTGTGTGTGTGGAGTGTGGTTTATTATTATGCAGATTAGGCCAAGTCGTTGGATTTACTTTTACCTTTAGCTTGAGCATAAAAATCCTCACAAACACACTCTTAACTTTCAGGTGCCCCCTTAAGTATGCTAACATATGAGCATGTATGCAAATTGCGTTTCATTTTGAGCTTTGCTACCTTTTTTAGTAGTTTAGTTGCTTGTGTGGGTACTTACACACACACACACAAACACACATACATGTATTTATGGGCAGTCGATGCGATGGCTTAACTACAATTTCGACCTCACGTCAAATGTCACGTTTTATGACTGCGCGTTTGCATATCAACAATTTGTGCAGTGTGCTTTTAACGTACTCAACGGACTCAATATCCTTCCCCTCCCCCTCATACTCTCTCTCAACGTGCCCGAGTGTCTGTTAACTTAATTGGCATTATGCAAATGTTGAGATTTTTCAAATTTCAATTTACAGTTTGCCACTGCAAACGACAGCGAAACCAGCAACCAAATCATATTACAAATTTGTCTGCAATTAGCAACCAAAAGAATAAAATATACACAGTCACAGTCAGTCGATTAGAAACGTTTGCTAAACTAAGCATAGTTTCATGCTGTCAAACTGTCAATGTTGTTACAGATGGCCAAAAAGCAATTACCTAGAGGAAATTGCGCAATTAGAAATCCAGCAAATCGAAAAAAAAAACAAAACCAAATACCAGACGAGACGAGAGTTCAAGAGTCAACTATCGCTTTAGTTACAACTCTGTGACTAAACTGAACTCAACTCTGAGTAGTTGGAAAAATACATCAGATATTTATGCAGAATTTTGGCTCATTTGCATGCAAAGATAGCGTCAGAAAATGCATTCAACGATGCGTAAACTGCAGATAGAAAATGTCCAATGTTGCGGTTATCGCGCAAAGTGTTTTGGCTGTCTAATGGACTGAAATTTAATGCACTTTTATGAATCAAATAGCTGAAAAACATTCTTGCGCGCATTTTCGCATTATTGTCACATAAAAATGCCGGACATTAAGGCGAGAGTTTACTGTGAGCGCGACCTCTCAAAATTGCCGCTGAGTCAACTGTCAATTAATCAATTCGGTTGCTGTTTTTGCACAAATGTTTTTGTTGCCTAGGCCATCAATTTAATGTGCGAACGTTACAGCAGCATCAACAGAGGAATTGGTGGTGACTTGAGAGGGGAAAATCCGAGGAATAAGCTGTGTAACCTGAAGCAGAGCTTTTGGGGACTGTTGTAACAAATGGTTGGGCATTTAAACTGAAAATGCGTTATGCCGCGAATAATACACAGATTTGTGGCCCAAAAATACAAACACACACCCACAACATATTTCATATTTGGCATTTGTCTATGTTGCCTATTTTTTGAGAGGTGTGTTGTGCATTTTGATGCCACGACCGTGTGGCACAATTTTATGGGCATTTATGTAGCATAAGTGCCTCGGCAATTCATGTGCCAGCTGCTTGTTCTTCATTATGAAAAGACAATTTTAAATCTTACCGATGGCATTTTAATAAGAACGCCCATTGTCATATTATCTAAAGCCACTGCTGATGTCACTACAGAGTGTGGGTGTTGAAATAAAGATTTACAAACCCCTCAGTGATGTTTTGGGGCTGCTGTGTGGGTTCAGAGAACCCATAAATCTTCTGCAGAATCTTGTTTAGTTTATTGAATTATCAACGGAGGCGTATGAAATGTCTGTCCATGTGTCTGTGTGTGTGTGTGTTAGCGCAACATTGTCTGGCATAAAACTAAAACAAATATCAAACACGTGCGCCAGCACTTATGTAAATAGGTTCCATCCCTGTTGAGCAAGGCCAAAGGACACGCCTTTATTTATAGTTTATTTGTCTAACGCAATCTTAGAGTTGTGTTATCTACATCTCACGGATTCCTGAAGCTAAAAACTACACCTAACGACGTGACTGAACCGGAGACGGAAATTCCTTCTATTGCCAGCACTTTCACTTAATTTTCATGACTCATTTTGAATACATTCATTGTGCTTGGCTTCGCATGCCAAAAATTTATTCGCAATTCACTTCCAATTTAAATTAAATAACATGCTAATACAGTCAACGAACCGAAAGCCACAATAATTTTGGGCGTTAACAGAGAAATTCTTTTAATTCTGAATAGGAATTGTGTGTAAAATGTGATTTTGTTGTTGACAAATAAACAGCATTCTAGCTTATACCAAGAAGCCAAATAAAAATAAGTTGTCAATCTGCACAGGTTGGCAAGACAAATAAAAGACGACAACCTGGAAACACGCACAACGAAACAAAGCTTAAAGACTATTTATTTTATTTAATTTTATTTGACCAACAAAGTACAAAACAAATAACGATAAAGTCTGAGGCTTACGGAAAATGCCTAAAGTTAATATTAATCTGACCAACAATTAAAATACTGTGTAAAAGATGTCTTAAATTAATAAGAAACTGCTGGACTTTAAGAGTTTCTATTAGCATAAGATTATCACAGCTTATGGTTAGATTTTTAGATATTTTTTAAATTAAATATTTCTACTTTTATCATTTTTTATTTCTCGGAGTCTCTTTAACCCCAATTTTCCATTCCTTCCCTTCTTTGTTAAAATTTATTATATGCTATGTAATATAAAATTTTTGTTAATATACCATTGTAGCAACCATTTTAAAATATATTTTATGCTACAATACGTATACGAAACACGTATCGGTTCATTGTGGGCAAATATCTTGTTTCCTACTTTTTGCACAGGATGCTTAAGTTCATTTAGGAAAATCTTTGAAACATGTGTCAATTAATTTCTGAAGAAGATCTTTGAAAATGATTTTAAAGCTAATCGAATGGAAAAAATTGCATATAACAGTTTGTCACTTATTATCCTTCCCAGAGCTGGTTTATTGATTACATAATATCATCATAACAAATTAAAACTTTAAGCCATCACGCCATAAAAGGCAAAAGGGCGGAAGGCGAGCAATTTCAATGTCTAAAATCTTAACATTGACAAGCTGGCTGGCTGACTAGCTGGTTGACTGTCAGCTGCAATTGACTGTAGCGACAACAGGCACAAGATGCCATAGAAAAAGGGGCACTAGATCAGGGTTACAACGCGGGAGGCACTTGCCACTTGAGCAACAGCCCCATGCCAGGATACTCCAAGTTGCTGTGTGCACTTGGCATCAATCAATAATTGCCCATTGAGTGCAGCAGCTGGAAGAGCAGTCGCTCTAACTGCAGCTAAGCCATGATTGATTAGCAGCATGCGGCATGTAGCATGCAACATGAGGTGCTTCAACACACACACGAAGGCACACAGCCAGAATGCATAATGGGTGCCTATTGAGTTGCCGTTGCTGTTGTTGTTGCCGTTGCTGTTATTGCAATTGTTGTCTGTGTTATATTCTTTTTGATGCCATGGCCACAGACTGTCGTGTGTCTCCTCACAAGACGCTATTGCGACCCTTTTGTTCGCGCTGCCTCGATGAATGATGAATGATGAATGCCTCACTCGGTCTGTGTTGCAACTTTGTCTTCTGCATTTAATTACACTCACACATTATATTTTTGAAATCGCTCTTCAATCTACTTAAATGTCGCCCTTGTCATTGTCGTTGTCTTTGTAGTCCTTTAACCATCTGAGCAGTGTTGCCGCAATTTAAAAGGTTTAAATAGTTTATATTATCCAAAAGAAAAAACTAATTATGGTATAAAATATGCTAAAAATGCTAATATTTTAAACAGTTTCAAGTTAACATCACAAAAAGAAAAACAGATTTAGATCTGAATTTTAAAATCACTGCATTACATTTTAATGGATCCACTTTTAGATTTTATAGCATTCGTAACACTATTTTCATTATTTTTTTGCATCATTCCAATACCTTCGACAAGAAAGATGTGGATTTTCCTCTCTGAAATTAAATGCTAATCATTTATTATTAAGTCTAGCTTTAAAATAGCTAAAATGACAACACTACATCTCAATTACATCTGTGTTGAATTCAGTTTACGAACATTAATTAACAATCTACATTACATTTATTTGCTTTCTCATTGCAGGTACGTTCCAACCAGCCAGTCAAAAGCGTAAGTAATTTTCAATCGAATCGCTTTTAATATTACCTACTTATCGATCAAGTTGTTCTTTTGAATGTGCTCCAAAGTTGGAGGCTTGAAGAGCGCCTCAAAAACTTATTTCGAAATCAGATATCAAAATTCGACCAATGCATAAATATGCACAGGCAGCAAATAAATTCAAATTGAGAGACTCCCCGCCAGTCTGCAAAAAAGTTGTTGAGTGCCTTTGAGATACATTTAAATAAAAACCGAAATCAAAATCAAAATGAAAATGGAAATGTAAATGGAAAATACCTTTTGTGCAAGTCACTCAAGCGATGACTGGTCAAAGCTTGTGCCTTCTGCTCTGGCATTCGCTTTTCCGTTTCCCCATTTTCCCAGTTATTTTTCCCGAGTCGGCCAAGCGTTAGTTGGCACTGTGTGCGTGGAAAGTTAATTGCCATGTCAATGTCTAAGCCACATTAAAGCAGTTTCATGATTTGTGTGGCATTTCATATTGAACACATTGCGTATGCGTAATATTTACTATATTCAGTTGAATGTACATTTATGCATATTATATTGAGATACAGCCACGAGTCAGTGTCTGTGTCTAAGCCACACAAAAACAGTTGTCACCATTACGTATACGTAATATTTGGTATATTTATAGTAATTGCATATATTGAAATACAGCTGATTTAATCATGCTATCGCTTTTGGCTTATTGCAATTTGCAGCTTAAGTGCCAATTAATTGAAGGTCATAATAAAGACACTTTAATGTGATTATCTGACTAATTGGCAATAAATTAAACTCTCCTTAGTGCAGCTAAGCCTTGCAATATAATATGCATAATTATGTCAGCACTCGAGATAAAGATAAACAACTAACAACCGTGTTGGCTTGTGTCTATGGCAACCATATTTGTAGCCTTGTCTAAGACTCGGCTGTGTCTTATCTATGCAAAATGTGTGCGCTCTTACCTGTAGTCAGACCTTCGTTCTCGTCTCATTTCGTCTCGTCTCGCTCAATCAACGCATTTTACCGTCACAATTTTATTTTCGGGCTAAATAAACTATTAGCAAAACTCATTTTCATGAAAATCCACTTTAATTGCTCTTGCCAGCAGCAGCAACAACAACAATAATAACAACAACAGGCAGTAAAACAGCAGAAGGCTCTGATATCGCAGTCGTGGTTGTGGTCGGAATTGGGTCTGCTCTGCATCTGGTATTTGGCGTTACTTGTAAATTTAACGCAAATTGTCTGTAACATGAGCTCTGTTCGAGTTGTGGTGTGTGCGGGGTATCAAGGGCAAAGAGGACGGGGAAGGGGACTGGCACACCGGGTGGCTTTGTAAGTGCCAACAGCAGCGGCAGCCATTAAATTTTCAAGAACTCTGTCTCTCTGTGTGTATGTGTTTCTTGAAGTTGCAGAGAAAGCAGACAGCTGGAGATTATAAATGCCGACAAAAACGTCAGAAGCAACCTGACGAAGTAAAATCATATATAAAATAGAAACTATTGCAATTACAATAGCTAAGACTTCTCGAAAATTCAAGACTTTCAAGACTGAAATAAAATTATAGATAGTAAAATATGAAAAACTATGAACTTTTCTAAACAGCTGAATACTTCTCGCTTTAATGGATATTTTTACAGTCGAAAGGCTAAATTTTTTTGTCAAAAGTATTGAGAGTCTTTAACTGAAATCAATTCCACAACTCACACTTAAGACAGCTGAGTAGGGTGTCTGTGTGTACTTATGGTTATTAGCGTAATGTTACGTGTCGCCTTGGGATGCCTGTCTGGTTTCTGTGCCAGGTCCTGTACTAAAGGACTATCGACATTGCCATTATCATCGTGCTCGTCAAACCTCTTAGTCTCGTCGCCTTTAGACTAACGCATCCTTGGAGTGTAATTTGCAAAACACCAAACTTGTGGTTGTCTTTCACCTGTTTTCCGCTCCCTTTCAACGCTCAGCTTTACTAAGTGGTCGGTTACACCTGTTCGTGCTTGTGCCGCAGTTAACTTTGAATATATTGCCACAGACAAGTTGTTTACATGGCAGTTGCGCGGATTATTGCTGCCATTTTGCGGTTTTTGATTGTTTTAGTTGCACAATATGCAATTAAATGCTGCATTCTTTTTCACATTCACATTATTGTTAACACACACGCTCACACACCCACACATGCTCTCAAAACAATATCAAACAAAAAAGCACACATAAAAAGGCTGTAAATTAACATAATGCCTGGTATTGTGGTATTGCGTTGTAGACAACACGAAAGGGGATATATTATGTAATAAAAACAACGTCAACCAGCAGCAAAATCGACTGTGCGAGACCCTGTTCTTACTCTATATAAAAAAAAAAAAATTAAGTTTTGAAACTAAAAATAATATTTCAATAAAAATTTTAAAAAATAAAATGCAAAAATTCTGATGCGAAATTCTATACCTCTATTTTACAATTACAAATTTATATTTATTTAAATAATACATAATTTTCTGATCTAAATTTAGTTTCCGAAATTTAAATCTCTAGTTTTAACAGTGTCTAATAATTCAGACATTCATACAGACAGACAGGCTGATAATGTTGATCAAGAATATATACTATGGAGTGAAAGCCAAGCTTCCTTTTACCTGATGGGCACTTTATTCCGTTTAAAAAATTAATAGACCATTTGTAGTTTTTAAGTACTGGATCTAAAAATAACAACAATAGCAATGCTCAACAAAAATATTTATGTCAATGCAAATGGCGTCTGCATAAAATTTATTGACACTTTTGCGAGGCGCTGCGGATTGTCATTGTCATGGTTAGGTGTCTAGTGGGCTCTTTAACTGGGACAAAAATGGAAATGGGAATGGGGATGGAATTGTGGATGGGGTTTTGGCGGTAAGGCAAGCGGACAAGGGGAAAGCTGGTACGGCATTGTGCAATACTCTTCCGTTTAGTCAGATTTCGTTGCGGTTGACATTGCGACGCCCATGGCCACGCCCACAACCACACCCACGCCCACATCGACGCCCAGTCAAACGCAGTGCAAGCATGTTTATCGCACAAGGTATACCCTTACACGCGTATCCTAACCAGGATCCTCTGGCATCCTTTGTGTATGTGCGAGCGTCATTTTCATTTTAATGAGCAAACTTTTGGTCTGTGCACGCCATTTATTTGCAGTTTTAGTAATCAGCACGCATACGCGACAACAAATGCAAATAAAATGTGCAGAATTGAAATTCATTTCGCAGAATGTTCAGATAATCAGCAGAGACAAAACTAGTATTTATTATAAAACATAATTAAATAGTTGCAGGCAATAATTCAATTGAAAGATAATTCCACATAAAAAATTCTTACCTAAATATGCGGGAAGCAAAAAACAGGCTACTTCATGGTTATTATTTTTAAATTACAAGTTATTATTGATTTTTATTAAAGTTTCTTATTTTTGATAAGAAAATAAATGAATTTACAATTTCCTTTTACATTATTATTATTAAGGGATACAACAATTTAATGATTGAATAATTTAATATTATTAATATTGCAAGTCCATGAATTCAATTTTCGACTGATCGACCCTTTGATAGCTATATGACTTGCTATAAAATAGCATATCTGGATTTGTTTATCCAAATAAATTTTCCTAACTCTTATTGTTTTTGCTATACTTAAGCTAAGAAATTGGCGCATTTTAAATGGTTATTAGGAAGAATTATTTCGAGTACAAACAACTGCTGGTTTTGCCAAATGAGGGAAAACAACAGCTGCCACTCACAGGGCACAAATCCCAAAAATAAAACAAAACCGAAACGAGGGAAAAATACGCAGCTCAGTTTATTTGTTATGCATTGAAAATGTTATTTAATTAGCAGCCACAACCGCATCATGCCGGCGGTTACCTTTGAACCCAAATGACACTGAAATCAAATCATATGCTATAATAAAGTTGTAACTGAAACTGAAAATTAAACGCTTATTAAATATATGTACCAAAAGATTGTTTGCTTAGGCATTGAGCATACTGAAATAGAAAAGCCGATTAAATGCACTCGAAAGTTTAAGGGATGCAGAAGCAAGTTTTAACTACAATCACCTTGAAAATTCACAATATATGTGTGTGTGTGTGTGTGCGGGTGTGTGTGTGCCTGTGTGTAGATGAATAAGTGTGTGTTATTTGAGTTGCGCGTGTTTGGCAAAGCGAAACTCACTGAACGGAAAGCTGCTCACAATTTCCGCGCTTATAAACTTACAACGTTGCGCATACGCCACCGTTGCACCAGTAATCAATGCAATTCCTCGAAGCGTGGGTGTGTGTGTTTGTGTATCTGTGTGTGTTTGCTTTTGGGTGCAGCTTAGCTACAACGATTTCCTCTTTAGTTGCTAAAATTTCATTATGCAAAAGTCATGTTTGCCATATTTGCCTTGTTTGATAGAGATGAAAATGAAGATGGAGATGGAGAGACAGAAAGCACCTGTCATAAACATTGAAGCGTTTTTCCATGTTTAACGTCAGCTTGATTTATACATAGACATAGCATACACATAAATTCACACACACACACACTCACACTGACACAAACACAGGCAAACCTGAGAAATTCATGCAAATCAAATTGAAATCATTAACATCATGTATTTGTCTTTCGTCTATGCCAAAAAAAATGCCCCCAATAAAACCCAAACTCGAATCTCAACCTGAACTCGAACTCGAAATCGAACTCGAACTCCAGTTGCAGCCTCGGGGCATTTGAAGTCGCCTGGGGATGAGGGTGAGCCTTGGATGCAGCCGGTTGTGGCATATTTGGAGGCGCCGGTGCGGCCCACAAAATCGCCAAGTAGGTGGCGCCACAATATCTCTCAAAATTTCTCTCACTCTCTCCCGTGATCTCTCGATGTGTTTTGTGTCCCGCAGCCCGTAGTTAAAACGTTAATATTTAAGTGTCTAAACGTAGTTGAAAGTTGACTTAGTTGAAAATGAAAAACGCTTTCTAGTTGTACACACAAATATACACAAATACACTCTCACTATCACTCACACACACACACACACACACACACACACACACACACACACTAGCACACGCAATAACAGCAACAGCAATGGCTGCCATGCAAAACAGTTAAACTCTTGTTTTACTGCTACGTTCTGTGTATGTGTTTGTATTGTATTTGTGTGTGTCTATATCTAACCAAAATTGCAATGACTTTTGAAACAAAACTTGACTTATCAATGCCAATAAACCGCACACAAACTTTCCGCCTTTGTGTGTGTGTCAATTCTTTCTCTCTCTCTCTTCCATTTTCTCTGTCTCTCTCTCTCTCTCTCTCTCTCTCTGTGTTTCTTTTTCTTTGCTGCTGAAACAGAATGTGATCAGACGTTTGTCTCGCGCATTGGCGGGCCACAAAACGGCAGCTTCACGGCGCCGCTGCTGCACAACCATCGCAATCATTCGCGCCAATGCCTCTACACATTCCTAGCAGGACCTGGACAGCGTGTCGAAGTAGTTTTTAAATCCTTTAATTTAAGAGGAAGTCCGCCAGAGTGAGTAATCAACCAAATTTATCGCAATTAAACCAATTAATCGCAATTACTTAATTGATTTTCATTTATATTTAACAATTTATAGCGGTTCGGCCGTCGGTGAATTACCAAGGTAAATTTATTAACGAAATTGTATTTAATTATGCAATTTAGCCTATTTTAACTGTCATTTACTTTTGCATTTGCAGCTGTGTTCATGAGTACATGGATATCTACTCGGAGGTGCAATCGTCCGAACCAGCGGAGCTGATCAATTCCCCATTCGGCGGTCGCTATTGTGGCGCCATTCCGCCGCGTCGTCGCATTTCCATGTACCGCGCCGTTGCAATTTCATTTTTTAGCAACAAAAATGTGTCGACCGATCTGTTCGAGGGCACGTTTAGGTTTATAAATGCATGTAAGAGCTGCAAGAACTGAAATTTTATTCCAAAATTTATAAATCATGCTACAGTTTTCGCAAACTTTTATGATTTGTGTTTCCAAAATTTCAAACATTATAATCCATTATTTTTTTTTTTTTAATTTTTTCGTATTTATAGAATTGCGTTTCAAGAACTTTAAAGCACAGTTAGTTACAGTTTTCATTTTCAAAAACTTCCGAGAGTATTTGAAAACATATTCGAATTTCAATAAGCTTATACAATAAGTTATTTAAAATAAATATTGTTTGGAATTTACTTTTATGATTGGCCGAAATTAAGATTTGCGAAAACCGAAGCATGACGTCGTGATTACAATAATTATAATGTAATTGATAATAATATTGGTTGGTTTTTATAGCGGAATATGAAATTGGTATACCCATTGCTGGGTCGCCATGTTCCTACACGATAACGCCTAGCATGAGTATCAATAAAACTGGCGCACTCATATCGCCAACCTATCCAGGTGCCTATCCGAAGGATATGTCATGCACATATCAATTTCTTGGTGAATCGAATCAAAGAGTTAGATTAGAGTTTCGTGATTTTGATCTGTTTTTTGGTGGACCACAGTGAGTACCCCTAATGCTGCACAATTCCACAACACAGACACACATACACACACACATACACCAAGTCAATATCAAAGCAAATTGTTAGCAATTGTTAGCAATTTGCTTTGAATACGCAGCTGCCACACACACACAACATCACACACATGCAAATACACATAATCATAACTTTCCACTACCTACAACAATTGCTCATTTAAATTCTATGTAAATTCTATTCTATATGCTTTATTCCAATTGTCTATCTATCTGCCAACTATTCGACTATAACTAAATTACAATCTGTCAACAATTACAACCATAACTATAACAATAAACAACAACAACTACAACTATAACTACAACTACAACAATCAGCTGCCCATTTGACTATGTGAAAGTGTACGATGGTCCAGACAATTCGTCAGCATTAATCGGTACATATTGCGGACAGCAAAGAAACTTAGTATTGTATTCGAGCGAATCGAGCCTTTTTGTTCATTTTTATACCTTACCGCGCACCGCAAATACGCAAAATCGTGGCTTTAAAGGAATTTATGAATTTAGCGAAAGTTTTGTTAAATTAGATTTTATACGTAAGTATTGACATTTCATCAATTTTCAATTATCTACAGTTTACTTTCAGTTTGCCGTTTCGGCCATTTTGTAGCGAGCATATTGAAAATGCAAATGCGCCACAAAATGGCCGTAACTCATACACAAACACACACACACACTCACACACATTTAAGAGTTCCAATGTATGTGTTTGTTGCATTTCCGTTGCTCGTTGTGCGGCTTTTTGTTAAATTTGTCGCTTTCTTTTCATTTAATTCGAACTAACTATTATCTGACTAATTGAATCTATCAACAACTTCACTATTTTTCTCTATACCCCTTTGTCTCTGTGTCTTTCAAATCTCTAAATCCATCCTGAAATTCTACAAAATTTCTACCTGCCGTAAACTGTTCTATGATCATTTCTGCTCACAATATGCAACAATAAATATCAAATCCATCAGGTGAAAATGATGGCATTCACATACGTGGCTCAGAATGTGATCAAAAGATTTTATCGAAGAAGGAATCAACTGGCTTTGTGCTCTCACCTAACTATCCCTATCCATATATACCAAAAACTGTGTGTAGGCAAGTATTACCATTCATTTTATCGCGGATATTAAGTTGTCATATTAATGATATCACTTCACAGATATTTCATCTATGGCATGCAGGATGCACAGCATCTGGAGCGTGTACGGCTCGAGTTTAATTCTTTCAATATACCCAAAATGGAGCACAAGGATAAGAGCGAGTGCGTTTCGAAGAATCATTAACGATCTAAGAATTTTTAATATTTCTCGCTCCTTTTTTTAGATCCAACTGCACTGATGGCTATCTGAAAATCTATCTGAAGGGACAGGAAACTGCCGATGCCTATGACAAGTTCGATTATGAACTGTGCGGCAATGAGACGCAGCGTGTGATCAGCGATGGTCCTCGTCTGGCAATGGTGTTCAGTTCGGGTGAGCTGCAGGGTCGTGGCTTCAAGGGCAAGTATACATTCGAGACGGAGTACAAGATACCCGGCACAGCGGCACCCGATGGCACCTGCAGCTTCACGTATGTGAGCAGCTCGAAGAAACGCGGAGAGCTAAACAGTCCACGCTATCCCTCCAACTATCCGTCGGACACGAACTGTTCCTACTTGTTCTTGGCCGAGCACAATGAACAAGTGACAATTGTTTTCGATCACTTCAAGATCAAGGCGGACAACAATGCGAATGCCACAGCCGGTGCTTATGGGTACGTTCAGCTCACATCGATTTAAAACTAAAAATTTCTATATTTTTTTTAATTTTTAATACATCAAAGATTTAAGGGAACATTTATTTATTCGAAATAAATTTAAATGCAGAATGAAATTAGTGGCAAAACCACGATCAAAATGGTATTCCATTATAAAATTAGTTTTGTTTCAACAAAGATATGAAAGTTTGAAGATCGTCAGAATCTTGATCTAGCCGCTTTACAAGTCCAACTTTATGTCCAATTTTTCATGAATTTTTACAAGAAAATTAAAGGTCTCAGAATCAAGTTTAAAGTGTTGTTTAATACCAATTACGATAAAAGAAGTTGATTAAAAGTTAAACGATAGTTAAGCAGATTGAATTTGGAGGCCAAACCATGATCAAAATGATATTCCGCTTGAAAATCGGTTGAACTTTAACATTGTTATGGATGTCCAAAGTTGGTCAGATCTTTGATAGATTTTAATTTAAAGCTATGTAGTAACTCGTTTGAATAATTTCTGGAGTCAAGTGGCTCAGTTAACTTAAAATAAATAAAATAACTTGTATCTTAATTTCGATTGCAGTTCTGGTGCCTGCTTTGAGGATTGGCTGGAAATGTATGTGGTGTATCGGGATAACAATGATCGCCTGCTCGGCCGCTATTGTGGTTTGACAGCACCCGGACCCGTTGAGAGCCCCCGGGGTGCAGTTGGTCTGCGCATCACGTTGCACACGGATCAGGAGAGCGTGGCGAGCGGCTTTAAGGCGCGCTATTTCTTCGAATCGGCCAAATCCGATGCAGGCGACTGTGGCGGCAACTTTAGCAACGAAGATTCCGGCATTATCACCTCCCCCAACTATCCAGCTGGCTACAAAGCACCTGGTCGTGGCATGGCCTCCAATGCCTGCAACTGGGTGATGACTGCACGTGCCGGCTACAAGTTGTCCATTAACTTTGAGCAGTTTGGACTCGAGGGTGATCCGGCCGGTAGGTTATATCTAAATCCCACGCAAACTTGGGTTTTTAAATATGGTCTACTCTTAGGTCGAGGTTGTCCTGCTGCTGTGCTGCGTCTATGGGTTAATGTGGATTCGGATCAGCCGCCAGTGGAGCTGTGCGGCGAGAAGCCACCTGTCGAGCACTGGCATTATATATCCACGGGCCAAACAGCACGCATCAGTTTCACCACCAGCGACAAGACCGTTGGGGCACAGGTTAGATCTTTCGTATTTTCGGCTATACAATTTCCATAAATAAATAATTTCAAAATATGCACAGGGCTTTCGCATTGTTTGGACTGAAATACAGGATTCGGGGCCGGGTCCACCATCCATTGGGCTGCTCTGCGAGTCCACCTATCACTTCCAGTGTGCGGCGGGATATTGCATATCGGACAAATTACGCTGCGATGGTGTCAAGAATTGTGGGCCCGGCGATGATAGTGACGAATTGCATTGTGAGTCGTGAGTGAGTCGAACGGTTCAGTTCAATTTTTATTTCGATTTTTGATCTAATATTTTTTAATATTTATCGTTTCATCATTTTAATTTCTTTCGGTTTTTCCAGTGCGTCCACTGAGCGACCATGAATTTGCTTTTCATTCTCTATACTACATCATTTTATTCATTTCGAGTTTAAGCTGATTGCATATCGATTTCTATGTCTATGCAATCAATAAGCATTTTATTTTATTACGCTTTTCATTTTATTAATAACAACCACGATAACTTGAACCCGACGAAACACTTGCTAAAAAACTATATTAAATTAATGTGCTAACTAACCATAAAAACTAATACTAATACCTAAATATTAATTAAATTAACTCAAAACTCAAACAAAGCACCAAAATTTTAAACAGCTCTCTGTTGTCTCTGTCTTGTTTTAATATTTGTTTTTTAATTTTCATGGCCAGAATTTTGTTAATACTCTTAGAAAAGATCTCTACCCGCGATCACCCTCACTCAGAAAACCTAACCGAAGCTATGCATAATTATTGTTATTATTATTATAAGTATAACTACCTACACATTATGTTGTTCCTAGTCGCAGTATCAAAATGGCATATCGTACAATTCCAGACTAAAAACCAAAGCGATCTCAGCCACAGCCCACACTATAAACAACAATATCTCTCTTTCTCACTTGTCTTCTTATACTTCTTCTATTCCTCTCTATTTCTCTCTCTATTTTTCTCTCTCTCTCTGTGTTCTCTGTTCTTTATCTTTCTTTTGAACATTCTCGATGTGATCCTTCACCTTAAAAACAATCTATAAACTACTTATAAACAAAAACAACCTAAAAACCTCCTCAAAAATCTTATAAAATATGCTAAACCCAAAAAATCACACAGGTGACGCAAACTCATCGCATTTGCCCAAATTTCTGCAAATATTTGTTTTAGCAATTATGTCATTAGTCTTGAATACGTACAACTAAAAATAAAAAAATAAAAAAACAAAAGAATAAAATAATCAAAAAGAAAACAGAATTTCAAATTGGATTGCTAAATCATAAGGAATTGCCACGAAAATCAAAAGTGATGAAAACAATTACAATAAAATGATAAGAAAGAAAAAGAAGATGAAAACATACTCAAAGAAGAAATTTTTAATAATTTTTCTAACCATAAATTACACGCCAAGTAAATGCTAATCAATTAAGAATAAGAAATACATAATAAATACTTTTGGTCACATCTAACACGTGAGTCCTGCTTAAACTTGTCTCAAATCGCTGCACACGCCCACAGCCACGCCCACAGACCACAATCATGACATGCACAGCACCCCACTTATAGACCCACCTACCCCACAAACTCGACAAATTTATACTAAGCATCGTTATTAACAGACAACAACAATTGTCAATTATCAATTGTCAAAGCTGTCGTCCTTCTGATTAATTAATTAATCTTTTGTTGCAAAATTTGAGTTTTTTGTAGTATTGGTAGAGAAATCATTTAAATGCATGTTGTTGAAACAATTATTTATTTTAATTATTTTTCTGGCTTTTTTCTGTTTTGCACCTAACTGTTTTTTCTGCTAAACTGAGCTGCATACTGAACTTAAATTTTAATATTTAAAATACCATCTATTAATATGAAAAATAAAAACGGAAATATCTAGACATCTTCCAATGCAACAACAAAACAATACAACATTTTAACATTAATATCGAAGGATTGTTTCAAGTTCCACTTTCTTATTAAATTCTAAAATAAAATGTACATCCCTATTTTTCAGCTACTTTACTCGAAAGTGGAATTTGAAATATATCACCTATACATTAATCTCCCAATTAGTTAGCAATTCATTTACACCAATTAACATTTATCAGAGCAGCGCATTTGTTTAGAAGCCTATGTGATATCAATAAATATTCGCAATATTTTTAGAGCCATGCATTAACTCTAAATAATTATGTATATTTTAATAAATTTATATTGTTCATTGATTTATTTATGAATTAATTCCTATATCAGGTATCACGGAAGCGGCAGAGGAGGATCACGACGTCCTAATTATAATAACACTAGTCGTCGTCTTGTCCCTAATCTGTCTCCTATGCACACTCTGTCACTCCAGAAGAAAACGTAGAAATCATGTCCGTCAATTGGGTTTACATCGGAATGCACATTACGACTCGCAGACGAGTGCAACGGGTAAGCGAGGGGACATCGAAAAGTTGCTGTGTTATTTTTTTAAATTATGTTTTATATATTATACTTTTTACGTTTAGGTTTTCTTTGATTAAATTTATCGTCTATTTTTAATTTCAAGGTAATATTGCCTTAAATTTAATTTAAAAGTATTGTATAAATTCTATGATTTTTATCGTATCCCAGCTGGACTTAGCTCTAGTCGACGGCATTTGCAAAGTGGCGGGGCGAGCATTGCGGGGAGTCTGCATGGCATCAACAGCGGCACCTTGATCATTCCGCCCGCTCCCCTTCCACCCACAAGTGTGCCACCACCACCGCACATATGTATTGCTGGCGTCGACATGGTACATGGTCTGATGTCCAACGATGAGGACGATGATGAGGATGATGACGACCTCGAACTCGACGAGGATCAGCTGGATCCGGACATATTTATAAACGATGTGCATTTCGATGAGGATAATATCGATCATGTAAACCAAATGGCAAATGTTTAACTCTTTTTTTTTTCTTTCGGTTTTAAAGCATTTTTATCGTTAGTTTCAGTTGTAAAGCGCTTTAGGTTAAGCCGTGTCCTTGACCAAGGACACTTAAATGCGAACTGTATGTAGTTGGTTGAAGTAGTTAAATGTTTACAAACTACATCAACACAGCTAAGCATAAGTTGTAGAAGAAGTTGAAGAACAAGAAGAAAAATTCAAAAGTTAACAATACCTAAAAGACGAAAAATTATGCAAAAGTGCGAATTGATTAAGATATAAATTTAATAAGCTATAGACAAGGCGCAAAAAAAGTAAACGTAAAATAAAAGTACAGTAGGTTGATAAACATTGTAGTAGCGAATATATTGATGAAACAATGAATCGATCAAACGATGAACAAAGACGACAGGCAACAAATAATAATTACATTTAAATATACATACATGCATACATTACTATATTATACACATAGCGACTACGTATGACAGATAATAGTAAAAATAATTGAATCGGAGATAAACCCCAAGGACAAAGGATGATGACGAATGATGATAAAAAAAACCAAGCGGCGATTATGTGTCAACATTTTCTTAGCCACAGGTGACCGCAAAAAGTTGTTGATTTTTATATTTGATACGAGTAATATTTAGGTGAAGCATAAATTGAATTAATTATACAACAATACCAAACATTCACAAATAAATTTGACATGCAAATAAAAGCAAAAAAAAGTATGAAAAATTTGCTTAATTATGGGCATAAAACAATAACATAAATAATTACATATAACTATACCTAAAAACCTAAACAGGCGCGAATAACTTTTATTTACACATTTTTTTACAATAAGCAAAACACACACATAAATACACACACATACTCACAGAAACAACTGAAGTTAAAGCAAGTTTATAAATTGAAGTTTTTAACTAACAAACAAAAAACAAAAAATGAAATGAGGAAAATCAACAAATACATTAAAAGAAAATAATGCATAAATAAAATGAAGAATTAGTGACTATCAAACCTGTATCTTCCAGCAAAAGTTTAACGCAAAATTCTTAAATTGAAAGATTTGTATAAATAAAATGATTAAATAAATTAATTAATACAAATAACTAAATTTAGTAGCGTCATTCGTCGGATGCTGCTAGTTTCCAAATTGATAAACTCAAAAGATTTTTGTCTATTTAAGCACATTTTTATAGACATTTAATGGGCGAATGTTGCAGCGACATTAAGAAGCAAAAAACTATTTATAAAAATGTACACGCTAAAGAGAACGATAATAAAAACTTTTACAGTAAATTAAAATCCAAAAATTAATACTAAATAAAATAAAAACATTTGTGCCAAGATTTAAGGAATAATTTCTTGTAATTTTTTTATTTCCTATATAGCTAAGTTCTGTTTTCATTTCAATATTATATTCTAAGAAAATGTATTTTTTTGTTCAAAGATGTTTTTAAGTTTTAATTAAAATAATACATGCAAATAAATTTGACAAAAATAAAATTATTGGTTTCATAGCGCTCGTACGTTTTGCATAAAAATATGAATAAAACTAAAAAAGCTTAAATAAATGATGAAAATTAAAAAACAGTTAAAAGTAAAAATCATTAATAATACAAAAAAAGTATGTAGGTGTTTAATAAAATATAATATATAAATAAAATCAAATACATTGAACAAGTAAAACGTTGTTAAATTGTTGCAAAATGCATAAAGATCAACTAATTCATAAGAAATAAAAAACATTATTTTTAAATATTTGCAAAAATACAAAGAAAATGCATATTTAGTTTAAGTGTATAAATTTTGTTGTTGTATGACATTAAAGTGAACCCAATTAAATTAGTTAATTAATAAAATTGAATTTGTGTTCTAGCAATAAAAATGAAAAGAAAACTAAAAACCAAATGAAAAAGAAAGCATAAACTATTTACTAAACAAACAAAATTAAATCAAATAAAAACAATGTTCAAGAAACACACGGAAAAATCCCCATAAAATGTTCTAAGCGTTTACTAAAAAAAAAACACAAAGTTAAATTAAACAAGCAAGTGTTAAATTTACAATTAAATCTAATAAATAAGCAAAGCAAACAAAACAAACAAGAGTTATGCTAAACAATATGTAAAGCCTAAACCAAAATGATACCAAATTCCAAACCCGAGCGCATGCATTGGCATAGAACGCGGCGCTTTAGCAAAAATATAGTTGACTAAAAGGCAAAATTTTAAAAATTGAACAAAAAACACCTACAAAAACAATTCCATGTTAACATTAAATATAAATAAAGGTAATTAAATAAATGAATACTAAACCAATTGCCAAAGATGATTACTTTTTAAACCGTTACCTCACTAAGATTTTGTTTTCTTAATCCACATAGAAAATTTGTTTTCTCTGCATTACAATACTTCTTTAACATATTTTTTTATTATGCGATCATCATACAATATTCAAAATATATAATATTCCCATATTACATTTAAATTTTTATGAATTTAATCGAAATTTCTCCAACATTTTGCTGATTGCCTCCGCATCACCTTCCAATTTGGCTTTTTCCTGTTGCAATATTTGCTCGAAAGTGGTTTGCTTGGTACCGACCAAATAGAAGTCCTCATCGGTTATCGTAATCTTACCATCTGCATCGGATGCCTTGCCCTCATAAATGTCCAGAGCTTTGAAATCAAAGACTACCGTCATGAGGTCAGCAGAAAACACGCATAGACGACCAATGGCATAAACTCACCCATGCTTTTGATGAGTTGACCATCGGTATCCGTAAAATTAAACTGGAATGTGTTAACAACGGTCCGTTTGCCGGGATCCGATTCCTTTAGCTTGTTGCGTATTTTATCAATTATTTCGTCGCTCTTCATGTTGACACAGCGTGACGGAACGAGACACAACTGGAGCACTTGAGTTCAGTTGCTTGACTAATTCAGAAGTGGACACCAATTGAAACGTCGACTGCGGATTAGATGGCTTTGCATAATTCTTAATTAAAGTCAATTTGTTTAATAGATAGTACACGATTGACCATATTGATAGAAGGCATGAGAAAAGACACAGCTACCTCTGGTCAATCTTTTTTTAACTGATCAACGCACAGTCCAAGACGTAAAGGTCAATAAAAGTGTATACCCAACAGCTGGAGATGCTTGAGAGAATCAGTTGACCGGCTCATATATTTGCAATCCAATTTTCGGGCGTTTTATTAGATCGGTTCCGAATTTATTTTAATGATGTAGGGGCAGTTAAATATATTTTGATAGGTAAAAACTAGAGCTACTAAATAAAACTTAGTATGCAAATAATTGGCAAACGCTATCATATTTTATGGCTTCCACAGCTTCAGCAGGCCATCTTCACTATAGCTGGCTAGAAGATTCTGATGCGGATGATGGGTTAGGCCTATGACGTCCTTTTCATGCACCTGGTAAAATATCAAATATTAGGGATAGAATTCAATGGAAACTACAACACAATACTCACATTTAAAGTACGCTCCAGCTTGCCTGAGGAGACCGAGAAACAATAGAGCACCTGATCCTCTCCAGCGCAGTAAATGAACTCGCCTCGAGGCGACAGAGTTGCCGATATGAAGGCGCCACCTTCGCGCTTACCCGATGAGAACGATCTCACAATTTGTCCCTGCATGTTCATGATGACAACCGTGTTGGATCTATTGCACACGATAAAGTGCTCTGGATTCTTTGGCAGTATCAGCACCGTGTTAACGGCCAACTCATTGCCCAATGGCTTGTAGGTAGCCACACATTCTGTAGTCTTCAACGACCAGACCTTGACTGTGCCGTCGGAGGATGCGCTGAGAACACTGTGGCCATCTGGCGTGAACGTTGTCTCATTGACAAATGATGTGTGACCCTTGAACTCTTTCAGCATTTTACCCGACTTGAGGCCATGCAATCGCACAGTGTAATCAAATGAAGCACTGAGAACTTGACTGTTGTCGCGGGAGAACTGCAGACAGGTGATGCCCTTGGTGTGTGCCTTCTCGAACTTGCGCAGGCATTGACCGGTAATGATTCGCCAAACCTTGATTTGGCCATCCTGAGCACCCGATGCCACCATCTCGGAGTCACGAGAGAAATTTAACGCCAGCACGGCTTGCTCCATCATCATGAACTGATCCTGTGCCTGGTATTTCAAATCTTTACGCACTTTGCCTGTGGTAAAGTTCCAAACTTCAAGGAAACCATCGACGCTACCAGTTATCAGATACTGTCCATCTGGTGAGAACTGTGCACACTCCACATGTGACTTTTCACCAAATTTGATCTGTCGGAATAGTTGGGTGGGATACATTTCCTCTTCCTGATCCTTCATGGCTGCTTTGCCGCGGAACAAATCGATGGTAGTGCCGGGTGGAAGAAGTCCTTGATGCTGTTGCCATTTTAACGCCTGGCCGAGCAACGCCAGAAGCCTAGACGAGGGCACCACATGCACTTCGCCACTCAACTCCTGGGCAATTGCTGTACGACGCTTCTCCTTGCTGCTGCCCTCCGCATACGCCTCTCGAGGATCGAAGTATGCACGCTGCAACATATTCTCTGCGTGATGCAAATACTTTAATGATATTCTACGACAGGTAGCAAGTACACCGACACTCACCCAAATGTATGTAACGCTCCGGTTCATGTTGCTTCAACATGCTCATGGGATCCGTTTGACGCAGTAACGAACGTGCAGCTCCCAATTCTCGCAGCTCTATCAGTTCCAAGACGATTTGTTCATACAGATTGAGGAGTTTCTTATCAGGCAGCTTGAGTGATTGTGTTACCTTAAGCACCGTGTCCCAGTGTCCATTCGAAATGTCCTGCACGAATCCATCGACACTGTCCACGGTATTGAGTGAGACACCAGTTTCCTCCTGAAATGAACAGTTTGTTTATTAGGGTCTATACTGATAGCTCAGGTCTTACTTGCAAAGTTTGTAGCGTCTTTAGCAGATTGGACTCCTTTAAATATTGTTGAATTAGTCGTATAACGCTATAAAGTAAGACATAAATGTTAATTAAATAACTCCAGTCGGGTTGATAAAACACATGTATGAAAAGTCGAATAATACTCTTCAGGTTTTTCCATATATGCACTTACTCTGCAGATTCGATTTCGATGGACATGACGGCTATTTAAGTGCTATAATTCACTTGGTCGGTGTTTATATTAATAAATTAATTCAGATTTTTACAAAAAAAGCGTCTATTTAGTTTCTACTGCGCACAACGTTGCCACCTGGTATAAATGTTGCCACCCTGTTACATGCTCCGATCTGGCAGCATGTGCCATTTTGGGTCTATTGTCAAAAATGGTAAACTTAAAACTTTCCACTTTTTTTTTAAATTCTTTTTATTTAGAAGCTACAATTTTCAAATTTTTGCATGATTTTTTATTGTTGTAATTTCAAATTTAAAATTTTCCTAAATTATTAATTTATTGCTCTGTGTTGAGATTGGCATCTCGCTACCCTCTTGCCATTACTGTTGTATATTAAATTATTAACTTAACCAGCATTCGTTATTTTAATGTAAACAAACAAATGTGAATGACAACTAACAACAGCTGTTGCGCTTAACTTCCGTGTGATTGGCATTTTAGGCCAGGTGGCATCACCGTCTTCGTACACTTTGCATAACATCTGAAACGCTCAACTTTTTGTTTGCGAATTAATTGAATAAAAATGTCAAAAGCAGCAGGTAAACTGAAGTCGCTGAAAAAGAATGTGGAGCGGATAACGCACACAACTAAATTGAAGACAAATATACCCGCCGGAATGGCAGCAGCGGGTCCACCATTGGGTCCCATGCTGGGTCAGGTTGGTACCCAAAAATCACATTGTGCTTGGGACACTTCTTAATCAATGAATTTATCTCATAGCGAGCGATTAACATTGCCGCCTTTTGCAAGGACTTTAATACGAAAACGGCGGAGATGAAGGAAGGTGTTCCACTGCCATGTCGCATCTCCATGAACAGCGATCGCAGCTACGATTTGGCCATACATCATCCGCCGGCAACGTTTTTCCTGAAACAGGCAGCGGGAATCCAAAGGGGCACTATGACACCTGGTCGTGAAGTTGCTGGCAAGATAACACTCAAGCACTTGTACGAAATTGCAGCAATCAAGATACAAGATCCGCCAAATGCGTTGCTGACAATGCAGGTGAGTTGATTAGGATCATATAGGTCATTATATAGAAGAGTGATATAAGTCGAAAACACGAATCTATGTTGTGTCAACATTTCATTATCCTAGCTTCAATGGCCGCTTATTTCGAAATGCCGGTTTTTGAAATATGTCACTCTTCTAGTAAATGAGCGATAGAGAATTGATTTCATTAATTAACAATTACTTTTCAATCAGCAAATGTGTGAAATGCTCGTTGGAATTGCACGGACATGTGGCATTAAAGTGGTGCGTGATCTGGATGCCACGGAGTATGCTCAATTTCTGGAGGAGCGTAAGGTCATTGTCGAGGATCAGCGACGAGAACTGCTGGAGAAACGTGAGGCAAAGATGTTGAGAACTGGCTAAGCATTCTATATGATATATTTTAATTGTTAATATACATTTATAACTAAAACACCGATGATCCGATGTTTATTCTATGCTAATACGCTTGCGATCCTTGGCGGCGTTCTTTTTGCGTCGCTTCTCCAGATGTTTGTTCAGTTTTCCAGTGTTTTTCAGCTGCTCAAATTGAGCTACAAGTTCCTTGGCACGACGTTCCTCTGTAAAATAAGAGATATTAAGTATGATATTATATATAGTTGTTTAGCAAACGTACTCTTTGTAATATAGTGAGGTTGGCGTCCTTCGTCGTGTGCCTTCTGAATTGCTTTGCGCTCATTCTTTAATATCTTTTGCTTGAGATGCCATTTTTTATCCTCCGCATTCTTGTTGATAAGTCTTTGCATTGAGTGCTTGATTTTTTGCTTTTCCTCGCCGTCAACATTCTCCAGTTGTTTCTTTAGTTGATTGACTTCCTTATCGCGAATTTGTGAGATGAATCTGTAGTTGCTCTTGAATGTATCAATGTTATAGTTGCCTGCTCTCTCATCGAATCGCGGATCACGCAGCTCCGTCTCTTTCTTACGCTCTGCACGTAACTCGACACCTAAAAATGGCACCTGTCGTTTTGCACTTATTTCCCGAGGTCGATTTTTATTCAGACGCTTGAGATCCGCTTTTGTTTTGGGCTGTTTTATCTTGACACTTTTACTACCTAGTACAGCCTCCTTGTAGACCCTTGCGCCCAATTGTTCCTTCAGCTGCATTATCTCCTCGAAGGACATGCCCTTGAGATCCTCTCGAATGGCGTTCTGTATATAAACAATTGAATTAGCTGGGTTTATAATGCCCCTGGAATAATACTACCTGTGTCTCGTCGTCGCTGCTTGCCTCATGATCCGAAGCAGCCGAGGACTCACTTGAAGACTCCATTATAAACAGTTAAATCAGATAAATTATAGTTTTCTTAACTTTTCACGTGTTTGTTTTGATTCAGTTTGCAAATGCCAATCGATAATAACTTATTAATAAGCCATCACTACGAAACTATCGATAAGCACTCTTCCATAAGGTGGCAAGGCCGTTGATTGGGTTGTTGGTTTGACAGTCTGGCAGCACTATATTTGGTTTAAAAGCCAATGGCGCGCAGTTTACATTTTTGATAATCATTAAAAGCGCATTTTAAAGGACAATTAAATGAAAATAAACTTTCAACAGTTGGTCGCATGTTGGCTTCTTATTATTAGCCTTAATAACAAAAGCATTGACCTAACTCCCGACATATAAACGTAAACATCACTATCCTCATTGGGGGGTACTTAATGGTAACTATAACTTACCGCGTGGGTTTTTTATTCTTGCGGATTGTTTGCATTGCATTTGTAGCCAGTTGTGGCTGGGTTGGCTCAGTCATCGGCAAGCTTAAATACAGACAAAGCTAAGGCATTTAACGGTCGTGTGACTCCTAGTTATACTATATACAATATATCTATGCATGTGCTGGCTGGCGTGTGTTCAATGTGATTTGAAAAGTCACTGACAGGACCGTATCTTAACAGAACCGCGCCCAAAGAGATCCTTGCCCTGAAAAACAAAAATATATATAGATATTTTTTTAAGCTTTCTTAAAGTTGATGATATTTGATTGATGATAAAATGTATAAGTTTAAAAATTATTAGAATGCATGAATGCATCAGCACCTGAGAATACTATCTATTAAATTCACACTATATATTACGTATACGCATAGTATTTGGTGTCAACGAGACGAGACGAGACGAACCCAACGTTCATTCACCAATTACTCGCGTTTATGTATCGCGCCATTTGCTGCGTTGTCCTTAATTTCTTAGAAAGCGTTTAAACATCTAATGAAAGCATTTGGCCTACGATTTTTGCTGTCAGTCAATTTAGTTGCGTTTGGCACTTTGCTGCGTGCGGTTCGATTAGAAGTTAAGCTCCTGCTTTAAACTTCTTAGTAGCTTGCACTAACAAGCATCTAAAATTAGTTAAGTTGAAGGTGTTTAATTTAGGGACTACTACGAGAATGATGATGATGTTGATGTGATCATGGCCAAGATAATATCAACGATTAAGGCCATTCTCACTCGAATTATATTCAGTGCTCACAGTTTGCTGGCCATTTGGCAGGTGACAACATTCAAGAAGGATAACTTCTATTGGACACTATGTGGACCACTGTTGCTGCTGCTGCTCGAGGGCATCTTCACCATTATGATCAAGAAGACGCAGGAGTGGCGCTGGTAAGTCTTCATATCCTTTGTTTAAGCCAATGTAAACAAAAGTCGGCTGATGCTGACGTCATGTTCGAGTTTTGATTTTCAATTAAAAGTGAAATCATGTGTTTAATGTGTGTGCCCGTGTCCGTAACTACCCCAAATACCAGTCCACAACCGCACAACCACAATGACCACTCCTCCAGGTCACAGTCCACCCACACACGCCTTGAGTAGTAAAAACTTTAATGGAATTTCGCTTTGGGGGCCATTGCCAAACGCACCAGGTTGTCTGTTGTTGTTGTTGTTGTTGTTGTTAGTTCTTAGTCTGTGTCTTTCACTAGTTGTTTACCTTTTGTCGCGGGGCACATCACTTTGACTTGTTGTTTGTTTTGGCCATTCGCTTTAATGCGATGCCTTCCATGTCATATCCCATCATCATCCCCTCACCTTGTTAATTGCAGGTTCTGCCCCTCGGTCTTTCTCTATCTGAGCAGCATTGTGCCGGCCATTTGGCTGCTCGAACTGGACAAGATTGATCGACGGCTGCAGTCGATGAACGCTTCTCTAATCACCGCCAGTGCCAACGACAGCAGCAATGCCATCACCACCACCACCACCACACCCAGTCCGAGCAACAGCAGTGCCATGGTTCCAGTGGCTGATCTGCTCGACGATGCCGGCATCACTCTGCCCGTCATCACTCCCGACACCTGGACCACACTCATCGAACAGTTCCTCATGCTCATCCTGATCGTGGGTCGTTGGCTGCTCCCCAAAGGCGACTTAACCCGAGATCAACTTAGTCAATTGCTCTTGGTCTATATTGGCACCGCTGCGGATATTATCGAATTCTTTGACTCCTACAAAGATGATTCGATAGCACGCATTGATTTTTTGGTCTTCCTTACGCTCGGCATTTGGTCCTGGAGCCTCATGCAGTTTACGATTGTGCTCTCTGCCACAAGGGGCAGACGACCTCGAGGCAGTGGCTCCCATCATAAGGAGGAGTAAGTGGATGAGTGGAGGAGAAGTAACTGATAGTATAATTACCTCTTCTCTTTGCAGACACACAGACTGTTGTCAGAACTGCTGCTGTGGCATTGATGTCTGGGGTACTGTTTATTTTAATACTCCTATCTTCATGGTTAAAACAATCCTCATATCTTTTCACAGGTATTGTGCTTAATGTCATATTACAGGATGCACCTTTTCTCACCTTTCGCTTGCTGATTATATTTCAATACAAGATCATCAATTATATGAATGTCTTTTTCACTTGTAAGTGAAACCTGAAGGTAATCCAAGTTGAGATTGTTTTAAAGTCTTGTATTCCGTTGACAGGCAAGAACTCCTTGGTCATCATACTGCAACTGTATCGCCTGTATGTGGTAAATGCGGAATTCTGGAAGAATCGCCGGGAGAGTCGCATGGCCAAGGCTCGTCAATATCAGTCACGTCGACGAGTTCATGATGCGGATCAGAATAGCATTTATATGATATCCAACGAACGTGGCGGCGATGTCAAAAAGAAGATTAAGAAGTGAGTAGTCAGTAGTAATTAAAACATATTTCAAATTTAATCAATTTTCCACTTAGAGCCAAGGAGAAAGGAGGAAGAGACAGAGAATTCGTGGAGCCAGAAGCAAGCTACAGCAAAAAGAAGAAAGACAAAAAGGACAAGTTAGTACTCTATTAAAAAATATTGTTACTCTCGATATTTTTTTTAAGAAAAAAAATAATTTATAGACAATTTGTCTAAAAAATGGCTCAAAAGTCTAGATTGTTAAAATTAGAATAAACATTTTAATTGTAGATTTTATAATTATGCAATTTATTTTATACTTTACCTAGAAAAAAGAGGAAGCGCAAGGATACGGGCTACTCCACTGCCAGCTCACAGAATCTGTACTCGACCAAGGCGGCTGGCAAGGACAAAAAGGGCAAGAAATCCAAGCGCAACTGCAGCAGTTCACCCAGCGACTGCGATTTAAATAATGCCAAGAAACAGAAACGAGCCAAAAACGCTGAAAAGGCAGACAAAAAGTAATTGACCAAATTATTTATTAATATATTTAACAAACTATTGAAATATCCATAGAAAAGCACGCAAAATCGAGGCGGTAATTGAAGAGTCGAGCACCACGAGCAGCAGCAGCTCGGAGTCGAGCAACTCTACGCTGCCCAGTTACGAGGTAATTGATGAGAAGAAGTCGCGACGTCGCAAACATGGACATAGCAGTGACTCCAGTTCCAGTGACAGCAGCTCGGATTCCTCTTCATCATCCTCGTGAACTATAAAAGCGGATAATTGGAACTAACGGCATTTTGTTGCGGACTCCGCTAAAAATGTAACGTTAGGTTTAACAAACGTATTTTTGTGACAGTCAATCACATTTTGGCTGAGACACTGGTCAAAGAATCAAACAATTTCGTCTTGACCAGCTGTCGTTTTTTTTGAGTCTGACCCCAATGTGAGGTCTGAAAATTTTGTAAACATAAACATATATTTTCATATGTTTGCGTATTTGCTAAAATGAAAAAGAAAACTAAAACGAAATTTGAATTTAATAAAATGGCGCCTAAGTTTTCAAATGATCTGGCAACCTGGCAACACATGCTCTTAGTAATGGCTGCTCTTTGTCTGCGCTCTCTTCAATTGCGCTCTGAGCTTTTTCAAAAAAAACTTGAGCCTAGCAACGGCGTAAAACTTTTGTTGACACTCACAGATAATCGCATGGGAGTGTGTGTGTGTGTGTTGTGTTCGAGTGTGTGTGTGCGTGTGTGTGTGAGCTAGCGATATGTGTTCGCGCTATTTGTTATTACAAATAGTTGCTGTTGAGCGTTCGAGCGCTGCAGACGCGCTGTTTGTCGGTTTCGCTGCGGGAAAAAGCTTTTTTTGTTGTTCGTCGAGTTTGAGTCTAGTGTGAGTGCAAGTGTGTGAGTGTGCGCTATTGTTGTGCCTACCACACACAGTATACATATACATACATAAATAAATACATACAGGCATGTGATAATGTTTGTAAGTCTATAGCAGCGGTGGGCACAGAATTTGCAGTCGCGAGCACTACAACAACATTTACAACAAACACAACTTCTAAAGTCATAAATTAAAGCAAAATGAACACTTTTATGACTCTGTGCGCCGCGACGAAAGATCTGTGTGGTTGTTTTTGGTTTTGATGAGCCAAAACAATTATACACTAAAAGAAGTTTTTATTAATCTTATTTTGTAAGTCGAACTCTTATTATGTGGTAAAGATCAAAATGCATCAAACGCATCAAAACTTTTCACACAGTGTACATAACGGTACTGAAGTCATAAATCTTTGCAAAATGAACACTTTTATGACGGTCAGCGTCGCGCCGAAACTCGAGCATTTGCTGTGTGTTTGTTGTTTTGTTTTATTGGGGGTAATAAAAAGTGGTTGTTGTATTGTCAAATATCGCGAGCAAGCCAATTTACCGTTGCGAGCAGCGCGGTACTCGCGAGCAAGGGCTTGCCCACCGCTGTTCTAGTTGTTGCCTAGAGAGAAACAACAAAAACCTATTAACAGAAATGCCTACAAAATAATTAAATTTGTTGTTATAACAACTGTCAACTTGAGAGCTGATAAAATTCAATTGATTATCAAACAGGTGTTTAAAGTTTTAATTCAACTCTTTGAGAATGAAGAAAACAACAAAATAATTGTAAAAAACAAATTAAATTCTCCAATTTTGTGCCTAAATTCTAAATACAAAGCTCAAAAGCCGCAACAAACAAATACACACAATTTATGAAGCGCATGTATATGTATGTACGTGTATGTGTGTGTTTCTGTGTGTGTTTTCAAATAGAGTAGTACGACAACACAACACAGTGCGAGTCAATAGAATAACAATTGTTGTTGTTATCGAGTCTTCAAATTGCTGTTGCTTCTAATCAATTGCCCTGCACTGTGGCTTGAAATAATCGGTTTAGTGGAGTTGTTGTCCAGCTGTTCGGAGGGAGGCAAACAAATATTGTGCACGCAAAACACGTTTCTGTCAAACCAAAAAAAAAAATAAAACAAAAAACATAATGCTCAGTCCCAGTTCGGTGATTATTTCATTTCTCTAGCTCTAGCTCTTGTGCCATTGTTATTGCCATTGTCATTGCTTGGTTCTTTGTTGACGCTCATCACGCGTTCTGAAGGTTACACCAACAACTATCGTCAACTTCACCCTTAACCACTACTCCCCAACCCCAAAAGTATTCCCAAGTCGTCATCAACCACTTGCTGCCTTTGCTGTCATATTACGACATTTTACAACACATACCATGACTCCCTCTCTCTCTCTCTCCATTTAGCCGAGAAGCCTTAGCTGTACAAGAAAATTTTCGAATTGCTTGCAGAGTCACACCGCTTAGGGAATTAATCAGTATGAATTAATGCAAAGCCCATTAGACTTGGCATTTAACTAATTTAAGCATCAGCTGACTAAACCAACTTTATTAAAAATTCAAATGTTTTTTTTTCATTATTTTAATCTAAGTTGACCATGGCCCGGTGAGTTCTGATTCTGTTCCTCAACACAAGAATAAAATGACTAAAGAAATACATAATGCGTAAGATCGGATGTTGCGCATAAACTATGTGATATACATATACATATATGTATGTAGAAACAGGCCTATAGATGTATATTTGCTTATATCAACAGATAAACATGTGTGGCAGTATCATTTTGTTGGGGGCTGGTTTTTTTATACAACTCGTTTTAGATTTGTTGCTAGGCAACTTCAATATTAAATAAATAAATTGACAAAAATGAAATGATTTCTATAGATACCAATGTCTTTCAAATATATAGCGATACAATGATTGCGTTCACTTTGCAACAGGTGAGGAATGTTACAGTCGCATGGATTAGATTAGAAGATAATTTGTGCTAGAAGATACCCTTTAAATAGGCACAAACACCAAATCATAACTATACACTTTGTAGGATTTAAGTTCATCCATCTTTTTTTAAATGATACAAACTTTACTGTTATTATTTGCCGGTATTTTCAAATATTATTTTTTCCCTATACTCTAACTAAACAATTAACTAACTAAAATGTAATCCATGGTCACTTTGATCGCATGTCCGATCGATTCTCCATGCTATTTATATTATATTTCGTATTCACTAAAGTTTCCATGGTCACATTATTCACCTCTGTGCATATTCAACTGTAACTGCAAAGTACTTGAAGGGTATTCATTTGGTTTAATATGCCCCTCGCTCATCTTTGCTATTTTTGTCTCCTACAATTGATTGTTTTGCCAACAACAACAACATTTGCATTTTTATAAATGTATTCAAGAATTAAAATTCATATTTACATTCCCATGAATATCTGTAGCTTATATAAACGTAAATTTATTTCCCTTTTTCGAGTACTCGTAAAGTCGATTGCCCTTACATGGCCCACATATTCGAGTATTCATGCCTTGAGTTTGACCTCTTGAATGAGCGAGAAATTAAAGATAATAAAAACAGCTGCTTAATGAAACAAATTACTTGTTGCAATTGTAAAATGACAGATATTGATTTTTATATTGGAATTTAGTCATAGACTGTGACTTTACTTATCAGGGAATCGCTTGAATTGATTCAAATGAATGTCAATTGATATGGAAATTCGCATTGAGCTCTATGATGGATGCATAAATTGCAATTGAATAAAATAGAATAACATAGCATAGAATATATATTTTTTTAAATTGTTTGCAAAACTTATTTATATACAATTTAACGATGTCGTAATTAGAAACAATCCAAGCGTATGAATAAATTAGTATCACTAATATACATCTGTTATGTGTGTTTGTCTATTGTCACGAATACAACAATTTGTTTGTTATGGCGCTTAAATTTTGATGGCATGTTGTTCCAGTTTATTGCACAATTCACGCCTCCTGATGTGGGTGTCAAAATCCGAGGCAGTCAGGTGTATATGTTGGGCATTGTAGCATGCAATCTACATATGTATATATACGTATATATATATAACAACAAACATATCACGTGGCTGCCACATGCGACATTTCAATTACCATGTTATTTAGACAGCATAGTGACATTGCCTTTCGTGTCGATGGCAATTTGCAGTTAACATGTTTAGCAGCTTGTTGGCCAACAATTATGCAAAAAAATAATAAATTGAATACAATTATTTAACATCATAAAATATATAGCAAGTAAATAGCAGAAGGCAGTACTTTCAATTTATTGTTTAATTGTCTGCGATTGCAGTTGCACAGTGGCCTTATTACGCAGTATTTTGTGATAAAAGACAGCAACAATAAAAAAAAACGAAAAGCGAAGCGAATGCAACTGCACCGTCAACTGCGACCGACGATAAAGTGGCAAAGTCATAACGAAGGTGCAAAGTCCACATGGCGCATGAGTAATATATGTAGATGCAAGTGCCAAAGCACGTATACGCCCCGTTGCCAACACCAAATGAATGGGCCTGACTGTCCAGCATCAACTTCTACGTATCATTCGAAATTACTTCGCTAGGGTATACCCCGTATATATACCCTATATAATTGACGATATAAATTCGTAATTGAGGTTGTTGACCTCGCAGTGGGAAACATTCAGTCATTGACGCCTCTGTTAACGCTGATCAAGAATATACAAACACTTTGACAGTTTTTCATTTTGAAACGGGGTATTTAAAGTACAATACAAACCTTGTATATATGTGGCCATTAGCTTATTGCACAATTCGATTCGCAATTCTCATTGATCCGCTTGGAATATTTATGAATGCAAAACATAGACTTAGTTTATGTCTGCATAATAAACACATACGCTTAAGTTTTATTATCAGGTTTTTTCGCTATCAACTAGGAAATAAGTGCATTCACTTGAATACAATTTGTTAAAGCTTTTAATCGCCAAAGTTCACAGCCCCCAAAAAAGTAGATTAGCAGGGTATAGTGTGAATGGGAAACGAGTACTTTTTCTAAATTTAGTCACAACAACAAGTGCTTTCTATTGTGCCGTTTGTCAATTAATTGAATCATGCTTCATATCCAACCATTAAATTCAAATGGAATCTGCCAAAATTAATTGTCGTCAAGTGCCAGCTGCGCAATTGGATTAGTCTAGTCAAAGCTTATCAGACGCTCACATTTGATAGAGTTAAGGAAGGAAAATTTCTTTGATTGTGAAATACCCTGGACAAAAGATGTTGTTAAGTGAATGAGTTGAATTCTAATCAAGGTATTCTTTATTCATTACAATGTCATGGGAATGCACGCGCCACATTGATCTCATGTGAATAAACAAACAGCACTTGACATTTGCATATATCCAATTGCTATCTATAAAATCTAATTTGTAATTTGAAAGAAAACTATACATAATTATAATTATAATAGAATTTTAAATCCATTTTTTTTTTATTTATTATGTGATTGGGTTTTTCCTAATTCTTTTCTTGGCTTAATTAGGATCTGTTAAACATTTTCTTTGTATCCTTATAGCTTTAAATTTTAATTTTAAAAATATTTATTCAATCGTTCATTTTAAATTTTATTTGCAACCATGTGATTTTTGGCCTAATCTAATTAAATTAAATAAATAATCAATATTTTTAGCGGCCCCCCGTCAATTAATAAAAATGTAGAATAATCTGTAGCTGATTATAGATTTGAGAATTTTACTTTAATACTCTAAATAATCTCATTGTGTTTCGCCAATAAAAAGTTAATAAACAAATGCCTAGAGAAAGGGGTTAACCAATTAGCCAGAAGCAAAGATTTCGCCAGTAAACGATTAAAAATGGAACATGATAGCGCGATAACAGCTGATGAAACCTTTTATGTATAATCAATGTCTTTCATTGGCTATTCGAAAGGAAAAGAAAATTGGAAAAAAATACTGTGTGCCACGCCCACAGTTGATTGCAATTGACGTTGCCTTTTGACGCGTTTGACGCATTGCAACAAAAACACTCGAAGTACACTTGGTACAATTGTTTGAGTACTGCGACTGCAATTGAATAGTGCGAATATGTGTTTGGCATGAGTGTGTTTGTCAATACAAACACACAACCACACAACCACTCAACCACTGAGCCACACTCGCAAACGTGTGTTGTGCACAACGTACTTGTAACTGTAACCACAGTTGGACCTCGTGCCAGGCATAGTTTTACTTTGATTTGATTTCATTTGATTTGAATTTTTTTTTTGCATTGTGTACTCCAAGTGAATCATGTGTAAGTCGAGCTGTTTTGGTCAGTGTATGCTCGAATGTAGGTGGATGGACGAAACACCTGCCCGCTGATTGCTCCACTGAACCACTCCACCCACCACTCATAAACTGAAAAAGAAGACTCTTTTCTAAAATCAAGAACATACATATTAAATATATTGTTCCTAAAATATGAACATTTTAAGACCGTCTTACTAATACGAAGAGTATTAATCTAAAAAATCAAAGTTCTTAATGCAAAAATACTTGTAACAAAGTACAATAACATTTGTAAAAGTACAAAGACTGCATAAAATGTATATAAATCAAAATAAAGAAAAAAAATTATTAATTTAAAAATCATTTTATTTTTTTTTTTATTTTAATTTAGTTAACATTTATTTTCAAAATAAGAACTTGGTCTTAGTTGATAAGTTCTTAAAGACAAGATGTGTTATTTTTACCAAACTTCTTAGTTTAGAGACGAATATAATGATTTTAGAACAGTTTTTTTAACAGTGTAGCATGCATTGTCACTGCTTAGTTATGATATTCGCATACTGACATTTCATCTCCCCAATGAGGCCATTGTAATTGCATTTGTCATGCGATTGTCATTCATTTGATATGTGGTTGGGTGGTTAGGTGGTTGGGTGGTTTAAACTGTACAGTTAGTGCACAATACTCAAGCTATAAATAGACAACTAACAGTTGCTGCATAAACAAAGCTCTTATTGTCGTTTTGCTTTCTGCCTGCCACATATGGCATGCAACAAGCGACATTTGTTGCGACATTCAACGACCCTCAACTTGAACCTTATGTCGTTTGCCATTTACCGCAACCGAGTGGCTTAAAAATCAACGTAACCGTTCTGACGTTACGAATATTTAAGAGGATTTAATACAAAAAAACGTGAATGACTTGCGGCTTACAGGTCGTATGCGTGATATTTGAATATGTAATGTAATGCGATTCTTGTCTGTCGAGCTTACAGCTCTGTAACGTCGCAACGTGGCGAATACCCTTTGGGCTTATATGTTTTGTATCATTTAACTGGGCTACTTTCTGTCAGATTTCGAATATTCAATCGCAGTGCTTTAATGAAAACATTTTGTTTACAAAACAAATAAAATAGAAACTGGATATCGTTTGTATAATTACTAAAGGTAAACATTCAACTGTTTGGCTCTCTTTAAACAGTATCAATGTTGTTTACATATTGTTTGGCCCACAAGTCGTATGCGTGATTTAATACGACATTTCTTTTTGGGCCTCGCAAACGGCACAAAATATCAAAATAAAAAAGGAAAACTGAATATAATAAATATAGACGCGAGACAAACGGCATTGACATTGGCACGTGTCTATCTTCTCTCTCGCTCGCTGATTCAAAAATTAAAGAGAGAGACTAAAAGAGTAAATTCACATTTGTTGTCTTGCAGTTAGCGCACTGTTTTTGGGCCGGCAACATGTTGAATTTGTGCTAATTGGCAGTCAGCCAGTGGCAACAACAGCAACAACAGCAACAACAACATCAGTTTCTTTATCTTGAAAATAACCGAGGGAAGAAGAGGAAGCATTGGCAGACTGCAATGCTGACACGAGCCGATAACTGCAACGAGCCCAGTGACTGTAACAAGACGGGGCTTAAACACAAAGAAGCCAAAGGCAAGAGCAACAACAACAATAACAAAGAGGGCTTATCGCTGCAACCAATCGATGAACATTACGTCTGCGACATTGCGATGATGAGAATCGCCGAAGAGGTTAATCAAATGACAAATAAAGCGCTGCCAAACACAGATCCGACTTCCATTGATCATCCGATCATGAATCATAAGGAAAACGAGCTGGAACTGGATCGCCAGGAGGAGGAGCAGGCCATCAGTGAACTGGTGCGCTCCTCCAGCGCGGAGGCATTAATGGAACCGTAAGTAATCAAAATAAAAATTAAGACCCGATAGATATCTATATTGAAAATAGTCTATAGAAATTATATTGAAGTCTTTATTTTAGCCGTAATTTTTGAATCTTATTGCTTCTATTTATAATATTATATTATAAATTATTTTTTTCAAGTAATTTTCTTCAAGTTGTCGATCAATCGGCAATTAAAACATCTAGTTACAAAAAATCGAGTATACTCAATTCACATCTTTTTTGAAAATGCGTCAAAGGGAAGGTATATAAAAAAATAGTGATGAAAATATTTAATTTTTAAATTTTGATGCAAAGTCAAAATATAGTTCCCATAACGATAAAATAAATATTGCGTAAGAAAATCGGTTAAGATTTGGCAATGTTATGACATTTTCAAGATTTTGAATAAGGAATCAATAGAAAAATGGACATTGATGAAAAACAATAAAATTTTAATTTTAATGGAGAATCAATAACGATAAAATAGATATTGCGTAAGATTTGGCAAATTTACGTCAGTTTGAAGACTTAAAATAAGAAAATTATGGAAAAATTGAAAATTATGGAAAAAAACACAAAATTATGGAAAAAAACATAAAATTTTCCAATTTTGATGCAGCATCACATTAGAGTTTAGCGGCCGATTTTCAATTGATAATAAATGTAGTTAAAAGACGCTTTCGGGAAAATCGTATTGTGAATTTTTCGATACACTTATTTTTAATTTTTACGATTGAAAAGTTGAGGGTATTAGTTTTATTTGAAAACTTCTGATTCAAATTAATAGTTGATTGATAGCGATTAATAAGATTTATCTTACTTTTCCCTAGGGGCAGCAACAACAGCGGCAGCATGCGTGTTATCTTTGGCATCCTGGTGCGTCTGGTGCTTCCCCTGGCCAACGGTGTGGCACGTGGCATCAAAGGCATTCGAGATGTGCGCGTGTTGCGTGTGCTGCAGACTTTGGGCTCCAGTCGACAGGCCTTGACCAATTTGGTGGCATTTGCGGCCAATACCATATCGCTGAATCTTTCCTCCGTGCAGGGTAAGTACTAGATGTGAACTAGATGTGCAACAGTTGCCCAATTCGTCATTATCATCAACATCATCATTATCAACATCATGCTCATGACAAAATCCCACAGCGTTTTATGTGAAATATTCATTAGTTACTATTCAAATCTTTCCATTGACAGTTTCCAATCGTCTGGGGCCTTTGCTCAATTTGCTTAAATTGCGCAAATCCCAAGATGGCTTGGAAAGTCTTCCCGATACGCTGACCACAATAAGTACACCGACCACACCCATGCCCACAACACCTGGCACCCCGTTGCAGGGTCCGCCCGTCTACAGCATATGCAGCACATCCCCCTCCTCCGCCTGCTGCACTCTCAACATTCTTGCCGAGCCGCCAGCGGGCACTCCAATCCGAGCGGACATTGTGCTAATACACGGTCTCCATGGCTCACTGGTGAACACCTGGAAGCAGGGACTCTGGCAGAACGAACGTCGTCCCGTGGAGTTCGATCGTCCTCCCCGACCACCTGTGCGTCCGCCGAAGCGTCCACGTCATTCTCGCAGCGCGGCAATTCATCCGGCACCGCGGGAGAAACGTGCCAAGTTCACCAGTGGCAAACGTGTCTTGGATCTGAATGCCGAGGAAGTCGGTGCTGCCTGGCAGCAGGCACAGCTTCAAACAGCCTTGGATTCACAGCCTTATTGCCTCAGTGCTTCCGATGATGACGACAATGTCGAAGAGTGAGTAGAAGTCTTAAATGTTCCTTAAATATTCCTGTATCCTGATTAACATTCTCTTGCAGCTTTGCCTATGTGTGTGGTGAGCCGGAGGATATTCAGATTTGTGAGGGAATCGAGTATAGTTTCCCCACATTCCGTCTGCGCATGCACGACAACAATCGTCAGTTGCAGGCTGAGCTGGAGTCCATGTTGCAGGCCGAGGGCAATGATAGCTCCAACACGGAGACGCCCAGAAAGTCAGCTGGCAAAAAGAGCAAACCATCTCCAAATGATCCCAACTACTCCAAATGCTGGCCCGGTGACTGGTTGCCCTTGGACTGTCCGGGTGTTCGAGTGATTGCCGTGAACTACACAACAGATCAGTATCTTTGGCGTCCGCTGTGGAAGAACAAGGAACCCCGCTCCAGTCTCATCCAACGCTCGCGGGAAATGGCCGAATTGTTGATTCAGCAACGTGTTGGCCATGGTCATCCCATCATCTATGTGGGCCACTCCAAGGGCGGCCTGTTCATCAAGCAGCTAATTGTCGATGCCTGGGAATGCGGTCGTCCAGCCATGAGGCCACTTTGGCGCTCGGCTCGCGGTTGTTTCTTCTACTCGGTGCCGCATCGTGGCTCCCATTTGGCCTCCATCAAGGCGCCGCTGCTGACGCGTTCCGTGGAACTGCTGGAGATAGAAAAGAGTAAGAGTTGCAGCTAATAACAAGTGGGCGAGCACGCTCGACAGTAGGATACCCTGTGCCCAGATAGTCTGTCCTAAACGTTGTTTTTCGACCGATTGTTCCTATGACAGAGCGTCTCTATGGCAGCTATATGATATAGTAGACCGATTTGAACTAAATTTAGTCAGGATGTATTATATCAGCCAAGATGTATATTGTGTCAGATTGGTTGAGATATCTAAAAAAACCAAGAAGTTTTTCATACTAAAAGTCTATTTTCGACCTATCGTTCCTATGGCAGCTGTATGATATAGAGGTCCGATCAAAAAATAGAAACAAGCTTGATCTGCGTACGGTATCCAGGAACCTAATTACCAAGTTTAAAGTCTCTAGCTCTTATAGTCTCTGAGATCGACGCGTTCAAGCAGACGGACAGGGCCGGATCGACTCGGCTGTTGATCCTGAGCAAGAATATATATACTTTATGGGTTCTGCCTGTTAGATTTTCAATGGGCTCAGGCTATAATAATAATCTAATCTGAAATATTCTTCTCTTATAGATAATAAGTATTTGCTGGATTTGCATCGACGATTTGCGGCGCTTTATCATTTGGGCCATCTGAAGATCGAGGTCTTTAGTTTTGTGGAGACAGCTCTAACTTTGATGTCGGTGCTCTACCTGCGCATTGTAGGCGTGGATTCGGCAGGTGAGTGCCAACTACTTAAGGGTAAAAAATATATTCTATAAACTAATTTGAATTCTCTACTACAGATCCTGGTTTTGGTGATGTCTGTGGCATTCGACTGGACCATCGAGAGATCTGCAAACCACGCAGTCGAGATTGTATACTCTACAAAGAGCTGGTGAAGATGATTAAGAAGGTGTGCTGAGGTGTGTGTGTGTGTGTGTGCCACGTCAATTACTGGACCTCATTATATGGAATCGATATGTGAATAAGTTTGCAACTATAAGTTGCACCGATAATTATGCGTACCTAAATATGAAATATTTTCCGTTTGTTCTTCATTATTATCTTTTGTTTGTTAAGGTGCATAGCATAACTATGTTGTAGAATGTTCATAGCAATAGATTAAAAATGCAACTTTGTTCATTTTAAGATACAAACTCTCATACACTCAAGAAGATGCGTTTAAGCATGCCATTTAGCTTGTAATTGAACAACCATATTAAGATTTTGATATTAATAATAATAATTAACTATTTTTCGATTTTCAATTGTGATCATTATTTCAGTTAATTGTAATGTGATCATTTGTAATACAGTTATACACAGTATATAAGTATAAATAGTTAGTGTATAGTTATAAAACGGACATATTTGTATAAGCACCACTGTTAAAAGTTACCAGCGATTGCAACTAATTTGGGAATTTACATGATATTACAAGATATCCAATTTACCCATAACATATTTGATACAAACCTGTAAAGTACTGAAAGTTTCTAAAGATGACAAAATAAACAATAAATACTTACAATCATAAATATGTATTTAAAGAACAGACGTTTACGATTTTATAAATAAAAATGCGGATTGTGTCGTATGTTTTGTTGTCATAACTTAGATTTAATATGTTTCTGTTTCTTTTTCTGTTTTCAATCATCATAGAATTTTCCAATAGTTAAGGTTGTTTTTCACCCATTTTCATCAATATAGATTACATTTTATTAGACTCTGTAGCCGCGCTAATTCCTGGTTTTTATGCCAAATTATTTGCACCGAAAACTTTAACACGAACCTACAAATACATATATATATATATATATATCTGTATATATGTATCGATGGGTGTATCTATTTTTGTATGTATTTAAATGACAGCTTAGTTCCTACATACAATCATAATACATAATAATAATATTTTGGATTTCTCATGCATATAAATTACATAAAAAATACATTTGCCTTTCTTCTTGTATTTCTCATTTCGATTTATGTTCAGCTTTTAAGCAATTTTCTTGCTGATGCTAACTAAAATATAGGATTATAATTCCACAATGTTTTAAATTTAATTACATACATAGTTGCCACTCTACTAATGAGGTATAAAGAATGAGGACTTAAAACACAAACTAAAATTATATAAGTTAAAACAAATAATTATGTTTTCCCAAAAGACAGTTAAGAACATAAATTGCTTACATTTTAGTGGACTCTTAGATATTGATTGGTTTTCCACCTCTTTTGTTATTTCGATTTGTTCGTTTTCTTTTAGTTTAGCCAAAAACCTATGCAAAAGTCGCATTACGCATTATCCATGCTATCAAATAATTAATTTTATTTTTATTGTTTTCGCGCTTAAATAATTTAAACATTTATCACATCCACTTACACAGCGATCACAATCGCAGTTATTTTTCTTCTCATTTTCAAACATTTATTTCTTAGATCTAATTTAATATAAATTTTATTAATACGTAATTTTCTGCCTTTTGCTGCATATTTCTTTTTGTTTTTTTTTTTTTTGTTATCTTAACTTTGTAACGCTTAAATTTGTTTTGTTTTTCTTTTCTTCTTGCTTTTAGGAATTTTGAGTTCGTTTGCGGAATATTTTGCTTGAATTAAATGCAAAGTTTATGCGTTCCATCAAAAGTTGATTTGATTTTCTATACATTGTATACATTAAGTTTGAGTTTTATTTTCTATTTTGTTTTCCTATATATTTTTGCTTTGGAACACCATGAAAGTTTTGTATGACCTAAAACTATGCTCTATCAGTAGTTTTGAAATGCAATTGAATTGGAAAATTTTGACTTATTTCAATATGAACACAAGTTAGATTGGTAGGTAAAAGGACGGCCGAATATGGTATGTGTGCCCAGAGGAATATTTCATTGTGAAATCTCTATTAAAGTTCTACGGATTGCCGAATTGTTAATACCCTTGCAGATGATTGTTATACAGCTATTGTTATTGCGATACTGCTTTATTTGATAAAGATTTAATAAATGCAAGTTACGAAGATAGGGTACGATCCATCAATAATTCTTTTTGAATACGGCATTAATCACATAAGTTGTCTAAATATTGGATTTGGTAAGTTTAATCGATAAATATTTAATTAGAAAGTAATTAAATTATTTTTTTTTAAGATCAAATCTATTTTGTTTTTACTTATAAATTTTTACAGGGCACACACAGAATATTCAGCTTGTCGAATATAATATAATTTAATTTATATATTTATGTTGTGTCTTTTTATTATATTTCTCTTTGTTGTTTATATGGAAAGGTACTATTGTTTGTAATTGTTGTTGTGTGTTGTTTTAGTTTTGTTTTGGTTGACTTTCAAGATATAAGCTTAGATATTTGTTATTGCACTTAAGTCTAAATACGTATACATTTAAAGTTTTTAAACGGATCCAATTTTTCATCATATTATTCCATTTTCATTTTGCATCAATTTAAAATTCTTTTTAAACTTTAAAAAAGTTTCTCTATGGAATTGGAATGTGTATGGGATGTAAGTATGTATGTATGTGTGTGTGTGTGTGTGTGTATATCTCAGAGCAATATTTACACTGCATAACAATTCGAAAAACACATTTTTAAGCTGGGCCAATTTTAAATGCATTAGAAAAATAATATCTGCGGTTGACTGTTTGTTACTGAGATTCTGTATGTCTGTGTATGTGTGTGTGTGTCTGTGTGTGAGTATGACTTGTTGTTGTAGTTGTTATTATTTGTACGAACTAGGTACAGTCGGTAATAGGGATAGACTCGTACAATACGGCTGTGGTACATTTTAGGCATAAACAAAGAGCATCTGTTTAATTACAAAAAGGGAATTCAATATGCGTATGTGTAGTTAAGTGTGTATTTGCTTGTATGTGTGTGTGTGTGTGTATGTTGTTGTTGTTGGTGCTTGAAAATAAGCTATTCAACAAAATGCAAAATGAATACAATCAGGTACATTTGATATATCGGTAAAAAAATATAAAAACAAACAAAATGCGGCAATTAATACAAACGGAAATTAAATATGTTGCTTAAATATTTATATATGTAAATATATATTGTATGTATGTATGAACACTTGTGACTATTGAATGTGTGTGTGTGTGAGAGTGTGTGTGAGTTGGGCTATTGCAAATATTATTTTTGGCTATATATGTGTAGACTATTTACGGCAGTTTGATTAATGATTGTAGAAATGCGGAAATTATTAAATATATGTACTAATTATAAAATGTAATTAGCCTCCTTTAACAAAAGAAAAACAAACAAAAAAAGAAACTAAATAATATATAAGAATATCGTATAAAAATGTAAAAATGCTTAACTTAATTTAATTATATAAATTTATGTATGTATGTATGTATATAAATATGCTGCTTATTCTCTTAGTTCAACTTTATTGATTGATGTAAAATGCATTTATAAAATGCACTTGCATAATGATCAATCAATTAATCAATCACAAACAATCAATCATAAATAATGTTTGGAATGTTTCAAGCTGTGAATGTGTGTGTTAATGTATACATGTTTGTGTGTGTGTGTGTGTGGGTGTTTGTATGTATAATAGTAGCTTCTCATAGAATACTTTTACTTGGCGAGGCAACAACAACTGCAACTGCAACGCTGAAGATTTCGACTCAGCCATTGGGATCGACCTGAGCACGACGTTGCAGAGCCGTCGGCGCTGTTGGCCAAGTCTGTTTGGCCATTGACTTGGTCGCTTTAACATTATTAACGGACACAGCATGTGACTGTGGTCCGTTGGCAGGAACTATGGATGCATGTGGATGATGCTGTTGTTGTTGCTGTCGATCCTTTAGTGGCTTCTGTTTGCTGCCACTACTGCTGCTGCTGCTGTTGTTGTTGTTGCTGTAATGATTATTGGCCGGCAATTGCCTTGTCATATCGGCGGGCAACTTAAAACCATTGGTGAGGCTAACACACGCATATTCGTGCTCCGATGTGGGCGTCAAGGTTGCCGCCGATTCCTCCTCGGCGAGCAGACAAATGCCATCGTTGGAATTCGAGTGTCGTGTGAAATTTGTATGGAATTGTTTTTTACTGCCATTGCTGCTGCTGCTGACGCTGCTGCTGCTCAAGCTGCCGCTCCGACGAGCACTCACATTGCCCAGACCCGGCACGGTGGCCACCAGGGGCAGGGAGTTGGGTGGCATTGCCAGCTCGAGGCTGCCATCGCCACCGTTTATTGAGGAACTTTGCTTATGATTGGCATTCGAGTTGCCGCCAGCCTGCAGAGCAACTGCATTGGGCGGCGTATGGCGATAGGGTATATAAAAAGCCTTTGCCTCCTGCAGCATGGTATCCTGCACGCTCTTCCTCTCGGGCGAGCCACCGCACAGCGGCAGCTGGGAGAGATTATGCACACCGGCAATGCTTAGCTCCAGCTGCAGTGGATCCTGATCCGCTCGCCTGGCGATCGGACCATTGCTGTGACCATTGGGCAGCGGAGCAGCTGCCGCCGAGCTCGTCTGATACTCCAGTGTGTGCTCTGGCAACAGTTCGATGTGGTAACGTGAGCGTGGTATCAGCGTCTGCATCTCGTGGCAATCCTGCTGCAATGTGCTGCCACTTAATCCCCCCGCACTGTCCCCTGGCATGCCCGACGCACTGCTCAGGTTACCGAAATTGATGTCCGTGGGCGTGGTCAAGTGCGTCGGTCCCTGGGCGCGTGCCTTGAAGCGACGCCTCTGAAAGATGATGAACAGGGCAAAGACAAACACGCACACCGTCGACAGCAACGAGCCAATGGCAATGCCGCTGTACACCTCGTGATTGGAGTTCTTGTATATCGGTGGAATTCGGTGATTCGACAGGTCAAAGAAGAGGGGTGCACCCACGCCCGTTTCACCCACAACTCGCACGGTCACATGCATTTTGTCCGTCTCCGAAACGTTGGGAAACTGCAAAAAAACAAATTTGGTTTAAATATGAAACTTTACTAGGGTATCTAATCTAGTGATGCAAAACTACCTTTTCACTCGTTACTTAAATGTCAAATAATACTTTGGATTGGTAAATAATACTGTCTTTTTTTGTATTTTTCAAATAAAATAAGTGCAAAAGACAATATTAAAACTATTGATATCTCTTTTTAAGTTAATAAAATTGAGCTAATAGACAAAATTAAAAATAATAATGAATTTTCAAAATATATTATTGAATCAAATAACTCTTATGAATGAAAAGTAGATATATCAGAACTATTTTGGTTTCTTGTTAAGGCGTCGATATTTTTGCTACACTACTAATAGTTAATATTATATATTAGGACATACCTTAAAGGTGCAGGTGCGACACTCGTACACGACCTTCTCGTGGGTTGTATTACCAAGGGTCCACTCGATGTTGTAATGATGTACACGTCCATTGGAATGCAAAGGGGGTTCCCACAACAGCATGATGCCATTGTCCTTTACCACACGTGCGTTGCTGATGGTGCCAGGTGCTAAATAAAAAGACCAGTCCTCAAATTAGATTGGGTATATGAAGAGATAAAGATCTGCTTACGATCAGGCAGCGTCTTCACATCCATTTCTCCATAGAAGATCTGTGGCTTGCAATTGTAAAAGTGGAAATTGTAGCTTTCATTGGCGCTAAGTCCGCTGACCAACAGCTTCGAGTTGACAATGGTGCGTTCCTTGCATTTAGGCTCCTGTTTCCGAAGCGGCAATTGAATATGAAGATGACATTCGTAGACACAGGTATCATTGAGACTGTCCAGGAATTGAAAGGCCAACATTCGTGACTCGATAGTCATCAGGCGAAAGGACATATTCGATTGATCTGAGGTGCCATTCTCGATCTGTAGGGAATAGAAATAGTTGAAGGACTTTAGAAGTCGAAGTGAACTGAGAAAGTACGCTGAAATGTCTCATTGACAATTGCCACTACAGTACAGTCTACTCACAATCTTCCACTGTACGTAGCGAAAGTCCTGAGCGAGAAACTCGTTCTCACTCGTAATGATTAGTACACGCATTTTAATCCTACTAAAGTGCTGCAGTAGCAATCCTGTGACACTCGCGTCCACCACCAAACTGAAGATATCCTCCTCCATTTCGAGTGTGACATCGTCTATCTCATTGTCCAATACTTCGTACTCTGCATTTTTAATTACTCTGGCAGCTGCTGACTGATTGAGCGGTCTTATAATGGTCAAATGGCGACGCACTTCCTCTGCCTTTTCCTCGACTGGCGTGACAGTGCCATGCAGTGGACCATCCAGCAGCTGGGCGGGATGCGGATGAGTGTGATTGATGGAGAACTGCAGTATAAAGTACTTTTTGTTATCCAGCTCAGCCTGAGACCATGTCACAAATGTATCGTTGCCCAGATGGATCAGTCGTAGTAGCACTAGTTAGGAAATTAACAATAAATTAGATTTTAATAAACATTAATATTTACAGAATCAAACCGATTCAAGTATAGATATAAAGGAATGCAGACTGAATTTAAAGGTCAATCTATGATCAAAATGACATTCCGCTTGAACTTTACAACTTTACAAGTCAAAATTTTTGGCTGATTTTTTTATGATTTTTTACAAAACAATGAAACGTCTCAGAATCAAGTTTAAAGTGTTGTTTTATCTTAATAACGATATAATGAGTTGATTTAAACTTTAATTTGAAAGTAACTTGTTTTATAACATGCTAGCTGTTAGTTTTTAATTTAAATCGGAATGGTTGACTTACATCCTTGAGTGCAGCAGACCACGGCTGGACTGCGCAGTGAGCTTTGAATCATCTGCTGGGGTACCATGCTGCCGGAACGCACCTCTGAGGTGGGCGTCAGGAAGCGTGTGATCAGCGCAAAGGGACGATAGACAGGCAGGCCAGTTGAGATCACCACAAACGAGGTGAGGTTCAGTTTCATTGGAGCAAATGAGCTCCACTGATGCGGATTGCTAAGCACAATGTGCACTACGAACATTGACTGTAAAGAAAAAAGATTGGTAATTGAATATCAGCTTACACTGCGTATGATTGATAAATTACCTCCATTATGCGGCTATCGAAAGTCACATTGATGGTGTGAAAACTGTGCGGATAACAACGTATATTCTGCAAGGGATTCGGTTGCTCCGGCTGACGCTTGAAACGCAGCTCGCCAGTAACCGAATCCTCACCAGCAACATTTCGCGCAAAACATTGATAGATTCCCTCCTCCTCGGGATCAAAGGAATGGATGTGCAACTCATTGCCGCTAATGTAGCGGGTGTAGGAACTGTTGAGCAGTGCTCCATTATGATACCAGCTAAGACTTGGAGTTGGATTGCCCTCAGCCCGGCAGGTCAACGTGGTCGAGAGACTGATATACCCCACTTCAACAGGCAAAGTGCTGACTATTCGCGGCGGACTGGTGACAATCACATGAAACGTCTGTCTATCTGTGGGCGTGGTGCAGATGTAATATCCCTCATGGCGTTCCCTGCTGACGTCCGTGATTTCCAATGCGACGCTATTGTTCCTCAGCTGGGAGAGTGTGTTGTTCGGATGCTGCAGCCACCAATCGATGGGCACATAATCAGCCACGGCCCGACACTGCAGCATCAGCATGCCACCCGTGGCCACATAAAGTGTTGCATTCTGAAACGCTGGCAACAGCTGCGTTTCGCTCTCGGCCAACATTAACCCGCTGTTGCCCGCATTCGGTTCGACGCGCACCGTCCACACGAACTGCCGATGGCTCCTGATGGCATACTGGTTCTGTGCCACGCATCTATAAAGGGGAATATATGAAAGCATACGTATGAGCATTTTATACATTTCGCACATTAATTGGCTTTAACAGTAGCTGCAATTATGCTAGCCACTCGGCCGGTGCGTGGTGTTAAATAATGCACAAATATCTTGAGTCAAGACATGAAGAGCCTAGGGTTGATGAATTGCTGCCAAGGTGTTGATAAACAACATCACTAGCCTAAAATGAAGTACCTGCCTGCGGGTAATTGTTAAGCGCTTCACAGGGAGAAACTCTATACAAACTATTAAAGTCAAAATGTTGTAGAGGAATTAAACTAGGTCTAAGCTTTAAATAAATATTCTTTATGGAATTACTTGTAGTATTCACAGAGCAAAAAATATGCAGAAAATGTTTAGAGAACAGACAACAACTTTACTTTTAAAAGAAATGAATATTCATTTTTTTAATTAAGTAATTTTAAATGTAGTAAAACTCCACAACTAAATGAGTTTATGTAGAGTAAAATAATTGCTTAAAATTGAGATAGATACAGAGCTGAACTTGGGAAAATATTACTTTTAAAATCAATTAAGAAAACATTTTCTTAATGAATGTTGATTCAATAGTCAAATTGTAAAGTAAATAGAAAAATAAAAAGATTGTTTTCGCAAATGGGTATTTCAAATTATTTTGAATGAAATAGTGTATAATAAAATGTAGATAACTGCATAAGTTAATACTTTAGAGATATTTCAGTTGTGAGATTAACTTACTTGTATTTGCCAGCCTGTTCTGGGCGCAATTGTCTCAATACAAGAGTGCCATTAGTCAAGATGAGAGCGCTGTGAGGGCAAAGGAGAAAATGAATAAAAAACATTAAAAAATATTCTAAATACTAATTGAGTGATCTGTAAAATGTGAAGAGTAATTGAAGCCACCAAGTTGTCAAGAGGCGGAGATACTAATATAGATATTTTTGGGATAAGATGCAACCGCAACACGCAACTTGATGGGAACAACACTGATCTTTACTCGCCTGCTGTCATTGGTCAGGGATTCGTTGCCAAAGTACCAATTGATACGAGCAGCTGGCACACTCACAAATGGACAATTGATTACAAGAGGAAAATGCTCAAGGGCGCTGATATTGCTGCTCAGTTGTTGACCAGATGCAAGACGTTTGAGTACTGCAAATAAAGTGTTAACTAAGAAAATACAGGGTCAACGAAGGCACAAAACTGACCTGGATACTCAACGGTAATGCTGTCGGAAATTACTTTTGTGTAATCAGCCTCAATTTGGCAATAATAAACGCCACTAGCACGTTCTGTGGGTGGCAGTCGAAGTGATCCATTCTTATAAATGAAGAAATCGTTCTTACGCAACGCCAATTGCTCGATAGGCTCTTCGTTGCGATACCAACTACAGTAGATGGGAACTCCTTCTGCAATGGAATATAGATCAATTAATATAGGTTTATGCTGAATTTGTTTATGTACTTACCCTGATAATAATCATAGGAGTTAATGATGGGCGTGCAGGTCAGATAATTGATTGAGTGTGGATTGGTTATGGTCAGTCTTGTAAATGCGTGCTTTTTAATCTGTAGATATGGCTTCTGTAGTGTTGAGTTTTTCAGTTGTGTGGCGGCAGCAACTGCAATAAATTAAAGAAAATATAAATTTAGTATACAGGAAACTTTTAATTATCATACACGTAGTACATGACAAAGCTTGATATCTATTTTTTTTTTAAGTAAATGCCATTTAAACATTAAATTCTACTTATGATTTTCAAGCTTAGTTTTTAAGAAGTTTAATTATAATCAGCTCCTTTGAAGCTTTATTAATAATCAAAAAATTTGATATGTTGCAGAAAAGCTTAACTTTGCATTTTTATGAATTCCCAGTTAAAATCCAATAAGAGAAATGTGCACTCATTTCAAGTTATAAAAGCAAATTGTAGACTATTCGCTCTATTTGTATGGGGTTTTAAAAGTTCAACCGTACATACGTATGCTATGTATATATTTTGCTCATAATCTAGTAAACTTTTGCTAAGCAATAAACAAAGCCAGCAAGCAACAAAAAAGTTCTTTATACTTGAACATAATTGATTGACTGTTATAAATTTCAGGCTTTTTCTCGCTATTTTTCTTTGGGTTTATTTTATTTTATTTTTTTTTTATATATATTATTTGTGAAAATGGCAAGCGAGAAAACGCCATGTTGGGCTCAGGTCTTGATTATGTCAGTGGCTTTGTTGCTGTCTCTGGCGTTGGCTGCGATTTTGTGGTACGTGCTGCGGCCATCGCCCAGTTAATGCCCTGGAGTGTTAATTAATTGTTTAGCTATTGCTGACGTTGCCACAGACGATTGCTGTTGTGGTTGTTGTTGTTGTTCCTTTTCGTTTGCAACTCATTTGCGGCACATTAATTCAAGTCAAGTGCGAATGAACAGTGCGTATACTTAATATCGAATGATAACAACGTTCTAAGAATTTTTCTGTATATTTCTAGTTGAATTTTCGCAATTTGCATGCAAGTTTGTATCGTTGAAATATCTATTAGGTGCAATAAGTTCTGGACATTCTGGCAGTTCTCAGGCATTCTCAGAAACTTCTAGTTGGCAGCTTGAAGTGGTTTGATGTGAAAAATGGCAGCAAGCAAAGCGTTGCGCTATTCACCAAATAACAAATAGCCAAACATTAGTCAAATGCGTTGAAATTTATGCTAAAAATGCAATCAACTAACGTTACGCTCCAGCTATGGCCACCCAAGTGGCATCCACGCCGAGTGCACTCACTTGTGGCAATGTCTGTTGGCTCGTTAGCCAATTGTAGAAGACGACTCTCTCTATCTCTCTCTCTCTCTCTCTCTCTTTATCTCTGTCTCTCTGTCTAGTTGCGAGTTCTAAGGAAACTGTGAATTTGTTCAGTTTTTGATAAATGAACTGAAATAAATAAGATAATTGCTGAACACAACTGAATTGGAATTGAAATGAGTTGGAAGTTGGAGCTGATCAAAACGCACGGCAGCAAAACTAAGGAAGCGACTTCTTGTTGCGCGCTTGTTGCATGTTTATACGCAATGTGTTGCAATTTTTATTGCTGTAATTACACGCACATGCACATGCCACAATTTGACGCATGAAAATTCCTTTGACTTGCCGTTTGCCGTTCAGTTTGGTTCAGTTTAGCAACAACTGCTAAATAACCAAATGTCATGTCAGCAGTTGCAACAGCAGCGCTAAATGCGGCAAATTTACTAACATACGTGAACAGCAGCAGAACATGCCACATTGAGGCATTGATAGGGGGCAAGGTGCCTTGCATGTGCAACCAAAAGCCTAATTGTTATGGCATAATTGTTTCAATGGCAGGGCGTTTAATTGCGCTTTTGGAAACGACTCCCGCCCAACTCTAAATATGTACAGTTGCCAGTCAAAGTTCAGCGATTTTTTGTTTTACAATTTTCAGTTACCAGTTTCTGTTTTTTTGACCATTTGCCGGCACACCTTTTGGCCATTTATCATGTACCTAAAGTGGGCGGTGTCAACAGCATTGCTGAGATCCATTAACAGCCACAGTCAAGTTGAAATTTAAATAGGTTTTTTCTATATTGAAATTTAATTACAACTATTTAGCTCATGAAGTAAATTTTTTTTTATTATAGCGGAGGCTTCTCATATTCACAGAGAAAACTTTCCGCGACTTATTTAAGCACATAATATATCAGATTTATTATAACGAAAATGTAGAAAGCAAAACTAAAAACATTTGTTCTGTCTATAAAACTTGATCATAAATTGAATTATAAAGACTCTACCTGGAAATTAGAATGAAACACCTAATGACTAATATCCTATGACAAAAATACGACCGTTTGTTCCCTTTAGTTACAAATTCATTCATTACAAATAGAGTTTTGAATAATTAAAGTAAGTACAAAAAATTAAATAAAATAATTCAAGCTATTTTGGTTATCTGCTTCACTTCTAGCGATACCTTAACGTCATTGTGTTGAAAGAAAGCTTTTTATCAGCGATCTCTGGCGTTTAAAATGCTTTGAGTTTTCAACAAGATCGACGATGATCGCAGATGATTGAACTTTCTATTCTAGTCGATGGCCCTACCGTTATGTGCAATCTCTTCAATAAAATTGCAGCGTATTTATTTTATAATCTCTGCTCTGCATCGGGCCAAAGTCAAAGCCAAGAGCCAAGAGCTAGAGGCAAAGGAAAAGCCAAAGCAATGCAAAACTCTTGCGCAAGTCAACTACTCACTGGGGAAGAATGTTTCCCAGAATCGTGCTTGAATGCTGTTTGACAACAAGCACAATCACACACACACACACACACATACACACTCTCGCATACACACACTCACATATAGAGGCAGTTACTAAGTTGTAGCAAGTTGCAAGTCAATGCTATGAGTCTATGGAGTTGGAGTTGGGGCAACTTGCACAAATTTGCATAGTTGAACGCACGTCGACGGCAGCCAGCGCATTCCACATGCAGCAACTGTTGCTGCTGCTGCTGCTGCTGCAGTCGATGATGAATGCAACTGCAACTGCAATTGCTGCCACAGCGAAGGCAGCGCCGGCACATAAATTGCTAACTTGCTGCGCAGCCTTGCGCTTATCAAACGGCAACATCTTGTGCATAGATAAGCCAGCTTTCAATGGGGCAACATTTGGTGCTGCCGCTGGATGCACTTTCTCCACCCTCCCCTTAATGCTGCACCTATAATGGAATTTCACAAATTTAAATTGCCTGGCATCCTTTTTAATGCAACCCCAGCCGCAGTTAGCGCGCACCAGATTCAGTTTGCTGATTTAGGTCCAGTCTCAGGCTCAGCCTCGTTTGCAACTTGCAACCTCTGCCTCAGCTGCCTCAGCTGCAGCCTCTCGTTGAGCCTCTCTTGTGCCGCATCCCGAGTCGAGCACGGTTTCATGCCCGGGTCCGGGCCACAGCTGTTGGCACACTTTTGCGGCAACAAGGCAGCAGGCAACATTTTATGCAAAATGCAGCGCGCCTGAGAGAGAGATAATTTATCGCCTAATGACGTGCTGTTCTAAGGTTGCCCGCGTTTGTTATAAAATGCAGTAATAAAATGTTGAAAATACAAAAAAATATATAAAAGAGTATTTGAAAAAGAAACAAGAATGGAAAAAAATTAAATAAAACAAGAATTAAAGTTTAGGGTCGGCACGTTGAAGATTTGATACCCTTATACTTAATATCCAATATTTAATTTTCAACTGATTTCTAATTTCAAATCCAAAATCTACCACTTATCAACTCAGCTCACTGTCCTGATCAAGAATATATAGGCTTCTTCCAGTTGTTGCATTTTATTTTGTAGCCTTTAAGAGAATGTAAATTTTTAATGTTGAATTACAACTAAGTTCTTAAAATTGATCGTTTTTCACTTTATCGAACTTAAATTCACCAACACACATATAATTTAATATGCACAATTTAGTCAAAATTAAATTAAAAGAGGTTCAAAGTATTTAGGCCTGACTGTTTCTAATTCTTAGGGGCCTCTTTTTCAAAGCGTTACAAATTTATTGACTAAATTATTATACTTTTTGCAAGGGTATCTTAATAAAATGAAATTTAAATGGGAGAGAAACAAGAGCAGCAAGAACAGCTACAACTACCAACTGCAAGTAGGAGTACTCGTATAGTATGGCAAATATTCTACTCTCTGCCCCACATTCTTCTCCCCTCCCTCTGCGTCTCCCTTGCCTCTCTTGCTTGTACATCTTGGGCTAGAGAGAATGTTGCATTCTTCGGCGCTGCGACTGTCGCTTTGGGGGCGCTCAACGAGAATTTATGAATGTGCAAATGTATACGACAATTTCGCGCATAAATGTAAGCTACTGCCCTCCTATCACCCTATCCCCCTATCACCCTATCGCAACTTGCCACAGCTTCCCGCTGTAGTGTCTGCACACCCACCGCAATGTTGCGGCTAGCTAAAGCAGGAGTAAAGAGAGGGAAAAGAGGAAGAGGAGGCATGTCGAAGATGCGTGTGCACATTCCATAGCATTCCATGTGGGAAGTTCTACGGTTGCAAGCATGAAAGTATCTTGTATCTCAAGTTGTAGCCGTATCTATTGATTGCCTTGCCACAGTTCATTGGTGCGTTCACATTTTACAGTTGCTGCCAGTCGAATGGGAAGTTGCAGGAGCCGAGGGAATAGAGGGAACAGAGGGAGAAGAGTAGCCTAAAGCAATTGCAGTCATTTTGCGGCTGTTTACAGTGTTTTATTGTTGCTGGGGCATCTTTCGGTCGCTTGCCGCAGCTTATTTGGGTTAGCAGCCCAAATACTTAGTTCTACGTGCGTTTTCCAAATGCAATTCCCAAATACCGCGAACAATTTATGAGAAAGTCCCTAAAGCTATCTCTCTCTTTCTCTCTCGCTATCTCCCTCTCTCTCTCTCTCTTTCTCTATCCCTCTCTCTTTCTTTCTCTTATTTTTTTAGTGGTGTGTATAATAGCACATTGTTTGAATTGTGCATTTTGCCTTTTGCCAGGCAACTCAATTGATTATAACCATAGATATACACTATATATATCTCTATATCTTTAACTATATATTGATATGTATGTGTGGTGTCTGTGTATGTGGGAGTGTGTGGTTAGCGTGTAATTGAGTGGTTGAGAATGCTCGAAATTTGTGCTGGCAGCGCTGCGAACTAGTTAAAAGCGCTTGCCACAAAATACACACACATATCCACAGTCAAACATACACATAACTTACAGACACGCCCCCTTTCCCAATCACGCCCACATATGCAGAATATACCCCACTGAATTGTGGTTGGGTGGCTCTGCAATTGGCGATTGAACCACACTTTAAACAATGGCGGGAATTTACTTTGCAAAAGTCAAAGATAAATTGCCTTTTAAACTACAAGCTCCGTTTGTTTAGTTGCTTGGCAAAAGTCCTGAGCTTTGTTTGTTTCCCCACACACACACACACACACACACACACACACTCACACACCCTCAACACACACACCCACACACACACATACAGACTCTTACAAGGCATTCAATTGACATATTTGCTTAACTTTTTGGCGCAATTGGAATAAATTGTCTTTGCAAATTTGCATTTGCCAGGCCGAGCTATAGAATTGCTTTTTTGCTTGGATTGTTGGCCAAGTGGAAGAAGTGTTATCTAAATATGCATGGCCCAAGGCATAACATTACAAGTATATGTTGTAAAAGTTTATGGAGTTTGCCAAAAGTTAAGCAACAATTGAGAGACCAGATGAACCCCCTTTATTCCCTCCAGTGATTGTTTTTAAGTTCAATTGGGTTTAGTTTCATGGCAGCATTTTTGTAATCGCAATGTAAGCTCGGCAGATAAAAATGGTTAAAAACTATTTCAGTTCTTAATATTTTATTATTTGTAATTCGCTTTCAGATTCAGTCGAACCTATTTTTAAAAAACATTTATTTATTTTGCAGTCTTTCTATTGTTTATTTAAATCTATTCTTGATTACATGCAATAGTTATTATTACGAGTATTGGTTGTAAACAATGGAACTTTAATTGGCCATTTCACAAGTGCCATACAAATACCTTCCGCTGACAAATCAAAGTCCCACTCTGAATGTCATAACAGGCCGGATAACCAGAATACAATATGCTATGCCATAAACGAATTCATTTCCGTTGAATTTTTGGCAGCAAACTTGCAGTACAAACAGATTCCCTTTTTCCCCTCTTTTCCCTCCTGTCTTTGCCACAATAAATCATATTGCACAAAATTTCCGTTCAATATTTTTCGCTGGCGACGTAAACAAACAATAATAACAAATTGAAACACAAAGAAAGATAAAGAGAGAGGGAGAGAGTGTGTGAGAGAGAGTAAGCAGAACCACAGTCACAACTGAAAACTGCACAGTATATAGTATATAATTCAGGCAAGTCTTTTGTAGTAGTATTTCTGTTATTCGCTTTTGCTTTTGGCCACATTGTATGCCAAATGGGCATTGGTAAATTCCGGAATGTGGAAAATGCGTTTACCAACTGCTCCGTGGCGTTTGCATTTTTAAATGGGTTAAACGTAAACCATTTACCAATGACTCAATACAACTTCCCCAAAAACGAAACACGACACACAACAAAACAACTGAGAGAGGGAGAACAAAAGGGGGGGAGAGCAGAAAGTGTGGAGATAGGGAGACAGGGAGTAAAAGGAGGCAACCCGAGTGAGAATCCCCTGGCAGAGGCAACATGCATTAAACCGAAATAAATAAATAAACCTCTGGACACAACAACAAAAAAATGCTGAGCACTGTCCACGGATTTTGGACGGTCGATGGACGATGGTCAATAGTCAATGGCCAAATAGCAGAAAATAACAATGTTGCCAATAGCCAACGAACCAAACAGCAACAACAGCCACAATAACAACAACAATTGCCCCTGCCAATCCACACAAAAAAAAAGGTGAACCGAAAAGAAATTATAAAAATGTTTCATTTCAAGCTGAGTAAATATTGAAAGACACACATGGCCACGATGACCAACTTTGGCAACTCGGGCGGCAACTCTTGGCCAACGGAAGCCAGGCGAATTTTCATCAGCTACGCAGCAAGAGTGACCAACGACCAGACGAACAGTTGACCAGCTGCAGTCAGCGAAATTTTCTGCAAATTGTGGGCGTGCTGGTAGCCCTGGCAAACTGTATGTGTATGAGTGTGTTTGTGTGTCTACGGGAGGGTATAAGTTGGGTTAAGAAGTGTGCGTGGGTAGACGAGGGCTACAATGTACTGAGTGCTGGGTAGGGACTGAGCTTTGTCAGCGTACGGCAACGGCATCAGCACAATGAGCATGAGCCTTAATACTGCACAGTGGAACCAGAGCGTATATAAAATTAATTTAATTTAAGCTTGTTAAAAAATATGCTAAAAATGTGTTCTAAGATTTTATTCTCGAGTAAATGATTTTAGCTTTAGCTAGTTTATTTGTATTCTATCAATCCATTTGATTAAATCAATTTTCATGAAAACTGGACAACTCAATTTTAATTTAATTCTGCATAAACTTTTACTGTTCTACTTTTTCCATTACAGACTATAATTTTCATACTTTCACCTTGAAGATTTTTCAAAAAAGTCAAACTTACATAATTTTGTTAAATTAATCATTCTGCATCAAAATTGGAAAATTTAATTATTTTTCTATCACTATCTATTTTTTGTATACTATATAAGTATCGAATTTTATAAAAAAGCAACATTTTAGATTTTTTAAAGAAAAAGCTTCTAAATGATTAAATTATAATGCGCAAAATAAAAAATTTGTGTTTTTGGAACCATATATATTTTAAATTCAAATGCAAGAATTAGATGCATTTAATAGAAGAACAAAGAAAATCACTGTTTTAGCATCAACTTCTGATTCTGAAAAATTATTTCCAGTTCAGTGTGCGCTGACTTTTGTTTTTTTTTTTATTTCATAGTGAGGACTACAGCTATGATTTCTTAACCATTGCTTGGCATTGCCGTTGGCCCATAGGAATGTTGTCCCACATCCCCATCATCCACGTTCCCCAGTTGCCACTGCCACAGTCACAGTCACAGGCAAAGCTCAGCAAGCGCGCTCTCGCTCCCGATTATTATGCATCATTTAACAGGCAACATTGTTGCAGTCAATGGCTAGGAATGGCATGGGGTTTTTTTTGGATACGCCTCCGTTCTCCCTCTCACAACCTGGAATTGGGACTGGGACTGAAACTGTGGCTGTAGTTGTGGCTGTGACTGTGACTGTGTCAGTGGCAGTCAGAAGAGGCAACGTCACGAACATCGACAACGTCGTCAACGTCGACGAACGTCGACGAACGTGCCGCAAAATGTTTTACTGAATGCGAATTGCAAGAAAAATTATTGTTATTATGAGTTGCTAATTGAATGGAGTTGATGTGGACACAACCGAGGGAGGCGGAATCGGCACAGAACGAAATGTTGCTACTCCTCCTACATTTTCTGTTTCCCATGCTGCTTCTTTGGCTTCACTAGTTGTTTGTACACTGCTGCAAATAGTTGAGTTGATTGAGTTGAATGTCGATTTAACTTGATTGATGTCCACAATAATTTGGCATTAGCCAACTGACAATATTGTGACAAGACTGAACCCTTTGATGATATAGGCCATGTTTATAAACTGACAACGAGTCAACAGTTAGACCCTTCTCAAGTTCAATTTCTCGCTGTGCAGCAGCTGTCTGCTCCTTCTGTCTGCGCACCATCGCTTAACTGTACAAATGTAAATAAACATAAAATGTACAACAATTTCAACCTTTCTACCAGTTTGAATTCCCCTCCTTCCTTGCCTCCCCTACCCACCCCTTCACTTCCCTTCCTCCTATAGCTTTTATGGCATGCTTGTAATCACAAGGTGCGCGTCGCTTTCTAGCTGCTGTAAGTGAATCCTGTCGAAGTTACTGCCATGTTATCCATGTCAAACCCATGCATGACTCTCGATACTCAACATGCCAACAAACTCAAACAGTTACAGCAATTGCAACAGCAACAACAACAACGACGAAAACGTTGCTACGAAAATGCCATGCGCATAATTTATTAAAAGATTCTCGAAAATGTTGGACAAACAACGTCTGCAGGTGAAATCTATTTGCATTTATCGTTGAGCTGGAAAATTGCAAACTAAACTGCAAGCTGGCTGCCTGGCAAAATTGTGGATGCCTTTGGCGGGGAATGGGGGAAAAGATGTCGAGAAATGTGAGAGAAATGTCGATGGCAGGGAAATGGAAGGAAATGAGCTGGCAAAGTGCGTTCCTTGAGTTCGATCGATGTGCCAAAATTTAAGTCAGCAACAGAAATGGCAAAATTTTGTTATTACTTTGTTTGACATTGGTAATTAATTTGAAAAAGAGATTTTGTTCCCCTCCTTGCGCTTGCCACAAACGTGTGGCAGTCAACAAGTTTAATGGTTTTGCATTAACTTAAAGAGGCATTAGTGCGTAAGTATGCTGTAATCTAGAACAGAAGGGGAGAATATATAGTCGATGACTTACCGAAGCAGTTGACCAGTCAGCAGACAACCAGGTAACCAACTAGCCAACCTGCCAGCCAGTCAGCTAACCAACCAACTAACCAACAATCATCCAGACACTTGGCCAGTCAGTCAGGGCCCAGTCAAGTGGCGTCACTGGACGCGTTGTACTTGTTAATTGCACCGGAAGCACTCAATTAAAAGCGCGTGAAACGTGAAACGCCACCTGCGTATGTATGTGTGTGCTGTATCTGTGTGTGAATATCTCTGGGTGCGTGTGTGCTTATACAACGACTGTCATTTAACCAACTGCGAATGCAATGTGCAAATTAAGGCCACAGGAAACAAACAAATGCGGCGTAATCAAAAAGCGGTAAATAGCTGGATACGGCAAATAGTTTATAGCCAAATAGATAAATACCAAATGCATAAAGTCGGCAAATTGCCATCAAACAAGCTAAAACCACACAGACTGCAACCCAAAACTCGACTGTGTTTGTACAATGTTTGAAGTGACTAATTAGTTGACAGTGTTTGGGAGCTTGAAATCAAAATAAATTAACTATGAAATGGATGTTGCTTAAATCAACAGTTTGCGAATGTGCAAATGTATCTGCAAGTTACAGATAAGAGAAGAAGCGAGAGGTAGAAAGAGAGAAAGAGACTGAAAATAAAAAACTAGTATAGTAAGAAATTAAGGACTGGAGCTTGTCTAAACGTTATAATAATATTTGTTAATAATGGCTGATACCAAAAGAAATCGCAGATACACATAAAGATAATACTTGGAGACAGTCCGAATAATCAGCATTTCTTTGAAGAAAGAACTTTCATTTGAAAATATTAAACTACATTACTTACTATCTTTCGAAAAAAAAATTCTTTGTAAATTTATTGAAAAAAGCGCAGTCAACTTTTTGAAACCCAATATTGATTGATTACAATCAAATAATTATTTGAAACTTAGTTTTATTTACTTTGAAATACCATTCTACTTACACAATCTTAACTCTCCAACCTTCTCAATTTCCACAGAAAAATTTGACTAAGTTAAACACAGTCTATGTATTGAAACCTTAGCTTGATTTATTGGTTGATTGCATTGAAGTTCATTCAACTCGTCTGACATAGATATCATTGCATCTCAGAACCCATTTCAATTCAAGTGTGTACAATAAACTCTCCAATAGTATGATGTATTCGCTGAGATCTTAAAAGTTAAGCTTATTGTGAATTTTTTTGGCTTCTTTAACAAAGCTGCAGGATATACAAAAAAAGAAGAACTGACCACGGACACACCACAGAAAATAAATGCGAGTACAATACACTGTGAGAAAGGGGGGCCAGCAGCAAGGGGTGAAAGTTAGTGTTGTTGTTGCTGTTGTTGTTGTATCGTGACATCATATGGCAAGATGTCAGCAGTTTCATTATCAGGCACACGCACAAAATTGTCGCCCTTGTTGCCGCGAATGAGGCAGTAACTGAAGCTGCCACAGCAACAGCTGTTGTTGTTGTTGCCTTTTGGGATAGGGGAGAGTGTATGAATGTGCCGCATAAATAATGCAGTTCATTATGTCATTTAGCGGCACGTTGCGTGCACTCCGCGTTGCAGCTGAGCAGATGATGATGATGGTGATGATGATGACGCCAACTTTGAGTTTCGCGATCTTAAGTGGATCACATGCCACCGAGGCAGAAGCAGGTTGTTGTTGTTGCTGTTGTTGTTCTTGTTGCAACACACCATGCACGGAAATGAAGTTGTCAATGAGCCACTTCCACAATTTATGAGCGATGCTGTTGCCGCTGCTGTGGCCAACCAAACCGCCTGCCAAGATCTTAATTATGACTTGAGTAATGTGGAATAAACGATAAAGCGTGCACACGCAAATACACTGCAAGAATTCATCATACACTAGAGCAGCAGCAACAGCAGCAACAACAACAACAACAGAGGAGAATTGTCCGACAATCGAATCCAGTCCAGTTCAGTTCAGTTAAGTTCAGTCCTACATTTGGAGCCAACTGGACGCTGAGTTGGACAATCAACTTCATAAATCAAGTCCCGAGTCCAAGTATGGCAATGCAGAGTATACGTAATGCCGTAGGAATGACTTTGGGAATGGGTATGGACTCATAAAACTGTCAAATAAAATGTGCAAATATTTTTGTGCATTTGCCAAATTTGCACAATTTAATTGTGGCAAAATCATAAAAAGGAGAAAAAAACAACGCAAAAATAGTATAAAAAAATTGCTAAAAATTTATGATTATTTTATAGCAGTCCATGTTCCATCTCTTTTGGCATGTGACCAATGTACCCCAAAAATGAAATCCATTTAAGATGTAGCCAAAAGATTTATAGATTGTTTATTTTGAAATAAAACTCTGTCGACTTCAAGCTGGCATAAACGAAATTTTCATCTGAGTGTGGAAATTTCATTGTAACAAATCAATTAATGGCTTACAGTGCGATAAGGACAACAAACAAGAGGGGGGACGGGCCGCGAGGGCAAGAGGGCAGATGCGTCGGCGGGCGGTCTGATTCCTGCTATTTGGCGCGTTGTTTGCTGTCGGGGCAATCAGCAGTAATCAACGTACAAGGGAGTGAGGCAGAGTGCGGAAGGATAGTGGAGGTTGTGGGGGAGGTGGCCAGATCAACAGACCGTCAGAACGTTTGCACTTAGTTGCTAGCTGGTGGCTATTAGTCGACCCAGACACTGCGTCGCACGTCTGAGTGAGCGAGTCGTCTGGCGACGACGTGGCACGTGAATCGTTGTCGTCTCTATCGACGGGATTTAATCGATTATACGATTTAATTGAACTAAAAACGCTTAATAAGCAATAAAAGCTCATACACACAAACTGCACACACACAAACACACACATAGAAGTAGAGAGAGAGAGAGAAAGAGAGAGGGGAATTGAAACTGAACTCCTATGCAAGCAAACAAATTAAAAGTAACACTTAAAATTACACCACGTAGACGTTGGCTAATAAAACCAGTCAACAGTCACAACTCTTAGCCTTTGCCTTTGCCTTAGCCATCGACCTCATCCCATTGGCATTCCCCTTTCCCAAAATATCCATCCATTACAATTGCAGAATGGCAATAAAATTTTATTTTCCACCAAATGAAATTTTGTGAGCCATGGAAAACCACTTGCCACACGCTTTGCCAACAAAAAATCACAACAAATATACAAGTACGTATAAGAACATAAGTACTTAAAAATAAAATGAAAATGATGAAAAAATCAAGTGAAAATGCTGTTGTCCGTAGCTGAGGATATTCCAGAAACGGCACAAGAAATACCCTACCATTTTTTAATTATCTGCAAATTAGTGTAATTTCATATTATAATTTGACCACCAGATTTAATGCTTTAATTTCAAGAAAATGTCTCAAGAAATAATTATATTTTTAGCTCTTTAATTCTATGATAAATTAATATACTTCCTCCTTTATATGTAACACACTTTTTGTTGAGCTTACTCTATTTTTATTGTTTACAGGGTATTTGAATTCAAGAGTACATAAACAAATTAAAACAAGGCAATCGTCCCTCTCTCTGTTTCCCTCTTTCTCTCTGTTTTAAAGGCAGGCAGTCAGCGTATTTGGTCAAAGTTTAAATGCTGTTAAATGCATTCATTTATCAAATTTTATTTTATTATGTAATGTATGGGAGTGTATCTATATATTTGCGAGTGTGTGTTTGTTGGTTTTTGTGGCCAGACTAACGAAAACAGAGAGCAGTATAGAGAGAGAGAGAGAGAGAGAGAGAGAGAGAGGTAGGACATTCTAATGGAAAGCATTATAAGCTTAGAAACGATTTGCTTGCAAATGGCAGTGTGATTATAGCCCAGTTGCTATGGCAGCTAAGCAAAATGTCTATTGAGAATATTCTGAATAGCCGTCAGCACATCCATAAACAATTTGATAGCATACAGTACATCATGTCTAAATATAAAAGTCCATTTGAGCATTCAAATCTATTTAATTCGTAAATTAAGCTTCATAGGCTCTACCATTTTAGTAAAACTACCTAAATGGAAATACTTATATGTATATAAATCAAATATACACCATCTTGTGTGATTAAAATATTACATCAACATATCAACACTTGATTATCATTTAACTAGTAAATTATTGCTCCTAATTTACAATTTCACTCGAAATTATTTCGTAATAATTAATGACATAAGATAAAAGTGACACATTTGAGATTGTTTAAGCAAATAGGCTTAAAATAAAGGTTCATAAGTATTCCCCAATGTACTAGAATTATCTTAATTAATTAAGAATTTTTTATTGAAAAACATTTTTTACTGGGCGCAATAAATAAGTCAAATTCATGGTCTCATTTATCATTTACAACTTATTATTTAAAATTTTCAAATTGCAAACTTATATGACGGTTATTTAATAGACATCATACACATTTATTTGAATTGCATTCATAATAAAATAAATAAATCAATAAACTTATTGTATAAAGGAAATGTATTATGTGCAGCACATCACTTCAAATCATAAGAAATACAGAAATTGTAATTTTCTTTAACAAATGTTCATAGACAAAAATGGGAAAATAATATTAAATAAAGTTCAATGAACGCAATGCGTGTGCGTGGATTTATAGACGATGACGATGACGATGAGAATGACGATGGCGATGGGAATGACGATAGCAAATGCTACTCTGAGTGCTTTAAATTTAGACAAACAAACACAGACGAGCTGACAAATAAAGGTTTGAATGTCTGTGTTACTTCTTTGTTTGGCAGTGTGTGTAGATTTGTGTGTGTGTGTATGTGTGTGGGTGCTACAACTAACGTCGAACATATGTGAAATTTTGTTGTACGACATGTACGATGCGGCGTATGCGTAATATGCAATTTGCTCTACAGCTGCTGGCAAATTGCAATGCAAACAAACAAACACACGCACACACACGACAATCAGACAGACATACAACATATTGCCTGGCATTCATTTGTGCATTGTTTTTGTTGTTGTTTTTAGTAGTAGTAGTAGTAGTAGTAGTAATACGATAGTCGATAGGAGAGTTGACAGAAACACCTTTTATTTTTGCCATTTAATGATGGTTATTAACTGTTGGTAATTGGAATAACCATACAGCAGTCCAAGCGTTGTATAAACAAATTAATGTTAAATAATATGAAACAACAGAAGCAGGAAAATTACATTTTTGCATGTACTGTATGTGTGCGTGTGTGATGTGTATGGCTGACAGTTATAATATTATTATAGGTTCGTATCGTGAAGCCACAAGTAAATAATGCAATAATACAAATAATTCAATAATAATATCATCAGCATAATGAAAGGCCAAAAGCCCCAGCCATAAAGGAGGAGCCACAACAACGGCAACAGACACGGACAGAGACACGGACACGAAAGGCTTAAAGCGCACACATAATTGAACGAGAGGCGAACTTTTGTAATGGAAGGAATGCAGAATCGGGAATGGAATGGAATGGAATATGAAGTATGCAGTATATGGATATGAGAAGTAGACAATGTAGAGTCATATAGAATGAAGCACACTTCTCGGCATTATTAAATGCGCATGTTAAAAAAACCAAAAATCAATAAAACTGACTAACGATGGGGCCAGATATTCAGTGTGTGTGCGTCTGTGTGTGTGTTAGAATACAAGAAATGGAGGGGCGGCAATAGATACCGATAGACGGCGGAGCTGGCAACTTGTTCCGAGACGGAAATGGCGTGCAAAGTGAAGCGGATGCGAGCGTTTTGGGCCAAATGGTAGCAAAAACGCACCAGAAAATGCCAACGAGAACAACCTTTCTTCCCTCCCCTCAACACCAAACTGATTGCAGTTGAATAACCTCTGCTGACTCGATGACGGCGTTGCTTGTATCTCTGGCTGGGCTTCCTCGCTAGGATCACCCATCACACATACGCCCCCCAACACACACACACATATGCAGACACACTCTGAGTATCACACTCTCTCACAAACACTCACACGCAGATTATTAAGTATGAGACTCAGTCAGGCATTGCCATTACGCTGGTTTGGTGGAGGCTACTTCATTACGGTGCGTGTTGGGTTAACACACAAAAACACACACACACACTCTTACACATGTGCGCACTGCAACGCCCACTTGGCAATAAAGGCACGAGGGGGCGTGGCAGTAAGTCAGTTAATATAGCAGCTAGTTGGCTGCCCCGCTTGGTGGAAAAAAACACAACTCGCAGCCCTACAAAATAAAAGTCAACGTAAGCGCCTTTCAGGCTTTTTAGTTCACCAGCAGCAGAAGCAACAAAAATATAGACAACACCACTGTGGACAACAACACCATGGGGCAATAAGTAGCAACAGCAACAGCAGCAGCAGCAACTGAAGTTGGGGGGTAAAAAGGAGTTAAATTAACACGTGGTTTGAGGTTGACACTCGCCCGATTTACCACTGAGCTGCCTCGGCTTTTGTATATATCTCATTATGGCCTTAAATGTATACGTGTATATGTGTGTATGTGTGTGTGCGTAATTGTGCGTTGTGTGTGTGTTTGTGAATGTGATATTTACGCATTTTCGCCCTGTTTGTGTCGCCGTTGAGCTAATGAAAAGCGGAAATGAAACTTTTGTATTAAACAAGCAGACGCTGTTGTGGGTCCTCTGTTTACCCCGCCCCTGCCCCGCCTCCTTTTTTGTTTGTATATAAGGGCGTATTTGTTGTTTGTTTGCTTGCCTCCTACTCTGATGCTTTTCTTTCATCTGTCGTGCAGTTTACATTTTAAAAACAACGCATACAAGCACAGATTGCGTATACGCAGCGTCTGCCACAGTCAAATTGCCTGCCCCACAGAACGTTTCATAATATGCGCGGCGGATTAAATGAAGTCCTATTAAAATAAAGTAATTTCTGACGCTCTACTCTACACAACGCAACAAAAAAAAAACAGTTCCACACCTAAGTGGCAAGTGGAACACAGACCTGGTTGGGCTGTCTTTGTTTCCGCCCCGCGGCCAGAAACTAAATTGTAAAAGGCGCTGCGACTGTGAGATGGAGAGAGATGGAGATGTGTTAAATGCGCTTAGTCTTTTGCCTTGATAAGTGAAAAAATTTCAAATATGAAAAAAATGAGAGAAAACCAACAGCAACTGCGTGTTAATGTGCACACCAAAAAGCTACAAGAAAAACTTAAAGACTAATTCAAAAGGACGAATATTTAACACTCTGCAAATTATACAGCTTAAATAAATAGTTAAATTTAAATTTAAATTAAAGATATACAAAATATAACAAATATGTATTAATTGAATACACATTGTTTGTAGTAAAATATTTAGCTTAAATCATACTTAACATAAAGGGATTATTATTCAAATAATATTTAACTAACTATAATCTTTTTCATTCACAAATTAACAGTTTAAAATACCCAGAGTCTTCAAATTAAGCAGCTCAAATAAACAATTAAATTTTAATAAAAATTAAAATCAAAGAAATAAAGTTTATAAATTAATTGAATGCATATTGATTGTAGTAAAATATTTAATTCGATTTATACCCAACATAATAGGTTTATTTTTCAAATAATATTGAACTAATTAAAACCTCTTTCATTCACTAATTAATAGTTGAAATAAAAGTGTTACACACTTGTTGACATAATTGAAATACCCACTACGCAAAAAAAACCGTAGAGATAGAAACGTGCTTGAGAAAGGGAAAAATTGCGGGCGGCTACTATAACAAAAGGCCCACAAAATATGAAAAGAAGAACAAAAATAGAAGAGAGACAAAGAGAATGGAAAATGTTGAAATTTTTATGCAAATAACATTCATTTAGTTAGCTGGGATATTTGCTTAAAAATGTGCAAAGCGAGCAAATATTAAACGAAAACTAAATAAAAATTAATTGAATTAAGCGACCCGTCGCTCTGGATGAGCCAGCGCCAACAGCACACACAAAAAAATTAAATAAAATGTAGAAGAAAAAAAAAAGAACTTTTGTAATAATGTGCAGCAGAGTGAAAATGTTCGTTTGAATAAAATCTGTGCATGGATAATGAAAAAGTGGAAAGGACGTGAAAGTTTGAAAAGACTTAAAAGTTGTTGCCGCTTTGCAAACTACACGCTAATGGAGAGCACGTGAAAATGTGTTTAAGAAAAAAAAACTATGTAGAAAAAATATATATAAATAATTATAAATTTCAGTTAAAAATTCCAACTAAAAAACCACATGTCAAAAGTTGCTTGATTTGCAAAATAAAAATGGAGCGGGAGAGAGAGAAAGAGAGAGGGAGAGAAGGAACTTGATAAAGTAAAACAAATTAAGCCCACGTCATTGCAATCTCAACAGCTTGTTAGCCAGTTCCTCCGTCCCCTTCCCCTCACATTGGAAGAGGAGTTACCAACGAGGCTGCAACTGCATTGCAAATGACGCCATCTTGACAGAGACAACAACAGCAGCAGCAACAACCACATCATCAAGAGCAACAACAACACAAACAACAACATACAAGTTGTCTACATGAGTTTTGATATGTATAATATACACATATGCATATTTGTTTCAACTTTATGTGTGTGTGTGTAGGTTTGGACAGACGCATTGCCAGACAAATGCGCGTCAAGTTGACTGCATGTCTCGAGGCAAGTCATTCACATTCGTCATCAGCGAGAGGCAGGCCAAGAGACAGAGACAGAGTGAGACGGCAGGACAGAGAGACAGAGACTGAGCCAAAGTCAGAGCCAACGCCAGACAGCCGCAATATACATATAGTAGTACTCTCAGTCAGCATTGCAGTCTCTGCAGTCTTTCAGCTGCCAAGGTGCCAAGCAGCAACACCCACACGTGTCTCTGTCTGTGAGTCAGTGTGTGCCCGTGTTTATCTGAGTGTGTGTGTGCCCCCAATGTGTGTGCGTGTGATTCAGTGTTGCCAACTCAGCCTTTTTACCAAATAAATCTGTGTTTTTTTTTTTTAACTTTATAAGCTGATAAAAATATCTGACATTTTATATCCGAAAATCTATCCTTTTTCAATTGGTTTTTTAAAGTTTTCAATAGTATTATTTATATCATTTGTGATCCAATTCCAAATCACTATCAAGCCAGAAAGTACATTTAATTCAGTTACGGTTTCGATTATGTATAGAATTTAGTTTTTGGTGATGAAAAATCTTTGTATATTGATTAAAAAAAACCATTTGTATACAAATTTAAATCAAAATTAGTTTGAAAAGTGATGATTAGTAATAAAGTATTTAAAATACTCTAAAACTTTATTAAAACCGTACACATTTGGGTGTAAAAAAATATAACATTTATTTATGTATCAGAGAATACAATGCCCTGTTTGTTGCTATTATTAATAAACCCATCCAAACAGAGTCTTCAAATAAAAATATTCTATTAATAAAAATCAAATAAATTATTTTTATTTATTTTGATTCTCTGGCATCACTGATGTGATTCGCAGCTGGAGTCGTTCACCGTTCACCGGCATCATTTTGAGCTGAAGGGGGAGCAACAGCCAGTTCCCAGTAGCAACATCATACGCTGCTGCTGCTGTTATTAATTTAACGCAATGCACACACTCACACACACACACTCACACACTCTCATGGCAACCCACGCCTACATATTCAGGTGGCAGTTGCAACTTAAAGTTGTTGCTGTTGCTGTTGCCGTGTTGCGCGTATTTTGGTAGCCGCTGCTCATGATTCGTGTCGTTGGGCAAATGAGTTTTTGGCCAAATGAGTCTATGGCCAATAAATCGAGACAACAGCACTAAAAAAAAAGTAGCAGCAACGAGAGCAACAACAACAAAAACTACGTGCAACTTTGGGCGTACTTAAATTGCCGTTTAAGCATTTTTTATGAGCATAATTTATCAAAGTAATGTTAATAATTTTATAAACATGCACACACACACACACTAACACACAGACAACGAGTATGTGGGTTGCTCTAACTGCTGTTGTTGTTGTTGTTAGTGACATAAAAAAGAGCATAAAGAAGCAGCATCAGCAGCAACAGAAGAAAATAAAGTATTGCAATTTAATTTGCATAAATTGAGCAAGCAAATGGACTTTGTTGGCAAAAGGGCGGCAGACAAAGGGGAGCTTAACAAAAATACCAGCAAAATACCAAAAAAAGCTCAAATAATTTCCAAGCTTAGTTCTAACACTGCAGTGTCAGGACAGGCGCTGACAACAACAATGACAAGAATAGGTACAGCCGGAGGAAACAGGCCAAGAGGGGAAGGCGGGGCATAACAAAAAAAGGGTTTCATGGCAATTTCTGGAGCTATGCTCATTTTGTGCTGGCATTAAATTTTGCATAGCATGAAGGAGTCGAAAGTGGAAAGTAGAGAAAGCACATCATTTGAAGCATTATGTTAAAATATGCGACTCGTCCTTTTTTTGCTTATGCAGCAGGAGAGCGAGGGGAGAGGGGGGAGGGAGGAATGTGGCAGGACACATTGCCAACGCCTTAAACAAGAAATTCTCGTTTTTGAAAGTTTTGCTAGTGTGATGAAAAGAGGAAAGGGAGCGAAACGCAATTTCATTATTAAAAATCATGTTTTTTTCTCTTTTGGAGTATGTCGAGTGCAGGGTCCTGATAAGCAGTAAAGTCATATTGCCATCATCACTATTAACTGCAGCATAAACACAGTTAACAGTTAAATCAAGCTCATTTTAGTCTTATCATATTTATGTGTTTTCCTCGTTTTCTCTCATTCTCTTATTCATTCAATTTGGAGTCATCTGCATAAGTCCAACGCTGCTTAGAAAGTCAAGCGAGTCAAGAAAAAGGCTGCTTAACTTCAGATTTGCGGCAACAAATATAATAATAATAATAATAATGAAAAGAGATGCTTAACTTCACAAGGTTCTTCATTTACATTTTTGGTTTTGATAAGAAGCTGCTCCCTTTGGTGGAGATAATCCTTTTGCTAAAGTGCCTTAAGTCCGCTTAAGTCAGCCTAAGTTATGCAAAAGAAATAATTAAGCCCACTCAATATGCAAAAGCAATTACAATGATAACAACACCCAATTGCGACTAATTCAGTGTGTACATATGTGTATTAGGCATTATCAAAACTCTACTCTGTCTATTGGTAATTAATCTCGACAGCATCTTAATTAAGAACATGTCAAATATATATCTCACAATCGCAATCTCGACAGAGTACGAGTATTACTAATTCAAACACTTGACAAATTGCCCACTCTCTCTTCACACACTGAAATTGTGAGTGCAAATTGAACGTTAGTTTTACCAATTTCTCCTCATCTTCTTCTTGCTTCATCACCACCTCAGTTTACACTGTTGCATTATTCGAAAAGACGAATGAATGATGCATTTACCAAAATGGAATGCAAAGTTTTTTTTCCCATTTTTAGCATTTTTGTTTGAAAAGGGGTTATGCACAATCAAATTGAACTGTGAATTGTGAACTGTGAACTGAGAGGCCGAGCAAAAGTCTGAGTTTGGTGTTGTTTTTCCTGAAATGGTTCATTGGGGTCGTTTCGATTTTGCCAGTGTTAATGCGAAAGGTTCATTGGCCTACACACACACACACAAGCACACACATACATTGCAAATTTAATGCATTCACGCTTCCTCTTCCTCTTACTCTTACTCTCTCTATTTGTCTGTCTATCTCTTTCACTCCTTGAGCAAAGAAACGACACTTATGAGCACATCAAAATGCAAGCATTCACCGAAACCTATCCTAATAAATTTGTGCTTGATGCGCTTTCATGATGTTACCTGCCTCGACAGTGAGTCTCTCTTTGCCTCCCTCTCTCGCTCTGTCTCTTTCTCTGTCTTGCTGTGCTACCCTTGTGCTGGCATTAAACTGAAATGCCACACACAGATACAAACCCATACACACACACACCAACACTCGCACATAAACCCAGCTAAAGTTTATTGCAATGCGACATTTGAGCTTCAACACTCGACGTCTGAAGTCTGTTACGTTGCGGCTGCTGTTGCTATTCCTGTTGCGGTTGCTGCTAACCCAACTCCTGCCCTGTTACCCTGTATCCCTCTTCTCTTCTTTTCACTCCTATTCTGCCCTACCTGCCTGTCTTCCTGTTACTATTACTGCCCCTTGCTTGGGTTACCCGAAGCAAAGGGTTGCAAAGCTCGCATTGCATTTGGTTAAAGCCCGCAGCAACAGCGGGCGAAATAACAATGGTGCTTATGTAATATATAACATTCTATATGCGTACACTCACACATACACAGCTCTACTTGTGCGTGTGTGCCTGCGTGTGTATTGATGCGTACGATCCGGAATCCTTATGAATCCTTTTCTCGCACTGGCAACAATTTTTGTGCCTGCTGCGTACGTTGCTTAACTTAATAAACAAGTAACCAGACAGACAAATGGCAAAACAATCCAAATCCTATGCCCATCTGTCATAGATACTGTCAGTGTTTTTTCTTGGTTCCTGTACTTAAAAAATTGAAAGGTCTATTAAGTTAGTCAAAAAAAAGAAGAAGTAAAAGGCAGATGATGGCGTAAAATAACCCATATAGCTTATCAGGGGTGCTACAGAAACCGAAACCTAGCGAAAATCTCCACAAAATGTATGGAGATTTGGCAGTTTTTCGGTTGGACTCTGCGGCAATCCTGTACTTAATCCCGATAAACATCCAAAAGTCCATATTGCTATATCTACGAGACTATAGATAAAGTTTGTTTTCGAATTTCTCCTTACGCTCTAAAAAATCCTAAATAAATAAATATTATTTTAGATGTGTCCTGAAAATTTTATTATTTCATTTAAGCAATAAATCCACAACCTATTTATGGGCTTTTTAGACAACAACTACAGGGTCTCTCCCAGTCTTGTTATCTCTACTGTAGTCTTTTCTACTAGTTTTCTCCTTTTTTTCATTTATTGATTTTCATTCTATTTTGTAATGAAGTCGTCATTGTCCAATGTGTCCTCGTGCTGAGCCAATTGACGTGCTTTTACCTCAGAATATTTACGTTCAACTTGTAAATAATACAAAATGCAAATAGGAATGTGGATGAGCCAAGCCAAAGCCAAACCAAACCACTTTTAACGCATTAATGTCACTTACTTTGCACACACATACACAAGCACTTAGGCCCTAAGGACGGCGGACAACGTGACGTATACGTGATATGGGCAGGCAGTCAATGCAGGCCACAGTAACGCCAGCCTGGCAGCTCCATTTCAATGCAAACAATGGCTAATAGTGCTAAAACTTACTCCCACAACATACACACACATTCACGAGCACACGCACACACACACACACACACATACAAGCATACACATGAGAGAACACATTGGCATTGTCAATATTTGCAACAGTCAACGATGACGCTGCCACCGACGACGTCACTCAGTGGCAACTTAAGCTAACAACAGTAAAACAACAATAACAACAACAACAGCAACAACAATAATAACAACTACAACATTAGCTACACACGCAGCCAACAAACATGTTCAACAACATATTGAACAAATGCATTTCAATAAGCCAACGACAGTCGCTGACGCCAGCAACCGACAACCGACAACCACGAACCGCATCAACAACAACGGCAACAATCAACACAACAACCACAAAGTGACTCTCAGCTATAGACAGAAACACACATGTAGTAAGTGAATGAAAGAGAGACAGCGAGTGAGCGAGAGAGCTATTCAGAAATAAAGGTAGAAGACTAAAGCATGCAGGTTCAAAGTACGTTCATACTTAAAAACTGGGCTCAAATCGAGACTCGAGAGCAAAACTGCGAATAGAAACTTCAAGCTGAATGTTTGACTGGGTATTAAGATCGAGTCTAAAGGGCCCTTTTCCATCTTCCATCATCTTGTTCTTCCACTTCCATTGCGCTCTGCACGCTTCAACTTCAATTGTTTGCATTAAAATTGCACTTCAACTTCGACAAGTGCAACAGCAGCTAAAAAGCCAGTCGCAAAACTCAACCATAGCTAAAATAGCTTGGTAAAAATTGTTTGATAACATGAAAAGCAGTCAAAAGCTGAAGGCAAAAAGCCAAAAGGCATTGGCTCAGATTCTGTTACTGTGTTTCTGTTTCTGATTCTGACTGCGGTTATGGATGTAGCTGCTGTTGTTAAGTAAATATGCAAATAAAAATAAATAACAACAAGAGGGCAAGCCAGAACTGAAGCAACATCAACATGAACCAGTCAAGTCACCGTGACATGATGAGTAAATGATACAAAAAACTATGAACAAAACACAGCAGAGAACTTCTCCAGTTGATCTGTGAAGAGGAAGTTGAGGAAAATGTCACAAACAGCGCCACAAAGTATAACTCTCAAAAAGTAACTAGAATTAAACGGTTTTTTTTATTATTAAATTATCTGGAATGCAACTCAACTCTTGTCAAAAATAAATCACTTAACTGCATACTCCAGTTGGTTGCGATTGTGGGTTCTTCAGTTGCAGTAGATTTCACTTAAAAGTCACAGTTGGATTAAGATGTATTCCTAGAGGAGTCTATTCGAGTCTAATAAGTTTGAGATTAAAGATTGCATAGCATTTCTAAGCCAAATACTGTAGACCAATTTCGGTTTGTGGTTTTTGGATGCCATAAATTTTCTTGCATTTGGTAAAGATCCTGAAAATTCCCATTTATAATTTACAAGTAAAATAATAATAAAAATTTTTAATAATTTATTGAAAGGCTAGAAATTGTCAAATTTTTGACTCAAATTGAAACTGATTTCTAACTTTGAAAACTCGAAGAAATTCGACTAAATAAGTTGAAGATAAAATAAAAAGGAATAATTGGATTGTCTCTTTATATCGTTAAATATTAAAAGCAAAAACAAATTCGGTTGAAAGTTTAGAAAAATACCATATATTTGTTGGCATTTGTAAACCCCATGAAAATATTTTAAATTGTCGAAAAAATTCAACCATGTCTTTTCATTTGCTCTTTTTAAATTTTTGTATTTACTTTGTTTTTAATAAATTCAACTTTCAAATTTCATCCACAAATTGTCAACTCCTGCTGTGTATGTATAAATACATAAATATATGAAATTGCATTTAGCCAAAAGGAAATAAATATTTTTGATTGTGGTATCAAGTACAGGATGTAGTTGTTGAAGAAGAAGAAGAAGCGGAAAATGGTTCGGCATGTTGTTGATGTTGTGAATGTTTCCAAGGGTCATTTATCTTGCTCAACTCTTGACACTGGCAAACTACTTCTACTGGCATCTGATTTTTCCAGAATTGACTTTCACTACGAAGCGTTGTCCGCCAGTTGTACAAAGTCGAAGAGGAAACATTTTGCAAGAACCCAAAGGAAGTCAATGTATAAAATTTTAAGCGTTTCATAGAAGCAAAAACTTTCGGTCATGACAACTTCCACTGGTTCCGGCGTCAAACTCTGAGATGCGTCAAGTTTCTTGCTCTCCCTCACTCCCACTCTCTCTCTGTCACTTTCTCTGTCTCTCTCTCTATTTTTGTCTGGCGGAGAACTTTTGCTAACTGCTTGAAATTATGAAAGTTTTTCCCTCAATGCATTTGGCCATTGCCAAGATGTTGTTGAACAGTGTTAACGTTTTGCATTCTGTGTCCGTTGCAATGTAATCCAATCAAACTTCATTATTATAATGCCATCAACTGAGCCGTACACAATGCAAGCAGAGCAGACAGACGGCTACAATGGATGGAGGGGAGAGGAGAGAGCGCAAGGGGAAGGCGGGACATGCAAAGGAGCAAGAGACTCTGGCAAAAGTTAAAGAAAATATTGCGTTACAGTGCAAATCGAATTTGTGATGTAGTCGCTCTCGTTTGATGGGAAACTGCTGCAAGTGGCTTAAGCAACAACAATAGCAACAACAACAATAACAAAAATAAATTGATACAACAACAATAGGCTACAAATGGCAGGCTTTAAACAAAAGCAAAATGAATGACACGCTCAGGATGTGACGAGGATGACATCGACCATGGCCTACGACAACGTGATTTTCAGTAAGTTTCATTTTGTGAGACAGCGTGTGTAAGTCTGCGTGTGTGTGTATATGTATGTGCGTGTGTCTGTGTGTGTGTGTGTGGTGGTCGTCTGTCAATTGAATATCTGCTGCGGCAACGTCATCAACAACAATGAGGCAACTGCGGCTGCAACTTTTCCTGCCGTCTTCGTTGCAACTCCATTAACCCTAAGCAGCCGTATAAAACTTGCCTGCTTCTCTCTCATTTGCTGTTGCCTCTTGTGTTCTCTCTACCTCTTTTATACTTATTTTTTTGCTCTGCCCTTTGCTATGTTTCACTCCTGGTGATTTACGTTGCTTTGAAGCATGACGTCAAATTGTAGCCGACACATGCAGCAACAACAGCAAAAATGCTTAACAAATAAGCCAGAAAAGGAGCATAGAGAAAGAACGATTGAGTGAGAAAGAGAAAGAGTGTGTGTGTGTGTGAGTTGTGTGTGTGTGTGTGTGAGTTGTGTGTGTGTTGTGTGGGAGTTGTAGTAGCTTCGCTTTCAGCACAACATGACGCCCAACACCATCTGAGTGCGCTGCTTTTTGGCAGCTCTTTATTAAGGTTTCCCTCTGTTCCCCCTTATTCCGTAGGAAAACAAGCGCGATTGAAACGTCTGCAGGGGGGAGGTGGCAAGGGTTTTTATTGCCTTATCGAATTTTATGGCTTTATTGAAGCTTCTAATGTAGTTTCCCTGGAAATTGACAAAGAAGTATATCTTATTTATCGAGCTCTTTAAATTCCAAGACAACGCGAAAGAATATATACCTAAAACTCTTACTCGAAAGCAAAAAAAAAAAAAAATAGACTCAGTAACCTCATGCCACGTTGTTCTGGCATTTAAATGGTAAATTAACTAGTCTATAAATTCAATTTACATCAAAGCGTTTATAAATAAATTGCTTAACAGGCAGATTTAGTCTGAAGTGTGCAAAATATCAAAGGAAATACTTGGTTGCAAATTGAATTGGAATTAAAAATATAGCAAAGAAATAATAATTAAATTATTAAAATAAAAAAAATTATCAAAAATAATTGAATAATTAATATAAGTAAAAACCCGAGATTTCATGCCAAAAATATTCGGCAATTTATTACATTTTTCGCTTTTAAACTAAGCAAACAATTCAAGGACCAACAATGGCAATGACAAACAAATAGAAAAGAGTAGAAAAATATGTAAATTAATTATGTATTTTTAAAAAACACTTTAGCTAGAAAGCATTTTGGTTTGGTGCGTAATTCAACAGAACAAAAACTGGCAGCTCGCACATGCTAAAGGACTTCCACCAGGACATGGCCAAGGCTGGGGATGAGTATGAGGATCAGCAGCAGGACCAGCAACAGACAAATGCCATTTGCATGCAGGGACACAAAATGCTCCATTGCCAACGCTCGGAGTTAGCAGCTCGAAGCTCGACATTTTGGCAACGCAATAACATCGTTTTGTTTGTCGGTCTTCGTTTCCTTTTGCCGCTTAACGGCATTTGCCTTTTGTTGAGGCCAACTGGCCTGAGCCCAGGCTTTGAGCTGGCAAAAGAGGAGTAGAAGAGGAAGTTGAAGAAGCAGGAGAAAGGGGAGAAGGACAAAGGAGTGCTGCCTGGCCACGCTTAATGAAGCAACCCTTAAAATTTGGCACGTTTCGTTTGGCTGCCAACGAAAAGGAAAACGAAAACGAAATTTCAGTGCAGAAAGTGCAATGAACTCGGCCCATTTATACAGATTATTTGCATTAATTTGTTGATTTCCATTATTGTCATTATTATTTATTATAGATATTACTGGTTTTTATGCATTATCTATATCGAGCATTGAAACGATGACAAATTAAATGTTTTGTAGAGTGGAAGCAACTCTGACTCAGATGGCAATTAAATTTGCATAAACACAATTCAAAACATTTCAAAGGCAAATTTCTTGCGTAATCAGCATGCGAGATTTCTTCCTGTCGTCGTCTCATTTCGTCTCGTCTCGGCACATTCCGAACCTGTTTCAAATGGTGGGAACTTTCATTAACAAAACTGCACACAGCGTCAGCCGTCAGCAGCCAAAAACTGAAACCGGCCGGCAAATAGTGCTGCAAATTTACTTATGCTAAACCATAATACGGGCCAATGAGAGGCGAACGTGGACAGCGGCGGGGCGGAGTGGAACGAGGGGGGAGGTCACAACTAACGCGAACAGCGAACCGGACGCCGGCAATTTGACCGAGTTAAAATATGCGCCGCTGACGCTTATGTTAATTTTTTCGCTATACGTTAAAAAACCGTCCCAAAATAAAAAAGGAGCTGTAAAAATTCTATAAAAACGCCAAAATGCTCGTCACGTTTCCGCGACAGCGGCAGCTGCAAGACCAAAAAAATTACCCAAAATATAAAAAAAAAAAAGCGTCGAAAAAAGCTAAACAAAAATTTTTTTTTTAGTTATTTATATTTATTTTTTTATTTTGCCTCGTTATTGCGCTGTTAATTGCAGTTGCAGCCAGGGGACGCAGCCAATGGAAATGTGGCCTAATATTGTCGAATTTACGTTACAGACAAAACGACAAACCGACAAACCCCTCAAGGCGTACCTTCAATTCCCTTCTGTTTCTCCTTCTTTCATTTTTATTTTATGTTGTTCATTAACATTATCTACCCTTTGTAATCTTAGAAGTTGTTTTCGGCATTTCCAGTTTTTATATTTGTGTGTGTGTGTGTGCTGAATTCATTTCATTAAAATCAAATTAACTTGTGATAAATGTTGCGAAATATATCATAAGATAATATAATATACATATATACAAATGTATAGCAAAAGCAAAATATATTATATATGAAGGGTGCTGCTCAGTCTTGGCAAACAATGAACGTTCTATTTGATATTTATCTGCATTTAATTTTTGCCTCTGCCTCAACGTTACTTTCCACACTCCTCTTTTTCTCTCTTTTTTTCTCTCTATGGTGTTCAGCTGGTGCAGCTTTGCTGAGCAAATAAAATGCCATATCTGATTATATAGAGCACATAAAACGAACGAATGGGCGGCAGGAAAGGAGCAAAGAAGAGACAAACGGACAGACTGGACATGGCTAATGCTGCTGTAGGAGTTGCCTGGCATATTAGCGAAGACATCATTGAAGTAGATAGATAAAGTAATGGCCGTTGCAGTTTCCCTTCACAGATAACACGATGAATTGTGAAGTTTGCCTTCATGATGTTCACCAGTGTCATCAATATCAGTGTGTGTGTGTGTGTGTGTGTCAATCTCTCCTCTCTCTCTCTCTCTTTCTCTGTTCAATCGGGTCAAAGTCGGTTCAAACGCTTAGATAAAAGCGACTTCCTTTGCAGCAATCAAATGCCATTGAAAGCTCTGATCCTATCAGCAAAAAGAAAGAAAAGACAAGAAAACCAAACACCTACGAGCACAATTCTTAAGAGCTTCAGAGTTAATCCAACAACTCAAAGCAGCTGTCAACGCTTATAACTCATCTATGGCACAAGTACGAGTACAGCACAAGTTTTTTTTTTGGTTTTTTCCTTTTTTTTTTTTGAACAAACTTTTCGTTGGCTAAAAGTTGTGGCCCAAGTTCTGTTTCCTGTCACAGCTCAGCGAAATGTAATTGAAATGATTTATAAACTTTTTTAGCTTACGAAATGAACACTTTGCCACAGATAGACAGACACTTAGACAAACCATGAGACAGACAGAGAAATACGACAAACTGGTTGCTCTTGAAGAAGACATTACGCATACGACGCGTTGTACGTGCACATCAACCCTTCGTAAGGCATTCCACAAATGACAATGAGACAACACACACAATTATACACACCCTTTTTCGGGTCTGGGTGCTTAAAATGCAATTGCCGAAATGCAAAAATGAAAAAATAAAATGCCTGGCATTTGGATGCTTGCTCGCACTTTATCATATCAATTTCAATTTGCGCCACAAGTAAAAATTAACAGTGGCAGGGAAGACAGGAAGGCAAGGATATGGCATAACTACGACAAATAACTTGAAACGCAAAAGTATAATTACAAATTTGGGAAACACTTAACGCAGATCACGAAAATTTAAAGGGGACAACTAGGGTCGTCTTTCCAAAAGGGGTGCAGAAACACCCTTACCAATTTAAAGGCGACAGGCAATGCAGACAACAAGGAAAACGACAGGAGAACGATGGCGTGAAGTAAAACTGCCAGTTACGACAGCTGAGCTCGTTCCCCAGACTCGGCTATATTGAAAGCTATGGATTGAGAAGCGCAGTGTTGCCATTTTAGCTAACAAGTAGCTAGATATTGCAATTTTTGCAATAGAAAATTTAAAAAAAAATTAATGGCAATTTTAAAAATTGATTTTAGTACTTTTTCAGATTGCCAGATGACTTTTATATAGTTAAGAAAATCAGTTTTCTTTTAACAATAAATAAATTCAAATTATAAGTGCAAGCAGAAGTAATTTTTATGACACAGGCAT